>OX243778.1:11612500-12957500 GCA_945859555.1 Megachile ligniseca
TAAATCTCACCATTTTCTCTAGTCTCTCTTTCCCACTTATGTAATGCAGTTTCCGAAGTAGATACATTAAACGCAAAAAAATTCGCACGCTTTCAGAATCCTTCTGGCAATCCGCCCAACGTTATCGCACTAACGTTTTTGATCATGCAAGAACTCATTTCGCTAACCATTAAGTGGTTGTCAGGAATGTTTAAATCATGTTCACTTCGATTACCCTCTTGAACGAGCAAGAGTAGAAACGGAATGAGTAATGACCTTCCCGTACGTAATGGGGTGTTTTATTTATACCCTTTCTAAACTTTAAACATTATTTTGCCCGATAACGATATTACAAAATTCACCTAATTTCAGTTAAAGCGTTTTATCCCGTTTATATAATTTGTATCGTAATACGAATTAATTAGGTAACGAGGAGTTCAGCCACGCTATTACCCGAACGCCTCGATCAAATATTCCGAGGTGCACATTCGAACGGCGAAAAAAGAAGAGCTAATATCCCGGTGTCAACTCATCGACGAGGCGAGCTACTCCTTGGAGACTCGAGGAGGTAGAAGTTCGAAAGCTCGTCGTGCTCTGCTCGTGAACTCGTGTCTCGACAAATATTTGACCCGATCCGACCGATGCTAATACGGCAAAAGTCTCCGGGGACTGGGTAGAAGTCGCTAGTGAAGCAACGTTCACGCTCCGAGACGTAAAAGCGAAGTGTGGACAGCTCGAAGAGTCCGGGGGGTTTGTATTCGCCCGTCGATCGGGAACTAGTTCTACGACGATTACGTGCGAGAGAAACTTGCCTCGACAAGAAACTTTTCCCCCCCGATCGAATTTGACTTTGTCAATGCCACGAGTTTGTACGCGATTCGTCCGATCGTTGTTGCCCCTTCCGCTGTATCCAACAACTTCTTGCTGAAATATTGCTGTCGACTAATTCGTAGTCATCAAACATATCGATGTTGAACGCTATCGAACAATTCGGATTATACAGTCAATTACCTGGGGTGGAATTTATAGCAATATCTGTTTTTTGTTAACTATTATTTTTTTTAAATTTATATTTTTAATATAATATTCATTTTTTGTTGTTCTTATTACAGGTAGAGTTGTTCTTGTTACTCCTATTGATGTTACTGCAGTTTTTGTTATTGTTGTTCTTGTTGCTGGTTAACTATAGCTACAATTTTTTACTGTTACTGTTGTTGCTGATCTTATTGCTACTCTTGTTGTCATTGCTATTGCTGTCCTACTCATTGTTGCTGTTGAAGAATTTTCAATTTTCATGGAGCTTTTTAAGGCAGCCTTCATGGGGGTCGACTTTTTATTCCATTTGCAGGGAGTAGAATCGAGTACCGTGTCTTCGTTCGTATTCATTTATTGGAGCCTGGCCAAACTATTACGTTATACACGGTGAATAGAGTAAATTGTTCGACCAGCTTTCCCTTGCTGGAGCTTTTTCAACCGGCGAAGTAGATTAGTCTGTTAGGTAGAAGCTCTCGTTCCACGTTATTTTTCAAGCTGTCGTTGCTCCGCCGTTAATTAACAAAATATTCACCACTACCCCGAGTTAGCCTTCCCTTTCAATAGCACCACTTCGGTCAGCTTCCTCTTATTAAATCGCTCACTCTTTGTATCTTTGCGAGACTAACAATTTCGCCAACGAGAGGTTCAGGATCCTCACGGTACACCATAAAATAGTTGTACACGAAAAATTCCGACAAAGTGATCGAATTTAAAATATAAACAAACTTCGTATATTAAATACGTGACGTTATGGGAGCGAAGTGTATTTGGAGCAAGAAAAAAGTGTCAAGGTCCATGCACAAGAGCTACAGAATGTTCAAAGGGTTGATAATTCACCAGACGAATTCGTGGTACAAAGTTGACCCAGCAACGGTGTGAACAGTTAACCAGGTCAATAACTCTGATAAAGTTTCTTATCAAAGACACCGATCGCCCTTTGAACGGTGCTCACGAAAAGTGGAAAACCCCGAAACACATCGATGTTATTTTTCCGGCAAAAGTACCGGTTCAAAGAGGCGCCTCGCGTTCTCTATTTATATCGAGGGCGAGCCACGTGGCCGAATGCATTGTTTAATCACAGTCGATTAAACGGCAGAGACCATCCCCTCGAGGTAGGGCCAATGTCCTTAATGAATCGATTTGGACACGGCTGCGATCATTAATCTATCGGATTCACTCGCGAGCGAGCCACGAAAGCTGGGATCGATCGAACTGCATCGTCCACGCTCCTGTAATTAACGCGATGTACCTTCGAGAGGGTCATACAGGATCCTCGACTCGCGCGATTCCTTTATGAGCAAACATCGTGTGAATTAGCGAGCCAATTATGGCGTACGAACCTCGTTCATCGTTATGCTATTGACACTAGATTCGCACACAACTTGAGTGAATTCTGGGCCAAGGCAATGTTTGGAGAACTCGGGGCATTTCGGAATTGCAGATGCACGATACATAGCTCTAATTTCGTAGATTGATGTCTTCGTCTAATATTGTGGTTATATTAGGAATTTAAACATTTTCTTAGTCAATTCTCTAATTTTCACGTTTGTAGATTGATGACATAAGATTATATGCAATATTTGATATGCCAAATAAACCCCAAACTTGCATCTACAATTCACAAATTGGTAACCTTCTAAAAATTCCGCGAACTTGAATTTGACAAGTTTTAACGCAGCCACACACTAGTCATAGAGCACTCGTGAACTCTACTTTTGAACTCGCTGAAAAGTGCATATCAACGCTCCCACTCTGAGAAGCTCTATAGAAGTACTATACTGACCCTCTTCAGGGTCCCCGTAATTGAGTTTCTTTGACCTCTGTAACACAAATACGACCGTGTATTCATGAAACACTTATGAAACCTACTCTTTGACTCGAAAACATGAATAAAGGACAAGCTTGTACTGTGAAACTACTTTAGGAGGTTCCACGAACAACAATATCGTATGGTATCTCTATAACCTTCACAGTGACACGAGTGTACTCACACGAATTTATAGAGTACTCATAAACGCTATTTTTTGTCTTCGGAAAGATGACCACTTAACTTTATGAAATCTTTCCGAAGTCTTCTGTGGACAACAAAGTCATCGACTGTCTCTATAACCTTCACCTTAATATGAGTGCATTCATAAAACACTACCCTTTTCAAAACGTAACTAAACGACCACTTAACCTTATGAAACTTTACAAGTTTCAACGACCTTAAGCTTGGTCCTAATACGACTGTGCCCACATGCATTCAACATTCATACATCGTGTCCTTTGCCTTCAAAACATTAGTCGACTATCACGTAACCTTACAAATCTTAGATGAAACCTTCCATGAAGAGAGAAAACATAGACTACCACAAGAAATAGATGTCCATTGATCTTTATGAAACTTTGGTCCACCATGGACAACAAAGCTTAAGATCACTCACATGACCTTCATCGTCGAGGTGTACAACGTATAGGACACTCGTAAACATTTCCTTCATAGAAGTAGATGACCACGTAACTTCATAAAACCTTGCACGTCTCCCATGAACAACAAAGATTATCCCATAACCTTCACCCTAATACAGGTGCACTCACATGAATTTACAGAACACTCATAAACTGTATGTATTTTCTTCATAGAAGAAATAGATGACCACCTGCCTTTATAAATTCTTGCTGAAGTTTTCCATGAAGAACAAAGCTAAAAACTACCCCCAATAACATTCACCCTAACACATATACACATGTACACTCACATGCATTTATTCAACATGCTTAATAACCTTTGCTTTTAAAGAACTAGTAGATGACCACCTAAGTGTACGAATCCTTGCTAAAGTCTTCCATGAAAAACAAAGCTAAAAACTACCCCTAATAACCTTCTCCCTAACACAGATAAACCGTATCTCATACCTTCAAGAAGTAGTAAATGACCACCTAACTATATGAAACCTTGCTAGTCTTCCACGAACAAAAAAGGCAAATCCCATAACCTTCACCGTAGAACAAGTGCATCAGTAAAACGAAGCCCTCCAAATAAAGATACATAGAATAAAGCCCTAAGAACCTCATCAGATGACCAGTTGACTACGAAACCTTGTTAAAGAGTACGACGAGCAGAGTCACAAATCACCCCCATAGTGATCATTTCCCTCATAAAAGGTAGGCCAATAACAAGGCAGTATCGGGCATTAAGATCGATGCGCGATAAAATGAAGCCGTCATGCGCAGACGGTCTCCGTGCTCGCTCGAAGGAAAAAGTATTCTTTGAGAAAGGAAATTCAACTCACCAGACGAGGAAAGCTTCATCCTGGACTGGTTGTACGAGTCCCGTAAGCAACGTCGAAAACACGTTCAGCTTCGATCCATTTCGTGGACGACGCATTTTCCGCTCCCGTAGATACACATCCACCTTTCGAAGGGAAAAGAACAAAATTTCTATTACGGGACGTGCATATTGAAACGATGACGCGTGAATCGTAAATGGAGCAGCGAGAAATGCAGAGATTCTGAATAGTTTTCTCGAGAATGACAGATCATGGGACCAGCCTTTTGTCGGATGTGTCGATGATGAAATATGAGTCTGTCAACGTCGCTGGACATTGCATTTTTTTTATTTCGAGATTAGATCCTCAAGTTCTTGTAGGACGAAATTCGTAGAGAGACTAATTTTGAAATTCTTAACTCCTGATGTACCTGAATTCCCTAAAACTTTTAAATCTTTAAACTCTTCAATTCTGATGTGCTCAAATTCTCAGATGTACAAGTTTTCAACTTCTCAAATCCTGATGAACCCAAATTCTCTAAATGTCACATTCTCACAAATTTTCCTAAAACTCTTAAATCTCCAAACTCTCAAATCCCCAACTTCTCAAATTCCCAGCTTCTAAAACCCCCAACACCCCACAATCTCAAATTGATCCTCCTCCAAACCTCTCAATATCCCCAAATGCACCGAAAACACACCAGAGACAAAGAAAAGTCAATTTTCACGGCAAATATTTGAACATGATTCCATCTAAGGCACGAAAACACTCGATATTCTGGTATTCATGTTCCAACAGAACAAGCCTATCCGAAAACGTTCTTCTCGTGTTTCCCGTCAAATATGCGTCGGCCAGCATCGCTTCGATTATGCAAATAATCGGTTGATTGCGCGATTAATCGATACCGTGATCGGCGGAACACGGATTATTTTGCCTCGTCGATGGCCAGACCTCGTTCGAGGATACAGAACGCTTATCGGGATACTTAAAAAGTATGCCCATTGTTTCGAAGGACACGTTTTCAAGCCTTCCTCGAACGGGAACGTCGACGATCGAATCGGGTCATTGGTGCACCTTTGTCTTGATACTTCGCCGAGAAACTTCGCGATCGACTATTTTCATCCCTTTCTTTTTTGCTTTAATTCTCGCCGTAAACGATGCAACGATTTTTTTTACCTTGTTTTTGTTTTTAACGAGAAGTAATTGTAAGTGAAATTTAATCAAGGACCAATGAAACTCTTATTTTCTCTCTGCTATTGTTTTCATTCATTGCAAACGCTGCATAGCTTTCAACGTTGTTTTTCTTTTACGGAGAATAATCTGATGAACTGTAATGAAGAATGAATTGAAATTTTTAATCTTAGAATTTTATTTTTATTTTTTATTTTCGTTTAAATGGTACATGCTTTTTAATACCGTCCCTTTTTACCTGGTTTCGGTTTTTAACGGAAGGTAATTGCAAATAAAATTTAAACGAGAAGCAATGGAATTTGTATTTTCTCGCGGGTATTGTTTTCATTTATCGCGAACGATGTATAGCTTTCAATAACATTGTTTTTTATGGGGAACAATCTGATGAATTAACGTCGATCGAATTGAAATTTTTTGTTTTCTATTTTGTTTACAATACTGACGTATTAGCTTCAGTCAAGAATGACACTTTTGTTCCTGGTATTTCATTGCTTTCAATTTTTAATCACCTGTCGATATTATTTTATCTCATGTTGCATTTTTATGAGAAATAATGGTGAATTTATTTGAATGTAACTTTTAGTTCAGTTTTGTGATGTAATTAATTTTATTGAGAAGCTATTAATGAAGTCACAATGTAATTAACTTTATCAAGATCATTTGTCATATTGTGATTAAATCATAATATAATTAATTTTATTGAGAATTTATTAATGAAATTATTGTTAAGATCACTTGTAATATTAAATTATGATCCAATTAATTTTATTACGATCACTTATAGCATCACATCATAATGCAATTAATTTTACTGGAGTCAAATTTTATTAACGTATAATTAATTTTATGAAGATCATGTTCGCACGTATTTATATGAACTTTCTCATTAAATGATTCCACAGTTCAGCTTCATAATTCATCAACCTTTCATTGAATTGAAATAACTTCCCATTCTCAATGAATATTCGCTTAATAATTAACACTAATTAATAATTAATATAAACTGATTTATGCAAATTGAAAAATATTTCCGTTACAAAGTACCTCAACAATTTGATAATCTGTTATACACACGAGTGATACTTCATTTATATCAAATGCCGTAATTAACTTCATGGTTTTAAAATGTTTCCGAAGTATTCAGAAAGCAGTGCTATAACACTAATTAAAAAATTCGTTGAAAAACGTGCGATGGTGGGCCATTTTGCACACGTGGCCGCTCAACTAGTTTTAATGCGGCCAACGAGCGACGTCTTAAGGGCTTGTCGGCTGTTTAAGTGTCATGAAAACCACCCTTACTCTCTGCTGGCTTTTCGCGTGTGTTCGGGCATGTGCTATTGCGTCCAAATAAACTTGCAAACTCGTGTTTTCTTGTGTTCCGCTACAAAAATATAGTCAAACATCATTCCACTATCATCAGTACATTTACGAACGTTCGATGAACACTTTCAAATTAAAAATAAAATTATAACAAGGGATGAAACGTATATTAATTTAAAGTATATTACTTTATGCAATTATTCTTCATCTCCATGAAAGTTTCAACAAAGACATCTTTATTTCTGTAAATTATATCGAGGACTCTAAGATGCGCCATTTTGACAAATTTCGTGAGCGTTAAATACAAAATGGCTACCTATGAGTTCAACACGTTCAAGTTAAATATTCAGGATGAGTGATTCATCCACTGAAGTTCTCGCAGCTTTGAAAAGATGAAAAGAAATAATTTTGAGTAATCGAAGAGTAATTGGTCGTCGCTTAAGTTATTTTAAACGATTAACGGTGTGGAAACGGGATTATTCGAGGATCGCGGCGAGTTGCATTCAGAGGGATGGTTGTAATAAGAGGAATTCGAATAGTAGACCGATCAAAGGTAATTCTAATTCGCAAATTACAAGCGACTACAGCCGCCAGGTACGAAAAGGTGTCGGTTTTAAAGCCACCGCCGGCTCCGCAGAATTAATCCATTAAACCCACGGGACGACGGGAACGAAATTAGACGGAATTAATTCAACAAATTACACCGCTCTCTCGTCGTTCAAGCGAATTGATTATCCGTAGATCTCGCCGACTTTTCCAGAACTGGAGAACTCTCGGAGAGCTGGCTCGCGAAAACGTGTAAATCTCGTTAACGTCTTGCTTTTATCCCTTCGTTCGATTATAAATTCTATTATTTTACCTACTCGAACTCCCTCGATTCGAAATTCACGGGATATCTGATTTACTCATTTCCTAAAACAATTTTTATTTCAACATTGACTCTTGTAATTAATCGAATACTCTTGTAACTTGTTTAAGGCACGTGATTTATTTTGTTGAAGTATCTTTATGTACTTCGCGAGGGAAGTCATATGATCCATATATGAATCTCATAAATTACATGAGTTATAGTCTATATACGATATATGATGGATGTAAAAATATGCAGTCTAAACATAAAATGAATCTTTATGCACTTGTACATACAGCTCAACACAGTGGAAACACCGAACACCTTTATTTGAGGAGTTCGATTGATGCAGTGCAAATCAGCCATAACATCAAACATCTGTGATCGATGACTGTTTGCAACCCCGAGGAAGCCGTCAGTACTAGATGACTATAATCATTCTTAATAGACAATGAACCTTCAGTGATGGATGACTAAGGCGCTCTTAATACATAGGGGCTGTCGACAGTAAGTGACGATTATAGTCAGTTGTGCAACATTGCGAATTCTCATTGATGGATAATTAATCCTGTTCCCAGAATCGTGAATCTCAATTAGCATACTGACTATACATACGGAATAGCAAACTGACAGTGATAACTCTTGGAATACAGTGAGTCACCTGACTGTAGTCACCCTTGCAAGACAGTAAATTCCCAAAAACAAATGACTATACCCGTGCATCAGAAAAAGTTTTCCACGGTAAATGATTACAGTAACTCTAAAGATGTCACTAGCAAATACAGCAACAGAACAGATTAATCTCTAAAAATGACTATATAGTCAGTCTCCAAGAATAAATGAGTATAACAAGCTGTAGAAAAGTGTGTACTAAATGCATAATACGCGACGAAAGTGGCATCACTGATGACGGAAGGGTTCTACGTAAATATAATATAAAATTCAATAATAAATGTATAAACTGTTCGAGGGTTGAATTTGGTAGGTAGTCTCGACGAGTTTAAGGGAAAAAGGAACGAGTTCCTTCCTTCCTGGAAATTAGTTATGCCTGATGAATAAAAGAAAGCGTCGGGTAATGAGCGAATTTGCAATTCACTGAGTCTCGAGGCTCGTTCTTAGACGAAGAAGCGGAAAAGATCGTAATTATGAGATGAGCGACGTTGCAAATCAGCTTCCGTGGAAAACTTGATGGAAAACTTTCGTTTGTCGCGATAAATGAGATTCGAACGGGTTCGAATCGAAAGAATGCTTCGAACACTTACGGATAAAACCACTCAGATTATGCTACTTTAAAAACCGCAGGTTCAACGTCCTCTTCTCAAACATTTCGATTTTGTGATTCGAAATTTTACGTGCAATTTTTAAATGTTATTTATTGTATGTACAATATACAATGTACGATATTCAATGAACAATATACAATGAACAATATACAATGAACAATATACAATGAACAATATAAAATGAACAATATAAAATGAACAATATACAATGAACAATATACAATGAACAACATACAATGAACAACATACAATGAACAACATACAATGAACAATATGCAGTGTACGATATACAAAGCAATAATGAAATATGCAATAATAAAACAATAACCCAAAACTTAACACAACTCAGATACTTAACTTTTGCAAATAAAAAAGTTTGCATACACTAAAGGAACATCGCATTGAAAATAAAAAACGAGAATGATGAATTAATTAAAAGTTCCAATTAAAAGTTCTACATTTTCGATGAATAAAAAGCTTCGCTAATTAAAAATTAAATTATGTATTATTATATCCCCCTCGTTGATAAAAATCCGAAACTCAATTTCCTGATTATTTGAAATACCAAATTTCAAACGAGGAAACTGAAGTACTCGATGACAAAAAAAAAATGACGAGGGAAGCAGTTATTGGTTAATGTATCGGAAAGAATCGAACGAGATACGGCGAGTTGAAATTATATCGAACCCCTTCGATTGTAGAAACGCGTGAAAAGTGCATTCTGTGAATCGTTGAGTTGGAAAAAAAGTGACCCGTTTCGTGAATCGGTCGTACATCGACCGGTTAAACGATTCATGGTGAAACGATTTCGTCGTAGTTGTTTAAACCCGGCTACCATTCGACATAGTCCTTTTTTCTTCTCTTTTTTTGTAACGCGTAGAATAGAAAAGCTTCCTAGAGTACATGTACTCGCGTCCGGTATCGATTTTTCACCAACAACGACCGCGTTGAACTCTGTTCATCAAATTTAAGATATTTTGATATATTTTTTTTCGGGATGAAAAGATTTTGATTCATTTTTTAAAAGGGAAAGAGATGAGTTCACGACGGAATTATATGGATATCCTCGTTTGAAAATAATCTTGACACTATTTTTACAAAATTTAATGAGTAAAATTCATATGGGTGTTTTGTGTAAAATCGTAATCAAAATGTAATAAAAAAGAATTTTCAAGTTATAATAAATTGTAAATAAAATAATGAAATAGCAAAAGGTAATAATGAAAATTAATCAAATTATAAGAAAAGTTGTAAAATCATAATGAATCGTAATAAACGAAGAATTATCGAATATTTACAATTGATAAAACTCTTATGTGTACAGCAGTACAAAATACAATCGATAGTTGGAACAATCGATGCAGAACAGCAGCTACATGGCAAACGAGAGAGACCACGTGTTACCAATGACCACTTTTCGAATTTACATGGTTTTATGTTACATTAGATAGCACATAGGCGGAGTGACGGTTGCAAACATGGCGTTTCACTCGCAATTTCAAGGAACATGATCTCGTTCACGTACCAACGGTGTTACACGAACGAAATCGCGTCTCTTTTATCCGTGGTGCAAACGATTCACTCGGAACAAAGGACGATCACGAACAAACTTCCTGCCTGCGAAAACAGAACGGATCATTTGCACTCTAATCGGGATGAAATAAAGAGAAATCGATCGTGTCGTCTCACGAATGCCATATAGGAGAAAACGAAGAGAAGGTCTTCCAGAATTCCAAATTTCCAGAATTCCAAAATTCAAAAATTCAAAAATTCCAGAATTCCAGAATTCCAGAATTCCAATATTCCAGAATTCCAATATTCCAGAATTCCAATATTCCAGAATTCCAATATTCCAGAATTCCAATATTCCAGAATTCCAATATTCCAGAATTCCAATATTCCAGAATTCCAATATTCCAGAATTCCAATATTCCAGAATTCCAATATTCCAGAATTCCAATATTCCAGAATTCCAATATTCCAGAATTCCAATATTCCAGAATTCCAATATTCCAGAATTCCAATATTCCAGAATTCCAATATTCCAGAATTCCAATATTCCAGAATTCCAATATTCCAGAATTCCAATATTCCAGAATTCCAAATTTCCAGAATTCCAAAATTCCAAAATCCCAAATTCCCGAATTCCAAAATTCCAAATGCCCAACTACCCAAATTCCAAAATTCCCCACTTCTCAAATGACCTATTTCCAAAATTCTCAATTTCCCAAATCCCCAACTTTCCAAAATTTCGAAATTGTCCAAAATACAAATGTCCCAGAAATATCCAAAAACAGAAAATCTGATACTTTAAAAATGAGCAAACTGCACCCCATTTCTGAGGCACCAATTATCCCAGTAAAAAGAGAAGGCAATCGTTCCGAGGTTAATTAAAACAAAGTTCCATTTAGAGATGTGGTGTAAATTCGCATTCTCCGTAGCAATTTGCAAACACACACGCTTGTTATCGCACTGATTATATTGTTCGTGAAATGAGTTCGATCGAGTTGCACCCGGAGTTATTGGGACGAGTATCGGGAAGCTTTAGAAGTTCTCGAAAAGAATGGGAACGAACCGATAAAGGAGGATGCAAAAGGAAGATAAAAAGACTGCAATATCCTTCGTATTGCGAATGGTAAATTATGTACACAGAATTTAGTCCCTTGAAAACTGAAGCAGTAAGCAGGAGGAAGAAAATTGAAGGAATATTGAAAATCAAAGATAAGAGATCGAGCGATTTCTGAAATATTAAAGTTAAAGATATATGGAGCATTTTACTGACATTTCTATAGAAACTGAATTTCTTCAATATACTTGAACGAAAGATGAATCGTATATAAATTTCATACGATTAATAATTTTTAGTTCAAAAAATCATAGGGTAGTTCTCAACGAAACTGTTTATTTCACAGTTAATGAAGCAAATTCATGAATATCGATCATGAATAGTGTCGTTAATAATATATTAACGATAACAGCACACCATTAAATTCTGATCGCCATATATTCGCGAGCAGCATTATCGTTAAATAATGTAGATTGAGCACAATGGTAATATGTAATTAAATTGATTGATGTATTCAACAAATTTAAATAAGTAGTTTGAAAAGAAAAACTTATGTACATTTTATTATCTCCATTGTGCAGGGACATTCGATTAACAAACGAAGTGCTTAAATTAAAAAATGATCGTGTCATGATTAATCATAAATTTCGAACACAATTATTTTCACCGTGTCAGTTATTATATTAGAAATTCCTTTCTAAATATCGCACCTCATGTACCATTTAATTGTATTGTGATTATAACAGCATTGAGAGTTCTACATTAATTAAATAAATGAAATTCGTAGCGTTGATCATCGATGACGTCAGAACCAATTACCGTGTTAATTCAAAATGAAAAATCAATAGGAATAAAGTACAAAATATCATATTGTTCAACAAAACTTGATATTCTATTATCTCTCGAATTGTATCACTTTACAACCCTCATAATATAACAGTTGATCAAATTAATTAAATTTGCTGGAACCATTAATAACATCAATAAAGTTGTGAATTCAAAATGAAAAATCAATAGCTGTAAATAAATTACAACACATAGCTTGAAATTGTATTCCCTCGAAAATTTACAACCCCCATAATATAACAGTTAATCAAAATTAAATTCGCAACAGCAATCGTTAATAATTCCCGTAAAGATAAAGGTGTGAAAATGAAAAACCGATACGTGTGAACACGAAATAAAGTATAAAAGGATGGTATGAGATAATTTGATATTGTAGTTTCTTCGGAGGTTACCCCTTTACAATCTTCGTAACGCAACAATTAGGAAATCTAATTTTCTGGACGGTACCCATCCCACGGGGGAAACAGAGTGGTGTCAAGGTGCACTAGACTGTGCCAACTTTCGAGCGTACAACGAACGATAGCGTAAAGGGCAGGTGGGTTCGCGAATAAGGGTGTGGAGTGCGAAAAATAAAACAGAGAAAAATAAAAGAGGGTCGTCACCGAGTGCCACTCACCACCCACGCAATGCAACCCCCACGCGTCGCGACGCCAATCCACGCAACCCAGTTTTCTATAATCACACAAACCTATCTTACACAATTAATTCTTTGACACGACAATGCAAAATTCGGATTTTGCATACTCGACTTGATTCTAGTCACAATGAGCAATATTATCTTCATCCAATAGTAATCAATTAATATTTGAAATTATAGTCAATATAAAAATAAAATGTTACATGATGGATTTGTTCTTATCTTTCACTAGTAGCATTGTTAGCTACTTTGGATATTAGTCAATTAATTTTAGGAATATTATAAACGATATAAAATTAAGATTTTATTATATTGAATTTCTTCTCACCCCCAATGACAGTCTTCTAACAATAAATCTCTGAAGTAACAAAAACAGTATAAAATTGAACTCTCACATAGTGAATTTGTTTGAACCTCCCTGCGACCGGTAGAACAACCCTCATCTTGAAATAACAATCAAACTCCGTCGAATTTTAGAGCGATTTCCTGTTTCACTGTCCTTTTACACGAGACGCGTTTTTATTTCGTCATTTTACATGAAAACTTTGATATTAACGTTCCATGGGAACCGCGTTTCAAAGTTTCACGCTGGTACGAAATTTTAAAAGCATTTTATCTGCATCACTTTTTCTCTCGACTCGACGAAAAAATCGCCCGCGGTGATGTTTCGCGTTGTATCTCAAACGATAGTCATGCTCGATCACGAAATATCGTCAAGATTTTATTACAACCGGTGACAAACGGGAAAATAGAATCACGTATAAAAAGCGAGTGATGCGTGCGAAATTGAAAAAAACGCGAATTCATTATCCTGACTTAATTAAAACGCGGCCACGAATTTTAATATCGTTCCGTGCATTGGCGTAACTTCGATTTTTGCCCGGGGTCGGCCGGGCAAACTACTTCTCTCAATTTTCCGAAATTGCAGTTTTGGAGAATTTGGAATTTTGGAATTTTGAATTTTTGGATTTTTGGATTTTTAGAATTTGGGGATTTAAGATTTGGGAATTTAGGGAATTGGTAATTTAGGGATTTGGGAATTTAGGGATTTGGAAAATTAGGATTCGAAAATTTAGAATTTGGAAATTTAGAATTTGGGAATTTAGGAATTTGGTCATTTAAGGAATTGGTAGTTTAGGAATTTGGTAATCTAGGGATTTATTAATTTACGATTTGGTTATCTAGGGATTTATTAATTTAGGGGTTTGGACATATAGGGACTTTGGACTTTAAGGTTTTGGTAATTTAGGGAATTAATATTTCGGGTATTTGGTAATCTAGGGATATTTGATATTTTGGAAATTTAGAAATTCAAAAATTCAAAAATTCAACAATTTAAAGATTCAAAAGTTCAAAAATTTAGAAATTCCAAAATTTAGTAACTAGAAAACAAAAAAATGTCGAAAGTTGGTATATGAAAACCCTAAATCGAGGAAGTTTGAGTAAAGTTACGCCACTGTCAGTGATATTGGCCTCCGCTGGATGCAAATTAAAATCTCACTTCTTTCATAGCCGTTCGTATGATACAGTCGGAAAATTACGAATAAAGGAACGCGAAAATGTTTCTTTATCGATTCTCGCGTCGATATAGGTCCGTGTTTCCGTTGCAATAATGGTGAAGAACCGTGTATCCGATGTTGGTCGGAACACTATATCGGACAAGGGGAAAGAATTTCGCGAAAGATAGCGAAGCAGAAATCGGAAACAAAGCCAATATTAAAGCCACGGGCACTTTAAAGTCTTCCTACTACACGAAGATTCGCTATACAACCTCGTATACGTAAATGGTACACGTGTTTTAATATCCTCTGTGTCTTCGATCTCTTTCATCGTAAATTTTCATTATTTACGGGAATTCAATTACCGATCACCGGATTTCATTTGTCTGACTTTTTATTCCACCGATAAATATTCTAATTGTTTCTGAAAAACTTGCTCGTTGAAAGGACAATATAGCAGTTACAATAAATTAATTCTTATTTTTTATTGTATATATTTCTTGTTGAAATTTAGTCAATGTTGTTAAAGAAATTGATGAGTTGATGAGTATTCAAAAGGAATTAATACAAGGTTTAAATTGTGATTATAATTGAACAAGTTTAAATAAATATTGTACTATTAGTGAGTCGATATTGAAGAATAAATATGCTATTTATTCAAGTAGAATATTGTTATATTATTATGACAAATCGAAAGCTGAAATAAGGGATGAAAAATTGATGTCGTAAGTAATTGCACTTAACACATGCCTGACTACACATGGTTATTTTCACTGTGACAATCTCAACGCAGCGCATTTCTTCAATTTTCCATTATTATATAATTACATATTCTATTCATCAGTAATAATATACGTTGTTTTCCTTTTTAAATTTCATTTCAAACAAATCAATGAACAGAAAGGGATTAACAGCACATGAACAGAAACGCGTTAACAAAGCTGATATCAATGATTAATCATTATAACGAAATTATAAAATAACAATGCTGATTCTCTATTTACGTGTCGCGCGTCCAACAACAATATCCAGTTCCGTAAACTGTAAATAACAGTGGAAGGCAAACACGAGTCACGTTCGGACTGTAATCAACACGAACCACCCTCGTATTACGCGGCGAAAGGATTAAACAACATTATAATTACAAGTGAAACTGAATTTCGTCGTTGATATAGAACCTGTAGCATCCTCTAATCGCTTCAACCGGGACACTTTTATCGTGTTATGGTAATTAACGGTTTACTAACCCCGTTACGGGTATTTGAAGACGGCAATAATCGAAAGAAAACACTGTTCAGGAACGTTGCTGGTCGATTCGTTAGTATCTGGATTGAAGAATTAAAAGTGTGTCACGTTCAGATACACGCTGGAACGATAATACGATTTCTTGCACGATTGAAATCGACGTGTTTTACACGGTATACTATCGTGAAGCGTTTTACTCGCTTTTCACGGTACACGACTTGATATTGAGGGGTGGGGTCATGTGAGATTACGTCACGTGACTGTACGAGTAGGGTTTATCTGAAAAATCCAGATATTTGAATTATGTACCAAGATCAATTTTTAAATCTTCGAATCCCTAAATAATTATGTTCTTAAATTCCTAAATATATAAATTCTCAAATTGCCAGATTTTAAAATTCCCCAAACATCCCCAAACTTTCCCTACATCCCCAAAATATCAAATCACCAGATCCCTAAGTGTACAAATCTGTAACTCTCCACATTACTGAATTACTAAATCTCTAAAACACCAAATACCGGAATTTTTAAATTTTCAAATTCTCAACATTTCAAAGACACAAATTATTGTATGTCTAAATACCCCCAAATTTCTACGTCCCCAAATCTTCATGTTCCCAAATTTCTACGCCCCCAAATCTCTACGTCCCTGAATCTCTACGTCCCCAAATCTCTACGTCCCTGAATCTCTACGTCCCCAAATCCTTGCGTTTCCAAATCCCTATATCACCAAATTTCTATGCCCCCCAAATCTCTACATCCCCAAATCTCTATGTCTCCAAATCCCTATTTCCCCAATTCTCTACATCCCCAAATCTTCATGTCTCCAAATTTCTACACCCTTAAATCTCTACATCCCCAAATCGCCATGTCCCCAAATCTCTATATCCCCAAATCTCTACATCCCCAAATCTTCATGTGCCCAACTCTCTACATCCCCAAATCTCCATGTCCCCAATTCTCTACGTCCCCAAATCCTTAAATTCCCAAATTCTCAAATTCTCAAATTATCGAATCTCCCTAAATTCCCCAAGTCTCTAAACCCTTAAACCCCAAATCTCTACATCCCCAAATCTCTAAATTCCCAAAATCCCGAATTTCGCAAAATTATAAAAACTGGATGGTCCAACGCGTCCTGTGCAAATCACCGAGATAGAAGCGTTTCACTGGCACGAATCAGATTTTACTCTCGTCCAACTGGATGATCGGACAAAATCGTGTTCAGTGATTTCTTCTGATTCGAGAGAAACGAGGGAAGGAAATTGTCAAGGGCCGAGAAAAAGATCTCTCATTTTCTGCGTGAAGTTCTGTAATCACGATGAACTTCAACCTTTGTGAAGAAGTAAAAGGTGGAAGCAGTTCCCGAGATTTATTCTGCGAGAAGATAAATATTTTTTCGATAGAACTTTTTGTATCTCTGCAATCAGATGGATTTCAGTTTTTGCGGAAAATATAGGAAATGGAGAGTCTGTTTATTTTTCGATGTGATGAATGTTTTGATTAAATTGTTAGAAGATTCGAAAATATTGTACGTCTGAAATCTGATAAAATGTTTTAATCATAAAAGAATGCAACTATTATAATTTCAAAAATATTTACACTAGATTTGAATTTTTAGGTCTGAGCTAATCCTAACATCTTGAATAAATATAGGTTAAAACCAAATTAAGTCCAAGTAGAGTTCTAAAATATTATCATAAAACTTTCGCAAACATTTTGCACCGAAAATCTAATTAAAAGATTACAATCTGCAGTAAAAATAAGCATTATAGCGTCGGAAATATGTGGGTTAGAACTAGACGAAGTTTAGATTAGATCTAGTCTAAGATTTAGGGTAAATCTAAGGTAGGTGCAGTATAAAACTAAGTTAGGTCTAAGTTAATGGTCTAGAATGTTATCACAAGACCTTCCGAAATATTTTACACCGCACATTCGATTCAAAAGTTTTAGTCAGGAACAAGAACAACCATTTCACTGCCAGAAATATGTAGATTAGATGTGGTTGAAGTTTGCTTAGATCTAGGTTAGATCTAAGTTGGACCTATAATTTTAAGATCTATCTGTGTGATTTTAACTTTATTCTACTCTTTAAATTCGTCAAGAAAGAAGATAGATATTTCATGCAAAGTGATTTAAGTATTTTTTTTTTTCTGAATTAATATTAATGGACAAAATGAAATATTCTGTATCTTTCTGTATTTTGTATTATCACAAAATTGGATAGTTTGCAATAAAAAGTTACCAGTAACAAATTACCATTACTGACAAATTTGATCAATTTTACATTAGAGATTTAAAAATAAAAGTAATCTTACGAAAAATTGTAGAAAACTAAAGAAGTCCGAAATAAAGTATTGTTCGATCAGAAGCAGCGATCGCTATTTCAGAAGAATTCACGGTCGAATAAGATCCGACAATCCGCGAGAAGGAAAAAGGTCGACCTTGAAGACGACACGTCCCGAGCAAAGAGAAGACGTTTTCTAGGAGCTCTTCCGAGCGCGAAAAGCCGTTCCGTTAAAGAGGGGAAAAATTCGCCACAATTCAACACAATACCAAGCCGGAGGTTTCGCGTTACATTTAGGAAATCTCCGGCGTGGCCTTGACCCGGGTCTTCGGCCGAAGAGGAACGCTTAAATTCCAGGTCATCGTGTTCGCTGATTCCTCGAGTCGTGTCTCGATCGCTCGAGCAATTAACTCCCGCAAATTAATTCAGCCGGAATCCTCGCCGAGTAATACATACCCGCCGAGACCTCTATATACAGCCCATCAACATCGTACTTACCGAACAAGAAGAAGAATATGGCAAGAAACTTCGTCGATCGAGCCTTGACCTGAGTCACCCTCGAAGCCGCCCGAATTCAAGTTTTCACCATGGAAGAGTTTTTGCGAGAAGAAAAACAATCACTGAACTCTATTTCTACCCGATAAGCATCTGGTGCTGTTTGGACGAGCAGTGAGAGCACAGGTGGTTAAAATTTGTCCCTCACAGGGTCGTATCGTTCGCGGGAATGGAACACGATCACTGACGGGTACACTGTCGAGTCACAGGATCACTGGATCACGATGGATCACGGCCAACTTCCGGCGGAAACATCGCGCACGACGCGGAGTGCCTCTTCTTCTTCGGAAAAGAAAGAAGAGCTCGATCGACTGGCCGGGCCGAAAGCCGTCGCGCGACTGAAACCGCTCTCTCTGCCCACAGCATCCCGATCCTTCCCACACCCCCATACCACCCCCACCATCACCTACCCTCTTTCAACCTCTTCCACCCTGCACGCGCGATTCCCTCTTATTTTACCCAGGTCGTATTCAACGCTACGCGGGATTACCAGCGAGACGTAGGGTCGCTCCAGGGATGAAGAGGGCGAAACGGGTACGCTCTTCCCGATCGCGGTTTCGAAACCGTGGATTGGTTGTTCGACGATCGATAATGGGATTAGGTGCGGATTTTGATCCGGACGCTCTTCGATCGAACGAAGGGATGCTCAAACTTTGCGAATATCGACAAATACGAAGTTTACGAAATTTACGAAGGGTTTCTAACTTGGGAATTGCAGCAGTTTTTGAGATTAACTGTCGCGGTGAATTTTCTTTCGCTGTGATATTAGGGGTGGTTTTAACATTCTGGTAATTAAGGGATGGTTATCTTGTACATTTGACTGTATCTTGAAATTTTGCATGACTTGAATAGTGGGGTTAATATTTTTTATTCGCATATAAGGGTATGTACTGTGAATTTTTTGGAATAATGAAATTAAGGGTAGGTTCATGTTTAATCGAAATACGAGAATGTTGAGAATGTTCAGGTGTGATTTCAAAATTGTATCAAGGTTATTCTGCACATATATTATAGTCATTCTATATGCACTTCAGAATGCAATTGATTTTCATGACTTGAATCATGGTTTTGTGTCTCCTATTGAAACTTAGCAACAGCTATTAATGTTCAGAAGATGATGAAACTAAAGGTGACTAAATAATCTATAATTGAAGTACAGCAGTGCTAAGAATATTTAAGGGCTGTTTCAAAATTTTACCATATTTATTCTGTACATTTGACTGAATATTTAAACCTAATTGATTTTGCAGATATTGAGTTATAATTTCCATGATTTATCTCCTCAAAATGTAACAGTAGATTTTGACATTGAGGATAGTGAAACTAAAGCTGGTTAAATAAGACTCGATTAAAGTATAACATTCAAAATGTTATTAAGGGTAGTTTTAAACTTGCACAATCGTTGCTCTATGCTCTGGAAAGCACTTTAAAACAAATTATACTTGCATATTCTTCAACTGAACTTTTAATAAAGTGTTTTATTAAGATTTGCTGGTGAAACATAGCACTTTTCAGGGCGACATAATTGCGGGCCGGCTTTAAAACTATACGACAGTCATTCTATGCTCTAACGTTTGAGGATAAGGCTGATTTGAATATCTTGGACCTAAAAAGTTTTTAGGAATATCGTTATAAAATGTGGGGCAGTTTAAAACTTGAGGACCTACATTCTCCTACGTGAATTATTTTATATTCGAGAACGGTGAAGATGCAATTTTATCATTACTAAGCAATCTTTTTCTGGAACGTGACGAAATTAGACGCGATGCATCGAGTTTACAACGTGCTTATGAATTTAAAGCGATCTACTTGCGTGTAGTTTCGATGTAATCGAGTAGCGCTCGTAGAAGATGAAATTTCGTTGGAATTGAAGCGTATCAGGTGAAAATTATTGTATAAGATGATTTTAGAAAATTGGTACTCGCAATATTGTTCATGAACTTTTATAGAAACAACCCCTTAATCATTTCAGCACGACTTCATTTTCTTTCCAACCTGAATCTCAAAATAAGCAAGATACAATATCATATTTCAAAAATAAAATTTATTATAAATAGGCAGAGTTGTACACGACTTTGTAAAGAACCAACCCCCTAGATAAATTTCTCTTCGAAATTAAGTTTGCACCCCGAAATTGTAGTAATCAAATTTCAACATAATTTTCATCGAAAAATCTGTTGTTCGTAGTCGATCGATCGTAACAACGGAATTTCTTGCTGAACAATAAACTCACGACTTCGTTCCATCTTCATCATGGCGGAAGAATGGTCCTGGCACGAACAATACCGCCATTTTCTGCATTGCGATGCATTGTTCGATAGCTGGTGTTCCAACGATCGTTTGAAACATTGTTCGAAACCGGGCGATCGATTAATCGCACCGCAAATATCATTACGTTTTAATCGTCGCGAGGAACAATCGAGATCGGCCTGGATTCCCGTAATTTACGGGACATCAATTAAATCCGCGCCGTTGGGATATTATCAATCGAGAACGATTAATTTCGTGCTGCAAGGAAACGATAAATCAAGATTCGAGTCTTAGTATTTGTAAAACTTTTCACAAATGAATATTGCGAAACGGTTATTAATTCTGATAAATATTTTAATAAAAACAATGTTTGTACATATTCTTATAAATATTATTATAAATGTTACGTATTCAAGTACAAAAATAACCAAAATACAAATTTATGTCGACATGAATGAAGTATATGAAATTATAAATAATGATTGAAAAAAATTAATGTAAAAAAGAATGTTGAATGTAATATGCGCTCATTGTACTTAAAAGAGTTACATTTCTTTCAGCTTTTAAAGCGCGCTCAAAAAGGCACCCGTGACGTCATCTGTCAGTCAACGGTGGAACTATCAAAACAAAAAAATTGCATTTTTTTTCAAATTGATAATGGTTTGGTGAAGTCAAAACATTCCGTAGTTAATTAATCTTGCACTCCAATGTAATTTGATGCATATTATAGTGAATTAAGCCAATAAAACCAATATTAATTGAATTTTTTTTTTTTTGAACAAGTGGCGCCATCTCTCCGGCGAACAGGGTGAACTACACGTTTTTGAAACTGCCGTTTCATTAGTTCCAAATACTGCCGCTAGATGGCGTCGTGTGCCGCCACCTAGCGGTAGAAGATGGAACTAATTAAAGTAGAGTTTCAAAAGTGTGTAGTTCACCCCGTTCGCCGGAGAGATGGCGCCACTTGTTCCATTTTCGAAAAAACGTTAATTAACACTGATTTAATTGATTAATATGATATATATTCATTATATATTTATTACTATTGATTTTATGCTATTTGCAGTATATTCTGTGAGCCCAAAGGTGCTAAAAAAAAAAATTTGGTCGATATCGGAACATGATGGTTTTCCACAGGTCCACCGCTCTATATAATCACACATAAACTATCATTTCTTCAATAAAATAACTAAAGAACAAATAATTTTGTATAGATTTTAAAGAAAGAAAAACTTTCTAACATTTTATATTTTCTACTCATTGGATTTAGTAAAGAAAAGATTTAAGGCTAAGGCCATCAAATATTCATTTATTTCTGGTAACAACTATGTACACACATATACATACATACACATAGGCGTATTTAACATGTACGCAAAATGCAGAGTGGTCCGCACTTGAGAATTACGTTCAAACGAAACGAATCTCCTCCTTCAATCGTACCTAGCTCATCGATCGAATGATACTTAATTGATAAAAATACTTTAAAAGAGGTTACTAACGTTTCCTATCTGCACGTCGAGAATTCAAAAACCTCTACAAAAGTTGATGAGTAGATGATCCAGTTGACTTTAAAAGTTTCTCTAATTAGGCCACATTGCTGTTACTATCGTTTCTAAAAATTTCCCACGAACATTCTACTTGGTATCGTTGAAAAATCATTGAATGAACGGTTACAATTAAAGTTTTTGTTATACAATATTGAATGTGAAGGTTTAATTTCAATGAAGGATTTTCTCGAATCTAGATGAAATATTCTCTGATAAATCGTTAAAAATACACAGCTCTCCGAATGCTAAAAGACAATGTTTGTAAAAATAATTTGTTCTCGCAATAAAAGCCAGATTGGCTTTTAAACTTTCCATTTAAGACCCTGTGACCGCGAATACATTGGCGAGTAGTAACTGCTTGTTCTAAAATATTTACCTTTAATCTTTAGCAAGATAGTGCTAGCTGAATTTGTTAATTTGGTCATCTGAAAATTATAAAATTGTTAAATACCAATCTTTCAAAACACACTCTCACAGATGCAATTACTCGTCACTGTAACAACGTGCCTGAGAAAAAATTGTTTCACAACGTTTTAACACTCGCCAATGTGCCGCTGTCTTACTCGTATTTGTTTCTTCGAAACTCGCAGATATAATACAAAGTGTGTAATGTCTATCGATAAGTAAGTAGCTCTCGAAACAGTCGTCGTGTAGGAATGTACACACAGGTTTCTCCAATATTGTGTTTAAAGGAACTTGAAAAGCTCAGATAAAATTGTAATTATGTCGAATTAAAAATGTTACAAAATACCTTGAATACGAGAATTTAATTCCGATAAGTATTTACAAGACTTTTCGTTAGTAAAATATCCTCTGTTCAAAATTAAGAAAATTGTGTTTGTTCGACCATCCATCTCATATGCCTCTTGTGTAATGAATAAAAGGATTTTTCGTGCCGCGACGCTGACTGTGGGCGGAAATAGGAGTAAAAGTATCCAAAAGGATGATTAAAAATTCGATAGAACCACACGTAATTCCTTCTTTCACTTTTCCATGACTTTACTGATGTAGTGGAATTTGGTATCAAAAAGTGGAGACACATTTGCACTGGATCAATTAATCGTCGAAGTCGTACATTTGATAGGGTTTCCAGCCCAGCTTTTGAAGCGACCTGAAACACACGGATGCAATGTCACAGAGAAAACGCTTAAATTAAATCTATGAAGTAACAGAAATTACTTTTTTGCGGACTGAATGAATCCTGGAGGCCCACATGTGAAAACACACGCATCAGGAGAATCTTCTGCAACCAACTCCTTCAATAAGTCGTCCGATATCGTTCCACGCTTTCCCGACCACGTGCTTCCAGCTTGCGAAAGGATATGTGTGACTTTCAATCTGAACATGAACAGTTTAAAATAAGATCTCATATAAACATTAATACCGCTAATTGATCAGACTGCATACTTTTTATCTGCGCTAGCTTTTTCCAGCTGCGCCACGTAGAACATATTATCTTCATCTTTGTTGAAGTTCAGGAGGTTTATGCTCTTCCTAGCAGAAGTAAAAGCCTTGTTTCATTACAATACATAATTGGACACCTTGTCCAGAAGCAAAAAATATTCGTGTCACAGAAAAGTAACACATGCCAAAGATTTGCCGCAGTGTTAAAAAGAAAGATATGCCTAAAGCATGCCAAAAATCGTCTTCAAATTAATTTCAGCAGTTTGGCATAGAATAACTCGAAGAAATTAGAACAAAGAGGATACAGGAAAAAGATACTAACACAGAGCGTCTGGCCAAGGCCCGCTGAACGATGCCAAGCATCGCCGTCAAGCCAGTGCCACCGGCAAGCATATGAATGACCGAGTAACGATCAAAGGATTCTACTACAAAGGCACCTAAAGCATTGCTCAGCATCAAGGTCTGACCGATTTGAAGGGCGGTAATGGACGGACTAAGCGCGCCGTTCGGATATTTCTTAATCATCAGACACAAGCAGTCGGATCTGTAGCTCGGCGCCATGTCGTCGGGATGAAGGCACGGTGGGACAGGCGTGTACGATCGCGATACTTCCATTCCTGAAAATTGAGAACAGATGCTGAGATCAGGTATGCTGGGTTACATTTACATTTTACTCATTTTACTGAGTTACATCTACTGTATTTAGGAATTTGGAAATTGGTTGACAATTTTTTCTCTGGGCAGCCAGATTTGCTCATGACTATACATAAAGCATAGCAGCTGCTTACCCATCACGTTCATTTTGGCTTCCACATGTCTACCAATAGGTACTAATTCCAGATAATCTTTAGCTCGCACAACTAGTAGATGTACCAACTTAGAGAGAGGCATGTTCGCAACCACTTCATACTCTTTGTACATTCGACTACTAGTATTCGTCTCTCTGGATATGGTGTGGCTGCCCAGGGATTTCCATATCTCTTTCTTCTTCTTCGTGAATGTGAAATCCACCTGTATAGTTGTAGTGATAACTTTTATACACTTAATGCAAATTTAAATATCTGAACGTTTTCAACACGGAGTTAAAAAAGCAATTTAGATATGACCTTAAATTTCCTCTTTTATATTAAAGAAAATGGCAATTTTCTGTCGTGGTACCTCCATTGTGTCGAAGTTCCTCTTGCATACCGGCGGCCATTCTATATCCGCCGCCAAATCGAGTTCGTGCGTAATAATGTCCCTCTCGAAAAACAATTTAAAAACCAATTTCGAGTCGCTTATCCTTCGTAGCTGATAACACACGCCCGGGTAGTCACGTACCGTTTGATAGAAAAGTGTGATTGAATTGGATGTCTGTCTCCAATCCATCTTCACATTTAGCAAGCTATCCTCTGGCACGTTTTCCTGACTAACAATGCTGCCTAAAAATGTATCGTATGAATTAATTTATAACATATTACTCTTCGAACATATCTAGTAATTATACTAGATTAAAAATAACATACACATCCCAACAGAACTCGAGTAAATTATAAAATAAAAAAAGAGTCCCTCATGAAAAAGTTCAGTTGTTGTTCCGATTCAAAGAGACCCCCATCGACCCACATTATATTTAACATTTTCATCATCATGCTCCCAATCATAAGACGTAAAAATAACAATCGAGCTAACATTTTTCTTCATCACTGAATAATAAACATCTCGCC
The DNA here is from genome assembly GCA_945859555.1 of Megachile ligniseca. Lineage (NCBI taxonomy): Eukaryota > Metazoa > Arthropoda > Insecta > Hymenoptera > Megachilidae > Megachile > Megachile ligniseca. Next base: position 11,637,952 of record OX243778.1, read on the forward strand.
CCCAGAAAAAACTATAAAACTTTTCAACAACGGCCACAGCAGTTTCTATCAGTATTCAGAGACTCACTCATGCAACTTTTTATCAGGTCCAACTTCGTTAAGGAACAATTGGTCGTGTTCGAGACAACGTTCTCCGTCGATGAGGATGAACTGCTATTGTTATTGCTCCCAGTACCACGACTCAATCTTCCAACCACGCATTTCTGAAGGATGCTCTGATAGTTGACCCAAGCGTGCACCTGCAACGAACGATCTATGGGTACGTAAAAATAATCGTTGATTTATAGTATGTAGTTGTTGATGTGTCAGCGATAAATTGATGGACTCACGTTTTCGAAAAGTTTTGTTGCATCTTTACCAACGCCTCGCATCAGCTCGCTGATACCGCCTGGGTGGAAGTCCATATAACGAGTCACGTTGAACACTACACCTATAATCAGAGGGGGTTAAGTTAGTGAATTTAATGGGCATTTGGAGGACTCTTGTTATATTACTCTACATGAAGTTTTATATGGAATAGTGTTTTTTCGTTATTGGAGGATATGTCGATGCATTTGATAATTGTGTGTTGTGACACACTGGATCTATTTGTATTATATGCTCATGTGTTGTATCGTTATATGTTGCACCGTCACGCATTGCATCGCTATGTGTTGTAGGACAAGGCATTTTATGGCAACGCGTTGAATATCTATATGTTGGATATCTACACGTTGATCGTCGACGCGTTGTATCGCTACATATTGATAGTCGACGCGTTGTATCACTAGATATTGATTGTCGGCGCGTTGTATCGTTACATATTGATCGTCGACGCGTTATATCGCTACATATTGATCGTCGCCACGTTGTATCGCTACATATTGATTGTCGACGCGTTAAATGTTGACGTGTTGTATCGGTATTACATATCATGGGTATGTCATCATTACATATCATGGGTATATCATGAGTATATCATGGGTTACATATCAACACCAGGTAGATGTTCGCAAACAAGAGTCGACATAACAATTTATTTGCCCTACCGCCAGCGTAATATTAACATCATAGATGCGGGTCATGTGCCATCCCAGGAATACATCGAATAAATTCTTTATTCAGTGGCATTGAAATAACCGACTGACTGGTTCGTAACAGGCTTGGAATAAATATTGGATGTTTCCCGAGAGGAAAGTAAATTTTAATCAGGCTAAAAGCGAACGATGGCCAGTGTTTTCTTTGCTTCTCGTGACTGCTGCTCACTTCTCATCCAATATAGGTAAACGGAAACTTTTCCACAATCGATCCACTGGGCTATCAATTATCTTGCTTTTCTTATTAGGTTCATGAAAGATAAAAAATGAAATGAGGAAAACTGGTAGGAAATTGTCGAGGAAATTGTCAGGTACCGATAGAAGGATGAAATTAGAATTGAAAACAGATATTATTGAATATTAATAAACGTGAAGTGAAATCAATAAATGTACCTCGAATAGCGATCCAAGCATCATTTTGTTTATTATGATTGGCCAGTTCGGTCAAAGTAACAACTCGTGGCACTCCACCGACGCCGGTTAAGTCGACGCCTGAATTACCTAATCGAATCCAGTCCATCAGACTGTGGCCAGGTGCTAACGCCGTTTTATTTCGAGGATTACCTGTGAACAATGACAAATAAGTTAAATTTCAATATTGCCTTGAAATAAAGACGCTGTCGAAACTTTCACGCGTGGAATCGGTGATCCACATTGATTACGAAAAATAAAGAAGAGGCGAAATAAATAATATTTTGCAGAATACTGAACTAAAAGTACTTTCCTTCGATCAATAGTAGCTGACAATTTCTCGTTTATCTGTATCGATGTTGACGTGTATTATAAAATAATGCGTTATATGAAGTGATTGATGATCTTATAAAAGAAAAAACAGATGTACGTTTCAATCATATTCAGTTTTCGATAACGTAATCGAACAGTGGCTTTATCGATTAAATTTGAAACAATGGTACAATTCTCAATTCGAAATTAATTAACGATTCTGAACAACGTTAGGATTAGACCAGCGATTTTAAACATCGAGTAAATCGTTCGAACAAACGAAATGTTTTAAATATCAAATTAAATATTCGTGGTACAACGTATGACGTTATTTTACGTTATATTTTACGTCTCTAAATGTCTGGAGGTCGACGATAAAAGCGTGGGCAAATTAACTAAATTTTTTATCCGCTTCCTCTTAGTCATTCGTGGAAGATGAAGGATCGTTCAACGAGGCAAACGGGGCTAACGTTCGCAGAAACGGGCCACGAGTAAAACTAATGGGCAATTATCGCTAATTACTGACCGTCCTGAATCTGCAAACCGAGACTCTGCGGAGACCCGTCGCCGTCCATGACGGAAACCAAAGACGCGCCGCAGCATCGTGGCATTTTCTCATCGAAACGTCACGTTTCCCAGATTCTTAACCATCCTCCTGCATAAAAACAGCACACTTAACAAATCAACCACAACATCTCTAGAACGAGAAACAACGAAATTTTTCAACGAGTCCCTCAGAAAATTACACTACGACAAAATAATATCTTTCTTTTATCATCGTTTTAAGAACCTAAGAGATCATAATTATATTTGAGAATAAATATACGTTCTAATTTTTGTAAATTATGAAAGAGGGGAAAGAATGTAAACAAATCGACGCTTCAGAAAATGGCGGGAAGTCGAGAATCCGCGAACGTACCTGCACGAAACTGCGTTGATACGCAAAATCTTCGTACATTTACACTTAGAATTGTTCTGAACACATCAGACCAGTTTTGACATTCACTTAACGGCACTAAATGTGAGTCAACCTACTGAGCTGTTTCTCATAACAATTTCACGATGTAATAGGTCAAACACAGAAGTGTTTGTTGTTTAATAGGTCGAAGTGGTTGTCATTTAGAAAACCCGATGTAACTTATTTACGGTTACACAGCTTCTAAACAAGTTTCACTCGATTATAACTTTCTCGATTTAAGTGACCGCTAAAATCTGGTTCGCCATAATTTTAACGTAGAGGTCAGACATGAGTCACAGAGAACGTCATTCAGAAAACTTGTGTCAATCTGTCTACCGTTAGAACCGTATCAAACAACGCGACAGGTTGTCCTGAATCCCAAACAAGTTTCACTTGATTATAATTCTGAACTGTTTCTCGAACGTTTCAACTTCACTCACCGCTGAAATCTTGTCTCGTATAATGATTTTAACGTACAGATGAAGCACATCAAGTATATACAGTGATTGTCATTCAAAAAACCTGATATCTATTGATGAAACCATTTTAACGCGAATGTTCAAGCTAAACCTTAAAGATATGAACTCTGATACATTCTTTGAGTGTGTTATTTTAACTGACCACTAAAATCTGGTCCCTCATAATAATTTCGATGTATGAATCAAAAATGAAACACATTGTACTTCGAGTCTTAATATAACTAGCCACTAAGATCCTTCATAATTTCTATGTTCAAACTTAACGTGAAGTGAAACTCAATATCTAGCATCCAAATCTACCTATCAGAATATAATCTTGAGACTGAAACAAGCTGTAACTTGCAACGATATCTGGCAACTGAAATATTGTGTTGAACAACGTCGAGGTGCAAAGTTAACATGGAGCACAAGTGGTTGTCACTCATGAAACCCAATATCTAGCATGCAAATCTGCCTATTGAAGAATGTAATAATTTATCCTAAGACTTGAACAAGCTTCACTGGTAACTTGCAACTATGGTCACTGAAATATTGTGTTTGGTAACAACGTTGATGTGCAAAGTAAACATGGAGCACACCAAGTGGTTGTCACTCATGAAACCCAATATCTAGCATCCAAATCTACTTATTAAAAAACGTAATGACTCATCCTGTGTCTAAAACAAGCTTCACTCGTAACCTGCAACTATGGTCACTGAAATCTTGTATTTAATAACAACGTCGAGGTGCAAAGTGAACATGAAGCATACCAAGTGGTTGTCACTCATGAAACCCAATATCTAGCATCCAAATCTACTTATTAAAAAACGTAATGACCCTGCGTCTAAAGCTTCACTGGTAACTTGTAACTATGGTCACTGAAATGTGATAACAATATCGAGGTGCGAAGTGAAGCACACCAAGTCACTCATGAAACTTAACATCCAAATAAAAAATCTACCTATCAGAGAAGGTGTTTCATCTTGAACCTAAAACAAGCTTCACTGGTAACTATACCTGATCACCAAAATCTTGTGTTTGAGGTAATTGTCATTCGGAAAATTTGTCAATGTACGACGCGTTCACATTGAACAATAATGGACGACCAGTAGACTCGAAATGGACAACGAAATTGGGAAGTGTGATAATGTTTTGAAGGAAACGTGATCGCGCGATAAACAGCAGGATGAAACGTTGATCCCGCGTTGGTGGACTGGAAGGTACTGCACCGAAACACGCGGACCAATATAGCCCTCGGACAGGTAGATCAATATAGTTGCTACGGCGTGCCTAACACGCAGGATCTCAGCAACGAGCGCGTACCTCTTCGTCGAGAACGACGGGTCTCCTTTGCTAATTCGGTCAGATATTAAATATTAATCTCTCCGAACGGGAACGATTGCATTAATAATAATCGATGATTGCTCGCTGAGCTAGGGATGCCTCGGAGGGTTAGCCCACATCTGCAACCTAGAATTTGTCTTTTTGGCGATAAGATAACTGAATATTGTATAATATATTTTATTGTGTATGTAAAATACCTCTTATTATATATCTTTCATTGTATGAATTTATTTTATATTTTGAGACATGTTACTGTTACATGGAAAATAGTGACACTGGAACTGTTTGACCTTTACATGGTTTATAGCGAAACTATTTTACGGTTTGTCGTAGGATAACAAGTCGAAGTTTTTCATCTGCACATTTAAAGATGTCTTCGAAGCTTGATTTACGTATGAATGTACAGTAACGCATCGTTAGTTTCGGAGTCAACATTCGAAAAGTGGATTCACCGAAGGAAATGACCAGTCTTCCGATATTCCAGCGAGATTCGATTGAACGATCGAATCGGTAATTGGAAAAAACTGATCTCTGAACGGAAACCTTGAATGAAATTGCGTAATCGAATGACTAGAAAATGATGAACTGGCACAACCTCCATAATCAAATTCAGGAATTCTATTCTTCGGTCGAATCGATTTGAATGAAATATTCCGCTTGATCGAAAAAGACGTCGTTGGGAAAACTGAGAGATTATTCATTTCAGATTGGAATTTAATTATTTGAACTGAAATACTGGGGTTTCGGTATTTAATTAATTAATTTTATTTAAGATTGAAAATGATAAAAGTATAAGATAAAAATTAATTGGGTTACACAAGTTCAATAACAATGTTGTGTGCAGACATGGAAAGATTATGTAGAAGCAAATTATGGGAAGATATAAATATTTTCCAGCCGTAAAAACTGGTTTAACCTGTACGAAAGTTTGACGTTGGACTTTAATACACTCTGCAGAATGTATGCTGATTTATTCATCTGAAATGACGGTCAATCATGGGCGGGTAATATGCATGTAATTATGTTCTTACGAAACGTAATTTTTTACTTTTCGTTAATTAAGAAACCGAAGTCCAAAGATGAACTTTTCATTCATCTTTTAATTTAATTTACAAAATCTATGTTTCATTACATTAATGTTTAATAGTTAAATTATATTTAGTGTATATCAGAGACTGTTACTAAATAAAAAAAACTGTGTTTTATTGTAAAATAAAAAACTAGGGTTATCAAAATTAATATATGTAAAAATATAACAGGCGGAATAATTACTGTCTTTTTTATGATCAAGTGTCATTTACAAGAATATATTTATTATCCTTGATGATGACGTTCGATAACAATTAAAAAATGAAAGAAAAACATAATTGTAGTAATCTTCTGCTTAGTAATATTTCATATATAATATATCTGACTTGAAGATGCATCTTATCTTTCTAATTACTGAGCGTAAACAGATATAATTAACTGCAAATTACGTTATCGTCGACTGGTTGGAAATTTGAGAGTTTGAAAGTTGCGAATTTTTGAATTTTTAGATTTTGGGATTTTGCAATTTAAGAATACTTGGATTTTGGAATTTAACAATTTTTAAACCTTGAAATTTTTGAATTTTTAAATCTTTGAACTGAAATTTTGAAACGTAGAGATTTTGAAACTTAGAAATTTTGGAATTTCAAAACTGTTGAACCCTAAAATTTAAGACGAAACTTCCAAATTTTAGAACTTCGCAAATTTAGAACTCATTCCACTGCTAATTTGATCAAAACAAAAGCTAAAAACTTTCATGCTACGTTTTTCTTTAGTTCCCAAGAGTCCGCAGAGTCGGCGACTCACCGGTAATTAACTACATCGATGTGCTTTCGCTGTTATTACCACAAGTCTGATAAGATAAGAAGAAAATAACTAAATTTATCATACCAACTGTATCCACAAAATCAAAGTAAAAACAAGCTTACGAAACTATTCAAGAATTGTGAATAAATCAACGACATTTACCGATTCAGCAGGATAAACATTCCGCAATGTTTATTCGTGGAACCTGTCGAGTCATCTCTAATTCTGTTGAAAAGCTTCAAAAGCGTCTGTTATTCCAAGATTATGAATGTTTACAGAGACACAGTTCAAAAGGACGAGCTTAATTTTATTCAACGGTGTCTCGGTTATATTTGGATTCATGCTGGTCGTGAAGGTAACAGGAAAGTACTTTATCGAGAATCGAGAACAATTCAATTTCACGAACAATTTTATAAGTAGTAAGAACATTGAGGGACAAATTTGACTTCCTTTGAAAAAAAATTATGTGAAAAAAGAACTTGAAAATTCTTTATGCTATGATCTGCTTGTTAACGACCCGTTCGCTAACGGTGTATTCGCTAATGACCTGCTTGTTAACGGCACACTCGATAATGGCCCGTTTCTGAAAGGTAGCGAACCTTTGTTACATATAAGTAATTTCTTTTTTGAAAGATAGTAACTTCTTTATGAAACATTTTTTGTATCTTTATAATAAGTACTTAATAAGAGAATAAGTTGCAACCTTGTATAAAACAACGAATGGACACAGTTATTAGTCAAAGTGTTAATACGAAATGTCGATCAATTTTATTTAAAATTAAAGGAATAATCGTGTTGTATAACGTTGTATAATAATAAACGTAGTAACAGAAAATTGTAGCTAATAGATAATTATGTTACATAACATAATGTTATGTTATATGAAAATGTTAAGAATTCTGTTGCAGCACCGATTCTCACTATCGGGACAGGACAGGGGACAGAATGGTCACGCCGATCGGCCCTGCCCTACCCTATCCTGGCCCAATAATGCAAATCGGGAACGACTCTACCATCGTTGCCAAATTTCCACGAATTTTCTGACGCTCCGATCTTCTTGGGTCTTCGAGAACGTCGAGCTTCGAGTAAGTCCGATCCTCACTATCGGGACAGGACAGGGGACAAAATGTACTCGCCGATCGGCCCTGCCCTGCCCTATCCTGACCCAATAATGTGAACAGGGCATGATCTTCGTGATTGATCGCTGCGATGATCGGAAACGTTCGCTCCATCGTCTCCGGGTATGAATATGAATTCGAGGATGAATCGATGAGTTGAAGCGCAAAGTCGAGAAAGATGCCTTCGGTGGTGACAAGTTCTTGTCGTTCTTTTATCTACTTACTTCAAAGAAATATTTATAATGTCATGAATCAACGCTTGGTTCATTTAGCACTTCACTACGATTTACGTTTGTTACTTTGTATAATGAAGTACATGTACATCATTATATGTCAGGCGCGAAGTAGCTTTTTGCAGCCAATAAATCACTTAATGATCCGCGCAAATGCGAAGATTAAAATATTTAAAGACGTATTTAAGCAATTATGATCTGACAATAATGGGAGACTACACGTACACCTCACGTGAAATCCCTAGATCCCTAAATCGCTAGATCCACATCTTTCTGAAATCTCTAGTTCACTAAATTCCTAAATTTCTAGATCCCTAGATTTCCAAATCAATAAATCCCCAGAAACTATTCGCAAAAGTATTTCTTTGAATCGTGATAAAACAAGAATTTCCATCCTCTGTTTTATTACATAAACGTTCAGTTTGATAGCTGAAACTGATTAAAATCTAAACAAACGGTTTTAACAATTGACTCACCGGTAGCTGAGCCGGATGACGATCCCGCTTCGCCGATTACCTTCGACCCATAGGATTGTTTCACACGTGCAACACCGCTGGGCAGTAACACGGTGTTTTTTGCGAGAAGACCCATGGCTGACGATTTCACGTCCACCATTTTCATCTTTTCCTGAATATCTTTCGCTGCATCTTTGCCTTCTGCTCCTTCCGATTTCCCTTTATCCTGTTCTGGGCTCTTCTTCATCTTGCCCCGCTGATTTCTTACCCGACGATACGATGATTTATGATCTCGATAGGAATTGTGTCATGACGTCGGTTCGAATCTAAAAGAACAAACGGCTGAAAAAGAAACAAAACCTGCGGGTTCGGAAAGTAAAAGCAAAAGCGGCGGAAAGAAAACGGTTACATAATCGCGCGGGTAATTATAGGAAATATTTATCTCTATAAAACAGAGATCTGTAACTGCAGCTAAATTATCAGAAGCTGTTTCTGTGTGAATCTGCTAGATAAATAGTGCTATAACGTTCATTTTAATTTCTGACAAAGTAGCGCATGAGTAATGTGTATCATTAAGATAATGATTGCAAAAGTTTAGAAAGCGAAACACGTATGAGGGAGCAGGACATCGGCAAAACTTTCTCCTCGTATTTCACGAATAATAAAACGGATATTATCCATATTCTTGACGTAAGATGTTTCTTTCTGGTGGAAGTAAACACACTAATGTGTTTAAACACTTGAGTCTTATAATATTACAACCACATGATAAATATGTTTTGAAAGACGTTATTTGACGTACTACGATTCAAAATAAACGATTAAGTATAAAAAGGGTGTTTCGTAGTAAAACCTTGGAAACTTAAGAATAAGTGATATCATTAACCTTCCTTGATCCCTCACAGTTTAAAAACCGTTTGATACAATTTTCTAATTAGTACGCCAACGGCGCAAGCTTTTACCGCTATTAATATTCATATCTCTTTAAAAAAAGTACTCGATCGTTCGATGAAAACCAAGTGTGAATAAATTTACGGAAATAACGAAAAAACAAGAGACAGAAATAAACGAATGAAAATAGACAACGATGGGAAAGAAATACGATAAAACGTTGAAATTGATTAAATAAAACGATATCCGAGATATATACATCACATTCTATTAAATAAACCTGTCAACGGTCACGGAAGAAAGTATACGATGACACGAGGTTAAAACCTTGGTGTGACGTGTCGGAAATGAGAACAGAAACGGAACAAGACAGCTAATTTAACGTTAGTATAACATTTATAATACATATTACGATACCACGTAGAATATTGTGCGAAAAATAGCACATAAGAATCGGACTGTTTATATCGCGCATAATATTCAGCCGTTGTGTTTAACTTTCATAACAATATGCAAAATACCGCGTTCGAATGAGTCATAACGTTTAGCAAAATAAAACCTCATTTCCTCCTACGCAAACACAAAATTAAACGAGTGAACAAGGTACACATTATACGAACGATGAAAACAGCGATAATAACAATAAAATAAAATCAGCAGAAGATATGAAACCAAACTGTATTTATTTTCCATAAATTTCCAGCAGCAGACGTTTACAAACAGTAGGTAAATTAGCGACAGAGGAGGGTTCGCATCAAACCGGACGTACTCGTTCGAAAGTAATCTATGAAGTTGTAGTTAGGAAGGATGAGACTCACTCCCATATGGAAATATTAATAAAACGATAATCAAAGTTAACCGTGGGTGGGAGTAAGACGAGGCGAAGAAACGGAATGGCCGTTTCACGGCAACACCCGAATAGTTTCTCGCCTCGAAACGATTCTCACAAGTATTGACACATCGTTCGACGTATGGAATATCGTACCAAAATTAGCTCCAAATCGTATAGTAGAAACATGCGATTCGATAACGAACGATTTCGCGAGACAGTATCACGGCGCAAAGCCGCACGCTCGTGAGCTAACCTCAAAAGTGCGATCCGCGATCGTGAGCCGCATGTCAGGAAACGTAGGAGCCAATTTCACCGCACTATACCGCTACGTCGTTAACTCGGCACGAGACGCGGCCAATAATAAAATCACCAAGGATAATGAGCGTTCTTTGTAGAGTGATAAGGAAGCAAGTGGCCACAAAGTGACATTCACCCTATCGTATACACGCACGCGCGCACATTGACGCCATGCCCTTTCCCCTATCGCTAGTAGCGATTCAATCGACCTCTACCGAGATTTCGAGAATCAGTCGCCGACAGTATCCAAATCGTTCCGAGTCTCGACAACGAAACAAACTTACCAAAACTTTAACGAGAAATTGTACAAGTTTGACGGAGAATTGAGAAGTTGATAAAAAGGTGAAATGAGAAAAAGTAAAGTATCGTTAATCGAGATATATCGATATGTTTACGTTGCTGTTCCTTCGCGCCTTTTTGTGTATCATCTTTTTCGAAACAAGTTGTAGTGCCAATAATCGTTCTTACTTATGATGCAACAAGAAAGTATATTGACAAACGTTTTATTGTAATATTTACGCTTGGTATGTAAGTATTGTATAAATCGCAATTTCAAACTTCTATAGCGCCTGTTTAGTTTTATGTTTCGACTGTTAGAATTATCGATATATCGAAACCTGTTGCCGGTATAAATAAACAGTAGGAATATAAAAATCTGTCAACTATGAACCGCTTAAAATTAATCATTCAAATTATTCATAGACAATACGTAGATTACAATAAATAACAACACAATCAATATTGTTGCAATTACTATTATTAATAATTCTTCAGTCACGGATTACAATAACTGAAAAAATAATGATGACCTAATAATTATAATGATCGCAATGAAACTTCATGTGCAAATACTTTTTTTGTCCAGCATAAAAAAGTAAAATATTCAAATTATTGTTATCAACGCATCTAGCATGATGCGAACAAAATAATCGACATCGTTCATGAGGGTATCATTCCCATCGCTACCTGGCGGCCATCTTACATCCTATCCCCGGTTGGCCAAATATCTCTCCAACGCATAAAAGGTTGTATGTCCCGGCTCAGCGAGCTGTTATAGCGATTGCGCGAATTCCATATAGTCAGTGCCGATGAAGGTGTAAGCATAGCTTGCGAGTAGTATCAGTCGAGTACTGGCACGAGTGCCGGAGAAAGCAGCGTCACGAAAGGCGCGATATTGTCGTGTCGATGACTTGTGACTTAAACCAATTTTTTATCGGTAAGGTGCCATAATCCTGATTAGTACACGGACTTAGACCTTGCCGGTCTGCTTATCAAACTCGTCATATTTGTAAGTACATATTTGGAACATGTTACTCAACAGTTGTATCCTGTGTTTCGATACATCATAAATATGCTTCCGTGATATAATATTTATGTCTTTGATCGGTTATCTGGAAAAATTGCAGATTATTCCAGATATATGTTGAAAGTTCGTGTTATGTTACAATTACGAATTATTCACCGGCGGAACGTGAAGAGATCCGGTCACTGTTAGGGTGCGTTAAAAGTGAACGAGCGAAAGTTTATTCTTCCCCCACTTCGGCGAAATTTAATGTAAATGAGCATTCTTCCGCTGCCCAGGGATTATTCGCTAGGTGTTATTGAATTATCTTACAAGAAAAATATTGTTTTGTTAAATGAATACGACACGATTCAATTCACCGTAATGAACATTCGTGCGTTCTATTTAAACTTAAGAATACAATTGGGAAGTAATTGATTATTTTGCAAATACCTTTGTTACTGGTTACTGAGAGTAATCGTAATCATCGACCATGACTTCGTGTCATAAATCAATCTGATTATTTTTCGTTGTTACACAATATGCAATCGCATTCAGTTGTTTGAAACGACCGAATGATTTGCCGGATGGTCGTTCTACTAAACCATTACGAACGAATGTTCTTGCTCGTTTAGTCTAAACGCGCCCTAACACGAATAACCTCATAACCATCAAGTTAAATTATATTTGTGGATATTTGATCAATGAACCATTACGATCGTGATCCATAATCCACTCATTTCGCGTAGTTATTTATCGACGGGATGAGCCTTTGTTACATGAACGACTTCACAGTCAACTTTCAACGGGTGTTGCACGCCCGAAGTAACAACGGCCTGAAATGTGACACGAGTGCTGAACTTCCGATCCGTACAACCACTGTCAAACTCACATGGTGTTGGTCCGCGACAGCCTTGACGCTTAACTCTGCGATTACATCATTAGTTTGTCAATGTAGAATTCACGTTAAAACGTCTGCGTTGGTACTTCTTCGCTGAAAAAATATTCGTATGCGAGTCGTGTGTAACGTCGATGTTCGTCCGACAGCCATTTGTGGTGCGCGTGATTAATCGATACACGGGCCGGCATTTGCCATAACGCACGCGGTGAGCACTTGGCAAGATAATTTGTAACGCAAGGTCACCCAATTAATCTGACGTTGATAGGGTGATTTGCAGTCACAATATAAATAATAATCTAAGATAATAAAGACGATAATTATGTGAATCACTTATTTGTCTAACCGCAAAATAAACATCAATATTAATGGACTACAGTTTGTAATATATAATGTCATTATAAATTAGTTTTATGCAATTATAATTTGTCGAGATGTGTATCCAATTACACGCTATTACGAGCTGCATCAATATGATGCGGTGGCCTCTTTTAACGACCTTTTAAATGACATAATGACAGAAACGTTTATATAATTTACAATAAGCCGGTTAATTTTTCACGAAGAACAATAATAAAGAATAGAATATGTAGTAACTTCAGGTTTTGAAGTTTTAGCTTCAAATTCACTGTTCTTTTTCCTGAATATTTCGCAAGCTTTACAGTTGTATTTTCGTGTATGTGTAAGGCATGGTAAACGCGCGCTAAACATAGTTTTCAGTAAAAATTTTTATTAGCTAAGAATGACCTCATTGTACGGTAGTTATTTTAAAACGATGAAAAAACAGTTTGTATGAATTATCGCTTTAAACATTTTTTTTATAAGACTTTTTTACAAAAATATCAGAATTCTTCAAAATATCTGTTGTTTAGATCAACAAATGAAAACAGTTTTTTTATGTTTTATACAAATAAAACAATATAAATTTAGTTACACTAAAAACTGATATTGTTTTATAACTCATTATACAAAATTGTTTGGCTTACAACTGATAATGTTGATAATGTCCAGTTCTTCGAATCAGATGATTAATTTATGCTAATCATTGAGTCACTAACCAGTACCTCCTAATTTTTTTATCATTCATTTTTATGCATTATATAACTGGATTCATATTATACATATGATACTTTATTTTTTGCAGATAAATGTCGTCAAAGAGAAAAGTTCCCATAATGCAATCCAAGGGACAAATACTAAATGCGATGCATCGAATAATTCAATCAATTGCCAGGAAAATATTTTTGTTTATGGCATTCCTCAGAGGTCCTGCTGAATCGCAACCACCTCTAAGAGATTTAACTCTTTTACATAGCGCCACTACTTTAGCATTTAAAATTAGAAACAAGCAGGTAAGCATTTTTTTTGTCTTGAGATAAATTTGCTCTTTTATTATAACATTTAATTAATGATATATTTATATTTACAGTTAACTTCAGAGCAGGTATTGCAGTCTTACATAGATAGGATAACAGAAATTCAACCAGTATTAAACTGCGTAGTTGAGGATCGCTTTGAAGAAGCTCTCAAGGAAGCAAGAAAGTGTGATGAATTTATAAAATCTCAAGATGCTTCATCTCTTCAAGCATTAGCTAAAGAAAAGCCTTTCTTTGGTGTGCCTTTTACAACAAAAGTAGGTTTCATGTATTAAAATACAAATTAATGTAGTTAAACTAGCTGCATCATAATTATAGTTTAACAGTTGAAATACCTTGTTTTCTGCAATAGGACTGTATTGGAATTGCCAATATGAAACAAACAGCTGGTCTTACTATTCGTAAAAATATTGTCGCTGAACGGGATGCGGAGGTAGTAAGATTAATGAGGGTTGCAGGAGCTATCCCCATGGCAACGACGAATGTCTCAGAATTAGCCATGTGGTGGGAAACTACTAACTGTTTATACGGAACTACAAAGAATCCTTACAACACTAGGCATATTGTTGGAGGGTCTTCTGGAGGCGAGGGTTGCATACAAGCAGCAGCCGGTTCTCCATTAGGTATAGGATCAGATATTGGCGGTTCTATCCGTATGCCATGCTTTTTCAATGGAATTTTCGGGCACAAACCTTCTAAAGGTATAGTTTCTAACGACGGCCAATATCCGAGTGCCCAGAGCGAAGACCAAGACCAATTGCTTGCAATTGGTCCCATGTGTAGATACGCACAAGACCTGTTGCCTACTTTAAAAGTCCTTGCAAATAAAAACGTAGATATGTTACGTTTAGATGAAAAAGTAGATGTGTCAAAGATCAAGGTATGAATGATTTAAATTCTAATTAGAAATTATGTGTGAGACATATAAACAGTATTTACTTTATTTCAGGTGTATTACATGGAAGGTGATGGTGGCCAGTTCTTTACATCCGCTGTAGATCCTGAGATACAAGAAGCTATGAGGAAAGTGGTTCAATATTTTGAAAAAGCACATAAGATTAAGGCGACTAAACTTAATATTAGGAAATTGAAAAAGAGCATCGCTCTCTGGATGGCAAACATGAGCTGTAAAGACGAGAAAGATTTCACCTACGAATTGTCAAATAGAAATGGTCACATAAATCTGTGGTGGGAATTCCTGAAGTGGATGCTATTCTTAAGCAATCATACCTTGATAGCTCTTCTTACTGCTATGTTTGAGAGATTCGCGGTGAAACATGGAAGTGAAAAACACATGCAGTTCATGCAAGAAAGTAAAGATCTTTATCGGGAATTTCAGGTATGATCCCTGTACAATATTCTGATCTAAACACTGTATCAATGAATTCTGATCTATAAATAATTGATACAATATAATTTTAAATTGATAAGCTTCCGTAATGTAACTTGTCAGGAATGGAATTGGCTCCTATCTTCTTCTACGCCTTACTTTCCGAAATATCGCGCAAGATATACTCTGATTAATTCGTACTATTGAATTACGGAACCGTACTCTTTCTTACTGGACGTGATTTCTTTCTTGAGTCTTTCGAACTGATCAGACAACTAGTCTGCCTCTCTCACGGTATCACGTGTTTTTCTAATAAGTAGCAAAATATTGCCACTTTGCATGATGAATGAATTTTTCTATCAGATAGCATAAATAGTGTTTTTTTTTCTTTTTTTAACCGTCTAGTACAAAAAGTCAAAAGGAGTGATTGGACTTGAAGCATGTATCCAGAACATCCAGATTTTCTTTTATCTTTCTTCTTTCCCTCGCTATATTTCTTATGCCTTGCTGGTCATAATTTTTTTTTTTATTTTTTTTTTTAATAGGAGTTTTTAGGTGAAGATAGTGTGTTCTTATATCCTACTCATCCAACTGCAGCACCATTGCATTATGAGCCATTGATCAAGCCATTCAACTTCTCATACACTGGTATCATCAATGTTTTGGGCTTACCTGCCACCGCTTGCCCCTTAGGTCTGAACAAGGAAGGACTCCCCATTGGAATACAGGTACAATTTTTACGTTTCACTGTTGTTATAATTACCACTTTTAATGTCATGTAATTGTTCCTGTACTAGATTATCGGTGGGCTACATCAAGATCATTTAACAATAGCTGTAGCTGAAGAATTGGAAAGAGCATTCGGAGGCTGGGTTCCTCCTCCTATCGTAGCTTGACACAGGTGTTTGTTAGACAATAATCAAATGCATGGTACAATGAATAACGCCTCGTTTTATCGTACCCTGCCATCGTTATTTTTCGACAATTAATTTATACTGGAAAATCATAAGGTAAAGTACAAATTCGTATCCAGAAAGTAGATATCCCAAATATTTGATAATGTATTTCAAGAAGCATTCAAAAGGAATTTCTATGGTATGACAAACATAGAAATATACGTCGATTTAAATAATCGATTATAAAAAATGTTGAACATCGTATAATATGTGAAATCGTATGGTTTGAATGAGAAAACTAAATAGTTTTTATAATCGCATGTTTATACATAAGTGTTCATGATTAAGTATTATAAATTGGTGTCGAACAGATTCTTTTCATAAAAAGGATCAGATCCACGGAAGTAGTAACATTTTGTACATAAGTAAACTTATTACATTACATTTGACTACCGTTTTTATATACCTCATTATAGATCTCTATGTAGGATTTTCTATTTTCATACGAATTAAGAGAGAAAGGGATGGGGAGAGTGTGCGAGATAAAGAGATAAAAAAAAAAGAATTATATGATAGCAGGGTGCTTTTGGTAATGTGATAAAGTATTAATGATTCTATGTTTATAACGTGTATTGATGTTAAAATCGTATACATATATATTTTATGTACTAAAATAATAAATTTTTATTCCATTATTCTTATTATCATTACTCTTTCATCGACGTTTGATTTGCATCTGCTTATATAACAGAAATGGTACATGAATTTGAATAGAAACTTAATTTTTAATATTAAATCTAATTACTTTATGTAATGTAATAACAAATATAAATTGAAATTTATAATTTTCAATAGTTTCTTGCATCTAAAATAGGATCAAAGAAAAAATATTCTAAACGGTAAAATACTTTTATTCAAAAATATATATTTTTATGGGCAATACTAAAAACAGATCTATGTTGTATCAAATCTACAATTATAAGTACATAATATGCCTTTCTCAAAGATGTAATATGAAATAAGAGATCTTTTACTCCATGATATATTTGATATGAATAAATAATTTAATACATATTTACAGTATTAATATGAATCGTGGAAACTGCTTTTAAAAAACGTGGATATCAGTATGAATTTCATACATGTAAAAAGAGTTCATGTATGTGATATTACGAGTTCCAACAAAAATTAACTTATTAACTTACATTAACAAATACATCGTAAATTTAAGTTCACAGTATAAGTACTCGTTGTTATTCGTATACCCCTACTCGTGTAAAGTATGTTCGTTATATGCGATAAGAAGGAAGGAACATTAAAATGTTCAAACAACGTTCATTTTACTTCTTTGCTACAAACGATAATATCGATTAATTTTAAATAACTAAAATTAAAACAAATTGTTTTGATACTATTAGCATGATATTGTTGTCAATTTTTATATCACTTTTCTAATGTATGATAAAACAATAGGCAGTGAAACATTTTGATAAAAATAATTTAATTTTTCATGGTAATAAAATATTAAAAGAAAATGAAAATCCTATGAGTCTGTTATTCTAAATAGTCTATCAGCATTAAAATAAAACGTCTCCTATTTATATAAAAAAAAGTGAATAAAAGCCTCATCAAATACATTATAAATGTTTACCGTATCACAATATATTCCTTACAGTCTATAGAGTAATAAAAATTTGTTTCGTATAATCTATTATAGTTCACGGACTGTAAAACTAATAACAGTAAATTAAATTACAGTTTAAAGGCAATGTTAATATGTTTTACAGTCTGCATAAGGGTGCGTTTAGACTAAGAGAGCTCATATTCTAATAATAAAAACTCGATCCAAACACACCCTAAGTACAAAATTTTGTTAACCTAAGTATAGTTTAAAAGTATTAACATTACGTTATGAGATTTGTTTCTTCCGAAGGGATTTCGTTCTTACCTGCATCAATGAGCGAGTTTTCGGATCTGTTATCCAGCGAATTATCCTTACTATCGTCACTGTCTGGTCTATTTTTTTCAGATTGAAATCCTAACAAATTGTCCTCTGAATCTTTATATCGTTGTTTGTTGTCGAAGTAATCGCCATTATTTAACATTTTATTTTTAGCTCCACAATAAGGTTCTTCATCTTCCTTAATCGTTTCACTATCTTTATCCTCTTTTCTCCTTTCATCGTGCCCATTCGAACGATTAATTAAGTTTAACTCCACGTTTGTTCCCCCAGTCTTTTTCGTGGCTTGATTTCTCGTAGAATTACCGAAGGGATTAAAAAATCGCCTTCCATTCTCTTTACTCACACCGTTATTCGATTTTGTCGAATCTGCTTCGTTCGTTTTGTAATCCTCTGTATTTCTGGTCTCGTATTTGTTATCACAAGACTGTTCTGCGCGTTCAGCGAGTTCCTTTTCCTTTTTCACCGCGGCAAGCTCAGCCTCTTTCATTGCTGAGTGAATAACTGGTTCAGCCCATAGTCCTGGATTAAAAGCTGGTCCCGTACCACCTAATTCCGCTGGCAAGATGTCAGTGGGCAGGTGTTCGTGAAGGGTGCTTAAGTTGTTCCCATGCAAATAGATCTAGAATGTACCGGTTGTAAGTTAGAATACTTTAAACGAGGTTAATGTGTACCTCTATATAATCTACAAGTCAGTCTCGTTTCATGTGTAAACACTATGGTGTTTAGCGTACGCGTAGTGTTACCTCTAATTATCATCTGGTCAATATTTAAGTGCTCGTATCTAGAGTCTTATGCAAAAGCAGTTACAGATAGGTCAAGTGAAGACTTTGGGAATATGGGGATTTAAGAATTTAAGAATTTTTAAATAAGAATAAAAAATTAAATATTATTAACCAGATTTTAAACGATTCTTCAAGAGACGTTCTTTACCTTATTTCGAGTCTTTTCGTCCAAGAAAGGTTTCACAAGGGCCAATGTTGCTTGGACGTAAAGTGGGGCCGACAGGAAGTGTATAGCTTTGAATCTGGCCGGAAATCGTCCGCGAAGAGCAGCTATTAGGTTTCTCAGAGCCGCAGCGCCTAAGGCACCACCCTGTCTTAAAGAGAATCCGCTCCAGTCCACTACAGCTACGAAACCGGATTGCTACAAAAAAAATTGAGATACTAGGAACTAGAACCTGATGAAGATTTTTGTGTCTGAAGTAATTCCACGGTACACATTCAAGGTGTTTCATTATATATCAAAGCTTTAATATTAGGTTGTTGTACATAAAATGTAATATAATGTACCTGATTTCTTGGATCTTGTATTAGAATTTCAAGAACCAAGAAGATAGCTCGTTGTACCGACAAAGCTGGTACAGAGATTGGGTCCCACTGCGAGGCTAAGAAAACGAGTACGCATCTTCCTTTCCTGCAAAATAATTTGAAATGTTAATTTATTTGAAACGTTTTAAGAGCGTATTCAATTTAGGTTCAAAATGTTATTCTATACTTGTCACGTGCGGGTAGAACACCTGGAATACCCGCTCGCAAAGCTCGTTGCAAGGCTGGATCTCTGGCCGTTAGATTACCAAAGATATCCTGTCGATGTGCTACTTGCGCCTGATAAGCGGCTATCAGGGCAGCAGCTTGTTCCGTGCGATACTTCCGGGCCAACAGGAAACGTGTAACGTATTCGTCCGTGCAGTGCTTCAAGTCTAGGAGCAAAGAGACACGGGTCATTGTAATGCCTTGCGTGAAAAATAGCTGACAGGAAGTCACTCGAACATTATGCCGGAAATTCGAGTATCGGCGTACGGAAAACGAATCGGACAACGCGATAGCTTAATTTGCTTGCATGGAACGAGGCATTGAGGTTTACTATCGCTTACAGAACAGGTTCAACGAAAGTACAGTGTTGGGCATGGGAGGATTCTCTAAGGGAAAGATAATGTAAGGTTATTCTATCGCCACGTGTTGTATTATTACGCGCTAGATTGCCACCCGTTGTATTGTCATGAGCTGTATCACTCTACATTAAATTACTACATAATGTTTTCAATCTTCATATTCCCTAATTTCCAAATTCCTAGTTTTGAATTTGAAATTGACCAACCAAAAATCATCGCTTCTTTGTTTGCTATAAAGTACCATGCTCGTCACTGTACGGACACGAGTGTTTCATTGTCTCAAAAGAAATGTAATTCCAAGTCGTACTAGAAGGTTATGAACTCTCAGGTGCACTCATCGCTCTTGCAAACATTTGTACAAGGAAACTAATCTTATTTGCCAAAGAATCTTCTGTCGTCATCCTAACGCGTTAAAAGGTGAGGAAAAATATCGAACGTTATGCACCCTTTCTTACCTACATCCGGCATTTCACGCAATATCGCTCTGACAGTCTTAATGGCCAGTTTCTTGTCACGTTTATCAAACCTGGCCTCTTCCTCGTAAATACTTCGTGCCAAAGCGCTGTTCACGTGACCTCGTGTGGGGTTCCACATGTATTCACAGTACTCGGCCATTTTGCGAGCCCTTTCCTTCTTTCACCACAAATCTGAAAAAATTATAACGTTTGATGAATATTCCCGAAATACAATTAAATTCATTATCGTTGATCTTTCTTTTTCTTGAAGTACATCTTAAGTTTCATAATCTGAAATGTCTACATATATTTTTAGATACAACTTGCAGATTATGATATATACAGTATTTTGTTAAGGTATGACAATGAAAACAGGCACTCCCATTAAGTAAATTACACCTTATGCAATCAAAGTTTATCTGTTAACGTGTTTTATTTTCTCGAAAAAAGATTACCACATTACGTATACAAAATATAAAAAAACTACTTGAATATTTACTTAAGATTTCATACTGCGAACACCGAGTGAGTAAATAATAGCGATCTTAAAATTCTTACTTTAAGTTGTATCGTATTTAAATACATCCAGTCTATTTTTGTTCTACTTTTAACCCTTTCGTTCCCGTTGGTCTATTACGAATTCTAATTCCGATAGGGGACGAGAACACTTATGTTAGTAAAATGGAAAAATTCTGCGCAAGTATGAATCAGGTATCTGTATAATTTTTTATAGATTTTCGTCATTCCTTTTCATAACTAATTAACAACTTAAATTCCTTTCTTAGTGTTGCTGCAATGTTATTATGCATTTTGAAAGCAACAGATGAGACACAGTATTAATTAGTAAGACATCAAACAAGGCAGTGTTGTACACCGAGAGTGAGTCATTTCTAAGTGAAACGGTAGAGCAGACCCTTAACCGGTTCGCGTAACTGTTCGTTGAAACTTTTCTTTTGATTCCACAATCTCTATAAAAACATTAAATCAATCTTTGCATAAATACTTCCTGCAAAAACACGCAGGCGCAAATGATCGTGAATTTACAGGTTTAAAATACAACCCTGCTTATTCATCAAACCTTCACCGTACTCATTTTTATGCGTTACACAGTGTAGACTGAACATATGTCAGTGAGCGCCGTGTATCCTCAGCATGTTCATGACATTTTTCAATAACATAATTCACTTATATTACATTTACTGCAACTTATTTTTCTTTCTATCTATAGAACGTGCACTTCATGTTATTTTAAAATCGCCAGAATTATTATCTTAATTGCAGTATCCGCAATTGTGATGTAAACCTATACTTAAATACAACGACGTCTTGACAATAGTTCCCAGAAGTTAAAAATATATTATTTATCAGAGATAGAGAATTAATAATTGTTTGTGCACACTCGATATCGCGTGCTAGATTGTCAACGTCGTATATCCGACCACGCGACATCGCGTGCTAGATCGTTAACGCTAAAACGTTACTGCACTAAGTGACCGACACGCTTCTTAGGTCCAGCAGTAAACATATCAAAAGAATAAGTATTGATTTATAATATCATAATATGTACTTCTAATATCAAATCAATGTTATTGTAAATACATATGAAATACTAAATAAGGTATAACAAAATACATCTACGCATTTTCGCGTACTAATGAGTTAAAACATTGTATTAACACGAATGAAAAGCAGTTTAAATATTGTTAAAATCCTTGTGCGCATGATATTCGATAAATTGATCCCAAGTACACATTTACCTAAATAGGAATGAAAATAATATTTCCAAACGACAACGATGTGTCCCTAATAATACAAATTGCGACGTTTGACATCTAACACCGTCAACTATTATTTCTAACAATCAACTAATGCACAAAATTTTTAATACTTGTTATGTTACTTAATAGAGCTCACACCTTTCTATGTTGTATTATTATCCAACTGTTATTCGATGAAATATTTAAACAAACACAAACAAAGGAACTGTCTCGATTCACAGAGCAGTAAAAATACACTGCACAATTATTTTGTTCACTACCATTAGACGTATCCGGTCAAAATTCGTAATTGAAGGAGACAAAGGACTTCCAGTATCGAAGGAAACTCGTTGCTCGAACAGTCACGAGCAAACGCGCGCAATGAAGTCGCCTGTTGCGATTCGCTCGAAAGTGTTAGAGCATTGGGAAATAAAAGAGTGAGGGAGACTCAAGGAGAGACGAATGCGTTGTTGGTTGAACGAAGAAGAGAATCGCGCTCGGTAAAACGATGGATTCGAGACGCTTCGTGTTGGTTCAAACAGATCAAGTATTAACCCATTAATTCTTTCAGATCAAGAAGATATTATTAAGATAGTATTTTCTATTTTAAACAAGAATACTTGCAAAGAATGGAAGTATGTGCTAATTAACTAAATCTGAAATATCTAAAATAACTAAAACTGATAACTAAATGGAAACAAGTAGTACGTACATAAATATGAATATTCTAACAATATTTTTAAATTTCAAAGTTCTAAAGTTCGAAAGTTTGAAATACATAAATGGTAGTACTTTGGAACTACGGTAGCTGGTGTGTTGAAATTTAAACGAGGCAGTGAAAGTAAAGTAATCATCATTATGGTTTAACACTGAAATCTACGATAATTGCTATAAAACTTCAAGTAAGGCAAATTTATTAGACCATCGTACAGTAAAAAAATAGAGCGGCCATCGCTACTTCGAAGGAATTGAATAAAAATAAGAGAATGGTCAGTTAGAAAGGGACAAGAATACGTCTACCGCGTTGAATGCGAGGAAAGAAGATGTCCGACAGAAAGAGAAAAAGAATAACCTGTGCTGAAATTAAACCAGAGGAGGAAGAAAGGATAGTAGGAGAGCGAGATAGAAAGGAAGAAGTAGTGTGCGAGGGTAAGACAGAACTTTAAGAGAGAGGGAAGGGTTGGTCGTAATAGTGAGAAAGAGCAAGATGGAGAAAAAGGCGGACGAAGCCGGTTACCGGTACGGCTGACTCACCGATCGTTCTTGTTGCGCTATCAAGTAAACCGTCAGGTAAATCCAAAAAATGCGACCATCCGTAGTAAAATATATGTATAGGAAATATTACCAGATCAAATCTAATTACACAATTCGTGCATTAAAAGAAAACAAACTTAAATAATTTGTAGGTTATATTGTATGCTTTTACTTACAGAGCTAATCTCCAAGGTTTCGTAATTCGTTTTTATTCGATTGAATCGAACTCCTGCACTTTGCTATTTCCTACGTAAATTTAAAAGTCGTTTAATAACGACGTAAGAAAAATAAATGAAAAACTGATCTACGTTGAATTTTATTACGCGAAGATCCTCGAGTTCGACTAAATCCTTATCCTTCCTTTACTGTACATTTGCGATCAAGTTTCTGAAAAAAAGTTAATCGAATAAACGTCTCGTATCCGGCTCTTTCGTTAGTTCGGTCAAACGTAACACCCCGGAAACGATGAACTCGATTGCTTTTCCTTCTTACGCGTCCTCAAACATTACCATCATCCGATCATACTAGCGTTAACCTACAAGTGTAACGCAGTGTATCATAATCATTGGCGTAAGTAGGTTTTTTGTGTGGAGCGAGCTAGGTCCATTAGTTTTACTAGTAGTGTTACTGCCACATACCGGACGTAACCAATGTAGCTTTTGAAAATTTCTAAATAGTATGTGGTATTCTACGTTCAAGGATCAACCCCACTCTGGTCCTTAATTACGCTAATAGTCGTAACGAGGACTTACAATGGATCGTCAATTTGTAAACTGTAATACCAGAAAAAGTAAATACATTGTATTCTTGTAAAATTGGCAATCATAATTCATGTTAGGTGAATAACTCTGTCGAGTCATGTAATTATTTAAAAACGTTGCGTTGCGTTTCTTTACATGTTTTTAAGGTCATTTTACGTGTACAAAGAACATGTATCTGCACAAAGAAGTAGATATTAAGATGGTTATGAAACGTTAAATCTTAAAATAAAAGGAAGAGTAAAGAATTGCTGAAATTTCGAAAATAAACATAATACTTTTGCAATCTCCGGGAATTAACGAGTTAAGTATCTCACACTTCAGAGACAAACAATCCAGTGATTGAAACGCTACTGTATATCCGATAAAGGAACAAGATCTTGTTTTATGGCGCGAAACCATTCAATTCTTCCATCGATCGATTTGACCAAGGACGAGGGTCAGCGATATCGCCGTTTAGATTAAGTATCGTAATCCACCAGTTGTCATGCCGTCAAAACTATGCGATGATGTATTTTAAACAGTTTAAGATCCGTAATTATAAGTAACACCGACAATTTGCATAATTAATACTTCCCGATGATAATACGAAATTTGTTCATATGCTATGTTGTTTTGTTACTACAGCAATCGAGTTTTGATGGTGCATCTAACGTATTGCCATGTTCAATTGAGTTCAATAAAACGATTAATTCACGCCTGAAAGTAATCTTAATGGCATTGAAAATTAAGATCACTTAACTATGAATAGCAATTTATGAACCTATGAAAGTGTATTACGTTGGAACTTGGCAATCGATAGTGTATCATTTTAATTGAAGTAAGAACATAAATACTGCACAGAAGATTTTAACAATGTCAGAAAATGGATAAGGTAAGAAATTCAAATTGTTGAACGGTCAACGATAACCTTTCGATTCAACCGATAGTTACGAAAGCTGATACAATGTTTTTCGTAAATAAAGTTTTGAAACCGTGATACATTACTGATTTTTTTTGCGGTGCATCGTGTGCTTGTGTACAGTCGAAGGACGGAAACAGATCTGTTCGAGTAACGCCGCCATATGTTACGCAACATAACGGTAGATACATGTTGTATACGGCAAAGAAGAAGACAGAAGTTACCGGTTTCTTTTGACGCCGTCAAATGTGGTCGCAACCCATTTTTCCCTTGGTTCTGATACCTTAACTTTGCTGATTTTCAATTGAGAACATCGTTCTAATGTCATAATATATAGCAAGAAACTTATCAGTATTTTATTAATATATTGCAAGTATCAATCTTATATTTACAAAACGGTCAACGTAATTGCCAAAATCGTAATGTACTGTGAACACAACAGTATAGTTATTGATTCCCTGTATGAATTACGTGTTGCTTTTAGTACTCATTAATTTCTTTCCCGCCACCTGTTCAAGGAAATACAACATCGCGAATTAAGTTGTGAAACGAAAAGGAAAGTATGTAAGCACATACATCTGTAGGCAGAATATAATTGCATCATTATTCTTTTTAAGGAGGAATGATTGTACCATGGGTGAAGGAGTAAATCAGCTTAATATATTAAAATCTTTTAATTGGGAAAATTATCGCGAGTACATGAAAAATCGTGACAAGTGTTACGTGAAACACCCTGTATACTAGAGACGCTACCTAACTTGATCCTTTCTCACTTGATTCACTTTAACATTTAACAACGTTCCCTTTCAAATTATTCTACGTACATATATACATATACAATTCGACGTTAAAATACTCGATTTCCATTGTAAATAAATGCGTACGTCGATAGATCATGACAGTGACAGTAAACTTCTGATTTATTACTTGCGTCAGGTCATAAATGCAGTGTGTAGTTACCTGTTTGTGCTACGTCAGTGGTATAGTTTCGTATCAAATAACACTAACCACAAATGACACATCGAATTTAACCACTGCACCGAGAAAATGAGAAAGACGCGTACTGCTGTTTAAACGCGAATACACGGACAAATTATTCTTCGAAACTATAAAATACGCAATAAAGAAGTTTTAACACCTCATAAGGTGTACGCTGCACGTTCGGCGCGAAACTGACTATTCGAAACTGACAGTTAACCAACTTGATTGTGAGCCATCTATGAATCATGCAGCTACCAACAAGAACGTGTTTCGTTGCTAACAAAGAAACGGTGCACTGTTACCGATTTTTATTGAAAATATTTGATGGTACAAAATATAGTACATAACAGAACAAGCTAGATATTTATCATAATTTTTTATTAATATAACAAATCTTAATTGAATAAGCGCAAAATACAATAGGTGACACGTTACGAATTAAAATTGTATATTGTGATACGATTTCTTTATTTTGCAACCATGGTAACTAGAGTGACGGAAACGTTAGTTATGTTAATTGAAACTGGAGGTCGCTACTAGTAACTTGCGCGAAATATAAAACACTTTATATCACACTCTACTTTGTATTATCTATACTCGAATTCTACATGAAATTTGTACGGTATAAAGTTCAAATAATGAATTGTCTAACAAATGTGACTTTACAGCTTTGTAATTACTATTAATTGGTAATACCATATATTTGGTATATTTTTGTAATATTAACGGATTCATTTAAAACAATGAATTTACATCTTTTATTATCTATGGGGAGAAGTAATAGTTATAGTTTAAAAAATCTTAACAAAAAATAGGGAACAGAACGTTATGAAAAATTTAAATTATTGCAATTTAAATTGCAAGCCATTGCAATTTTTGAATATAAACATCAAACATATTCAAGGGTATCGAGATGACTAATGTTAACCAACCGGTTTATATTAAAAAAAAAATTTTCATAAAAAACCGAATATTTGTAGTCTTAAAGTATTGTGTTAACTATACATATGTATATACACCTACACATCTACCTACCCCACCCACAATTCATTTTCATTCTCTGTCTCCCCATATATTCTTTTTACTACATTACTATCATAAGATTCTCAAAGCGGTGATATGATAACGTGACAGATTTTCTTTGTACAGTTCGCGCCGACATGTAGTGCGGTCGTAAGTCTGATCCGTCAGCAAAAAACTCGTATTTCATTTCCGGTTACTGGTACTGAAAAACGAAAATCAAAGTGAAGTGAAAATATGTGTCCGATTGTCTCTTAATTGCAGCGAAAATTTTTTTTCCGAATTCAACCTGAAGTTCAAATACATTCTTAATGCTTACCAACACTATCAATCAAATGTGTATTTGTTACTGAAGAAGTATTATGAATGCAACCACACTGTGTTTTCGCGAAAGCCATAAGTACGCGTGCGAGCTCGTCCGATCGCTCAGTGCAGTTGATACGGCTCTATGCGCTGCATTCTCAATCGACGTCGTCCCTTTTCGGTGTTAGAGAACACTTCATAGCTGACAAGTCCCTTCGACGTTTACGACTACGCCATATTTCGGCGGGAACCGACAAGGAGTATTAGTATGTATCAATTACTTTCCATCTGTCAAAAAATTCTATTATATTCTTACATCTCCGATTTGAGAACCCCGTGAAAACGATCCATCGAACGGAGAGAACATTGCAAAAGAGAGAAAGAAAATTAGGTTGTATATAAGAAAATGTATTCGGACGTGAATGTACCTTAAAACGCCGCTCAGGTATGAACTAGCGGCGATTTCGTTTTTAATATCATTATCACGAAAGATAAATTTGTTGCCACGAATGCAAAATTTTAACTGTCACTGTTGCACACATAAAGTACGTACAATACATTACCGTGAGGACTTCCGCCCATAATCATGGATTATACAGTAATTGTCGTCATTTACAGCGACGGAATATAGTATATGTTTACATATCTTACAATTGTTAGACGTATGAAATAATTAATTGAGGATACTATTTGCAAATACTATTCCACGGTAAATGCAAAGGTATTTTTTGCATTGTTTGATTGCAACGTTTACATAACATTAAGTTAGTCAAAACATGTAAATTATTAGTTAAGCGAAAATAAAATACATGATTAACGTATATTTTACTGTCCATTATAACGGGGTAATATCGCATTACTATTGAAATATTTATATTGTTCTATTATTTATGATAAAATAAGAAAACGTTAATATTAATACACTACATAAATCTAAATATTTGTATCGTTTGTTACATTTGCATCTTTTATCTTATTAACGTTTCAGCGAAACGATATTAATTAACGTCAAATCGTTGTATTATATCTTTTCAAGATAAAGAATAAAAATAATGCATTCATTAAGATGATGAAAAGAAAATAAGAGTAACATTGTAGGTAAATGAAAATGTCACAGAAGTGTTCTTGTCAAGAACAGTTACGTATTAATTAATACCTAACCTATGACGGCACAAATGACAGAATACTAAAAAAACGTAGCGATAACAAAAAGAATTTCTCTTGAGAATGTAAAGATTTTATTGTAACATATTATTTTTTACTTGTAGCACTTCATCACAATGACATTCAACATAAATCAATTGTTTCACACGACAGCCTTGTTGACATACGTATTCACGGTATACTGTACGTTTTCGCTGAACATACCTGTAGCAAGTGAACAATTCAAAAATTTCGATGTAGGGCAGGCGAGATATTTAACAGTTTGGAATCTGGTAAGTAATATACATATTTTTGTTATCAATAAACGTTTTGCTTCTGTATCAAACCATTCACTATTTACTATTACATTTATTATTTACTCTTGATAAATAGAGCTGCTATATAATTACAATAAAGTAGGACGAATTATTCTAAAAATAAGATTTTATTCTCTTAAATCAGATTTAAACAAAATTTTAAACGTGTTTATAACTTTAATCAGTATCAGAAACGTCAGTAGATGGCACTCTATCTGTGTTCGATCAGTGTAATCGAAACGTAACACGATTCGAAATCCTGCATGTGTGGCTCATAAATACACGGTTGCTCATTCAGTTATTACCACATGTATAACAGAATACGTTTGTTTTGTTTGAATAACACCTTCTCGTAATACTCATTGTTTCCAAAACAGTGTCACGGAGTTGAAACAGAGTTCATTGAAAGTATACTATTGTAGCGTTAAAACGTAGTCAATGAAAAGACAAATAATTTTTTATATAATTTCTGTATGAAATTAAGAAAAGATATATCATAGAATTTTAAATACCAACCTTACATAAAATTATTATAAATATTTAAAAAGTTTATTAAAAGGACTATATTTTGTTAGTCTTATAGATATAAGCGTTGTATAATAGTAGAAAGCAAAACATGAAATACATTACAGCATTTTTCTTCTGTGTAGTCTTCGCTCGATTTCTCGTTAAGTTTCAATTAGGAAGCGCGTGTTAGTTGAAACAAGTTTTCAATATTTGTGTTCAACAGCGATAGAAGCTTTTGTCTTTGACGAATTTTATCAAAAAAATTAGCTTCAAAAAGTGCTGATAAGAAAGTCAGCATATTCTAAGAATAAAATACGAAACAGAACTGAAGACCCGCCTCTACCCACGAAAATACCTGCGCATCTCGTTTGCGCAGAAGGACAGTCGCCAGCTGTATCTTATATCTCTGTCTTTACACGATTCTAGTTTCTCTCTGTACACGCCCATATTTGTTCGAAAATGTTGCCTTTTCTTGCCACATTACGCCCTTTTTATTTATTTATTTGTTAGCGAACTCAGTTCACGTTGCAGTTGAAAAATACCGAAAATTACAAACGTTGTGCCACTTACAAATACAAGTTTTGCCAATACGATAACTCTGTTGGTAACAGACAAAACGTGGTAGTGTTGCCGGGCGCGATCGTACACATTATCACCAATATTTCGTTAAATTGTGTGCGTGTATGGTTTCTTCTTCCTTTTTCTATACCTTCTCTCTCCTTTTTCCGGTTCTCTCTTCGTTTCACTAAACCGCACGAATCTTGATTTGTACACACAGTTTACGAGCCACATGTACATGGCGAACTACATACTTCTCTCTTTCCCAAGCTATATTTTCGCCTATCCGTCAGTAAGTCGCGGCCTTTTGACGCGGTCGATACTGATTGTGTAGGCTCCGTACATGTGATCGAAAAAAGACCAAGTGTTTTCCAGTGTGAATAATCAAATTCTATTCACGAACATTCAGAAATCGATTGACGTCAGGAAACGAAATTAGGAAGTTACTTAGAATACGTGGAGACTCTGATAAGTACGATCAAAGTGTCTGTGCAAATGATATTTAAAATTACAATGTTCAATTAGTGATAATATTTGATCATTTTTGTAACAATGAAATGAACATAATCAAAATGGATCTCCCATTTTTTTCTGCAATTACTACAATACTACGAAATTACATTTTTGCGTTATATATTTTATATTATTAATGAAAGTAACTCTTGTATTTTCTATATATTGTAGCGATTAAATTATTTGTCCTTCGGGTACCGTTAACAATATTAAATTTATCAGTAGTTTTCACCCTTTAAGATACAGCTTTTAGACTTTAACCTTGCTTCGATGGTACGACTTTATTAATTGTGATTAAATAAATAACAGCGAAAGGTTGTGCAACAAATTGTACCGATTGAGATCGTTACCTTCATCGTCCATGCTGCAGATTCGTTATTAACAAACCGGAAGTAGTAATTTACCTTATTAATATACAACATTGGTATCATTGTAAATAAAAAAAATATGCAAATCGATCCAAATTTTTTTGTTTGAGTTAGCTATTATGTTTAATGTTTAATGTAATTTTTTCGATAATGAATTATCATTCTACGTTTTTATTACTTTCTTAACCATATTTTTCTTTGATAAAATTTAATGTTAAAAGTTATCGAAAGATAATACACGATCAAGTAAACAAATGTGTATAAATCAACGAACTTTATGATATATATATAAGTTTCTACTGCATCATAAAGTTCAGCATCTCACACGTTCCTACACTATTATGAAGCGTACAGTTTACGTAATTCGAGAGTACAGTGCATTGACGTTTAATTGGTCAATGTATTAATCAATCTCTCACTCAATTCATCAATCTAATGCGGCAACTATTAATTTACATATTTTATTTACAATAAAAATGTCGTTAATGTCGATGTTTACATGGACAATATTGTACATTAAATAGAAACATATCATGAATATCGATGAATATTTATCGATGCATAAGTAAAATAAAATCACGTTTAATGTACGACATTTGCGTTTTAATAATAGCCTAAATTGTTAATATATTGCCATGGCGTCGAAGAAAACTTTTCACCGTAATAAAAAATGGGGGATCCAAAAATTCCGAACGAAACTCGTTTCACGTTTCTCGAGTTACCAAGCGAGACGGCTCGCATACTTTTTTTTTTACATTTTTGTATTGATTTGCTTAAAAAATATATACACAGTACGACGAACACTTTTAGAAAGGAGTCGGCTTGTTAAATCATCTTCTTACAATTCAGTATTGTGTAACATGATCACGACTAAAGAGTATAGGCGTTATCATGGAAACTTGTTAAATCGTTTCAGTACATAGAAAAGACTGACACACTTATGAGATGCGGGACAGCTTACGAGTTGGATTCCACGTGATCTCTTGCCTGCAGTACACTTTTGCAGTGTATTATGATTACACGCATGTCGTTATACCAACAGATATCGGTCGAACGCACAACGCTTTCGGCGGGAAGTTCAAATTTCTCACGTTCTGGGATGCGGTTAGTATCATGACTCTGTGATCCGGTGTTAATAATTCTTACACGATTAATCTGTCGAGCAGTCTTACGCAATTTGTTAGCGCTCGGTAAAAATGCAAATCCATTTTAAAAGCCAGACTATTACTGATAATTGATGTTTATGTAGATGATAAAACCTCTTCAGAAGGCTAAAAAATGCTGCGTGTTATGACTAGCAGTTATTATCAGTTGTGACGTATGCCTGATAAATTATTAATGAGTAAATGTTAATTATTAGAAGTTGCTAAAATAAACTTAAACAACTTAGTGCCATGACCTATCGTATTTTTTAAAGAACTATGCTATCTTATTTTAGTGTCTCTAGCGCGCGTGTTCTTTCTATCAAGTGATTGCGGCACGATCTTATTACCGTGTTACGTAACAGTGAAAACAGTCACAAGAACACATACCATAGTACACTTGCAATTAGAAAAATTAGGACAATTCAGATTGTAATAAAACGCGGTTACTTTTTAAGAGTTGTGCTTCAAACAATATTTGTCTCATCATTAATTTTATTAGTAATGCGGAAAAGTTAGATGTTCACTTACTGACAATAAGTGTTCATGCTTATGACTAGTTGTTATTGTCAACAACACGAATTGCAAAGCTCGTAGAAGAGCAAAGCTCAAATGCTCGAGTGCCACTCCATGTCACTTCAGAACTGTGGCACGTGACATATCATGCTATCAATAGATCGTCAAGTGGTTGCCATTATATAATTTCAAATATTCTGATTAAATTTGGTAGTTTAGAAACTTGAAAATTTGGACATTTAAAAATTTGAGAACTAGGAAGATTTGGAATTAAGACAATTTGAAAAATTAAAAGTTTACTCTGCTATTATTTATGTCCTTCGCGTTGCGTGAAGACTAGGTCTACCACTTGCTTCTACCTAGTTACGATGCGAGATACAAAAGAAGAAAACGTTGATTAAGTAAGATTGTTTACTTGTTTCAGATCATTCAAACAGTGTTCTTTTTAATATGCATATTAAACGATTGTTTCGGTACGAATACCGTCAGTCCCAAGAAACCCCCGTTTATACGTCGATTGAAAGATTGTGTTCATGCGGTTCTTGCTTTCCCAACCGCGGTGGTAAGAATAAAAAAACAATACAAAGATACGAAAGTTCGTTCTGCAATTTTTTGTACTACTTTTTCCCATTACGTTACAGTTTGTCGCGACAATTTTCTGGTCTTTGTACGCCATAGACCGTGAATTGGTATTCCCAAAAGCACTTGATCCGTACTTTCCATGGTGGTTGAATCATCTGATGCACACGATGATTATGGTTTCGATTTTAATAGAGACGAGCATAACACCAAGAAACTATCCAAAGCGATTAAAGGGTAGCGCAGGGAACTGCGCATTTATGTTGATTTATTTAATTTGGTACGTCATGAATTATTAATTTACTTATATTAAGTTACAATGAAATCGTTAGATTGCAATCATTTTTGATTTTGCTTACAGGGTGATTCAGCTCAGGACAAAGTTACATTATTTTAAAGGGGTACATTTGATAATGGAAACCCCATTTAGCTGAATCACCCTGGATGTGATTATACAAAGTATTTTGATTGACCACAATTTGGGAAACTTTTTCAGGATGCTTATAATATACGTCAAAAGTGGTGTTTGGGTGTACCCGATATTTCACGTTTTGACATTGCCAACACGATGCCTATTTGTTCTCACGATGCTGATATATAATATAATCCTTTATATTTTTGGAGAATCAGTGGACCACTTCTTCTGGGGTAAAGAATACATTAAACATCAAAAATCTCATGCTAAGAGCAAGTAGCCTCGCCCGGGGATTAGCAGCTGATTTCGACCTTACTTTACCTCTGCTCCTTGCATTAAAGGTGGTGGTAAATAAAACGGAAAAGACGAAAGGTTTTCTACCTCCCAAATCCTTAATCCCGTCCATTGCGAAAGTTAAAGCATGACCGCGCGTGATCCACTCAATTAAATTGTTTATAATGATGCATGCAAAGAAGTGCATTTGTTTTTTTACTCGACGCACTGATGTGAGAACATGGTTATTAATGAAGCTAGTAAATGATTCATGGAAATCTTAAATGCGATGCAGGAAGGGATGACTAATCATTGTAATGGCATACACTATGTGCACTATTTGTTTGATGTAAATTGTGCGATAGAAATCACCGACAACAAACACACATATGTACACGTACTGCAATAATTACCATTGTTCTTTTTATACGTTGAGTCACTTTGGTTATTTTCGGACAATGTAATTGAAACAGTGGAGTCCCGCTATATGGCCTTGAATGGAGTTGGGAACATTGCACAAAAGTTCATGACACGTATATAACACTTTGATAGTCAAAATTCTGTTAATAAAAGAGAGTAATATAGCGAGACTCCACTGTAAATGGAAAGTGACGAAAGAAGAACAAACAAAAACTTAAAAGGGTTATACACGTCGAAAATTGAGGGTGTGTACTATTTCACACGCGCGCACACAATTTGTACACGTTTTTTCTCGAAACTAAAATCCGGCTGTATTTGTATCGAGTGTAGGAAACAAATACGTAGCCGAGAATATCGGACCGGATTTGAAAGCATAAGAAAATGGCGAATCGAACAAGAGGATCGTGCTTTTGCGGACCGATCGAACAGATATTGTTAAAGAATGTACCTGCTCATCATTACAAAGAAGACACAAAGACAGATTAGCGCAGCAAGAAATGTTTCTAAATGTCATGACAGATCATTTTCTTGCACGCGCAATCAAATTCGAATTTCTTTCTTTTTTGTACGAAATACAAAAACAAAATGTTTAATCGACAAGGAATACAGGGTTTGTTTTTTTACTATAATTTTAAATCAGAATCGAATAAAAACATTGTTTTTAATACGTGTTTATGAATTTTAAACAACATGATTGTTACATGCGAACTTAAGATATATTGAGATACTTGTACATTGAAAATAGTTAACACTTTCTGTGGATAAATTTGGACGGAACGCAGAAAGTCCGCGTTAACATGTACGTAGAAAATATCAATTATCGATAACGGGTAGACCCTCTTCTATAATTACATATATGATAGCGAGCCTCGTAATAAATGTTCACTGAGGTAGTTTCAGTGTGATGTATAATAATCACACGGATATTTTAGAATTATTCCATTTGACGCGGATACGTTTTAAAATTAACAGTAATCATTTTCATAAATAAGAGTGATATTCAAGATCTTGTAGGGAAGTAATCGTACACTGAGTTATCAAGTTGTTGGACAATATCTTATATACATATTATGAAAGTATAACGTTTAAAAGTCAACGAGTTCATCTAGTGCGTATAAATCGCAGAAAAACCATTTGTACGATCACACTGTTTTGCATGCAATATTTATACTTCAGAAACAGAAAATATTTACACAAAAATATTATTCCATTTATATACTCATCAGTTTACGATACAATGATCAAAGAATGAGTTTAATGTATTTGTTATCGATGTTAGATTATTTAGCTACATTAGAATAAATTCGAATACTACATTTATAAAATATAAACTAACGAGTAGCTTTCGAAAAACGCGCGGTAAATGATAATGTAAATTCGAGATTCTAAAATGAAGTTATGCATATATGTATAAAAAAACAAGTTGTACGTACTCTAAGTACAATAGGATAAATATTTTACAAATACTGTAATCGACAGAGCAATATTAAAAATAGATTTTAGATTGTACCGTATAAAAAGAAATTATGTTTATAATACATTTATACTTATAATATCGTAAATTGAATTATTTTTTACGATAGTGAAATTTTACCACAGTCTCATTGATAATAAAAAGTGTAAAAATAAATGCATTGTTATACCTTAGTTACTTTACAGTACTATATACAATCAAATGCTCTGCTATTGCCCTATTAAATCTACACCTAGTTACAAATAACACGAAAAATTAAGTGTAATTTTGGCACTATTACATCCGCTTCCTTTTTCAAGAAATACTGTAACCTTAAATAATTAAAAAATCCATTAAATTTACTTTGTCGCAGTCACGTTCTCAAAGCACAAGTTGAGAGAATGGGCGGTAGCCACAATATATGTATATGTATAAATTTACATGAGAATTAATTTTTTTTCGATTACTAATGCTAGTTGATGGTATAAGAAAGTAAAAGATAGACGCCTCATTACCACTGAACATCCTGATGTTTTTTAATAGTTACGTACTGATATTTTTATTCTTATTTAGCTGCGGTGAAATTTGCGTCCCTTTCGAACTACAGTGTCGACTATTGATAATTTCGTCTATACTTTGTTTCAACTCTTCCATTTCAAGAATATCTAATGGTAGAGAAGTTTGTGTTGCCATTTCTCGAGCATTAGTATTTTGACCTTCGCATTGCATAAGCCTGGTTAATTCAGGGCAACACGAGGTAAGACTAGACGCCAGATTACCTATTCCTGCTTTTCGATATATTTCTTTTATTTCTGCATCACTTTTTAATTTTATATCACTGGACTCTTGGAAAAGATGTTTCAAAATGGTTTCATCCTGCAATAAATATTTGCTTCTACGACCTTCCCTGCTCCTTCTATCACTTTCATGGCCATAACTTTTGGAACTTTTATTACTACTTTTGCTCTTGCTACGCTCCTGCGGTTCTTCAGGCTCTAGCATTTTTGTTTCCTCTTCTGGTTGACTGTCTTCGCTATCGCTATCGTGATCATCTTTCTCTGCGTTGCCAGCTTCAATATCCACATCCTTTCCCGACATTCCTTGATGCCGTTTCTCCTCGCTACTTAAATTTTCGTCGCTTCCACTCTGTCCTGGAAATAAGAACGGTAGAAGCATGCCTGCGTTCTTTCCATCGAACAGTTTAGAATTTAGAGTGCGTTCATCTAAACCAGCACTGGCTGATCGCCTCTTCATATTAGGCACTTGAACTGGCGGTACTCTAGAATTGCCGCCGATGGTTAATGCTGACAATATTTGTGCACCAAGCTGACTTTCTTGCGATGTCGTACTACCCCTTCTAAATAATGGTCCCACTTTGCCAGATCTTGACTTTCCAAAATCTCGTCGTCGCTTTCCGCGACGACCACGTGAACTGCTCGCAACTTTTCGCGTTGTTTTCAGTTCGGCTATTTGAACAGATATCTGGGAGTCCAAAGAATTCCTTCTAGACTCCACGGATACCCGACGTACACTAAAACTAATCTCAGAGTCCACGGAGTTTCTTCTGTTACTGGACACAGAACCTGTAGTGCCACCTACAAGTGCACCTCTACGTGTAACTAGTTTTGGCAAAGCAGCAGCCCAAGTCGAGCTGAAGTCTTGAGAAGCTACAGAGTTCAGATCAAAATTCAAACCAACAGGATCCTCGTGTGTATTATGAAAACTAATTGACAGTCTTCCAGCATTGTTGAATGTTTTCCGTTTTGCAAATGCTTGAGCAATAACTTTGTGTTTCTTTAATCTGATAGGTTCTTCCGTCTCACAATTAAAAGTTCTGATAACAAAAATGTAGATTTAACAAACATTGAATTTGAATATAAAAAAACAGAAAGCTGCTATCATCTTACCTCCTAAGAAATCTAGTCCAGGTGTCTACGGTTGAACCAGTCCAAACCCAAGAAGACATTAAAATACCGGCAAAAAATGGAGAAAGTAAATGTAACTGCATTTTTGCAGCACTCGGTCGAATTTCCATTTTACATTCAGAAATATCCAAATATTTTGTTGTTATTGCACATCTGTAAATAAATAAGGCAAGATGTTAAAAGAGTTCCATGTGTGACACTACAATACAATTGTTCTATCAATATTGTTCCTACATCATGTAATTTCTGAAACTTTGACGCCATTCCCAAGAATGTTGGAACTCATAAATGTGACAATAAAAAGTTACAACAACTGCAGCAAATGTGAAAATCGAAAATAAACCCATGCGCACGATGGTTTCCCGTATTTTAGCACTTGCTCTCTCGGATATAATTTCTTGACTACTTATTTTTAGCCGAATCAGAGTAATTAACCCTAAAAATGTTAATAATAATATTAATTAAATTATATTACATAAATAGAAATTGAAGTCTGAATGATTACTGCTATTAAGGAAAAAATACTTACAGACTATATTCTTTAGCAAAGCACAAAAGAAAATACATTTCATTACTTTGATTACACAAACAAAATAAAATAAATGCATATTTGAAACATACCTCTGGATAAAAAATATCCTCCAACCAGTAAAACAATCAGCACAGGTCCAAGTAAAAACCAAGATCTGACTGCATGATTAGCATAACCCACAAAACAAATGCCAGTAACACTATTTCCATCTATTTCCCCTAATGCCATAATGGTGACAGTGAGAACAAGTGGAAAACACCAAGCAATTAAATGAAAATAAGCACCCTTCTTGTCAATTCTGTCTTGGATTTTGCCTAGTGCTTGGAAACTCATATGCCAAGCATATGTAAGGATCACAAACCATACCATAGCTGCCATAAGTGAATAATACACAAGGACAAACACTACCACACATGATAAGTTTTCTCCACTGAAAATATATTAGTATTGGGAATTTGATTGATTGAATAACTACATATAAAAGTAAGAATACTCTAAAATTGCAAATTACCTTGGTTCACTCATTCTTAATGTTCCATCTTTCCGACACACAATCACTTCTCTGCTTCCTGGTGTAAACTGAACGAGCCAACCAATACAGGACATCATAAAACAACAATTAATATAGAATATAACCAAAGCTGGATATTTATTTGCACTTCTCCAATCAATTAGAAAAGTTACCTAAAATTTAATACAAATAAAGTATAATGTTATCTGATTGTATGCTTTCAATCATACAATACTTACAACTGTAAATAAATTGAATGAACCACAAATTCCTGCAGCCCAAGCAATAAAAGAATGAATTTGTTTGTGTTCATCTGGTGTAAAAAGTGGGTCACTACACTGTGTTC
The DNA here is from genome assembly GCA_945859555.1 of Megachile ligniseca. Lineage (NCBI taxonomy): Eukaryota > Metazoa > Arthropoda > Insecta > Hymenoptera > Megachilidae > Megachile > Megachile ligniseca. Next base: position 11,676,756 of record OX243778.1, read on the forward strand.
CACAACTCTCGACTCCTTCAAAAATTGCAAGTGCATTATCAGTTGGAACCAAAGGTTTCAGACACTTGCCAGAAATATTAAATTTCAATTCTCTGATATCATTTTTACATAATTTAGGGAATAATTCTGTGTCTTCACATTTAATAAAGCTTGGCCATATGGTATGATTAAAAATAATTCTGCAAGGTCCTGAAACCATTCTGCACATTTCCTGAGATGGTAATTCTACTGTATCATTGATACATTTTGGCATGAATATTGAACACAAAAGAGGCTGGACAACTGCCCAACACTTTGGCATGTGCCTTAATGCTTGTAAGACATGTAATTTTTCCTAGAAAATAAAATAAAAACAGTAATTAATATACAAAATTATATTTGTCCCAAGTAATATTATGGGTATACAAGTTGTTTAGGAATAATGTACCCAATAAAGGAAATGTACCCAATAAGTAAAGTCTCTCCATACCTGAGCCAGCAGGTATAAGGACACAAAAAAGTATAGTGTTAAAACTTTGAAACTATACTTTTTTTTTAACTTAGAAACTGGCAAATATATTTATAAACGTATAAAATATTAATTAAATAAAATATCAATGTAATATACCTCTATAATATCTTGAGTTACATGTTCAGGTATAAGATCCAATGTGGTAGTAGTATATGGTAATCTTGTACCCATACAAGTACTTCTTTGCATTTCTACACATTTTGCAGGTCTACGACAATTTAAAGAATCAGATGGTAATTCTCTTATAGGGTACCTGTCCAGCAGGTAACTGGAATCTTTAATCATGTGCCTGGGATTCAACTCCACACTTTTCCATGTTTCATTTTCACCATTGGAATTTGCGGCGAAACTGTGCGTTAATTCTGATGATACTCGATGCAAAATTAGAAAGCAACAAATCAACTGAAGCGTCATCTAAAAAAAGAACGAAATTAATATTCATATTATTGAAACAAGTTTGATTACTTTAGAACAATTTCAATTTCGTATCACTTTTTTTAAATATCATGTTCCGGCATGCTATTGGCTCAATTAAAAACAAAACATCACGTGTACAATGCCGAGATAAACAATACAAGTATTTCTTAAGAAAAGTAATTCTTTAAGACGCTTTACTCACAACTAAAGTCCAATTATGTAGCGGCTTACTCCTACGCTTGTCGCCACTAGACAGCGCACAATATCGAGACCGGCTTTCTCGCTAGTGCTCGATGAACCTTCCTATTCCTATATAACGTTGCTGTCCATCCCTACCACATATTCGTCTAAGGTACGGACCTGCTAGTATGCCTTATTAACGAATACCGCTATAGCAGGTCCAACCCCCAAAATGCTTTCTCTCACTTCCTCCCCTTTATTTTTCCGACCATCGCCATACTTCCAGCTACCGCCAAAATTATTTTCCAAGTAACTATAGTCTGCCTGGGAGAAAGCTCCTCTCCGTTTCGCTCGAACAAAAAGCGGCGCGTCTTGCATCTTCTACGTTAGCGACAGCCACATCCAGCATACGAACAACGCCTGGACCACACACACGTTGTGCTCACTTGCAGCCCACCCACGACGAACTCGGCAAACTTGTGTTGCTCTCATATATACCTCTTTCCGGTTGCATGGCCGTAAAGAGAATTTAACGAATACCTCGTCGATGACACTACTGTCGACATTTTTGTACGCTTCTGTTCTGCGCACTTAATCCCGGGGAATTTAAATATACTCTACTTATAAATGAAATTATACCGACATTTAATATTTCGCAACACAAATTCCAAGATTAAAGTTGTAATTTCGATTATATATCCTATTTATCGATTTGTTATAAACATTCTATAGTAGGCAAATATAATCTCATGCTTAACAAAACAACATTATATGATCTTTTTAAATTAAGTTTAACAAGAATAATATAAAAAGGTATTCAATAAAAAATAGTTGATAATATATGTCTGTACGATTATAGGGATATAGGATAAAAATTTAAAAACATTTCCCTTGATATATAACACATTCTCATTTCGCTTTTATGTATTCAAGACCAAATGATAAGGCGTGTAAGCTGTTTAATTTACATAAATAGATAGAGTACAACAGAGATAATATTTTTAAATTAATCATACGGCCATACGTTCATGGCAGTGAATAATATAATTAAAGTTTAACATAACAATTTCATTAATTACAATATTATTTGATTATTATTTATACCGGTGTCGACCTCTACGAATATTTTGAAGTGTAGATGATACAGGTGTACAAGTTGTCAAATGATAATAATGTGCAGAATTTCACGACGGTTATTTCCATGAATTTAACGAAAAACGTACGGTGCTAAGTAACGATATTATCAATATTATTGTGATAAGGAACTATTAGCACGCTAAATTTTATCGCCTTTTCTTTTCCGACCTTTTGGTATTCCGGTGTAACAGGAAATATGATAATTGCCCCTATAGTTGATTAGCTGCTGGTGTTGATAATAACATGGTGCTAATATATGATAAGCCTGTGCCGTGTACGTCTGCACACAAGTTAGAATTAATACCAACAAGACGTTCGTTCGACAGTCTGCGGTCAGTGTTTGATAGTAAAGTAATTCAGAAGGTGACAGATGTTTCATAAAATAACCTGAAAACGTATCTTAAAAATTCTAATCTTCGTTATTTCGACATCAACGTACGCGTCAGCAAGGTAGGAATATTTTCTAACAAAACATAACAAAAAATATACGTAAAACATAAAATATATTGTGTTCATATCTCTTTCAGTTTAAAATGTTTAAAATCTTTTACCTGGGATTGTACTTATTGTTCTTTGGAAGCTGTATTGGTGATTATCCTGATTGGGATACAAAATGGCAAATGTTATGTCCCGGTCTATATCCCAGAGTTTTCACGAGTTATACACCTCGTGGAAATCTTTCTAGTGGAATATATGATAGTCAACCGCATTTAAGTGGTATAAAACATTGTGTAGGTGTATGTTGTACTAAACCCACATGTAATGTGGCACTTATGCATAATGGTACTTGTTACCATGTGCAGTGCGAAAGTTCCCAAATATGTGTACCTCTATATAGAAAAGATTTAGCAATCGAAAATCCACCTAGTATGGTTCTGGTTAAACCAGTGAAAGAGGATGAAATGTGGAATATATTATTAGATCAGATAAATGATGATACTGGGTAAATTTCATTTTTTTATACATAGTTTCTTGGTTTCTCTTTTAAGTTTGTTATACATATGTACTTTTATATTTGATGTTTATAGAGGCTTGCTTATGGATGGTGCAGAAACAGATCGTGTACTTTTTGGTGAATCAAGTGAGATAAGCTGCATTACCAAATCAAATTGTTTAGAAAATGAAGTATGTGTTAAAAATAATGATAAATCTGATGTTGGAATTTGTGAATGTTCCATTGGATTTAAACGTAATATCGCAGGTAATTGTACTATTGAATCTTTTTTTGTAACGATTATTGTGTATGTTATAATGTACTTTATATTTGCATTCTAACTTGTATTCATTCTGGTAGGTACTTGTACTTTAGTAGAAGATATGGAACTTGGTGTAACGGCACAAGTAAAGGTACAAAATATAAAGGATTCCAGTACATCTATGAAACCACCCATAAAACAGTTATTAGTTTCTGCAGTTTCAAAAGAAGTACGCTTACCAGAAAATGAAGTAACCTTATCTGCCTATACTGTACCTGCAGAGCAGGAAAATGAACATTACAACTATGCTTGGAGTCTTTTAAGTCAACCTGAAGGCCACACTGGTACAATGACTGATCAAAATCGAATGACTGTTAAGTTAAGCAACCTTTCTGAAGGCTTATATACATTTAAAGTAACAGTGAATAGTCCAAATGCTTTTGGAGAAGCATATGCAAATGTCAGTGTTTTGCCACGTAAGTTCTATTTGACATATAGTTATTTGTTTGTTTTATAATTATTTAAGTTTAATAACTTTGTTATTATTTGTAGCAAAGAGAATAAATCAGGCACCAATTGCCATAATTTCACCAGCTTCACAAGTTGTAAAATTACCAAATACTGGAGCTGTATTAGATGGTTCTTCAAGCAAAGATGACGATCGAGTTATTTCTTATCATTGGGAATTACAGCAAGGTCCTATAGGATATCACCCTAATTTAGTTGATACACCTACTTTGCAATTAGATAATCTTGTACCTGGAAATTATACGTTTAAGTACGTCTTTAGTAATTGTATAGATTTAAATAATTCCTTTGTAATTGTTTAATATCTTGAAACTTTTGTAGGTTGACAGTTGAAGATTCTGATCATATTACTAACTCTACAAGTGCTAATATAACGGTATTGAAAGTGATTGATTATCCTCCTAGTGCAAATGCAGGTCAAGATATCATCATATATTTACCTCAAAATACATTGACTCTTAATGGTAATTTGAGCACGGACGATCATGGAATAGCAAGTTGGGAGTGGACAAAGAGTCCTTCAGATCAGAATAAAGCAGTAGATATGCAAAACACGAGGACACCCTATTTACAACTATCTAATTTAGAGGAAGGAATGTATACGTTTGTGCTCAAAGTAACAGATAATTCTGAACAGTCTTCTACAGCTGAAGTACATGTATTTGTAAAACCACCAACTAACAAACCACCAAGAGGTAATTACATAAAATTGATAACTTACTCTTAAGCTAATGCTTAATCGTCATTTATATAATAAATTATTGTAACTGATTACAAATAGCCGATGCTGGCGAAGATATAACCATAGCATTGCCAGAAACCAAAACTGTACTTGATGGCCGAAAAAGTAAAGATGACATTAAAATTGTATCTTATCACTGGGAACAAGTGAGGTACATTTAAATTTATATTTTCTGTATTTAATTTGTTAAATGATCACGTAATAACAGATCCTTTTTACAGTGGACCTAATAACGCCGAATTTTCTGCAGTTAACGAATCAGTCACAAACATTACAAAATTGACGAAGGGTGATTATGAATTTAAGTTAACTGTAATTGATGATAATGGAAATAAAGACTCGGATACTGTTAATGTAAAAGTTACACAAAGTATGTAGTGAAATATATCTTAATTGTTTAAGATTGTTTCAGTCACGAACACTGTTTCAAAATAATAGCTGTTTAAATGTAATATTATTTCATAGATAAAAATGCTCCTCCTAAAGCAAATGCAGGTGGTGATCAAGTTGTTATTGCCCCGGTTAGTGCATTGATTATTAATGGATCTCAATCAGCTGATGATTTAAGAATTAGTGAGTGGATATGGACAAGAGATTCGTCTAGTCTTGCAATAGGTACTATAATCCAAGATACGGATAAATCACCTATTTTAATGGTAATAATATTTAATGATACATTGGTAAACATTTTTAACTTATAATACGTATTTTCAATTAAACTTTTTGCTTTCATAGTTAACAGATGTAGTTCCTGGTAGATACGTTTTCAGATTAAAAGTAGTAGATGATCAAGGTCTTAGCAGTGAGGATACTGTGTCCGTAATAGTAAAAACTGGTAAGCAATAGAGACAAAAGAAAAAAATCATTATTTAGTCAAATTAATTATCCCGTGTGTAGATCCACAGTTATTACATTTGGTTGAATTGACGCTGAATATCGGAGCAAATATGCTGACAGTATCACAAAAAAATTCATTGGTAGTAAAATTGCAAATGTTACTACGAGACGAAGCATCAATTGTTGTTCGAAATTTGCGAGCAGAACCGCATACGGGCAGAGCGGTTTTAGTTTTCTACGTTGACAAGAAAGGACGAAAAACGACTGTGCCTGGACCGGAAGTAGTCAAACGACTGAAAGAAAAATTAAAACAAGATTCTGGACTTCTTCAATTGTCAGTTGCAAATATTGATACCGCTGTATGTCAAAATAATTGTTCAGGTGAGTATTTTTCATTAACTATGTTATAGAAAGTACTCTTTCTTTTTATTGTATAAAACTTATTTTTCAATAGGTCATGGAGTATGTGATCAGGAGACAAGACTATGTATGTGCGAAGCATTTTGGATGCAAAATTTAATACAGAAATATTTTGGCAATGGCGATTCTAATTGTGGTATATATAATTAATACGTATTAACAAAAGAAACGTACAGTTTTCGGAACACGGATTGTGCTAAGTTTGATCTGAAATTAAAATGAATTTATATATCTCAGAATTAAATTTTTTCAGATTGGAGCATTCTTTACGTTATAATAGCATTACTGTCCTTGGTTGTGTGTTGGGTTGGTCTTATTTGGGGTCTCGTTTGCCTATGCCAAAGAATATGTTCAGGTAAACGCCGTTCCCTCCGTGCGAAGAAGAAACCCCCTCGTTACTCCCTTTTGCAACCGGAACCGGAAGATGATAGTAGCACATGTATTACTCTCTTTCTTCTATCTTAATTTAAAGTAATTTTACATGATTTAATTGTATGTCATTTGTTTTTTGTTTGGTAGTTTCAACGCATAAAATGGTATTATCTGAAACGGACACAGATTCTGACGACGTTTTATTTGAGCATCGTAAAGCAAAAAACAGCAGTCAAGTAAGAAATGGTAAATCTCGAAATGGCTTTATTAAAGTGGGTTCTAGGGTGAAAACATGAGGTAACTGTAAACTTGTAAACGTAAAACTGGATCGCGAAATAAATTGTTGTAATTTAATTGAACGTTTCAGGGATGTTTAGAACATAACGTATCGTATAGCGACGCACATCCGTGTATATTTGGCCAAAAAACGTAAAATACTAGTCAGTTACAGGGCTGTAATTTTAAGTATGTACCTAACAAGAAATGTAATTTCATATACAGAAGAGAAATCTGTAAAAAGGCCATCTGTAAAAAGGAATTGATCGGACAAATATACTTAAGTTCTGATTAGACAAACTACAAGAACACGCTTACTTCGTTGTATCATGTTTTATTCGTTTTAAGTGATATATCATTATTTGTATTGTGTGAATTCGAAATTTTTATTATGTAATCGTAGTTGTATCGTTGTTTGTATAAGTCAGCGGTACTATAGCACAATGATCAAACTCAGTTTGATTACGGCCTTAGAAAGTATTGGAATTAGTATTTATAAACAATAATCATTCCTTATCTATATATTCTTTGTATGTACTACTTGCTCTTTAATATGTATATCATCAATCTTATTTTTACACTGTGCATGGATAAATAATAAAATTTTTATCCATATAATTTATGTGTAAATTTATTTTACACGACAATTTTAGTTTTAAGTAGTCCTATCCTATGTTGAACGTTTATATCTTCTTATTATTTCACGTTAATTTTAATTCACTTGTATTTTATCAATTACAAATGTATTTAAATTAAATGGAGACCGACGAATCTGAATTTAACATAAAACGGTATAAGATGACCATAATTTTGCTTCACATGCGCTTGCTTGAACGTTATTTTTAACCCATTACGTTATAGCGAGAGCAAAGTAGTGCAAAACGAATTCGTTCTATCCATCGTCGAGTTTCTGGGCGTAATACGTTTGTCTAAACTGGTAAGTTTGTTTAATTAAAGCAATGTATGTTACTACTTTTACAACATAAGTTTTTACGTTTTATTATCTATTATAAATTTAATAAATTATTTTGTGATTTCTAATATACTGTATTTATTTATAAACAAGGTTGAGGACTAAATCCATTTTATGGATTTCATTAAATGTCCAAAATATCAATCTGTAACGAGTTGTTGCGGTGAAAACACATCGATGGATGAAGAAAATGAGAGCAACGAATTTCGCAATAAAAATTCAGCCTTTTACGAACGAAATAATAAAATCGAAAATACGTATCCTGTTCTTCATACAGGATCAGTACGTTTCACTAAAGATGAGCGGTAAGTATTTCATAGTTATAAGTACTAGTAATTTTATAGACAAAATTTATAAAATACTTTATCATTCAGCAGTAATGAATATTCGAATGTATTTTTGCCATTGGGTATGAACAAGACAAATTCTATCTATCAGTCTTGTGAACTACCTTACGGTGTAAAATATGGATTAAATAATGAATGTATGCAAGAGGAAACTATTTCTTCTTTAGAAGTTGAAGGAATCAAAGAGTTCCATTGTCCAAGATGTGGTAAAGGAATGCAAGAACCAAGATTACTGCCTTGTTTACATCCAATATGTTCACCTTGTGTATTAGAATTAATAAGCAAACGTAAGTAATATAAAAGTACAAAGAGATAAAAAGAATCAGAAATATAATTTTATATTTATGACTATTGATGATTTTTTTAAAGATGTCAGAGTTCACAGCACCCAGAGTAGTAATTACTATGAAATATGTCCCTTATGCGATTTTCAACTACCAGATGCTAATTCGCCGATTCCACCTCCACATTATCCTCTTCAACATCGACTAGTAATGGATGCTATACGTTCTGGATTTGCGAACAAAGTTCTTTGCGATGCTTGTACAGATGAAATTACCGTGAGCATTATTTTTATTTAAATATTTTAGACTTAAAAATGTTCAGGACCGTTACACGAATATACTGCTTTTAATATTTTCTAAGGCACTTGTTCAGTGCGCCACATGCCTTCGTAATTTCTGTTTAAATTGTGGAATGGAACACCAGCAACAAATCACTATGGAATTAAAACCATCAAAACATTCGATAAAACCACTTTGGGAAGCTACTAAAGTGCGACGTACTGCGTTATGCCAAAAACATCCGATGCACGCGTTGCGTTTTTATTGCATTGCGTGTCAACAGGTTTATAATGCAATTTCTTACTTTGTAATAATTTTTTCTATAGACTTTGGTATTTTAAACATACTATTCATGTTGCAGGTAACTTGCAAAGAATGCATGTGGTCCATTCAACACAGAGGCCATGCAAGTGAAACGGCTGCTGGAGCTGGAAAAAGAGTTGCTCTATATTTGAAAGCAGTGTTACAACGAGCAAAAACACTTTTAAACATACTCTTAACACAATATGACCAGAATATATTTCTAAATAGTACTTTGGAAGAAATAAAGGATATTTTTGCTTCAATGGACCACCGGTATGTTAAATTAATAGCTTTGTTATCATTAATTATTCAACATTTGTTTGAATGTACAAGTGTTATGTGTCTGTAAGTAAGTAGGATATTTTAAAATGAAAGATAAGTAGACAAGTATGAATTGTCATGTGATGGTTAAGTTGTATGTTTTTTGTTACAAGTTGAAAATACTATGAGACTGTCATTTGAGGTACAAGTTAAACATTCCTGTAATATATAAGAATAACATAGTAAAAATGAGCAAATCATTTTGTTATTTAGACTAAGGCAAATTTTGTAATACTGTTTGTATGTAATAAATACTTATTTGTAAGAATAATGAGACATATTCATGAAAAAATAAAATTTATTTCAAACCAATAATACTAAAGTAGCAGCTGATGCACAGATTTTTGAAGTATTAAACAAGGACCATGATGCAAGATTGATCCACAACAAGACCAATGATGAACACCAGGATGTCCAATATGACCATGCCCACATCCTTTATATCCACCTTTAATTAAGTAATTATGTTACCTATTTAAATATGTTGTGTAAGCTAGTAATATTAGATCACTTAAGAAAATAATATTACCAGGCATAGTTCCTCCACATCCACAAGTAGTTTCTTTTTTACCACCACTTGAACAGAATGTACAGCAATGGTAAATTCCTGTATGTGGTTTCAATATTGATGCTGCTGTGCCTTCATTGAAATTCTCTATAAAATTATTTTTAATTCAAGAAATGAAAATAAACACAAGCTGTTATATATTTTTCTGTTCACATGAACATCACTCTTACCTAAACATGTACCAAATACTCCTAAGAATTTAAATCTTTTTATTATCGTGGAAGTAAGACTTAATATTTCTACATCTGAACCATCTGTTAATAATTCATTTGTAAGAGAAATGGCATCAAGAAGATGCCTTGCTCTTTTCAATCTATTGAACTCCTGAATTCTTTCTTGTGCCTGTCTAGCATGAGACACTGCAGGATCATCATTCCAAACCTTTCTTTCATTGTGTACAGCTTCATTAAAACACCTGTTTCAAATACATAATTGTCATATAATAATATTTATATTCATATACATAAACCATAATATTTAGTTGTTATTTCTAATTTAATATTACAGTATTATTATAATATTGTGAGGTAAATAATTCCCTACTTTAACATTTTATATTTTAATAATTTAGAAATTGTCATGTGATAACTGTTTGAAAAGACATTTCTGATTTATGTGAGATAAATGTTTTATGTCACTGTCATTTGAGGTATTTAATATATTTAAATTACATTTCAGTCAATTTTGCTTAACTCATGTTCTTACCTATAATTAGCTGTCTTTTACTCATGCAATACCATGTTCTATTTATATGTAATGACTGTCAGTGTCACTTATCAATTCATAACTTAAGTATTTATTATATTCTATAAAAAGTTTATATTTTTATTACACCAAACAAAATATGAACTATCTTATTAATAATATAGTTAATGTATTTTACATTTGAATAACAGGTTAGAATAGCTTAAAAATTAGGAAATCTTTGACTTAATCATATAATTTGGATATTACCATTTTCAATGAATTATTCATTATATCGGATATGTATGAACAATCTTCGGATCTGATATTCCATACTACTCATAGTCAGAATTGTAGATCTACTTGTAAGAGATTTATCACAATCATGTAGCACCTTCAGCTTACTTTCAGCTAAAAAGAAATATGAAAATGTAAAATTAAGTAAGTAAATATAACACATTTTTTTAAGGTTGATAATTAATTTTAAACAGAACCAAGAATTTAAAATTAATTTATAAGAATTATAGAATATATTTTTTATTGCAAAATACATAACATACACATTGAAGTCCAAATTTGTCTTCCCTAGAGGAAATAGTGACTTAGGGGAAGAAATCTCTACTAATTGCGCATGTACATGCTTTACATATTATGCGTAATTCACAGGAATTGATTAATAATCAAATTTTCGCAAATAAATACTTCGAAAATGAACAATATTTTATTGTAAAATAATTAATTTTAAAGAGTTGAGAGTATTTTGAGAAATCTTCATATATCTATGGTCTGTATCTTCATATGCCTACAGTGGGAACCTCTTCTTTTTGGTCACCATTTTCCCTAGAGAAACCAGATTTTCCTACGAATATGCACGTGTGACACGGTTTTGTTTTGCGTATTGAACACCATACAGAAGATGGCTCAGGGAAAATTAAAAGTTAAAACTAAACTGCCGGCGTCAGCAAAAGGAAAAGCTAAGAACAAAAATAATAAAGGGCCCGGTATTCAACGACGAAACAGTAATTAATGTTTACATGTTACTTTCATTCTAGAGTTATACGATATTAATTTTAACATTTTGGAAATAATTAGTTCGAAACAGTATATCTACTCAAAACTTTATGAAGAAAATCTTATAAGTATAATAAACAACATCATATATTAAAACATTATAGACTATAGCATCTAAGAAACATAAAATAAGAGAATGTTAGTGTTAAGTTGTATATACGTATTTCTATTAATATGATATTTAAATTATTTGATTTGTAGATGCACCTATTCAACCAAAAAAGAAGAAATTTGAAGAGGCACACAAGTTAAAACAAATGATCAGTAAAACAGTTAATAGGGCAATGGAAAATGAACTACGGGAAAAGGCATTAGATGGAAAACAATCTCTTAAAAGAAAGGAACCTTCAACATCGCAAAAGAAATAATTAAGTACAGTGTTTGTGTGTAATATTAAAAAAACTATATTTCTTGTTTATATATAAGTATTGATGTTAAATTAGTTTGTATATAAAATAATATTAGATAGGATGAACATAAAATGATTATTATTACATCTATTTAATGACATTTATTTCAAACAAATATAACACAATGAATATCATTAAATAGAGATAGTAGTAGTGTAAAGTTTTATACATATATCTTTCATATTGATGTTTGAAATAAACTATCACTGTTAAGAGAAGTTATTTTAATAAGTTTTCTATAGATATATTGTAATTTATCTAAGATTTGGTTTTAAAATAAGGAAATACATTACAAGAAGGATTAGATTTTAACATTAATCTAATTTAATTTTATATTGAACAATATTTCATATTTTTCTGAACATGAATGGCACAGTGACTTAATATAAATATAGAAAAAGAAAATGCTTTTTTTAGTGGACCTGTAAGACATTCATTAATAAATTATTTTCTTGTGCGATTATTCGATAATACTTTTATAAAAGGCACAACATTCTATTCTCAAATTTATAGCATCAGTAAATTTTCCATTTCACTGAAAATGCGCTAGTTATAAAAATAAACATTACTTTATCGGATGACTTATAGAACTCGTATGAAGAGGTACAGAATTGCGAGTTTCATTCAATAAATGTACTAAGTTTTAATATATTATCTCTTCTTAATAATTTTCCGCTGTAAATCACATTGAGTAAGGCTGCATTATGTATTGTACTTTACACGAACACTTCTTCCTAAGTACATAAATACTTCTATTAAGAACTTCTTTCAGATGTTATGGAGATGCCACCTAAATATAAATGAAAAAATGTAATTTATTGCGAATATCTCGCATTTAAGACAGTTCCATTTGTATTTACCACTAGTAAATGTCCACTTTGTCTGTTTTTACTAATGGCTGGTGTTGTACCAGTCCTAAATTCAATTACACCTTCTTTTCCACTGACTAGTTTATGTGAGACCCTAGAAAGTAATAATACAGTTAAGAAGATATAAAAATATAGATATAATCTTCTGTGTACTTACGACTCTGTGTTAACAATTTTAAGAATATTTGGATTGTTGGTAATATCAATTGCCTTTGTTAGCGCTTCTATTGTATGCGGTAGTTCCAGTATTAAATCACCCTGGATACGATATAAATTTAAATAACGATAAATACCATGATTGCTAAAAATATATTTTTTTTTTAATAGTTAAGTAATGACAAACCTTGTCCTTTTTTAATTCAGGTGGTATCCTAACAATTAATAAGTTATCTGATTCTCCAGTAACAACCAGTTCCTCGATAGATTTATAAGGTAATCGATGCTTAAGTTTAAATGTTTTTAAAGTATCTAAAATATATACTGCGTTTTCCGTTAAAATTAGTACTCTTTCACGAGGTTTGTAACCATGCCGGTCATATTTGATAACTGGAGATGCGTACTATAAAATTCAGACGTACAATTATTATTACGTTAATATAATCAAAAATAAAAAGTATAAGACGTAGAATAAATATTACTTTTATAGTTTCATCCCTAGGAAGGATATTATTAATGAAACTCTGTCTCAAAGCTTTATGTTCTGCACCAAGTCGATCATTTTGGAACCGCGGTCCCAAGCTTTTGGCATATGATTTCTTCTTTCCTTTGAATAGTGATTCGGCTAAAATCTTCAATTCAAACTGTTCTTTGTCTTCTTTCGACAAAGCCAACCTATACTTCCGTGCTTTCCATTTTTTATGCATAATGCGTAAGTGTTCAGAAGCCTAAAGTTAATGACCATTAATCGTTTTTATACAAAGTGGATCATAGTAAATAATTGATTATAAATCTTACTTCTCGACATGCGTATGGGCAAGGAGGCCAGGAATGATTTAAAACACCTTCTGGAAGGTTTTTAGAAAGCTTCATTAACCATTGGAATTTCGCTAATTCAATAAAAGCCACATTAATCTCGGTGGGTGGTCCGTTTCGTGTGATGAATCCTTCGATAAATCTAAAATAGAATGATATAAATATGTGCCCTCGATATGCTTGGTTTAAATAACTATCATTATCTCACAATACCTTCGAATGGTAATAACAGCTTTTCTTCTTCTTTCAGCTTCCTGTTTCGCAAGCCACCGTCGTATATATTTTTGGAAGACTATTGCTGCTTTCTTCATTCTCAAATATCTTCGCCTCATAAGTATACATTTCCATTTACTTTGAATGATAGCAGCTATCTCATGCTTCTTCATCTGGAAGGCATCTTCAGTGTCAAACAATGTTTTGGGAAGTCGGATGAACAACTTTGTGCTATACAATAAATTTCATCCAGGTTTAGAAGCGTTTCTTGAACATATCTCTTAGTATTTATTCTTTGAATAGTTCTTACTTGCCCATCCTATATTCGTCCTGGTCAAAACCAAGGTGACATACAAGGATTTGAACACCTTCTTTAGCTGGACCATGATAATTGGGCCAAGTTTGTGGACACAAAGATTTGTAACGTTGCAAGAATTGTTCATATGGTCTCCTATAGGCAAAACCAGCTCGCCTTACTCGCAAATTCTCCATAAGACCTAAATACTTTACTTGATGTAGTACGATCTTGTCTTTGAATTGATCTAAAACAACATTGGAGTTATTTTCATGTAAATACCATGTTTTATGATGTAAGATATACAAGATTCTTGTAATTCATGTGACTTACTGGGCATCTTATAGTCATTAGGTTTGATACAACGAATGTAAGAAGGTTCCTTGCCCATAAGAATCTCCACAAGATTGTTTAAGCTGTTTTTAAATTGTGTAATTGCGGTGTCTGGGCGCTTCTTACTAGTTAAATCTTTTACATCAAATACGTTCTACAAAATGCAAGTACTTTTTATATACACATGTCAGTAAATGATATCCGCAAAGTTATATTAATGAAAATACCTTGATAATTGTGTTCTTTGTATGGGACATAACTTCACGTAAATCTCTATATAATAAATCATTATTTTTTTCCAGAAATCCACGTACATTGTATGTTACGTCGCCAGCGTAATGCACTAATCTAAATTCCTGAAATATATATTTATATTGGAAAAGATCATTTTAGAGAACTTCTTATGCAATCGAGGAACTCAAGTCTTACGTCTCGTCCCATAACCTTTTGCGTTTGTAAATCTGCTTTCATGTGGCTTATGTAATGAGGATGATTGTTTAGATTTACATTCAACTTCTCCAGGAAACTTAAATCTGTCGGTTCTCCAGGTCGAAGACATTCCTCATCCATTAAAGATATTATTCCTACAGAAGTACATTAAGTGATACAGCATATTTATTATGATTTATCATTACTGGTCATTGACCTGTTATGTTAATACTAACAATCATCAATAATGAACTATAGGCGGAATACCTTTATATTTTTCTTCGATCAAATCACATATCACTTTGTTATTAAAGTATTGAATATTCTCCCAGGCTATTCCTTCCCTCAAGTACTCCTCTTGCTCTGACTTCAGTGTCAACTGAATGAATAACTGCTGTAACTTCTCATTGCAGTAATTTATGCAGAATTGTTCGAAACTGTTAGACGATGATTTCAATGAGTACTTGCCAGTAAAAATGTCAATTGATTTCAGGAATATAAGTACCTGTTCTTTTGGAAAATTTCGAAGCCGTAAATGTCCAGGATACCTATGACCATCTTGCGCCGCCGAGGATTATTAACTGGTTGCAATGATTTATTTAACCTGGTCACAAGCCATGTGAATAATCTATCATATACAGCTTTCGCTAGTGCGTCGCGTGCATAGATTGCAAATTCCCTGTTCAACGGGGAAATGACTACGTCGCCCCTAGCATCTATAGTGCGATGTGTAAAAGCTTGTGCCAGTTGGTTCAAATCGCAGCCCAATAACTGTGAGTAAAATTGAAAAAAAAATATAATCAGTGAAAAGAAAAACAAATAAGAGTATTAAGTTTGTTTAATATACTTACAGTGGCAACAGCCTCGACAGAAGCTGGCTTCAAGATTTGAGCGACACCATCTTTTTCAGTAAATCCAACATTTCCCATGTGCAACACGGATGCGACTATTGCAAATAAATCATTCTGTTCGTGCTGACTCATTTCCATCGTCTTCATCGCTTTCATTACCTCCTTATACTGAGTCGCATCGTCGATGGTGTCTACCGTGCCTTTTGTCTGGAAGTCAGTTATATGATTATTTGCGGCTAATTATGATTAACCGATTGAAATAATAAATAATAATATGTTTAAATTCTACTCTTAGCCACACACGTTGTAAGTGAAATGACAAGTTTATTTAATGCTTCATCATATAATACATAGACTTACCCCGTTGGTCAGATAATAGTATGTATCTAAATTTCTTTTCAGATATAAATCCCGTAAAGTCTCTTCGCTTGCTCCAGCCAATAACTGGTAGAAGATATGGAAATTGCGTTCTCCAGCAAATTGATGAACTACTCGCGACTTTTCTAGTAGGTAATTCAAGATGTTCCCACCGATTGGATCTCCCTGAAAGAATAATATAATCAAACTTACAAAGTCTGTTGTTTCATTTGGATAATCATATGTGTACCACATAATAGAAACTAGCAAAGCTTTGAAAGTATCAATTTACTGATGATAGGAAAAGCAGAAAGCTGAACAAATAACAGACAGTGAGTTTTATTTGTACCTGGAAATTAAATTGGATATCCATGTACTTGCCGAAACGGGACGAATTATCATTGCGATTAGTTTTCGCGTTTCCGAAAGCTTCGAGCACAGGATTACTACCGATCAATTTCTCATTTACTTCTTCTACTTGCTTTTTGTGACCGGTCGCGGCTGCGATAAACTCCAGCACCTTCTTCGATGCTTCGGTCTTTCCTGAACCGGATTCGCCTACGCAGCGAGTTCAAGTGATGTTAAATCTATCTTCAGCGTCACTTATCTGATTGGTTACCAGAATTTTCATGCATTTCTTATTAACATATTGACTGCAATCGATAATCAACGTAGTGTACGTATAAATTATAACTAGTTAACACATTCAATGCCGTGAGAGTATATTACAGTAGATTCCCGTTATATTACTATCGATGGGACGGCAACAAGCCATTTAACGCATGAAGAACACAGCATGTGGCGATACAACGCATAGTAATACAACACGTGATAACATAACACGTGGTATTACATAAAAACGGAACGGAATTTACATCACTAGTATAAGTAAAAGTTCGCATAATGATGGAAATATAATGAGAGTCTACTATGAGTCCATTTTCCCTACAACATTCAACGTATCAAATAATTACATTACAATTACTAGTTAATGAAATACTAAAGTACAACAATTGATATATTCTCTTGCAGGAGTCTAATGTAATCAAAATCTAAATTAGAATTAATTGATCATTGGATTTATTTGTTTGAACTTGCTTCATACCAGAGATGAGGATACATTGATCCAAATTTTCTTTCAACAAGGACTGATAAGCGGTATCTGCAAGTGCAAAGCTGAAACAGAAAACTCTTGATGAACAACCTATTAAAAGATAAACATTTTTTCTAGATTGCCATGATCATTTCTTACATGTGTGGTGGAGCCTCAAAGAAATTTCTACCGTGATAGTACTGGATCGTTTCTGGATTATAAATTGGAAGTTTCTTGTAAGGATTCACGGATACGAGTACCTGACCTATGTACGTCTGCAAAAGGAAGATTTTATGAGAACGATAAACGAAATCATGAAATACTTTTTTTTAGATAGTATACATTTATGTTCTCATTAATAGTGTAAATGCATTTTGTAAATGTAGCTTTTAGCTTACATAGATCAGATCCTCGTTAAAACGTTTTCGCAGATTGTCAATAAACGCTGCCTCGTTCTGGAAATCTTCTAGGAGAACGAAGTCTTGGACGCCTACGCGGTCACGCTCGTGAAGACCACGTTCCATTTTCCTGCGTAACTCGTGGCCAGTCCTGGGGACTTCCGGTGCTTTACCGGAACCTGTTACTCCACCTCCAGTGTCGGATACTGCGTGATCCTCGCTGAAACAATTTTAAAATATATACATTAAAGTTTGTGATACAGTCTTATAGAGATCTCAGGATCAATATTTCAGTAGTCGATTGCCTGAATGTTTCTATCAAAGATACTGATTTACAAATACAAATAAGATGTGTACAGATAAATTTGTTCATACAAGATATAATTTTTCAGAAAAATAATATTCCTCCTACATCTCTTCTTAATTAAGGGAAACGTATGGTATATCTATGAATGTACTAATAATGGAGTTAAAACTCTCATGAATTTAACTATTGTTTACAAATGAAAATCGATGGGTTTTACGGAATGGATCGAAAGAAGACAAATGGTATATCGGAAAAACAATGAAACTCCTCTAAGCAGTTAAAGGTATTCTTCATAAGACAATTTTGGACGAAGAGAAAATTCATGTGGACCGTTTAACCAAAATTTTGAAGCGTAAAATTGGCGAAACTGGTCACGAATAAAATGTGTATACGTCCCGTCACTCGATATCGAACACGAGAAAGTGCAGACTTGTAGTATTGTTCAACCACCGCGCCGGAAACGAAATCAACACCCTGAACTTCGACGGCGCTTCACGCGAGCGGTGTCAATTTTCCGCGTGCGGTCGCATCGCATAGAAAAATCCGCGAACAGGGAAGGAAGGAGTCTCGTTTCTTTCGTACACGGAATCGTTTTAATTTCAACGCGTTTCGCGTCACTTTCTTCGTTCGAACAAAATAATCTTACAATTCATTTAAAACGTAGGCCGCATAAAACGATGGAACTGATTATGATACATGCATGTAGATCAGTTAGATTTTCACTGAAGTAAATCGAACATGTATGGTGCAATAGTTTTCACAATTATATTGTTGTACTTCTCTTAACGACGCGTTAGCGTGAACTGCTCTTGTATTTAGACCTCGGAAATAGTAAAACGTCGTCGCATGGCAACCTAATAATTATGTAAATACTGAACGATTATCTTGAATTGTTACGAAGCATTTAAAACCATAATTTTATGGTAGTTATTAGAATAATAGAATTTGATGGGGGCGTTTGAAAATAAACATATCCCGTAATAATTTGAGGTAACTAAATAGATAGAATATATCGATCTTCTATGAATTTTTCTTGCATTACGATTACTGTTCAACTTTAATTGAATTGCAAGCTTCAAAGTTCTCGATTAGATATTGAAACAGTACTGATGGACGATAAAACTGTATCTATTATCTAATACGCTTTGAACAATTCAATTTTAATTCTTAAAAGCATTATATAATTTGATGTTTTAATACTAAAATTGTTTAATACATTTTTATGGTATTTATTGCCGTACAATGAAAGAAACAAAATGAATCAAAGGTTGTGAACTTTGCATATACTTTTCATGAAGTTTCAAAAAATTACTTGTATACTTACTCCATGATTGAATGTTGTTCTACGCCCTGCACAACGACGAAAACAGATTAACGAATCGATTAATGATCTTACAGAGAACAGAATCGATGCTAGTGCTTTGGCAACTGATGCTCGCTGAGTTTACGCGTGAAATCTAGCATTAGTTTGCGAGATAAGATAGCGGAGATATGTTGAAAATCAAAATCTCGATTTTCCTCGACAATAAAACGCGATCGATCGATCGCCAATTTGGAATTCAATTTTCTTGTTTCGCGTGGAGTAAAACCTCTCGAATGGTGTTGATATAATTATTTAGAGGTTCATGTAATTCTTTATCTTTCTTAGAACATTTCTACAATCTCAAAATTTCGAACTCGCAAAGGTTCAAAGTTCAAAAATTGCAGACCAATCTTCATATTAGTAAAATGGTATCTACGCAAAACGACGATCTCAAAGAACCATTTACAGAACTAGATTAGAAAGTTTGAAGAAGTGTTAAATCAAATTATCATCTCCATATTGTAATAATAGTAGAAAGAAAGCATTGCATATTCGGTGATAACGAAAGACGCTACAATCATTCATTTTTTTTATCGTCTCAATTATATCATTCTATTTGTACGAGCACTCTTTTCACGTACAGAGCCACAGGTCTCGTACAACAAAACGAACATACGTTACGCAAACATTAGTTCGATTTGTGGTCCTTTTAACCATTCGACTACCATTTAAGGTACAACGTTAACGTCTCCTCTAAAGGAGACTAATTGCTGTGAATTCCCTTGCGACACTTTTTCGCGATACCTCTGTTGCAATTCTGTTTTATAAACGTGCCTCAGAAAAATTGTAAACGATGAAACAAATTGAAAAGTGTTTTACTATTTTGCAATCCGTGCCTTCGTTTTTGAGATACAAGCAATTTAAAATGAAATATTTAGACTTCCGGGACGCCGGAAGCGCGGTTCGCCAAGAAATCGTTCGTTCAATGGCGCCAAGTTTAAACCGGAAATTTACGATTTATAAATTGAGAATTTGAAATGTAGATAAACGCACAAATGTATTTACAACAAATTAATGTTCTTGTTTTATTTACAGGCGATATTAATAACCCCTGCAGGGAAGACATATCTGATGCAATAAAATTGCCCGAAGGAAGAAGCTTCAAGGCTGAACATACGTGATTCGCTCGAAAACTGCACTATTAATTAAGGACTCGTTGCTATTCCATAAACGTAGCCAACAAATCGCGGTCATTGCCGTTCGGAACGCTTCTCGGAATACAGATTCCTCCTTTTTCTCTAATGAAATAAGATAATATAGGAGAAAGTAATTGCACAGGTAACGATGAGTTTGTAATTACTTCGAATACCATTGAAAATTAGGAATGTTCGAAGGTCCTGACTTTCCGCAAGTCCCTAATTATATCAGTAAATATTTTAGTTATCTTATGTCGTTTTCGGAACATAAGAACTATAACATGATACTGTTAAAAACTTTAAAATAAGATAACATTTAATATAGCTTCTTAGAACCGTGCATTAATTCCAGTCATTTTTCAGATTAGCTATCTGAAGAAATAACATAAAATTCACATTTTTAGATGGTAGGTATAAGATAAATTTGTCTTTAACAAAAATGCAATATCGATAATTTTGTAATCTTGTATCTAAACTCTACTAAGTAAAATTATGTTACATTTTTAAGTTACTTATTGTTTCAGATAAATCTTGATGTGCCTTCATCCATGAAATAAACATTCCGGAAGTGCAATTAATTAAGTTTAATTATGGTATAGAAAAGAGAACCTAGATTTTGTGCTTACATTCGCGAATTGTTTAATTATAAAAAAACGTATCACGAGAGGATTTCTTATCCATGCGAGATTACTTGTTATCAATATCGTAAGGTTCAATCAGAAGAGAAGACACTTATGCGATACGTTTGTTATGTCCGCGTTCATGTATCGTGAAATTTATTGCGAGCATTGTATAACGAGCATACGCGCACGCGAAAACGAGGTTCATTTAAAGTTACCTTGAAATCACGAATTTCCACGCTTGTCGATCGACCGACGTGACGCGAAAATGTTACCCGTAGGAAATTATCTTGATCGGTCAAAATTTTCTTTTCGATCGCCATTTTTAAATGTACTTTTTAACTTTCAACCAAAATGAAAGGTTACGAATTAACTTTGAATCAAATTAAAAGGTGTTTGAATTAACTTTCAATATAAATGCTAAAAATCTTAAAGTTTCAGTGGCACCTCAACTCAAAAATTAAATTCGCATGCACCTACTACGGCAACTAATTACATCAACAATTTTTGTCTACAAAAATTCTCAAACACTTTTCAAACTTTCATACATAATAACTTTCACATTCGATTGCCATCGAATATCTCCTTCTGTAAAATCAATCGTTTTTTATCTCAACTTCAACAAGTAAAACTCGAAGAAGTAAAAAAGCATTCGCACGTGCTTTTGATAACTCGTGATTATCAATTCCCTGCTCTGAGTACAAAGTTTCTCAAGTAGGAAATTTCTATTAATTTAAAGGTGTATTCTTGAATCCTCGATTAGATGGACTCGATCGATCAACGTCACAAACGATCACTATACAGAAGAATAACGAGCTAGCAGATCTGCCAAAACAACTCAGCATCACTTCCGGATACCGTTGTTTGTATAACGATCGTACAATTAACACACAGATTCGTAGCAATTGACACGTTCACAGAGAGATCGAAGCACACCGGAGGAAGGATCGGTTCGCCAAGCGTCTCTACTCAACAACGACTTAACAGTGTTCACCTTCGGTTTATCACCGCTGCTACGCGATTTCTCCTACCTCCTCGCCATCGCCCCATTATCCACCGCTGATACGGGATTGAACTCAGGTGAGTTTAATGGAAAACATATTGATCATTTATTAATTTTCTGAAAATTTTCGCGAAAGAATGACCCATTTTTATGGAACTTTTCAGCCGATTCGTTGTGACGATATTGATTGCATTCTGAACTGCAAGCACATGTCGAAAATGAGTTTCCTTTTAATTCATGATGAATTTGAACATGGTGAGTACAGTAAAAAGAGAATGCATCTAATCTAATCTAATCTGTTTGGACTTTTCGCAGACTATTGCAATTATAAAGCGTAACGACGGTATTTGCAACGATACAAACACTCGATAGCAACTTTGCAGCCGTTATCTCGACGATTTTTATTTCGTGTACCATCGTACTACAATAACTTTAAGGTACGTGGAATGTGTTGTCTCCGTAGCTAACGATAAGCATTCTCTAGCAAAGTGTGGGTTATTACAACATTATTTACGTAATTAGAGTCAGACCTACTTATTCCAATTTTACCTGGGTTTCATGATTTCTGGATCTCTGAACTCACGAGGAGAAAAAACATCAGCGACGAATGCTTTTGAAGAGAACCCGGAAGGAAAGCAGCGTAAGAATAACAACGGAAATTCAAATGCAGTCACATCGGACGTCGCGAGAATACTGGGACAAATGTGCCACGAGAAAATACAGATGCAACCTAAGCTTCTGTGTGACTCGTGACCTCTCGTTGTTATCGATACGAGGAGTCAATCGATGACCGTTCGTGGAAACAACATGCAAATAGTGATTCTTCCGACACGTAAACAGACGTTTAAGTAAACAAGGTCTAATTACATTGTCCGCTGTGACAGTCAACAACGGTCCGCTTTTAAATGATGAAAACTGAGTATTTCTAAAATTTGAAAACGGAGAAATTTTTATAATTTGGAAATGTAAGAATTTAAATATTTGAAGATATAAAGATTGTACGGTGGTTGCTTTTACATTTAAAAAGCAACTATTTCTTTAGAGATAAGCAAACGAGCGTCAAAGAGCGTGAAAGGCGGTCATACAAGGACTGACTTGTTCCTCGCATCTAATCAATCCTTTTTGACGGGTCAACGACTGCGGTCGAACTATCACAATAACTCTATAAATCGCGAGACAGTTTCCGCGAAACGGAAGTCATAATGTTGTCGTTTATTACTCGTATAAAGAGTTGTCTTCCGCTGCAGCGGACATTAGCCAATTCACGTGCCATAGGAATGCTTTGATCTCTCTAGTCTACTTTCCTCAAAGAATTATATTGTAACTTTCGTCCGAAAATTCGGGTAGAAGATTGTCAATCCTTCAAACAAAAACTGCGACGAAGAAATGTTCAGCTTCTTAAAATTATTTCGAGCACTTCAACAACGAAATGGCGACTGTACATATTTATTTCGAGCGACTGGAAAAATTGGCTGTGAACGTCAGAACGAGATTTACAAGCGAAACATACATAGTAGCTTCTCCCGTTTAAAACGCGAACTTTACGACCGCACGGTCGAATTGCAGTGGCGTTGTAAACAAGCGAAATTTCCACTGAGCGAATGTTCTGTTGAAAAAGCAAGGTTCGCGATCGGAGAATATATGATATAAATACACTGCGACCATTCACTGACGTTTCTGCGGAAGTCGATAAATCTGCAGTAAACTCTCGTTATAGTGCCACCTTTTCTTTTTTAATCGATGATGCGATCGGAAATAATCAGTTAAACGCTGAGCATTAGAGTACCACATGAAACCGCTACGCATTAGATTACTACACGTTGTACCGCCACACGTTAACTATTGCACTTTAGATTGCCACGCGCTGTATCGCCACGTGTGAGATTCCCACGCATTGTACCGTCACCCACTAAATCACACGTGTTATGTCGTCACGCGTTAGATTGTCAAGCGTAAGATCGCCACAAGTTGCCATGCGTTAGATCACTACGCGTTGTATTGCCACGCGTTATAACGTCACCACGTGACAATATACTTAGAAGTATACCACCCATTCGTGTAAAACGGTAACATTACCTCAGACGCATGGTCACCGATTGCAGTGCTAAATTTGTCAAATAACTTTCACGTGAAACGACGCAGTGATCAACTCGCGAAAGATTCAAAATACTGAATGAAACAGAATGCGATCCGTTCGAAAGAATTCTGGCAGATTTATCGATTTCGAGCAATGTTTCCTCTTCACGAAAGGGGAATCGATCTGAGTCACTGTCTCGGTCACGACCTTTCGCTGGGTGACTAATTTCTTGGCTGATCTTATGCTAAATCGCAGCAGATACGCGTAAGCAACAGAAGATAGAAACAATCGGTGTGAAGGCGGTTTTCATTGTTCCGTCCAGTCATGCACGATGCCGTCATACTCGTCAGACTTAAGTTGGCGAAACGCGAAGGAGGAACAAAGCTGCTATCTTCGTCAGCACGAGCAAATGTTTATCTACTTCATCCTAATCTGTTTGACAGCTTTTTGAATACTAATTGGTAACATCTTTTTGTTTGCAAAATGCGTGCGATGAGTCATGTGTTGCATTTGGATAAATTGTATAAGACGCATCTGGTGTGTCATGCACTGCATTTATATACATACTATTTATATTCGGCATTGAACATATACGGTATATTATTGATTGTTTTGGGTATATGAAGGCATG
Organism: Megachile ligniseca; assembly: GCA_945859555.1. NCBI lineage: Eukaryota > Metazoa > Arthropoda > Insecta > Hymenoptera > Megachilidae > Megachile > Megachile ligniseca. The sequence goes on from OX243778.1 coordinate 11,701,559, forward strand.
TTACATCATAGACAGTAGCGGACACAATATACAAAACATCCGCAATATGTCATGAACTGTACTGACTATAAAACATAATACGTGTTCACTGTACAGTCAATTGTTATTGACTATAAGATGTTTTGAATATGTAGTCAATTCCTATGGGTAGATGATGCACAACACACCTGTTACGTCGCAGACTGTATCATATGAATAATATAAGACGCACACGGTACGTCACACAGTGCATTGCGTATATGATACATTATTGTATTGTACAAGTAGTATAAGGCAGTACGTCGAAAGTTTCGAAACATGTTAAAAGACATATCAATAGAAACGTGTTAAAAACACGTCAGCAAAATATGTCATAAGACATATTAACGACAACCTAGCGTTAATTATTGCCCCGTTACGCAAACATCATTACGATGATAAGAGGAATAATGACACGCCAACTGCGGGCATAGGAGTACATTGTTTAACTACAAGTTAACTAACTACTCCTTTTCGACCAGAATCATTAACTCTATCCACTGTTCAGGCTTCCTTCATTTGAAGCTAAAAATCTGCGTGTCGATCCTTTTACTCGCGATAGAGTATCGCGTTTCTAGAAACCGCATCTTCGATGGATACGAGTCGATTTTCTCTTATCTTCGACACGCAATTCGATCGGCTACACTTTCTAACGCGTTTACGCGTAAACGGGCGGTTATTGTTCGCGTATTTCATCGCGAGAAACGAGGTCGCATTCGTTCATCGACGAGCACCGCGTCGCGTCATCTTCTGATGACTCAAAGGAAAAAGGGCCTTCAAGAGGCTGTTGGTCCCCTCACCTTCACGAGGATCGCCATGAAAAATCACTTTACTCTTCAGAGAAAGGTCGATTGCTGTCTGACGCATTTACCAAAAATATTACAGTTGCGCACAAGTACTGATGTTTTGACGTACATCAATACATTCTATGTATCCAAGTTTTACAATGTTTATGTATCAAATCTTACTAGATTAGAGAACGTCTTGTGTAGACAAAGTTATAACTCACTGCCATAATTTAAGTAACAGCTTAGATATTACTGGAAACGTGTCTTTTATGGGAAATAAGAGTTCTAAAATTACCGATGATAAGTTTATACCGGTCTAAAAGTATCGAACGTTCAAGTAACCATTCAATTTAGAAACACTCGAGGGCATACACTTTCGAGAAACGTTGCCGTGGCTTACACCTCTATTTACGGTAACCAGACAGAGTTTTTATTTCCGATGAAAACGGCCGGGTTGGAAGGTCGAGGAGAGTCAAACCCGTCGCCAGAACATGAAAGTGGTAAAATTATCATCCACGGATATAACTTAACCGACGTGACGTGCGTTATTGCCGGACGAAGGCGAACTCTAGAAAACGGAGGAATTGGCGATGATTTCACACGATCCAGTGAAAACCCGTCTTTCCTCTATGGGGAACCGACAAAAGGCTAACCGGTTTCCGGAAATGGGTAATTTCTTTATTATACCCATCAGTGCGCCTGAGCTTTTTTATAGGTACTCGCGCAAGAGCCACTGGTGCTCGAGAATTAAAGGACTGAGGTCACGTATTTACATATCTCTTATTTCAATACAATATGTTTCGAAATCGGTCGTGCTCTTACTATAAATGGTAACCAACCATTTTGCATTGAGTATATCAATGAAATGTTTATGTTTCGTTAAGCTTTAAATTGATATAACTGGTATTTTATGTCATGAAATCGTGTCAGACCTTTTACGTTTTCAAATCAATTATTTGGTAACAACTTCGTGTCAACATAAAATCCTTCCTTCAAATCATGTCTAATTAATCGTTGCTAGTGATGTAACTATTAGATCATCGATATTGATCAAGCAACCTTCTCCAAACGAAAGGTGCTTAATGTTACACTATATGCAAATGCAGTCTCAATTTCATTTTGCATTCGCGACGACGCGTGGCACGTTTTCGACCGACACCGTATGAACTTCCGGTTGCGTCCATTACCGGACTTGCAGTGCATGGTAAACGGTGTTCTCCTTATCTTAGCGATTAAAGGATGGCACGAGTCCCGCATCGTGGCTCGCGCGACATTTCCGGTCGTTGTTCCTTTTCCTTTCTTCGCAAGGATACGGTTAACCATTCGAACACGCATGCGCACTTCAAACGAAATCGTTTTACGACTTTCACGCTCGAGGAACAATCGGCGGGATCAGAAACGGTAAAAGTTACCGGGTCGTGGTCGCGCGAGTCGCTTAATTGCGAACATCTCCAATTAGACGGTTTAATTAACGCTCCACCCTTTTAATTTCAGCAACATCTGAATCACGAATCGATCGCGAATCACATTGAACGAGGCAGCCAAACACGCGATATCGCGTTAAGCGTCGAAGTAAATACTGTATGTATTAGGTAGTTCGAAAGTACAGAAGGGGAAAAGTAGTCAAGTGGAAGGTTTTAGGTGATGCGTGAATGTTGTAAGGTTGAATGGCTGGGAGCTCTGTTTTAACGAGGTTCACATGTTACAGACTCTATCGAATGGAGATTAGTTTCTCTGGGCTATCAAAGAGAAACGACTGACTTTCTTTTTGCAGAGATGAAGATACAGGCTTCTGTTATCCATTACCGGCGTTTTTCCACGATTCGTCATACGATACGTTTCAGCCTGTTTCGCCAGCGTAACGAGACGTTGGTATTCTTAATGAACACCCAGTGTGTAACGTGTAACTCGTATCCGTCTTTACAGTTTGTAACTCAAGTCGTTGACTTCTTGCCATTCGACGTGTTAAAATCAAGATCCTTGCTCGTTCACGGCCACGTTGAATAACATACCACTACATCGTTTCGCTCAATTAATTCCCGACTCCTGCGACTTGTTCGGAAACATACAAATTCGTATAGGCGCATGGAACTACTGTTCGCAAGGATGTGCGTTAACAAACGTTGCAAGCTTTCTTTGAATATTTCCACGTTGAAGAAGGTCCACGACACCGGACAAAATGATGCTGTCAGACTGATCATAAATACTGCGTTAACTCGACTTTCCACGCACGATTATTCGCACCTCGGCTTTTGAAGAGGCGCCAAATCATCAATTCATACGTCTGAGCCGGCCATGATCCCTTCGGTGAAACCCAGTTATTCATTCCTATAATAAAATGTCATATTCATGCGGCACAAGTGACGCAACGATAACAATGAACGACTTTCATTCCCTACGGATTCATCGACCGTGACAGACAGTCCCATACGATCCTCTATACTTATCGAAATAAAGAACATTTATGCGAAAGCTTTCTAATACCAGCTATGGAGTGTACTCGTGAAGAAGTCTCCAATGACCGCTTCGAACTTTGTCGAGGCTCCCAGTGTTTTTCCTACGACGCATCGCATACGAAAGCCACATCGAAAATAGATATCTGCTTATTTCGGTGGATCGTCATCCCCTCGCTACATTCTTTTTTCCCTTTTCTTTTTATTGTCTTCGAACCGTCCACCGCACCGTTTCGCTCGCGTCATGCACCAGACTTTGGTTTATTATTACACGCAGTTATTCTCACGTACCCTGTACGTCATATGCGTTTATTCTCCGTCCTCGTCCTCGCGATGCTTATTAAGGCTCGCGACAGAGCACCTTGAAAGCCCTGAACTTCAGCGCCGAAGCTGACTAACTCAAGGTCGGCCTGAATCAGAACCGGCCAACCGGTTTTTCGGAGAAGATTCGGAGAAGAACGTACGATTACGCCTCCACGGGTCTCGAGCTGAACTTTAAATCTGGTTACCTGGCTCAGCTCCATCGACCGTCGTTCGTTGTAAATTAAATCGCCACTTTAGTTGGCTAGCTAGTCGGTTCTTTGCCCCTTTGTTTCATGTTCGTTAGGTTCAATGCGTTGACCGTCATCATGGAAGTCATTGAGTCATCGATAATCGGCGCTATGAGTTTAATACACTGTGAAATGTGGGCCGTAGTTATTCCCTGCATGAATGAAATAAGTAAAAGTAATATCATTGATAATATTTAATATTAATTATAGCAATCAAAATCACTTACAACATTATTCATAATACTATAATAGTATCATCAAGTGGAAAATGGTGAACGTAAATTCCTTACTCTTGTTCACGTTGTCAACGTTTAATGCGGGTCCCGGTAAAACTGGTTACAAGGGAAAAAATGGAAAGTGGACCGACAGATAACGAAAAGTGGCTTGAAAAATGCTAAACGTTCGGTAACACCGGTTACACGTTGCTGGTGATAAAAAATGTTTTTAAGGAAACTCGTCGTTACGTAATTTTAATATCGTGCTAGGTTCCATCGACCTTATATGCAAGACGCGATATTCGCGACCCACGAAATATCGTCAGAGCTTTCGAGAAGTCGCGTGAATCACATTGCAACTTTGAATTCAGTTACTGTATACAGGTGCGCGATTAATTGCCGATGAAACTATAAACGCAAGCCGTCTCCGAGGATTTGTACAGAAAATATCCGATGGCCTTTGAGTCAGCTGAACGTAGAATGACTGGAATGCGCTAAAATCGTAGTTCTTCAATGTCATCATCGACAGGTTCCATTTGTCAAGTTACCATAAAACGAGGAAACATCTGTTAATAATGCAGTTATTCATAATTTCCTCTTGTAATTGATTTTCCTTCATTGTCAAATGTGAGAATGAGTTTACCTTTATTTAAGATTAGTGTATTTTAATATATAATATAAACATAAAGCTAATCAAAATAATCCTATCACTGTTAAGAGATTATCAAGTTAATGTTGCTATTTACAAAGTACATTGTGTAGTTTTGAAGTCATTGGTGTCATTGATAATCCATTTTATCTTTTTTTTTTCTTGTTTACCAAGTAACTCAACACTGACTGGTATTTAACGTCTGGCATTCCAATGTCGAAATTATCACTGAAACGTTAAAGTAAATATTGTAAGATATCGTTATATATAGCGTTAATCAATTTCCTTCTCAAATGAAATTTTATACTTATTTCCATCTCAAATGAGTCAGACATGTCTGACGTTCAACTTTTACCAAATAAACGACACTTTGGCTGAATAAGCGACGAGTAGACACACGTTTGACTCAGAAATAAACCTGTCACACATCAAACGTTAGCCAACCAAACCGTTAAACCTATTAAACCAAGAGAATCCCCATGTTTCCATATTTAAATAGGTTTGAAGTGTAAAGTTCATTAAGAACGTGAAAGAAATGAGCATACATTTCATTCACTTTTACAAGATACGTTGATCCTTCGTAAAGCGTTGATAATCGAACGGATCACCGCGAAATTTTCAAGTTATATGTTATACATCTCAGGTTGTATCAAAGAAAATGGCATAACCAAATATGTCTGATAGACCTGGCTAAGCCTCGTGTATCGCCCTCATAAAAAAGGGAACAACATAATCTCTACCGTGACTCATCGTCTTTAATTGTCTTATCTTGACTGCACTGACCGGTGACCAGGCTATAGGAACACATTTCAAAAGAGCAAAACATTCTGTTCGTAGCGAGACTGGTTCCTCTTTCTGTCTGCTTGATTTTCCAAAGCGATAAGTTGAGATGAAAATGAGCCAGTCTGTTCCCTCACAACATTCCCGCCAATTACCTATGAAAGTCTATTTGTAATTTCAAATACCTCGTAACAAGGTTTTACTAATAAAAGTTAAATCTTCTACTACTTCTTTGCTTACTACCTGTTCTGGTCGGTTACGAGTGTTTCGAGGTCAAGATTCTTTGGTTAAACAATGACCTACAATCGCTGTCCCTTATGCTGCTTTAAATATGGCTGAAAACCGTGGAATACAGGTTCCACATTAGAGAATGAACGTTACCCAAGTGAGGAACAATGCGTCGTTTTTCCTCCTGTTTCTTTCTCTGCCATTTCTTAGTAAGACAGTTCACTGGCATCGTTCCTGGAAATGCGACGATATCCTGAAATCTTTTACACGAATCATTTACGCGAAATTTCCCTGAGAGTTCAATATTTACTTGATCGAAAGTGTGCGACGATTTTTAGAAATCAACCAATGGTTTGTAATTTTCTAATTTATTGAGTTACCTAGTGAGAAAATGTAATGTATTCCGTTAACATGTCATCAGTATTCAGTTGACAATTCTTTTATTATTTTCATTATAAAATAAAACTTTGTACCATGAACGTTTATATGTATATTACATTATTTTTTAGTTCTAAGAAAAGTCTCGATAAACAATTATTAAGTATCGATAACAATCGATCAATGAAGAAATTCGACTTGACGGTATTGGATAAGTATTATCTCGGTGGGTATAATAGTGACGTCACCATCGATTGTAAAGAGCACAAAGTGTTATGTATCGATACTCGATCATACCGACTGATACATAGTGGCAGATTATCGAACAATATAACCTTACACTTTGACTATCATGGCGGTTACCGGTGCACAGTGCTCAGAACTTTGTATATTCATATAATCAATAAAAAAAGAAAGCAACACAGGTTTAAACAGCATTAATATTATATTCACAATATAAGAAAATGAAGTAAAAGTTTAAATTTGAAAATTAATCCTCAGTAAGTGATGTTTTAATATCTGTTATCAATATGGCAGTTAACTTATTAAACCGCCATTTCTTTTCCGTTTCCTGTTCTTATCTGTTCCAAAAATTCTGCGATATTTTTCAGGTATCAAGTATATTTATGACGTACTGTTTTACGATTAAGACGGAACGTTTGAATAAAAGATAAGTGACTGATAGAGAGAATATCATAAATTATCATTTTTAAGGTCATTTTCGAGCACTCATGAAATCGAACATTGTGTAATTTGTATTTGACGTGTTTTTAATTTTTTTTTTATCTAACACTTACGTTTAGTATAGAACATTTGCTGAAAGTATAACATGGTAATTTAAAACTAACCTTGGCTGACCAATGACATCTTTATCAAAGCAGTTAAACCGTTAACCATACGTCGAAGTGGACAACGATTCAGCGAGTTCTCTGAACGTCACCTTAATAAATTCGCTTGACCCTTTTACCGAACTTCGGCTTGCACGTGGTCAATTATAGTTGGCTACGAATCCACTTCTAAATATATTTATGTATCAATGGATATACATTTCGAATTTGAAAACGAAGGCGAAGATAATTACGCGCCAATTTTACACTCTTATAATTTTGCAGTAAACGACAAAATTACTTTCGGTATTCCCGTACGAATGTTTATAGTGGTAAATTCCTAAACTTGAAATACTTCGTGCTGTATTCGCATAGTTAATGTATTTATTTTGCAATCGAAATTATCTCGAAATGCAACGTAATTCTTTTACTAATGTTGCAGGCAAGGATTACAAAATTATATGTAAAAACCGCAGGACTTTGGAAAAAAGATGTTTTCATCACAATGTTGCAGACCACCTCGTGGTGCATCTGCAACAATCCGGTGCATCATCTAATAAAAGCACGAGATGTTTGCGATTTCGATTCAGTACCTCACGTTCCAGATGTCAATGACATAAAACACAGCTTGCACGCCTCCCGCAGTTCTGTGTATTTTCAACAAGTTTCACCTAAACAAAAACTGTATGGTATCGAGGAACATTGCGTTGCTTCAATCTCCCATTTGTCCATCAAAGGCGCAATTAACGCGTGTATTAATAACCAATGTTTATTTTCTTTTGAGACAAAAAGGTGCGAATATATACCCAGTTAACACAAGGATAAGTACTTGCACATTTCTTGCACCTGCTTGAGGTCATACGACAATTTAAATAACTCAAAAATCTTGAAAGAAAATTAAAGAAATTAAACTTACGTTTCAGCTGTTCACTCTGTCGGTCACGAGAATGTCACACGGCGTTTGTCCATAAAACTCGTCACATCACAGTACAATCACAAATGTCTAACAGCAGAACAAAGACAACGTCTTATTTCGAAACTGCAGTTTGCATTAAAACGATTCTTCGTTATATACTTTTACTTTTGTTTATCTCCGAGCTGAGCCTTGTCCACGAGGCCCGACTATTGGTTTGTACACCTGGATGACACCTGGAAAACTCGTTCCGTCGAAGGAAGCTACCGATCTCTCGGGGTGCCTTTTGTGCTTCGTCTCGAACGCAAACTTATGTGGTCTTGTGTGCACACGCCACGGTGTAACACACGAAACTGCCGGCTCAAAGGAACTCTCTGTGCCGTAGAAAGAAGGTGGTGGAAGAAGAGAGTAAGGCATTCGTGAGCACAACAAAGAAGGAGAATAACCCATTCCCTCTGTGTGTGGATATACGTACATGCACGTGTGTATGTATGAGCGCACGAGTGGCGGTACATAGGCGTGAATGCACTGGAGGTTACTTTTTTGGAAGGATTTCGAAATCGTTAGGAAATAGAAGGTGTCTACCTAGCTGTCTGATTTGTCTAATCTAGAGGGCATCAGAGTAGCAGTTTTGGGCCTGTTTCGAAAGCGTGGCGAAATTAGAGACACCTCGAAACGCGCTACGGGACTGTTTGTATGTCAAGCGTGTTCGAGGTTATGTATATGGCTGAGCATGATCACTGATTTTTATAACAGCAGTCAGTGCTTTTAAAAACATTTCGAAATCTCAAAGAAATCGATGCAAATTTTATATGATAATATTTTGAAACAGTAATTTATATTTGCAGGGAAGCAGAAAACAAAGTAAAGTCTCACTCACAGTGAAAGATATATTTTTCTTATACCGTGGGCTCGCTATATGGCCCTGGCCAGAAATATTTAAGCGAAAAAAATTAAGTGGATCGTATCATCAAAAGCTATCACAGTGTGACTTGCGAATTCTAAATTTCTAAGTTCCACAATTTCAAAGTCTCAAAGTTTATATGATTTGAACTCGAGAAAATTCCAACTTTTGAATCTGAGAATTTCTAAATTTGAAAGTTTGGAATTTCAAATATGCATGGAATTTAAATTTTATAATTACAGGATTAAGAACTTGGCATGAATCTCCGTGAGCTAGACGTTTTTCGTAATTGGTTTAAATTACTGCTCACGCGAGCTCAGTTTAAATCGTTGATCTATATCTACTATCGCGGTGAATAAAAACCGCCATAAACGTCGCCTAGTACACAAAGGAAGCATTTCACGGAGTAATCTGGATGAATGGAAAGGCGGCGTGCAAGCAAGCATTTCCTTTCAGCGAATAAAACGTTACTCCCTAACGACCTAAGTGCACTTCCTGCATAATTGAGTGCACTCAACTTTGTTGCACTTCCGCGAATTCGTTTAACCAGTTCAGTGGAGCCAAGCAAATGATTAGTTAGACTGAGGCCGATCGACCAGTATCGATTGCAAAAAACTTGCCAACAAACAAAAAAGTATAAACATTGGATTATTTATTGCATTTCTGAATGTGGACATGTAATAACGGAGAAGAGTAATCGTACACGGAAAAGTGCACGTATTCGTAGTAATTACGAAGCTTGGCTATTTTAAGTACAACGTCTCAAGCAGTTGGTGTCTAATTACAATTAAACGAGATCAAGTGCAGGAAAGGTGCGAGGTTCTGCTAGCCCCTTCCGCAACTATAGTTTGCTGCGATGATCGGTCGGCAAACTGCAACTTTACATTAGGAAGCCAAAATGTGCATCGCCCTTTCATGCCATAATTTACTTATAGTCCATTCTTCCGCGTGCAATGCACACATAGGCACACGGAAGTATTCGCTCACAAGAGGATCTATGCTTCAGTATTAGTATTGGAGAGTTGTTGCGCATACACAGTCATTATACACCAAGTTCGTTCATTTAGCAATCAGTAAGATGAGTAAAATATTGTATTTTGTACTGATTACAGGGAGTACGGTATGCAGCGCGCTAGATTTTTTTGGAGAAAATGACAATGTAATGGAAAACGTTTAGGTTCTCCCTAGATAACTCTTTAGAACTTTAAGATTTCCCTAGAATCTTCCTGTGCTCCAAAGAGAATCAAAGGACCGTGATTGTGCCATGATTAGATTTTGCAGCAATTATTTATTCATAAAAAAATACGCGACACGAGCCCTCGTTGAACCGGTATTTTAAGGCTGCACGCGTGCAGGTATCGTCTGTACGCGGCTTAATGTCAGCCAAGCGAGTTGGCACGAAATACGATAAATGCCACTTTCGGCCTGGAATAACCTATAGCCCTCGGGTACTCTCTACTTTATGATGATAACTCTGTAGGATTCAATGATAAATCCTCCTATTTTTTTAGTTTAAACCCTTCTTGCATTTAATACTGTACATTTAGAATCGTTAGATATTGCTTCACCACGTTTAGAGCTAGTAAATTATTATTTAATCTTCTGTAACGTTGAAATTGCAGAAGAAAAGAGATTTCGGTACCAAATTACCTCTTGCCTTGGTTATACCACGAAGTCAACAGGTAACTTCCTGATTTCTTGAAACTCCCAGCGACTCTGGAGCCTCAAGGCGCACGGGCAAAAAGAACTTCCGAGGTACTTGACTTTCCATCATTAATCACGCGACAAACTTGACCAACTGGAATTCGATAATGAGATGAAACTGTTTAATATGTCCGTTTGTACATCTTTGGTTCATTCAACTCTATTTACAGCCTTGATACTGTTGGCGAAGTAAGATTATTCTGCACTTCTGTTTCTAACAATAAGTATAAATCTAAATTTCTAATGTAATTAAAGATAATATCACACTATGTATATTTCAAACGTATATCCTTTTCCTTTGAAAACGTATTTCTAATGTTCCTATACCATTTCAGGTACTTTTTCAGAATTTGTTAATTGTCTGAACTATTATATTGCATATATTCATGTTCGTGATGAACCGGAAAAATTGTAATTAAATGTAGCAAAGAGTTGTGACGTATATGCATCAAGCTGTTAAACCCTACTGATGAATCTTTGCCTTTAACTTTGTAACTTCTCCATCCCCATGCTCCAAATTCCAGTCATGGTGAGGTAAAAATACATTGCACCCTAAGATTCTATTCAGCGTTTCAAAACATCGTACGTATGACTCACATCGTGGTTCATCGTTCCAGTGTTCCTGTTCTAACCCATCTAAATGCAAAGAACAAACCAATTGTCATTATTCTACGTGTGTTCCGTCCAGTGTTACGATAACTACCGCTATCGTAGTTTCGTAACCGTTAGCCAGACAACGTCGGAGACACGACTGCCGATGATCGACGCGTCTACCACGGTAGTATTCCTCCAATTAAAACCACGAAGCAAAACAGATGTTTTCAAACGTTTTCATCTTCCCGTTCAAGGTTCTGGAGACGACAAAAGTCACTGAACAAACTTCCAGTTAAGCGGCCATGGATCAATCTCGTCGATGCAAAAATACCATCAGCGTCCGCAGCCAGAGGGTTGCAGCAACTTTTTCGAGCATTTCCTACGGTAAAGAAGCTCTGGATAGAAAACGAACCGCAATAAAGTTTACAACGTGGCCCCGTGTATTTATAGCTGGTCATTTCCACGGGGATCCTCTCGTAATTTCCGAGCCGAACGACTCCGTGTCCGAACAACGTTCGTTGCAACGGAAACTCGCAATTAGGAAGGCAGATATTCTTGCAGATTTCTGTAACATGCCATAATGAACGCTCGATATCTCACAGACTTCCTGAAAGTAGTAGAAAATTGTGGAATATTTTATCGTCTATACATATTTCATGATCCGCCTATTCCTCAAGGTCCTCCAGACAAATGTGAACCACCCTTGGTTGATCGAATCCATTTTAATAATTGAACGACTTACGTCGTTTCATATCTAACCTAGGCCTCTAACGTCTATTTTCACCCAACTATTTGCATGATAGTTCAAGTTGAAGCTGTGTCCATTGATCAACCGAGCGATCGTATACCTCAACGCGACGTGTCAAGTTCAAACTGACGTAATGTCGAACCCACGTGGACGATGACCGAGGCATGCCAGACGAAAGGAACACGATCGAACATACGATGCGTCTGAATATACATATAACAGTTTAGACATCGGTTTCGATCGGTGCTGGAACGTGTACTATAGGAAAAACCACCACCCAACAGCGAAGCAACCCTTGCGATATGTCAGTCGCGTGCCGTCTGTTGTTGCTGTTGCACGAGTTTCCGTTATCTGTCGCGGTTCGCGTTAATTTAGCGTCGTGGAAGTCCAAAGAGGGCGGGTTCGATGGGATAGCAAATGATTTATTGGAACCACTTGCAGAAGTACGGGTGACAGGAGATTTTTGAATCATCTATGAAAATTCGAATGTAAGTGGGATTAGTGGGTAAGGTTTTGCGATACTATGTGTAAAGACTTTTATTATGTGGTCATCGACAGGGTTGTAGGCGAGGAAAATTCTTGGAGGTGGCAATATTGCTATACATGACGACATAACGCGTGACGGTACAACACGTAGCGATCTAGCGCGTGGTGTTATAAATTATTCCGATATTATCCGAATACATATTATGAATATACCGAATTCATAATTATACAAATTCAGCGTACTTAAATTATTGAAATATAGTATAAATGTTTTGTCAGTTCGAAATTGTCTTAATATAACAGCGTTAAAGCTCACAATTATCCATACTCAGAATGTATCTGTTATTAGGGTTATAGTAGACGTAATATTACAATTATAACTTCCTGCTATGCGTAACAGAATGACATAGACATTAATGGCAATTTTATTTCGCGATGAAAGTAGATGTAATACGACTTAGTTCCTTTATTTTCTTTCCAATCATTTCTTTGTTTGTAAAAAGAGAGTCAGTAGAAAGCAAAATCGTCTAATTAACAACGTAATACGTCATAACAGAGTTGTTTTATTTGTTCAGACACTATTTTGCTCGCTCGTTAATTTCGAACATTATCATCGACACAGAAAAACAGTCTTGATATTTGACCGAACGTTCTACGAAGCGGACAACGATTCTATTTGCCAATCTGATTAACTTTCACTTTCAGCGTCTTAACTACCGCGTTTACGTTAATTCTCGTAAAAACGAAAGGTGTAAAACGAACGAACCGAAACGAACTCGCGGAACAACTGTCTTACGTGTATTTTTACATTTCTTTCATCTTTTTGGTACGAATCGTGTAAAAACCGGAACGGGTGAAGCTTGCCGAAACATTTATCATTTCAACTCGACTTGAACTGCCAAAAAAATCCACATACTTTGTGTAATCTCAAACTAGTAGAATTCTGATTTTATTAATTCGCTTTAATGTAATTACACCAAGTAATTTAGATCATTTAAATACTTAACGCGTTTAAGTGAAATAAATTTGAAACGCAAACATTTAGAATACTCGAATTACCTGATTGTACGGCTATCTGAATATTCATGATTCGTTCATAGATGACGAATGTTTCGGAATTTCTAATCGAATCGCAACCATTCAGTGAATAAAACTTTCGCTTCGGTTGCAACAACTACTAATTATCATTCCATATATAACGCAGGTAATTAACTGATCTAGTGGTGTATACATTTTTGCTGGTTGGCTTTCGCTATTGTGAATCGAAGAAAATGAACCATTTCACTTCTCGATCCTCCATCACGGACAGCTTTGTTCGCGATGATTTGGTATGTTTCGTGTGAATGACACCGATCGCACAATTGAAAATCAGCGAAACCTTGTATTCGAGCCTTATACATGATTTATGATTTTCAATTTCAATTTCTATTATCGTAATTGATATTACATTCAAGACGGACTGAATAGCAACTCTTTGGGTCACGTAATCGAGGATCAGAAACATTTTACGAGTGATTTATGATGTTTATCCACTTCCAGCGAGTGGAAGATCAGAAACAATTGAAGATCAGTGAAACCTTGTTGCAGGATCTATAAATTAATTTCTCTTGAAATGTGATTTTGGTTTCTATCGCAATTAATATTACATACGTTGAAAGTACTTGCGTAGAATTTTCATTTATTCATTTTTTATTAGGATGTTATAGTTATACGCATAATGTTTGTTCGAAGGTTGACGAATGGTGCTAGTGAAAAATCCGTCGCCTTCTCGAGGCGAGAGTCCCCAGAAAGAGAATGCGAAGAGGGATAAAGGGAAGAGTCGCATGTCCCGTGGCAATAGTCCAGGGGACCAAACTACATCCAGAGGAAATAGTCCAGGAAAGAATAATTCCATTGTCAAGAGAGTCCAGACAAAGAGTAGTTTACTTGGATCACGTGGAAGCGAGTAAGTGGTCTACGATTAACCTTTCTACTCGTCTAAATATATGAACCGAGGTAAAAGTAAATTTCACCGAATCACGACAGATTTAATCCAAAACGTGAAAGGAAGGTTTTGCAAATGAAACGTATCGTTAATTTTATGAAACACTTAGAGTAACCATGTTTCTTCTCTAATCAGCTCGTTGAATAATTTAGAAACTTTTAATGAACATAACGAATGGTGAAAGCTACCATATTTTTATTTTTATAATCTTTTAAATAATTAAGTGTGAACTTATCTCTGTAAAGATTAAAACGAGTACAACTTGTAACAATTACAAACCATACAATTTCTTTTCTCTTGTTAATCCTAACATCCTTTCAGGTAATCTCTTCATTATTCAAGTTCACAAATTAAGTGTACAAGTTCATTTGATTGATCAGTAAAAAGTAATAATTTCTGTGTTCTTTTATCGGGGATCAATTTTCAGTACGATAAAAAACACAGATAATGGAAGCCAATACAGTTCGGTAGAAAATGAGTCTTATCGTCCTCAATCTCGACGATAAAGTCGTTTCAACATGTTCCTGATATTCGTGTCGAGAATCAATACGAACGGAATGATTAAGAAAAATTGTTTTCGAAAGAAGATGTACGTAAATTACGCGACTAAAAGCTATCAACAGCCATGAGCAACGGAAACAAAAACAGAGAAGAATATTGAGCGATGGAAAAGTACCACGCAAAATTATCGTGTACGATGCTTCAAGATCTTGCAAACACTGGACAATTAAATCGAGCTTTCTTCGTTCGAAAATTAGTATACACGAAAATTATTGTTACTGTCATAATTATTGCATAGAAAGATACTTTCTTCGTATGACTACGCGTTGTATTTGTTATGAGTTGTATTTGTCATAGATAACATCACAGATATTTTACTATTTTACTAATAATTATGACATAAATTTTTGATAAATAATAGTGATATACAACTCCCAAAGGTAGATACTTAAAAAATATAAAAAAATAAAATATTTATAATTTTGTACACTAAATATAATTTGTCGAATAGGTTCGAAGGACAAAAAGGATACACGAGTATATTGCGAAGAGGATCTGAAAAGGAGAATTAACGAGTATACGTAGAAAAATGTCCGAAGATCCAGGTCACTAGATAGCTAATGGTGACGCGTTGAAGGATTCTCCAATTTGTCGTTCAATTCAATTTTCCGGGGGGTGGTTGAGTAAATTCACCCTCATATTGATAGACACATAGCCGCAATTGCGACATATTTCGATGTCGTATATCGATTGCGGGACCTTGCTTGCTTGTGTATTTCTGTCGGTCAATATCGCGACGATCGGCGAAACGTGTCTATGTAAAGAGATCTCAACCCTCGGACACGTGAAATACATATTTTTCTCTTGCGTCGAACGCGTTGGAGATATCTTTATGGTTGGAAATGAAAAATGGAGCAAAACCTTTTCTATTTTTACTTCTATGATTTATGAATTCGAACTTATATTCTCGCAATAGACAGTTGACTAAATCGTATTTATAAAACACTCAAATTTTGATTTATATTAGTAACAAAATTTACGAAGTTGAAAATTGTGAAAATTATATAAGCGTAAGAATATTTATAACAAATTTTCTTATTGCAAACTTTAAGGTTCTTTGGCGAACAATTGCAATTTTTAAAAGCTTATCGAGAACACCCGATAGCTCACATGGGCTTCGACGTTCAAATATATAGGCTCGCACTTTATCATGCTTTTAACATAATTATAATTTCCGTTCGCGAACACGTTACAAGTTCGCGATATTGGATAAGCTACGTCGAAACAACTCCCACTCATTTTCGCTTGAAATTATCTCGGTAGATATTTAAAAGATGAACGAATGTCCTTACTCTACTTTAGAATATACTTTTATGAGTACTTATATGTACTTATAGGTATCAAGACTAGTTTCACACTTTCGATTAATTATTATCATATAGAATATCTATCTTTTACATTGTATATTCAGTCGAAAACAATAGGGTAATAATTAGAGCGAACTTAATTAGTCGAGTATAACGATTTAACGAGGTACAATGTGTTTCATGCATAAAAAACGAGCAACAGTCGAAAAGCATCGTTCCTTTGAGAACTAACGATCCGGCAATCAAAGTCTGCTGAATAATTGACAGAGGTCGCAACGATTTTTCAGTTGCACGATAAGGCCCGGTTAGAGCGAAAAACGAAATCATAAACGAGGCTGCCTGGTCAATCACGCGATTTTTCCTCGATGTTTGGCCCGATTGATTGAACCTTCTTAATTATTTAGCTGCCATGATAGCGGGATAGTCGTGTAGCTTGGCTCGCTATTATTGCTGTTGAAACATTCGATCATGACAGTAGACGATGCTGCATTTCTACAAAAAACTGTTAGTCTTCTCTTGATCACCTTGACAAAAATCTGTCTGGCAATCACATTTAAGATAGAACAAGAATAGTGATGAATTAATTATCAGTACACCTAATATGTACAAAAATTGTTAAATAATCGTATTTCAGAAAATTACAGGAGACATTGATTTCGTGAAATATATAGTCATTACAGTGTTTGAATCATTATAATTTGTTTCTGTATTGTCCTTTCAGAACTGGTAGCATCGAAAGGCTGGTGGACGGTGACAAGAGGGTAATCGCTACGAAACATTTACTTCCAGAAAACAACATCAATGTGGTGGTCAGGTAACGTAGATCATTTTGATACATTTATAGTAATTAGTCACGAACTTTGCCTTTTGAGAGATCTAAACACAAGAAGTAATACTAAGAACTAATACTAAGAAGTATCGAAATACAAAAGAAAATCGTTAAGTTTCTGTGAAGTTTCAATAAAATTTTGTTATCATTTTCGTCGGTTTCAGGGTTCGTCCGCTTTGCAACAAGGAAATTAAAGTCGGCGAAGATATGGCGGTGCAATTTCCTGGAGATGGACAGATATACGTAAGCCAAACGCGAATTCCAATAATTCAAAACTTCTTCGTCTTTTCGTTTGATTAAATGAATCCGTTTACCATCGTGAATTATTTCGTACAGTGCGAAGGATCACCGAACAGTGGGGACAAGAAGGGCAAATTATTTTCGTACAACGTGGTGTTCGAGCCCACGGCCACTCAGGAAGATATATTACAGTTTTCTGGTGTGAAGAAGTTGATTGAAATGGCGGTGGAGGGATTCAATTGCACTGCATTCTGTTACGGACAAACAGGAAGCGGGAAAACTCACACTCTCACAGGACCTCCGGAAATGGTGAGCGGACGAAGGGAAATTTTCTTAGGGAGTCCATCATGAAATTTCTCGATGCTTCTGGATGGATATTCGTTGACAGAAAAGTTCAGATAGGAAGCATGTCTTTTAACTGTCAGGAATAATGTATTAATCAAGTTGAAGGTCGACTAAACGTAATGCAGTTAATACTAATGCGTTGATAAGATAATGACAGAGTAGATGATGCTTGTTTCGTTAGTTTAGCATTGGTATAACGTTCCTTACGAGCCACAACAATTTTTGGAGTTAAACTTTATATTGACCAATTTTTGGAATGCCTAATTTAATTGAATCATGTTAATTTAGACTTGCAATTTATCTTAGCCATCACTACTTGTAATGTACTTCTTGTAAAAATTCGATTATTAGTACGATGACTATAGTCCTTGATACTTCCATCAGTCTTATGTAATATGTATTATGTATTATTAAATTATAATGAGGGACGGATATCTAGGAATCTATTGATTCTAACTTATACAAATATGCATAAGCTCCGATGCCAATAAAATATAGACAACTGATTGATGTTCCTAATAGTTCGAAAAGATGAATCCTTATTCAGAGGATCACGGTCTGGTCTTCCGGTCTTTCGTCTACCTGTTCAAACTACTACACGAACGTCACGGCTGTAACTTTGTATTGAAAGCCTCTTTTCTAGAAATCTATAACGAAAAGGTCAGTTTTTTAACGGTCGTTCGATTGAAAAAGGTTTCGGGTTATCATTTTTCAATTTTAACCGCAGGTAATAGATTTATTAAACCCGGGAACGTCGAGGAAACCTCTGATGGTCCGTTGGAGCAAAAAATCGCGAGGTTTCTTCGTCGAGAATCTCTTCACCGTCGAATGTGAAGAGCTTGATGACCTTTTGGCGGTCCTCGAAGAAGGTATCTATAATGGACTTTAATCTTATAATTAACTTATTCTATTACGTCCTATAATAATACTACTCAATTATGCAGGCATGAGAAACAGATCTGTCGGTGCGCACAACATGAACGATCATTCCAGCAGAAGTCACAGCATCCTCACTGTGAATATCACTTCCGAGCAACAAGTGAGTGTTTCGATCAACAATACCGTTTAAACAAAAAGGAAAAACGATGTCAGACATTAACATTTATAGATGGACAACAGCGTATTCATTTCGAGACAAGGGAAGATCAATTTCGTCGACCTGGCGGGGAGTGAAATGACAAAAAAGACCCAAAGCGAAGGGAAAACTTTAGAGGAAGCGAATAACATTAACAAGAGCCTCATGGTTCTAGGTGAGACAAATAATTAAACTTAGCAAGCGAGAGTACTGTATTATTTCATTTTCTTTCTCTTCCCCATAAAACAAATGCAAGAATATTTTCTCTGATCGTACTATACATAAAAACACGATGCTAAAGCACGCGTGATGTCATGACTCGGAAACTTTGTGGTGTCAATTATGCAGAAGTATCATCGCAAGAATCGATCGCTGAAACGGAGGGCGCAAGCTTTACCTGAAACATCAACTCTGTTCATGGAATAATCAATATGCGCACGTGTGGCGCGAATTACATAAAAGCTGGCCCTTTTGAAACGTGTCACGAGTCATACTTTGTAGCAAACTATTTTTCTTTTTCCTTCGAAGGTTACTGTATATCTTCGTTGAGCGATGGAAAACGCAAGTACGGCCACATTCCATATCGGGACAGCAAGCTGACCAAACTTCTAGCCGATAGTTTAGCAGGAAACGGAGTTACGTTAATGGTAAATCCAGTTACCATGATTGCGGAGAGCGAATTTGTTGAACACGGTTACATTTAATTGGATCATTTCCGAATTTTTTAGATTGCTTGCGTGTCACCGGCACGATCAAACGCTAGCGAGACTTTGAACACTCTGAGGTATGCGGCTAGAGTGAAGAAAATTCGCACGAAACCTATCGTAGTTATGGTGAGTGAAAAGCTATTATTAAATGATATTACTCAAAATTACTCTAATATAAGAATATACAGCATTGAGATGTGTAAGAATGATAAAGACTTAATACACTAAATTAGGGGCTCATAAAGATATAATTTCAGAACTCGATGGATTAGAACAACTTGTGTAATAAGATGTCCATTGTAAATGAAATTCAATTTTTACAGGATCCACGCGAGGCACTGATTCTTAGTTTGAAGAGAGAGGTAGGTGCACTGCAGACTGAGAACGATCACCTGAGAGCTGCCCTTCATCTTAATGGAGACCCTTCAAATATAATTCGTAGCGAGTCCAAGAGTAAGTCATATTATTACTGTAAATAGAATTCTAAGATTCAGAAGTTACTAATTAGGCTGGTAAACGAAAGTCTCATGCCAACCATCTTTTCACAGCTGAAAGAAAAGTGCCATTAACACCACCAGTCGTGGACCTGGACAAGTTGTCTGAAATGGAGCGACCAGAATTGAGTCAGCTAATTCACGCGTACATCACCGAGAACGAGGCACTTCGACGAGAGAACGCGGAACTGTATGCCACCAGGGAACAAGTAATAAGGGACCAGGAACTCGTTTGCAAAGAGAACGAGAGATTGTTGAAGAAACTCGAAGATGTTAACTCGTAAGTACAATACAGCTTGAAATGATCAACGGCTAAGGTAATTCAACTAATTCTCTAGGTTTTATTACTGCAGAGTATGCTGTCGGTCGCCAATCATACCTGCCAGACCCACATACTCGGCTGAAGTGCTGAATGATAGCAACGAAGATGCACCTGGCGCGACAAACGTTTGGACCAATCCTAATACGGAATCTGTACCTTCTTCGAGCGTAAGCTTGTTATCTACTTAACAGTCCAAATTTAATTTATGTAATTTGTTGAGTATTTCTTAAATTTTAAAACATTAACGTGTTTAGAGTATGATCAGACGAGAACTTTACAAATCTGCCAGCAACATGCCTGAGAAGATACAAAAAGAACTTGATAAACGTAGAATTGTGGGGAGTTATAACAACATAGCAGAAGCGTACAAAGATAAGAGTCAACATCGTCGACACAATTCATGGGACAATGGAAATGGAACGACGAGGATAAGCCCAGATCAAACTATGTCACCGATACACGTCAATCAGTAAGCAGTATACGATAACATCCAACTCGTTAAACTTGAATTGAAGTATGTGGCAATATAATTTCATATCTGAAATTTCATGTCTAAAACTTTTGCATCTAAATACAGGTTAGACAATTTCTCAATGAAAACGAAACCTGTAATGTTGAACATGTTGATATTTATGCTACTCTCAAACTTCAAGAATGATTATTACTTTTTCTTTTAATAATTAGACCAAAGTGTCATTGACCACATTGTGGACTACAAGTTTTACTGAATGTTAACATAATTCAAGATGTTTAGAGATTTGGTCCAATGTATAACATGGGACGATGTAACATGTGGCTATACAACACATTTGGTAATCTTTGGTCCGCAATGTTGTCTGCTACATTTAATACGCAACGTGTTATTCTAATTATTAATTGGAGGAATGCCTGGTAACAGATACAAAAAGGCAAACATGCGACGTACATCGACGGTCCCCGAGGAAAGGAGACCCTCAGAAACTAACGATCTCCTGGGTGAACCTGTTCAGCCAACGGAGCATTCGTACAATGGATCACCGGACTCGACCCCCAGCAGTGGTGGACTGGAATTGACGACTTCTGCACCGGATACGATGGAGTCCGAGACCACCACCGCACCATACCCGGCAGTCTCGTCGCCATTTGGCACCCCGGAACTCAATGACGTAGTTCATGCGTTAGGTTCACCGAGAAAGTCGAAGGAAAAGGAAGATGAGACCACGCAACGAGCATTTGGGAGTCCGGTTCCCATTGATGAAGACAAACCACTTTGAAAGTAGTCAATAATGTATTTTTAATGAGCCAACGTGGACCAGAACGATGGATACTGGATCGTTCGTACGATCAAAGGATCGAGTTGGAAAGGAGTATATAGTTTGGATGATAAGAGAGAAATTATTTTGATGTTATGTATGAGAATAGCTTTGATCGATGTTGGAAAGGTGTACCCGTGGTTTGAGGTAACGAAACAGTAATATCGTGTTTGCAGAGTGACAAAAATGCGTAGTACTGTGTAGTTGAGAAATTATTTTCATGTAGAGTATACTAATTAGGAGATTTAAGCGTGATAACTGAAAATTATATTTAAAAATAACTATATCACTAAATTGCTCAGGTTATCACTGAATTCTACCTCTGAATTGTGTAAAACAGAATGTTCTACAAATGGAAGTGTGGACCAAATTATGTGCAATAAAGTATTGGATTATTTTATGATATGCAGTTTTTGTACATTTTCTAATTTATGGGTAAACAAGGCAGAGCCTTATTTTTCTACATTCAGACACCAAAATTAATCTATTTCTTCAATATCTTCCATTCATCATTGAAGAAACATGCGAACATATCTACGATAAAGATGAAAGTGTTGGTATACTACAAGTACAACTTATATGATAATCAATTAAAACAGATTTATTTGTGTTTCTGCACAAAATATATCCTTTGTTTTCGTTAGCTACATAACCTCCAAAGTGTAGCTTATAAATTTTCGATTTGAGTGGCCTAAGCGAACTGTAATGACGCTTTTTTAGTTGTTTTATATTCATAGAACTCTGTATAAGTGTTATTCAAGTTCAAAAATCATAAATTTTGTAAAGAAATTTTCTGTACCGTTAGTTCGTTTAACCACTACCAGATAGCGCCACTAGTAGCGTTTCAAAGCGCGCATGGTTACAGAATTAAAAAGCGTATGACAATAAAAATTGCACAATATATTCAGGTTATTTCAATCGTTCTGCTGTAACAATTATTACTTCATTATATTATAATTACTATTACTTATAAAAAGTTGAACAGTCTAGAATTATAGTATAATTGCAAAGTAACCAACAAAAATCTGGCGTGGGGAATAGACAATGCCATAAATGATCTATCGATTTCTACTCGTAACCCACTGCATTATTTATTAACATGCACTAATGCATTTAACTCTTTGTCTCGTCTTATTGCGATGTTTCGTTTTAATATTGACAGTACTGCAGAGACAAAAAAGTACATGTAATTCATTTATCAGGTTCGGAATGCTATCACACAACAGACAAAGACTGCCTTGGTATGGATAGCCATATTCATGAACATATACATATACACACGTACATGCATATACAGCCTACAGAAAACGTTCGTTGTATCATTATATATTGGTATTTCTTTCGTAATTACTACCCAACACAACGACCAATCGGTTCTAGTTGCTCATTAAATTGTCCGTTTTATTCGTTTGTTTCACAACCCAATCAACAGGCTGGGTTCAAATGCAAAATTCATGATGCAACGTTAACTAACCGTTTTGCGACAGGAAAATAACGACCAAATATTCAGGAAAATTTCATCGTGGGAATAATTTATGGATGTAAGATTGATTATTTTGTGTATTGGCTTCGGTACTAGATTATTTGCCGTTTCAAAAACATCGAAAGGAGACATGCAGAAGCAAAAAAGGAAAGTCTTTGTTTCATGACGAATTTGTATCGCTGTTTTACCGACTACGCAGTTCTTCATATCTATTTTATCTATACTCCATTTTACATGAGATCATACCTAATTTGCGCAACGCGGCTAACTTCAATAGGCTCCCCACCATAATAATGTTATCCCACCACATTTCGTTCTCCACTCTATCGGTTATATACACAGTAGGCAAAGATAAATAAATAGGAAATGCTCCTTTCGATTAATCAATTTTCATTATTCATAATGCGGTAAATAATGGCCTAAACCAAATTCGGGAACTCTTAGTTCCAAATTTCATTTTTGAAAAACATTAATTAAGAGTTACAGGGCACCTTGCATATATCAATATGCAAGAAACAAAAAGTCACCGAGTATATGCATTCGGTGTCATGAAAACTGCAAATGCACATGCGCGTTGTTACTGGTTACGAAAGATACTGTAAACCAATCAGAGCTAATATGCGCAGAAGGGACGAAAATTCGTCGTACAATGGATATGGTCTCTCGTTGAACAAAGTATGGGAAACATCGACACCACGATTGCTGGTGGTGCGACTGCGAGGGAGTAGCAACAGAGCGGATGAAAGAACGACAATCATTCTTGGATGGACGGTGGTATCGTTGTAAAGTGCGGAGACAGTTTAGAACGGGTAAGCTGGAAGCGACGAAGAACGGAGAACGGGAGAGAGGTGCGGCGAGAGAGAGCGGGCGCGTGTGGCAAGGTCGGTGCGTGCGGTGAAATTACGAGCTTTATTAAAGTGCAGTCGGCCGGGTTGAAAAACAATCGACGGACATAATACGGCGCTCCGTGAAGTCCGATGTCTAGTGCTGAGGTGGTGGAGAGCTCCGTTGACCCCCCAGCCAAGAAGCGACGCGTTGCTGCCACCACGGGAGGAGCCGACGACTCGACGACGATCGCAGACATGGCGAAAAATGGTTCGACGTCCCGGGCTTCTGCCGAAATCGACGAGGGTCTTTACTCAAGGCAGCTCTACGTTCTCGGCCATGACGCCATGCGTTGCATGGCATCCTCCGATGTCCTGATATCCGGTCTTGGCGGTCTTGGTGTTGAAATTGCAAAGAACGTCATACTCGGTGGCGTCAAATCCGTTACATTGCACGATGACGCGTTGTGCCAGATCTCAGACCTCGGCTCGCAGTTCTATCTTACCGAGGCGGACATAGGTGAGCGCTTTGACCCGCGTGAATTGCTAAACACGTGAACACTTTTAATATGAACAGTTTTCGTTACGACCTGACATTAAGAGATTCTACAGGGTGATCCAAAATAACTGACAATAATTTCATAGTTTCTAACTTAATAAATTAACGGCGAATTTCAGCTTATTTTCTTTTATTAATTAATAATACAATGTGATTGATAAGGCATAGTACCTTACAGGACTCACCCTCTCAGCCAATTGTCTACGTATAAGTGGCATTGCTATAATTAAAAAAATTAAATTTTTTAAATGCAACAAATAATAAAAGATATTCTTGTCATGAAAAGCTAGTTACATAGAACATATTTGTGTGTTTTTAGTCTTTATTATATTGCTTATTATATTTGGAGCAAACATTTGTCTTCATATTATGCTTATCATTCTTTTTCCTTTCTTCGATTGTGAACTTTAAATGCAAATATTAAAACTGCATGTAAAATTAAACTGTATGTAAAAAATTAAGACTAAATTGTGTTTTGTTCCACTTGCAGGTAAAAATCGAGCTGTTGCCTGTTGCCAACGTTTATCCGAACTGAACAATTATGTTCCCACCCGTCACCATACTGGACCCTTATCTGAATCTTATATCAAGAAATTCAAAGTTGTGGTCCTGACTGAAACTCCGCTCAGCGAACAATTACGTATTTCTGAAATTACTCATGCAAATGATATAGCGCTTATTATAGCTGATACCAGAGGTCTATTTTCCCAAGTCTTTTGTGACTTTGGAAAAGCATTCACTGTAGTTGATACTAATGGTGAACCACCTGTCAGTGCAATGGTTGCTAGCGTCTCACAAGATGTCGAAGGTGTTGTAACATGTTTAGATGATACACGTCATGGCATGGAAGATGGTGACTATGTCACATTCTCTGAAGTTCAAGGCATGACAGAATTAAATGGTTGTGAACCAATAAAAATAAAAGTTCTTGGTCCATATACTTTCAGCATTGGAGACACATCAAAATATTCTGAATACATAAGAGGTGGTATAGTAACACAAGTGAAAATGCCAAAGATTTTACGCTTTAATCCTCTGAAGGAAGCTCTGAAGAAACCCGAATTTCAGATTACTGATTTTGGAAAATTTGATTATCCAGAACAGTTACACTTGGCTTTTATGGTATTGCATCGTTACATAGAAACTAAAGAGAAATTGCCTAGACCCTGGAATCAGGAAGATGCAGATGAATTTTTAGCTCTAGCTAAAACAGTGAAAGAAGAAATGGGCAGCGAAATTGAAATCAATGAAACTTTGTTTGAAATATTTGCAAAAGTATCGTCAGGAAGTTTGAATCCAATGAATGCTACCATTGGAGGAATTGTAGCACAAGAAGTGATGAAAGCTTGTTCTGGAAAGTTTCAACCTATATATCAATGGTTGTACTTTGACGCTATCGAATGTTTACCTGCAGATCGATCTGAACTTACAGAGGAAGATTGCTGTCCCATTGGATCACGTTACGATTCTCAAATGGCTGTTTTTGGTCGCAAATTCCAGTCAAAGATTGGAAGTCTGAAATATTTCGTAGTTGGAGCAGGAGCTATTGGTTGTGAATTGCTTAAAAACTTTGCAATGTTAGGAGTTGGTGCTGAGAGTGGTAGCGTAACGGTCACTGACATGGATTTGATAGAGAAGTCCAACCTGAACAGACAATTCCTGTTTAGGCCATCCGATGTTCAGCAATCTAAATCATCGACAGCGGCTAGAGTCATAAAGAGTATGAATCCAAACATGAAAGTAATCGCTCATGAAAACAGAGTTTGTCCAGAAACAGAGAAAATATATAATGATGACTTCTTCGAGGTCCTAGATGGAGTAGCAAATGCATTAGATAACGTAAATGCTCGTATTTATATGGATCGTCGTTGTGTATATTACAGGAAACCTCTTCTAGAATCCGGTACTCTAGGTACAAAGGGTAACACCCAAGTTGTTGTTCCATTTTTAACTGAATCATACAGCTCGTCTCAGGACCCTCCGGAGAAGAGCATACCTATTTGCACGTTAAAGAATTTCCCCAATGCTATAGAACATACTTTACAATGGGCTAGAGATAATTTCGAAGGTTTATTCCGCCAGGCTGCGGAGAACGCTGCTCAATATATATCCGATCCACAATTTGTGGAGAGAACGTTAAAACTGCCCGGAGTTCAGCCATTAGAAGTATTAGAATCAGTCAAAACTGCTTTGGTCGATGAACGACCAAAAACATTTGCAGATTGCGTCGCGTGGGCTCGTTGTCACTGGCAAGAACAGTACAGCAACCAGATTAGACAACTCTTGTTTAACTTTCCTCCCGATCAAGTAACATCCAGTGGTCAACCATTTTGGTCTGGACCAAAGAGATGCCCTGAACCGCTCAAGTTCAACGTAAACGATCCTCTGCATTTGGATTATATCATAGCTGCTGCAAACTTAAAGGCAAAAGTTTATGGAATTCCCGTCAATAGAAACAGGGAAGAAATTGCCAGGATTGTTAGTACCGTAAAAGTGCCAGAGTTTACGCCAAAGTCTGGAGTAAAAATTGCTGAGACGGATTCACAAGTGCAAGTATCCAATGGTAGCGGAAATATTGATCACGAGAGACTTAGTCAATTACAAGAAGAATTACCCAAGGTAGATGAGCTTAACGGTCTAGTAATTCATCCACAAGAATTTGAGAAAGACGATGACTCCAATTTCCATATAGACTTCATTGTAGCCGCTTCAAATCTTCGCGCTGTCAACTACAAAATCCCTCCCGCTGATAGACACAAGAGTAAACTAATTGCTGGCAAAATAATACCAGCTATCGCCACTACCACTTCAGTTGTGGCTGGCCTTGTTTGTCTCGAATTGATCAAGTTAACTCGCGGCGTAAAAGATTTGTCCATTTTTAAAAATGGTTTCGTCAATCTGGCTCTGCCATTCTTTGGCTTCTCAGAGCCCATCGCTGCACCAAAATTGAAATACTACGACTGCGAGTGGACACTGTGGGACCGGTTCGAAGTCAAGGGAGAACTAACGCTCAAAGAATTTTTGGATTACTTCAAGGAGCATCATAATCTTGAAGTTACCATGTTATCTCAGGGTGTCTGCATGTTGTACTCGTTCTTCATGGCAAAGCCTAAATGCCAAGAACGTATGGGCCTGCTAATGTCGGAAGTGGTGAAGAAAGTATCGAAGAAGAAGCTCGAGAACCATGTCCGTGCACTGGTGTTCGAACTTTGCTGTAACGACACCGATGGCAACGACGTAGAAGTACCGTATGTTCGCTACACCTTGCCATGAAACTTCGCTCGAATCACCGATTAACAAGAGATGATGTCTACTTAACTGACTTAGCCGTAGTAATTTCTACAAATTTCTATTTTACAATACGATACAGGAAATCTATTAATCTTTGTCTACGTAA
Organism: Megachile ligniseca; assembly: GCA_945859555.1. Taxonomy (NCBI): domain Eukaryota; kingdom Metazoa; phylum Arthropoda; class Insecta; order Hymenoptera; family Megachilidae; genus Megachile; species Megachile ligniseca. The sequence continues at coordinate 11,729,214 of OX243778.1, forward strand.
GCCTTTTGAAGTAAACTTTAATTTTTTTTTTATTGCCAATGCTTCGTAGCATTTATAATAGCAAGCAAGCAAGTGCGGGATCCACTGAGTTTAATCTTACTATGATCTCCCTTTTCGCTGAAAATCGATTCCAGGATTCGCAACCATTTTTATTTGTTGTCTTTTTCCTTCATATTGCCTCCTGCCACTGTTAATCGAGTCTGTTTCTTTTGCTTCTCAAACAAAACTGATATTTTCTAGCAAAGAACTAGCATTAAAATCATTTAAACTGTTGATAAAGAGATATGTAAGTGATCGAAAATTTGTACAAGAGAATTTGCATTATGATGTTTATAAAATGATGAGGAAGAAGAAAAGGAAAAGTATGAAGAAAAATGTTGCAGAAGAATTTTGTCCATATTGGATCATAAAGGGAATTGTCATGGTAAGAATTGTCTTAGGACTCACTCGTCACGACTTTATGTATAGAATCGAATGTAAAAAAATTATTAAATGGTAACTCAATGATCCTTAGATAAATAACGCTAGCACATTTAATATAGGCCATAGATAAACGTGAAAATAAAAAAGCGAACACAATTGTATCTTGCCTTCACTGAACTACCTTTTTCTTTTTTTCTTCTTTTTCTGTTTGAGATTATTTTTATGGTCAAGGGCACGCATACGAAAGAAAAATAAACTTGCAAACTCTTTTTTCTCTATTTCTATCTAAGTACGCTCTTGCTATTGAACTCGATATATTAAGACTTTATGTAATCAATATGTTATCGACAATTTTGATTTGTCCGTTTTATTTTTGAGTATCGAATATACTATTGGCTAAGGCTGTTTGTTGTTATAATAAGGGATACTGCATTTAAATTTGTAAGAACACGTTTTGGAAAAAAGCTTCGAAAAGAATTTCACACTTTAGACCAAGGAATACAAGAAAGAAAAAAAATAAGGAAGATATTTTGTTAATTTTAGGATAATACGGATATTTATTGTATTATTTTATCAATAGATAATAAATAGATGTGTTTGGATTTTAAGAGACATGAAAAATATAGTAATGAAAATAAAATTTCTAAGTTGTCTTTTTTTATCTACCCTCTTCTTAAGTTTAAGTGTACGGATTTCCTGAGATTAATTCCAAATTATAATGTCACAAATTCCTAAATATCCAAATTTACATATGCTTACAGTTCGAAATTTTCGAATTCCAAAATTTCGTAGTATAATGATATTATTAAACTAAAATAGTTTTTAGAATATTTTTTAATTTGTAATACTAATGGAACGTTGTATACGTTATGATTTTAAATTTGAATTCGACGTCCGTTATATCAACGAAGTTTCCCTCGCATAACGATATAGAGGTTAGAAGTCAAAATGACACAGCGCAGTATATCGTAAGTATCTGAAAGTAAAAATTTATCATATCATTCATTATTTCATTACATCACTCTTACAGATCGTTTTTTATAAAAACCACATCAAAAAGTGATAACGCTATTGCGGACAATACAAGGTGAGTTGTTATATCAGATAATGTTAATGTACAGATTCACACGCATTGCGAGTTGTTGCGCAAGCTCATGTCTTCGTAGTAATTATTCTCACCATTTAATATTTGTAAATAAAGTATATGAATCATACAATGTTTTGTTACCATGTATAAATAATTTTGTACATTGGATACATGTTGATAGCACGCGCAATAATGAGGATAAAAATGGTAGAAACAATACTAATCGAAAGCGAGACGATAGCAGCGAGAGTAAAAGCACGGCAAAGTAAGTAAACCAATAATTATATAATTAATAATTTTTAAATGTATTAAATATGTTTCTGTCTTTATATGTGAACAATATCATTAAATCAATGTATCTCGTTAAGTTTCAGAAAAATTCCACAACATTTATCATTAATAATCATTTTCTTTTAGTCATCCATTCACAGAGAAAACAGAAAGTAATGTCACAAAAAAATCATCTCCATCATCAGAAAAAGTATCTCATAAAACAGGTGAATGAATAGATATCACAGATAATATTTGATTTATATTATTCTTATCATTTATATAAAAATAAGATGCTTGTAGTGGTGTGAATGAGGGATCAAATAAGAGAGAAGGTAAAGAAAGCAAAAAGAAAAGGAAGATGAGAGAGAGAAAATTATAATGTGGTGTATGAATTAGTATGCTTTATATAGCAATATAAATGTTATAGCATGTATTTATTTAACTCATTTGCAAGGATACCAGTGTCACATATATAAGTCTAAATTTGGGACACTGAAAGAAAGTAATGATCATGTTTTCTGACATCTTAGTATATTAATTATTGTGAATGGGTTAAATGAAAACTGTAGAGGTACATAGATGTATGGAAGAGTAAGGTGTCTGTAATTTTAAAGAAGACATTTCACTGTAATATTTAAGGATCAACACCAAAGATAAAGTTGTCTGGAGGGTTCAAATTGGATGATAGTGGTACCTCTAAAAGGAAGAGAAGCACTGATAATGCAAAAGAGAATGTTACCAAAAAACCTGCTGCAAAGAGAAAATTAAAAGATAAGTTAGTGGAAAATAAAAAAGAAAATGTATCAACTTTAAAAAGGAAGAGTGATTCAATTTCCTCTAAATCAGAATCATCAAAATCTTCATCTGATGAAGCAGATGAATCAAATGAAATACGTACAAAAACCAGTTCCAAGAAAAGTAAAAAGAGATTACGGATAATAGCACCTGTTGATTCTAGTGATGAAGAGGAGAAGCTGTCAGTACGTCTATTTTACATGCATAGTAAAATTTGATATATCAAATCACAGATATCCACAGTATAATAATTGTAATCTCATATTTATTTATATCGATTGTTAGTTGCCAAAAAGTCCACAAAAACCAGATAGTAATGAAGAAGAAAAATCATCAGATAATGAAAAACAAAAATCGTCAGACAATGAAAAACAAAAATCGTCTGATAATGAAAAAGAAAAGTCTGATGAGAAAATTGGGGATAATGAACAAAGTATCAAAGAAAAGAAAAATGATGAAGAAGAAAATAATACAAAAGCACCTGCAAAGAAGATACATAGCTTTTTTAGTAGGTATTTTATTATTATTTTATAGTTCATAATATAACTTATCTGTGTATTTCCTTGTAGCAGTAAAACAAAAAGACAGTACAAAGAACAATGTAGGAGATAAGGCAAAATCTGGTAATCAGTCTTACAATCCTAGTATCTCGAATTATCACCCAATAAATGATGCATGCTGGAAAAAAGATGAGAAGTATGTTCTAAATTGTTTTATCGCATTAATGTATTATTTACAACAATACATATTATGAAAGCTAGAGATATAGGGATACAAAGATGAATATGTATTTACAAATCATTTATAGAGTACCATATATTGCATTAACACGCACATTGGAATTAATCGAGGAAACAAGTGCACGTTTGAAGATAGTCGAAATTTTATCCAACTATTTCCGTTCTGTCATAGTTTTAAAACCAGATGACTTACTTCCAAGCATATACTTATGCCTCAATCAGTTAGGCCCTGCATATGAAGGTGAGTACCTATATGTAATAATGTATTTTTACGAGTACTTTTACAATAAATGTTATTCTTATTTCAGGAATTGAGTTAGGAGTGGCAGAAACAACTCTTATGAAAGCTATAGCACAATGTACAGGTAGAACTTTAGCTCAAATAAAAGCAGACGTTCAAGAAGTTGGGGATTTGGGTATTGTGGCGGAAGGAAGTCGTTCCAATCAGAGAACAATGTTTCAACCTGCTCCATTAACAGTATCTAATGTGTACTCTAGATTGAGGGAGATTGCACAAATGACCGGTTCTGCAGTACGACATTCACTAATACAATTAAAGAATTCATAATTATATTAAAATAAACGAATATAATACGTTTGTTACAGTCAATGAGCAAGAAATTAGACAAAATTCAGGCACTTTTCGTTGCATGTCGCTTAACCGAAGCCAGATATCTAATTAGATCTTTAGCGGGTAAACTTCGGATTGGTTTAGCGGAACAATCTGTTTTACAGGCAAGTATATTTGTGTCATGCTACATGTAAGTTATGTAATTTATAATCGATATTTATAGGCGTTATCGTTAGCGTCTGCAATGACTCCACCGGAGCAAGATCCACAAATTTTAGATGCAAGTAAAAAAGTATCAAGCGATTCCTTTAAACAGAAATATGAGAAAATTGCACTTATTCTCAAAACAACATATTGGTATATACATTTCTTTGTTTTTGTTGTTTGAGTGTAGTGCTAGAAGCTACCATTTGAATTATATACAATATTCCTTTTCAGTGAATGTCCAAATTACGATAAGATAATTCCTGTTTTACTGAAAGAAGGAGTAGAAGCGTTACCGGGCAAATGTAAGATAACGCCTGGTATACCTATGAAACCTATGCTGGCACATCCTACTAAAGGCGTACAGGAGGTATTAACACGGTTCGAGGGATTGAAATTCACTTGTGAATGGAAATATGACGGAGAAAGAGCCCAGGTTCACTTTTTGTTATCATTTAAAGTACAGTAAATACATTCCATCATAAATACCACAGAATTTAATTTTCATTTATATTTAACAGATTCATTTTGCCGAAAATGGTGACATTAGTATCTATAGTAGAAATCAAGAAAATAATACCAGCAAATATCCCGACATTATAGGACGATTTAAAAATACGAAAGGAGAAAGTGTTAAAAGTTGTATTCTGGACTGCGAAGCAGTAGCGTGGGACAACGAGAACAAACAAATTCTTCCATTCCAAGTACTTAGTACTAGAAAACGCAAGGTAATACAAACTTTTGGTGAATTCAATATAAATTTTCTGTACATGTAATTCCGTTATAGGATGCAAATGAAGCAGATATTAAAGTACAAGTATGTGTGTTCATGTTCGATTTGTTATATTTAAATGGAGAACCATTAGTACAACAACCTTTTATAAAACGTCGAGAATTACTAAAAGAAAACTTCAAAGAAGTAGTAGGTGAATGGAAATTTGCAAATAGTTTAGATACTAAAAGTATGGAGCAGGTGCAAGACTTTTTAGACGAATCGGTCAAAGGTTGTTATATTTGTTTTTTCTTATGTGAAACAAATTAAATTGCAGAAAGTATATAACAATATTTGATTAGGTAATTGCGAGGGTCTTATGGTAAAGACATTGGAACAAGATGCAACATACGAAATTGCAAAACGTTCTCGAAATTGGTTAAAACTGAAGAAAGATTACTTAGATGGTGTAGGTGATACATTGGATGTAGTCGTTATCGGTGGTTATATAGGAAAAGGTAAACGAACAGGAACGTACGGAGGATTTCTTTTAGCTTGTTATGATCAAGAAAATGAAGAATATCAAAGTATCTGTAAGGTGGGTATTGTCAATTCAAATGCTTGAATGAACATCAGGGCTTCCCAAATCTTTGTTAAAAAATCCCGAAGTAATATAATATTTACTGTACTTCATTTAGATTGGTACCGGTTTCACTGAAGAGGATCTTCAGAAACATTCAGAATTTCTTAAAGAACATATTATATCGACAAATAAGTCATACTACCGTTATGATTCATCTCTCGAACCTGATCATTGGTTTGAACCCGTCCAAGTATGGGAGATCAAATGTGCAGATCTGTCCCTGTCACCTGTTCATAAGGCTGCTGTCGGAATCGTTGATCCAGAAAAGGGTATATCCTTACGATTTCCACGATTTATTCGTATTCGCGACGATAAAAGCAGCGAGGACGCCACTTCAGCCCAACAAGTTGCAACCATGTACAATAGTCAAGAACAGATAAAGAACCAAGCGACTTCATCGAAGTTAACAGAGGAAGATTTTTATTAGATTTACAGTAAAGTACACAACTTAATACCTCCTTATTTATACAGAAGAGAAGAATCTTTATTAGCTACGTTTATATTTTGCATTGTTACAGAGATACTTCAATAATTCAGTAGTATTACTACTTTTGAGAATCTTTATACATGACAATACATCACAATATATTTATGATTTGACTATAACTTTTTTAATTCAAAACACATCTATGTAATAATATGCTTAAATAGATAATTTTAATAAAGTTGTCATACTGAATAATTAAAAATTGTTCTTTCTTTCGATGAAGCACTCAGTCCGATGTATTTTTAAATTTAGGTTTTCCGTGCACTTTGAAAATAACGCCATCTAGCGGCGCAAGGTAGGAACTAATGAACGAGGAGTTGCCGCCACGTGTAGTTCACCCTGTTCGCCGGATAGATGGCGCTAGTTGTATAATTTTTAATTGAATTTAATTAATATTGCTTTTTAGAGCAATTTAATCCATAATATCGATTATTAAGTAGCTAGAAAAGTTCTATTGAGAATATAGAATTTTTTACGCCACTCAGAAAGACGTAAAAGTTATTAATTTGACAAAAAACGCAGTTTTTATGTCGTCTACCGCTCGATGGCGTTAGCGGCAAGGTTTTCGAATTAGCGCGGTTCCAGTACGCGTAAATACAAATATTAAAAAATGTAAATGAATGTAAAAAATACTTTATTTGGTCCATAGTACAATATTATTTATATGCATAAATTGTCTGTATATTTACACGAAACTACTATTATAATTTATTTGTATATAAAATATTAAATAATTTATGTTATAAAGCGTTCTGTTTTCCTTCGATCGGTTTATACCCTAACCTCTAATTTCTTTGGTAAACACTGCGAAACTTTAACAAATGATGTCTAATACGATTAACCACAAGTTATTTTATAACACCGTTCTATCACAAACATTTTCTCCAGATGGAAATTATTTATTGGCAGGGAATATTTACGGGGATGTTTCTGTTTATGAGTAAGTAATTATTTACTTCATTGTAACAAAAATTAGGTTATGTTGACATTAATTAAATTGAAGAAATAAATATAAGAATTGTCATATTATTACGATTTTACCAATGCTGGTTTTACATTATAAAATATTTTACATGTTTGCAAAGTCTTGAACTGAGATTGTAACTTATATTTGTAAATGTGTTACTATGTTTTTGTAGGTTATCTAAAGCTCTAGGTCCCAATAAAGTGGAAGAAAATGAATTACAAGGACCGAATTACCGCTTCGCTGCTCATCCTGATCAACAAGTAGAGAGTATGGTGTCAAACGATAATTTTTTAATAACAGGAACATCTGGGGAAGTATGTGGATGGGATTGGAAAATTATTACGTCCAGTAAAGCACCAAAAAGTAAAGTTTCGTGGACTGTACAGATACCAGTGAATAAGTAAGATTATGTATTCGAATGTTCTTAACCCTAGAACTCATAATATTGTCTCTTATTTTGAATCCAATGCAAAATGGAGCTTAGTTAATGAATAGTACCAGTTCTGAGTCAATAATGTAATTCTTTAGTTTGGAATATTGTGCATCTTGCTGTTGAGTTCCAGGGTTAAATATATAATGAATATTAAAGTACTGTACAGTTTCTTTGAATATTAATATTAGTTTGTCCTTAGGGATAGCTATGAAAAGCCAGATGTAAATTATATGATATACTCCAAATCCAACCATCTGTTGTACGTTGGTTGCGGCGATAACAATATTTATGTAATTACTCTAGAAGATGGTCGAATTCTCAGAACTTTACAAGGACATACAGATTACATTCATTGTCTCTCCTTAATGTGCGTATTTTTACGATAAATATTATATGACCTTCACATTTCATGCAATAAATTTTGCAACATACTTCAGGGGTAATCAGCTAGCTTCAAGTGGTGAAGATGGGACAGTAAGGTTGTGGGATCTAAGAAAAAAAGAAAATACCAACATATTAACGCCTCATTTGGTACACAAGGTAGCCAGACCAAGGCTAGGCAAGTGGATAGGCGCGATAGACTTTACGGATGATTGGTTGGTGCGTATTTTAGGATTTCCTTGTATTATGTATTATTTATTATTGAAAATAGGTAACTGTTATTAATTGGTATATCACGACGTTTTAGTTATGCGGTGGTGGTCCATCCTTATCTTTGTGGCATATACGTACAATGGAAGCAGCAACCGTGTTTGATCTTCCGGACGAAGGCATTCACGTAGCAAAGATTTACGAAGAACGCGTGATAGCTGCCGGAGCAGCGCCCCACGTTTATCATTTAACATATCAAGGAGAAACATTGGCGAAAGTGCCAACTTCCAGTAAAACGGTGTACAGTATTATTTACCAAGAAACGCCACAGAAAGTATTGAGCATAGCCGGCTCCTCGAACAATCTTGACGTTTGCACGAACTTTAATTACCGCGAATTGATGTTAAAGTTTGCGTAACAACAAAACTACGAACCAGACCAAAATATTTTCCATGTGGTTTTCAGGAAAAAGAACAATCTCATGACGTATATATATTTTTAAATAAATATATTAATACAATGTGCATTTTATAAAATATAGTATAAAACTTTTTACAAATATACAAGTATCCGTTCGTTGATTATGATTCCTTGTAATGCGACAGTCTCTGTTACTAGCAGATACATCGAACAGTGTGGAATATAGTTAAAGAAAGCCGTGACCCGCGATCACTGCAGGTATAAAGCCCTCTCTGCCGTCCCGCGAACGAACCCAGAACCAGTCGCTGACGTGATCGCTAAGCAGAGCAACGACGTCACCTTTAGAAACGCTCAGAGCGTTTCCACCTTGACCTTCGTAGTCACTGCGTATGACCAGTAAAGTGTGACGAGATCCTTTGGTTCTAGCGTTTGCCGCCGCTCGCAGATACAATCTGTCGACGCTGCGTTCTCCACAAGCGGACACGGCATCTCTGGAACTTCGTCTTACTCTTGGATTTCTGCCTCGAGCTCCGCACTCTGATCGTGTGTCCCTTAATTTTTCAGTGTCCGTCATGTTACCTAAAAGAGAAAGGAATGTGACGAACTGTTTATCCTTGATACAATTTTTGTATGGCACAGTAGGCTGTCGTTATATTGTCATTAATAGGGGTCATGTAGAAAGTGAGCTCATGGTGAACTCATGCGGGGAAATACGACACGTAGAAATACTAAGCGTAGGAATGTTCGAGTTTGGTGACTCTATGTGTGGATGTTATAATTTGTAGAGATATTAACGCGTGGAGAAATATCTCAAGAAATATCAATATGTGGAGATTTCATGCATGGTGATGATAATGCTGGAAGGTTGACACATTCGTTAACTTGGGAAAGAATCATCAACTTTATACATCACAATGGTATTCATAGAACCGTCTATACCTTACAATGGCTACTACATTTGAAAGGCCGCATAAAGGTGACTATATAATAAAAGTCTACTGTATTTAGGATTTTCTTGTTTCAGTATGCAATGTAATCTTCGTCATCACTGAAACAGAGGAACTACACTTATCAAACTACCTAGAGGACGAGGAAATACATCCGTAGAATCTTCCCAGCAAGGTCCCCGCGTTGGTTGCGGCAATATCCCAAGTGGCAGACAAGCAGCATAACCGACGTATCCTTCTTGTCCGTGTGGCGTTTGAACGTACAACCAGGTTTGATTCTTGAAGACAGCATTGACGACCGTCCCAAGAGGGAGAGCCATCTCGTCTTGAGTACCTCCTTGCGTTTGGTAGAGGACTGACGGGAAGGACAGAACCACGGGAATGTTGGCGGGTTTCTCTATCGAGGCCTAAAAAGTACCTTTGTGAACAATGTTCTTTAAGCTAGGCTACATTCTTTTAAGCAATTCAAAGGTACCTTCGTGAGAAACGCATCAAGGTCCGCAATTTCGTAACCGAATCTGCTGGGAGGTCTAGGCTTGTGAGAACGTTTGGTCCTTCGATGTCTGTGCTTCTCACGACCGCTCGGTGTGGACGTTGACTCGCGAGACACCAGGGACGGCTCAGACACTGCCCTTTTAACTTTCTCCTTTTCTTTCGTCTCTTTCAGACCGGAAAATTCCTTCTCGGATTGCTTGTCCAACGGGCTGTCCAGGGACCTCTCGTTCACGAGCACCTCCTTGCCGATGGATTGCTGGAAGAAAAACTTGGCTGAAAACTCATTTTATTAAAGATTTATAGTCAGAGATCGCGGTAAGATCAGATAGTCTTGATTAGATCAGAATGTACTTCTGTTGACGAGGATTTATTTCTAATTAGAAGTACTGTTTTTGTTTGTAATAATCCCCTAAAGGATTTTGTACTGAACTTCAACCTTTTCTGTTCTCTCGATCTTCTCGATCCTGTGCAGAATCTTCTTCTCTTGCTTCTCGGTGTCCAGGTTCTCCTTGCCGGCATCCTTCTCCTTCACGCTTTTCACGCTCCTCTTCGAGGACCTTTCTTTACCGTCTCGTGACAAGCTCTCCCGATCGCCGTTCCCACCTTCACAAAGGCAACATTGTTTCTCAAGCTTTCATAAAGTAGCGAAGAAATTATAGGTGATTTACCGCACTCGCTGCTTAAGGACTATCGCGGGTAACTTGTTCTTTCGCAAGCTTAAATTATCCTTTTACTTTAAAAATCGCTGTCTGGCTTGGGTTTCTCACGATGGAATTACGGTGTTAATGGGAGTTGTACCAGGATTACATGTATGCTAACTGTACACGTCGGAGCGATTCTTTTATGAATTACTGTTTGCTTTTTTAACTGCTCTCTAAATTACAGTTTAGCATTTCACCTCTAAGACTTAGACATTTTGAGAACTTAGGGCTATAAGATTTCAGGAATTTCTTGTAAGTATGAGGTATTATATATTATAAGTATATGGTATTACTCCAGTATTCTAGTATTTTCGGAATTTTTTTAATTTTTCAGCTTTGACGGACCTGCACTTCCATTGAGAGTCGTCTGATTATTGGACGCAGGTTGCTGTTGTCCACGAAGGACCCAGGTCAGAGAGATCTTGGGGCGCAAGAGGGTGCTTGACCGTTGCCCCATGCTCCTCGGCGGCGCGAGGGGCGTCGAGGACGTCGCTGGCGTCGGCGATCTGGGCGGTGACGGCGACCTCGACGCCGGTGTCACCACCTGTAAAGGACAGTCCGCCACCAGGTCCACCGTCTGCACCGAACAGCCATGTTCCTGTAACACAAACATAGAAGTGATCTAAATACTGCCTGAATATAATCCAACTTAACATAGTGTTAACACTGTTAAATTCTGTATCAAATTCCGTCGTGCATTACTAGACAATCACTACTAACTACAATTCATACATTTCTTCTACTTTATCTCATTACAGTTTTGACACTGATTTTTACTTCATTTTATAAACTTCTACCAGTTTGTATTTTATACACTTCTTATAAACTTCTTTCAGTTTATTACACACACTTTTACTTTTACGAGCTATGTAATCAAGATGGTAATTGAAAATAATGTCAAGAGTTCATTATAATATCGGGACACAACGTTCGGAGCCCGCATCCTTCATGAATTTATTAAACGGCAGTCTAGCGTTAATTAACGATTCGAAAATAAAATGGCGACGCGTCGGGGAACTTGTTGCCTGAATATATTGCGCTTCCGCGAGCCGTGGATCCCTGGGATGGTTAACTTGTGCGCGTGCTGCACCTTCCGCAAAGTGGATTATTAATTCGTCTCATAGGCGTTCAATTAGCCCGCGGGCCGAGTCGCGGAAATGAATTATTCGTCGGCGCACGCGTATCCCCGGTGTGCTTTACCGTGCCGCGGAAATTTACGACTGTCGTCTCGCATAAATAGCAGTTGTGGCCACCGTGAAATTTACCGACGACCGTTCCTGACCGTCTCGTAAAATTCCACCCCTTATGTTCCTCCAACCCCTTCAGCTCCTACTCTTCTCGTTTTTTTTTATGCAAGAAACAACGAATGGGGATTTCAATTTTATTTTAAGTAACAATATTTAATAATACTTTATGCATGAAATGATTATATTAAAGTTGATAGTAGAATATCTTTTAGTCGAAAATTATAATTGTTACTTTCAATGACTTTCTAATTGAAAATTAAAGTTTGACTTTTAATTCAAGCTCGAATTGAAGGTCAAAGGTTAATGGAGGGTTTAGAAGTGTTAGTTTAGAAATTGAACAAATAAATTTTGGTGTTGATGGAAAGATATCGAAGGGGCTTAAGAGAAGATATTCGCGTAAGAAGTGAAATAAACTTCTCTGTTATGGCGGCGACCGAAGAATCCTCTCACGTGGACCGATCTCCGAAGACATTCCGCGTGGTCCGGTCTGCGAACGCGTTCCTATGAATTATTGCACCATTAACGTGAGTAATCGCGCCGGCGGGAAAATTATATAGTAATTTGTTCGCAGCTGATCGAATACGTCGAGAATTTTATTCTTCTTTTGCCGGGGTAATGAAGCGGGCTAGCCCGGAAGGGAAAGAGAACAGAGAACTGGCGTTGCAACCCCATTCGAGCGGGCTCTCGTGGCCGTGAAAAATGAAGACGTTTCACCCGGCCGCTTTCGATTTTACGCGTTGAATGGCCAGCTAAGTAGCCATTCCGTACGGTGTTATAATTTATACGAAAGCCCTTTGTGCTTAACACAAGACGATTCCCTTTTGCGCCATAACTGACCGATGCGATTACCTCGAAAACCACTTTGGTTTTAACCCCTTTGACTTACGATTTACGATTTCTTTCGTGTGGCGTTATGCTCGGAGGCCACAGGTGTTGCGTGTAATATAAAAACACACGGTGAACCTTCGTTGCTTGAAATACGATCTTCGCTTCTAATTGTAGCAGTGGTAACTGCAACTTCTAATTGCAAGGGTTTCATTCCTCAGACAGTGTTCACGCATGACAAAGAAATACTACATAAATTTTATTTGAACTTCTTCAGTTGTTTATTTTATTAAAATTCTTCAGCTTCTTATTTTATTAAAGTTCTTCAGCTTCTTTTCAAGATGTGGATAGTTTTTCGTAGGCTAGTATACAATTAACCTCGAGACACATACGTCTGCATACGAGCGCATATGCATAAGACAAAAAGAAGCCAACTCGTTTACACATAAATAAGTGATTTCTGTAACACGAGATGTTATTAATATCAACTAGGAAGGAAAAAATACTTAAACCGTCAGCACGCACTCGAGCCGAGTGAGTAGTTAGGCGAAAAAGAAAGGAATAAGTAGGAAAACGAAAAAGAGAGGAAAAAGTAGAGGTGGGTCCCGTTTAAGTGACAGAAAGGCTGGTCCACGGCGCGAAGGTAGACACGAGGTAGCCTCAGGTGACAAGTTAAAAAGGGAGAGAAGAGGTTGGCGGCGCGAGCCAACTCTCTCGAATCATGCTAATGAAATTCTCAAGATATCTATCTCGCGCGCCACTGTGCACCAGGCATTAGTTTAGCGTCTCGCTCGCGGCCAACCTCGGTCTTATCTGTCCGCCTTCGGACGTCCGGTATCAATTTCCCGGGAACGTGAAACGCGAGGTTAAACAGGTGTGTCGAGTTCGTCACTGATTCGTGCTAATGATCTTGCTACTGACGATTATTCTCCTTTTCGATCAATTTTTGATTGGGGTCGGTTCAAATTTCGCGCGCTTTTAGATTGGATGCGCGGAGGTTTACTGCGACGAATTTGGGACGCGTGGAGTTCGGAACGTTTCGAACTCGGGACGCGTCGAATTCGGGGTGCGTAGAATTCGGAATGCGTCGAATTTGGGGCGCGTAGAATTCGGAACGCGTCGAATTTGGGGTGCGTAGAATTCGGAACGTACCGAATTCGGGGTGCGTAGAATTCGGAACGCGTCGAATTCGGGGTGCGTAGAATTCGGAACGTTTCAAACTCGGAACGTACCGAATTTGGATCGCGCCAAATTTGGAACTCTTCTAACTCGGAACGCGCCGAATTTAGAACACGTCGAATACGGAACGCGCCAAATTTGAAACTCTTCGAACTCCAACCACATATAATTCAGAACATTTCAAATTTCACCACGTCAAAATCCACATGCAGCTCACAAAAGACCCTAACACATTCCTCCATCGTTTTCCCACACTGCCTCAAGTCTCCTAGAACTCTCCTCAGCAAAACTAAAGTGAACCAATATAAAAGTATGCAATATCAAACTTTAGAAGTTGAAAGCATGCAAAAGATGGCGTGCTGGGGTTGCATAAGTCTCTGTGATCGGTTATCCCTGGAATTACAAGGGATCGCGTGACAGGGCCTTAAATCAAAGAGAGCAAACTTGGACTTACGAGCGTTAATTGCTAGACTACTCGGCCCGTCCTCTAAAGGAACTTTATTGCACCGGAAAATCAAACGTTGTACCGTTACTTCGCATACGCGAAGGCCATCTGCGTGCGCGGCAAAGAGCATAAACGTGTAAATGGCTGATAATAATCCGGATGGAGGGGTCCTGAAGGGTATAAGACGCGTTCCTTGCTGCAGGATAGTCACATGAGCGCGTTTTACGAGCCCACGGAACGAGCTTTCCTCTCGACGCCTTCGCTGTTAAAGTAAATAAAAGCGAGCCTCGATTTCTCTTTTATCAGCCATTCTTTTTATTTCAAGCCTTTAAATTGTATATTTGGACATTTCTCTGTTTAAGTTACTGTCGATGTTAAATATTAAATTAAATTTAATTTCTAGTTCGACCAAGTTCAAATTAAAAATTGAACCGTAACTTTCTGTCGTAGAATTAGTCGGTTAAGGGCTACGTATTAATTTTCTAGTAATAAATGTTCGAGTTGTTAGTCGTAAATAGACGGATGTTCATGCAGTTACGATATATCTGTTACGAGATCTGTAAAATACACGTAACTCATGTCATTTATAGACTGCGGATCTTAGAGATAACATGATTTGTGGATGATTAACAGACCTAGGTTTATTACGAATGCATAAATATTCGTAGTATACTCGTAAACGTTTCGCTCGTAAATTTATTTGTTCGCGATTTAGGTTAATGTACTCCATTAGCGAGCATGTTCCCATCAGTCAACCGTTTATTTATTTTTATTCAATGTGACAAACAAGGTTCCGTTGACCAAAATCTTGAAGTTCAAAGTATTTTATTTATTAATTCAATGATTATTCTTGTACTATTCTTGCACAATGATCTGTTCTTGTTCTTAACTAATATGACAGACATTTTAAGAAGCATTAAATACGTTTCACATTAAATACATATTAAAAAGCTCAAAATTGAAGCGTAAAACCTGGTCGTCACATTGAAACTCAAGATTGTATCACAAGTTAGACACGCGGACATTACGTAGCAGGGGGTTAACTGTCCCCTCGTTTTATCTGTAAGGTAGTCAAACGCGATCGCAAATTGTTAGCTCTTAAAGCAGCAGGAAGAAATATCGTGTCTCGGAGCGGTGGCGATCCAAGAAGTTCACCGATGTATTTACAAGGGATGCATTGTCTTTGAAAGCACGCTGGCCAACAACTCCGTGATTTCTGCAGTTGCAGTTGTCGTTAAAGCACCGACGGTCAGGTTTTACGGTGTACGTTGTCTGGCCGCAGTAGTAAAAGGAAATGCACCGTTGCACACCGGCCGTTACGCATGGACCGTCTTGTGCAATGATCCGCTCGTACATATAAAGTGTAATTTTGGTTAAACGCCCTGTGCTGCCTTCGTGCACCCTTCTTCGTTCCCATCATTTCCATGGGAAAGACGCTTCCAAGATCCAAACCGCTTTTTGCTCCACTAACCCTACTCATTTTTCTCCTCCCTTTCTTCTGTCTACCTTTCGTACTCTTTTGTAACGACAGCTCGAATTTACTTTTCCTTAATGCAGTTCATTTTGTGACTGTTTTAATGTACTCCATTTTGTGACTACTCTATGTATTTCATTTTGTGACTGTTTTAATGCAGTTAATTTTGTGACTGTTTTAATGCAGTTCATATTGTAACTGTTTTAATGTAGTTAATTTTGTGACTGTTTTAATGCACTTTATTTTGTGACTATTTTAATGTACTCCATTTTGTGACTGTTTTAATGTACTTCATTTTGTGACTGTTTTAATGCAATACATTTTGTGACTGTTTTAATGCAGCTCATTTTGTGACTGTTTTAATGCAGTTCATTTTGTGACTGTTTTAATGCAGTTCATTTTGTGACTGTTCTATGCACTTCATTTTGTGAGTGTTTTAATGCAATACATTTTGTGACTGTTTTAATGCAGCTCATTTTGTGACTGTTTTAATGCAATTCATTTTGTGACTGTTTTAATGCAGCTCATTTTGTGACTGTTTTATTGCAATTCATTTTGTGACTGTTTTAATGCAGTTCATTTTGTCATTGTCGCAACAAAGGGTTAATACAAAAGAAACCACCCTATCGCGACTTCTAACCACATCCTCCGTCCGATCCACAAAACCGACCGTGAAGAAGATGGACGATCGTTCCAACTGTTTCTTCCGCTCAGTCGCGTGGAACATCCGTTTCGTTGTCGAGAAAAAACTGCAAGCAGCGATGGAATTCTCAGTTGGGTAAAAAGAAGCCACCCCTAAAAATTCCTCGCCAAATAAAGACGACGTTGCGCGTATGCCCGTTGGTTTTTTGCGTCCTTGAACAGGATCCTTTACAAGGTGGTTCCATCGGAAAGCGTGGCTTCTGGCGAATTATCCGGAATATGGGGCTCGGGACCAACGGACCCTAGGGAAGAGGAACGACCGACATAAACGGCGAACGCTCGTTACACGCGAGTGGCGCTAAAAATATCGGTATCCTGATTTTCTTCAGCTGGCTCTAAGTAGCGTTCCCCGATGCTTTCTGGGAATAGCCAGGAATTTCTAGAGTCTAGTCGGCGAAATACGAGCAAACCGTCCGAGAGTTTATGTAGATGCTTTGTCGGTAGGTGCCGGTTTCTCGGAACCGCTCGAACGCGCTCACCTGTGGGAGGATTGATCAGCGATTGACCGATCGATCGCTTCGCGGTTGCACTGCGGTTTTAAGGCCTTTTTTTTTTCTCGTCCTTCGTATCGTGACAGGAAGTCGTATATCGCGGCGCTGTGCTTCTTGCAGCTCGAGCCTGGGTGCTTACGCGGCTTTTCGCGATTTTACTTCGTAGCTTCTATATTTGTCGCGGGAGATTTGCTGACACGGAGAACGGTTAACCGGCTCTTAATGGTTAATGGAGACTTGTTTATTCCCCTTTCGTAGTCGCATCGAACACGCATTAATAACTACAGATAACTAAGCTTGAATCGGTGTTACCGTAACCGATCGAACTTTGTTGCAGTATATGGCTGTAACGAAATGAGATCTAATTTAGCTTGTAACTACATACAGTTGCAGAAGTTTCCAAGTTTTCTGTTTGATCTTCTTTTGGAGTTAGATTTAATTATTTAGATCAACATGGAATTTAATGACGCATGAATGAAATTTGCACGCAATACAGAAATCGATATCTGCAACTGTACGCAGAATGGCACAGATTGATCCGAATGAAACGTACAGCTGGTAACATAATTTAATGAGTTCATTAAAGGTTGTTATACTTCGTCGAAATCGATTAAAAATATCGTACGGAAATCTCGGACGAATTACGGGGTTTTTATATTTTATCCCATCATTCGTTACCCGTTTAATTTATTAGCCGATGTACACCGGTATCGGTTACGCAAGGATCCAGCGAGGCGTACAATAATTAAATCCGGCTCTCGAAAGATCGCTAATTCGATCCACGTTTCGATCCATATAAATGCTAATTACCAGCGTTCCCGTTTCAATTCACTGATCCCCCGAAGAGCTTTACGGGAGGTTAACTCCATTTGAAGCAAGAACACGCTCCGAGCCACTTAATTACTCCCTCGAACAGGACCGAACAGTCGTGATTTCGTGAAACAAAGGATACATTGTTTTTGATCTCGCGTGGAATTAAGGCGTTCGGGAAAAGGTTGCACGTGTTTCGCTCATGATTTTCAGTACAACTAGTACTGGAAGTGCATGTGTAACTACCTTGTACGAGGTTCTGTCTTCCTCTTCAGAAGATGGGGCAGCGGGATCTTCTTCCGGGGTCGCTACACCTTCCGTTTCCGCTGGATGGTAGTCGACCTCGCTGCTCCAAGAGTGTCGCCTCTTCAGGTCTCCTGAAATGGCAAATTTATTCTCTTAAGCTTTTCTGCTTTTTTTTGTCTAGTCATGTTTAACAAACATTATACTTTAAGTTGATATATTATAATCGCTAATTTGTGATGTTTTTATGAGATGCAACAATGTCAGACATTATAGTGTTTCAAAGTTGATCATTGTTTGCAGTAACTGGCTAGTCAGCCATTTTGTATGGAGAACATTAACGAAATGTTTATATAGTCATTTTCATCAAACTTTATATTTTAAATTGATACATTACAATCGCTATTTTGTGATGTTTTTATGTGATGAAGCAATTTCAGACATTATACTTTTTCAAAATCGATCACTGTTTGTAGTAACTGGTTAGTCAGCCATTTTGTATTAAGAACATTAGCGAAATGTCTATATAGTCATTTTCATAGAACTTTATACTTTAAGTTGATATATTATAATCGTTAATATGTGATGTTTTTATGTCATGAAAAATGTCAGACATTATATTGTTTCAAAGTTGATCATTGTTTGCAGTAACTGGTTAGTCAGCCATCTTGTGTTAAGAACATTAATGAAATGTTTATACAGTCATTTTCATCAAACTTAATAATCGTGAGTGCTATTTTACGATACACTACAATTAACATTTTCATGCCATGAAACGCTGTAAAATTTTATAGGATTCTGAAATCAACAGGTGTAATTGGGCAATCAACCCTTTTTAAGGGGTATTAACTCCGTTAATAGGCGTATTAACGAAGCGTTTACGTTCGCATTTCAGTTTCGCTGAAATATTTGTTCGATACAGGTAATATCAATTTACCGAAACACAAAAGATCGTGCGTCGTAAAAACGAATCGGTGTAAAAGAAATATACGTGGACACGTTCGGCACGTGGCGCGTTGTAACCGGTAATTAATACGAACCGGCTCAATCGACCGTCCGCTTAATTAGAATTGTCACTATCGTTCATCTGGACGGCAACTGTTTAACGTCAACTTGCCAATTGAAGCGTGGCTGACAAAACTGGCTGCTACCGCTTTTTGCCCGGCGTCGAGTCGCTCGAACGCGGCGTATAATCCAACGACAACGTGTTCCCGACCGATACGTGTCTCCTGTTACGGATTACGGATTTCCCGTCTAACATCGGATCACCACGGAATCCCGCTCGATAAGCCGGTTATTAATTTCCAGTTGGTCAACGAACGGACGCCACGAAACTGTATCGCCCCACGAACGTTCGTCACGAGCCATCTTTGACGAATCGATTTTCATCAGTTTAAACGACACGCTGATCGGCCGTCTCGAAAGTTGTTTGATAAGTTGACGAGCCGGAAAATTGATTGACGTATCGTGTTCCGCTATCTGGTACCGTTTCGCGGATTTTTCTATCGTTCAGAACATCATTTCTGCTTCGTTACTTGACGGGTTACCGATTGCGGAACTTTTTCCATGGATCAATTTAATTAACGTGTTGACTACTGCGGGGAGACCGGTACGATATACTTCTGCAATGTGGATACCTATCACACTGTAATTCTTCTTTTATTAATTATGTCGGTAATCAGACGTTGTACATGTTCACTTTTTACGAGATATTGTATCCTTTGATTCGTTACAAAATTGTACTTTCCTCATTCTGGTCGAACTAATCTAAACTTAATGTAATGAAATTTTTTTCATTAAATTGTTTGACGTGTGGCTGTACATTGTACACGTATGAATGTAACATAATATTAATTTAGCTGATATAAAGATATTAATCGAGGTGTTGGCAAATTATCGAGATGATTCGCTAGATTTTTCGCGAATGTTGGTGAAATGTTTAAGGTCGATGTACACTGGTTCGAACAAGGATAACGATCGAAGATAAGCTTGCAGGTTAAACACTGTATTCGAGCCGTGACTTATGGGGTTGGAAGAGGGGTCGGGGCAGACCCTGCGGATTCTACCTACAAATTTGCTCGTTTACTTCGGTTCGAGGAATGCCACGGGGTCCCACGGGACGAGGGAATACACGGAGGAGCTCGGAAAGAGGATTGCGTAGCGATCACGAACAGGAAATTTATCGGTTCGCCGGTCAAAGTGTGAATTACGTCGATTCTCGCGTGTGCGGCAATAAAATATTCGCCAAAGCTTCATCACATTGTGCCTTTCGTACCTGCTTATTTGCATCGCTCGTATCTCACGCGTTTCCCGCGCGATTTAAATGCGCGCTCATGACGCAGCGCCATTTATTCATTTTCGAAGCCTTTTACGTGTCGGAGATGCACACGGAACTGTGACACCGTTGTAATTGCTTTTAATAATCATATTTTTTCACTTTCTCTTGCATTTTATATAGCATATCTATACTTTGTATTCTACATTGCACGATAGGCTGATTTTAAAATTGAAGATACATAAACAAATTTTATTTCATGACATAAAAGTATTGCAAAGTAGTGGTTATTATACATCAGATTAAAGCTTAAGACTTATGAAAAGTGACTGCATAACAGATCTGTTGATATTAGTGGCATAAAATGTTTGTATCTTTGAGAGAAAGAATAAAAGGATCAGTTTATAGTTGACTGTCGTTTATTAAATGATACTGGATTTTTTCAATTGTTTATATTTGATAATGGTTACGAACCATTACTGTAGGCATTTTAATGAAGCTTTGAGCTTTAAATTGATATACCATAAGTGCTATTCTGTGACACTTTTTTGTCATGAAATTTCACCAGACTTCATAAGTTCTAAAATCGGTAATTGCCTGCAGTAACTGACCAATTAGAAATTTATATTAAGAACATTAATGAAATCCCCCACTAATCTCCTCCTAGTAACAATCCTTGTAAATTGAAATTAGAAATAAAGAAGCAACGAACCAAACTGAAAAATATAAATTATAAATTAACAGCAAACGTAGAGAAGTTTCAGATATTTTTTAAAAAACATGGATCTCGTCTAAGGTTTTTATGTTCTTACCATGATAAAAATGAATAAAATGTCTTGGTAGGAAGAGAAGAATATATATTAGAGTAAACGAGAGTATAAGAAAGCGTAAGAGGCGAATGTAGACGCGTACGACCGTGAATTTACAAGCCACGTGTATCGAAGTGTGCACGTGGCTTCCGCTTGGACGCGCGTAATCTCGTTCTTTTCGCTGTGGTCCACCAAGATCTACGATCATTGCGCTTCGTACACTTCGGTCGCATTCCTAGAGAGCTTTCGCGAAGCCCAGAAACCGGAAAAGGAAAGCAACATGCGATGCAATTAGCCGCTGCGGTCTGAAGATCGAAGAAATCCTAACCGCGATTGCAGAAGATTTAAACGGGACGAAGTTAATCGAGAATCTCGGCTTAACGACCAGAATTTCTGTCAGCGAATTATCCAGCTTTCATTAACATTCGATTAGCGTTCTTTTAGCTCTGTTACATTTTCTTAGGTACTGTTATAATTTACTAGTTTTGCAACATTACGGTTACCGTTCGGGCGAAGAAAAATTATTATGTTTGTACTCACGCCTTTTTCAGTAGTGTGTAGGTAATGCTCTTTTAGTGTGAAGTTTTCACATTTAGAAGTACTTAGAGTCTCGAATTTTGGAGTTAGCGGATTTCCAAATTCCCACAATTCTCACATTCCCAAATTTCAATATTCCCCAATTCCCACATTCCCCAATTTCAATATTCACCAATTTCCACATTCCCCAATTCCAACATTCCCCAATTCCAACATTCCCCAATTCCCACATTCCCCAATTCCAATATTCCCCAATTCCAACATTCCCCAATTCCCACATTCCCCAATTCCCACATTCCCCAATTCCAACATTCCCCAATTCCCACATTCCCCAATTCTCACATTCCCCAATTCCCACATTCCCCAATTCCCACATTCCTCAATTCCAACATTCCCCAATTCCCACATTCCCCAATTCTCACATTCCCCAATTCCCACATTCCCCATTTCTACAAATCCTTAAATTTGCAAATCCCCAAACTTCTAAATTTCCCAACTTTCAAATCCCAAAATTCTCCAAATTTCCAACTAACACCCCTCCAAATCCCTAAATACTGAAATGGCAAATCGCAAGCTAAGAAAAGAAACGAAGAAAAAACGAGTGGCACGCAAGGAAGACGTTCGGTATTCGCGGAATTTGCGTACATCAGCAAATAAGCAATCCGCTCGAAGGCTCACGGATGATAAATGATCGATCCAGGAACGAACAGAAAATGATTTCTTGCTTATCTCGCGAAAGGAATCCCGTGGAAAGAGAGTAGCGGCTCGGTGAAATAGTTAATGCAACTGTTACTCATCGTCTGCTTGGATTTCTTACGTCGATTGACGGACGACGTCTCAATCGACATGCCGGTCGAAAAAGCACGTAACCCGGTCTAGTTCTTTCTGATCGATGATCGACAGCGATCTCGCGGAAACTCATTAACATTTAACCGGTAATCAGCGTGTGATTAACGAGACCGTGGACGGTGAACCAGAGGCCGGTAGTGGCTCTTGAACTCGCGTCTTATCATTGAGATCTCAGGATTTGACGTCGTTAACAGTCGCAATGGGATCCGTGAATGCGGATCGTCACGATCCAACGACGGTGATCCATGATTCTGTTCGTGTCGTCGTTTCTTCTTGCGGCGAACCTCAGCATCCGGGCTACTTTACATTTCCATCTTGTTTATGGTTATCCTACGAACCTCTGGTATGCCGGTGCTCCGTCGTTATCTACCCTTTTATTTATCGGGGTTACCCAATCATCTCTTTTTCCTAGCATTCCTTCGAACCTTGCTTCTTCGCGTTTATGCGATCTTTGAAATTTCGTATTTTTTACATTATGGTACTTTGAGACGCAGAGTTTTGCAGAGTTTGGACACTTTCGGAGATCTTAAGACTTGGGGACTGTCACTTGGACGTTGAGACTTTGGGATTTTGGGAATTCGAAATTTAAGAATTTTGGAGATATTAGTATTTGAGAGATAGAAACTTTGACACTTTAGAATTGTAGTTTGGTACCGTGGAATTTTGGAATTGGAAAATCTGACAAGCGAAAATTTGTTTGATCTACCCTTGGTAGCACGTGGCAATTTTGCTCTAACAATCCGTGTAATAAATACTTAAATTAACTACACGATTCCCTCTGATAGAAAAATATCACCCCTTCGCACTCTAAGAAATAAGCACTGTCACTTCAGCGTCTCATGTACATCATTTACTCGATTTTAAATTAAGCGATAAAAGTCCACATTGAAAAAGAACATACCCTATCACGAAGGAGTTTCCTTAAATCCTTATCAAAAAGGTTGGCGAACAGGATCCACTCTGAGTCGAAAGGATCATCGTGCTATCTGAGCGACATGTTCCGAAGGAAGATCCTCGTGTTCTTCATGTTCACTGACACACGCGTGATCGACGATCGCAAATAGTGGAAGAGGATCTCCCGCTGTCAGAGGAGGGTCGTTCAAAGAACTCGTTTCGAATGTTTAGTCACGTTAGATGGATCGCACGCGATTCGAGGGGATCGAATTGTCGTAGTCGAACAATGGCGAAATAGATTTCGGCTCGCAGGTGCACTACAGGTTCACTCACAGGTGCAGCTCCGACTAGACTAAAGTCGAGAGCGTGCGTGTTGGCAGCAAGTACTCTAGGAGAACAGAGAAAGAGAGAGAGAAAGAGGAGGCATACCGGTGCCTCGATTGGTCCATGCTTCCCGCGAAAACAACCCAGCCAATCACCGTGACCGAGCCACGTAATTGCCGGGTATCACGATTCACAAAAACGGGGGAGGGATACCCTTTCGAAATTCCCCGAGGTAACGTCCCTCCTTTACCCCTTTCTTCTTTTTATACTCTTGCCGGACTTACTTTGTCTCACGGATCATTTTTTACAACGGTATACAGTGGCGAACAACTTTCGGACGCGGTTTTATGTGACACGACTGTATTTTATGGATTTAACCCTTTAAGTACTGCTGACTCGTACATTTCATTCATCAAGTTGACATTGGGGGTCTTTAACTAAATCTACTAGAGGAAATATATAGACAGAACATGTGGTGAATGCATATAGACAGATAACACATGTGATGTATGAATATACAGAAACGAACAACACATGTGACATATGAATATGCAGAAACGAACAATACATATGACGTATGAATATGGAGAAGCAGATAATACATGTGATGTATAAATATAAACAGACAACACATATGACGTGTGAATATAAACGAATAACATATGTGACGTATGAATATAGAAAAACAGACAGCACATGTGAAGTACAAATAGAGAGAAACGTATGATAGTGGCAATTAACCCCTTGCACTCTATTGACGAGCTACACACGTGACGCTCTTGGAGTTCAAGTATGAACTTTTCTTATATCGCACACCTGCAACGTTTAATTCTAAGTCAACTAAATACAAAATTGTTGCTCTTGACATTACAGTGTACAGTTATATATGTTTGATGCTATCGAACAGGGGTTAATAAAAGTAGCTTCGAAAGGGTTTATCGAACCAAAAAGTTTTCGAGTTATCTAGCAAAAGTTGATACCTCGAAGTGCAAGGGCTTATTAATAGAGCGGTTGCTCTGACAAAGTCACTGTATAATATTATCTCCCTTGATGATAAACCCGCTTTCCCGTTATGCATTTCATTCGAATCTCAGAGTTTATCGTAAGCTAGTTTTAAGTGAAAAACAGGATTGACATCGGTAGATATACCAGGGAGAAGTACGCTATTAGCTACCTGGGAAGCAATGGAATATATTTTCCACTTTATTTTCAGCGTTCACCTGTTGGGCGAGATAATAACACGGTCGCGGAGAGTAGCATTCTAAGCAGAAGTTGTGCAGCTTAGAAGCCTTTATATTGTGCTATCTATTTATAGAATCATCGAGGAAGCGATCTAGACGTTTTCTAACACATACAGTCCTTTTCATTACGATAATACTTATAATAACATTCTTCCGCCAATTTATCTCGTAGTGTTACTAGGTAATTTACTTCGGACCTTATTTATTTCGTAACAATACACCCTGTACAATTATCTCTGTATGCTGTAGGATTGAGTAAGGGGGAGATCTTTTGGATTGTAACTTGGTAGCAATTTCATAGTTTGCAAATTTCTAAATTTTCAGAGTCACAAATTCTCAAATTTACAAATTTGCAAGTTCTTAGATTTCCAAGTTTCCAAATTCTCAAATTTCCATATTCACAAATTCTCAGATTTCTGGTACAAAATTTTAGATTTCCAAATTGACAAATTCTTAGGTTTCCAAATTCACAAATTTTTAGACTTGCAAATCTCCAAATTCTAAAATTTCCAAATTCACAAATGTTCAGATTTACAAATTTCCAAATTCTCAAATTCCCAAATTCACAATTGCACAGATATCCAAATTTCCAACTAGAGGAATTCAGAATTGCCAAATTCCGAGATCAGCGCGCATCGCGTGCTTTTCCCGTAGGTATGTACCGTATGTCAGGACGAAAATCTCGTTAAGTCGAAACGCGTGAACAAATAAATAAGGTTTCGAGAGAAAGGCAGCAAGCGACTCGCAGGATTGGGCGGACATGGTGGTGGAGGGCCTTGCGTCGAGAAGAGGGGTGAAGGAATAAGGCGAAGGAGGGCCCAGCGACCTCTGACCCCCCTGGGAACCACGAAGGGCTCGAGGGCCTCTTCGAGAAAGAAGCTCGGGAATCTGGCGAACCCACCCGGCCAAAATACTTACACGAGACTACCTCGTGATAGTGATGGACTAGCATTCGATTTAGGATCGTTCGATGTATCATTCGGTACAAATAACACTCTTTCATACAAACGTATTCTTCTACAACTTATTCCAATCATTTAAAATACATTTCATATAAAATTCATTTATGAAAAGCTTTATTTTTTAGGAGACTACTTAGGAATAATTTGAAATAGTTTCTATGTAGAATCTCTAAGGTCTCTGTTTTAAATGAAATTTATTTATAAACATTTTTATTTTTATGAGAATTGTCGAATCGTTAAAAATAGTCTTTATGTATGAGCTCTAACATCTCAGATCTTTAAATGAAATTTATTTAAAATAGAATAATTAAAAACAGTTAAAATCATTTGAAGCAGTGTCTATTTAGAATTCATAGAATGTCTGTTTTAAATAAAATTTATTTTCTGCAAGCGTTGTTTTGCAAGAGATCTCTTTTCGAGTTACATGATGATGGTAAATGCCCATCATTACCAACCAGCCCAATTTCGATCGGCCGAAATGCATGCCGGCGATATATCATTGATTACGAATTAATTTGTCCACGTATCCGATTATTCGAGCACGTTCGAACGATACGAATTAAAAGGAGTTTCGTGATTGGGCGTGACGATCTTCATTCCTCTTTCTTCGATTTTTCTATTCATTGGAGAACAGATCTTGAACGATCACGTAACGGTACTGTTTCATTTATATAAGTCAGCTTATGGGACATTGAAAATTGAATTACATGATGTATTTGGCGCATGAAATTTATAACTGTGACTATTAATGAAGGGTGCACGATGTTATATCAAGTTATGCTGGCAGTCGGTTAATTATGAAATAATTAATAAAAGAGGACGAATCGGGAATAAATTTGATGAAGTATTAAAATTAATTATTCGTGTCATTAAATGTAACAAGATATCCACAGGTCTCTTAATTCTCAAGTTCTAGAATTTTTAAGATCTAAAATTATTAGGTAGTAAATTTGATAATTTTTTAATTCCCAAATTCCTAAATTGCCAAAATCGAACATTTTGAAAGAACTAATTTTTCGAATCCCTAAATTTCCTCCTTAAACCCCCAAATCCCACAACGAATTACTTAGTAAATCAAAGCAACCAAATTCTAGTTATATAAAAAGGAGTTAAATAGTTCGTCCGATAATTATATTAGAAAACACCGTTAGCCCATTGTCCGGTATTTACGCGTACGTCGATATCGACGAAAGAGTCGTGCAACATTTTAGGCGTAAGAAATTCGCAGGCCGGTTGTTCGGTTTCGAAGGGCGATGGTAAAGGGTATACGGCGGAATCCAACGGGGCATTTACACGCGTGGTTCGGCTCAAAGAAATTACGACGCGGAAGAGGGCCGCGTGATCCCGCCTAAATGATGGCTGGGTGGAAAGTTTCACGGTAAGGAGGATTTATCCTGCGGCCCGGTCGGATGGTTTTACGCGTTGTCGCCGGCTAAGAAGCCCCATACATCCACCATGGAAACAGCCACGTTGCCTTCGAACCACCGTGGTAGCAGATTGGCCGAGGACGCGATACAAATTTCGTCCGTTCGACGTTATCGAGAAATTTCGTTTTGTAGCGATGTTTGCCATTAGCCTCCCCCCTTCTGGCTATGACTGCCTTTCAGAGAAATATCGGCCGTGAAGAAAACGAAAATAAAAAAAAAACGAGGGACACTTTAACCGCGAGACGTACAACCGTGTACCGTTACTACATCAATCTTCCGTAATGATGCAAAGCAGAAAGAAACGCGAGGAACACTCCAAGATACCACTCGAAGATCGTTAACGCCCGTGTTTTCGAGGTGCGAACTCGCGTGGCGATCTAACGTTTCAATACAACGATCTAACGTTTCAATTCAAGGATCTAATGTTTAACACTGCACCAGATACCAGGCTGGATGACCGTCACCTTGTTCGTCGCCGTGATCGTCTCCAACAATATTTTTGTCGGCGTTGGCCAGGATTTAAGGGGCAAGCAGGCGCAGAAAGCGCGCGAGCGTGTAATGGTGATTGAATGCGGCTAATGGTCGTCCCGTACGGGACTCACGGCCCTCCAAGATATACGTTATGACTCGGGCATAACATTTACCGGGTGGTAAACAGTCGTGCATAAACTCCGAAGTCCCATGAACGAGCCTCTCGTAGAAAATGTTAAACTCTTACGAGCGTTGATCCCATTCCTTTTACCTTCGCAACGCTTGCTCGAGACAATCCGAGCACATATTAACGATACTCTTCAATCGAAGAAATTATGTCCGATTTGACATGAAACTTTACTGAAATTATGTACAGTTTTACTGATGTTGTGTCTCGTAATTTTATATTTTGGTCAAGTTTTGATCAATTCAAAATTAAATATTTTTGAAAAAATATATCTCGTATCGTTTCGTTGGAAGCATTTGCTTAATCCTTAAAAGTGAACACACTTTGTTATGGGTCTTAAGTTTCAAATTTAAGGGGTGAATTTGACACTAACATATTAAAAGGTGTGACCTATAAGTTGTAACACATGTATTAAGAGATGTTTCAGTAGACTAAGATTAAGCTCCAGAATGGTTGGTTCTCTCAGACAAGAACTAGGGCGTCGAAGAAGAAGACGTCAAAATTTCGCAATTTGCCATACGGTTTTCAGCGCATGACCCGGTTGTAGTCGCGTTGTAGCGGAAGATACAGGGTGCTTTTAAGCCGCGAAACTTGTCGTGGCACACGGCGACAAGCTTCTTCGACGACACGACCATGACAAATCGTTCTAAGCAGCGTGACGCCATAAATCAAAGCTGGCCCTCGAAACGGTTCTCCGCCCTGGTGAAGAATGATCCAAAGGTGGAGAGAAAAGAAGAGTAAAAAGAGCGGAGGAAGATAAGGCGGCGGTGCACAGCGAGCATGCTCGAAGCACGATTAAATCGTTAGTCGATAAAGCTCTACGCGGGCATTAATAATAATTAGGCACGGCGCGGTTCGAAATTAGCGGCGAGCCTCGATGCGTAGATAATAAACTTACCAATGAGCACGAGAGCATGACCTCGGCTAAATAAGGAGTACCATAGGCGCGCGAAAATGCACGAATTATCGTCGTATTAATTGGAGAACGTCGTAAATTTAATGGCGGCGAGGAAAAAAATGGTAACTACCCGGTAACGTAGTCGCGGAAAACGCGTTTTACGAACGGATTTAACCCTCTGATGACTGATGTTGCGTTATTCGAACGTACACGAAGAGAAATGAACTTTCGTAATTATAGGCTGAGCATCTATTTAATTAACGAATAGATCAAGGCACCGGTCGGGATCATTACGTCGTAAAACGTGTCAGCAGTTTATGTCGTAATTACGAGCGTTTGGATTGCACTTACTGTATGTGCAGACTCGCTTGTCAGATCGGCTTTGATAAGATACCGAAAGTGTTAAGAAGTCAACTTCCTCAAAAACATTGAACAAAATTATTCTGTAGTTCCCACTTGTATTTTCATGTAGAATCGCTTTCATTAAGGTTGTACCATTACTGACCATCCTGTATAATAAAATAGTAAAATAGCAAAATGGTAGTACAATGGTATAGTGAAATAATAATTGTATAGCAATATTAGTAAAATGGCAGACTAGTAGATACTAAAGCTCCAAGATAAAGCTAACAAGAATAATTAATAACGTTAAGTAAATTCGAAGGAACACGAGATAGGTTCGAGCTTTTTTCAAGGAGCAACAAAAGAAAAAACGCGGGACGATGATTTACGAGGATTCACCGTAGAGGGAGAACCGCAGGCTGGTCCTGGCAGATCGGCGAACCGGCAACGGTAATTTTATTAATACATTAATCCCGTTTCACCGGTCTTCTTTACGTTCTTTACGCGCGAGAATCACGGCGCCCGAGGCCCTTCGTCGAGGGTGGACTTAATAAACCGAAAGGGACCACACGCATCGTGACGTCACGGGGCCGTCATGCCCATGACGATTTGGCTGACGTGTATCCTGGCGGACTTGCAGATTGAAACTTAGCGAATCCGCCCACGCAGCGCCAATTTTGCATACCATTACACCGTCTTTATAATTATTTTCTACTCACCGAACTCTCCTGAATTTTTTTCAACATTTATTCTTTTTGCTCTGATCGATCACTATTCTTTTTTGGTTTATCGATTGATCAAGTATTCAGGCTATGATTTAGAAACGGACTACATATGTATATACATGTAATGTATATGCATCTGTATGTATATGTATGTATAAGTACATGTATGAATATGTACATGTATATGTATATATATTTGCATATATATGTTATACATGTTCTGTAATGAACATACATATAGAAAGAATAACTAACACGTAAAAAGAACAATAAACGTGTGGAAAGAATAAAGAAGATGTTCTTCATGCGGAAGAAGTATTTGATCTCTAAGGACAAGAACACTGATGGGTGTATAAGGATCGATTAAGCACGGTACCGAAAAAATTGAAACTGAGGCATTCGTGCAGATCGTTAAGCCAATCACCCGAATCAGACAGGTTTGCTAGCTCATCTTATCTTTCCCATATTATATTTAAAAAAGTAATAAGTGCGTGTACATAATTAGCGTAACTGTCCATGTTGAAAATTGTTCATGTCATACGAAGTGCGAAACGAGGAAAGTACTTGTTTTCGCAGCTGCGTTTCAGTATGTCAGAGCTTGCAGCTCACAAACAAAGGGATGAACCATCACAATATATGAATTCAATTTTGCCGATCACCGACTCCTCCCACAGTACCGCGATTAATCGGAGAATCATTTTAGGAATCCTACGAGGAATTTCGAAATTACAAGTTCCATCGTGACCAAGAGGAAAAAGAAAAAACGAGGAAGGGGAATCGATTGCTCGTGGATCGATTCGTCGGTAGATTTTCGAAGATAGCGCAGGATGAGGACTCGCAGAATGGAAGGGGCAAAGATTGACCCATGACCCGAGAGTTATGACGCGAGTCTGATTCCTGAAATGCTTGTGCACACCCTGTAATCACGAATGGCGGAGTCTGGCCCTTCAACCCCCTTCCATCCGTCTGCCGCCCGTGCATGCCACGTTGGATATCTATAATTTAAATCTCGCTCGGTCGTAAGTGGCAGGAAATCATTGTAATTAATATGGCGTACATCCACGTGCGGCCGTGTAGGTGCACGTGGATGTGCGTGCGGAGAACGGCCACGATTCAGATCCTATACTCATCGTCGCGTCGCCTCGATACTGTTACGTTAAGAGGATGTAAGCCGAGTACACGCGGATACGGAAGCTTAGCCGCGATCGACCTCGGACTCGATTTACGCTCTTCTGGTTATGGTTACCGTTTGCCCTCGTTTACATGCTATTCGCCGATAGGATATACTACCCCAACGTGTTTCGTATTTTTACCGAATGACTCGAGGCTTTGGTGCTTTCACAAATTTTTACCACTTGGCACTCTTTGGGAATTTGGAAATATGAAGTTTGGAAGCCAACAAGTTTAAATATCTAATCTAACTTATCCTACTCGTCCTTTCACGAAGAAATACGAGTACCTGTTACACTCTACACAGTCCTAGTAAATTCGCTGGATGATATATCGCAGACACGCAGAGTGCGTTATCTTCGTCCTCAAACTTCGACAATATGAAAAATGCAAGAAGACTTTCCGGTTTAATACAGCGTAAATCCCTCTCAAGAAACCTCACACTTTATCGCATTGTAACAAAAAGTGATATATCAGTTCAGTGTGTTAATTTTGTTTATCAAATTTTTATTTATCGCGTGTCCACTATCTCGCAACGAGAATACTTTGTGTCGGTCCGGGCGATTATAGGCGGTCGTATTAGCAAAAGGGTTAAGAAGAACGCTCCCTGATCGTAAACCGGTCAGCAGAATCCAGATTAATGTCCTGGTCGAGGATCAGAATTTTCCACGTTCGTATTTATGACCTCACCCTTTCACGTGTTCCCTTTAACTTCCTACTCCCGTTGCACACGCGATTTCGATTGCATTATGAATGAGGATTACGGCCACTTTTATGTTCAGCGTGTCCACTTGGGTAGCCTTACTGTTTTCTAATCTCCGCGTTGGACTCTCCCGAAGAACGACTCCGAAACTGCTTTGGAAAGCACACACCGTTCCAGCAGGAATTTAACTGTATACTGATACGACCGCTTCGGGGAAACCGATAGTTAGAAATCTCGCGAGTTCAGGTAAGTCGGTCTATGTCATGGTTAAACGGATCATGAAACGTTTCAATTACCCGGACAAATGTCACCGAGGCTGATCTTGATCAGCGATCTTGGCCGTCGGCGACATTTTCCTCCCGGCAAGAAATTGTTACTAGGTTTCACGAAGTTACCACGTGGCTCGTGTCAACGCACCGACGTTCATGAATTATTCACAAGGAATTTGCAGCGCGCCTTCAACGTTGCTGTCATTTCTTTGTTAGCGTCAATTTCAGATTGTCTCGCGAGTCAGCTGCTCCGTTTCGAAACATCCTCAGGAATAAAAGGACATCACTCGAGCAGATGGTCTCGGATCTGCTAGGTCGAACTAGGGAGATTGTTGGGTCATTACTTCGGGTCTGGTAGGTCGTTACTTTAGGTCTGCCAGGTCGTTACGGGTCTGGTCATTACTGCAGGTTTGGTAGATCTATCGAACTATTGTCTTAAAGGTATTATGTTTACAGAGTGGGTAGTTTACATCTATTAAGTCTAGGAACAGCGTGTTAGCTCTACACCGAGTAGGTGGTTCAAGCCTATTAGCCTACTGAACTATTGTCTATTACGTTTATTAAGTAGGTGCTCCGAGTCTATCACGTATAGTGAACTATTGTCTTAGGTTTGCCATGTTCATTAACCGGGTGCTTTCGAACTACTACGTTTGCTAAGTGGATGCTTCAGCTCTATTAGTCTACTAAACTACCGACTGTCTATTACTAAGTGCTTTAAGTTCATTAAGACTTTCAGACTTAAAATACATGTTTTGATGAAGTGAAATAAAATAATCTAACACTAGAACCACCAATTTGGAGTAGACTAATAGACAAGTGGGGAAGATGGATTGATGCAGTTGTTTATTTCTAGCTACTTGCCTAATCTAAATATACCCTCAGTCTACTGAAATATTGTCTTAGGTTGCTGTGTTTATCAAGCGAGTGCTTCGGGGCTATTACGACTTAGATACACTACGTTTATTGAGTAGGTGGTTCAGGTCCATTAACCTACTGAGCTAGTGTCTACGTTTCAAGCCGGTGCTTTAGGTCTGTTAAGCCGAATGAACTATTATCTTAACTATATTTATTAAGCCGATACCTCTGATGTATTATGTATACTAAATTATTCATTCAAGTTTATTAAAATGTACTCGGTGATAAATTTGATCGCTTTACAAGCAAAACGCAAGCAGTTACACCGAAGATTCTACTCAAACTTGATCTCTCTATCTGCAGCTTTCAGGAACGTGTTCCACGACATTGATCTATTATGGACAGCGTTATTCATTTAGGTCTATTAAAATGCATTAGGTAAGATCACTTTTCATTACATGCAAGCAGAGAAAATATAAGCAGTTACATTGAAGATTCTATCCAAAGATCTACAGTTTTCCATGTATCAGAAACGGACGTGTTCTACCAAGATACCGATCTGTTGTGAGCATCGAATTATTCGTTTAGGTCTATTAAAATGTACCGGGTGATAAATTGTGCAAGGAAATAAAACGCCATGTTGAAGATTCCATCCAAAGATCTCTGTCTAAAGTTTTCCATGTAAAGAACGTGTTCTACCACGTTATGAATATCAAATTATTCTTTTAGGTCTATTAAAATGTACCGAGTGATAAATTCGATAATTTTGCAGGGTATGCAAGGAAATAAAACGTTGAAGATTCTATCCAAAGTTGATCTCTCTATCTAAAGTTTTCCATGAATCAGAAACGAAGGTGTTCCAGTAAGACAGGAAACACGATTCAGCAGCGGAGCAACATCGAAGAAGCGAGGTTGCGAGACGACATCCGGTGCAAATCGAACATTTGCATGAGAAGCTCTCTCAGTATCCTTCAGCAGAGCTCGAAACACTTGTCGGACACGCGTAGGACGACACGATAAATTTTCGACGGACCAGTTCTGTCCCGAAACGCGTCCCCGCAAACAGGATCACGGTTCCCGTTCGCGATCCGTACACGATGACATTTGTTCGTTTCAATATGCAACGACCCTCTGTGTTCCGTGAATCGTTAAGTATCGCGAGGCTGTTTTATCGGGCGAAAGCTATAAGACAGCGGTATCGAAATTCTTGGTAAATCGCGATCCCTCGGACCAGACGTTTAATCGCTCCGGCGAGCTCTGTTCTCTCGATTTTTACATTAGTTGGAAAATTACCGTAATGAACGGCTGCTTCACGGTTGTTCCATGCCTGCCTTCATTCGTAACTCACGCGGATCGCGAGTGCGGTTTCGAGTAAAAAGTACTCGCCTGTGATTTACTACCAACTCACCGCGGAATACTAAACAGCGTATAGGATTGCTCGTGTTTTTGAGGCGAGGATGCTGCAACGAGCTTTTCGAGAAATGCTCAAGGAAATCTTCGAACGATTCTCGAGACAATAGCACAAAGGCTAGTCTGAATTAAAATGCGATTTATTAAAAGCTACAATCGACACGTCATTAATCTACCAACTTCGAAATAGTTATTAAGCCCGGTTAAAATTAATGGCGAACAATTAATTATTATCGAGAATGGAAAGCAAAAGTGCTCGAGGGTTTTCCGCTGCGAAATCAGCGACGTCACAATCGCCGATGGGAAAATGATTCATTAGAGGAGGCAGACAGAGAGAAAAGTTGTTTGACAAACTGGCATGGTAAACAAATTGCGTAGATCGACGGTATAGGCGACGGTAAATCATACTTTGGACGTTAAGAGGATGGTTCCGTCGTTGTTCGAGGGTGCATCGGTTGCGTGAGAGAGTTGCCTCGGGCCGCATTCTCGAGACGAAAATGCGTTTCACCATGGGAGAGCTCGCGGAGTTCCCATAACGAACCTTCGGGCGTTTCCAGGTCCAATCTGGACCGGCGTGGATCGACGATCATTTGCGAATTACATGCAAATACTGGCCGCGTTGCGAAACTCGCCAATCGTGCTTAAACGATATGA
The DNA here is from genome assembly GCA_945859555.1 of Megachile ligniseca. NCBI lineage: Eukaryota > Metazoa > Arthropoda > Insecta > Hymenoptera > Megachilidae > Megachile > Megachile ligniseca. The sequence continues at coordinate 11,764,121 of OX243778.1, forward strand.
CGAAATCGCTTTGCCACTTTCCAAACCGATCGAAAGTTAATGCAAGAAATTAATTAGTAACGAATTTCAAAGTGAAACCATTTTATATCGGGTCATTTATACTATCTTTATTCGTTTCATTCGTACAGAAATAATGTCTATATAAATTACCATACATATATGTTGTTTATGGATAATGTCTATAAATATTGTTTATAAATAATGTCTATATAAATGCTGATAATTATTCTTCATACATAATGTCTATTATAAACGTTAATAAATATTCTTCATATATAATGTATTTTATAAATGTCGATAAATATTCTTCATACATAATGCCTATTGTAAATGTTCATAAATCTTCTTCTATCAGTACAGTTCCAAATTAGGTCAACCAAAAAAGAGTACTAGATGACAATATCTAATAGACAATATCGATGAAGAAAGTATAAAATGAGTAACATAATACTGTTCCAAGAAGATCGAAAATGAACTCGACCAAAATAAATGGACCAAAGTCGAAAATAAATGATCCTAGAAATGCGAAGAAGGAAACGAAAGGAATTTTCTCGGTAGAGAGAAAATAATGCGAGGAAAAATGCAGAAATTAGGTCATCGCACGATCGCGTAACGAGGACACCGCAATCTCGTGCGTGCGGTGCACCGCGAGTTGCATTTCGCGTGGTGGAAATACGAAATAATTTTTCTGCGAGCCCTCGCTGCCTCGAGAGGCTGCTTTACGAGCCACATAAATCACGGCTGTGCACGTGAGTGTGAGTGGGCGGAACCGCACGGTACCACAACCGTACACCATAAATTTGATACATGTTCATTGTGGTGGCTGGGTCGGTGAACAGCCAGGGTATTCCTAGCGATCGATGCTCCGCGATTTTCTATTCACCGCTAAACGCGCAAAAATTCGGGGTCATTTAGAAATCGCGGGATACACCTGCGCTTTCGAGACTCTACTGTATATTCCCCTTGGAAATCATACGAATTACAGGATTTACGAAGAGTTCAGGTTCGGAAGACTTTTTCGCTAGTAAATTGCGATGGAGGCATACAGAAATGAAATATGAAATTTTGCAAAGAGATTGGACTCTGCGGACAAATCATTTGAGAGATGTATTGTCAACGACTTTAATTTAGTAAAATTGGAGAAAATAAAAATTCGCTAAACATAAGCAGTTGGACACTTTTCACGATGATGTATAGGAAGAATAATTCGGAAACTGTAGTCAAGGCGGGTGAAGTAGGTCCAATGGTTAAATAACGCGGGAGAATGAGCGTTTCCTCATTCTTAAAAATCCTCGATACGCAGGGTGCGATATCGTTGGGGCTGAATGAAGGCGGCAGAATTCAGTTTGGTGGATCTCCGTTTGGAGGCTGAATCGCAGCGGAGATCGCGCGATCGAATGCGCGCAACAAGGGGCCGAAAAGTGAACCCTGTATCGCATATTTTTGCGAGGGAACGGGTCAGATTGGCTTCGTGGCTGAAAAGTAATTGCGAGATCCGAGATAGCACTGCGGTTGCCACGCAATTTGGTCCTACACAGCTGGCCTCGTTGCTCGAGTCACAGTCTTCGTGATCCATTTCGCGGGGCCCCGACGTTTTCGCAACGTGTGCACGGAGCCGACGAAAAAATTAAATTGTTTACATCGTTGTCAAGATTGCGCGTGCACTGTAAATTATACTACACGGGGCCTTGTAACCCGGGCCCCGCGTTCGCATGCCAATTAAATCGTATAAACGAAATTGCCAGCGAATAATTGGACGGTGTATCGAACGAAAAATCGGCCACGTTCGCCGGAAATTAGATGGAAAACACCGCCTCGACCGATCTTGATGAGTTGTCGATATTTCGTAAATAGCGTTTTAACCTATTGAGATCGGATAATGCGTATAACCGGTTAACAGACTTAATACGGTAATATCGGCGTAACTAGAAAAACCCGTGGTGGGCCTGATGCCCATCGCAAATTACTGGGATAAATACGCTAACGAGCGCTTGGGTATTAAGAAATTTAGGGTTTCTAAATTCACCGATTTCGATATCGATATTGGGGTATAGGAATTTTGAGAGAGATTCAGCACCAATAAGCAGTCGATTTCCATGATTTGACGTACCAAAGAACGCGACATCGATAGCTATAAAATAAATACGATGCGAATGGTTCAAAAGTTACCCGATCGGCTCACCGGTAACATAACACTGGTGCAATACTCGTTGCATAGAAGTACTTCGCTTAAAAGCCAGGTGAACAGCTCCGGAAAGTCAGTGGATCGTATTCAGTTTCATTCGAAAGCCATTGGTCTTTCCAGGTCCTTCAACGATGCTCTTCACGATGTTCAACAACTTACCAACAACCATCTTCGATGCATCCTCAACATTAAGAGTTCTATTAATCACGAGTCACTTGTTTCTAACTGTGCGTTCCACGGTGTTCCTTCCTCGCTATCATCAAGTTCTTCTATCAAATGCATTAACTTACTTTTGCAACAAACGACCAGCAGTATTCTTCGACTCGGCTAACAAGTTCCCTAATCAATCACGAGTTAATCTATCAAGCTCAGCCACTTCTAAACGAATCCATCGAGTACGGAAGATATTTTCTATGGGGTTCTATTCTCGGCCCTGGCGTTAATTTGTCAAGTGTAATAGGCACGAGACTGGAAATGTTATTGCATCGATGGCAAGAAATGATACATCGCTCATTTTCAACGTTTTCTGAAAGAAACGCAACGAATTTTATGGTTAGTTCTTCCGTGTGGTTACGGTGGTTAAATCCTTTGATCCAGAGCTTCTGAAAGTTGTCTTTTGAAGAACCACTTGCTTGTGATGCACATTGGGTACAAAAATTCCGAAGTTTCGTACTTGTGAAGTTCATGTCGCATTTGAACCTTGCTGAATTTCAATTGTGACAAATTTGGATTGCATCGAACTTGAATGATGTCGAATCTGGATCACATCGAATTTGAATCAACACTCCGAAGAGATGATGTTTGCTATCCAAAAGCTCTGTTCAGAAAATTGCAGAGCACCATCCCGTAGCATCGAGCAGTATCGTATAAAAAATGTTCAGAACGTGTAACGCAATGATAAATAAATGGAGCGTGCCTCGTTTGTAGAACAACGCTCGATTTGTATCGTAATAACTACAGGCTGGTATTTGTGTTCCGATCAAAGGAACCGTGTTACTTGTATCCTGACGGAGAAATATCGTGCTCGCTCGCGTGTACTACGGATAACACTTTTTCCGTCTCTGTTGTTAGCGAACCACGATTTGCTTGCCTCTCCGTCGCTCTTTTTTTCCATCGGCTCGGCCGCGCGTACAAAAGCAAATAAACGCGACCGATTGATAAATTAACCGGTCGTCGAAAATTTCTGAATGTAGAGCAACCAGCGGGGTTAGCTGTCCCAATTTATCTGAGATCGATTAATTTACGCTCGCGGTTCGAAGACGTTCGCTGGTAAATTTACGAGCGAGCGACGATTCAAGGTCGATTCTAAGGATTTATTCGCGAATTCCACGAGGAGTCGGAGGGAAGAGCTGGCCGGCTATGGTAGGAACGATTTGCAAGCCGAGAACGCCCCTTCGTGATCTATTGCATAATTGGACATCTCTCGGTATATCCGTCTCGCGTGGCCGTACGTGTGCGAGCCGAAGATTACGGGGAAAGTACACCACGACAATCCGACAATCGAGTAAAGCCAACAAACTCTACGCGTCCTCTTGTCGGCCCTCGACCGAGAACATAAATTTTAATCGCTGCTCCCATTCGCTAATGTCGGGTTTGCGCTCACCTGTTCCTTTCGTTCCTCGACGTTGATGCGTTTATTCCTACCGATCAAATCGACGCTGCTGGCTTTTCACTTAATTGGAGTCATAGAACTTTCGGATTATGCCACTTTGGAATCTTTAGATTTTGGCACTTTTCATTTCTAAGATTGTGGATTCCTGGTACTTTGAAGCCTTAGATTACTTGACTTTGAACTATTCCAAACTTTCGGAAATTCGTGACGTAACTCGACAAAATTAACTGAATAAAAATCTAATTCTAACACATAATCAAATTCAACCTGATTCAATTAAACTCGATTCAATACTTCATTACATTAATTTGATAACAATCTACATGTGATCCCACAAACTGAACGTCGCGCGAATTGATCCTGTACTAAAACTAATTTGTAAAATGAACGTAACAAAACCCATTAATTGATAACGCAAAAATATAGTTATGTTTAAAGCAACAGTTGTCTTTGATAAAATCTTTCGATCAGTGGAAGTTGTTTGAGCGTTGGTCGAGCATGTTGGTGACCGTGGCCGTGAAAAGTTCAAGATTCATGTAACGATCCGACGTAATTTAATAGCCGTGTCCATCGGTGGATTGAATTGTCGAGCGCTATTAATTATAGTCTTGCCATGCTACGTGGCTATTCTGCGGGCCTAAGCAGAATTCTAAAGCATTTTGCTTCTCGCTTAATGCGCGGAGTATATCTCGTTTAACGAGCCAAGGCAGTAAAAGTAAGTAGTGTTCGAGCGTGTAACAGCGAACGTAGAATCGGCCTGCTACGTGAACAATTAATCGTTTATGGCTCGGAGAAACGAATGTTTCGTGCACGTTGCGCGCGATCAATGAAATAACTCGCTTGTTACGCCTCCTTCGACAAATTAACCTGGAAGAAGGTTATCGAAACGCAGGAGAACAAGAACGTTTCGACAGACACCTATACAGTGCTCTAGGATACGAGTATAGGGAATTCTGGTGGAATTCATTTCGTTTTGGTGAAATCACTTCGGCAGTTTTGGAGGATGATGATTGTTATACAACGAGTTTTCTAATGGAAGCTGAGAATTGGACAATGTGAGTATTGGACAATGTGAGAATTGGACAATGTAAGAAGTGGACAATGTGAGAATTGGACAATGTAAGAATTGGACAATGTAAGAAGTGGACAATGTAAGAAGTGGACAATGTGAGAATTCGAGAATGTGAAAATTTAAGAATTAATGAATCCAGCAAACTAAAAATTCGAGATTTTAATTCGAAAATTCGTCCCATGAAGCTTTTGAACTTAAAGTCACTCCTGCTAGCCAGTGCACCTCGAATTGCAAAGAAGCCAGAAAGAGGAACGGTTCCGTTGTTGTATCGTTGTCGCGTGTCCCAGCGACAAAGGCCGGGGTCACGAACCCCGACAACGTCCACAGGCAAGGAAGGAAAGAGGAAGTCCGTGGTCGTCGAGGTTCGGCCCTGCGGGTCGTCTTGCACCGGGCGAGACAAAACATTGTCCGCCCAGCGGGACACGATGTTTAAGGAGATGAGAAGCCAGGGGTAAGGTGTGCTTCAAATTGATTTGTTGTAAGCGATACGCCACCCTCGGTGAACGAATGGTACAATAATTGGGTACATAAACAATGACCGATGAAACAATTTCTCATGCCGGTGGCACGATGCACCGTCTACACGCTTACCCGTAATCTCTATGCCTTTATTCGCAATAATCGAACCGCCTTTCGACGATTATCGTTCCCTGAACGATTCATTTTGCGCGTACTATGTTCTATATCTGCGGATGTACATGTGCGTATTCGGGGATATTGAGATATATGATATAGAGATCTAAAGATACAGATATTTGTGGAGAAATGTAGAAAACATACAAACATCTCCCTTAATATTAAATAATATAAAAATTTGCAGCATAAAGATATCTTGATAACCGGTCAACGCCCATGAATCCTAGGCGATAAATTGAAGAGTCGTTCAGGAGTAAAATGTTTTCGTTAGGATCGTGTCATAAGTTTCGGGTGGTGTCGTGGTCAGCGGAAAGAAACGAGGATCCTGGAGGAAGGACGGGTTCCTCGTAAAGAAGGAAAGTCACGACGTGTCCTTGCGCACGCACGATCATTAAGGCCATTAAGCGTTATCTCGGCGAGGGAGACGCCACTTAAATGCATGCTTTAACGCCGCGTGGCGCGAAAGCAGCGGAAACGCGGCCTCGTACGCGCGCGATTGCGCTTCGCGTCCTGAACCGACCACAACTAATAACGTAACCGAAGAAACGAGACCGAACGGGAAAAATCTACGCTCACAATGTTCACGGTAATAAATTCTTATTAACGTTCACCGTTAATTGCGCCCACTCGGACCGCTCAACACTGTGGCAAAAGCGAACGACGAAATAAACAGGCACGAAATAGCGCACGTACCTGGCGGCCTCATCGAAAGGCGATCGCCTTTTTCGAGACTCGCTTGATGGGTAAGCGGTAAAAAACGGTTTTATCATCCGCGGAGTAGATGGTACTCGATAAAGCGAACTTTCGGAGCCGTAAGCAGTTTTTGATTTTAATCAAACGTGATTCCGCGTACTTTTCACGAGCCTCCGGCATGGAGGACTGCTTTAACGAGATTTTTATTTTAATTGGTTATTTAACGTTATCCGTACAATTTCGCCGGATTTTATTTCATCGCTGCGCGCCGATTTTTATACATGAAAGTTCCGATACGGTTTGATCACGTGAAAGTATCGCGAAATGGAACAGAGTATTAATTTGAAGGAGTATAAAAAGAAATGCGTGAACGTTCCGTTAATTTCGCCGATACAAGATGGCTGTCGGTTATATTCGTTTTGAAACATAGAATGTCTATCACGATTTCGTCGCGTAAAAGTGTCATAAAATAGTACTTATGCGTCGACAATTTTAATCTCAAGATTTTATGTAAACGACCATGCGGAGGTTTTATCGTTCTCTTAACTCAAAATGGTGGAATCCTCCGGGCAGATAACGTAGGTTCGAATTTGTAGCTCGGCGCCGTCCATCAACAAACATCATCAGCTCATAATGAAAAACATTTATGAATCACTAATGTAGTAATTTTTATTGAACCTGAAGCCTCAAATGGACGCATCATAAATGCTAATATCGCGATGCTTTTATGTCATCGAAGCTGCGTGTGTCCAAATCGATTGCTGTCCGCTGTTTAATTGGGTTCCGCCATTTTGCATAAGAGCGTATGAATAAACCATTGATCTAATCACGTCCACGACACATTAAGCTTCGTACTGACACGCCACAAGCGTTATTTTACGATACTTTTATGTCATTAAATTATATCAGACTTCCTACGTTTGATCCGATATGCAGCAGCCTAACAATTTAATTTTATGACGCTGGTCGTTGATGACCCTCGTGGCAATCAACTTCTCAACGTATGCGGCATCGTTTTGCATAAGAAAATAAATCCACGGAGTTAAAATTCAACACAGATCTCTATCGATAAAATTCATTTTGATAACCCTCGCGTTGCACGTGTACTCTTCATTTCCACTTAACGGATCTCCCGCGTCCTAATCTAATCTGTTTCATTTATTAAACAATTTTTATCCGCGTTAACGAGTGGTATCGGTTCGATTATTCCCTTTTTGCTGCACGATGAATCCGGAAAGTAGCCAGTACGAAGCGACACGACGTACAAGCTACGAGCACGGCATAGGTGTTGCCTCATTAACAGATTCCCGAGTTGCTCATTAATGGACTTCAGCACATTCGATCAAAGTCCCGTTGCCGGACTCGAATTAGGATTCCTATACGCGACAAAACGCGTCGCGGTAAGTTAAACCTCCGACAGGGTCACTTCGGATAAGCAGAAGTGCTTTACGATCGTTGCTGCCTCGGTGTTTGGGATTTCCTTCGCTCCCTTATCCACTTTGTGATTACTCCGTCTCGAGAAGCGGCGTTGATTGGCTGGCAGAACGTTCACGGCTAATGAAATTTAATTGCCGTCGATTAAAACGGTCCGGCTTATCTTCGGTTTGCCTAGCGTATAAACCTGCTCAAAAAGATTCCAACATCCTCGCGGTAATTTGTTCAACCTGTAATTATCGCTTTCGAACGTATGATAGGTAAGAACGTTTCGAACGGTACATCCCTGGTTAAAAAGAAATACACTCGAGTGCAACGTAGTTTCTTTCTAATTGAAAGTAAAAGGGTCGCTGTCTTTCAATTGTTCTCGATTGTAGGTGAAAGATGAGGGTATAGATGATCGCTTAGACCTTTGATAAGGTGATAAATGGTAATTGCGTCGGCTGGTTTGGAAATCGTGATATGAGGAAGCGATTATGATTTTGGATGCTGGTGGGTTCGCGTGCCGAGGTCGTGATCCGAGCAAGAGGCGTGGGAACGGGAACGTCCCCGAGGTTTTAAAGCCTCGAATTAACTTCTTTTTGTTTCTCGCCGCGGAAAAGAATTTCGACGGACAAATTGGCGAGCCTTGCCGAACCCTGAAAGCCGTTCTCCGGTTACGGTTCCCTGTAACGAGACCTTTTCGGTCACCCGTTAGCTGCTGTTGCTCCGGGATCGTGCGAATTTTCGACGATCCTTTCCAATCACCCGTGAACTTTGACTTTCGACATTCAACGTATGTACAATCGATTCAAACCGCTCGAATACTAATTTCGAAGCTTGGCGATTTGGGAACTTGGGTTTTGGGGATTTGAAATTTGGATATTCTTAACTTTGGTAATTGATAAATTCCTAATACAAGATATCCTACATCATCACTCCATCGATATATTGTGGACTATCAGATTTTAGCTCAGTTCATTCTGTAGGTAACTAGTACCCAGCTAATTACACAAATGACTGCTATCCAACACGCTCTATCCACATAACAGCTCCCAAGAGCAAAAGTGTGTCCTGGATGCGTAGATATAAATATGACGAAAGAGAAGAAAAGGACATTGATGCAGACAAATTGCTAAAGTAACGACGACATCGCGAACGTTGAAAGGGAACAACGTTATTCTCCGATGTTTTTAATTAATGATGTTCGTTAAGAGAGACATTGTCCCTTTAATCGCTGGGATAGAATCTCGCGAATATGGCTGACGTTTAATTCCATCGGTGCGCGCGCTCGTGAACGCGGTGTACGCCGTCGTTTCGCGATTCGGAATTAATGTACCAATTAATGGCTTCATCGTGTGGGCAGCCAGCAACCGGAAATTATGACGTTGTTTCTCCCCGGTTTCTGCCACGGTGCGTTATAAAGGTGGAAGCTGCCTGGTCAGACGTTTATGGACAAAGAAACACAATTGAGCCTGTCCGCGAGAGTAACCGTGGCCGAGAAAGGGAAGAGAAAATAAATTAATCCTTGCTCGAGCTTGCTAGAGGAAAGACACCGATAAAGGCCGATGCTCCTACTTTCACCCAATCATTGCAAGTGAAATACTTTCGAGAATATATGGTTGATAAGAGGAGCAGATCGTTCAGATACCCCATGTTTTAAGATACTTGGTTGTTTTGAAGGAACTGTAATTAGTGAAATTAGGAATAGGTAGGGGGTGACTCTCATGTAACATTGCATTTTTGTGGAAAGAGAGGACCGTGTAGAGGAGAAGGTCATAAAGGTAAACGGGAAGTTGACCCCCGGAGGAAAGGACCAAGCGAGAAAGTCAGTCGACTCTTAAAGACGTCGGCACCGCTTAATTATCATGCTAATTAGTCGCAACGAACCCCATGGCGTGAACGACGAAAAACATGGGTCACCTTTGAGCGAGCGTTTCGTGATCGATGCGCGAAACCTCACAGCGTGATCCTCGTTAATTATTTTATTGTCGGTGCCTCGGGCTGGGACATAATAAACAGTCCTTGTCCAATAGCGGCTACGTGATTCGTTTTATGGGGCGTTTACCCCGTGGCGTAGACTGTTCTCGTGATTGAATCGAGGTACATCCTCTCGTTAACTCCAATATAGTTACCAATCGCATTTTATTGTGATTGCATTTTAGCTATCTCCGATTTTTACGAGTATTTATAAATTAACCATTGTCGAAACTGGAAGGAGGGTATTGGAATTAAATTCTATTACTTTGACTTATATGCGTGACGCACTCGTTACACTACATTGCTCATTCAATCATTAACAAATATGACGAATCCTCCGACGAAGATAGAATCGTCGCGTGCACGGGTATCCTCATCCCTTCACTTCTTTATATTCGTATCTTTCCACCGAGCGTCTAGTTATGAAATAAAACAGCGTTGTATCACATGAATACCCGTACACATTAAGTTCGCGAGGTGGCGCAATAACTCGGGGAGGACTTTTACGCGGGACGAGAGAGAAAGAGAGAGTCTTGATTTACAGCTGCTTCACGACCTGCCTTAATAGAAGAACTGCCAACCTACAAGCCGCCTAAGACCACCTTCTTCTTAACAGCCCGTGAATCTCTTCTTGCGTCGACGGGATTCTTGCCGGGACGATTGCTTCCCTCGAACGTGTCCGATTCGCTCGAGAACATCTATCAAACGCTCGGGACTTAGGCAGCCATCGTGTTTTCCGTCGGCTCGAACATTCGAACATTCAAATGTTTTACGAGAATCGCGCGTGGCTTCGTTAAGATTCCATTGATCCTACGTTTCTTCTACCCAGCCGGCTTAGCTAATGCATAAAAGTGCAACTGACTTCATCAAGAGTAACAGTATCGGCCAGTCATTAGGCTGCCTGATGAAACTGACACGGCTTAGCCTCCTCAACATTCATCAGGATACACACTGGATGTGTTGTTTAATAGACTGCCAACTGTGCTAGGTCAATTTTGATGGGGAACTAGTTGATGCTGCTTTCTGTTTCACTGGAGATGGAGGGAAATACATTGCATAGTTTCAATCTTTGTAACGTTAAGGGGAGGGAGTTGCAGAACGTTGATTTGGACTACTCTAAATCGAACTGCATCGAATTGAATTGTATCGAATTGAGCCATACCGAATTGGACAACTCTGGTTTAGACGTCCTTGAATTGGTTCAGGACGAATCGGACCACGTCGATTTGTACCACGTTCAATCAGACCACGTCGAATTGAATCTCATCGAATCGCACCACGTCAAATTGTAATGGAATTGAATCTCGTCGAATGGGACTGCGCCGAAAGTGAATTGCATCAAACAGGATCACGTCAACTTCGAGCTGACCACGTCGACCACTTCAGCGATACGAAAAATAAGAAATTTATATCTCACTAAAAACCTAAGTTCCATGCATCACGCGTCAACGCTTATCTATATACCAACATGCTCTTCACGCATCATCTCAGCAGCTCCAGAACGAAGGTGTTAACACTCGGTATAATGTTTCGCTTCTTCATCAGAGCACTCAATTCGATCTTGACACGCGTTCTTATCGTCCGGGCAGAGATATCCGAGCAAATGCTTGGCTTCTACACTCGTATCTTCTTTCTGTCGGTTTAAAAAGGGTTCTGGTTGCGAGGACATCGTAATACCCGGGATCCTTGAAGTGGTTACACGAAGGGGCGATAAGCGACGACACTTTTGTGAGCGCCGAACGTGGTTGGACAGGGAGAGGACCAGAAACGGTAGCCAATACGGTCACACCGCGACGATGGAAATGAGACATTAAAACCACAGACTGGACCGCCTGTAATGGAGTTATTACGCCGATAGATGCTGAAGAGGTCGCGACTAAAAGAGGAGGAGGAAAATGTTCCGACGAAACTCCGATAGGAAACATGAACATTAATAGCTGGACAGCATACGCCGAGCAAAACGACCTTGTTAATGGAGCCAGGATCGGTTTGCAGCCGCGGGTCGTTGACTCGATTATTAATACAAACATTCTGATGGAATGTTTAAATACTTATCGGTAATTCCGTATGTAAGTGTATGTGGTACTCGTACATGGTTGGTTTAATACGTCAGAATTCATTAGATTTAAGGTTTGCTAACTGAGCTCGCGTTGCATGCTATTCGCGTTATACCGTTCGATGGAACTATTGATTCGAGTATCAAATATTCGAAGATTCTGGGTACCTGGGCAGATATCGATTAGTTATACATGCATGTTGATCATGAATTTATAAATGAATCTTTGAATATAGATGAATGCGATAAATAAATGTACCTAACTATGAATCTCACTATGAGTCTACAAAATAATGAATCCATAGAAATTATGACGTGAATGATTTCAAGTTGTCTTGCAATAAAACATCATAACCAACAGTTGAACGGAATATTAGACAAAGAACGAAAGGAAGAAAATACGGATGTATGTTACTTAAAAGCACAGAGTTAAATAACGTGTTCGAAAGGAAGCTCAGAGAGAAGGCAAATTCGTCGTATCTGAGATTGCGCTCGTCAGACGGGTAGACTCGTCAGACTCGCAGCAGAGATGGCTGAGATTCACGGAGAACGTCGGGTCTTTCCCCAGGAGGATACCTCATGCAGATTCCTCTTCATTCGTATTAATAACGAGACTCTGGCCAGGCCAGACCGCAAAGCCAAGGTCATCGGGGTTAAGGCGTGTTCAACAAGCTGTTCATGGCTACTACCTAAAGGGACTAGGCTCTTCTGCGCACCCGGAAGCGCAGTGTCTTGTAACTCAAGAACGTCTGCGCTGCCTTCCAAGACATTCTATCTCCGGAATTTCTGATATGTCCACGTTCGAATCACAAAACACTTTCCTTGTTCCTTCGTTTCGAACGGAGAAAGATACCGTGACAAGGATACCTTTCAGTAAAAGTGGACTTTAGCCATGGGTGCAGCTTGCATATTCTAGAACGTAGGTTGATTCTTCGATGAGTGGGCATACCATGTGTCGAGTTAACCACGGATTCTCCTCATAATTCTTAGCAAATAACTTCCGTAATTTATGAGCAGATTTACGTGATTAAGTATGCTTAATGGATTAAGCATGTTCACACATATGGTTTCTTAATCAATTTATTGAGCATGGGTTGTGGATATTTTGTAATTTCTTTTTGAAGATTTATTTGTATAGTTAAATATTCAAAATTAATTGAATTTCGAAGTGAAGAGATTGTCTACCAGTGACCATTCGATATATGTATTACGTCGTACAACTAAGTTTTAAGACAATACATCAGAGAGTTCAAAAGAGTTAACATGTAATTGTACAATCCGTGGGTGCTGGTTCTCGAATAAAAATAACATAAATGGAGATACAAGGTAAGTACCGTTTTGATGGTTTCTAGAGGATATCATCATCGAGCACTTCCGTATAGGGACAGGTATACGTTTCTATTTATTATAAGTCGGGAAAGTGGACAATCGGGAGCCGTGGTCGAGCGTAAATCACGACGAATCGTCTGGTGGCGCGCCTTAACGCTAAGCACTGGGTATATGGAATCTATAAGAAGGATGCGCAGGCGGCAGTGATATATCGTACGAGTCCCTCCATTGTCTCTGACTAAGTTCACAACGACGGGCCACCGAGCAACGAGACTCTTCCTCGTATTAATTACAACGTCCGAGCGAAACCACCGGTTCAGCCGAGCTGCCTTTGGACCAAACGGCTAGCTCGATTTTTCTTCGAGCTCAGCGGGCATCAATGAATCTGGCCGAATACCTGGTGTTCACATATCTCTCATTCAATTTCGCTCATATTTCTCCTCTAGAATATCATGCCAGAATATTTGATGGCAAAATATGATATCAAGTCATTGTATTAAATACAACAAAAGCACTTAGTTGAAAAGTGAATGTATATAAAAGCACTCGAACAAATATGCAAATTGATATATCTTTAACAAAGATCGATAAACAACACAATACTGCAATAATTATCTAAACTGTGGCAACGGTAGAAAGAAATTGAAATGTTTCACTCACCATGTGGAGCCTGCCTGCACAGTCTTGCGAACATCTTTCAGTTTGTCGATGCACATCTACCTGAAATTAGAGTAGCGAATTAATGGTAAAGAAAAGTACGAATATATCGGAAATTTCTTATCAAATTTTCACTTGCATAGACGTTAACGCACGACCATCCGATAATTACGAAACGGATATCAAAATTCATAAGCGGGAACGAGGTATCGAACCCTGGCGTAGCATAACTCATGACGCCCGAGGCGTAACGGTGTCGAGTGTCAGATGGGATATTTCCTTAACGCTAATGGCTACCAGTCGTCTGCTAATAATTACTAGCTCTCCTTGACTAATAGGTAACGACAGGTGATCTTCCGTCACGTTTTATCCTATAACTATACTCCGGTCTACAGATTTCACGCTGCCCTCCAGGCACGTCAGCTATCGATCGCCGATGGTACATTGAAAAATAAACCGCGCAAAAAACGCTATTCACGGTTCCGGGACTCTTATATAACAACATCCTACCAACCATGAAATTTAATTAAATATTAACGTTTGCATATAATGCTGGAATATTATACAGCTTTTTTCAGATACTTTGCTATAGAATTGACAGGAAACATCGTTTAGATAAAGTACATGAATAATGGCGTATTTTCATACTGTTACCGGTTCTGTATTGCTGCGTTGCATGACGATGCGTTGAATGGCTATAAGAGAAATGGTCGTATATTAGATCGCTATGTGTTACATCTACGCGGTAGATTGCCACGTGTTATGGAGCGTTAAGGAGCCATGCGTTTACCACACGTGCAACTTTGCACGCGTTGTTTTCTCCGTGCGTAGCATCTTGGATGCGTTCTGTTCTCCACATGTGGCATTTCTGGCGCATTGTATTCTCCATGTGTGGTATTTTGGGCGCGTTGAGTTCTCTACGCATGGTATTTGGGGTGCGTTGAGTTCTCCACGCATGGTATTTGGGGTGCGTTGAGTTCTCCACGCGTGGTATTCTGAGTGCTTGGTATTTTTAGCGCATTAGTTACTCCATACGTAGTATTTTGAGTGCATCGAGTTCTCCACGCATCGTATTTCCTGCGCCTAGAATTCACAATGTGTTCTCTACCTAATTTTCTACCCACGATATTTTCGTTCCATCATGTTCTCCACTGGCAATATTCTCCATATACCTCATTCCTCACGCATCAAATTCTCCACATACAGCATACTCAACCCACCACATTCTCCACATATTATATTCTCAAAGTCGTCTCCAAATTTCCAAAATGACCCCCATCAAAGATCCCAAAATAAAGATCATAAAAATCACAGTACCACAACAAAATCTGCGCTGTTAAATCAAACACAAAGGAGTCTGAAGATCAAACACCTACCAGATCGAGTTTTCGACCAACCAGATAGTTATCTGATGGAAGTAACGCGTATCTGACAGTGGCGCGTCCAAAGGGAAGCATTCCCGACATGTTTTTGATCAGGGTCGACGTCGTAGAACGCGTTGGGAGTCTCGGGTTGATCAAAGCTGACGGAGATCTTCGAATGGCCAGGTTTCATCAGAATTTCAGATGACGAAGCCTGATGAAAATTTATCGAGAGGTTCAGGAAAGGATAGACAAATTGTTGAAGCTCTTTTCATTTGTCCGGTCTCGGTAAGCGTGTCATACCGGTATATTTACGAGACAACGGAATTCGTTTTCCCAGGTTGCGTCGGCAACGGGAGTTTATCGAGTGAATTCGAAGTGCCTTTTTTTTCCAAGACTTCGCGAACGGATCGTTTCCGAGTTTGATGTTGCGTATACATAAACGATCGTGCCGGGTAAATATCGCGTCTTCAAAGGACCAATCGTAAATTTATATTTACGCCGACAAGTATTGTTCGTGTCGCGGATAGAATAATGGACCGCATAAATTGCCGCGATGATTTTCCGTGAGGAATGTTTTTAACCGCGGGAGCACACAAAAGGATAGATTAACGCGATTCTTTCGCCTGGTCGTTTTAACATATTATCTTATCGAAAGATCGCTGGGGGAGAAGAAAATTGAGCTGCAGGTTCGCACACAGTGAAATTATCATTTACAATGATCATTAGCATGCGACAAGCGACGGTAAGATGAGAAAGTCGTCGGGCCGTTTACGTAATAGCACGAAGAGGAAACACGGTCTACGTTGTGTGTACCATTTGTACCCGTGTTGTTGCGCATAAATGCGCAAAAATGATTTACATCGTTCCCGGTGCTTCTAGATAATGGTCTTTCTATACCTCCGACGAAATGGGAGGCAGAGGGACAGAGACAGAGAAGGAACATTAAAACCAGAGACTTCACCGGTGTAAGCGTCATTAGCTTCTTTGCCTTCCTGCTGACGGATAACTTTTCTAATTCGCAATTTAAGATACGATCAGGAAACTACTTTAATTTATCTGTATGGCGGCTTGATTAACCGACCATCAATCCTCGAGAGAGATGTTTCAACTTATAAACGGACTGTAATTTGCAGAACACTGGAGCCAAGAAAGAAACTCATAGTTCGAACCTCGTAATCAGAGGAAGTGCTCTGAAAACACTTTTATTTCACGATATACATATTGACAGGCCTATTAAATGCTTCTATTAAGTACCGTCAGTTCCTGCGGATTCTAAATTACGTTCGAGCAATGCTATATTGAGAATTTTGAATAATCGTTATTCTACGAAGCTTGACTATTAATTACAAAAAGGATAAATAAATCGTTTCAACGTTGACAAAATAATAATAGTAGTTACAGGAAGACAAGTTTGAGAAAAGGAACTTTTAATCGGAATAATTTCTTCCTGTTCTAAGGCACTGTGAGAATATACTTGTTTATTAGGGAATACAGCTAATCGTTATCATAAATGTTTGTATTGTAGTTATGTGAAAAACAATTTGAAGATAATCTGCAGACAATATACGAACCACTTCCTATTATTCCAGTCGGCGAACTGCCAGAAGAATTCCGTGTTTGTATAAGAGCGTAAAATAATGGAAATCAATTTCCATTAATGTCAGCGCACTTTGCGAGAGAATTTCACACCCGAGTTATTCGAAAAGGCATTAAGAATAAAGAAAGAACGAAGTGTACGGTATAAGCTGCATCGGAGGAACGGGAGTACCGGGCCAGTCGTGTTCTCTTCGGCATAATTACCCGGGATACAGCCATTAATTAGTATCGCTAATTATGTGGAACAGCGGCAGCAAATACGGCGCTCTGTTCGGGGATTCAAAGCCCACTTGGTTTATCCTATTTGTCGTGCATAAATAACGGATTAACGCCGCGATATGGTAGCTTATGCAAATGCAAGTTCAAAGTTTATAGCATTTAATTATGTATAATCGGGATTGAGGATGATAAACGGCGGTGGAGCCGGTGTGGCCAGGTTTTAATCGAATTTAGGATACGATCGAAAATTTTGCCCAAAGATGGCCCGCTAAACGGATGACTTCCGGCCATTTGTACGTCCGGCGCGAGTTCCGATTGCGCAGGCCTTTTGTACGGCGCGATAATAACGTATCGTAACGTATTGCTCGCACGATGCTCGAGGTGCAATAAATTATTCAGCACGCTCGGGCAATAAGCACGTTGCTAGCTACACCGTTTTGCGGTTCCGTTGCTTGCGAGATTGATGCAATCGAATCGATTCGAATTTAGACATTTCGGGTTTGGGAATTTGGGGACTTTGAGATTTGGACAATTCAGAATTTGTTTTTCTTCCTGGTTAGGAATTCAGGTCTCTAGAAATGTGGACCTGTACAAGTATACAAATCTCGAGATTTAATAATTCAGAAGCTTACTTCATAAAAAGCTTGAAGAAAATCGAAATTCACTTCGCAGCATGAGTACATGAATATAAAAATCTGATAAATTAAAAATTTGTAAACACAAACATTCGATATACAGAATCCCCCGTATCCCCATTGAGTGAACATCCAAGGGTGCGGTCCATATTCCGAGGCCAGTCATCCCAGCCATCCATCTCCCTATCCACTTACGCCACAATCCATTGTCCTAAACAAATCTGCGATTAAAGTAGCTGGAAAGGATTCGCGGCAAAAAACAGGGACATTGAACGAGGGACAGACGTAATGCGACGCGTTGATGTACGAGTCTCGGTCGATCGAAAAGCCGGAAGTGGTGAGGTAAAAAACTGGCATTTAGAGTGGAGCTGGGCACCCTGCCAAGTCTGATCGTCCAGGTCGGATGGGAGGGCTGAAAAGCAGGTTAGGCCAACGTACACCAGCCGGCTGTTTGACATAACCAGTTCGAAGCTGCGGGCAAGGACGCTCGTCGCCTCTTGCTTCTTCCTTCTTCTTTTCCCTGGCTCTCTCTCCTGGGACACAATCGGCCGTTACTGACCACCGCAATGCATCACGGATCGATCGCTGCCACTCACAAATCCACCGCAGAGTTCACCGAGAACCGCCTCACCGGAAACGAACAGACGAACAAACGACCAGGAACAACTTTTACGCGACTTCCTTCTGCTAATTGAACGTATGAGAAGGGTCAATGTCGAATGATGCTTTATTACGTGTCGACCTCGTAAATTCAATGCTGGTAGCTCGCTTCCGGGGAACTCGACACTTCCTGCTCGTTCGTCACGAACCTTCTCTTGCCTCCATTTTTTCGAACCACCGATGCGATTGTAATGTGCAAGCATCTTTCCAATTGGAATTTTTTGGAATGTTATATAAATGTTCAGATTTCTTTCGTACAATTTTTATTAGGTATTTGAACAACTTTTGTATCATTGTCAAATAATTTTTCTTACGTATAGAACAATTTGTATATTTTTATTCTGACTTTTCAGTCTGACATTAAAACAGTCTGAGTCCATTATCAGTTTACTTGTCTAATTTTATATTTGTAAATCCTCTAACTAAGTGAATACTTAATCTTCCATAGGGATACCCAAAAAGATGTGTTTGTATTTCATCTTGAACGTGTTTTCTCCATCTCCATTTTATCAAGTTGTACTTCTCTGGACCTATCACATATTCCGATCCATTATAAAACATGAAAAATGTCGAATACAAGAAGCTTATAATACGATTTCAACGAGTGAACAATCAAACGAAGAACAAAAAAGAACTCGAACAAGCAACATAAATTAACTGGAAGACGTGCATCATCGATTTTCCAGAGCAGTATTTTTACCGACATCGAGCAATTATTCCGCAGAAAATTCAAATAAAGGTAATAAGATGGCTGAAAACCTTTTACAGGCAAGTGTTTTTGCCGCGTGTCAGATGTAGCTGAGCGATCACCCTGCTGGGGCCGCTTGTCGCGAGCGGAAAGGAAAACGCGTCTCCAGGAGGTAGCGCGTTTTTCCTGTCGCATATACACGCGTTGAAGATCGACTCGCGTATATATATGTATAAGTACTCGCGAACGACGCCGTGGCTCGATCGTTAAACCGTGATGGAGGTAAGTTCCACGAAAAACTGGATCCGTAACGTAACAGGGTCCCTGTGGTTGATTGTTGTTCGTGAGGCGAGTCCACGGTCCTCGAACGACCGTTCGTGCACGTAAAGCTTCGCTGAGATCGACATTTTTTGCAGTGAAATCGTTCGACGAACTTTCCACGATCTTGATGGAAAAATTATCGAACGAGAGGAACATCTTGATTGCTGGGACCATTTCAATGTTCATTGCGTAGTTTTCACTCGTATAGAGGTCCGCCATTTTGGTGGCACTTGCAGCCTCGCGGACAAAATGGCCGACATGAGATATGTGAGAGGTGAACATTATACAAAGTGTTTAAGAAGTTTTAGGTTAGACTAACAAACATATATCTCTATTTATAAGGTAACTACATCCTAACCGAGTATCTCGAAACAAGTTTGAAGGTTCATAAAACGACTGCGTATTATAATAATATTTCTACTCGTACCCATCAGAATTTCATTAAATATATGATATTAATGTATGATCGATGAACGAAGTTTGATTAAGGACAGGTTGTTTCGAAGAATCAGTGATAACGTTTGTTCGGTAACGAGGTCGACGTTAATGTCCGGAATACATTACATTGAAAAGCTATAACAGGTTTACGGCCGTGGCATTTCGTGTAGCCATATCACGGTTTAAATTATCGATCGTTAGATCGTGTAATTTAATTATCCTCTTTAATCTCGTTCCTGGACGCTAATTACACATGAATGCCGAGTCGTACGGTAATTAGCGCGTGTAAAATATCGAATTGCACTTGTGCCCGTGTTTCCTTTCTGGAAGTTCATTATTCGTTGCGATATCGTCGAGGAACAACCACCTGAAACTTTATTTTGTTCTTCTCGAGGGCGCAAAGTTGTAAGAGGATTGTTTGGGAATTAGAAAATTTCGGGGTTTAGAAGATTAGATAATTTGAGAATTTGGGGATTTTTAAATTTGGGGACTTAGACATGTAGGAGCTTAGGGAATTTGGAAGATTTAGAAATTTCCTTAAATTTCCCTAGAACTGTCGATATACTGGTACCAGTTTCGTTACAATATTTCTAGAATATAATCTCCCTAGGACCCCATTAGAATCTCTTCATAACCTCCCTAGAACCACCTTAGAACCTTCCTAAAATTAACATAAAATCTCTAGAAATTCTAGATCTAGGTTGTATTTCTAAAAAATCTTTCTAGAACTTCCTAGAATTGTCCAGAAATTTATACGACCGCTGTAGACAGTGTTAAATCAGCCGATCGAAACCCACTCCGTGAATCTTCCTAATGAAAATCACTTACACAGCATGATGCAGCGTATCGAAAAGAGATAATATAACAGTGTCATGTAACGGATATGGAGCGTAATAAAACGGATAATGAAACGAGTACGACGAAGAAAATCGCATAAAATGAATTAGCAAAACCAGTGATAAATTACAGCGTTTTACAGTTAATACTTGCCGGTTAATAAGTAGAGCGTAAAGGTACGGCAGTTAAATAGAGGACGACCGGTGAGTACACAATAAAGTTGCGCTTTAATTAAACGCGTTGAAAAATACAATTCGATTGTTGGGCATCTAAACGATGTTAAAGGACGGTTACAAGAAGCGAACGAGAGCAGGGATTTATCGAGAGACATTAAAACTGTTCTGGTAACGGTATCCGCTGCGAACGTGAAAGGGTGGTTGGATCCGTTCCGTTTCAACTCTCGATAGATCGAGATCTAAATGTTCAGGCGAAAATCAACCATGCTGAAACAGTACAACTCATTTCCCCGATCATTGGGAACCGATGAATCGTGGAATGTGAAAACTGGTAGAACGACACCTGGATTCATGTTCCTACGACTAAATTCGTTTTAATTGAGTATCGGTCGTCCGATAAGGACGCGTGGCTTTCAATTAAATCGGGATAATCGGTGAAAAATCGTGAATCGTGTCCGAGGGACCGTGAAACTTCCGCATTGATAATGATAATTAATAGGTTGACGCTATAATTTATTGGGTAACGTCATCTTCGTTCATTATGCCACGATACTTACCGCTTGTGGCTCCAATGTATAACTCAATGGCAGAATTTATTGCATCATTAAGGTAATACATACGATACACGGCGATGCAGATAACATAATCATTTCACGGATAGACCACGTTCTATCGAATAACGATCAGCGATGCGCAAGATGCGATAGTCGATATCTAATTCTATTCCGTCTGCGATTCGATGAAGACGATCGACCACGATTAAGTAGTTATTTGCGATATTAAGCGTCTTGCATTCGGTAACTGGTTTTATTGATCCGCGTTGTTCACTCACGCTGTGATTCGATCATTTTATGGATGTTGATTTCGGGATTTTTTGATTTATGGACTTTTGAGAATTTTTGAATTTGGGGAAATTAGTGAAATTGGAGAAATTGGGAATTCTAAAATTTGGAAATTTTTGAATTTTTGAGAATTTAGGGAACATGCAATTTTTGAACTAAAAATATAGAATATAAAAACTGAGAATACAGTAAGTAGATAAAGACTACATTAAAAGTAAGAATACATGAATGTATCATACGTAAGAACATAGCACCATACGAAGATTTGAAGTGTCCCGATACATTAATGTCGTATGCAAGAACAAAATTGACACGGTGGATCGTTTCCTGGTCCGTGTCGAAAGAGAATGATCGTAGCAGAAAACGATACCCGGTACACGCAGGATCTGGCCAGTGAACACGTAACACGACAACGAAGAAGGCGCAACAACTGACCACCCTCTGCGTTCGACCGGTAAACGGATACGGCCATGTCTGGACACCGGATATCGCGGTTCGTTAGTCCCGCGTCTCACGGACCGGAAATCATTCTTTGCTCTCGAGACAAACGTGAACTTTCTGCCGTTCGACGCCGTTAATGACCGTCAAACAACTCGCTCTATCGGCAGACTGCCTCTTCTCTTCTCGTCATCCCTCGAGGATACCGTCTCCAGTGCTATCGTGAAAATCGAAGAAAAACTAGTTTACGTTCGTCTTTTAATGGTATAACCACGAGAAATAAAGTGGACGAGACGGGATGTTGAACTAACTCAATTATTGACGGACTTATTCACACTTTGTCGGTTTTTGAACAGTACTGTGCCAAAAACAACCCTTGGGAGTATCCTCCTACGTGAATGTGAAAATTAATAACAGTCAACCTATGTCATAACATGTGACAATCTACACCACATGTGATTAAATAATAAATGATTCTTTTGCGTGTATTAATTATGTAGCCATGTTAAAGTAATTTTTTGTTATCGATCTTAACATAAAAAATGTAGGTATTCTTGTTCAATAAAATGAATGTAACGCGTCTACAAAGAAATGAATTTGTATCTTTAATAATCGAGTCGAAGATCGATTAAATTACAGTTTCTTGTAGAAGAGAGTTAATTACCGAATTTTATCGGTATAAGGGGTCCGATACGGCTACCTTTAAACGAAATACGCATAATTGGAAGCTATAGCGACGGAAAGTTAAAAAAGGTCGTGGTAAACGCCGGTGTCATCTTGTTTAATTAAAACAGCTTTGAAAGAGACCGAGGCATTATAAACGTGACCGAAACGGGGCGAGTTTTCAACGACGCGACGCGCGTTGAAAGGAGCGCGCGAAACCGAGAGAAATGTTAATTAAGCTCGATAACCTGATCGCTATCTCTGTTCCGATATTAGATGTGCTAATTAACGAGACAACTCCGATCTGCTACTTGTTCTACCCTCTAAATGTTGCGCATATTTATTAGGTAGATGTATCTACCTAATCAAAACACATATCTACCCGTAAAACGTCCACAAAGTAAAGTAAAATAAATGTGAAGAAAAATAGAACATAAGTTGAACAAATAAAAATTGATAGGTGTATAAGTGGGCAGAATTTTTACTGTCTAGTACAATATTTAAAAATCAGCTATTTAAAAAATGTATAAACCTAAAAATCTAAAAATCTACAAACTAGTGTCGGTAGCGCAAATACGCAAATACAACAGCACAGCTCTTGCCGCTGCAGATAGGTATATCAGCGGTGGCGATAAAAGGGTAAGAAAAGGGAATAGAATAAGAAGCAGCGAAATAAAGGAAAAAAGTGTGAGGTTGTCAGGACAAAATCGAGACGGGTCCGGTGGACGTCGTAAATCTCACGGTTGACGCGTTTCGGGAGGAAAAGGACGCTGGCCAATTTACGATCGTCCAAAAGGAACGTAGGAAGAGCGGAGGTGTTCGACGAGCCGAGCAAAGAGGAAACGACCGACGGAATTCGTAACAGCTCCTCGTCTTTTTCTTTTCGATTAACTTTCTTCCGCTCGACAGACCACCGATGCTACCCTAGGACTTGCGTACCCATCGGAATAGCTCGACCTGTGACGTACTTAGAGAACTGTCAACGGTTGTCGGATGAGAATGCTCGATAGTCAACGTTCGCCTGCTTGTTAACCACTGGTCAAACAGTGACCGTTTTCGATCGATTCTGCCATGTCGGTGGACGTCGCGGTAGGTGCGAAGACGCGTCCTCCAAAAGATCCTCCACAGTGATCGGACCGAGGATCCGCCTCCTTTGATTACGACCGCCTCTACGTCCTTTAGAAATACTTCTGGCATCTTTGGGACTTCGAGGATCTGGAATTTGGGTGCTTGGAATACTTGGAACGTAGCAACTGGGAAGATCTGGAATTTCAGAGATTTGGACTTAGGGGGCCGTGGGACTTGGGTGACTTTGAACTTAGCAGCATTGGCACTTGGACGATATGGAATTTTAGTGATTTGGACTTAGAGAGCCATGGGACTTGGGTGACTTTGAACTGAGCAGCATCAGTACTTGGAAGATCTGGAATATGAAAGATTTTGATCATGAAAGGATTTGGAATTTAGCAGCACTGGGATCTGGAAGACCTGTTATGTGGTCCTCCAGAGTCCACTTAGGAGTTTGGAAACTTACGTGACTCGGGATTTGAATGATTAGGAATTTCTGATATTTGGAACTTAGATGTGGAACACTTGATTCTTGGACACTGTAGAATCTGAAAACTCTGTGCCTTGCAAGCTACGCAGTATCTACCATCTTTCCAAACAAGGATATCATCAAAATAACTATGACAAGTTCTAACCCTTCCTGATGTTCAAGTACTAGCAAATCTAACCACAAGTCCAACGTAAATGAACGTGGTTTCAACCCCGAAGCGGACAGGAAAAGCGAACGAAACGATTTGTCGAACGTAGCCAGAAGTAATCTGTCACGATAATTTCAGAAGAAAGGACGTTATTAATGAAAGGACACGATCGTTGGTAGCGACTGGGAATTTATTCGATGTCCGCGATGTCGTGGATCAACGATGTCTCCCGAGTGTTTGATGGGTTGTCTGGTTTATTCCTGTTTGATTAGAAATATCTGAATGGTCGGCAGAGGGATTACAGATCATCGCAGCAGTCAGAGTTAACCGGCTGTCGAGGGGAACTATAGACGCGGAAGAGAAGGTGGCCTCGACGCGAATGACTAGGTGCTGCGTGCTCTTAAGCGACTAATGGTGATTTATAGAGGGACATCGACAGGCTTGTTTGTTTCTTTCCCACCCTATCGACTCGCGATCATTGCGACGTCACAATTAAGCGACGAGTGTACGCTCGATAGCGTCGAATAATCGCGCCGTCGATCGACGCTCGGCGTAGACTCTGTCATCGGAAATGAATGAATCCGAATACCAGCCGCAGCTTGACTAGATTCAAACCGTTTGAAAACAATTTCTTGTCGAGTAGCTTGTAGCGATGGTAATGCTCGAACATCACGGAATATCAACGTGATCGTGCAGCGACCGTGACTGGCGCGATTCTGCGTAAGACGGCAGGGAAAACTTAGATGCCGCTCGCAACAGATCTATTATTATTCAGGTGTACAACGTCTAAGTGCAGAGAATCGGAGATTCGCTTGGCTCTTCGTGATCGCGACGGTGATGAAGGTTCTATCTCGAGAAGTTTCACAATTTTTACAAGACCTTGTACAGGTTCATCAGTTTCGTGGCTACGAGGTTTTCGGTGTTATGAGCTCTTCGGGATCTCAAGTTTGATTTCAAGGAATATCATAGATACGTGATCTTGAGTTTCGAATATTTCAAGTGAGGTTTTAAATATTCGAAAGTTACATCTCGAGCTGCTAAGTTCCAAATATTCCAAGATGTGTTCCACAGCTCTCTAAATCCAAATTCAACTCTCTCATCTCCTGAACCATTCAACTTCCAAATCATTTAAGTTCATACTTCCTAACAATATCATGCTTCGTGAAAACAAGAAGCTGATTGTTCGTAACTGTAAGAATCTCTCAAAATAGACTTAGCTCCATCGTGATCCCTTTAAACCTTGAAGGTCCGCGCGTCACTGGAGCCTGGCAATATTCCCTGGACGTAGAAATGTAATTTGAACCTCGGCTATTTTTCTGGCGAATAAATTGCACGACACGGTTAAATTCCACGAGAACAATTACGGGCGGACTCATTAACGCCCTTGACGAAGGTCGGTATAGCTCGCGTGCAGGTCCATTGAATCTCGGCAATAGCGATATTGCGGCGGGTCAGTACACCTTGTAAACACGGAACGGGCTCGCCAAGGCCCCCTCTAAGCTCGCAAGAAGTGAGTGGCAGGATGAATGCGGCTGATTACATTCAAGAGGCTTTTTCAGCCGGTCGTGCAGCACGCCGGTATAATAACGCGACGTGGTCTCGAGCATGGTCGAACGGACGTTGCGTATCCTCGCCATTGTGCACCGCCTTTATTCCGTCGACTTTCCATGCGAGCTAGCGACGCGTGGACGGCTCCTAAGTACCGGTGTTATACGATCGGTCCTTTGCCTTCTCGAGATTACCGGTGCCCGGGCAAAAACCGCTTGCTCCGAGCACGCGTTCCATCCTATCGGATTATAAATCATGCACGATCTAATTGCATCCGCCATCTCGGGATACGCGTTCCTCTTCATTGTTCTGCGTTTCTTGGCCGATCATCGAACGCCTCGGCGTTAACGACGAACCGTTCACCTGCTCCTCTTATGCGATTGTTTAATTCCGAGATATTGATGGCTCCTACACCGCTGTAATTTAACGATACAACGCTCTTCTATGATACTACCTTCAGGTGAAAGGGTTAACTAGGTGTCTGTTCGGCATTCAGCCTTCCAGTAGATTGATAACCCTAACGGTTGTCTTTTGTTGCAGTCAGGATCGTGTTCATCGTCGATCGAAATCTTGGTGCCGAGGACGCGGTACGAGTTATTGTAAAATTGTAAGTCAGCGCTTATTGCTCACGCGATTCTAATCTGAGTGAATGGAGGGTTAAATAAAGATTTAGATATCTAAATTTTGGAATTTGGCAATCTGTATATTGAAGGATTGAGTGATCGGTAATCGAGTGATTGAAAAATTGCAAACTGGCAATTGAAGGCAATTGGAAGTTGCAAAATTCCACGATTGAAAATTATAAATTAGTAACTTCAAACCTTGTGAATAATGCTTCTGAAAATGTGAAAAGCAGTTTGAGGAACTGAAAGTTTGTGAAATAAAAAATTGAAGAACATAAAAAAGCCTAAAATTGCGAATTCAGAAAAGTATAACTATATCCGTTAAGTTAAATCCGAAGAACATAATCAGGACTGATCGATCTGTTACCTAAGGCGTGATGGTCGTTTCCGATCAACAATGTTCCATTGTTCCAAAGTAGCTTTATAATCGCCTCCCACACAATCATCAGCATATACTCGAAGAAGGTATCGTTTCGAGTTCATCATTCAACGCCTAAGTCGATAGCAGAAGCATTGTTGACGTCGGCGATCAGCATCGCCATCAATCACGGCATCAGCCAGTCGATCGAAAGATCGTTATTACAGATTAATGGCAACCGTGAATTGTACAAGTGAACAGATTGCAACATTATCCGTGCAGCGCTTCGTCCCTCTTTTTTTCGTTAATTGACTTTCGATTGTGGCGAAATTTCGAGTTACTGGCGCGGCGATAAGCGTCTTATTAAAACACGCCGGCCTCGTTAAAAACGAAATGGCTCCGACGACGTTTCTGCCGGTCATGCTGGCATTAGAGGTGTCGGTCCTTTATTCGAGTCGGGCTCCATCTCAACCAGGTTCGGTCTTGTCATTGCGTTTAATTGCAATTTTGTGACGGTGATGTTCAACGTGTGAATACTATCATCCCTTTCCTTTCATCATTTCTGAGATCTGCAACTACTGCCGTGACTATTTATGTACGAATTGGTTGAATCAATTTAAAATGTGAATTGACGCAAATTCTTTTTCATTTTCAAATTTTTAAGCAGTTAAGTATTAGAGTTTTCAAGTATTCAAGTATTGGAGTTGTCAAGTATTCGAGTTTGCTTTCAATTTTTAATATTACTAAATTCCCAAACTCTCAAATGTCCGAATCGCCAGCTTCCTGAATCCTTAATTACGTTCCGTAATAACGTTTATCAAGCCGCATTACGTATTTCGCGGAATGCAGAATGATCACATAGTAGTTATACGCGGCAAGTCATAATTATCAAAGCAAATAAACAACGAACAAGCAACGGAACGACATGCTATATACGTGCCTGCTTGACATGCGCACAAGTAGCCAGCACCGTTAGTAGATTACAATTTCATTTAGTGACTTTTGAAGACGCATCCTGGTGGAAGTCGATCAAACGTATGATTAGAACGACTGGCATTGTAGAAACTTAGGGACTGAAAAACGGAACAACCATAATCAAGAGTACCTAGTCCGACCATATCACGGACCAACGGTATATGGTTATCTCATCATCGGCGATATTGCAGGAAATCGTTACGATTCTTTCGAATATGGGTGTGTTCGATGCAACTCCTTACCGGCGTGTATCTGCGCCAAGGTTGTTATTAAGATAGCAGAAAACATATACACGGTGTAATTAAGCCCGGTCAATATCAACGAAACATAATTATCCCTGGCTGTTTCTACTTCGTTCGGAGTTTACTTAGTTACTTTATATGGAAATATGTTTTGTTGCCGTGGGTTATACTACCGGGCGTTTAATTTTCACGCCTTTCGTTTAATAATACGTAGATTTATCATTCTTATGCTACCGCGCGTTACATTCATCAACATTTGATTTATACGTGTTTGATATCTTCACGTTAGTTTTCTACGCGTTAGATATCTACATGTCAGATTTTCACACGTTAGATTTCTACGCGGTAGATTTTTACGAGTTAGACTTTGTCACGTTAGATTTTCATGCTTTAAATTTGCACGAGTCACACTTCAGATTCAAGATTCACAATCTTTAGATTTCCACGGCTTAAATTCCCACGAATTAATTTTCGACGTGTTAGACCTATAAATTCGATCGCCAAATAGTAGATTTCCACACGATTCATTTCTATGCGTTCAATTCTCAAGTATTAAATTTCTACGCACTAGATTGCCAAGAGATAGATCTCCACACATCAGATTGCCAGGTGATAGATTTCCATGTACCATATTTCCACGCATTCACCCGTTAAGTTTCCATGTATTAAGTTTCTACGCGTTAGATTGCTTAATGATAGACTTCTTCACGTCACATTGTCAAATGACAGAGATTCATGTATTAGATTTTCATGCATCAAATATTCACCCGTTAAGTTTCCACGTATTCAATTTCTACGCATTACCTTGTCAAGTGATAGATCTCTACACATCACATTGCCAGATGATAGATTTTTACACGTTAGATTGCCAGGTGATAGATTTCTACATATTAAATTGCTAAATGATAAATTTCTACATATCAGATTTTCATGCATCAAATATTCACCCATCAAGTTTCCACGTATTCAGTTTCTACGCATTAACTTGACAGATTTCTACGCATCACATTGCCAGATGATAAATTACCACACATTAAATTGCTAAATAACAAATTTCCATGTATCAGATTTCCACGCATCAAATATTCGCCCATTAAATTTGCACATATCAAATTTCTCCGCATTAGCCTTTAGTAATAAATTCCTACACACCAGATTGCCAAATGACAGGTTTCCATCTCTCAGATTTCCACGCATAAATATTCGCGCATTAAATTTCTATACATCAGCCATAAAATATAAAATATATCGTCAGGCGTTAAATCGCTGTGCCTTAAATCACCCTGCGTAACATCATCCAACACAAGATCCTACAGAACTATATCTACTTAGCATCCCCGTGCGTACGAACAATAAATATTCCCCTAATTACCCCTATTTGGTCCCAACACGTGTCGCAACGAACGACACCGCGAGCACCGTTGTTAAGCGGCTACTTTAAGCCTGGATTATCGTTCGATAAGTTTAATCAAGGACATCCTGCGTATCAGGACACTGTCAACGGCAGTTCTGATTTTTCACGATGCAAGTCGATGATTACATAGATCAAACCACTTCGGTGTGGCCCAGATCAGGGTCCGAGTTAACATGTAAACACGTACGTGAAAAAAGAACGTCTACCTACGGTACAGCTATCTACGATCATATTTCCATAAAAATACAGCTAACTAAGGAAAGACGGAGAGCCATCGAGGAAGTGTAGCTCGCAGAAAACTCGCTATGTACCGTAATCACCGGGTAGAATCTTTGAAATTACCGCTGAATCTGGTTCGTTGCGATACAGAAAGATCTCGTATTTGGATCGTCTATTTCGATTTCAGAACCTTTCGAGATTTACGCCGATAGATAAATTATAATTCCAATAAACGCGATTGCGGGATGATCGAGCACTCAATAAAACCGCTTCGAGGATTCTGCACTTTTGCCTAACGCGAAGTCCCGTCGATTTATCAGCCTTCGTACACGCTTCCGCTCGTTAATCAAACATTTCTGTAATTATGATAATGCGGGGAGATGAAGCGAACTGTGAATCGATCAGGAAAGTACGGCTTGATAGAGTTATCGAATTGTGATGGATTCTGAAGTTCAAAAGGTCAAGTCGTGAACTTTTGCATTTTGGGACTTGCAGGTTCAATTTAGTTGAGAATTCTTCTGGGTATCACATCTCTGAGAATGTTAATCTCTCAAGTGTTGAACCGATCAAATTTCGAATTTCAGGAATTTCAAATTTCAAATTTTTCAAATTCCAAATTTCTCAAACTCCAAATAATCCAAGTTCTAAATCTGACAAATTCCAAATCTGACCAATTCCTCATCTCTCAAATTCCCAATTCCTTAAATCCACAATCTTCCCAATTCCCAATCTCTCAAACCCACAATCTCCTTAATTCCCAATCTCCCAAATTCCAAATCTCTGCAATTCCCAATCTCCCAAGTTCCATATGTCCCAAATTCCAAATCTCCCAAGTTCCAAATCTCTCAAGTTCCAAATCTCCCAAGTTCCAAATTTTCCCAATTCCCCATCTCCCAAATCCCCATCTCCTAAATCCCCATCTCCCAAATCCCCTATCTCCCAAATCTCCAATCTCTCCAATTCCCAATCTCCCAAATTCCAAATCTCTCCAATTCCCTACCTCCCAAATCCCCAATCTCCCAAATCCCAACCTCCCAAATCCCCAATCTCTCCAATCCCTCATCTCCCAATTTAAAAATTCCCCATATCTCGAATCCCTGAAATTCCTCATCCGTATCACACAAAATAGCTCATCGAAAGTAAAAGAAAATACCGTCATCCCCCATCGAGCGTTCGAACTTCGTGAAAGATAACCGCAAGCCGCGGATAAATTCTACAACCTTGGACCGTGTCCCTTTTTCTCTTTATCTTTGGAACGCGTCTTTTACGGTATGCTATCATTTCCTGATACCGACAAGAAGTCCAGTAACCAATCCATGATCACGATCGAACGTTCGAACGGCGGTTGGGTGCTAAGAATAGAAACGTATCAAACATATCGGTCAGGTAGGAGTCATATAACGGTTGTC
Organism: Megachile ligniseca; assembly: GCA_945859555.1. Lineage (NCBI taxonomy): Eukaryota > Metazoa > Arthropoda > Insecta > Hymenoptera > Megachilidae > Megachile > Megachile ligniseca. The sequence continues at coordinate 11,795,125 of OX243778.1, forward strand.
GTTCAACGCTATTGCTTGACTTCTGATGGATAATCGATGATTTATCGATTACCGAAAAAAATAGTCATGCTCCTATGTGATAGATCATGTAGACAACCCGTTAGAGGCAATTTATGCTGGGGTTCTGATATGGATACTGTTAGATATTCTTTTGGATCGACATTTTTTTACTGAACACCTCGGTGCAGAGCGTTAAAATAGATAAGTTCGTACTTTAGGTAGTTAAGTTTATAATACTTGTGTTCTGAGGATTTGGTACTCCTTTGGCTAGTTAGGTTTTATATTCGGTTTCTAATGCAGATGTTATTAAATATTAATTTCTCTTGAGGGACATTTTTAACTTAAGTTTGGTATGAAATAGTTGAAGTTTCAGGTCATATGTAGAGTCAAGACATGTGGAGTCAACACAGTGGTGTTTAAGTTGTTGCTACTTTATGTGAACAATTGGTAAGTGTTCCATAAAGTAGTAATAATAGAAATAATAGCTCTACTATTACACACCATACCCTGAAACTCCTGTTCTAAACTTTCTATAGTCAGATGAGTGAAAAGTGATGCGTCGCATCAGAGACACCCCGAACGTGTTTCTGAAAGGGTAAGAGCCACGGTCCAAGAACGTTACGGAAAGCATAAAGGGAAAGAAATATTTCGAGTGGAAAGTTTCGAGAGCCCCAGTCTCTAGATTCTATCGGGCGTTTCTCCGAGGCTGGTTCGAGGCACGTCCCACGGGATGAGGAGGGAAACGAGACGAGGTGTATTATATTCTAGAATCGGAGAGCGTTTCGGAGTCAATGCACGGTCGCGTGGCACGTGTGTGCATATGGTATCGAAGCGAGTACACGACGAGTGGTATCGTCGTGCTCGTGTACTGGCAACAGACCAACCGTATCCGGTCCCTTAAAGAGTGGGGGACAACAATCCCGCTAATTGTCGGCGGGATTTTCAAGTTCGAGCGTCGCGTCTCATTAGGACCACCAGCCAGGAGACACCGAGTCAATCAATCCCGGAGCTCTGCCCTCTCGGATCGTGTAACAAAGAACCGGATTCACGGCCCGTAGAAAACGAACAGTTTCTTTCTCCTCCCTCGCAACCGCTCCGTGCAGACACTCCATGCATTTGCATGCGAAAAACCGACTGATCCGTTCTCAACGACGACTCTCGATGTTGCAGCTGACGGTGTCTGCCTCGAATAATGTCTTACCAGATGGACCGGATGCGCGAACGGCTGAAAATCGAAGGTAATTACCTTTTCAACGGACCCCTTCTGACATTCGTCTTGGAATATCGGAGTTATTTCATGTCTACTTTATCGAACTTTACTTCTCTACATAATGAAACCTTTAAGAAAAAGGTTCTTTATGAAACAGCTATTCCGTTGTATAGTTAGGGCCTACCTTTCCAAACAATTAGGACCAGCCCTATCTTACGAAACAGTGCAGGTAGACTTACGTCTACTTTATGAAATAGCACAGTTAGGTCCACATATTACGAAATAGCACTGCTAGGTCCACATTTACTTAACAGTACAGGTAGAGCCAGGTCTACATTACGAAATAGCACAGACCCACATTTACTTAATAAAATAGTACAGTTATACCGCACCTATCTTACCAACATCGCAATTAAGTGCATATCTACCTTATCAAACAGCATAACTAGACGTATATCTACTTTATCAAACAGCATAATTAGACGTATATCTATCTTATCAAGCAGCATAAGCTCTTACGAAGTAGCACAGTTGGATCCACGTCTACTGAACCAATCGACGTTAAGACCCAAACTGGTCCACCTTCGGATTAACACCTCCGCAGCGTAAATAGAAGGGAAAACGAGCAAATATCGCGGTAACAAAGTGGAAAGAAGAGGAGCTCGAAGTTGAGGAGCAAAGGGACGTGACAATGGAGTGCAGTGCGTACCATCGAGCTTTCTCGTATCGAAAATAAAGGAGAAAGAGAGAAAGAGGAAGCGAGTCACGCTCGCGTCATCACGAATGCTGCCGGCATTCATGACCCCCGTTCGCCTCACCCTTCGCCCGCCCTTCGTCTAACCGCGACGCTCTTGCATCCAGTCACCTTCCTCCTTTTCTCTGTCCACCGAACTCCACGGCTTGTCCGGTTACACATGCTAAACGCGGACCAACCACGAAGCAACAAGATACACGGACCGTTCAACTGTGTTTGGATCTTACCGGAGCATGATCCGAGACGCCGCAGCATTTTTTTGCAGATTTAGACTCCGCGCAACTTTGTGCGCTCGAGATTGTTGAAGAAGATCGGGAGAACGATGATTAATGTCCCTTAAATGAATCAAGGTTCTTCGCGAACACCGAGATTCTTCGAGCTGCCTTTCTAAAACGAGATTCTTCGAGGAAAGGTTCCAGAAACGGTACGTGTCTTCGAGTATATCGGAATCGGTCGAGAAAACGAAGATTAAATTTCTTCGGGTCGTGAGATCAAGGTTCTTCAAGAAAAATAAGGTTCTTCGAGGAAATCGAACGAATGTTCGACAACATGAAACTTCGAACGACGTTTCTAAAACGGGATTCTTCGAGGTAAGAAAGGTTCCTGAAACGGTACGTGTCTTCGAGTAAATCAGAATTCAAGAAAACGAAGATTAAATTTCTTCGGACCGGGAGAAGATCAAGGTTTTCCGTTCTTCGAGAAAAACCAGGTTCTGGATTCGATGAAGCATTACCCGTAAAGTAATTACAACTGGTACGAGTAATGAATGCGCATACACGTATGTACACTAGAGTGCTACGTAGGCTTTGTTCAAGAACAAAGGGAAGTTGGAAGTTCTTGAATTTTCAAATATTTAATTTTGGAGTTCTTACATTTTCACGTATTCTAAATTTTCAAGTATCAAAAGTCTAAACTCCTAAATGTTGAAATCTCCAAACTTCGAAATGCAACTTTGCAAACTTCTAAAGGAAACGTACCACCTGAAGATCACCGAGTACCTTCCCGATCGACACTTTCCCTAGAAAAGTGAAACCTGCCCTTGAGTGTACACATGTGGGTGGAGAGTACATGCACACACGTGCAGCGTACGAAGAGCGGGTGCGAGTAAGTACACACGTACACAGTTACAGGTAAGATGAAGAATGTGGCTTATAAGGTAATGTAAAGCCATAAGGAGGACATGAAATAAATCTATACCATAGTAGAGGGAATATTAATTAACTCCACACGCGGTCGAACCTTCGGATTTTCTCGAAAACGAAAGCTCCCGTCTCGAACTGGATTTTTAGCGACACGTTACGACCGATCGCGAACAGGTTCGGAACACGTAAGGAGCAACGAACAAAGAGGATGAACGCACGAACGATAGCAACGATGGGATCACATTCTCGAATGGAAGAGGCGGCAGCGAAGATCTGGCAACCACTGGCACAACCGTCGAGAGCGTGCGACGAAACGAAGCGGATCCCCGCGGATGATTCCTCGTAGAGGTTCCTCGGAGCTCCGGTCGATCTCCCTCATTAACATTCGACTCTTTGCCTCTGTCGTTGTCGCGGTCGTCCTACTCCGTAAGGTCGTCCCGGTCGTACTCGAGATCCCAGACTTCTTCTCCTCGCTCCTGCTGGCTAACCGCGTTCTTCTTATTTCCCCAACCGGTCGACTTTTAGTAGCCCTCTTCTGCCTCTCGAGCTTCTTCGTCTCGCTCCGCTTCTTCACGGTTCGGCTCCACTTTTTCTCCACGCGCGCCACATGGAAGCAAGAAAGCACGATGGCGCGAGCACGGAGCTACGAGTATTCTTCCTCAATTTCGATGTAATACGAAGTCGTACTCTCCCCGGATCACCGTTTCTTCTGTCGTACTAGGCTCGATGTCGAGACCGTGTTCTCGCCATGCTAAATCGACGGGACTCAGTTACGGTCGTTGGGGTAATTAGGTGCACTCAAGGACACGTTGGTACTCATACTGTATCAAGCACAGATTGCCCTGATTCTCAAAGTCCAAATTTCCGAAATCCCAATTCTCAAACTCCAAATTTCCAAAACCCAAATTCTCAAACACCTAAATTTCCAAACCCCAAATTTCTAACTCCCAATCATCCCTAACTCCCAAAGTCTCCAATTCCCAAATCTGAACTTCTCAAAGCCCAAAATTTCCAAGACCCCAATTCTCAAAGTCCCAAATTTCCAAAACCCCAATTCCCAATCCTCGATCTCCCAACCTCAATCAACTTTAATCAAGATCCCAATCGATCCTATCCACGTTTGATTTTTTTAGACGGCAGACAGCATCCGACATGCTTTTATGATTTCATCCGCGCTGATCGGGAATGGTTCGTCGATTATCTTCTCGGTTATTCTACGTTCGCTGTTTCAAGGTCGATTTTACAACGGCGGATTCAGCAATCGAAGGTATCTGGTGAACCGATGCGACAAGACGCGACGCAACGGGACGGGACAAAAAAGAGAAGCGACGGGAGGCCAGCGACGAGCGGTGAGTGCGAGTTTTTTAATTTTACGAGGGACGTTTATCTTATGATTATGTTGATAACTTCTCGGTAAGGGCTCGTAACGTAAATTGAACCTCCGACAAGAATTTCGTGAGTGACTCAGCAACACGGGCAACCGGGCAACTCGAAGAAGCAAAACCGTCCGACAAAAAACCTACTAACCGTAAACGCACCGAAAATCGACGGTGTTTAAGTTAAATGGCTGATCAGGACTACCCGCTTCTAAATCGTATTGTCCCCTTGGTATTTTAATCCTTTCGATACCTATACGCTGCGAAACGTACCTTTCTACTTTGCTGAATGCGGTAGAATTCAATAGTGTGATATGGGGAGAGGCTCGTTATTCGATAAAAATTTGTAGATAGATCTTGGGGTTTCTAGACTCCAGAAATCCTCAGATTCCTGCTCTTTGTAAATTCCTAGAAAATTTCTGAGAGCCAATCCCTTTCAATCAAAAATGTCTTTCAATCCCAAAATTCCTATGTCTCGAAACCATATAATTTCTAAAATCTCTAAAAACCTCCACATCCAAAACCTACATTCCTCTGCCACAAAACCGCATAATCTCAGAAAGTCCTAAATCTTAAGAAGCCCTAATCCGAACTACCAAAAATTAATAGATACCGAAAATCCCCGAATTCCAAACCCCTAAATCGAAAGTTCCTACATCTGAAAATGTTTAAATCCCCAAAAGTCAAGAAGTCCTTAAATCCCCAAAATATTCGTGAAGCGATCTTGACGCGCAAGTTTCAGCTCGAGAGATAACACGTGGCCGTGCTTACGGAGGTCAGGTTTTAGTCGTGGAAAGGGTTAGAGTTAAGGGTAATGAACGTACAGAGTTGAATCTCTGGAACCAATTTCAAGCTGAAAAGATAAGACGGTGCATCGAGATGCACGCGAAAAAGGAGGAGAAACAAGCATCATAGAATCGCCTTTCTCTCATTCTACACCGGTTGTCCGCAAGATTCTCCTGCGCTCACCGCTCCGCTGTGTATAACTTGATAAACAAGTTTACTTGGGTAAGCCAGCGTCTACATCTTCTGCATATATGTATACACGCTTACACTGGGTGTCTCGAACAGAATGAATGCTAATTGCTTAACATGCCGTGTGAAACAAAGTGTACAAAAGTTTCTGCGAAATTTGTCGCTTCGACGAACACCTTTCTAAGCCTCGAGGATACAATTTCATCCTTCCATCGTACATTTCAACGCATTCGCTACCACGTCTTGCCGACTCTCGGTGACGACTCAAGTTTTTACCACAAACCGTCGAGTATATCGCGACAAATTGTTTTACTTCTACAATTAGAAATACCTCGAACATTGGCTACTTGATATCTATACTGCGACGGATAGACGTGCCTCTGCTGATGATGAGTTGTATGTACCGATATTCTTCGATTTCCTAGATCACATATCATAAAACTTTTAGATCTTAGAAATCTCTATATACCGCAATCCCTCTATTCCGAGATTGCTATACATGAAATCCTTATATTCCAAAATCCAAACATCCCGCACCCCATAATTCTAAATTCCTAAATCCCGAATCCCTAAATTAAAAATCCCTAGATCACAATTCCTATATCCCCAAATCTACCTACCCAGATTCCTAAAGTAAAAAGTTCCTAAACATCTAAAATGTTGCTATATCCTCGTACCACAGATGATCGTATCATCGATTTTATTCACGCTTTAAGAACGCCTCAAGCATCGACGCATCAGACATCGGTCCCCAGTAATAAAGAAACGAATGTACGAGTGAAGCCCTTTTTTCTGAAGATTAAGGACTGAAATCCAGTAGTGAACAAGCATGATAAGAAGACGGGAGAGAAGGAAAGAAACGAGCAAGGGAATAATGTCGTGTACGTAGGTACAAGGCAGATGAGATAGCCAAGACGAGGTGACCGGACGCGTGGACTGCTCGACTCGCCCAAGTCGTTCTACGTCGACGATTAGCCTTCCTTTGCTCGTGAGCTCGACACAAGGTCTTCCTAATATCCCGGTCACGAAACCTGCAGCTTTTTGCCTTCTTGCCCCTCGCTCTCTGCAAACGCAGTGTCGTTCTGCGAACGCTCGGAGAAAAGCTAGTAACAGTCGCTTCCACCTTAACCACTGAATGTAATCAAGTTTGAAACTTCATCCACTGAACAATTATTCGAGATGTTAGCAATTCAAGTTTTGAATCCTTAAGTTGCCTTGTTGAAGATAAGTGTATACTGTCAATACGGTGTTGTTAATATTTTTATGTCGTCGATGGACGTTGAAATATTCGCAATATGTATCGATCTTCCGATGTCCGCATCTCGTTTTACGATAATAACGGTGACCATCGGTCCATACTTCCGTACGTTCTAGCTACGCCATTATACAGTCCGTACGCACCCTGTTCGTTACTAATGCCTCGACATTTGCCGCGAGTTCTCCGGTGCATAATCGGCGAGATAATGTCCAAGGAATCACTGTAATTCTTGATCGTTTCCAGCGTGGTCGCGTCGGTATCCCTGCACGTCGTAATTTCATCGAAACCATCACGCAATTATCCGCTTTTCATTCATCAGTTTTTTGTTTCGAGCCACGATGATTGGTCCTGCGACCGTAAATAACGCGGCAGAACATGGAAATTAAGCGACGAGATAGCACGCCGTTTCCCTCGCCAGGAAATACTATCTAGATAGCGGTAGAACCTAACCCGCAGAGCCGAGCAATTTCGCTAATGTCTTGGTCACGACTCGCTTCTGAATCCTTAAAACGGGTTTCCAATCTGATCTCACTCTCTGGATCCTCCTCTGCGACGCCGTCCCAGATTCTCTTCGCTAAAGCCCAACGAAATAGCTCTGGCTGTTACATTAACAACGTCTTACTTCGCCGCAATGAAAAACCAGATGAGATCTTGTCCTCTCCGAGTTACGGCTCCTCGGGTACAAACGGGTGCAGCGTACACTTTCCTTATGTAAGAAAGTGTACGAGTGCATGAAGTGGGTTAGGTTCTTATTAGGTGCTATGTGCGGTAGCTTCTAGGTTTAGGTTCACTTAGATCCTAGATACTCGTATATTCCGTGTCAGAAATTACAAAATTTCTACATCTACCTTTGGAAATTTCTGAATACTAAAATTTCCAATCGTGGTAGAAGTTGCCACTTAAGAAGAACCAAACCTGGAATCTATTATATTCATCTCCGTAAACTAGCTTTTAACAATGTACCCTGCTTCCCGAACTCTGAACTCCGTCTTTCATCGAGGAGGTGAAAGTTCTTGACCTATATCGATCGATCTTCGAACACATATGGGTAATACCTTCGACCATAAATCTTGTTCCAGACGATGACTTACTGCCTTTATCTGCGGAGAGTTCCACCCACGCTCGAGTTTCGAACAATATCTCACTTTCGTGAATCTTGTCCGCGTAAATGGACGATTGTAAGCACACGAACCGGTAGAATTTCTGGTTATATCGATCAAAAAAGCCTGATGGTTAAAGATCGATTGATCATTGCCAACGTCTTAGACATAAATTATAATCGTCTTATAAAACATATATTCCATTACAGGTTTGGATCAATTTTTGTTTTCTGAATTTTGCACCGCGTGTACGAGCCTATAACGGCTCGCGAATGTGAAGGTAATCTGTTAAACATGACCGATAATAATGGTACTTGTTCGAACGAGCGTGTACCGTAATAGACGAGATTAAGGCGTGAAAAGAAGAAAAGGAAGTGGATGTACGGGTTACAAGAAAGCCGCAACGCGGTTATAAATAAGACGATAAGACCTCGTCTCGCGATTGTACGCTCTAAAGATGTACTGGATCGACGCGTTGTAGACAACGTGGGCGTTCAATCGAGCTTGATAACGTTGCCACGGCTTTTCGTCTATTGTCTCGACAGGTATCCGGGAGTGTCTGCTCTTACAATACAGAAAAATAAAATGTCCTTTTCTATCCGGACAATAGACACTCTGGAGGTTCAAATTCAAATTCCTGGTAAGAGGATTTAATATTTCACCGTTCGCTTGGAATGCCAACTTTCGTCACGACATACGACCACATTCGTTCTTTCATGAAATATATTGTCAAATAAATTATTACAGTGAAACATATTGTTAGGTAAATAAAAGTTTTAAGGAAGATTTGTCTCGGATTGTAGGACATGGTTAAACGAAAGGACCGACAATCCATCGTGCAAAACATAAAGGAAGCGACACGATGGCGTGCGTACGAGCAACGTAGGTGGTACAGGAGCAGTAACACGAGAAAACGCGAGAAAGAGCTGGAAGAGGGGCAAGAAGTCGGCCACAGCAAGAAAGGAGTCGTGCGATAACGCTGCATACATCTCGACGTCGTGTCAGGACCAGATGAACCTCGCGATTAAAGATAAATGAACACGCTGAGTTTGCCCATTTGCTCGATCTCTCTATATACCGGCAACACACGGCGCTAACTTTTCCCGCGCGAAACCGAACAGAATCCGTGCTATCCACACCGACCACCTCGTGAACGATGAAGACGAAACTGGGAAACTTGCCAATACGGAGAAAACGCGCACACGACCACATACCATGATCCTTTGATTACTTTCAACTGACCTTTTCGTCGTACGATCATTGGTTTCTCGTTAGATTCCCGCGAGATTAACTAAAGGTACAGAACAAGCTAGATATTTAAAATTCCTCTTCGAGACTCATTCGTGGGCTACGGAAAGTTCACGGTATATCGCAACGAAATATCGCTTTCTGATATCTGCGCGCGGGACAAATTTGCCATTCTTTGTTCTCTGCGAAGAGAATTGATACGTTCGATCGCGGCTCTAATCTGAAAGTATTAAAGTCACGACGGGAACTAATAAATGTTACGAGCGGTATAGATGACTTGTATAATGAATTTAATGTAGTCGAGTAATTAAAAGAAAATTCTAAATATATTGTATAACTTTCAGTCGAAAATCCTTTGGTGAATAATGAACGTTAAATCCCTATGCGTTCTGCCATCACGCGTTATATTGCCACGGACTGTGATGATGGCACATTATATCGCCACGCGTTGTAATGGTTGCGCGTTATATTGCCACGCCTCGTGGCCATGCATTGTAATCGTCAAGCGTTCAAATCACTATGCTTGGTAATTACTACGCGTTGTAACGACCACGTTTTGAAATCACTACGCGTTATATCGCCATGCGTTGAAATCGATAAACGTTGCAATTACTTCGCGTCGTAATTACTACGCGTTATATCGCCGTGTGTGTAAATTGCTACGCGTTGTAATCGTCGAAAGTCGTAATCACTACGGTTTGAAATCAGTACACGTTATATCGCCACGCGTGGAAATAGCTATACGTCATCACCGGACGTTATACGCATTGAAATAGCTTCGCGTAATAATCGCGACTCATTGTAATTGGCATGCATTGTACAGTCGTGCATCGAAGTGGCAACGAGCTGCAACTGCTACACATAGCAATTAACACTCGTTGTAATTATCATACGTGATCATCGTGCGTTCTATCGCCACTTAAAAGTTCCCATCGTATCAAAATTTTCTCAGCCATCAAGCAACATGCACCAACGATTCTAAAAGCCCAATGTAAGCACCAAATGATCAATTCGTGCGTCATTACACGATAAGATCAGAGTACGAATGAATTTTTAAACGGCAAGTACACGTGTGCAACATTGTTAGCCGGTTTTCTATTTGACCGAGGCCCGTTATGTGTTTCAAGGTGGTGATTTGGCGAGAGGTGCGAGGCTGTTGGCAATTTTCTGCGCATTATACCTCTCGTTACACCTACGCGCGGTTCACTGATCGAAGGTTCGGTCCGCTCGTCTTTAACTAGCGACGTGATCGCTTCTTCTGTTACGTTCTTTTCGCGAACTCGCACGATTTCGAGGGCGCTGCTTTTCGCTTGCAACTCGTTGTTAAATTGTATGTAAATGATCGAGCGTCGATCGCGTTTGACTTTGCTCGTTAATTCCGTCGATTGCGGCCAACATCAGCTGTCGCTCGAAGCGCTTCGAGGAAATTACCCCTTTCGCTGAGCCAACGATCCAGCGAAAAATCACGCTATACGTGCGTTTGCGTGTAATCAAACTCTTCTGACGCGTCGTGTTATGTTATTTAATTTCTTTCAATAAGAAACTCCGATTATTTCGTTTCTTTATGTTATTTCATTTTAATAAAAGATATTATATCGACCGTTTACTATCTCATAATCGGTTAAATTCCTTTAAGAACCTTCGCGACTCGCGATCAGCCGGTCATAATATTGTCGATAACCGGGATAATTCTCGACGTTTATTACGGACACCGCGATGCTGATAACGCCGTATCGATAATATACATATTGATCGTTTGAGATCTGCATAACGGCTGTGAAATTGAAAAATTTTCACGCGTATTCCGTTCGTGTTTGATCTTTTGATTTATGCGTTAAAAAGAACTTGTGTTCTTTGATATCCGATATGTTAGGCAAAACCGAATTGGATTTATTGGCAATCAGGATCGAACGAGCAGAATAAATGAACCGCGAACAGTTAATATCGCTTCTGCTAGTTCGCGAAGGATAGAAAGTGTCGCGAGATGATTTATTGGAAAAGGACGGCGATGATTTTTTTTCGAGAACAATAATCTCGAACGCGACAAGTAATACTCAAGATTTATGCCCGTCTCTCCGCTGATGGAGCAATCATTTATTCTCTTTATTAATTGATTATTCAGTCCCGATCGCGTATACGATGATATATGACCCCTGTGGAAGTACTCCGTTAAGGAACAAGAATCTACTAGTCGCGCGAGCATAAATTACCAACGCTGATAACGAAGCCCACGCATTTTCTCGAGGTCCTGTTTTTCTTTTCGCCTGTTCGGTGTCATGTCCAGTTGGTGGCGGTGTTGGGGACGGCTAAATAAACCCGCCGGAAAGCGTTTCTTCACACTTGGTCCAGGTAAAAAAGACGACCGACCGTACGATAAATCCGATAACGGAGTGAATTATATTCATGAATAATTCCACGGGAACTTTCGTTACGAGACTTCGCCGACTAATCGTTATCAACAACCGATATACTTTGTGGGATGGATATCGACGCCGAGAAACATCGGTCTGACTACCACCGATCATTTAAAACCACCTCCCGATTCGAGAGCCGATCCAGAACCCACACTATCCGTACGCTTTTCTTTCTGATTTCGAAAACTATGCCTATATCTTTCCAGGACAACTTTTCCTCCTAACAATATTAAACGAGTATTTTTTCTAGACACTGATATTACTAGATCTAAATGTCTCAAGAACTCAGTATCCCTAGACTGATTTCCTCCATCTATAGTTCCCTAAGTCACCATGTCCCTAGACCTTGGTGTCACTAGATCCTGATAACTCCTGAGATCTCGATATCCCTAGATCCCGATATCACTAGATCCCGATATCTCTACATTCCGATATCCCTAGATTCCGATTCCACCAAAATCTCGACATCCCTAGATTTCAATATACCTAGATCCCGAAATCCTAGATTCCGATACCTCTAGAGCCCGATATCCCTAGGTCTAGATATTCCTAGAAACCGAAATCCATAAATTCCCATATCCCTAGAAGCCAATATCTCCAGATTTCAGCATCCCAATATCTCCAGATGCCTAGATTCTTGAATCCAGAATCTAGGGATCCTAGTAATAATTCAGATATCTCCAAATGCCTATCTCGCTAGTTAGAATAGAAAATTGTTCTCGGAACACTTCTTCCTTCCCTCATTAATAATTAACAATTATAAAATATATCAGTTTGTCGAATAACTTTTCAGTGTATAAGAAATGACTGATGCTATAATTCGCGTTACGAATCCAAATATTTCCAAATTTCCTATACTCGTGTGTTCCGACGAAAGATGGAACAAGAGAAAGATCAAAAATCCACGTGGCCATGGTTGTTCGGAGTCCAGGTGAAAGAATGCGGTTGCACCGCGTGCAGGTTGCACCGTTGCATCGGACCAGCCAGGAATTAGATGAAGATACAGGTACGTGATGCATCGTCACGATTAGTCGAATAGGAGGAGGCCCATTACAGATAAAACTTTATGAGAGCGAATGGTACATCGAACAGATAACAGGTGCATTATGTGCATTGCGCTCGAATCGTGAAATTCTTTGTGAGATCAATTCGCGGATCGCAATTAGGTGCACGAAAGCGTTTCGCGTTGAGAACGCACACGGGCGCCATAGATATTGGACCAACGCGGACTCCAGAACTCGTTAATCTTTCTTGAAACGTATAATTGGAAACGTTAATTGGGTTACACGGGCGCCGCGAGATAAGCTCTTTGTTACGGGTATCAAAGTGACAATGACCCGTTAGGAAGGGAGAAAAATTTTAATTAGACGCCTGGGACGAATGGTAGCCGTGGAACAATGCCAACCTTTGACTCGAAATGCACGCTGAGATGGCGGAACTTCTTAACCTCCTTTCGTGTTTGCGACAGTTCTTATAGACGCGACAATTACCGTCAAGTTCGATTGTGAAAATTTCATTTAATCCTTAAGTGATATGGTGGTCATTTTAAAACATGTTGACATAACTAAGTAAAGACTAAAATGTGTTTTGGATCTTTGAAAAGAAGTTAAGTGCACCCTTGAATTTTATAAACTCCATTTTATCAATTACGGATTAAATGTATGTGGGATGAATATGCTATTTACAAAAAAAAAAAACTGTTGTCACTTACTTGGGAAGCACCCGTTATATCCGAGAACGTTGATGTTCATAGCGTACCGAATGCACGTGAAAACGTGTAATTTCGCGTGCATGCCGCCCCTCCTGCCAAAGACTCGATTCCATACACCGTACGCGTTAACTCGAAACCGCACTTTTGTATCGAATCAGCCGCGCCACGATTTTAAACCGTAAGAACTTTTGAACGAACGCGTATTCACCGCGTCGCGATTCAACTTCGGCCCGGTCGACAGTCAGCTGGAGAAATGAACGTGGAATCAGTCAGGATTCGTCGTGAACAGAGTGGTCACGGTATAACTCGTCGTTCCCCGGCAACATCAGCTTCGCCACTATTCCCTGGTTGCACATGTTCCTCGCTATTAAGCAGTCTTCACACTGACCAGTATCCCTGATCGCGTCAATGATCGAGATAGTATCGTCGAACGATACACGCGATCGATTCCAACCTTCGACAACAAACTGTCAACAACCACGTACTACACGATGTACATATTAAACGCACGCTGATTGGTTGACCAAGACCCACACACAGCCAATACTATCACTCCAATCAAAATGAAGGTTAACTGTGTTTTTGCATGGAGACAGTGGCGGATTTACTCGCGAGAGATGGAGGTGAACACCTCAGGCAATGTAAATTTAAATTAATATCTCTTGCCTAGTATATAATTCTTACTTCTATATATCTCCTGTTCTTGTTTGTTACAAGAGTATAGATCTCTAAGGATGTAGGAATTTATGAATGTACGTTTCGATATGATCCACGCGTACATGTTTCGCTCTTAAATCAAGATGGAGCTCCAAAAATCTGTATATGTGCCTCGGGCTCCTCGAAGGTTAAATCCGCCATTGCATGGAGAATTGAAATCGATCCTTTTTCTCTATCTTACAATTTGTCACGGCATAATGTTTTCACGTGTAGATCGTAGATAATCGAGTCACTTGTAACACAATCGATTGTATGCACGTAGATTTTGATCGAGTGAAGCGTGCGTTCGTTCCGGACGATCAAAAAATATACGATGAATTCGTGACACGCGGTAATCGTGACAGTTCGGTATGCGCAGACGCGAATTCTTGGCGCGCGACAAACAACGTAATGACCGTCGATGTTAACGCCGACGTGCTTCTACTGCCAAGAAAACGAAACTAATCGCCGGTACGATTGATAGGACATCCGTCCGTTCTCTTACGTGTATGTACTTTTCACACCAAACTCACGCACCCGCGTTCCTCCACACGTCGCGCGTAAGACTGACATTCCAGGTCAACCGTCCCTGTCGAATTCTGATTCGTCAAATTGTCACGAGGGATGGAGAGGGGTGAAGGACAAAGTCTCTATTCGATGCGCCATATTCAAACGTCTAAATCGATTTAATACATCCATCGTTTTAATATACGAATTCTATCATTTATGTATTAAAATTTCGTTAAGCACTGCATTGCATTAACACATTAACTCTGCTACTGCTTTGCTGCTATTTCGGCTCATAAACGAAATCATTATCGACTGTTTCGACAGTTGAAATATATTTTATTGAACCGTAATAAAATCATAAATCGAAGTAAACTACGAATACATACATAAAAACTGTCAAACTAATTTCGTACAATATCGCGTAATTAAATGACAAAAACAAAAATTTTACACTTTTGATTATACAGCAACAGAGACAAGAATCATTGCAACTTTGAAACGCGTGTATACAAAGTTGCCTTCGTCAGCAATGTAGTAACGTTAATGACGTGTTAAAATTTCAAGAGACATCAGGACATACGTGTCGATAAAAAGTAAAAATAATATCCCGAATGAAACGATAGCGAGAAGGAACATATCTCCATGCGAAAGCACACGTTATCGGTAGAAGGAATCAAATAAAGAAACGTTCTAAAGTTACCTCTGACCGGGCAGCAGGTCTTCACCGACCAATCGAACTCGTGGTATCCTCACCGCCTCCCTGCTCGTTTGACTAACTTATTTCGAGATTGGTCCCGTCGGTTTGAAACGCGAGTCCTTGTTGGCTCGATCGAACGTGCGTGTCCATGCGGATAAAGTGTGTACTCCTAACACGTACTATGAGGCTCGAATGATACGTGGAGTACAACGAATACGTTCGGTAAGCTAACTCACAGTTGTTATTCAAATGTTTGGCCGGCCTAAGAAGAGTACTTAGTTCGCGTAGTTGAGTGCGGGCGTAATAAGACTGCCTGCTGACGGCGGTAGCGCGGTTCGTGCCCGCAAGCGGCAGCAGCCAGGGAAGCCCCTCTACCATGGCACTCTCCTGCAACTCCTCCGAGCAAGCCAGCCAGCCATCCGTGCCGACTTGCCTGCCTACCAGGCCCCACAGTGGGCCCCGGTACCGGAGTTCCATCCTGAATCGAAATGGTCGCTTTGCTTTCCAACCTTTGCGCGAATCATGAGAAGCTTCGGGCACGATTCGCTCCAGGGGACCGAAAGGGGTCCCCACCGTACTGGATTTAGCCTCGGGCTGCACGGCCGATAAAGGAGTTCAAAATGTCGTGCCGTGTCTGCTCTGTGTAACGATGTAAACACAGACGACACCTTCGTGACGTAAATAATATGTAGTGGCTACTTTTTTATACATTAAAGAATATACTATGCTTCTACCTTACGTTTTGTGAGTTAACTCTGCGGAACATGCTTCCTTCAATAGATGACTCCTGTTCAAGTTGACATTTTTTATACAAATTTCATTATGTATTATTGATGTTATATTATAGAAAATAATGTACAAGTTGTACCTTACTGTATTTTAATTTGATATTACTATGAGATGACTACTTTCATGGCGAATTCAATACAAAAATGTATAAAGAGTTTATAAAGACTTTTTAATTAATTTTTATGCAATGGGAGAAAGAACAATAATTTAAAGTAGATGTCAATAGATAGATGTTTCGAAAACTATGTCGCTGGCGCCATCTGTCGGTACGGATACATACTAATAAAATAGACTTCCTCTATTCAACTTGTCCAGTTTAGTAATTGAAAAAGAAATACATAAAGGCGCGAATGTATAATTTGTAATACAAGAGATCCACTCTGATCCTATATGTTTATCTATCAAAAACTGATTAATATAACTCAAATGCTTGCTTCAGGATAAAATACTTCATTGTATAATTTATCTTTAACATAAGGCAACTTCAACCGCTCTTATATTTAGTGAACGGTGGTCCAAGCTTCCTCAACTGTTTCAAAAGGTTCGGTTTTGTAACCATCACTTTTACGATCGAATCAATCAGTACTTGTTCTTGGTTGTACGGTGGAAACGGCATACCCTCTAAGCTATAAAGATACACAACGCCTGCTACGTCCGCAACGACCAGCTGATTACCATTAGCAGTGAAATCAACCATAACGAATCTGGCACTGTTAGGTGACACCGTGATGGACACAGGAGCGTAAGTTTTCCTTCTAAGATCCCATATGCAAACCTCATTATTAACAATACTGGCAATGATCGTAGAATGAGTAGGGCACCATGTAGCGTATCGAACGCACGCCATCGTCGTGGACATCGTGATTAATGGTTCCGTGAGTCCGTCTGCCCAGATACGAATGCACCAATCGGCGCCACAAGTTAAAAATATTTTCGGACAATAAGGAGAGAACATCATCGAGTATATTGGCCCGTCATGGGCCAGAAAACTATGTATATGCTGAAACAGATAATTCGTGGAACATTTATAAACGCAGCCCTCGTCCGAGGCGACGAAGTAGAGGATGCTCGAAGTGGGATGCCTGCGAAGCACCAACGCCCCAGGACTTCTATTGAATGACACGTCGTAAACGTTGCAATGGGTGGTTCTATTAACGCCCGGGAGCGTGCCCTCTATTCTGAAGATCTTCATGATCTTCGTAGATGTGAAGTCTTGAACGTAACGATACGAATATATACAGCCGTCTTGATCGCAAGTATAGATCTGCTCCTGGTACTCGAACTGCTCGTCACCGGTCCACCACTGGACCTGCCATTGCGGTGAATTCGAAGGAGACGTAGCCCTGTGACTTTTTCGCACTATGTTGATGTGTTCGCTGCTCACGTCGAGGACTATGACCTCTCCATTGTAAAAACCAACAGCCAGCAGATTCGGTTTATCCCGACTCCAGTCGACGTCCGCCACTGCACTACTGAAACTGTAAGATCGAGCAGGGAGATCGGGATTCTTGGCGCTCCAGAGTAACACAAGACCATTTGGTGTATGGGACTTTTCCTTTGCTCCGTATCCTACCGCTAGAATGCTTGGGTTAACGTAATTCCACCGGAAGGCAGATACTGGCCTTCCATTGCTCAGTTCGCAGGTATTGGTCCAGAGAAGATCCAAACTGTACGTGAACTCCAAGTCGAGACTACAGGGATCTTGCTTGATTAGTCCGGTGAAACGTTTTTGAACGTGGATGAAGTTGTTGCTCGCTATTATGCGTTCTATGACACGCACTGCGCGCCAGAAATTAGCGTGCCGAAATATGGTCACCAAATCGTCCTCGGATGACTTCCTCCCTAACTGTGTCTTATTCTTTGGTAATCTGGACTTTAATTCCTATAAATTACAAATTCGGTTGATTGCTTTGTGAACCACCATATAGAAGTAGGTTAAACTAGAGAAATATTCGATGCAATAGGTAACACTGGCAGAAATCGGGGTTAAATCTAAAAATTCTTAAATCACTACCAAGACAATCTGTGTCACAAAGTGTTACAGAAACCTGCCAATGTCCTCCTAACTTACGATATGAACAGAGGATTATTCGCACCTCTGCTTGTAACAAATTTTCCATAGACTCCTTTCTATGCACTACTAGCAGGTTATTTTGCTGGAGCATCATTTCGGGTGTAGCATAAACATCATACATCACCCAATTGTTCACAAACACGCCTCGATTTTTACGTTTCTTTCGATCAAGATACGTTCCTCGCGATTGTGTGAGCACCTGTATGGTCTGAGTTTCGGCGTCTACCACTTTCCTGTTCGATCCAGGCCCAACTGTTTTATACTCGTAATTCTCGTTTTCCAACTTAATGGCTATACCCTCTGGCGAGCGTAAATCACCCGTGCGTGGTTGCATCTCGAAAAGGAAAAATGTTTCTGTTTCCCTCAGAATGATCGTCACCGTTTCTGGTCGAGTAGGAAAAATATTTGGATCGAGACTAGATAAACGAAGAAGCTTTAGAAAATAGAGAAGTCTCCGTTCGTTTATTAACTTCTTGTGGCCGTAGGAATTATTAAACGTCCTCAAAAAGTTAATACATAAAATGAAATCTGATAAAAAGAGATACAATATTTGAAAGCAGAACGATTGTAATAATTTTCAGGGGAACAAATGTTACTCAGACTCTGAATCCGAAACTTACAATTACCTAGGTAGATTGAACTGAGAAGGAGCTATATCTCCCTGTTCGCCGCCTGAATCCATTGTTTGAGTGGATAATAAACTTTCAAACTGTATATCATCTTCCAGCATCACGCTAAGAGGTGTGGAAGATGTTCTACCAATCGAGATCGAACTTTTGAAGCCGCTCAAAGCGGAAGGAGAAGGTAGCAATTGACTTCCGCTGATACTACTAGCCTGAGACAATCCGATTGTCTCAAATGCAGTCATTTGACGTTCGTCGATTGAACTGAATGTTGGATGGGTTAATAATTTTGGTGTGACATCAATATCATTCTCTATGATACGAAATGCTTGTCGAGTTCGTAGAAGAATCGAGGTTAGGTTCTTTCCTGCGATCTTGCGCCTTCCCGCTCCGCTAAGTTTAAGCCTGGACGACGCTGGACTCTCGAATCTCATACTTGGGCCTCTCGAGGGAATCCACTGCGAAGAATCTGCTTCGTCCATCTTCATTCTACAAAAATTAATTGTTATATACTTTCTCGCTATCTTTATATAATACTGTTGTTATTTTCTGGTTTTCACAAGATAGGAAAATTGTTGATTTTAGTATCATTTGATATGACGTTCCTAAGACATCATTTTATTAATGATATTACTTACTTTTATCGAATTTTAAACACGTTTTGTATTCACATTAAATCTACTTCGAAAGTATCGAGTAACATATTTATCTCTAACTCCATGGTGATGCAGAAATCAATTATGTGGTAACAGTAGGTTCGTCGATATTTCAAAATTATTATGAAAACTGTAGCTTATTTTGTTTAAATCTGCACGTGAATTAATTTTTAAACGTTTATCTTGATGTGCATATGCATGATGTAGAAAATATTGAAAATCATTAATATACAAACATATAAATTCATGATTAGATATGTATTTATTAATCTTGCGTCTACCTCTGTGTTTACGATACGAGAATAACAGATTTTAATATTGATAAGCTGCGTGATAAGAACCAATACAAAATGAATGAATAAAATTTGTCCATTGTTCATTGTAAGTACAATACTCTCGATTACAACATTGACATCTTTTGGATAAAGACGAACGTTGGGGAAAAATATTCCCTTTTGATTTTGGATAATCAATTATGTGAATTTAAAAATTTTCAAATCCCTGAACTTTAAATTTTGGAATTTCTATAAAAAATCAAGTGGTAGGGCCTCTTTCCTCTGTTTGAAAAGTACCCTGAAAAGCTCATTGATTTGCATCAATTACGTACTCTATCGATGCAATAGGGAACTTGTTCTAACTACGTTGCACAAACGGTCGATAAATAGCGATCCAGCAGCCAGGGTACAGCGTTAATCAAATGGTGGTTTTAAGCGCTGGATGAATATCGCAGTTCCAGAATTGTAAATACACCCGAGGTACGACCGTCAAAAATAAAACAAGAAGTACGTAACATACGTGCGAACAATTATTGGAGATAAGATTAATCGTAGATAAATGTTGACGCTTGGTCGTCGAATCACTTACGTGTTATTTCGAACATCCGTTTCGCGAAAAATCATGAAAATCAACTGATAGCACTTGCGCAATTGCAACAGCGGTATACGTGATACGTCATATTATTTTGGAACAGGAGTTAAGTTTGCAAGAAGTGGAATTTGTTAAAGGGGCCCAGCAACCGAAACACCCAAGTAAGTGACATGAATTATGTCAGCAATGGCAGACAATGCTCAACTCGTACATATTTTAACGAAGTTCACAATTTTTTTTTACAATCGTTAAACGTCACCTGACCAATTTTGTTCGTTGTTCAATTTTTGTCTAGCATTTTGATCAGAAGACTAATTTGTACGTAATAGTTTGTTAAACTTGGCTATTGTAAATTCTACGCTTTTGACATGGACATATGACTTCCGATCTTGTTCGTAGATACCCGATCCATAACATTATCAATCCTAATAGGTTCAGAAACGACTGCATTAAATGATCGCGATTGCAAATTGCATATTTGTATGTGTCATATATATTCTTAACCTTTAATATATTCTGGTATTCACGTATAATGTTTAAAGCTGTTACCGAGATGTTTCAGAAATACTGTCATATTGTTCTCCTAAAATTGTTTTTTTTCCTATCGTTACGATAATGTCGTTAGTGTCAAGTGATAAAAAGTTGATAACATCGCTAAAAATTCGTTCTTAATAATTTGTAGGATACCATACAATATGTAACATTCTTTACTTTACTTTTGTTGTATTTTTTTCTTCCCAAACAATTTGTATATTTCTATTTTCTGAAAAGTAGTAATATCACTTTTTATTTTCTAAGAAAGTTTTCCAAGATGAGCACTGCAAGGGAACAAGCAGGACCTTCAAAACAGTCGGATTCTGCTACAGAAGAGAAAGAGAGGGACAATCGTACATTTGAATGCAATATTTGTCTTGATACAGCTAAAGATGCAGTTATTAGCATGTGTGGACATTTATTTTGGTATGATTCTTACAATGATATAATAGTGGTTAATGACAATGACACATGTAAGGTTCATATAGTTCATAGCAGTTTGGTCTGCTAAGGGTTAATGAAGGATAAATATTGTACTAAAAATTTGTACCTGAACGTGATTGCGTTTTTAGTTGGCCTTGCTTACATCAATGGTTAGAAACACGTCCAATCAAACAAACATGTCCTGTATGTAAAGCTGCCATCAGCAAAGATAAAGTCATTCCCTTATATGGCCGTGGAGCTACAAGGCAAGAAGATCCAAGGTAATAATAAAGTACTATATTAGGATAATACAGAAGACTAAACTGTGTATTGTTACAGGAATAATGTTCCCCCACGTCCAGCTGGACAGAGGACAGAACCTGAAAATAATGTTGGATTTTCTAGTTTTGGGTTTGGAGATGGTTCTTATATGTCTTTTGGTATTGGAACATTTCCGTTTGCATTTTTCACATCGACTTTTAATTTTGGAGAAACACGACCAAGTGCTGGTAAATAATTTAGACAACCAAATTTATTTGTAATTACGACCTGGACAAATTAAATTTAAATATTTTTATTTGCATAGCTGCTAGAGGAACACCACAGTACGAAGAAGAGCAATTCCTATCCAAGGTATTTTTATGGGTGGCATTGATATTTATCTGTTGGCTCTTAATGGCGTAACATTTTTGTTCAACGATACTACTTGCTTCATATCTTGTAATCTTATATGACTTGATGGATTGATTCATTACATTTTTATTAATAAGTCAGTCTTTTTCCCGTTTGTAAAATTGTTGTTACTCATTGCAGTAACTATACCTGCTTGAATAAACAAACGGGTTTTAATTATTATAGCTGTAATAACATTTTTACATGTACATACACTTTGTTTTTATTCATTTGTGATTACACTAAAGAATTGAATTTTGTATCTAAACATAAAGTTATTAACATTGTTATTGATAATGTAAAAAAAATAATATAGGTTAGTTTTTTGTATTTACACCATTACGTAAATACGTGTATTCAAGCAGGTTACTTTCCTGGTTTCAGAAATTCTGAAACCAATTCTAATGATATTTATGTATATGTATATATAAATATACCACTCTTAGATATATAAGATATTATTTGTCCTATGCAAACATAATTAATTTTAGTAAAAAACCTCATGAAAAGTTTTATTACATCAACGTGAACTTTCATGGTTTACAGTATCTATGATGTAAACAGTATCATAATTTAGTTATTAAGTTATTGGTATCGCGTGCAAATGAAACAGGTTGCAACTATATAATACACAATACTGTAATATAAGAGTATACATAAAAGTTAAAAAACGTAACTTGCTTATTTATGTTTTGATTTTATTTGCATTGTGGTTACGGTAATAGGAGGTGGAATGGCAATTACAAAATAACAAATCGTGATCATGTAATTACAGTATGGACTGTTTATTTAAAATACAATGCAGAAAGAACAGCTTTCCAATTATTTATACTTTTAATTTAATCATTCATTAACTACACCGAATGGAAATTGACATTCCATGTGGTATTGCTACATGAAAGTAACTGAAATTTACAAACAAATTTTTTCTCATTAAATGCGCCATGTATTACAAACATTAATTGAATTCGTTAAACATGAATTTAAGAATCAAACATTGTAAATTGTCTTACTAGTTTATTTAACATATTAAAATAAAGTAGAAGTACGGTACATTCTTGTTTTTTAAATTAAATCCTTTCCTATAACTATGTGAAAACAAGAAAACATGATCTAAATTGTATATTAAATTCGATGATTTATTAGATATTATATGTAGATGTATGTACATATACAGTAATACAATTTCATTGTAGTATACTATAAAAATATTTTAAAGACAGGTAAATACATTACACAAACTGAAATCATAATCTATCCTATTTAAGTCAATACATTCTATAACTCTATCATAATTTCGTGTTATTGTTTCTGAATTTTTATATCTCTTGATATTTCCATATTTTTACCTCCTTTTTGTAAGTGTGCTTCTATATATCCAAATTTCTATTACAATAAATAAACAATAATACTGAGCAGAATATGAATAAAATGAATATGTACAGAATACCTTACTACATAAGTTCCAGTTGTATCAGGAGCTATTACACATAATAGTTGTTTTGATTTGTTTTGATTGATGTACACAATGTAAAATTTCAGTTACTCTTGATATTTTTTAAGAAATATCTATTTTCATTGATCTATCAATGTTTTGTTACCTTTTAAGGAATTGAAATAACTGGAGTATGACAACTTAAACTTTCTAGTAAGGGAGTCCAAACATTCTACAATGATTGATTTTGTCATATGGATCTAGCAGTTGTATCACAGATTGCAGCTCCTCAGGGAGGTAATATAATGCTCCCTCATCTATGTGAAAATGAGGTACTTAAAGACAGCAAGTGGTGCATTAAAAGGTTACTACATTATTTACTGTTTGGTGCTTATAATAATAACTATGACTATAAAGTGGGTGTAATGTATGAAGTTATACATATGAAGTAGGTATATATATTGTACTCTTTCTGTTACTTTATATGTATAACTTTAAATCTAAAGTAGTTATTGTATTTACTTGGTTCTTAAAGAACAATCGTATAAGAATAATCCCTAGTCCTATTTACAAATAAGCATAAAACATACTATTGATGCATAAAATAATAGAGACATGATTATACAATTAAGTAGATAAGTGACATAAAGTTATTTCCCAAATTTACAGATACTTATGCATTGCTCATTCATCCCTATATTTCATCCTTTGTTACTTTTTTTGTGAAACCTTTAGAAACTAATAAATTATTGCACTCTTCCCGAGTTAGTTTCAACAAAGGTAACCTTTCTACCTCCTGAAAAATAAAAAATTCAAAACTACCTTATTGCTACATACGTGTTTACTATAAGTACCTCTTCATTCTCATTGAAAAGAAGGAGTTCTGGAACTGCACCAGGAATATGTTTGAATTCAACATTATTGCTATAAAGTTTTATAAGGATATACATATATGTAAAACTGAAATATGCTATGATACTTATCATTTTGGAAAAAGAATTAAGTGTATACTACTTTAACACAATTTGAACATTACTTTGAAATATTATACAACTTAAATCTGTGCAAGGAATTCTAAGTATAATAAGAAAGCTAAATTATCAAAAAATTACATACTTCATAATAATAGATCTTACATAAGAGTAATTATCTGTCCTTGATTAGATATAAGAGATTTTACAAATCAAAAAGTAAAAAATACTTTTAAATATACAACTTTGTACAGGAATCATGTAATATAAATATGTATGATACTTCAATTAATTTTGATCAAGGATACTAGTTAGGCACGTCCTCGAAAATAAACTGTCTAACATCTGGGAGCCGCTTCAAACGACAACCGCTGCAAGCCTGGAAAAATTGATGAGTGCTTTATACTATTATAATTTGACATAAAATTGCAATACATTAAGCAGATAAACGTTGTTTTGGTAAAATAAAATAAATTAATACCTCGATCCTTGCAAACGCATAAGGATTACTGGATGTATCAACGTAAGAAGTGTGAAAAGCAAACGCAAGAAAGAAGATGACAGCTATCACAGGGGCCATGTTTACTTCACTAAAGCGGAAATCGTATTTGATTGTGTCTGTTAGCATATCTCGTTTTCAAGTGTATGTAAATACACGAAAGAGCGGAGAGCATGGTAGGCTCTCTTATGAAAAATCGCGACGTAGGAAAACAAGACCCCCACTACCCACTGATTTTTCAGTGCAAAATTTAAAAATTTAGAGATTTTTTAACTTATAAATTTTAAAATTCACAAATTTTTAAATTTATAACTAGAAATTTAATAACTTACGCATTCGATAATTTGAAAATTTTTTAATTTGGTAATTTGTTTATAGAAATTAGGATTAGTATAATTTATATTTTTATTATATGAAGTGTATTGTTCACACAATTGCAATATTTGAACTTACGGCAAAATTAATTTTAATAAACGTATGTATCTACCATGCGCAGTAAGTTCATCCTGCATGTGTGAAAATGGCGCTTTCTTGTGCAAGTAAGTTAATCGTTTATAACACTGTTGTTTCTTTCAAAATTAAAACATTGATATTACATTTATATTTTTAAAGTACTGTATTAATGGTACAAATAAACTACTTGTTTTAGTTCCAAGAATAGAATATTATACCGGCATTTACTAAACATAACCTAGAGCATTTCACATTACCGCCAATCCTTTACAAAAATAAATACGTATTTTCAGTTTCTAATGAAGTGCCGGAGCATCCCGTCGTGTCCCCTGTATCTGGATCTATATTTGAAAGAAGATTAATTGAAAAATATGTAGCAGAAAATGGG
Source organism: Megachile ligniseca (assembly GCA_945859555.1). NCBI lineage: Eukaryota > Metazoa > Arthropoda > Insecta > Hymenoptera > Megachilidae > Megachile > Megachile ligniseca. The sequence goes on from OX243778.1 coordinate 11,820,600, forward strand.
GTAGATCCTATAAGTGGAAAGGAATTGACTGTAGATCAACTCATCGATGTCAAAAGTATAGTACATTATATAATTTTTAATGTCATTATGGAATTTCACATAATATTGATAATACCTTTGTTTTTTCTAGCTACGGCAATAGTTAAACCTAAACCACCAAGTGCCACATCCATTCCAGCCATATTAAAAATTTTACAAGATGAGTGGGATGCTGTAATGTTACATTCATTTACTCTGAGGCAGCAGCTTCAAACAGCTCGGCAAGAATTATCTCATGCTTTATATCAACACGATGCAGCATGTCGTGTAATAGCTAGATTAACAAAAGAAGTAACAGCTGCCAGAGAAGCTTTGGCTACATTAAAACCACAAGCTGGAATTGTTCAGGCTACCACTATTCCTCAACCTGTATGAGAATAAATATAATAACTATACAGTGTTGTGTTAAACATGCAGCTATGTACTAAGAAGTTATTTCATATTATAGGCACTTGCTGTAGAAGCTGGTGGTACAGCAGCTCAACCTATGGAACAAGCTGGTATTACGGAGGATGTAATACAGAAACTTCAAGAAAGAGCCACAGTTCTCACGCAAGAAAGGAAACGTCGTGGACGTTCAGTTCCTGAAGATCTTCTTCCTCAAGACAGTATTCGTGCATTTCAAACACTTGCATCTCATCCTGTAAAATTACCCTTCATATTATTTCATTCAACATTCAAAGATTTGAATATGTTATTGTAATTTTCGTTTCTTTTCAAGGGTCTTCATTCTGCCAGTGTACCTGGAATACTTGCACTTGATATACACAGTGCTGATACCAGCAAGATTTTAACTGGTGGGGCTGATAAAAATGCTACAGTATTCAATAAAGATACAGAGCAAGTTGTTGCAATATTGAAAGGACATACTAAGAAGGTATAAAGTGTTCTTGTATTTAACATGTTTGTAACATTCTTTGATACTTACTATCTCTGTTATAATTTAGGTTACTCGAGTTATTTATCATCCAGAAGAAGATATAGTAATGACTGCATCACCTGATACTACAATACGTGTATGGAATGTCGGAACTAGTCAAACAACACTATTATTAAAAGCTCACGACGCTCCAGTGACTGGTCTCTCTTTACATCCAACAGGCGATTATTTACTAAGTTCATCTTTAGATCAGCATTGGGCATTTTCGGATATACGTACTGGCAGACTATTGACTAAGGTAAGGATTGACAACAATGATAATAATTAAGTTGCTACATTACTATTGTGATTTGTGGTCTGATAGGTTGCAGGACAAGTTACTCAACCGTTAACTACAGCTCAATTTCATCCGGATGGATTGATTTTTGGTACTGGTACTGCGGATTCTCAAGTGAAGATTTGGGATCTAAAGGAACAGTCAAACGTAGCTAATTTCCCGGGTCATTCAGGACCAATTACAGCGATTAGTTTTTCTGAAAATGGTTATTATTTAGCTACCGCAGCGGAGGATTCTTGTGTAAAACTTTGGGATTTGCGTAAATTGAAAAACTTTAAAACCCTTCAATTAGAAGAATCGTATGAAGTTAGAGATATCTGTTTCGACCAAAGTGGAACTTATTTAGCGGTAGCTGGAACGGACGTAAGGTAAGAATTTTAGTTCACCATATTTGTCTAAGTTCAACTATACAAGAAATAATACTCATATACAATTTTGTTTGTTTTATTTTTAGAGTGTATTTGTGTAAGCAGTGGCAAGAATTGAAAGTGCTTAATGACCACACAGCAGCCGCAACCGGTGTTCGTTTTGGAAAACATGCGCAGTATATAGCATCTACTAGTATGGATAGAACACTAAAACTTTATGGGTTACCCTAAATACTTAGCACATTAATTTAAGAACAATTTAAATTAGAATTTGTAGAATAAGTTTACAATGAATATCAATGACAGAAACTTTACGAAAATCATTTTATTCGGATCTAGTATTTTGTTTTTTTAAATTGATCGAAAAAACTGGTGGTTTACAGTGAAAGGTAATTTTAGAATGACGATTGTAGATACTTGTTAAAATTATCATTTTGGTTGAAGATTAAATGGTGAAAGTTTTTATACATTCATACGTTTAATCTTTAACTAAAAAATTAGGACTGGAAAACATTGATAAATGACATTTTATATTCAAATTTAAAAAAAAGTCTAATCATAGATTAGTTTCTAAATTCAATATCAATATATGTATAATATGCACTGTTATAATAATGATAGTGAACACATTTATTCTGTGCATGGAAAGAATGTGGAGAACAAACAAATGCGTTAGATATTATTAACGAACTTGTTTCCAATATTTTCTGAAACAAAGTACAAACGTTGAACAGTAATTCATAAATTTAACATTATACAAGTAATTATTTTTATGAAGAAAACATGCAAGTTTTTTGCCTATCGCGCAACACTATATACTCAGGATACTTCTTGAAACAATAAAATAAAATTTGTTTTGAATGAGTCATACAAATTGATTTACTTTACAATCCTGTAGTTCCAACACATTTGATTTACAGTCTTGTGCTTTATGCACATTGCTAATTTACTTAAACGATCTCATGGCGCCACTAGTCACGTGCTTCTTAACCTAACCTAATGTCCTTTGTCCTCAATATTCAGTCTCGAATCAAATTAATAACAATGGCCGTCGGAGTTGGTTGTCATTTGAAGGCATACACGGATTATGTGATGGTGAAAAACGTGTGGCAAGTGGCAATCACTACTGGTCGGTCCGTGTAATTATTCTGCAAATGAAATCAACGTGACGTGTACTGCAGTAAAGGATGATTTTCTAGTGGGTGGTTGTATCGTTGTGTCAACTAGTGAGCACGGATGACCAGCTGACAATGTTTTGTCATTAGCATATATTAGTGTTTAGCGGGTGATCGCGGTAAATCGAGAATGTTTAAAGCTGAGGAGTCGTCCAGAGACAGCTTCCTTCAGCAAACGAAGGCCGCTAGGGAAGAAAGGGCACATGAGAAAGACAGAGAAGCTGCTGTCACCCTGATTCAGGCTTATGTTAGAGGATGGTTAACTCGTAAAAAAATATTGTGAGTTTATTGTTACCGAAATATGCAGGAACGATTGTTGGCTGCCTAAAATAATCTTAATTTTACGATTTTTTTAATATTGTAAACAAAATGTTTGTATTATTAATCTCTCTTTGATAGTTGTTTACATACTTTGTAATGTTCTATTTATCACTGAATTGTTTCTTATTTTAAATTATCAGACTTATACCAATACATACCAGCATAGCATGCAATTTTTATTTTGCACATACTTTTTAAATTCACTATGTTCTTAAATTGCTTATATATGACTAAAGTTTAAGGTAATTAAAAATGGATTACAATTTCCAGAGAAGAATTTGACACAAATTTTTTCAATGATGGTGGTACAGAAACAAATATAGAATTAAAACCTGCTTTGTACATGTATAAAATTATTTCCAAATTTTTGTATGTATACAAAAAAGAAAGGGATCAAGAAAGAATAGAAAAGTTATGTAGGTATGTGCAAGTTTCTTTGAATAACTTACAAAGAAATATGACATAATAAAAGATCCTAAAGAAATATTCTCAAAATAAATATTTCAGATATTTAGTATTGACTCTTGATTCAGAGTCACCAGAAACATCATATGTAGGTCTTTTATTAAATAAAGCTCATTACATATCATGGATATCACAAATGAAAACAATATTACTTTATTGTTTAACTGGTTTAGAGAATCTTAAACCAGAAAGAGTAACTGATCATAAGTCCATCCATTTGAGATTACATACATTAGTTAGTTTTACATCACCAGGAACATGGGCAATTCAAAAAGTAGAAGGAATGGAAAAGCTCAAAGCTGGTATGAATCAGCTTTGTGCAAATATGATGGGCCACCTAGTCAACAATGGATTCTATCCTATTATGCAGGTGATTGTCATATTAATAATGGTTCAACTGATATGCAATATATTATGTATTTTTGTAAAAAGCATGATAATCATTTTAAAAACAAATTAATACAGATGTAACAGATTTATTTTTCTTATTTCAGGCTTTTCTGGTAAAAGGATTAGGTAGAGTGGAAATTGCTCTAAAACCAATTGCACTTTCAGCAGCTGTTACGTTGGCATTAAGACCATTAATTTCTTCTCAGATGTCAGATAAATTGGTGTCATTATTTTTGATTAATATTTTTAGTGTACCTGCATTGGTCTATCATCTAAATAATATATCCTCTGTGGTACATTGATAATAATATGCTACTCTAAATTATTGTTTGTACCATGTAAACATTTTTATAATATATTTTTAGTGTATTTCATCGTTTATTACCTACAATTTATTTGCACGAAGCCTTGAGTTACTAAATTTAGAACAAAACCTGAGGATAGTCTTTAATGCCCTAGAGGGTAGCTATGCGCTGTGTTTGCTAGCCAATTTGATACAATTGGCTAACATTGAAAGGATTGAAGTATTGAAAGAGTTATATTTTCCTTCTTTTACGGTACAAATTTATCAGATAATAGATTTCATTTATGTAATTCATAAAATACTAATTTCAATCTTTTAAAAACTTTCAGTTTGTAGTTACAAAAATGTTGGAATCATGCCAACAGTATGTGGTTGCGAAACAAAGTAATTTAACACATTGGCATCCTATTCTTGGATGGCTTGCACAGAAAGTTGATGCCTCTTTGCAAGAACCTATTCCATATGTAAAGTCACAGTTAGCATGTCTGTGGACAGGAGGGATAGTGACACAATTAATCGGTAACATTGATCATTGTTTTTTTGCAAATATACCATTGTTAAAATTAACATAAAAGGATCAGATGCAATCTTTTATTAGGTCAACCTTTAACTGAACTTATTGAAAAGGAAATACCACCACCAGTAGAACAACAAAGCTCATCTGTTGGAACCAACATTTTTCGAAGAGCGTTTTTAGAAACTCGTACAAATAGAAATAATAATACTAAGAATTATAGGAAATTGGGTAGCCCAGAAACTACTAGAATAGCATTAATTTGTTCCCTTTATCAATTTGCTTTACATACACTTACACAGATGAAGATGGAAATATTAACTGGTATGTATATATGCATATGATCAGTTATACTTAATAACTACATGTATGTTTATATATTGTTATAGGATTGTGCTACCAGGATAAAATTCTGTATCATATGTATTTATTTCTGGGAACACTGGGTCCACATTGCGGTTTAAAAGCATTTTTAGATCATTTAGCTGCTAATACAAAATGTACAGCCCCTGAATTTCAAATGTTGATATTATTTTCGGATTGTATGACACATTATGTGACGTAAGTATGCCATGATAATATGAAAATATACGTAGAGAAACATTTTAAATAATTTATATTCATATTGCTATCTTTTCTTTATAGAATTTTAGACGATATGGAAATGTATGAACAACAAGATCCATTTAAACTCAATGATTTTGTAACAATATCATATTTTTTAAATCAATTTTTGTACAAGGCAGTTCTTAATAATCTGTTTGGTATGTATTACAACTTGTACATTATATACTTCTCAAATGTATTCGAAATGTCACTGTTTTTCTATGTTGTAAATGATAAGAGGTTTAGCTATGTACTGAAGTTTTAGATGTTCCAGACGTGAAATCGGTTCCTAATAATCCTCTGTTCACTTCTCTTCACACACTTTTAATGGCAATCTATCGACGAGACTGTAGACGGACCTTTTGTCCTGATGGACATTGGTTGGCAAAGTTAAGTATTTTAAACCAAAATGTTTTCATTTTACATAGCATGAATGTGGAATTAAAACTTTTTTTAAACAGGAAGTCAGAGTATCCGGTTTCCTGACGGACTTAGAGAAAGGCAAACGCGGCGCTGCGCTTCTTCTTTCCAAAATGCCACACGTCATTCCTCATTGTGAACGTGTGATACTCTTTCGAAAACACGTTGTTAAAGAGAAAGCAGTGCTGGGATTGACTGAAAGTGCGTGTAACAGTACTCCAACAACGCTCATTGTTGTCCACAGGTATTAAAATACTTTTTTTTTTCAACTCAAAAGCGTTACCCAAAATTTTGACAAAAATGCTTCACAGAACACGTATAGTAGAAGATGGATACCGTCAACTAGCAATGTTGCCGTCTCAGGCACTTAAAGGTGTGATTAGAGTTCGTTTCGTAAACGAGCAGGGTTTAGCTGAAGCTGGTATCGACCAAGATGGAGTGTTTAAAGAATTCTTAGAGGAGATAATAAAGAAAGTTTTTGATCCGTCTTTAAATCTGTTTAAAGCCACTAGCGAAAATCGACTTTATCCGTCTCCAACATCCTCTATGCAAGATAATCATTTGCAACTTTTCGAATTTGTTGGCCGAATGTTGGGTAAAGCGGTATACGAAGTACGTAAAATTACCGAGAAATGATAAAATCGCAAATTACAATTATTTATATTGTTTTTTTTTTTATAGGGCATTGTTGTAGATGTACCTTTTGCGTCCTTCTTTGTTTCCCAATTTTCTGGGCAAACTGGAGGAGCATTATACAGTTGGTTAGATGAGTTGGCTTCTTTGGATCGTGATTTGTATCGAAGTCTTACTCTTGTAAAGCATTACAAAGGTGATGTTAAGCAATTAGAATTAACTTTCTCCCTTGATGAAGACGTTTTAGGCAAATTAGTTACGCACGAGTTGATTCCTGGAGGACGAGCGGTGCCGGTCACCAATGAAAATAAAATTAATTATATACATTTGATGGCTCACTTTAGAATGCATATGCAAATAAAAGATCAAACAGCTGCTTTTATTAAGGGATTTCGTTCCATAATTAATCTCGAGTGGTTGGCATTATTTTCAACGCCAGAAGTAAGATTAAAGATTCTTTGAAATTATACTATTTTTAGAAGAAATTTTTTGTAAAGTGATTCTGTTTTTAGTTGCAAAGATTAATTTCGGGTGACAACGTTCCATTGGATTTACGAGATCTTCGAAGACATACGCAATACTATGGTGGTTTTCACGATAGTCATCGTGTAGTTTGCTGGTTATGGGATATTTTGGAGAAAGATTTTTCTGAAGAAGAAAGAGGCTTATTTTTGAAGGTATATTAAAGTGGTATTATGACGAGGAGCGATAGTTAATATTTTTATCTTATAGTTTGTTACAAGCTGCTCCAAATCACCTTTGTTGGGTTTCGCATACTTAGAACCACCATTTTCGATTCGTTGCGTTGAAGTTGGTGATGACGAAGATACGGGTGATACAATCGGTACAAAAATATTTATCAAATTATACATTTCTACTTTATCATGTAAGTGTAAATTGTCTTATTTGTTTAAATCAGGTAGTGTAATCAGAGGATTCTTTACGATTCGCAAGAAAGATCCGCAGAACCGTTTACCTACTTCATCTACGTGTTTCAATCTCCTTAAATTACCGAATTACCAAAAGAAAAGTACCTTGCGAGAGAAGTTACGCTATGCCGTCACTAGTAATACGGGTTTTGAACTTTCGTAATCAACATTTGATTCACAGTGAACGATGATTAACACGATCGCTCAAAATACCTAACAAAAGTTTATACAAAGTGATTGAGTGGTGCCTGACCGCCACGATACAAATTGTCTGGCGAAACGTTTTTAACGATACCGTGAACTTTAAATCGAATAAAATGAAAACTTACGTATATTTGGATGCAATGTAGGCTTCTTTTGGATCAGAACAACGACTCCTAAGGACAGGAGTCAACAAAGTTTCTTTCCCTATATCTTCGCTTTTCTCAGAGAAGTCTACTATGCTCCAATGTACGTTATCCGTGAAAACGAATTATTGAAATTAAATCGAAAACTCGCACAAATTTTATGAGATACTTGTTAAAGTAATAAATTTACCGATTTTGTTATTTTTATATTTTTTGTTATCTCATTTCGATATTAAGAGATTCTTAGTAAATCGATTTTAATTTGTAAATATAATAAAAAAATTATTAAATTTTCGCTCATTGAAATTTTCATAAGATTCGTTTCGTGTGTGCTATAATTACAAATGTTTGCACATTTTATAATTAAATTCAGTATCGGCTCATTTAGAATTTATACGTCTCACTTTACTTCTGTAACAATTTCGTTGATTTCAGTGTTTATTTAATATACTCTCGCCAAATGGTAGATTACTTATGGTGTAAAGCACACTGTACCTCAATGAGCTTAATATTGCTAATACTTGTGCGCTTGTTAGTTAATAGTACCGTGAATTAATGTTAGACTATTACATTACATAAATCATACGAGATAAGTGTTAAATGTTCGTACCCATTGGCGCCCAGGGAGCGATCAAGAAAAGATTTTCTAAAATTTTGGAATCGCTTGCAGTCCGAGATTCCAAGAAATTTTAAGGAGACCTATTTTCTCAAAATTTTATACATACTTTTTGAAATCCTGTACAGAAGATTAAATTGATCCGTTCAATGAAATATACGTGTATATAGAGTGTCCACGGGCTCTTATGGGTTCAACAATCTCTGAATGTCGTTTAAAATTAAAAATCAGTTTGTTCAGGTTGGACGAAATTGTGATGTTTGTTCTCCCACTTGAATGTTTCGAGCTGAATTTCCTGTAACTATAGTATCTGCGGTCTTTCAAGCAAAAGTGGTTGTAGGAGAAAAAGACGGGAGCATAAGGACTGTTTTCTGCTGTGTTATCTGCGATATAGCGAGGAACACGATGTTAGAGTGAAATTTATTTTTCTCGCGATTTCCGCATATTTCGGCAGATGGACTTGTAATATTATCGATGGAAATTCGGTCAGACCAAAGATAGAAGCCTATTTAACGTGAGATGAGATAATTCGAAATATAAACTTTTCATATTTTCCTACACGATCGTATGTAAGTGTTCAGGCCTGTATTCACAGATTGTATCTATATCGACTAAGAGTAATGAAAAATAGCTGGGCGTTTCTATAAAGATAGGATAAGTTTAAGGTTTAATCGCGTACTACATAGTTGGTTAACGTGCACAATGTGATCTCTAGAAACATTATTTTGATTATCCAGAGCAAAAGAATAATATAATAGAATGTAATAATAATAATAATTTTAATCTTTGTTATTTAACAACAGAATTTAAACAAATTTGTTTTTCTCGTAATAATAATTGTGAATACATGCCTCGTAATTACGTGTACAATTAAATGAAGTAACAAAGAATATTCTCCTTTGTGAGTATACTTATCATTAAAATGATATATGTATATGATAAATGTGGATATCGATACAGATATGGATATATGGAGTAAAATAAATAAAACTGTTACGGTTGTAAGATAAGACCGTTGAGTATTTTTTTGGAAGCCTACACTCGATAAACAATTCTTTTCATTATTTTAAATATCATTAAAATCGCCGTGAAATATTGTAAAATACTAGAAAATCGTACAAAAAAAAAAAAAAAAAAAATACAATCGATTTTTTCTTACAATCGTATCAGCGAGGAAAAATACGCTTTGTATATAGCTGGCTTGAATCGTTCGTATTTCTGTAACATTTTCTAATAAAAATGTATACATTATTGTGATGCAACAAGAAGGACGGTAGATTCATTAATTTAATACATTCAATAATGACCATGTAAATGTACACAATTAATGTACAATTTATTTTATCATCCTTCATGAATTATTACCAATTTCTTTTCAATAAAAACTTAAAACGAATATTGTTTAATAATTTCGCCACATTAAAGCAATAATCAATTTTATTAAATATTGATTTTTGGTTAATAAATTTTCAAAATTAGAATTTTAGAAATTGACGAATTTAGATATTCGAAAGTTTTCAAATATCTAAATTTAAATAGTTCCATGATCGATTTGTGAAAAACGAAGGTAAGTGGCGAGAGACTGCATTTCCTTCACTATTTCTTAAAGTAAATCTACGTTGCACTTAGATGTACATTAATCAAGTCAAATATCAAAGCAACGGATAATTAATTAATCAAAAATTGCAAAAATCACAATCTCGCCGCATTTTCAATCGTATTTTCGCGAAGAGGACGCAAAGATCGGCGATTGCGGTGCGCAGTGAGCGAGTGCGCAGGTCACGTGACCCTCTTTGTGAGCAGTTGGCGCTGTAGACGGCGTAGCTCACCCCCTCCGGCCAGTGGCCAGCAAGCCTTGGCTGCAGGAAGACGTGTGCTTCGTTCGTACCGCGACGATCCTTCTATCGCGGCTACGCGAGAGACTCCTTTTTCTCTTTCTCTCCCTCTCTCGCTGTGTGCGCGCGCGCGTGTTTTCGTGTTTGTGTGTGCGTGCTTGATCTCTACGAAGTGGTAGTGTTTCTGGCTCGGCCGTAGGACCTGGACAGCGAGAAATCCTCGGTTGTCGCGAACCATCGAATAATTCGCTCTTACAGCCGGAATCGCGGTAGCCATCGAGGACTCGACCGAGCCTTTCAGTGTTCTCTTATTCCTTTCTCTGTTTCGCGCTACCGTATTTCTTACGGACAAGCACCGCCCCCTTTCCACCTCCGTCCCTCCGATCGCAACGTTATGAGGCCAGCTGAGCGTAACTGACGGCGAAGAGGGAGAAACGACTGCGTGCGTGTGTCAAACATAACCTAAGTATTGTCACCGTAAATATCGTGACTACGCCGGAAAAAAACGTGGCACGATCGTTCGAGATTCACCCATCGTGGAATGATAATATCGAGTGCTCGACCGTTAAACGATTGGAAGAGCCACGAAAGTATCGCTTCCTCTTCTGGCCAGTTCTGAGGAGAAATGCAACGCCCCGTTTATCTCTGACCGTGTCGTGGAAACGTGCACAAGGACATCGACTTTGTCTCTTTCTCGAAGGTTATCCTTTGCACGTATCGTTTTCGTCGTCGTGACGATAAAGGACGCGACCACAGTCGCTGCGTGTTGTCACGAATTCGGTCTCCGTTTCCCGCAAGCTCTCGGCCCTTCCCGCCGTGCCTACGAAAGCGCGCGACATTTGAATGCGAAATTCGGGAGGAAGCGATATCGAAGCGATAGTTTTTTGCAAAACTCGTTCCTCCTGATCGACGTTTAAATACCCAACGACTTAACGCGTTCAAGGTGATCGGTATCACAGGCTTTCGATTCAGTGTCATGAGACTGAGAAGCAATACTGACTGGTAAAGAAACGTTGCTCCGAGTGTAATCGAACCAGTAATCCTGTCAGCGTTGTTACACATAATTCCTGTGTAATTTCGAAGAAACGGTGTTTTGATCCGAACGAATGTTCGCGTCGATAACGCGGTGAAAAAAAATCGAAAGAAAAGGACGACCTCGACGAGTTGTGTCGGTGTGTCACGTGCGTGTAGAAATTCCGAGAGAAAAGTGTTTCTCCCGAAAGGTGAAAAAGTGGTCGCGAAAGGTAGAAACGGAAGGAAGAATCGAGACGAGTCGAGGCGTGTTCCGGCTTCCCTGAAGCGACAGGGACGTTGGCGGTGGCGGTGGCGGTGAATCGGGATTCGGGTTGAGGAGGGTGGCCCCTAGGGAGAGAGGAGAGCTTTGATGGCAGTAGTTGGGCCCAGCCGGCACTCGCGGGTGTCCATGAGCGTGTCTATGTCGCTGTTGCAGGGGGGTGGGGCGGGGGCGACAGGCGGTGGCGGGACAACGGGGACCCATCCGGGGCAAGCGGTCCTCGCAGCGGCTGCCGCGGCCGCGGCTGCGGCCCAACCACCCCCCACCTACTACCACCCTGCCGCTCCTGCACCCCCGCCGCCGCCGCCAGCCCAGGATCCCGTTCAGCCCGACAGACCCATCGGATATGGTGCCTTCGGCGTCGTTTGGTGAGTCTATTACCTTATCTACCTATATCTGTGCCTGATAGATCCTTTGTTTACGTCTAATCTTTTTTCTCCGACCGAACGACTCGCGAATCGTTTCTACCCAAAAGAAACGTTCTCTCTCGCTTCCTACATATAGTACAATGTTTTTCTGCGTCTTTATACGATTTTACCAACTGCAAATCGCACATTTGAAAATAGTTGCTTCTTCTATTTTACTATTTCATTATTTTTATTATTAATCACGTAGAAAAGACGTTGCCGATTTCGATGACCTTCAACTATGTTGTCAAAGATTTTATTTTGAATAACTTTTAACCGTTGCTCGGCTTTAATTTCAAGGATCAGTATCTGATTAATGTAGCCTAATTGCGGAGATAATAAACGACCATTTACAAGGATATTTGAAGTACTAACAAGAAAAGTATTTTAACTAGGAATCAAGTCATTAGAACCGCCCTTCTAATTACATGTATATCGTACCTGACTATATTTCAAGGTGATTGAAATCGTTGAAGTATGCTCCTGTATATAATTACCCGCTTTTACTGTTTTGCTATTTTATTGTTGTGCTGTTTTCCGCTAATTGTACTGTACAACTATACTGCTATTTCACTATTATTCTAATAATTCACCATTTGATTAATATTATTACACGACCGTATTCTCGCGTAATATTAAATCACAAAGTTTCGAGTAGCCTCAGCACGCTCTTGGAAGCTTCCAAGTCGAAATTTTCCAAACGTTTTAATCCGGCGAACGTTCGACTAATTAGCGCCACTTTCCACGTTCGTTACGCATCAAACGAGAGCCGTCGAGGATCTCTAGCGGCTAGAGAGAGTAAACGCACTTTCCTTCTTAGCGTGTGCGTAAATCGCGTTGCCCCTTTCTCGACTCGGTAATTTGTGAGTTCGATAAGCAACGGTATAAATCACCGTTCTTTTCTTCCTTCCCCCTTTTAAAATTCTTGTTGCACGCGGTAGTTCTTGCAGCTCGCTACGAAAATAGAATGACGTATTGTCGCGTGAAGTTGTTTGCTTGATTTATCGGGTTTTAAGAGGCGCACGTCGCGACGTTAAATTTTATTTCCGGATACGATTTATCCAGTTCGGACGGTTATCACGTGTCGGGAACTTCTTCGCGTTACGTGGTCCTTCGAATATTATCGATAACCCTGTCTCTCGATATTCGACAAATTACCTTCGACTTCCATTTAAGGGAGTATTTCACGCTGTCGTTGAATTATGGCGGTCCGTTTTCCGCTTCGTCGATCCTCGATTGCTTCGTCTCGATCGAAATCACGGAAATTCTTGGGCGATTTTTGGTTCGTTTGCTGCGTCGTCGTTTGGGGTGAGGGAAGAAGTCGGTAACGCAATAGTCGATAACAATGCAACGCGAGCTGCTCAGATTCTTTGTTTATCGATACGAGACGGGTAAACAAGAAACTCGTAGACGACTCGTATCTTTCACGTCTCGCGCCACTGTAAATCCTCGATCGATTTTCAATCGAGATCCCGCGATATCCCGTGACGGAGCGAAAATACAAGAACGCGTTACAAATTACTAGTGAACGTAAACGAAATAACGAGGATTTCGAATAACGTCGAGTTCGAAATCGTTTCGTCGCGCCAGAAATCATTGCGTTAATTCGGGCTTTAAAAGGCTGTCGTTCGAAAAATATTCTCTACGGTGCTTTTGTCAGGCTAGAAAGACGGACGCGAACGAAGAGGTCAGGTACAATAGAAACGGCTCGTTTCCCTTTGTTTTCTCTTTTATATGGATTTACCTGGGCAGCGACGCCGCAGATAGTTCCTACGAGGTTTCGGTACAAGCTGTCTAGGAGAAACGACGTTAATTCAAAAACAAGGAAATAATTCCGGTGCGACCTGCGGTCGGTGTAATTGCCGTTAGTTTACCTGAACCGGATGTACGATGGGTTCCATTACCGCGTCTGCTTAATACTCGCACGCTTCTCCGCTGTCAGAGAATCGAGACATTTTCCGTTTTACGACCGATACTTTACGATCGTTCAAATTCGTGTAGCGCGAATATTGGTCATACAGATCTAAAAATTTTGATATAACATTAAATAGTTAACTATTTTTAACGAGTACGCTCGTCACGAAGAAGTGGCAACTTATGAAACAGCTGGCTGATTAAGAATGCTAAGTATCGAGATATTGGTTCCGCGGCTCATAAAGGAAACTATAAGAATAGGGATTAATCTACCACTCACGTTAATTCCTCTAACGTTGTAATAATAGTTGTTCATATTAATATGCGAGTCCAATTAAAATGATTAACATACGGGATGTTGTTATCGGCGAGATTACAGTCGACGCGTATATCCGTGTCCCGCGGTTAAACGCGTTAATCTCTCGAGCGCTAATCTTCGGAGATGGCAGCGTTTTAAAGAAGCCATTCTAAAAACTCGTAATTCCGAAGAAACGGCTTGTCATAAATTCTCAGCCCTGGGAATTTCGTGCGAAGAAAGCGCGGGAAACGTATACAACGCGTCAGCAGTTTCAAGAGGGTTGGAAACGCGTCGAGGTACACGGGACGAGAGGGATGGTGGCGGCGATGGGGATGGGGGTCACCATGACGACCGCGGCATTCCGAGATAAGAAGGAATCGTGACCAGATTGCGTATACGAGCTTTCGTGTTTAAATGAAAGATACTCTCGGTTCCGACGACGGTGCACGTTGCATAATTATTTTCGGTTAATGACACGCGCGCATCGTAATCCATTAACGCCTCAAATACCACCTGTCCGCGTTAAATTAATTCGGTTCCGTCTTTTATTTGTCCCACCTTCGAACAAATTAGAATTTATTTCATTTCCTGACAAATCCTTCCTGATAACCAAATCACTTTACGTTACTTATTCGAACAAAAAGTGTCTCTCCGACGTAAAACGTAAATTGGTCACACGATAAAACGTTATCGACCATGTAATCAGAGATTGTCACACTCGAGACGAGCAATTAATTTCACTGAAATTAATTTCGCTCGAATAACTGTATCGACCACTGTCGTTTCGTTCGAATGATGCGATAATAGGACATAAAACACCAGCGTCGAATCTTAGAAGACTCGATGAATTTCTGAGAAGATGATGTAACTTGGTGACTTTCGAGGAAACGTAACTAGTGCAACTAGTTAAACGGGAAGGGGTAAGGAGGTTAATGGAGGGAGTACTTAGAGAGAGTCGCTTCCGAGATGAGGGAAAATCTTCTAAAAGTATGCTATTTATGCATTCAGAATTCGTTCGAAAATCGCCGTTGCGATTCAGATTTATGAGATAGGAGAAGTTGCATCTCCGTTTCGCTATTT
The DNA here is from genome assembly GCA_945859555.1 of Megachile ligniseca. Lineage (NCBI taxonomy): Eukaryota > Metazoa > Arthropoda > Insecta > Hymenoptera > Megachilidae > Megachile > Megachile ligniseca. Next base: position 11,835,772 of record OX243778.1, read on the forward strand.
TTTCTCCCGGTTCTTAAGCGTCCGTACATATCCTTTTTATTCGTTCACCTACTTTCAGGGAAAACGACCCTGCTTCCTATTCGAACTTTCGATATTAACGTTGACTATTGCGGGCATCACTCGCGTCCCAAATATCGCGTAATGGAATAATTAACCCTTGAACGGAAGTGACCGGGTCAGTCGTGACCCACATCTGCGAGGCCCGCAAAACGGTGTTACTACATTTTGTCGAACGTTTTATGTTTCGGATTTTGTCATCGTTTATTCGTTTGTACGAAAATTATTAATTTAGTCTATACGGCCATTTTGATGAAACTCAAAGCTTCAAACTGATGTTTTATCAGTGATCAAATAAGTCACGTAAACCTTTCACGTTAGAAAAGTAAGTTAATCAATTAAGTATCATTTTATGCGAAGAACATGAAACGTTTAAGCAGTCGTTTTCACGAAGCTTGAAGATGTAAATTGATCCAGCAGGAGTGGCATATCGCGACACTTGGATGCGACGAAGTCTCGTTACACTTTTTAGACTCGGAACGAGCTAATAAGTTATAAATAACCGAACAACGGTGTTTGTTTCGAAAGGCTGGGTATTTATAAAACTCGTTTACAAAGCCATGAATAGTAGGCGCGCGTTATTTTCAAGCACGAAGCGCCGTTGCGATGAATAGGGGAACGCATGAAATCCGAACAATTTTACAGGTTAAAAGGCGGTCGCGTGACAATAGGTGAAAATGTAGCTTTCACATTTTTCCTCGTGGGTGGTTCCCCTCTACTCCTTTTCCGTTCTAACCGTCCTCCACCAGCGTTAATGCCCGTTTTCCGAATAAACATCGTCTTTGTTATTGAAATGTGGTTACTCGATGTCGAGCGTTTCCGGTCTCTGTCTATTGTCACCGTTTACACCTAGCCGCCATTGTCGCCTCGAAATTTCAAAGGAAAATCACCGAACAACAATCATTTTATTCTTATCTTCGTTCACTTTTATTTTCTTTGGTTCAGATCCATCATCTTTATTTGTAAGTCTGTAAATATAACAATGAACAAGGATTCTTGTGAGGATCTAAGAATCTGGCGATATTGGAGGTACCGATGTGGGAGAAGGCAGGTATATTGGGCTCTAGTGATATTCAGAGCACAGTGATACAGAAATCTAGTATTTGGTCGATGAAAATGAAGTATAAAATTATTGGGTTGTACACTTGATATGCACATCTAGTGTAAAATAATAGTACTGAAATCTGAAGATAGAGAAATCCGATGACACCGATATAAAGACGTAAAAATACACGATGCCGCTTTTATACCACAGATAAAAATCTTTTTAAAGCAAATTGTAGTTAGCGAATACCGTAGTTGAAAGTTTTGTATACAAATTGGCCATCTCGTAACGTAACAAGCTAATAACTCAACAAGATACTCGGTGTCTGTTGCTTTCGAGTGTCTACGTATTTTTATTTTCGGCCAGCTTTCTACGCTAAGAATTTCTTTAGGTGTCGTAAGCGACAGAGAAAAGCTCGCGGGAGAAAAATGAGTGTCTGCTACGTGGAAGCCTGTTAAACGAAAAATAACACCTGGAATATTATTCTCCGGTCTTGTTCCACGTGTCAAAGAACGAAACGTGTCGTTGTCTCGTTCATTTTATCACCGCATATATTCGTCCCTGGCGGATTGTAGCGGGCTGGAAATCCGTTTAAGCGGATTACATCGCGGAGCAGGCATTCGCGTTAGTTTAACAGCCGAGGACCGACGAGAGTTCTGCTCTACCAGCGACGATTATTTATTTTTTTAACGCGCAATTAATAGTTGCCTTTTTTATCCCGACAGATTTCCTCGTTAAGATGATTGCAACACGTGTCCTTCGAGCGCGAAAGTCGCGAGATTGAATTTTTATCGAGGAATCGATTTAACCCCTTTGCGATCATACCGTTTCTAGCCTACATCGATCGGCAATTTTCATTTCGTACATTCATTATTTCCCTATTCGAATACCCAGATTTTTCGGACAAATTACGGGTAATTTGATCTTTCCCAACACGGAGTTCGTTGTTTCGATATTCACGTAACTAGGCTTTTCAATCAATCGATTCGTAATTTGATCATTTACAATTTGTAATATCGCGCAAATTCATTGTTTCAATATACAGGTAACTACGCTTTTGAATCAATTAATTCGCAATTTCAGCTTTTACATTTTCTAATATCAAGGCCGTTGTTTCAATATTCTGATGATTAAGCTTTTCAATCAATTGATTCGTAATTTGAGCTTTTACATTTTCTAATACCGTGCAAATTCATTGCTTCGATATTCATTTAACTAGGCTGTGCAATCGATTGATTCGTGATTTGATCTTTTACTATTTCTAACACAAAGCAAAATTGTTTCAATATTAAGGCAACTAGGACTTTCAATTAATTGATTCATAATTTAATTTTGTTCAATTTATTCATAATTTGATCTTCTACAATTTCTAACATAAAGCAAAATCGTTTGAATATTCAGGTAACTAGGATTTTCAATCAATTTGTTCATAATTGAGTCTTTTAAAATTTCTAACATAAAGCAAAATCACTTCAATATTCAGATAACTAGATTCTTCAATCAATTCATTCATAATTTGCTCTTTTCGTAATAGTACTTTTGATCTTTCACAACGTCCAGCATTTATCAAATTAATTGTTTCATTGCTTACGTAACGACGTTACGGTGAAATTACTTAAAAAAGTTTTTCGAATTCAGTCTATTTGCAATTTGAAAACTGTCACTTCCGCGAGTTGGTAATTTAATCGTCGCGTATCGTAGTTTCAAGAGATCAGATAGAAGTTTGTCTATTCTATCTTCGGCGTGTCGTTGAACTTTGGGTCAAGTCCAAAAGGCTCGACTTGCCAGTAATTTGAATTTCTGTTTTACTGCCAATCTTTCACGCCGTAATTTGACGTTAACATAAATATCGTCGGATCTTTGTGCATTTATTCCCCGCAATTAACTCTTCTAAATAACTCTTTACATTTTAATCGTTCGCACAGCTTCTTCTCAGCCAATTTCGATCGCATTGTTTTTCCATTACGATATCTTATCTTAAGTATGCAGATACAGCCCGCAGTTATTAGTCGAGTCTGCAGTCCTCCAAGTTGTTCATATTTCAAATAATACACGCAACGCGAACGATTTGTTATATAAGAAATAAAGGAATATTTCGACTGTGATTAACATTATCTAGTTAACGGGTTAGTAGATAAACACAGTTAACCTTAAATGAATAATCAAAACTAACTCTCGCGTATGAGTCATAGCAAGTCCCACAAAAGAATCTTGAAGAAAGAATTTTCTCAAATTCTTGTGCATTTTTTAGCTCGTTTCCGTTCGCGAACGAAACTGTATTGTCGAACGATTCGATACGGTCAGTGATCGAGAGCTCGATGAACGTTAGATGTTACGGTAGCTTCATTTGAATTTGTAAGCAGGACAAGATGTTCCAAGCGGAATTTGAATAATCCTCTTTCATCGAGCGTCCATTTGGTCAGTTTTCGATCAATCCAGTCTCTCTCCTTTTTATCGAATCATACACGAGTAAACGGTTTCCGAAACGCTTTCGTCGTATCGATCTTATCGGTATCACGGAAAGGCTATCATTTATTTGTCGGTCAAGTCGTTGGCAAATTCGGAATAACAGGAATGTTTCTCGATCTCCCAACGAGGAAGAGTATCGCATTCTATCACTGCCCTCAATTAACGCGTTATCCACCTCAATATCGAGAAAGTTCGTTGACCCACGGATCGTATACTTGCCCAGAGATATCGGCGAGTGCTTTCGGTTGATTACAATTTTCTTGCTCGCTGTTTTTCGTGCTTCAAATTTATCGCTAACACGTTCCTTACTTTTTTTCTGGAACATTTTATTCAATCTGCTTTGCTAGATCTACTTTTTAAGTGCACGCTTGTTTAATTAAAAATAAATCTGATTAACGTATAGAACCATCTTTTATATTAGCAACACGTGATTCAAGTTTTGATACTAGCACAGCAATACAATTTTTACTTATAGACTGATTGGTAGTTCTGGTGTGAACACTAAAGCTACGTATAATGCATACTTAGTTTGAAGTTTAAAAATAAACAAAGGATGAAAAATTAACCCTTTGACTACGTGTGGTACTCGTGACGTTCATACTTGATAAACCAGACTCGTATTTTGATAGCAATTCAATTTTGAGCTCACTTCTAATTATAATCTTCATAATCAAGGGTCACTAAAAACCTTCCTTTATTTGCCCTCAGATTGTAGTAATAATCAGTCATTTGTGCATGATACTGCCTAGAAAATGTTAAGTTAGAGGGTTAATATTAAAACTCAATCTTCACGAGAATGAAAAATGAAGAGAAACTTGAATAAATATTGTGAAAATAAGAAAGTCATAAAACGGTGATTAGACCGCTTTTGTTAAGGGAACGATAGATCGATAGCCCGGCAGGATCGAGTGGCATTATTCTCGGCTTCCGCCTCGGTTTTGGTAGAAAGCGAGACTGTGATACGGCCCTGAACAAAGAGCCCGTCGCTTCACCGTCTGCTATCCCGTATTCACATGGCACACGTGCACCCGTTGCACCCATTGCACACATTGCACGCGTGCGCGTACGTAAGTCGTCTCGCGTGGGGAATGGCATCTGTCTCGAACGATACCGTTCGCTCGCTCGCATAAAGGGAATAACTTATGTTCGAGGAACGAGTCGAGACCACCACCTCCCTTCTGTCTCGTCCGAACCCTCCCGAAACCCACCGGCATCGGTGAATCGCTAATAGAAAACGAGATCTTTGCGGGGGAGCTCAGTCGTTCAATTTTTCCGATGCACTCCCTCCGACAGCGATTTCAACGGATATAGGGGAGACACAGAGGGGTATGATCGTTTTTTGGGAACTCGAGATCGTACTTTACTGATTATCGTGATCGAACATTGTTATGCGGAATTTGATGATATACGAATTTATTTTTTATAAAAGTTATATTTGTACAAAACAGTGATAGGGCCACTTTGGATGAGGAGGAACTTTTTAATTTTCAATAGCAAAGAGATACGAAATATAGAAGTCACATGTAGTATAGACTACATAGGTTTGGATGAGAAAGAAGTAACAAAGAGGTACGAAATGCACATCAAGATACTTCATTATTTTAGAAAAATATCAATCATTTGTGTCGAAGTCTTTGTCAGTGGGTCTTAGTTCATGAGATATTAAGCTATAAGCTTACATACTTTGAAGTATACGAAAATTCTCGATAATCCATCACAAGAGTTCAGTGGAGAGTCTAAGACCATACGAGTGATATTTTTCCATGCAATTCCGTTGTGACATGTATCTATGTACGTAACTTTGAACGTATCTCATGTAACTTTTTCTCAGTCAAAAGCAACAGACACACGTACAATGGAAAAAAAGCTCATATGTATAGCATCTAATAATTCGTACAATTGCAATGTATTTGGTACGGACCTTGAGGGTGGTTGAAAAAGACATCGATTTTAGATAAATAACGTTTGATATCGAATTCCGTAGCTATTGATAAACGTTTCAGTTTCGATATCGAGAACGTAGATTGTCGCGATTCGACGCAACATCGACTTGTATAATAACGTTCGATTGGCATCTCCGTGTAAGAAATCGAGTAGCTGTTGTAATACAGATTTCCTTTCTAAGCGGTGTTAGATAACGTTGACTATTGAATTGATATGTCACATCGATTGTTATACAACGTTCATTACAATTTCGATCAGTAACAAGTGGAATCGTAACATCCTCGGAATATTCTTCGCTCGTGTATCGCTATTACATAATGACGGTATATTGTACACGGAGAGTGTCAGTCCGAGGCATTCTTGTACTACGGAGATCTGTAAGCTGTCGAACGTTACGAGTTCGAAAGTTACAGAATTTCTTGAAAAGTGCAATGAAACGTTATTCCAACAAAAGCGCGTTGAACTCTCGGGTGCTTTCTTGGGGAAAGAATTGCCTTCGGATTATTCGAGTACAGAAGACGATCGAAGCTTTCGCGAACTTGTTCGGGAAACTTTCGTCCAATGTTTCGCTCGATCGAAAAGGGAGAACGAGTTGAAAAAAAAAATCGTATCGTCGAAGCGTAACATTTTAATTGCATCGACGGATTCGATGTGTTGATTCGACAAACGAAGAAACGAGGTGTTAGATTTGGCTGGCTCGGAGAGTCGACACGTGGACTCGCGCGAATCGCAGTCGATACGAGTGTCCTCGACGGAAAGGAAAACGATTCGACTCGTGCCAAAACGAGCGGTTTTGCAGCCGATGACGTACGCGTATTTCTTCGCACGTGCACTTTGAACCAGCGTTTCCGCGTATCGTGTGAATAAGTGCCACGTGTGCTCGCGCGTGCCTCAAACGTTTAAATATGTTATTGCCAATACCTGAATTCGCGCGAGGATATCGATTGGAATTTCCACCACTTTTATTCTCTTTCAGGTGATCGTTTTTTTGCGGCTTCGATTACGCGCGTTTTCAATTATCCCTGAATCGTGATTTTATATACGATTTCGATTATCTATGCTTTTAATTACTCGCCGTATCGATTTACCTGTACTTTTCATTACTCACCGTTCTACGTATTTCGACTTCCTTGTGCTTTCAACTGCCTGTGATTTCGATTATTCGCTGTTTCAATTCACTGCTGCTTCAGTTCCTGGACACTTCAATTATTCGCAGTTTCAATTCTTTGAGATTACAATTATTTATTGTTTCAATTCACTTTGGTTTTTCAATTACTCGAAATTTCAATTCTTTGCAGTTTCAATTCCTCGGGAGTTCAATTATTTGCAGTTTCAATTCCTCGAAATTTCAATTACTTACAATTACAATTCACTCTGGTTTCAATTCCTCGAGGTACCAATTCTCAGTGGTTCTACTTACTTACAGTTTAAATTCACTGCAATTTCAATTTTCTATAATTTCCATTTATCGTGGTTTCCCTTCCTCGTAATCTCATTCCTCTGCGTCTTTAGTTATCGCATATTTTCATTTCCACATAATTTTGCTTCTTCATTGTTCCCATTTCTTATAATTCAATTTTTTGCATCTCCATCCCTCCGTAATTCTGCGTAACATCACTTCCTCCAAGTTCCTCCAGTTCCTTCTAAATTGAACTCCTGCACAAGATCAATTCCATACGTAGTTAATTCTCCACGGCTTCTGTTCTTCTCTCTAAAAGAGAGCTAAAATAAATGACTAAAATTAGCGATGAAATCTTGCGTAGCATACGTACAGCTCTAGTCCAATTATCCGCGACTTCATCTTAACCCTCCCGGACAAAAATCGATTACCTTACCTGACTCGAACGAATGATCTCATTTCGCGTTATCATCCGTAACGTAATTGTTCTCGATTCGCTCGCAATTTTTTTTTTTCACTTTATATCGTTTATATTTTATTTTCACCTTTCGCTCGTCCTCTTCCAGTGCACGTTTCCGAGCGGTCGGTTATAATATGCACGTACATACTGGTATCCGCGGAGTGCAAGGTCCTAGCATTGACTCCGGACACGGCATTGAAGTAAATTGCACAAGCGGTTCTCTCGTTCACCGACTCCGCTTCTGGTTAGGCTCGTCGGTCCGCTTCACTCCGCTCCGCGTGGATCCGTTCTCGTTTCGACGCGATGCGTGCCCACGCGGACGCTTAATCGGCGGAAAACGGTTATTAAAACTCGTCCACGTTCAAATGGAAAACGGTTTACCTCGCCTAACTAAACATCCGAATAAACTTTCGATGGTGGATTGGTTTATACAAAATTTTATGGTGCATGGTGAGAATTTGGGGATATGGGAATTTGGGTATATGAGAATTTGGGGATATGGGAATTTGGGAATGTTAGAATTCGGGGATATAGGAATTTGGGAATGTTAGAATTTGGGGATATGAGAATTTGGGCATATGAGAATTTGAACATATGAGAATTTGGGCATATGAGAATTTGAACATATGAGAATTTGGGCATATGAGAATTTGGGGTATGAGAATTTGGGGATATGTGAATTTGGGCATATGAGAATTTGGGGTATGAGAATTTGGGGATATGTGAATTTGGGCATATGAGAATTTGGGGTATGAGAATTTGGGGATATAGGAATTTGAGAATGTTAGAAATTAGAGATATGAGAATTTGGGGATATGAGAATTTGGGCATATAGGAATTTTGGGATATGGGAATTTGGGAATGTTAGCATTTGGGGATATGAGAGGGCATATGAGAATTTAGGCATAGGAGAATTTGGGCATATGCCAATTTGGACATATGAGAATTTGCTCATATGACAATTTGGTGATATGAGAGAATGTCATCGCGAATGTCATCGTACATGACATAGTTATCAAAGTTAAAGTATCATGTCTTTCCAAAAATCATGAAAAACTTAATTCCAATGTACTCGCGTAGAGGACACACATTATACGCATAATACGAACTCTGCCAAAGCAACCTAAAATTCAGCCTTTCAAATACTCCCAAAATGATACAAAAATTGTTTTGGACGATCGAACGATGTTCGCCATCAAAGCACAGAGAACCGTTTTCAGGTTGTAATACACGTAGAACGAGGCAATCGAAGATCCACAGGTTAATTAATAAACCAGACACACGAGAGGCTCCGGTACTCGAGACGAGTCTCTCTTTTGCGATCATGTAACGCATTAAACGGCGATACTCTCGATTCAACATCGATAGTTGGCCCGATATCTAAGAGCCAATAAATGGACCTACACGAGAACCATGCAAATGTTTCTCGATTCGAAACACGAACGATATTCACCGTTTTCGAATGCGAACGAAATTGATGCCAATGTTTGATGTTTTCAGCGCCGTTTACACCTCTTCGGAAATTGATTTCTCCTTCCTTTATGATTTGACCTATCTGTTTCTCTTTGACTACGTTAATATTTTTATTTTATTGAAGGAAATTGTGGAATTTAGTCATTTGTATAGATGGTTGGTCCTTCTGCTCGCAGTTAGGGTCTGAGAGGTGGCTTGACAATTTTATGAGCTAACCCTTTGACCTGGGTCACGTACGTCCTCAACTGAGGAGCGTTGAGTTGCCGTTCCTCGTTCGAATCTTCCATAGTTAAAATATATCTAATCCTGACAATTATGAACTTAGTCCATTTAGAAACCCTACATTTAATAATTTGTATATTTCGAGATTTTTAAATTTAGAAAACGTCCGCAATATTTCAGAATTGCACCTCGAAGAAAGGTGGATTTTAGCATTAAAGTTGGTTTTGGAAGTGAATCGATGTATTCGGGTTAGGTAATGTGAACGTTTATAGAGGAGCGTATCGGTTTTTATTGGAGAATATTCGAGGTAATGATAGCATCGTTGTTTGTCAGGCTGAGTGATTCGCATGATTGATCGTTGGCTATTACACAGCGATTCTGGTCCACTTAAGAACAGGGAAACTAGTTTAGAATAATTTATAATCGATAATAACAATCTTGGGGAACCTGTTCCTCGTCGCGAAACGAATTCTCTGTTATTTCGAGGAGGATCGATCACCCTCGCGATCGTGGTTTAATCGTTATCGGTTTATCGGCTTCGTGATGTTTGAAAACGAATTTGTAAAACAACTTACCGGCTGATAATAACGAAGATTATTTTAATGGAAAATTTCCTACGTCGGTTCTGTTTAAATATCAATTAACGTTCGATATTAGCGATTCTTGTCTCGGAAAAGCCTACAATTACGTGAATCACGATGGAGGTTAATGCAATGCGCTCGATCAGCCTCCCGATATTCTTTTTAATGAAACGGTGTCTATTTCGAATAATTACTATACTGCAACATTGTCTTTGAAAGTTGCCAGATAACATCGGTTCAGAAAGAAAAAAATGAAAGCTCTTTCCGAAAGATAGCGATCGATTTATCCGAAAATTGGATCAAATCGATTCCTCGATACTCGTTAACTTTGCAGAAGTCTGGCAGGTGTGGCTATAAGAAGCCAGACACTCGAGAAAGTTGTCGGTATCGTTGCATTGACCGGATCGATCGAACGAAATCGAACAAGATGATCTGGCACGCGAGGATCCTTATACCTACATACATATCATTTGTTTCTCGTACGGACAGATGCGCTCGCTGATGTTTTTGCGCGATCGGCAACACCGTTTTCACCGATACCAGCATTTCGATCGAAGCGACAACCGGCTGTCTTTCGCGCATAAATAAACCAGCTGTTCGGGGACGAAGACACACGCTGCGATTCCACCTAAACGAGCAGCTGACTTTTCTGGCCTCCCTCTGGAGACCTTGCTCGATACGGCCTCGGATCGGCCAATAAACGCGACTTGACACGTCCTGCAGCCGTTTTCGAGACATATTGTACTTTTACTTGCTTTTTTAATGTCTAACATTATAAGGAATTTATTATTACATAAATTAAGTCGGTGGCTTATAGGATTCCCATCGGGAACCTCCTATGATTTCTTTACGATTTTCTTAGGATTTTAGTAGGATGATCCTAGGCTACAGAACAGATACTTTCATAGATTTCATTTGCATTTGCATAGATTCTACAATTTCTCTAGGCTTCCTTAGAATTTTTGAAAAGACATTTCATTAGTATTTATTTGAAGATTTCCACAGTCTTATACTAGAATTTCCTCTCAATTTCTTGAACACTTCCTTAGAATTTCGCTAGGATATTATCCATAAAATTCCTTGAGCTTCTCTAAGGTTCTAGGATTTCTCTATGTCTCTAGATTTGAAACTTTAAAGACTGAAGAAGGTCCAGAAAGCCTTAAATCAACCGACGTATAGAAAGTAGTTTTCTAACAAGAAACCAATTCTTTTAGCAGACCTTCAGCTCCCTATAACGACTTACATAACTGCTTTCATCCTATGACAAATAACCCACTTTTACGCATCGTGCAATCTACAAATCTCGCAATAACGCCGGTCTTATATAACGTAACACGGGATCCGTCCCGGTGGCTATCTTTTTACGAGGAAACGTCAGATTCTCGGAGGCCAGGTTTCAAAGTCCATGGGAACCGGCCTAAAATTCTGGCGGCGATACAGTGGAGAGAAAACGGTGGGCTGGTGGCTCCTCTCGAAAAGGCAAACCAGCCACGGAGAGAAGCATCGATCCTGGCGACTGGTCCAGGAACGAAGAAGGGATCTCCGCCGATGAGAGATGGCTACCGAGTGCACAGGACGTGTTCTCGCGGGCAGCTGCAACATCACCTGCCTGGCAGCTGGTTCGTGGCCCAGACTTTTGCCTGCGGCTTTTGGCCCACGGACCGAATTTTACACACCGGACGACCTGTGTCTCGATATCCACGATTCGATACCGAACCTTCGCGATTTTATTCATTTCGAATCTTTGCTGATTTTTTAGGAAAGAGTGTGGAGAGGTGGATGTGGGTTGAAGTTAGACATGCGGAGAATAGGAGGGTCGAGGATTTTGGGATTGGTGGAATGGAGGGTTATGATAATTTGGGGAATTTAGAATTTTGGGCTTTTGAGAATTTGGGGAATTGAGAATTGGACGATTTGAGTTTTTGGGGAATTTAGAATTTTGGTCTGAGGACGTGGGTGTGTATGAATGAAGTAACTCAGTTGATTACCTAACGGTCACTCAATAACAACAAATATATTCAACAAATAACAAAAATAACAAATAACAGTGTAGCAGTGAGAGCGAGAAATTCTGTGGATGTGAACGTAACGGTGCCAAAATATCAAGTGTCTCGAGCGGCGCGATGAGCAGAGTTTTTAAATGATTTTTTAGCCGAGACGGAAATAGGAAAGAAAAGGAAAAATACAGAGTGGAAAGTTGAAGGGGTGATAGAGAAAGTCGAAGGAGAAACTTAGGCCCGCACAAGTCTGGCTGCCAAATGTGCAATCTGACATTGACCAGACTTGCACGAGACCCTGGGAAAATAGAAATTGCAGAAAAGGCAGGAAGTGCTTAGAAATATTCAGGCGAAGGAGAAAGTTAGAAAAGTTTAGAAAGAAAGAAAGATAAATGAGAAAGAAGGCAGTGGCGGATATCGCCACAGGTCTTTTGAAAATTTTGGGATTTGAGGATTGGAAGATTTGAGAATTTGGCGAATTTAGAATTTTGGTCTTTTGAGAATTTTGGGATTTGAGGATTGGAAGATTTGAGAATTTGGGGAATTGGGAATTGGAAGATTTGAGAATTTAGGGAATTTAGAATTGGAAAATTTGGGGGTTTGAGAATTTAGGGAATTGAGAATTTTGAGCTTTTGAGAATTTGAGGAATTGAGCATTTTGATTTTTGACAATTGACATTGTGAATTTGGCGAATTGAGCATTTTGATTTTTGACAATTGACAGATTGTGAATTTGGCGAATTGAGCATTTTGATTTTTGAGAATTGGAAGATTTATGAATTTGGAGTTTTGAGAATTTGGCGAATTGAGCATTTTGATTTTTGAGAATTGGAAGATTTATGAATTTGGAGTTTTGAGAATTTGGCGAATTGAGCATTTTGATTTTTGAGATTTAGAAGATTTGAGAATTGAAGAATTTTTGGGTTAAAAATTCAAGGATTATGATCCAGAAGTTTTGAAAATTTTGCAATTTGAGATCTTGAAAAAAAATTTGTCAATTCAAGAATTTTGAAAATTTGTATATATAATAATTTCAAAATGCAACAAATGAAGCCATACAAATTAAAAAACTTAAGAATATAAAAATTCAAGGATCATTTGCAAATTTAAAAATCTCCGAATATATCTCGAATTATTCGCGTCTCAAAAGAATCGCAGATTTTCAATGTAAAATATGTCCAAAATCGATTTCACCAAATCCACTAGTCTCCTCGAAGGAAGATTTCCTCTAAACTTGTTCGTGCCCAAGGGAAACGTCGAGTGTGCATTTTTATAACGTACATTGTATTTGATTCGATGGAAGTTGTTGGCTCTTGATCGTGTGAGAAAAACAGCGGAGCCACCCTTTGCATACGCGATCTGGAAACTTGTCACGCTCCAGATACGCGTGCGCCTTCATCCTACTAAACTGGATATTCCGACCGGATGAAAGCAATATCGTGGCTCTGCCCGTCTCGGCTTCTATGCCCGAAACTGGAAACTGTGAGAGAGACTCGATTCCGAGCCTCTTGCTTATTTCCAACGGTAACCATCGTTTCTGTCGCGATAAATGTTGCCGATACGATGGTTACACGGAACGTCAAAACTGTCTGTTACTTCGAAAATAGTTGTTTCGAGAATTCATGAATCACTCGTACATATATTTATCAAGGATAAATATTCATTTTTGATAATATTTTGGTTACCATTTAGTATTATTTAGTATTTATCAGTATTCAGATTATTCGTGCAATTTTAGTTGCATTTGGAATTTTCTTGCTAAAACCCTTTGCACCATTTTGACGCACTCTTTGCGTCACTTACAGCTGTGATCAATTTTACTCGAATTTTGAATACGTTTCAATGTGGAGTTCAAGGGCTATTATTTGCAAAGTCGATTGACCAATTGACATAATATTTCAACATTCTTGACTGTTTTAATCGTAGCTGTGATTTGTTAGTTGACGCACCTGACAAAGTTACAGTGCAAGGGGTTAAGATGGCTTCTGCTGCTATAGTGTTACTCTTCATTCTGATACTTTTCTACTATTGTATCATGTTGCTGTACTATTACGTTACTCCTTCTAACAATTCCATTATTTCAATAGCTATTTTATTCGAGCAAACATTTTCTTTCTTTTTTTGGGAATCGGACCTCAAAAGATCAATACACATTGTCAATATTTCTGCATTGGCAATATTATTGGAAGGAGATATTGACTCGCAGTCAATATTGTATTGACGAGAGGTGGTTTGATGAAAACCAAAATATATTTTGATGTTTTATGGTTTTACTTTTGTACTTCTTACGTGTGGGTTTCTATTCGCGTGCAGAAAGCGATTACATTTATCTTTATTGTCAATAAATATTGAACGTCTGGAGATAAATCCAGTTTGTCAATAAACATTGACAGTATCGACAATATTTCAGTATTGTCGATAAATATTCAGGACTCTGAAATATTGGCAATATATGTTGATAACCGAAGTTCCATTGCATACACGTCGACAGTAATGCTAATCGAAGGTTCAAGTACGAAGTCTGGAGTTGAATAAAGAGAACTGGAGGTAACTCAAATAAGAAGTGAACCTACATTCAACTCAAATAAAAAGAAAACCTAAATTCAAACAAAAAGAAAAACTGCAGTTAGTACACATAAAAAGGATTCAACGCAAACAAGGAAACCTGGAGTTAAATATTCGTTGGTCAAATATTTGCGTCGCTTTTTGTGCAGATATTCGATTACGAATCTAACATGTGTTACTGAAATATTATAGAAGGTATTAACTGTTTAACACTAGGTTTATGAAGATTGATTTTTTGTTTTTCAACAAAATACTCTAAAATTAGATTAATTATAGATTGCATTTGTTGTAGATTTCAATTTGGAATCATTCATGACAGAAGCAAAATTATACTTGACACTGTATTTTGACAAAATACCTCAGAGTGTATTTTCCAAAGTTATGCATTTATCTTCTATTTTGAACAATCCATAGCAGGAGCAACACTCCATTATACTTCTCATTGTTTTTTTAACAAACTCCCCTAAAATGTATTCAAGACCATGCATTTCTGTACCTTCCATTTTGAACCATGCATTAGAGAAGAAAAACTACTGCACTTGGTATTGTTTTTCGACAAAATACGTTAAAATTATTCTTCTAGACCATGTATGCCTTTTGTATCTTCCATTTTGAACCATTCATAACAAAACTACTACCCTTATTTCAACCAACCCTAAAATGTATTCTTCTAGTTCATACACCCATTGCAGAAAAACAAAGCGTCTCATAATTCGACTAAAAATGTCCAGAAAGGGAAGAACTTTTTATCCGAGCGAATAAAGAGCCGGTTGGAAATTTTTGAGAAATTCCGCAGCACGATTAGTTGGAGGTTTATCTTTTTTTCGCAGCGGCGAAAAAGATAACGCGATATTGAAGCAAGCCGCAGAGTTTCCTGCGTAGAGGCTGGAAATTATATTTTATCGTCACCCCGGGGCCCGGAGTTAAACCACCTACATGACAGGAAGTCGGCGGAGCATGTGTTGCGGGTATTTCCGGTGCGACGTGGCTCCCCTGCGCTCGGTGCGCCACCCCTCGTGACTTTTCGCTCAGCTGCAGCTGCTCGCAAGAAAAATATTCTTCCTCGAACCCGCGTGTCTCTTCTTTCCTCTTTTTTTTTTCTTCTTCAGTGCAACCGATCGCCAGAATTACATTTCGATTAATTAGCCTTCGATTAGCGAAATGCGACCGCTGTCTTACGGTTCAATTTATTGCGTGCGATTAGTCAAATGACAAGTACGATTATTACTTTTATATGGTGCTTTAGTTGTTACTTTTATGGAGTGTTGGCAATTACAAGCGACAAGTAGGATTATTACTTTTATGTGGTACTTCATTCCTTTACCGAATTTTTGCAGTTAATCAAATGATAAGCAGGATTTTATTTTTGTTTGGTGCTTTTACCGAATTTTAATAATTAGTCAGATAATAAGGGTTACTTTATATGGTGACACTAACACATTGAGTTACAATGCATTAGAAATCTATTATATCGCCGTACAACGCGTCGTAAATTTACTGCTCCGTAATGCAACGCGTCGCAATTCTAATATATTGCAATACAACGTGTCGGAAATGTAATATATCACCGTGCAACATGTTACGATTCTAAAGCGTTGTGGTACAACGTGCTTCAAGTCTAATATATCGCCACACAACGTGTCGTGAATCGAATGCGTTGTAATACGTCGCAATTCTAATGTACTGCAATACAACGTGTCGGAAATCTAATATATTGCCATATATATTGCGTTACGATACTCTCGTGTTGCGATATAATGCGCCATAAGTTTGATATATCACCATATAACACATGGTGAATTTAAAATGTTGTAACACAACATGTGACAAATCTGATCTTATGCAATATAACGTGTCATGAAGTCAACGTTGAAGGTTGTAATGCAATATATGACAAATCTGCAATATATGTCATGAAGTCAACGTTGAAGGTTGTAATACAATATATTGCTAATCTAATACGTGGAAATATAACATAATCGGAAAACTGAAATTTGCACGATTTCCCTTTTATTTTTTCATCGAACACGATTAAATCGTTGGTTTAATAAAGCCACTCGTTCGGGCGCACGACAATTTTTCAGTTTTTCAGCGAGTCAAATATACACAGATTGCGATGAAGGGAAAGGGTGATGGAGAGCCGGAAAGGGTAGGAGGCAGGGTTTGGGGAATTTGTCGAAATTGTATTTCCGTGTAAAACGTGGTAGTTTCGGTTCCACGATTCGCTCGGATGAAAAAAAAGCGTCAAAGGACAATATTTATCTTTTACATCGATAACCACGGTACTGCCATATGTAATACCAACGATGTTTCAAATATTTACCAGTTAAATTATTGCACCTCCTTTTTCCATTGTGATACCGATTTTCGTACTTTCCTATCATTTCTCTCTTGTTTCGCTCTATTTAGGACCTGTTGTGTATTATCCTAATACGTTTGAGAAATGTATTGTACTTACAGTGAATACTTGACTGGGCACTAGAAAGCAGCACTTTATAAAGTCAACCTTGAAAGCTAACTCGAAAGTTTCTACATCTCTGTATTTCAAAATCTCTGGCTTTAAATTGCTTAGTTTTGAAAGTTCACATGTTTCTAAATTTACAAAGTCGATAATTTTGAGTTTCTACATTTTTTAATTTTGTAATCTCGAATTTCTATATTCACAAATCTCATTACTTCAAACTTCCACAACACCAAGCTTCATCGTTTCAAATTTCCAAACTTCATAATTTCAAATTCGAACACACAAATTTTTCAAGCTGAAAATTCCCGGATCGACAACTCTAAAAAGTTTTAAAATCAGAAAATTTTCAAGTGCTAAAATTTTCCCAGATCTACTCTGTTCACCCCTGTACCAATAAAACTTAGTTCCACCTACCAACAATTACCAACATTTACAAGACCTTAAGATCTAGCACATCTTACGTCACTTACATCTAGCATATGCATAATTAAAATAAAAAGTCTCTCGAAATCGATAAAAGCAACCCTGTAGACGGTTCCCCGAATTCGGGGGGTCCTGCACGAAAACGCGAGGTAAGGGTTGGAAGACGCGTTACGCGAGGTTAGGCGAAGCAAGGGTTAAATTCGCGTAACCCGCGCGATTATCGAGAAAGGCTATGAAGCAAAGCAGGCAGCCGGTAACGGACGGAAATATAGCTAGTCGGGACAACAAAGAGGTTCGGGAGGGTCGGCTGAATTCGAAGGTTCAGCCTCGAGGAGGGCTGAAATCGGCTTTAGAACGGGCGTAGTGTTTGCACGGGTTACCAACTGCATCCCTCTGCACACAATTCCGCCCCCATCGGGCCAGCTCGCCGAAAGGTAAGGGTCGTGAGAGTGCTCCGACGTGTTTCTCGTTCGAATAAATTTCCACGGGGCCGCTCGATATTCCGTGGATTGGGGCAAGTCGAAGCCATCGGGAATACCTTCTCCCTCGAAATATGTATGTTCTACGAAACATGCCCTCTTCTGTTTTTCCTTAAATATTCTTATGTAGGCTGGAGATCAGCGATATACCCCAAGAGATGCATCGTTGGACTGCATGCGGGCTGGGTTCACCTGCAGGGTGTTCACGGATGTTTTGTGTTCTTGAGTTATTTTATAAGGGATAATTCTGGTTATTTAGACATACTTAGGGACTTAGGAATGTCGGAGTTTTGGAGTTTGTCAGTTCCGGAATTTGAGTATCTAGAAAAAGAATTTGTGGATTTGATAACTTGAGAACATGGAAGTTCAAGAATTCGGAAACTTCAGAACACTTTGAGAATCTGGGAATCAGGAAGTTCAGTGACGTGAAAACTTAAGAATTAAAACATGTGGAAACTTGAGAATTTAAAAATTAGAAAATGATGGTTGAAAAATGTAGGAAGCAATTAATCCATCAGGGTGCATTACCGCTGTTTGCCTTCGCAAGTTGCCCAGCACCGAAAATAGAAGAGGTGCCTCGAGTAGAGAGGATTTCGTCGATGGGAGATCATCAGGGGTTTGTTCGTCGCTCGAAATAATCCTGGGATCACGTTTTGTGGCTGGATTAGGGGAATAGATCTGCTCGATGTATTGTACCGCTGTTCCTTTCGAATGCACGATTTATAGGGTTAGTAGTGGTTATTGATATGAATAGAAGGAACGAGACAAAGACTATATGCCTGCAATTCTAAATTTACGAATATGCAGATTGTTAAATTCATAGTATTGTTTCTGAGTCCCCAAATTCTCAGCATGGTGCATTGCCGTTGTTAAGAGGTCTGTTCCATACAATCATTGTAATTACTTTATTGATTCGGATAATCGAAAGAAACGTTAGGCAATCGTGTTCGCGGCACGGTTGTAAAGTAACCTTCTATAGACTCGTAGACCCACCGTAATTAGTGTGTCATAAAACCATGGTCGTTAACACCTGGACAGGCCCTAGTCACTGCCATAAAGGCAGCTTTACTCAGGTTACCCGCCACAGTCGACAATGTGCGGTTTGCTGGCTGCGACTTGCAAAATACAAATATGTCGCTGTGACCTGTATAACTGCAAGGCTCTATTCACTCCGATTCCTTCGTGGTGCACTTACATCTTACTTTTATGCACTTTATTACCACATCGATCACTCGCATTTGGGTAACGCGTTTGGATAACGAATTTACATTTCAGTTACTCGCATACTCTACGAGAAATACTCTTACTTCTTCAGACACCTAGATAATTTTAATAAATATTTGAAGACGTTCAAAGCATTGCAGATTTACGATTTTCTGAATTTAATTATTTCAAAATTTGAATGTTTTTACTGGAAAGTTGACCAGTGCAACCGATGTAATATGCTTTTTGATTTAATCAATGCATTCCTTTTTGGCAGTACTCGTGCGAACTTTGGAGGCGAAATAAATGTTCAGTAAATCTTTGGTTCCCGCAACGAGCTTCCGTAATCGAAGTTCAACATCTTCCCGCATAATTGGCCCATTATTTCCCAGGTCGGTTGGAATCCGCGATCACGATGCCCTTGACGCGATTTTTCGGGTCCGCTTTCTATTTTAAGCGAGGCACGGCGCCCGTCCGCGCCGAAATTTGCATCTTTTTCCGTGGTTTCTTCTTAAATCACCTGTTATCCGTCGGATCTACCTGCGTCGGAGCCTTGACCGGTTCCATTTCCAAGAAAATCCAGCCGAGTGAAAATGCACGGGCCAATTCGCTTTTGCCTTTTGCCGCCGTCGTTCCATTATCATTCTTTCCTGAACGCGATCAACCTGTCTCCTTCCGAGGGAATGAAAATCGCGTTCGCTCGCGGAAAGTGAAAGAACTCGATGACCTGGCTCTGCTAATTCGTGGAAACGAGACTGTGAGAAAACGCTGACTGCGGACCACTTCAATGACATCGACTCTCGGTGAATTGATACTTTTCCACGCGTTCGGGTACCAGCTTTGAGAAAATTTTTGGGGATTTGAGGATTTGGATATTTAGGGACGTGGAAGTTTGAGGATTTGAATTTTTTGGGGACATGGATTTTTCAGATTTGGTAAACTGAAGGATATGGAATCTTAGGGATTTGAGAATTTTGGGTAATGGATATTTCCAGGTAAAGAAATCCGGAGTTCCCGAAATTAGGGACTTGGAAACTTAGGAAGTTGTGGACAAGAAAAGTTAGGAATTTGTAGAGTCGAGGATGTGGACAGAGGACTTAGCACTCTAAGCATTTGGTAATGTAATAATATCATAGTTTGATAATTAAGGGATTTAACCCAAACTCGTATTTTCACTGCAATTTGATTCTAATCATAATCAACTGGTGAATCTTGTGTCTGACATTTGTGCTTTCCTGTTGTAACATTGTAGCAGTAATTAGCTGGCTGTGATGCAACTGCGTAGAAAATTGTAGACTAATAATGTGATAATATGATAGTACCGTACGATCATGATGAGACCACGACATATAACTTGGTAATTTGAAAGTTCAGAACCGAGTGAAGACGAAAAAAGAATGTAAAGTTGAATATGAAAATCGACATGGAAAGAAGTCGAAACGAAGGCTCGGTTCTGGCACAGGCTATCGCCTAGTTTCGCGTTCGACGTTCAATTGACTGTTAGTTGGCGACCTACCTGTCGGGGGACAGCCTTGACGCGTTTCAATGGGCAAGCCGCGGCAACCAGTTTCTGCGATAATGCTCGACGGACTCCATAATCTCGGCCGTAAAAGGAACAAAGCAATGGTGTCAAGTCTGTCGGCGACACATCGTGCGTCTGGCAGGTGCACATCGGGATAGACAGGAGGCCAGCTTGTGCCAGAAGATGCCAGTTGCTCGCTAGAGAACCACCTTCTTCTACTCCCTTCTTTTCTCTCTCTTTTCGTGGGCTCACCCGCATTGCGTGCGATCGCAGGTGCAACTGCAACGAACTGCGAGCAGATGCACCTCCAGTTCGAAGTGGACGTCGATGCAATTTTCTTTCTCCCTCGAAATCGCTTTCTTGCCGAAGTGGGGAGTCCCTGTGGTTCGTTGCTCGATCCCTGTTTCTAAGGAACCAGTCGTTGCTTTCTTTATTTTCTTTCGCCGGCGAATTACTGCTTGAATAAATCTAGAAGGCATCGCATATGGTGCCAGAAGACTCTTGGCATTTTTTCGACCACAGTGGCGTAACGCACTCCGTTCCCAAATGTGGAGATACACATGGCTTTCAGTATTTTTACATTTGTTTTACGATCACAAAATTTGGAAATTTCGAACTCGATTGAACGTTTCATTTTTCCTGGAATATTTGACGCGACATTACGGAATATGTCGAGGTAAGAAGGGTGGGAATCGAAGGATTTCTCTCGAGAGCTAAGAGTTACCGGGCTGAACTCTCTCTCCATTCGCTTAGTTTGCCGCGAGAAGTAAACCCCAGTGTCCTATGCGATTTTAATTACTTTCGCGAACTGACTGCGTCCCCGGGGATTGCCGAGCACTCGTGTGCACCCCACACCGTAACTACCACCGGCTGTCCGAAAGTTACCTCTGAATTCTGCCAAATAAATATTCAACCCGTGCTGAATTTCCTTGCTTTCCAGCTTCCGCCAAGATTAAACCTATGGGGTAGTTCGCTCGATATAATCCTCTACTTACGATAATAACGGTCCACCAAAATTAACCCCGTTATTTTTTACATTCTCCACACCGAATACCTGCATAAAATATCACACTACTTAAAGCATTGCGTTATAATTCTAATCTTCCATATCATTAATAGAATTTCTGAGAATGATGAATAATTTCAAAGATCACTTGAACCATATTTCAGATGAAGTTTAATTTCGTATGTAATTCTTGAATATTTACAGCAACTCTGAGTTGGTCATTATTTCAATATAATTCATGAATAGTCCACCTCCACTCGTCTACACGTTCTTGAATTAAGAGATTCGCCTTCGAGTTTAGGAGGTCGACGTTTGGTGAAGAACCACCCTTAATTTGTAAAGGATTTTTCTCGCACCCTGTACACACGTACTTGAACTCGTTGAAAAGAAGAAAAGCGACCTGCGTCGAGAGCAATACCGTGACGGCCACTGGCCTTTCTTCGTTGTTCTTTATTCTTCTTCAAGTTCCCCGCGTCTTCTCGGTCTCTTTCATCCCCACCTCGTCTCCTCTGTGTTTCTTGTTCCTCTCGTTCGACCGCGTCTTTTTTTATCGTGCCTTCGCTCCCTCCCTACCTTCTGTTATAAACATCCGAGGGTTCTATGGGTCAGTTAACTCCTCCTCGTGGCTGTTTATCGCCAACTATCGCCGGGATCTCACGTCCGCGGACTTGTATTTTATTTCCCCGGGGATCATAATGCTTCTGTCCTTATGGGGCTACTTTATTAACCATCTATGCATTCGCGAAACTTTGACGTTACGTTGCAAATTTTTCATTTTTCTTCGCAAAATTAATATTTTGGTCGTTTTTAATACTTTAAAGAATTTTTTATAAATCTCTGTATTGATCATCGTGTAAATTTTGTATGTAACAATTAATTCCTTGCTACAAACTTACTTTTGAAGCTAGAACCGATTATTCATACATTGATTTCTATGAACAGAAAGTAAAACATAAAATTATTTACTATTACAAAAGTTGATATTTGCATAAAAGGAACTTGACAAAATTTTGTAATTTAAAATGTAAGACCTGAAATAAATTAGTTTGATCCCCATGGTAAAGTTGACAAAATAAAAAGTAGCTCAACGTAATTTCACCACAGAAAATTTGTGTTTGAACAAATTCATAGGTTCCTTTGTAATCGAACTCCGTGTAGCGACGAATTCTCGACCGCTATTCGATGATGGTTGACTACAAGAGAGAAAGAGATATAACAGATAGAACTGTGGAGAGGAGGAGAAAGAGATGCGAAAGTGCACGAGTAGCTATCGTGGGACTCGTGACGAGAGAAGCGTGCACCAGGTACTTTTGAGAAGTCAATGGCCCTGATTACCAAGTACCTGTACAGGTACTTAGGTCGGTTACAGTCGTTGTTACCTGCAACGTCGACGAGTCGACGATGGTCGAGTTTGGTTACCAGGATATTCCTCGACTTTCGACTTTTCGTACGGAAGTACTTTGCTATATATTTTACATTTCGTAATACTGGTATTTTTTATGCGCCCGATACGAGCTCATTACGTGTTTAACGATTAATCGATTAATAAAGTTTATTCTATGGAATTCCTATTCTAATCCGAAAATTCAGATCGAATTATTTGAAAGGATAACGAAGTCAAATGGAGCATAGTTACACTCAAATTTGAGTTATGCAGACCCTCGCAAACGTGCCGAATATAATTACTTCCGCTTAATTACTTTTGATCTTGCTCGCGCGTGAACTCCGATCAGCAACGCGGAACAAGAAAGGCTCGAAATGAATTCGTGAACGAGAATTGATCGGCCGGCGTGAAAGGTATCCGTGACTGGTTATCGACCGCTATAACTCAATTTATGTTAATGCATAGTTAATTGCACGTTGTTCGCTGCGAAGCGTGCGCTAGTCCGTTTTCAATATCCACTATCGAAGATGATACCACGAAATTACCGATTCCTAGATACCTCGCTAATTTACGTTAAAACTTGCCCATCATTGTTTAAGCTCGTCGCGCGAATTAATTAATCACGCTGTTCGAAAATCGACACATGTATCTATCTGATAAACTCGATGTAATTTCTACGCTACGTTTCGGATTTTACCGGCTTCTCAAAGTACCAACGTTTCTGTTAATTAATTTGGGATTTAATTAAGCGCAAATATAATATGACCGTACTCTTTGTCGCAAGAACTTCGCTTTGGTTGGAATTATCACATTTACGAAATTACCTCTTATTATTTTGACAGTGTATTCGTTCCAAAATTTCTGCATTTTTAATTATACGAATTGTTAACCTTCCGAGCTTCTAAACGTTTAATTTTCAAAATGACAAATTTGCAAACTAAACTCTGATAAATTAGTAATACCTATCGTGAATTGATAATGAAAATCGGTTATGCATAATACGTTCAATTACGATCCTAATTAATATTAGTATTTGCGAGGTAGCATATTCAGGACTGAATCAGATACGCGTCTAATTAGTAGGATCCCGTCAGTCATCTGTACGTATTTAGGCGAACAAGCTTTTATATCGTACTATTTCGCAACGTGTTCTGGCGTAACTCGAAGAGGAATAGAAACACTGTGGTCGATAGAACAGAAAAGAGAACAGAAGGATCGGTTGGAAAGGCGTCGGCCGATGCTTACACGCTCGCGTTCTGCATTGTTATATGCAGAATGGACGACGATGAATTGCAAATTGGATCAGAGTTGTAACAGTATTGCGTTACACTGTTACCGGTATAATGCGTATTCCAGAAGCTGGATTACCGTAACAATCGGTGCATCCTCTACCAGTTCGAGCACCGATTGATTTAACTCGTTTCCTACCCCCTCTTCCAGTTTGCTATTACCCTTCGTTGCGATTGCGATTCGGAGCAAAAACCTTTTTCGCGCGTCCCTCTTTTTCCGCTCTTCTCTTTCTCTCTTTTCGCCTCCTTTGCATTCGTCGCTTTATTCGCATTTTTTCGGCACTTTTAGAACAAACACATTCTTCCTGTTTATATTCATTAAAGTATTTCCGTTATTACCATTGGTGGGGTCGTATGAGTGTCACTGGCAATATAACGCGTGGTGATACAACGTATAGCAATTCTACATGTTGCAATGTAGCGTGTAATAATTTCACACATGGCAATATAGCGCGCAGTAATTTCACGCGTGGCAATGTAATGCGAGGTTCTTCTACTTGTGGCGATGTAGCGCGAAATAATTGTATGCGCGGTGATATAGCACGTAGTAATTTCACTCGCGGCGATATAGCGCGACGTTCTTCTACTCGCAGTAATTCTACTCGTGGCGATATAGCGCGTAGTAATTCTGTGCTCAGTGATTTCACGTTCCGATGTTTCATACGTAGCGATATATCACATAGCTTTGGATATCTACTAGATATTGTACAGATATCTCTCGCGTGAATACGTAACGAATATGAAAGTGCATAAACACTTAATGATTGAATATATAACGCACGAATATGCGAATAAGCCGATATCTGCATCGTAAATAGGTAATTTAACGAACTCGGTAATAGCATTAAATAAGTAATTAAATAAACAGCGATACCGAGCAATCCCGTTAAATTGCATTTGTACGTCGTCTTAGGATGAAATGCACCGTGGTCTGTTATAATCAGATTGCGTCGATGCTGTCAGCCGTTGGATGACACTATCGCGCCATAACTGTACTTGTATGGGGGAGTACGAGAACGTGTGGTATTCGATTCTGTCGCGACAAACGCACACACGGTGTTCGGGCCGGTGCTGCTTTACCGACGGATAGATTATTAAGCATAAGCATTGTCCATTAGTCGGCCCCGTGCTAGCCCATCAACCATGCATCACGGCTCGCATTATGGGCATACGTGGTGCATTGTCAGGATTGCACCGGTCTGCACGAAAAAGGATGGGATTACGCGTCGCATGGTCGAACTCGAGATACCTGCGTCGACCGGATGCCCGCTGGGCAGAATTTATGGCGTTTCATAGTGGCGGGACACGAGGATTGCTTTGAACGGTACTTCAGTTTTAGCCTCGCAGCCACTATCTTCTTAGTCGTGTGGATTTTATCGATAATAATGAAAACGAAGCAGGTGGACGCCTCTCGGAGAATTATTTCTGTAATACAGGTTCCGTAATGAATGTAATAAATTGGACATTTTTGCTAATACAAGACTTGTACCGTGTAATTGCTCGATTTCTTTCGGGCAGCGTAGCAAAAAGAAAACGTATCACATTTTTACCAGCTGTTTAAAACGTTCAATTACGCTCGGACGCTTAATGCTGTTTCGGTTAATAACTCGTTAATTCTGATTAACCAGACAAGCGTCTGAAACTGAAGTTAGATCGTGTTGCCTACAGCAGCTGTAACGTACAAAACCCGCGCAATGCTGTCTAACGGCTACCGGAACCAGCGCAAGATAAGATATGTTAAGACTGGGATACATTAGGATTTAGGAATTTCAGAGGCAGACTACGTTAAGTCCAGAGTTCTGTCGTATACAAAATACATTAGAGGAACTCGGGTATATTAAACCTGGGTTATGCTGCAACTAAATTATGGTCGGAGCATACCGCGCTGAAACTGGATAGAAACTTGTACTGCACAACAATAGGACAGAACTTAGGAAATCTGCGATACCGAAGTGACTCTGCAATCGATGACTACACTGTAATCGTTGTATTGTAAAGTTACAGAGAACCGAAATCTAGGGATCTGGATATCTAGTGACTTACGAATACATATCCGAATATTTCCCTGCAATTACTGATTGAACGAGTGTAAAGTATAGACAGTACAATAATCTATACTTATTCAGAGGATGGGGTTTGCCGTTACCGTACTATAGACACCTACGGGATCAGAATTCCCTGAAAGCATATGGCAACAGTATCTGTTTTGTAAGAAATAAACGTGCGGCTACTTTACGGATTTCCATTCAGAGTCACGTACACGCCTCCCACGCAGTCGACCGATGCAACGTTTATGCATTTCCAGATCCCACGAATACCGGGTTACTTTTAATTAACGAAGTTGTTCGCGCCTACGTGTTACCCAAGGTCCCCGTTGCGTCGATAGCGCGATAGATAAGGGAATAGGTCAACCGAAAGCAACCATGCAATAAACCACACGATGTTTAAGTGTGTTGATTCATCGGATGTTCGCCGCGTTTGAACCGAGCCGAAAGTATCTTAAACAGTCGATATCAAGGCTGGAGATACGAATAACCGACGATCGTGTGACGACAGAGACGAGCATAAACGACGTCTTCGAACGTCATCATTTTTCATGGAACGACCTTCGAAACGACTTGATCGTGTTGCCGTGATTTTACGATGCAGTAGACTTTCGTTATATTGCCATTATCGACGAAGGACTCATAATTTTCACGTTTCGAAATATTCACTATTTACAGTTTTCGGAAGAATTGAAAGTTAGATATTGAGTCAAATTGAATATTGGTAATTGAAATTTCTACATTCCTGAGGAATTTAGAAAGTCGAAGTATACTAATTTAGAAATTGAGGATTTGGGAATTTAAGAATTGGGAACTTAGGAATTGGAGATTTAGGAAGTGGGAATTTAGGAGGTGGGAATTTAGGAATTTGGAAATTTAGGAATCGGGAAATTAGGTATTGGGAATTTAGGAATTGAGGATTTAGGAAGTTGGAATTTAGGAATCGGGGATTTAGGAATTGGGAATTTATGAAATGGGAATTTAGGAATTGGGATTGTAAGAATTGGGTAGTTAGGAATTTGGAAATTTAGGAATCGGGAATTTAGGTATCGGGAATTTAGGAATCTGGAATTTAGGAATTCGAAATTTACGAATTCGGAAATTTCAGAATTTGAAAATTTAGGAATTGGGATTGTAAGAATTGGGAATTTAGGTATCGGGAATTTACTAATTTTTATTCCGAAATTCCCTAATTTGGAAATTAACAATATCAAAATTCCAGATTGATAATTTAATAATTTGAGGAATAAACGTTTCTATCCATAAATATATAAAGTAGGGGTAAAATGTGGTACGGAAGTGATATTTTTGAAGTATTAGGTGGTGCGTCAGTCGAACAGGTAGACGGGTGTTGGAGAGGACACGTCAAGGTGCCGTGGCTCCAGTGACGTCAGTGGAACGTCCGCTGAAGGGGCGGGGCCCCTCGAATCGATGAGCGTCGCGACGCCGGGGGCGGCGACGTCGACGACGAGTGTAACGAGCCGCCGCTCCCGACGCCGTCGTCGACGCCGAGGGACGGGTATTTCAGGTCCGGATCCACGTCGTCGCGAACGGAAGCGGTGCTCCACAAGCCCGAGGCTCTCTAAAACGCGAAATTCGATTTGCGCTTCGCCGATGAGCGCATTCAACGACGCTCGTTCGCTTCCCCGTATCGTTTTCATTCCTATTCGCTTTTTAGTCTTTCTAGATTTCTTTTAATTTATCATTAGCTAATACAGCTACGGAAACGGATGCTTCGGCTCGAAATAGGGGGAGTCAGCCTGGTTTTCGAATTATTAACAACGTCGATCATTAGGGACCATTCGCGTTTTTAACGGGAAATTACGTTACAGCTCGATAAAGCGAAATTTAAGCTTTCCGGAGAGAGTGCTGTTAATTGAACAACGGATATAATTGATCGTAATTACTCGCCGTTCGATAATTATAATCAACCGGCGTCAGTCTTTTAGAGACACATAATTATCTGACCAAGTGTTCGATGGTGTATTGTATTTTTGTTTGTTCCGAAAAAATTGTTGTCCATGTGTTGGTTTTTATATCTTTTAGTATGGTTGATAAATATACTTTACGTGCTGTTTTAGTGACAGTGTACTTTATTCAAGTAAATTAGTAATTGGGTCTGCAGTATTTAGCTGGGAGTCAGTACTGATTTAGTAAACGACACAGTTATCGAATTCGAACTTGTATTTGAAGTCGAATAAAATCTAATAAAAATCCAATCAAATGAAAATTGAAATACAAATAAAAATATTTCAAATGTCTCTACTATCCATTTTGTCGAACAATGCACATGATGCTTCCGAATTGAAACGTTCGATCCATTAATGCCAAAGGTATTCGAAACATTATATTCAGAAACTAATTACTGATTTTCAGCGAGTGAACTCTTAATCGCTCGTCCGATCCGACAAACGACTTAATTGCCGTTCATCGGCACTCGTAGTCCCCAAACAGTCGATTTACCGGGTCTGAAGCAGGCCCCAGACACGGTATATGCATTACCTACGTTGTAATACCATCGACATTAGGTTTGGAGCTTCATGATTTTCTCAGAGAGAGAGTGGGCTGTGCCCTAGCGACACACGGTATATACGCTACTGGCGAGACCTTTAATCACCAATTAGGCGCATTATGCACCTGCAATTATCGGGCTACCGTATCTGAACCCCTGTGTACGGTCATAGGAAGGGAATTGTCTTGTAATACGGTAACAAACACTGAATAGAACCTGTTCACATCGAACCCCTAATTCTAATTATTTTGCTTCTCTAATAGTACTCAATTCTGTGCGTCCTATTTCTTCCGGAAGGGCTCTATTTGATAACTTTTTATTCTTTACGTTCTTCGTTCATTATGTATACACAACGGGGCTTCTAACTCCTTTGTTCAAATAAATTAATAATTTAGCAATGAACGTTTACGAGTCCAGTTTACCTTAAATGTACGCTATTTTGACACTTGCAATTTCTAGATTATTCAGATAAAATCGCCGGGTCGATCGATGGGACGGTATCGATAGTGTTCGCTATCGGTCGCAAAACAACGTAACTGCAAAAGAGGACCGATGTGATTGGCACGGTTCCAAAAATCCTCGATACAAGCGTGCTAAGCAACTCGAGGTCGAGGTACAGGGGTGTCGTTGGCTCGTTCGGACAAGCATAAATTTCCGACCGCGTTTGCTAGTCGTGTTTGCATGGCCTCCGGTTAATTCCCTCGTTCGAAAGCATCGACTGTATCGAATATTGTTTGAGCTATTATCGCAATGAGCGCCGTGAACCGGAAGCGTAAGCGATTCGACTGTGATCATCATCCCGGTTTGATTTTCCGTTTTCGATACTCAATGCTCAAGCGGCTCGTGCATCTCCAAAAACCGTCGTTCGATCAACTATCGATCTTTTTCCATTCTAATTCGTTGTTCCCATTGTTCTTTCACTATACTCCTTTATCGTTGATACAAATTTTTATTATATTTTATATGGAATAAAAATTCCAAAGTCACAGGTAGTCTCAGTGTGTCAAAATCCTAAAATTCCAAAATCTCAAATAGACAAACTCTCAGAGTCCTAAAATTCCAACACTCCAAAATCTCAATCGATCAAAGTTCCAAACTCTTCATGTTCCAAAACCCCAAACATCATCATCTTCCCTTAAAAAATCCAAATTTCCGCATCGAAAATCCTGCACCCTCCAATGATAAAACGATAGAATTAAAAAATAAGGGAATCGATTTCATTTTGTACAACGAAGCGTTTTCAGCGATTGGGTCGATGGTTTTTCGGGCAGAGCTGTCGTAATCACGAGATGGGTCACGATGCTAGTCCAGTCTAGATGGTAATGCGTGTATAAATCAGAGCGATATCAGAGCGGCGGGTTGTTTCGCGTGCAACAACCGAGATGCATTGCAGCCACCGGTTGTTGCAGAGGGAGGCGCGGGGGGCTGTTTATGGTCGGCGAAGTGAGGAAACGGTGGCCTGGTCAAACCTCTGTTCCGAGACTTAGACCACCCAACAACGTTGAAGCCTAATTGAAAGCTACGTTCAATTAGAACTGTCTTGGCGACAGTCCACATCCGGTAAATGGATGAATTTTGATCCCTTTCCGCGTGATTTCGACCATCTTGCAAAATCTAGACGCTTCTTGTCATTCTTCTCTCAAAATACAAGATGTAAGCTTGGTCAGATGATTATTGGACAAGTTTTAAAATGAACTCAATGAGGTTTGTGATCAATGAGCAAGTTTAAAACAACTTTGATCAAATGTAGGATGAGTGATCAAGTTTTGAAATGATTTTAGTAAGGTTCATGATCATTGACCAAGTTTTGAAGTAACTCTAACAAGGTTCATGATCAATGAGCAAGGTTAAAACACCTTTGATCAAATGTATGTTCAATGATCAAGTTTTAAAACAATTTTCATCAGATGTATAATTATTCAGCAAGTTTTTAAGTGATTTTAACGAGGTTTGTGATGAATGATCAAGTTTTAAAATAACTTTGATCATGTTTGCCATTAATGTTCAGGTTTTGAAGTAACTCTGATCAGGTTTATGATCAATGTTCAAGTTTTTAAGTGACTTCGATCAGGTGTATGATGAACGATCAAGTTTTGTAGTAACATTTCTTAAATACATAACCAGTGTTTAAAATTATAGATCAACTCTGCAGCTTAGGAGGAAAAGTAGAATAATTATCCAGATTGTAAGAGACGTCCAAAAGCATTTCTGACAACTGCATCACTAATTACGTAAAAGACATTGATCACCATTTCCCAGTTTCCAAATTCTTGAACTTTTTCCTCGTTTGAAATCGTACGTTTTATTACACGTTGTTTTTAGCGTCGATTCAACATCTCTTTTTCCCGTTTGTTGAATTTTTTCTCCGTTAATCTATTACTCATGCCGCTCGCTCACTTATTTACGTCCGAGCAGCAGCGATAGCGGTTTAAATACAGTGCAGCACGGCAGAGGCGCAGTCGAGAAATATTGCTTTTCCCTTGTCGCGCATCTCGCAGGCCAATCTTTTTAAATGCGAATTACGCTTCGTTGCTTTCTTTTCGATGATTCGCTGTTATCACTGTTTTGGAAAGGGTTATGACGTAGGTTCCCCCTCGGAGCTATTGGCCCGTCGAAAGCAGGGATTGATCTTTAAGCCCCTATTCATAAGGACCTTCTCTGTTTCTTTTGTCCAACGATTATCGTGTTGGACGCTTTAGAAAAGCGAATTGAATTCACCGGTGATATCTATTCAATGTATAATTCGCGCGCTGGATTCGAGTCTTTCGATTATATTCTATTATTTTAATTCCGTTTCTCTACTTGATCTGTGCTTTGTGTCTTTTATCGTTCTGGATGTGGATTTTTTCAATTTTGGAAATTTGGGATTTTAGGACTTTGGAGATTTGGGACTCTGGAGAGTTTAAGGACTTGGAAATTTGGGACTCTGGAAAATTTAAGACCTCAGAAATTTAGGATTCTGGAAAGTTTAAGATCTTGAAGATTTGAGACTCTAAAACAGTGAAATTTAATACCATTACCCCGAAATTGTATATTTTTCGTATTTTCTAATCTTAGAACTTTGGAATCTGACTGTACAATTTACAGACTTTAGAACTTGAGAATTTTCAAACTTCAGAAACTATCCTAGAACTTCCAGAATGCGTTTCTAAACTTCTGCACTACAAAATGTTTCTTCACTACCCAAAGTTTGTCGGTACAAAATCTCCAAAAAGAGTACCAGTATAGATTTAAAAGTCCATAATTCGATTATTTTCGCACGTAGATAAATGTACCATGGAGAATAAATATCCGCTATCAGGTTAATGCATATTCGTCGACTGACCCTTAGGAATCGTAATTTCCATTAAGTATCGAAACAACCGAGGAAAAATCGAGAGGAGTATGATTTACGATAATCGCGTCCATCCTGTTCGCGTGTATTTCAGAGGGAGCAAAAACGATCCCCGATTGCGATCGTGATTGATAGCGACTGAACGACGAGGGAATACATGATCCACAGGTGTGTCGGTGATCGTTAAGGCGCATCTAATTGAATGTACGCTTCAATTAGGGCTTGACAATGCTTGCTGGTCAGGAACACTCTAAACTTTGCTTAACGCCTCCGACACGCAGCAACCGCTGTTATCTCGATCAAAATTTCAACTGGATTTGCATCGACCGAAACGTTCCATTTATTTAAAATTTCCATCAACATTCGCGATCTTAATGTAGTTTTCTTACATTAACTGTTGTAATATTTATTAAAATTCGATGAATAGAAATTTTTAAGTAAAGGGGTAGGTAATTTTTTTTAACCCTCTGATTGGGGTGGTCAACTGAAACAATTTATTTTAAATTTGCAACAACATACGCGTTCTTTGTATACATACTTCTTACGTTAATTGTTGCAATATTTATTAAAATTCGATGAATAAGAATTTTTAAATAAAAGTGTACGTAGGCACTGGAACTGCAG
This sequence comes from Megachile ligniseca, assembly GCA_945859555.1. Classification (NCBI taxonomy): domain Eukaryota; kingdom Metazoa; phylum Arthropoda; class Insecta; order Hymenoptera; family Megachilidae; genus Megachile; species Megachile ligniseca. The sequence continues at coordinate 11,868,269 of OX243778.1, forward strand.
CACCCCTTATTTTCATTTGATATTATGTACGTAGTGAATTCTTTTTTTGTTATTTCTTTATCAAATTTCTAAATAAATTTTCTTCTCATGCATGTCTGTTTTCTTTTGCACAATTTTAAAATAAAAGTTAAAAATGTTTTGGTGCAGCACCCCCACTGACTTTAGCTACGATTCATCACTGTGGGTGATGTTCTGCAACTTACAATGATGAATCGCAGCTAAAGTATTCTTAACCTTCTGCAAAATTGTGGTTTTAAAACATATCGAAAAATGCAAATTTAGTTGCAAGCTTAAAAATAGCGATAAAGGTTTCATTTTTCTTTAGCTCTTTAGTGAGGCAGTTTTGTACAAATACATTATATTTAGCGCAATATTTGCATGTCAGTCACGCATCGTTATACTTATTAAGATATGTAGTTGGAACATCAGTGTTCAGCCATATTATATGAACGATAAATTGTATCAGTTGAATAAAACGGCGAATGTGTTACACTAAGAACAATTTATAGTCGCATACGCCTTTCGTACACGTTGATAGATACTTGAGGGTGTATATGCCTTTCGCGGTCAAAAGGTTAATACCCAGTGAAATTATCTACGGTTGGATATGATAGTTCGTAAAACGTATGACGAACTCTTGTAGATATTTATGCGTCACCGACATGGGTGACGTGGCAGCACATGTGATAGAATCATTATCAAAGCATTTAAACAATTTTTAATCACGTTGGTATAATGTACAATTTTGAAACATTATCAAGCTTCTTTACAAAAAATCAATTACAATGATTACAATTATCAATACATCGATTGTTTCAACTAGTACTTGTCGATAAATTCAGACAGTAAAAGTTCGATTTAAGGAATGAAAGGACGAACCACTTTGGTAACCAAATACATCCTTAAAAATTCTTGAAAAAAAAAATGAAAACGAGAAGTTCAACTCTTTCGAAATTTTGGACTACATACTTTAAGAATGCAATCTTAAAATACAGTGAAAAAATAAGCGGAAAGTCTTTCCGAAGATTAACTGACCGCTTTCATAGTCACCGGTACAATTATAGAACTCTTCCAAGCTATTTATTCGAGGCATAATACGCGAGATTCGGTTTCGCAAGAATGCTAAGAAAGGTCTGCAAAATCGTGGTCGATGATCCAAAAGTCGATTTCTCAGGACTGGAGGGAACAGGAGGACGAACGTCGCCGGTTGAATATGCACCACTCGCACGATTACATTCGTGACCCAGTGCTTGCGTCACGTAGATATCGCGTAGCGCTGAAAACAGTCGTATTCCGTGAAATGTCTCGTACTGCACAGCCATTTCGACAAATTCCACGGTCGGAATCGGTGAACGTCTGTAACGCGATTCCAGATGACGTCGCGATGCTGATACCAGCGTTTAACGATACGTTAACCCCTCGACACGATTTATTCGACAGGTGCGTCATCGACTGCTAAATTTTAATACGAAGAATTTTCAAATTCCGTGTAAATTTCATTCAGCGATGCTTGACTCTGCAAATCATAGATTTGAACTGGAAATTTAATGTGTTTAGTTTTTAATTAATTCCTTCTCTTATGATATCGAGTGCACATGTGACGCACATGACTGACATGACGCAAATCTGGCTCATATCTTCACGATTGAATTTCGAATTTAATTTTCCTTACAACCTATCGACGAATGATTGCCATATCAAAAATATCCTTAACATTTGAACATTCTTTGTCAGTCTTATAATTACAACAATAATCAAGTCGTTCTGACGCACTCGAACAGTAAGATAAGTACGAAGTTAAAAACCAAGCAAATGAAAAGTAAAAAAATTTCAAAGACCCGTTTGAAGGAAAGAACAACGCTAATAAAGTCATCGAACATCGTCTAAAAATGGTAATAACGAAAAGAATCGATTATATTCGGTTATAAAATACGATTCGTGGGCAGTTCGGTTATACCGTGTTTTCCTGTACACACAGTGTTTGGGCCGAAGGCCGTATCGCTCGATCGCCGATTAAATTAATTCAAACGGGCCACCACTTTAGCTACACGCAGCGACCGTCAATCGAATCGATTCCGATAAACGTATCCTTACCGCGAATTAGCGTAAAACCTGTTCCACCGTAACGTGCGTTTATGCAAATTCACGGAGAGCACTAATAACGCGACACGTCTTGTCTACCGAGATTCTGTGTTATTACTATTCCGCCGGTTTTTTTATTTCCGTTCACGCGGATGCTTCTTCGATTTTGGGATCTTGGGACGTTTTTGGACTGGGGAGATTTGGGGAATTGGAATTTTTCAGATTTTGGAATTAGGTATTTGGAATTTGAAGATCCTGAGAACGTTGGTATACACCAGTAAGGTTGTTCCACAAAATATTAACAAACCGGAGATGATAAAACTTTCGAAGTTCTTTTCGGAAAGTAGAGACGGTGCGTGCGCGGCAAGAATAAGAGTACAAACGAGCGAACAGAACTAACAGGAAGAAGAGCAGACAAAAAGGAGAAAGAGAGAAGGAGAGCGCGCTTTCTTTTCGAGAGACGACGATCGCGGTTGTACTTCCGGTTGTTGACCCGGTTCTCGGTAGGTTTCAGGATCGACCACAGTTCTTTCAGAGCCTTTTGTCTCTCGTCTTATTATTATTTGCATCCTGTGGTGGGTCGCGAAACGCGACCGTGTCGATGCAGCTTCGTTCGTTCTTCGAAAGTTCTCGTTTCCGTCGTTGGCTGCACCGGAAACGGAGAACGTTTTCGATCCTTCTGCCATCTTAAGAATCGTGTACCATTGTTCTCTTCTTTCGAGTCCTGTCATCCCCGTCAATGCCGTTCGAATTTATTCTCGCCACCACGTGCTCGTTTACCTTTGCCCTATCATTTATTCGTCAGGTGCGTCAGTCAAACTTTTCGATCAAAAGTATGAAGTGCAACTGCACGTAAGAGTCCACCAGAGCTAATCACAGCTGCAATAAAACAAAGAAAGTTGAAACGTTATGTCAATTTGGTATCAATCGACTATGCAAATAATTGGACTCCAAATTGAAGCGTGTTCGAGTAAAATTGATTACAAAGTGCGTCCGACACTCGTCAAAATAGTGCAACAACACCGAACATACGTGTTACACGTCATGAGATGTACCTACTTCGGCACGTTCTACTATGGAAATTTATTCCGTGATTTTAATAAGGTATTTCGGGTCAACGAGGTCAAAGATAAGCTTCTACCTCTTGAATAGGAACAGTTGGCTGTTTGAACCGTTTGACCCGAGATCCAAGGGAGATCCGTCGATTTCGATGATGAGCGCGATAAAGAGTACGATGAAGGATCGCTGAACGATCCCGTCCGAATGTTGGAAATACGAAATGATCGATCAATTTTGATATCAAGGGACTATCGGTGGAAGAGGGTCACGATATTGTTCGGCTAAGCCCGAGGGTGAAATGTATTGTATTATTAAATTAAAGTAAAAAGAATGTATTCGTGTAATCGAATTAAAGTAAAATTAAGTCGAAATAAGAAAGCAATATATTCGTAGACATAAAATAGTGAAGGTAAAATACAGAAATGATGATATCTTCTGCACGGTAACTAACATAAATAAGTCGCATCGAGAAAACGAATCGAGTAGCATAATAAGCGACATCGTTCACATCGAAGGTGAATGATTTCCGAATGATTAATTCGGAAGCAGCTGCGATCGACTAGGATGAACGCACGAGTGACTGGCCGAAGATAATTGCAAGGGAAACAGTGTTGGTCGAAGAAAAGCCCGCGATTTTTCGCTCCTAATGAGACTCTTCCTTCCTGTAAGGGAAAACGCGAACGTCAGAAGGAAATTCGGGCACAGGCTGCCGATTCGAGCGGTTTCGAGTGCCAATTAGAGCGACCGGATTATTATTTACCGGTACTCTCTCTCTCATCGCTATCCCTCTCTCCTCCCTTTTTCTCGCTCTCGTTGCCCTTTATGCCCGTTTCCACCGGGCGGTAGACTTCATTAGAAATTACATCGAGTCGCGAGCAAGTGCTCTCGCTTATTAAGAGGCTCCCTATTAGTAGTCCGAGCGAGTGGCTGTCAGGGAAAAAGGAGAAAAGGGAGGAGGAAAGTTGAACAGAGACGAAAACCAGACGCCGATGCGTCTCCTCTATTTTCCATTTTCATTTTCATCTTTAACTAATTTGTCGCCTACGACACCCTTCTCTTGTTTCCCGAGAAGATTTTACTAGGGATTATCACGGTACCCGAATTATTATCACAATTATTCTGTAATGGACTCTGTGTTATGGACTCATACTTCATGTAGAAGTTCTGCCAATGTTGAAATATTTGAACACGAATTTTATTCGATGTTTAAATATTTAGATATTAATTTTAACGAGTAGTCAATAAACTATACATATTTGTAACTGTTCAAATATAAATTATATCGATAGATAAATATTGGAGGGAGAATTTCTGCTATCTAAATATTCATTGTACAAGTTTCTCTGAATATTTCAGTACGAATTCTATATACTTCAGTACCTATACAGCAATACCACTAAACATTCGAACGCAACTACCACCAGAAATATCCAGATCCAGCAACGTTCAAAAATTCGAATACAAGTGTTATTATCCGACCACGAATGAAATTCCCCGCATAATAAAGAAAAGAATATCGAATATAATCCAGCATTTCAAGCAGCAGCTAAATCTTAACACCGCAGAAACGCGATTCGATAACAATCCCCGTACAGCGCTCCCGGGACCAACTGTTATTTTCTGCTAAATAAACATAGCCATAAATTCTCGTCGACTCAATCTCCCAGCAACGTTAATCTTCTTAGCTGGCATTAATTTATCGCGGAACAAAGCAGCAATAGCTATCATCGGACCGGTCTCAAACAGGGAATTTCATTTGACGAATAGAAGGAATCGCGGCTCGATCTTTTGCCAAGATTAAACTTTTGAACATGCTCCATCGCTAAGCTCTATACGTACGCTTTTCGAGTCCGTCGTGCTTGCTATTTATATCTGGCACGCGCAATTCCTTACCAAGATATTACATTGAATTTCCTGCTCCGCAGATGCACGCGGCTGCTGGAAGTCGTTTGTATGCTCGAGGGGCTTTCCTTTCTCTTACACATATGTAAACATGACAGTTTTTACATTTTCAAACTCTTAGATCCCCGAATCTTGGAGTATCAGGTTTTCCAACTCAAATACTTCTCCACGTTTCAACATTTCTCTTAGATATTTTTGAATCTTTGCATTTCTACATTTCTTTGGGATTATAAACTTCTGTATTTCTGAATTTTCTTGAAATACTGTATTTTAGAAATGTTTATTTATACTTAATACAAACTAGAGATGCGCACATTTGAGTTGCAAATATCCAAGTTTTATAGTCGAAACATTCTAAAATCCCAAAGTCGTGAAATCCCAAAATCCCAAAATTTTAGAATTCTAAAACTTCAACGCCCCAATATTCCTAAATTCCAAACTTCTAAAGTATCAAAGTCCTAAAATCTTAATTTCTCAGAACCCCAAAGTCCTAAAATCCCAAAATCCCAAAACCCCAAAATTCTAAAACTTCAAACATCTAAAATCCCCAAATTCCAAACTTCCAAGCATCCAAATTTTCAAAGTCCCAAAATCTTAAAATTGCAGATCTCCAAAGTTCCCAAATTTCCAAGATCCTAACCAAACCCAAACTACCAAACGTCGAACTTGCCACAGTTGAAAAATTCGTTCCACGCGATACTTCGATCCCGCAACATTCTCCTTGGAAAAATATTTTCGGCGTCGAGGGAGCGAGCAGTTTTCCACGGACTCGAAGTCCTTGGACGGTGAAATTCTTACGCGTCCCTGGGTGTATTCTTGGCCCTTTGAAAACGATCCAATAGAACGTTCGAATGGTGGAATGGACTCGGGTGGAACGCCGCTGGAATTTAAGAAGATCGTCACCGGAATGTATTAGGCTCGATAGAAAATAGGATTCTGGAGCTTTGTTCGGGGAAAATTGGTGCACGGTGTGAACTCGTGAATCTCTCTTAATCTCGAGAACGTATCGAGCTTAATTCCTTAAATCTCACAACTCTTTCATTATCCTCTTTCCTATTATTACGTTCTATCTGATGGACAATTAATCACAGCTTTAATATGATATCAAGATACTAACGCTATCTTAATTATTACACTGTGAATTTACTTCACGGTAATGAAATACTAGAAGAACCTTAAATATCCAGTATCTTGTTTGAGCAATATTTTTCCATGAAACCAAACTTTTATGGAAGGAAGCTTTTCTGTTATCACATTTCATCTGATGAACAATAACGTCTTAAATACAAATGGTATCTCTGAAGTTAATTATTATACCGTGAACGTACTTCATGCTAATGACATACTGGAAGCACCCTAAATTTCCAGTGTTCTGTTTGAGCAATATATTTCTGCAAAACCACCCTCATTTTACAGAACATTGAAAGTTTGTCAGACAGGTAGAAGTTTATCGATAACAATGGAAATTATTTTACTGTATAATAATTAATCTGCACTGAATATTAAATAAAATAAAATCTTGTACAAGTGCGAAAAGATACGTACCCCTAATAAAACTTCAAGAAATGTAATTCGATTGAGTACAAGTTTAATGTCCCTCGAGATCTACCAACATCTGGTAAACGTGAGTTAAACAACTAGTTAACAGGCTGAAAATCCAATGCGTCGCAAGATGCATTTTTCCCCGAACAAAAGGCAAAAGATTCAAAAAGGAAGAAAAAAGCTGCAAAGGAAAAAGCGACGGCGAAACCTTATGTCGCGGTCTCTGGTCAGGGAGGTAGGGTTTTTCGTCGTTGGGTGCCTCTCGAAATTACCCCTCGAATCTGGTCGACACAAAAGCCTCGCCATGGACCAGACTGCATCGTCGAAATTGTCGAAATATCCGATCTCACCGGCGAGAAACTCTTTGTACACAGATGGCTCGTCTGCGTGCACCAGAGCCTGTATTTACACGCAACAGACGTCTCCGATGTTTTCTCTCTCTTACGAGGCGAGTGAATTATGGTGGCAGCTATGGACAAGGGTGAATGGAACTCTATTCAAGGGTGGGTATCGTTCGGAGTTGGCAAGGTTACTTATGAGAACCAACGGAAACAAGAAACGATGTCTCGTAACTTGTGAAATGCATACAGGGAAAATCGTTAGGCGGAGAATTGGTCGGTCGAAATTAATACTGGAATTATTGATGTTAAATGCGTATTTTAACGTTAAGTAGAACAATAAGTTAATACTAAATCATCGATTATATACGTGTATATTCATTATTTTTATTTGAACAAAGTATGACTGACATTTTGATAAATGAGTGGCAGCATAGTTTTGTAATATAGAATGTGAAACTTGAAACTGGATAGAATGACTGGCACTGTTAATGTTAAAAAATTATTAAGGCGAAATTCAAGAAAAGTCAAGTTGAAGTTAAAGAATTATCAAGTCAAAGAATGAAGTTAGTAAAGGAAAGAGAAGGTGTGAAATTGAAAAGGATAATAAAAAGGATCGTACACGATAGAATTTATGAGTTGATCGTGGAGAAATCAGTCGTTACAGGATTAGGCAACCATTGAGGCCTAAAATGCACGTATAACTTTCAAGGTTCTTTTTGCGAAGTAATATAAACGAAGCAGACTTAGACTTTACTTAAAATAATCTGACAACAGAAGTACTTAACAAGAAATATCTGAAATCCAAGGATAATTTCTTCTTTGGACGAACATCGTATTCATACTAGTAATACAAATTTTTAATGAAATTCTTCAAACGAAATAATTTTGAATGAAAAGATCGCTGAATATAAAATAATATTTTAACTTTCTTTGCTCATATTAGTATTGTAGCTACTAATAGTTCATTCTGACGCATCAGGCAAATAAATGGCAAGGAGTTAAGACAAAGGAAAAAATCCGACTCTCCCAGGCTAGAAACCTAACCCAACCCCTTAGCAATCATCGTGTCTACGGTGAATTTTCGTAGGAAATAAAAAGGCATCGTTCTATAACTAGTAGATTCGGCAGAGAATCGTGGCAGCATTCGATCTCGTCCCTCGATCCGAGTGTAAAAATTGGCCGGTCGTTTCGAGGCCGAACACAACCTTGGCACGTTTACGCAATCAGCGCACAGTTGGCGAATCCGTTAATTGCCGATCGCGCCTCTAGCTCTCGAACTATGTACTAACTCACGTGTGGAATTAGCACAGCGTTACTTTCCTTTCTCGATACGCCGATCGGTAATCACAGGGTTTTGTCGTCCTCGAAGAGGTCACGAAAAAATTTCCTGTATAAATTTCCGGCCGAGCGGACCCCGTCTCGGTTTTCGATCTGCTGAGCATACAGAAATCGAGCGAACACGCAGGAATCGGGGGTTCGAATTACGAGGATCGTGGTGTTCGACGAACCCGAAGAGTCGAGACACGCTGAAGACGCAGCTTATGTCAAGGCCTGTAGCGTGTGGAGAAATGTGTGGAGTGTGCAAGATTTAGGAGACTTTCCAAATTTTTAGCTTGGCTTTCAACTTCTCAAATTTCTGGACTCTGAATGTATCAGACTCCCTAAATTTTTGTCTCTCAGAATTCCTAGCTTTCTAAATTTTTAGCTTGTCAAGTTTCGAACTCCCAAAATTTCTAGCTCTCCACATTCTTTACAGGTTTCCAAATCCCCAAATTTCTAACTCTTCAAATTCCAACTCTGCAAGTCCCACACTCGCTAAATTTTTATCTCTTGGATTTCCTAGCTTTTCAAGTTTCCAACTCCTCAAATTTTATACTCTCCAAGTTTCTATCTCTCAAAATTCGTAGCTCTCCACATTCTTAGCTTTTCAGGTTTCCAACTCCTCAAAGTTCTATCTCCTCAAATTCCTAACTTTGCAAGTTTCAAACTTTCTAAATTTCTATCTCTCGAAATTCCTAGCTCTCCAAATTCTTAACTTCCCAAATGTTCAACTTCTGAAATTTTAAAAGTGCCCAACTCCACATATTCCAAACTCTCCAAATTCCTACCTCCAAAATTTCAAGCTTCCCAAATGTCCAACGCCAAAAATTCCGTAACTCCAGACTAAAGAAAAATTAGCACTGCCTCACAAGGACGAGTACCTGAGTTAGCATGAAACTGGTCCCTGATCGAGAGGCAAGAGGGGGCGAACGGGGGTAAGAGCACCTGGCAGCCGTGCACAGGTAGCAGCAACAGCAGCAGCCTGTGGCCCTTTTGTCGTTCTTGGAGCCCTCCCACGTTCGACCTGCCACGAAAACGTCTTCCCTTCGAACGGATCGCGTTGGCCTGGCTCCTTTGTGCAACCAAAAGATGAACAGCTGGTGGAAACAGAACCCTGCCAGTCGACGACCAGCTGGTGCACCTTCGACCAACCCTGAACTCCCACTTTACCCGCGAATATTTTTCCAAGCTTTCTCTTTTCGAAATTCCACCTCTGCAATGATCACGTGCTCTGATGTTATAAATTTTAGACGACTCCATGATCCGCTTATGTTACGTGTACGCAACGTGTAGGTCTGTTATAGCAATGGGGATTGCACAGAGATTATTGTACCGTTTAGGATCTATAGTTTGCGATCAGGTTATTAATTTTTGAGTAATCCGAATGTAACCTATGGGTTGGAGCTGTAGACCGAATTTGAATATTCGAATATCAGTGAAGTTCTGAATGTGGTTTTGAAGTTCGAGTAACTTCGAATATTTGAACTTTCTGAAGTACTCCAATTTCAAACTTAAATGTTCATAGCTGCAGTTACTTAAATTTAGTGGTTACACCTAAATTTTGGGGTCATTTTCAGGAGTGTCTTATGCAGAATCAAACTATGTTTCTTAACGCTACATCATCTTATCGTTGCTTGTAATCTGTATACTTTTGATAATTAAGTTATCGATGAGCAACTGTTCTGTCGTTTAGAATACGATTGAAAAATGAGCCAGGCACAATCGATTGGCGATTCTCACGTGCGAATTCCTTTCACGCAGTCATGGCAATCGATTCGTCATGGCACCGAGTCACCTTGAGGCCCGTGCCGATATTTCTCCCCTTTAATTGGCCGTGTTGCGCAAAAATATCGCGAGAAAATTCGCCTGGACGTCGAACGGCATCAATCTTGTCGCGTGCAATTAAAAAACGTTGCGAGTCGATCTCGAGAAGCCCCGATTCCAGGAATAATGAAATCTCGCGCGGGACAACGCTCGAGAACGGAAAAGGAACGCGATTTATCGAATCGATCGGGGACTGTGATTAACGCGTTCCTCGTTACCACGATCCTTGTTAAGCGGCTCTCGTGGAATTTGCGAATAAATATCGGCTCTATCGAATCGTGCTCGAAAATCGAACGGGTATCCAGTCATTTTAGAGAAACATCAAACCCGAGCCCATTCGGACATGCGCTGTTTTCAAATTAAAGTTTTCTTTTCAAACTCCTTTTAAGTAGGTTCAAATAATCGATGAATCAAATTGTTTGAAATGATTGGACGGTTTAGAACGATTGAACAATTCAAAATCAAACGATTCAAAGTGATTGAACAATTTAATAGAATCAAACTATTTTAAATAATTAAATGTTTCAGAATGATCGAACAATTTAAAGTGATCGAATGTTTCAAAATGATCGAACGATTCAAAATTATAAAAGAATGTAGTTTCCTTTGAAAGAGATCATACTTGATCCCTCGATGTGTTTATTGAATTTCGATAATTTAATTTTTAACAAACCTTAATGAAAATTAAAAAAAAATTACTTTGCAACAAATACAATGACAGCTGCAAATATTTAAATAAACAGCTGAAAATTGAATTGGCAGAGGAAATAATAAATTTGTCGATAAAGAGGAACAATTGTAATCAGGAATATACCGTAAAATAGGCGATGAAATAAGATTAACGCGCCTCGTTAACGCGTCGAAAAGTACAGAGCTTTCAAGATGGATGTTGGCTAGCCGTTTTACGCAGGCTGCCGTTAGGGCGCATTGAAACCCTCGGTGGTCCAACCCCTTTCTATGGTCCACGATGCGCTCTACATTACGGTATGGAAATGAACCCCGTGGCGCACCACGGCAACCCCTGGAAAATGGGGATGCAGGAGACCCTCGTTTCGCGTCGCGACGCTTTCTACCACCCCCTTCGACGCCTCACCAGACTTCCCTGAAATTAGTTATCGATGCGTGGAACCTCTTTGTCGACGCTCCTTTCCTTCCCCGTCTTCCAAACTATCCCGAGTCCTTGAAACTTCCCGTAATCACGATTAACGACGCACCCTGTGCGTCCCGCGTTATCTCAATCCCCATTTAACCCTTGAACCATTTCGGGATGAGACCACTATCGAATGGTAAATTTACTTCGATGTGAAGTTTAATATCTATGAAATTTTACTTCGTATCGAATTATTTTTATATTGTTTCTATTAGGTATTTTCATCTTCTTTCTTATAATAATTTTTCATGAAGGATGTAAAGCTCTGGTGAACCGATTTTACGTTATAGATCTTTTGATAGCTCATCGTACAAGTTTTTGTCTCAAATTTTAATTTTGTACCTCAAATTTTCCATATCTGAAATTTTATTTCTCAAATTAAATTTAGTCCCAAATTTTACATTTAATACCTGAACTTGAGGGGTAGTTACAAGGAAATGAGGAGTATCAAGTTTCTACTTTTCCCTATTGAAAAATTTCCGCATATAAAAATTGCAAAATAATTTAGTCGTAGATATTTTTGTTTCGACCAGAATTTCCAAAATAAAACTTCGATGCTGTTTCGTACGAATCTCGGAAGAAATTCCGGCGTTATCTGCGCTCGACCGAGGACAACGCATCGAAAGGTTGTTTATCTTCGCTGACTGGCCATGTTTGAGTGTTATCAGTGATACGGTTAGGTCTGCTGCCACGTGTGCCCTCGGTTCGATGAGTCACAAACTACTTCTACCCTTGCGGAGTCAGTCGCCTTCTTTCTTCGACCTGTTTTTCATTTTTAGAGACGGCATTGCTATATAAGCACTGATCGATGTTTCGAACTAGCTGGCTTTCGTAATTCACCTAGCACACGGTTCAAAGGTTGACGACCTCCTTGTTATTAATAATACACGTTTTAACCCTTTGCGCTCGAAACACCACTTTGCTTTAATACAGTATGAAATAAATACTTTTTAAATCTGTATTCGTGTGGATAAGAGAGTTTATTTTCTATACAATATCGAGAGCGAAACGACAAAAGAAGTCTGCAGTTTGGATAAAAATATGCAATGATAATGTTGTAAATGATATTTGTTATCGGACATGAACGAGTTTCATCGGAAAGTAACATTTACATAAATAGCGTCAAATTATCACGTTACACGGATAAAATGTCGACTACGAAACTGGTATTAAATGACCAGTTTCAAACGAGAAAGTTTCATACGAGTCAATGCACAAAACGTTGTTTTCAAAAAAATATTGACTCTGAAAATTTTATTGAACTATGGTGAGATATTAATTAATAATCTTTAAAGACGGTCTATCGAGCGAGATCAAATATGCAGAGGCATGTAATGGGTCAGAATTATGACAGACGTAGATTCGCCGTTCGCGAATTATTCCAGCCGTAGATTAGCCCGGACATACAGGATTCACCGGGCATAAGTTATACTAGGCATACATTATTCCCGCTATACTAGGTGTAGCTTCTACTAGGAGTAGCATCTGCTGGACGCGGGTTATTTTAGGCGTGGAATTCCCTATGCATAGATTATACTAGCCATAAATTATTCTTGACGCCACCACAACGTACGAACCGTGTTGGGCTGAGGCTTGTTTCGAACCTGCCGCTCGTGTTCATCATGCGAGCTTCAATTTGCCCAACTGGTTAATACTAATCGATCCATCGACCAATTACCAATTCACTAATAGACGATCACCTTCGTTGTTTGCCCAAACTCCTTCGTTCAGCTTTTTGATCAAGATCGAATGGTTGATTTATTATAGCCACAGTTCTAACACTGTTTTGCAAACGTTGATTTACAAACGAAGGGTACCATCATCTCTTGTTCAAGCTTCACTCGAGGTGCTATAATCGAATTAATATATGTGGCTGGAAGTGTTATTTTTTAAGTGTTTTAGTTCTGTATCGTGTGAAATCCTGGAAGTTTGAGTTTGGTCAATTGAATGTGGATCATGTGCATCTCTGGATACTTTGAGAGCTAGGTCAGAGTCTTAACATGTGTAACGTAGTTAAAAATAATGTTTTCAGAAAGATTGTTAACTTTGTTAGCCTTGTTAACAACATTGTTAACATTGCAGTAATATTTACATAATACTAATCAAACCTAGTTTGCATCAAACTTGCCTAACTACAAAATCTTCATTAAACATATATTCACTGTTTGAATACTCTCCTTGCATCGACTTGGACTAATGAAAACCTTGCAAAATATGACCTCAAATAATAAATCAGCAACCAGACAGCAAAACATAATACGTTCAAGACAAAACACATGTCGCAAATCTAACCAAATATTCATGACGTTCAAGAGCGCAACCGTAAATAATTGATTAATTTAATAAAGTACGTGGAACGAAAAAGCATGTTTGTACAAAAGCACTATAGAAAATTAGAGGATGTCAGACCGACGTAGGATGGATTCTATAAAACGAGTTTCATCAGATGGAGGTTGTTGGCGCGAATATTGTCCAGTAATTGACCCCGAACCTCGTACCGTTACGATCTCACAGCATACACACCTGTTCTGCTCGTGATTAGTCGCGATTCGAGGCGAGGCATCGATTTCCCAGCGAGTTCCCAGGCGAATCGATCGCTCGATCGAATGCTTGGGATTGCTGCGTGGAAAAGAAGCAACGAGCCGTGATATCGATAAACTTAATGAGACTGCTTACCATCTTCTGGATTTGAGATCAAGAGCATACTTGCTGCTTGTGTTCACTAGACTCTGGTATTTTTTATTACATAGAAAATAGTGAATTCTAGTATCTTTTGGTTACTAGGGAATAGGAGATTCTAGTATCTTTTAGTAAGTAGAAAATAATGGATTCGAGTATAGTAACTAGAAAGTTACGAACGAGGTTAGAATCTGTTATTTATAGAACAGTGTTGTAATAATTTATTCTTGTCCAAGAGTACGTTGTACGTGAAATTGTACTGGAATGTACTGGATTTGTATTTAGGTGTACTTTGTCAGGCTAGATTTATATTTATATTTCTCGTCATCCGAGCGTGGGATAGACGGGTTCTGTTGGTCGATGATGCCACTTACCATGGGCTACTTTAGGAGTGTGGGATATCTTGAAGTTGTGGGCTAAAGGGGATGTACCTGGTATATGGAGGTGCTGGTATGTGCACTTGTTACAAGTGTCGGTAGATCATTTTTCAACATGAGAATTTCTTCATTTATGGATTTATCATGTTTCCATATTTCTAAATATTCAAATCTGTACATTTCCAAATTCGGTAGATTCCAAATTCTTGAATCCTTAAATCTCTGAACTTCTAAATCACTAAATATTAAAATTTCTAAATACCCAAATCCCAAAATTTCCAAATCTCAAAATTCTCAAATCCCAAAATTTCCAAATCCCAAAATCCCCAAATCTCCAAATCCCCATCTCCCCAAATGTCCACCTTAATAATCTTACCAAACACCATGTACACCATTTTGCCCGCCAGCTTCAACTTGCCCCCGAATTGCCCTTACCACATCTACGAAACCATAGTATTCCACAAATCCTAAAAGACGTAAAGTACGATCAACGTTAAATCCCCAAGCAGCATGTACATTGAAAAATTTGGTGTCCGGTAGAAATAACAAGATATTCGCCAGTAGCATGCAAGTAGGATGATTTTCATCGTACACGCATGTACGAGTTCATCGCACCGAAAGGATTAACGGTAACTTAGGCAAAGTTGTATCAAAGGTACGCGATATGCTAACGCTTTTCTACTTAGTAATATACACACAAGTTATTGCGGCACGTAGTTACCCCTTGGTAAGCTTTCGCGTTAGTAATAGCCTATTTAAAACGTAGGTCATTTTAAGCTCGGTCCGCGATAAACATTCGCCTAATCTCATATTCTACCGTAAGTTGCACACTGGACATAAGTTACGCGAAATGTAGATGGAGATCTGATATATTTCGCGTCACCCGCACGCGTGTGCTCGACGCTTATCTTAAATTAACCGCGGGGAATTGATACCAATCTTCGGTACCCTTTTTCATCATTTTTTGTAGAACCTACGTTAAACAAATTCTCTTTTAACCATTTGCAGTATGATTTGTCGGGTGTGTCGGTCAGAACTGATTACGGCTGCAATATTAAAGCAAAGAATGTTAAAATGTTATGTTAAATTGCAACGTATTCAAAATTCGAGAAAAATTAATCACAGCTGAGTGCGTCACGAGTGCGTCACGATATATATATATCATTATAGATTATTATACAATAGTAACTGTTTGCAACATTTTTGAATCTCTTTTTCCCTCTTTCCGTATTTCATTTTTAACAGCCCGTTAATAAATTTGAATAAATAAACAATTCAATTTTCCTTTCGACTCGTTTCGCATGCAAAAGTCGATATAACCTAGATTCGAGGGAAATTTTTTATTTCGTAGAAATTGTAATCTCACCGAAACGTAATATCGAGGATAATTTCGCTCTCGATTTCGAGCAGGAGAAATATCGATCGATACGCGGGGTCATAGGCGACTGGCGGACGTAAAGGGAAAAGTTATCCCCTCGTTACCGGGAAATTTTCACTGCACGTGAGGTGGAAAAGAAATTTTCGAAACACCTCGTAAACTCGGTGTCCGCTCTCCTGTATCGATCGTGGGAAAGATAATTAACTCGTAACCAGTTACGACTCGGAGAAAGTTGTCTATCGTAAAGTTCACTGCTACGTTGTGACATTAATGAAAAATGTTCATCTGATTTATTACCTGATCGCTTACAGCATCGATATCAATTTCAAGTGCAGAGAATTTGTTTTATTTATTTGGAGCATACAAATTTCACCTCTTTGTACTCAAATTTACGCTTTCTACTTAAAATTACTTAATCGAAGTTTGTTAGTTAGAAATTATCTTCTGACACAAGTTTTGAATAAAATTAAAATTCATCATTGCTTGGACGAAGATTCTCCCCATTTTTTTAATTAATGAGCAATACCAAGATGGTGTAGTTAAATGTTTACTGGACACCAAGATGGCGTCGTTTTGAATGATGTCCGAACACTTCGGTCCTTGATGAGGAACTATTTATTGCTCTTCGAAATTTGAAGAAGTACCAGTTAAGTACCAATCTTCAATATTCACTCATTAAACAAAATTCTGTATAAATTTTATTAGAAATTTCAATATTTCTTCACTCTTGTGCCACAAGCACCGAATACTTTTTACCACATTATCGGAAGAACAGTTCCAAAAAAGATTATAACAAACGATCAAGTTATCCGTAAATGAAGGTTCCGAATTGGTGGAGCATCGGGCTGATAAGCGGGTAACATTCAGATTCGTGCGAAAGCTTTCCAGTAAATCTTCGAATCGCCACGTAGTCGGGTTGATAAATCAGGAGCATTCGGATTCTCGTAAAACCGTCCAGGTGATTTAAAGATCTTTAGATGTCCGAAAAACCGCATCGAAACGCGAGCCACCATAAATCTTCGTATCGCGGTAAATTGTTGCGTTACCTTTGCAAAATAAACCCTCTGTTATCGCGATATTAGAATAAGAGGGAAAAAAAAGGAAACAGGCGAGTTTATTCGTCCGTGAAATTCGCGGGATTTCCGGGTCGGGTATATGCGACGTCAGGCAGGATCGATGACGATAAGAAAAGGTGCGCTGCTGGGGGTTGTAGATTTGATCGAGGCGAACGGGAGAGGGTCGCAAACGATCACGAAGAAAGCCAGGGGCGGTAGGGTCGAGAAAGAAACGAGAGAACGGGGCCTTTTCACCGGCAAAATGGCCGGGAACCGAGTTTCAGTTTCATTTCGAGAGGACGCCGCCCCATCGACCCGTCTACACTCGCCAACCTTTCCAACGTTTGTCCACACACAAACTAAAATAACACCGAAGAAAAATTTCCTTCTGCTTCTACTCGATCAAATATCAATTTTAACAAATTTCTCACTTCATCGAATTAACACTTGCGCTATTTTGACGAGTCTGACGCACCCTTTGCGTAACTTACACTTACAGTTGTGTAAATTCAATTTGTTACAAGTTCAATGTAGAGTCCAAATTTACGTGACATACAACTTCCTTGACAACCCTCTATTTAAGAGCCGAATAGTTAACTTCTCTCACTCGAAAGACGACAGATGAGATTTGCGAGGATCGACCAGAATGGCGAAGGAATTCACGATAGCGCATAATTTTCGGTCGGTGAAAAATTCGGTCGCGTCGCGAAGGAATGTAAGTTTTAATAGCTGAACGCGTCGTATGCACATCGGTGACGTTGCAGTGATAAAGGTTAATGGACAGCGAAATATTTCAACTTCATTGCATAACGATCGTCCGGGGCGTTTCTTATACGTTCGTTATTTATTTCCCAACTCATTTTCTACGAAAATAAGGATACAATTCTTCTCGAATACGGTGGACAGTTGCGCCATAAAATTCGATGCAGTTATATTTATTATACGGAAAAGGATATCAGAGTAAATGGATGAAAGACAGCTTGAAACGAGGATTCGGGATTTATGTCTGTGGGGTAGATAACGGGTAGTCAATTGCAAATGTGGCTTTTCTGGGAAAAATGGCAGTTAAGGAATAGGTTTCTTGAGAGTTGATTTGGAGGGATTTTATGAGATTCGGGACTTTGACATGGGTTATGAATTTGGGGGTATTGGGATTTTTTATTCTAGTGATTTGAGGACGTTGGAATTTGGGGATGTGGGAATTTGGGAATGTAGAGATTTGGGGATATAGGAATTTGGGGGTTTGGAGATTTGGGGATGTGGGAATTTGGGAATGTAGAGATTTGGGGATATAGGAATTTGGGGGTTTGGAGATTTGGGGAGATGGGAATTTGGGAATGTAGAGATTTAGGGGTATAGGAATTTGGGGATATGGGAATTTGGGGAGATGGGAATTTGGGGATATGGGAATTTGGGGAGATGGGAATTTGGGGATATGGAAATTTGGGGATATGGGAAATTGGGAATGTGGGAATTGGGGAATGTGAAATTTGGGGAAAGTGGGAATTGGGGAATGTGAAATTTGGGGAAAGTGAGAATTGGGGAATGTGGAATTTGGGGCAAGTGAAATTTGGGGAAAGTGAAATTTAGGGAAAGTGGGAATTGGGGAATATGGAATTTGGGGAATGTGAAATTTGGGGAAAGTGGGAATTGGGGAATGTGAAATTTGGGGAAAGTGGGAATTGGGGAATGTGAAATTTGGGGAAAGTGAGAATTGGGGAATGTGGAATTTGGGGAAAGTGAAATTTAGGGAAAGTGGGAATTGGGGAAAGTGAAATTTGGGGAATGTGAAATTTGGGGAAAGTGAAATTTGGGGAAAGTGGGAATTGGGGAACATGGGAATTTGGGGACATGGAAATTTGGAAACGTCAGAATTTGGGGTAATTAGAATTTGTAAACATTAGAATTTGAGGCCATGAAAATTTGGAACTGTACATCGTTGACATTATTTAATTCCGAATAAAAGTTCAACAACTTCCAAATTACAATTTCAACTTTCAAACTTGTAAATTACAAAATTCTCAAGTTTACATATTAGTCTTTCAAAACCGTAGGCTACATTGTACGCTGCTATTTCTCTTTGCAAGAAGTTTTAATTTGCAAAGCACCGCTGTACGGTGTTCTTCGCAGAAAACGAATAGAACATGTATATATATACATTGCGAGGAAAAGCTCTTACGATTTCCTCGATTTTCGAGGAAAGGAAGTTGAAGCGTACAAATGCGCCGAAGGAAACAGACAAATCGTTTCTCTGCGTGGCACGAAACGGAGCGAAGGCGAAAAATCGTCTGGGGAAGTACGTTTCGTTGGTCGCGTATTAAACCATGGGGCGGTGTACGTTCGTTAAATTAAAAGATTGCCCAAGTTATATAAACATCAAGCTAATTTATGCTATTACCAAATAACAACTGTGATTAATATACCATTAAAAATAAAATAAAACATAACATAAAAATACAAAATAAATATGTATAAACAACATCTTTTATAACAGAATATCAATTCAGTCATAAGATTAGATTGAAATTAGTTCAGAAAATTAAAACTTATTAAGAAGTACAAAAGTAAAGAAGTAAAAGAAGTGCAAAAAGTTCCCGCAGTTAAAGGGTTGAACACGATTTTTAAAGAGGAAAAATAAAATTTGGCTCGTACGTTGGACGCAATCAAAATGTCCCAAGTAAAGAGAAAAAGGGAAAACCACGTATACAATGTCTCAAAACCAGGAGTTTTAAAAAGAAGTTTCTTCATAGACGCTCGAAGGAAACGTGCCAAAAGTAGCAGCGTGTTTCAAAGTTTAACGAGCGGTGTATTTTATAAATTTAGCAACGATTTAGCCCCGGTATTTTTCGTCAGATTTTGTATTACCTTGTACAGGACATTTCACTCGATAATTAAAATCTTAGAGAGGGTTGAAATTCCGTTTAACGCGGATCGATTTCACCGAAGTAGAATATTTTATTAAGGAGTGATCGGATTTTCGTATCGGGTCAATTTAATATTCGTTTCACTGGAAATGTACGTCATCGTATTAACGTTTTATTTCTCTCTGTTTCAGGTAAGCATTCTGGACATTTGAACAGCCCCGGGAATTACGTACAATCCAGCGGCTTTTTGGGGTAACGTTGTCGACCGCGTTTCTTAATTTTTATTAAACGATCCTCGTAAATCCTGCTTTCTGCGGTTACCGAGGCCATGGTCAAACGTTCATCTCTCAGTACGTTCACTATAGTTTTGATATGAGAATTTGGGGATGTGAGAAATTGGGGATATAGGGATTTGGGGATGTGAGAAATTGGGGATATAGGGATTTGGGGATGTGAGAAATTTGAGATATGGGAATTTTGGGATATGAGAATTTGGGAATATTAGATTTTGAAAATGTTAGAATTTGTGGATATGAGAATTGGGGGTATGAGAATTTGGGGTATGAGAATTTGGGGATATGGGAATTTGGGAATGTTAGAATTTGGGGATATGACCATTTGGGCATATGAGAATTTGGGAATATTAGATTTTGGAAATGTTAGAATTTGGGGATATGAGAATTGGGGGTATGAGAATTTGGGATATGGGAATTTGGAAATGTTAAAATTTGGGGATATGAGAAATTTGGGAATATGAGACTTTGGGGATATGAGAATGTCATCGCTAATATTGTTTCAATTCAATGATCCTTCTCACATCTTTTGATTTGCACTTCCTTTACCTCCACCACGTTCTGCAAGAGCATTAACAAATCCCACAAGAGTACATCACACGTAAAAAAGGTAACGTCCAGTAGTTTGGACACTATGCACCTCTTTAATACATATTGGAAACATTTGGAAATTATTTTGTGAATTTTCTAAAAAAGCAATTTATCAAAGTTAAAGTATCACGTCTTTGGGAAAAATAATTTGATCACTTGATTTCAATGTACTCGCACAGTCACACATTACAGTGCTTAGTTCGAAGTCTGTCTAGATGCAGCGTAAAGTTCATCCGTGCCTAATATTCTACCCTAAACGCGAGCTTTATAAGCTGTTTATGTATAAGCCATGGTGGACCGTTCGAATCGTTCGAATTTATCGTATTGTACGCGGTAACGCGATTTAGTCCGATTTTAATTAGCAACCGGCGCCGACAATTAATTAGAATAATTATTAACGCGTTGAAATGCGTCAAATTCTAGCTACATGTACTGCAGGGAAATCTGATCGTGTCGAAAGCTTCGATTTCAAATCGACCGCAATTTGATGATGTCGATGGGTTTCATATTATTCCTTTATCGTTTCTATTTCACAAATTTATGATTATTGTCGTTGTAAATTTAGAGATATTGAAGTTTAGAAATATTGAAATGTAGGCAGATTGAAGTCTAAGGATATTAGGATCTAGAAATTGGAATTTTAGGATGGGATATATTCGAAGGGATACATTCTGAGGGATACTAGGATCTAGGGGTATTGGGAGTTAATGGAGCTAGGAATATTAGGAGCTGAGGGATGCTCAAATCTAGCGACATCAGCATATAGAAATATTTACATCTAGGGATATCAGAACTTGGAGTTATCGGGCCCTAGGTTACCAGGACGTAAGGATATCTAGGGACATCGACACTTAAATATACGGGGATCTAAGAATATCGGAATATTTGATATAGGAATCTGACATTTGGGTTTAGAGATCTATAGATCTAGGAACACAGATCCCAGAATCGATGAAAGTAAACATTTCACTGTTACAATATAAATCAGAATAGTGAACCTCCTCGCGAGAAATTTGATTAAACATCTGATTATTGAAATTCCTGTAATTCTGCGTGGTGCAATTTCCTCGAGTCGATCGGCAAACGAGGCGGGAAAAGAATCGAGATATCGAGGGGTGGCACGATCGAACCGAGGGTTCTTTCAGCCGCGCATGTCGTCTCTGCCTAAACGGGGTGTCCTTGTCGTCATGGTAACCTTTATGGGAAGGGAGAGGCTACGATGACTAGGGTTCAGAGTAGCAGGGGGTGAGAAGGAGACGCAGGGAGGGGGAGAGAAGACTATATGGATGGACCAGCTCGATTGTCGTCATCATCATTTGTCATCGGTTCGAAATTCGGCTTCGAACAACGTCGCGTCTGCCGTTTTGCTGGCATTTTTCATCCTTCCACACCCCACAGCCTTTTACTGTCCGCCTTTTTCTTCCGTTCTCCCCTTCTTTGTTTCCCTTTCGGGCAGACTCTGTTCTTATCGCGAATGTTCGATCGATTTTTAAAGAACTTTGGAGAAACTTCGGGTACCGATGAATTTTCGGTAGGAGAATAAATTATTGATTATGTTTTGGAGAATTTGAATCGCTGTGAATTTGCCGCGTTGCTAGGTTTATGTGTCGTAAATTTGATGCTAGGAGAATTTGACGCGCTGTGGATTCAACGCGCTGCAAATTCGACGCGTTGAATATTCGACGTTTCGCAAATTTGACGCACCGCGAATTTGACGCGCCACGAATTCGACACGCTGCGAATTTGACGCATTGCTAATTTCACGCGTTGCAAACTTAACGTGTTGTAAATTATATATACAGTAAAAACTGGATAACTGCGACAAAATCGGGACCCAAGCGTTGCAGTTATCCAGTCGAGGTGTCGGTTCTCTGTTTACATTTGACTCGAGCCGAGCGTCGAACGTAGAAAAGGACAGAATGAACGAGAGAGAGAGAGGTCCGAGAAAAGATAACAACCGACAGAAACGTATCGATGTGACAACACTAATGCAATAATTAAACTTTTTTATTTCTTAATTGTTACTAATGAAATTTTTACTAACGAATTTGTGAGATTTTTCCGATTAAAATGAGACCAAACATGATATAGTTTGAATAATATTTACTTGTTGACACGGATTAAATAAGTACCACACATTACAAAAACGTGTTGTGCTTCTTAAAATAACGCTGTTTTCGCTAAACTGCAATAAATTAACGTTACGAGTTCCTATTTTTTGTGTTGCACGTTCAAGATTTACAATGTAACGGTTTTCCTAAAAATATACAACTCCAAACAGTAAAAATACTTGTCGCGTGCGAAAATCCTGTGATCGAACGCAGTCAGTTAGCATTTAGACTTCTCAAATGTACAAATTATGCCATGTTTGGTCTTATTTTATTCAGGAGAATCTCACAATTACATTGGTAAAAGTAACATTTAGCAAAATTGAAAAATAAAAAAGTTTAATTGTTGCATTAGTATTGTCATATCGATACGTTTCTGTCGATTGTCTCGGACCTCTCTCTCTCTCGTTCATTCTGTCCTTTTCTACGTTCGAGGCTCAGCTCGAGTCAAATGTAAACAGAGAATCGACACCTCGACTGGATAACTGCAACGCTTGGGTCCTGATTTTGTCGCAGTTATCCAGTTTTAGTGTACTTTTATTATTATTTTAAGGAGCACAACACGTTTTTGTAATTTATGATAGTTATTTAATCCGTATCAACAAGTAAATATAATTGAAACTATATCATGTTTGGTCTCATTTTAATCAGAAAAATCTCACAAATTCGTTAGTAAAAATTTCATTAGTAACAATTGAGAAACAAAAAAGTTTTATTGTTGCATTAGTATTGTCTCATCGATATGCCGATTCGGATTACATTACATACGCTGCTCGCTTTTCAAGTATCAACATTGAAGGGGGAATCCCCCTAGTGGTGGGGATAGTAACGTTGCAGTTATCCAGTCCATCTTTTCTCGCAGTTATCCAGTTTTTACTGTATTGCAAAATTAACGCGGTCGGAGTCTAACACCCTGCAACTTAGACGTGTTATGAATCGGTCTGCGTATTCGACGCGCTGTGGACTTGACACGTCGAGAATTGAACGCGCTGCAAATTCGGCGCGTGTACAAGTTTATCGCCTTGCGAATTTAATGTACCGCAAATTTAACGCGTTGTGAATTTGCCGCGCCGCGAATTTTCGGTCAGAGCTTAACTTATCGGCCATAATTTTACCGTAATTCACTATATTGGGAAAAGCGGAGAACAGAAAGAATGTATATCGAATAACTTTTGCATTTTTGTTACAGAATAGCAATTTAATAATTTCCCACCGCGGCGGTTAATTTGCAAATTGGAATTTGACGTATAAGTCCCTTTTGTTCTGTTCATTTATTCGAGCGGCTCGCGTTTGAACAATCAACGATTGATTAGCGTTCGTTCCGCGTTGTAAAGAGAGTTTTCATTTCCGTTCGGTGGCTGATCAACGAGAAAACGCGATAGAAACACATCGTGATCATGGACGTTTGGAATTTGGCCCAAATTCCATGGTAACATTTTTTTTTCGTTCGTATTCGTTTTTTTATCCCGCGATCCTCTTTCGAGTCTTTGTCTCTTCTTTGCGTCGATCGCGTTCGCATCGAAACGCATCATCCCTTTCGTTATCCTTTCGTTCTCCACGCGCTTCATCGCAACAGGTGCAAAAATTCCACCGATTCGATTGACTTCACAAATCAATGATCGGTTCACCACTGTGCTGCTTGTTCTCCGAATTCTTTCCGCGTTTAACGCTTTTCACGACTTTCTCGGTACTTCTACATACTTCTTTGAATTCAACGATTACATCGAATCAACGATTACATCAATTTCCACTACAACTAATCCTCCATTGATTTGTTCGCAAATTGCTTAATAACGATATCGAGTAATATAGATAAGAATTGTACGATTATTACGATTCTTGTCCCGTGAATGAATGACGTTTCGATTTTGTCGTCAAGTCGAAAGATCATTGGCAGGCGCCGGGCCGCGAATAGGTTCACAAGACGGGGCACAATCGTGCGCGATATCTCGAGGGATATCGATCCATGTGGACAAGCCGTGTCGAGATACCTCGAATCTGTCTGGTTGCCACTTTGGACCGTAGACAATCGATAACCGAAGCCGACGTTAATCTTGGCCCGATAATTAGGTGGCGACGCGTTTCTCGGATATTGACTTGTAGACGCCTCGAAGGTTTACATCAGACCCGAACTTGATGTCCCCGTAACAAGTATTTTACTGTCTACAACATATTTTAATCTAACAAGGAACATAGTATCTATCAATTACTTTTTGTTTCAGTTATATTGTGTTAGTACTAGATTTACACATGATGGCCACTTTTAAGTTGAAATTTAAATAGAAAAATAAATAAATTACGGATGATAAAGTACCTCATGATTCTTCATCTTGACGAAAGTTAACATTGAAAGTAATGTTAAGTCATTGAAAGTAATATCTCCTCGCGGAAATTCAATTTCCAGCGAACGTCCTCGACGTCGCGTGTTCAAAACCCCCGTCAAAGTTGAGACTACCTCCGATGACTTGAAAGTCGAATTTTCGCGCATTCGTCTGTGACGATTAATTCGCGACGATTAATCGAGGATCGAAAAAGGATTTACCTTTCGCGGCCACGGAAGAGAGTTTCTCTGTAATTCCATTAGCCGGGGCGGATCGGGAAAGCAGGTCCGGCGAGCAAAAGGGCGCGAAATCAACGGTGTTCTAACTCGATGAATCGAGAGGAAAAAAGGAAAAGAAAGAGAAGAGCCGGGCAGGAAGGCGAGACGAGTGGAGCAGAGGAGAGAGAAGTGGCCGGCGATTCCGCGTTGTAAAGTGGGTCGACTAATTACGAGGTGAGGATCGAAGCGTTTCTTTGTCGGTTCGACAAGGGCACACGGTTACGCGAAGAAAGAGGAGAAACGGAAGGGGCGCAACGAGAAAGGAAAAGAGCACGCTTGCGAATCGTAGGCGAAGCATCCGCCGTGAAACTGCCGACTATCGTGTGTTTCTCCTTCTTCCTATTCCCTCTTTTTTCTTTCTGCCATTTTCCCCGCGGAAACACCGTTCCCTTCGAACGTTGCGACAGAATTATCCGCTCGAGAAATCTCTGTCTCCGTTGTTTGCTCGCTCGATTTTGTGGCAGGCAACGGACGGTATAACTATTTTATCGAACAAGGTTATTGTGGACGAGGCGGTATAAATAGATTCTTTAATATTTCTCTTCTCGAGACTTTTTTCTTTCGTTTCAAATTTTTCAGCGGAATTCTTCTTTTTTCGAACGCTGCTTTGTGGGGACAGAAGTCACTTGAAGCTTTTCGAAAGAAAGGTCCCTTTCATGTTTAATTTTGGACGTTTTTAACTCGGTTCTTTTCCTCTTAAGTTTTCTCTTCTTTTTCTCGACGCCCTGTATTTCGTTCTGCAAAAGTACTGCGCTGAGAATTTAACGCGTTGCGTATTTAACCTGTCGCTAATTCAACGCGGGGTAAACCTGACGCGCGGTGAATATAACGCGCTGGAAATTCGACGCGTTGCAAATTTAACATGTTTAGACTTAAACGCGCTGTAAATTCAACGTTCAACGAATATAATTTATTATTATTAACAAATTATAAAATTCGACAAGACCTCAATTGAACAATCCGCGAATTTAACAAACTCTCAATTGAACAATCTACATAATTCTCTGCAAATCTAACGCCCCTAGAATCTAGCACTCAGCGTTATTAAAATGTTTGCACCTAATTTTGCAATAATCCAAAAATACCGCCATACCGTAAAACAAGAACAGTGTCCATGAAAATCCGTGTATACGTGCCAACATAAGTAGAGTTTATCTACTGCATCCAAGTACCTGTGCATATCGACTTTTACACAGGGTTTCGTAAGCCGCAGTAACGTCCCTGATATCAACCCTCAAGGATATCTTTTTCTCTCCTCTTTTAACGTAGTCCAAGTTTTTCTTCAACGTTCGCGCAACTCGCGCAGAGTATCGTTTCGCAACGTCCTTCGGTTTTTCCTCTCTGTATGGCATCTGCTGCAACGATGTCGCACCACGACCCCATGGGATCCCCCCACGCCACCCTCGATCTCATCGACCCATGCATTATGCAGAGGCCATGGTGCACCACGCGCAGGATATGCTAATTGTACGGTGGTTAATGACGACGTGGGTGCGATGGCTGACGTGTTTCCACGCTGGACAAGACCGATATGATATCATTTGTGAATTATCGATACGCCGCTATGAATTTGCTCCTCCATGCTGCTGCACGATTTTCACCGAATTTTCGTGCATTTGCATGCTAACTATTTTTCCAAACAGAATTTAGGTTGCTTCTTTACGGACGAACGTTGATGCATTAATTTTCTTGTTATTTATTAATTCTTTAGGGTAGAAAATTACTATATTTCATGAATTCTCGAAACTTAATTTACGGATTTTTTTATTTGTATATTTTGTCTTTGAAATTCTCGCATTCAGTTCTCAAATTTCAAGACTTGTGGTATAATGTTAAATTGGTTTATTACGGTTCTCCCATTTTCGTGAGTTTCATAATCTTCTTATACTTATAGAACCTCTTTCGTGTCTCGGCAGTTTCTAATTTCCCCACTGCTACAACTTTCACGACCCAAGAGAAGGTTTAGAAACAGTCAATTTTATTTTGGCAAGGTCAAGCGCTCCACAAAGATAATCGAATATAAAAAATTCAATTCCCTAGAACAGAGGAGGCGAAGTAACGTGTTAAACGAGTAAAGAGAACGAGGTTGTTGTTCAAACTGAAAATTGATGGCTTAAGCATCATTGTGTTCAGCGGCGCGAATTTCACGAAAGGTTTCGCAAAAATTTTCCGCGACTTTTGGCACAGCCTGTGTGCCGTGACTGATTTATACGGTGTAACATAGTTTTCCCGGTATCGTGCATTTTATTCACTTTTAGCGGTGCTGAAGCGGAACGACGAACGATCTTGTTGGTTTAGCGGTGGTTGTTGCTGCTCGCCAACCGTACTTCGTTAACAATATCGTTTTCCGTTTCCCGTTTTCCGTTTTCCACGTATTTTCCACGGCAGAACGAGCTTTCGGCTTTGCTACGCGCACGTTTCACCCTTTCGATTCTCGCAAATCCCCTATGAACGTCAGTTTCGATATCGACCGAGCCGATCGACTCGATACGGGGATGAAAATCGAGCCTCGTTGATCTGCAACGTTGTAAATTTTATCCGTTTCTTTTTTTATTGCTCTTTCATTCGAAACCGTTACATCGAGTAGTTCACTCTTCAACAATATTTTTTTAAGTCATTTTGGCACTAGGATGATGAATTGAAGATTTTAAGCTCTCTCTTAAGTTTTCTTTAGTTAGAAATAGATTAGAGCAGGTCCAATCCGAGTCCGTATTCGTTACCTTAAAAAAAAGCAACATATATTTTGTGTAATTTTTGTTACAATCGAATACAGGAAAATGTGGATTGAGGCCAACTCTCAAGTATAGAATTACTCTATAAATTAAGTTTCGTGGTGTTTTTAGAATTTTGTACTCCATATACTCCTCGATTTATTTCTGAAAGCTGAATTCCTCGATCGTATCTGCTCGAGAATAATTCACCGATTGATCAATCTTATCGTTTAGACATCGGATAAGACACGATTAAACCGAGGTACTTATTAAGTTCATATCAGACCGTACACCGTTCAGCTAAACAATCACGAAGTCCGTCTTAGCAAGTCATACTCCGTAGCTTAAACTACCATCACGTTCGTATCAATTATTCAAACAGGTTATAGTTCAGTTTAAGCGAACGTAGAATGTTCACAACAGCCAGTCAAAGAATATACGGTTCAGAAGAGGTCACGTCAATCGTTCAGACAGATAGACAACTGTACATGATAACCTATCACAAGGTTACTGAAACAATCACAGTGTTCTTATCGCAGTCGATCAATCGTATCACTCAGATATCCTGTAGTTCTATTAAAACTATCGAGATCGTGTTAGTTGCTTGGATAAGGCGTGTTGATCGCTTGGATAAGTCAGATTACTCAAATAATCATTCAATTTGTGTTAGCTCAATAGATGGTGTGTAGATCAAATGAAGCAATCAGATAGTTGATATTAGTCAGCCAGATAGGTTATATAGGTCATATAGGTTATAGATCAATGTGCAATCGAAAGGTTCACATCAGACAACGCAGATTTAAATTATCGTAGAGATCGTGTAAGTTATTTGAATAAGACAGGTTGACTCAAATTTTCAGATAGTTCATATTAGTTACCCAGATAGGTTATAGATCAGTATAAACAATCGAAACGTTCACATCAGTCGCTCAGACGACAGTTTGATTTAAATTATTGTACAGATCATGTCCGTTACTTGGATAAGACACAGGTTAACTCCAACAATCATTGAATTCATATTAGCTCAATAGATAGCGCACAACTGAAGCCATCAGATCACATTAGTCAGTCCGATGGGTTGTACAGTTCAACCTGAGGTATCAAACGGTTCACGTCAGTCATTCAGATAATGCGTAGGTCAATCGAAACGATCAGAGGTCACATCATACAGGTTGTTCGACTTGAACAATCACTCACATCGATCGATCAGACAGTACACTTTCATTCGAATAATCATGAACTTCAAGTCGATTAACTCAATCAATCACGAAGTTCACATTATTCGATCAGACAGTTCATAGGTTAATTCAAACAGTCAAGTCCAAATAAATCAACTAGCAGGTTATGCTTCAACTTGAGCAACTATCAGATGCACACGAACCAAACAGACAACTGAATGAATTAGTAAGTTCACATCACTCGATCAAACAGTTCATCGTTTAATCCGAACAGTCAAGTTTAAATTGGTCATTCAGGTCATGTTTCAACTTGAGCAACTATCAGATGCACACGAACCAAACAGACAACTCAATGAATTAGTAAGTTCACATCACTCGATCAAACAGTTTACTGTTTAATCCGAACAGTCCAGTCCAAATTGGTCATTCAGGTCATGTTTTAACTTGAGAAACTATCAGATTCACACAAACCTCGAATGATTTATAATTGAAGCATACGTAAAAAGTAGGACGGAGTTAAAAGTTTGTAAACGTCTGGGAATAAAAGGATAGCAAAGAAGAAAATTGGAAACGTAAGAAAGAAAATGGAAAAAGGATTGAGTAGAGCTTCTCATAACCGCATTACACTTCCGTTTCTGAACGGGCTTCGGATTTGCGTTTACGTCACTGTCGATGCTCCGGTTACGTCCAGCAAACCAGCCAGTGTGACAACGTGACCTTAAAGTTGCTTTCGCGTGCTACATCGAGAAAAGTGGGTCCTCCGGTTTCACTGACGTGCGCCCGATTGTTCGTACGCGAACAATTCGCTAATATCGATTTTATTCGTTTCCAACCGACCGAACGAAAAGTGCTCGCCATTTATTTTTGTAGCTCCTCGAAGAACCGGTTCGAACGATGGAAATAGCTTAAACCTTTAGCCAGAAATCTGGAGGCTCTTCGAGGTAAATCGATGCTTTCGCTTTCTTGATGTTTCTTGAGGAAAATTCAACTGTACTTTTCGCACAACGAATGGTGCATTTGGATACTTAAGAATTTGGATAATTTGAGAATTTCAATATAGGAGAGTCTGTAAATAAACGTGGTACCAGCAAATCTAAAAATGTAGACCCTGGAGTTTATAACCCAGAAAAATATAAAAATTGAAAATTCTTCAACAAACATCAGCTACCCCAAACTGATCCTCAGATTTAAAAATCCCGCAACTGGAGCATTCATCTCGGCCGTCTTTTGGGCTCGATCGAATTTCCATCTCGTTTGCAGCTCGTTTGCAGGGGAACACAGGTTGCCGTCGATAAATATTCGATTTCGCGATGGTTCATGCAGGGATAGAATTCGAAGTTTTCGCTTGAAAGTAAAAGCAAGGGAACGCGTTCGTTTCGATCAAGCGATTCCCCGGTCGCAAAACTCGATAGCTTCTCGATGGGAGGTTCTTTGTCGAGGTCCAAGTAACCTTCGTATACCGTTTCAATCGACCACGGGGTTCGATAGAATTTCGATCGATCCGTAAATCGGTGGAGACGCGTCGCTACGCAAAAAGCAATTAACCCACATACCAGGAAATTTCGTTTCGAGCTGAAAACGTTCTCGTCTCGATCCGGCTGAGACTCCTTCCGGCCGGGAAATCGGGCCACGATCAACATTCCTCGGCTTATAGTTACGCCAACGAGAGACTGTCCTCAAGTCGGAGAAATTTACTTTCTGGATGAATACTTCCTCGATAGCGTTCACTCGACGGATCTCAATTCCCTTGGGACAATGTTCTAAGGTTCTCACATTTTTTGGTAGTTTGACTACGTAAGTATTTAGGGATTTGGAAACGTACAAATTTCTGGTCGTAAAAATTTGGCTCAATTTCTGAAATACATTTTCTAAAAGTCCAACTACACGAATTCTCAAATTTATATATCACTACATTACTAACATTTTATCCTAAAATTAACATTAACATTCCTCGTCATAAAAATCTTCAAATTTCCAACCCCCGAAATTTCCACCCATAAATTTTCGAAAATAAATCCGAGCTCGAGGACAAGTTACAGGACCCGTTGAAAGTTCCTTGGCCGGTTTCCCGAGCGAGTTTCGGTGCCGGGAGATCGTTAGTCGTAGTCGAAAATACTTTCTTCTCCTTATTTTTCAAAGTTACGATCGACTGGCGAGCGGCAGTATCGAAAGACTCGGCCTTAAACCCGCTTTATGAGAGCGAGCGAAATTCCTCCGGTGAACTCGAACTTTTTAGTGCCCCGCGTTTACGGCTCTCCCTCGCTCTTCTCCAATTTTCTCTCTCGTCTCTTACCGTTTTACATCCTTCATCCCTCGCGGCGTTGCTTTCTCGGAAAATCCAGACAGAGGCAAACGTCTGGAAAACGTTCGCCATGATGAACGTAGCCGAATTTCAACTGCTTGCAGCTGCAAAATTATTTCGGGGTATAAAACTTTTGGGAAATTGCTCTTATGGTACGTCAATTTAAAGCTATTTTAGTTGCAGTAATAATTCTCTAAATCCTAATCCCAGAAAGTTCGAAAGTCCCAAATTCTCAACATTCCAAAGTCCCAGATTTCTAAATACCCAAAGACCCAAATTTCCAAATGCCAAAATTTCAAACGAATGTGAGTAGTTCCCAAAGGAACGTCTGGAAGTCACAAAACGGGGGGTGAAAGGGTGTCGAGCGTCCCCGGGTGGTGATCGATACCAATTGTCCTGGGCTATATCGTCTGTAATAGGATTTTAGTGATCAAACACGTCCAACCTGACTGGAGCATCTTGTCACGACTGTCCTTCCCTCGTAGTGTCGAATGTTATCGACAGCTCGAAGGGACGCACTCGATTGTTAGATGCCCTGCAGTCTCCGACCTGTCTGACTCGTCAACGGACGACTCGAAGGACCTGATCTCCCGTACCGCAATCTTGATCCATTTACACTCGCTTAAAAAGAGATTTCCAGCTCTCTTTCCTTCCCCCGTTCTTACATGGACAGCACTTCTTATTGTACCATAAGCAAATTTTCTTTAAAAATCCAGATTATCAAAAGGAGATAATTGCAGGCGTTTACACGCGTCATCCAGATGATACGGAATCACTGGAACGAAACGAAAGGGGTTAATTTCGCGTAATGGAGGGCCAGAAATCGGAGACGTATTTGTGCACGAGCAGGGAGGGGTTGATCGTCGAGCGGACGCTAGCCAGCCAACAATGTCCAAACTGTTTCGAATCGATCTGACGCAGCGTGATTCCGATTGACGCGAACAAACGCTGTCCGTACACGTACATTTACGTTCGACACGCGTGCGGGACCGTTATGTATTTCTGCTGAATCCGCAGAGGAATTGCGAAATTAGAAATTTATTAAGACGAGAGTATCCTGCAACGTTACACAACGGAAGATAACAGTAAATTTGGGGATATGACAATTTGGAGATATGAGAATTTTGTGATGTGAGAATTTGGGAATATTAGAATTTGGGGATATAACAAATTGGGGATATGAGAATTTTGGGATGTGAGAATATCATCGCGAATGTCCTCGTAAAAACTTAATTCCAATGTACTCACATGGAGAACATTATCACACATGTAGTACTGTTCACTCATAATTCGAACTGTACAGAAAAGCAGCGTTCAGCCTAAGAGGTAAAAATCGAAACACGAACAATGCCTATGAATACCGTGTTCACAAAGGAATGTTAGAAATAATTTGGAGCGCGTCCTGGTCCAGTTCCAGGGTAAGGAATCGCGATCGGTTCGCGAACAACGGAAAGAGGTCTCCTTTCACGAAACTTCGCTCATAAATCATCGTCAGGTTTGTCAGGCCGACAAGTTTGTACAGGCCTTATATGCGTCGGGCTTGTTTATCGTCTGTGTATGCCCAGTGCAAACTCGCCCCCTTTGCACCAGCTCGCAACCCCCCCTGGCCCTCTACCCCTGTCCATGCCGATGCCGTATTCACTGCAAACCGACAACCCTCTGGCCACGTCGTTACGCTGCCTAATGGTGACGACGTCGGTGTCCCCGTTGTCGTAACGCACAGCCATATCGCGTGTGTAACCGTTAATTGGAACCTTTATACCTACCGACGACTGATACGCGATCCGCGATTTCACTCTCCGCAAAACCGGCACCGCACGGTCTATGACCCATCGATTAACGGCTAGTTTCGACAGGGTAATTGGATAGCGCAACCTACGATTCTGTTACGAGCCTGATGACTTCCCTTTGTCGGTTTCCATGTTATGGACGACGTGTACGTTTTTACAGACGTTTCTGAACGGTTTATTAACAGCTTTGGGGGATTCTATGGAAGAACCGTGGCGATATAACGCGAGGATGCACGAGGTCAGATAGGTTCAAATAAATGACTGTCTGTGCTTTCAGAACGAAATATGTTCGCAAAATCTTGATCTCCCTATACCCCAAAATCTATTTCCAAATACTTATAACCCTGAATTTTTCAATTCCGAAATACCTACATCGAAAAATCGAATCTTGAAAAATCTGAAAATTCCCGTATATCAGCACATGAGTGTAGGCGTAGTTAGCAAAGTAGAAAATTGACAATGTCGACAGTGGTCGGTGAAATGTTCCCGTTGCGTAGCAAGAGATCGTGCTCTACTTGGCCGGTTGTTTCACGGTGTTCCACATCCACCACGTTGCTCCCCAGCGAGCACGTTAGAATAATGTTTCTTTTGAAGCGTCTTCACGAATCCACCTCGTGGCGAGACAAAGATCTCGTCCGTGAAACGGAGACCTGTTCCATCGGCCAACCGGCAGACCTTCGCTCTTCCAGGCTGCTGCTTCGCTCGAAACCAGCCAGACACACGAGCTTCTACAGCAAATTCACCCGAACAACACCGATACCCCGCTATCTTTTCGACCGGGCTCACCACCAGTTTCCGTTTCCCTCCGATCCCTCGACGCCTCTCGATAAACGAAACTCTCCAAACCGACGATACGCTTTGGAATTACTGCGTTTAGTGTACTTCTTACTTTCCTCTCGACACGCAAAGATTGTAACCGTGTCTTACTTTCATTTCCTAGACAATTAACACTGGAACAACGATTGACGTATACCTACTTCTACCGGAGGGGTCAGACTTGTTTCTTAAATTAATCTCATTATAGAAATTTGATGAAATTGTAGTGTTGGTTTCTGTGTAATTGGAGATGTCTGTAAATTTATTTAAACGACACAGACTACTATTATTAAAATATATGAGCTCTCACATGACCTGTGAAAATTATTGAAAAGTTGAACGAGTTGTAAAAGAGTCATGTCAGTCAAATTACATCGAAAAGTTGATTTATAAAACGTATTGAAACAAAGTTTAACAAATTACCTACAGAATTCAAAGTTGAAACGAAAAATTACAACTTGAAACTTGATCGAAGAGATATGTTATACAACTCGACTAATTGTGAGCGAGACGACCCTTTCCGATTGCAATTATTTTATCCTAATTAGCTACCGTATCGATCCGTCGTGGAGAGGTTCGCGAAACGTGTAACTCGCGACGATATTAATATCGCAAGCCTGGGTATTTGGAGACCGTAGGAAGCTTCGCTCGAAATTAATTTCGGTTAATAATTGGGACATCGTTCTTGGTAGCATGTGTCAAAGACACGCGAATTGAGGAGAAATATTTGTGGCGAAGACACACGCACAGTCGCGAAACAGAACGACCTGTTGCGTGGATTTTTAGTGTTTCCGAACGGGTTGAGTTTCGCAGTCTATGGCCACTGCATTTCTATTCTGCATCTTTTCTCGTGAAACTTTTATATTTCTACATTTGAAATTTTGTGTGATTTGCATTGAAACCCGAAGAAAATAGTAGCATTAGCTCCTTGTTCATTAAATCAATTTCAAAGATTACTAAAGCTGATGCCAGAAAAATAGTACAAAATGGTACCTGTAGTCTGTATCGACTTATAGTTTAATGTTTTACAAAGAGGAACACATAAATAGTTAGTTTTATTATTGTGATAAAATGGTTGACTGTTGATGACACTAAACTATAACAGGTTATATAAAGTCAGATATTATTTGATGACAAAAAGTAGTACAAAATGGTGCTTGTATCACATCAGTTTGTAGTTTAAATTGTAAAGAAAATGACTACATAAAAATTTCATTAATATTATTAGTTCAAAATGACTGATAGTCAATTACATGAAACAGTGTTCATAACTAAGACACGTCTAAAAATAAAAATGTCCTTAAATGTCCTATTAAAAATTCTTTATAAAACTCGAGATCTGTGATTAACCAACCACCGTTCCCGAAAGACAAATCTCGTAATTCGCAAAAAACCAGCAATGTCCACTTTGCACCCCCTCCGTAGCAAATTAGAGGGTAAACGGAGCGCAAGAATTAGCCGAATCAGCTCTCACGATCGATCGATCAACCCTTTCCACCCGCTCGCGTTGCGAGTAGAATTGAAGAGGTTCCGCGAAAAGGGTTGCTTCTTTTGTTCGGCCACCCTTGGCTAAATATCGAGCGATTCCCTTTTCCCAGGATTTACTTGACCACATAAACACCCTTGGAGCAATCGATACTCTTGAGCAACGGGGATGCGCGTTCATGTGTCCTTCCAGCGATAGTGCGAGGGTGGACTCGCCACCCTCGAAGCCCTTGCAAGATCTGTCAATACCCTTGGCGAGGGTGGTCATTTCCTCGAATCAGCGAACAGGCCCTTGATTAAACGCACTTCGCGCGAATTCGATGAAGGGGGTAACTATGGTTCGGGGTTGGACAATTGCTGAGAGTTCGCTATTAATTGTGTATGATGACAAAAAGTAATTTTAGGGAGTGACGATGAACATATCTAGAGGAATTAGTAAAGAAAACCTATAATCATTAATTATTATTAATAGTTAGAATATTAACTTCAAGAAAGTACAAAATTAATATTATTATATTCTCGACTTTATTGATAATTATTATTACGTATAATTGTATGGGATTCTCTTTTATTTTTACAAACACAAGTCACATAATTCTGCAAAATTCCTGTTTTCACGAGAGACTTTGTGGACTTGAGTAATAAATTATTAATAAATGGTGAATTTGATCGAAATCATTGTACTTATTTAAATACACATTATTTAATACAATTTAATTTATGACGGTTAGTAATTTTAATTTCGACTCGCGATAATAATTGTAAGCAAACTTTCCAGAGCATAAATGAAATGTAAGTATAATACCGTTAATAAATGTTGTCGGAATAAATACATTTAAAAGGGACACTTTAATGAATATGCATTAAGTAATTAAATCGTTTGTCGACGTTTTGCCGGCACAAGAGAAAAAGATGTACAAACAGAGTATTTCCAGGATGTACGGCGGTGTAACGCGGACAAAGGACAGTTCGAAAACGATATTCCTATTAAAAGGTCGACTGGCTCGGACGGCGTCAATTTTTCGAAAAACCGCGAAAAACGATTCGTTGAATCGGAAATAAATCGATGCGGCTGGTTCGAAAATTTTTTAATTCCGTTATCGGACTTCTCCACCCTTCTACGTCCGCGTGCCTTTTCCGCGCGCGCACACGAGACGCGATCGATAAACCGGGAAAATTGGAAAAACTGAAATACTAGTCGATGAGGGGAGTCACAGCTGCTTCTCTTTAATTTAATCCGATCATTTGTTTTTTAAACTGAGGGGGTTAAAAAAGGAAAAATTCGCAAGGAAATTTATCGATCGAAGAGGGAAATTTGTACCTTTCCAAATTGTATCGTTTCGTGGAAGAAAATTGAGATTTATTCCAATAACTCATTCATTTTAACGAATAATAATTTACTGTTTTTAATAATTCTTTAATTTCAATTTATTCGTACGTTGAGGACCGAGCGTCGCCGACTTAATGGAGGCTTTGGTGTTTATAGGAAAGTAAAATGTGAGATTTTCTAGTTGATTCATATAAAAATTTCAATTTGAGTCACATAGACTCGGATTATGTCGAGTCAAATCGCAGGAATTGAATAATACCGAGTTGTATTGCATTGAAATTGAATTGTGTTGAATATAGATGCGTTGAGATTGTACCGCGCTAAATTGGATTGCGTCGAATTAGATTACACTGGAATTCAGTTGTGTTGGAATTGAATCGTTTCGAATTAGATTGCAGTAGAATCGAATCACGTTGTATTGAATTGCATCGAAGTGGACTGCGTTGGAATTGAATCACGCCAAATTGAATTACGTTGAATTGTGTTACGCTAGAATTGAATTACGTCCAATTTGAATATGTTGGAATTGAAGTATACTGGATCGAATTGCGGGAATTGAACTTTGTCGAATTGAATCGCATCGAATTCCGTTGCGTTGAACTGGATTATACTTAAATTGAATCGTGTTGAAATTGAATTGTACATAATTGAATCTTCAGAATTGAATTGTACTATAACTGAATTGCACCAAATAAGATAACCTTATAATTGAACCGCGTTTAATTTTACTGAATTGAATCTCACTAAATTGAATTGCACCCAACAAGATTGCACCGAGATCGAATTACGTCGAAACCGAATTGCATCAAATTAAATCTGATTAAATTGAATATCAGCGGAATCGAATTGCACGAAATTTGATCGCGTCGAAATTGAATCGCGCGAAACCGAGGCTCGTCGAAAAGAGGATGTCGGAGTTTAATTACTGGAAAAAAGGAATTTTCAGTGAGGCGTGTTAACCCTTTGATCGTTGATACATTCGGCTAGGAGAGGCACTCGGTGTTCCTTGTTCTTAGGGACAACTTTTCGAATGTACTTTGATCGGTGAAGGGCTGCGATGCACTTCAGAGCCACCCCTTTCTCTTTCTCGTTATTTCTGCGTCGTTTCAACGATTTTCAACGGTTTGTTCCTTCGGCTTCGGGAACAAAAAAGAAGAAAAAAAAGTACGCGGTTGAGGATGAAGTTGCGATCTAATTAAGACAACCCTTGCGATTTCGAGATCGCTCGTTAATTCTCGCTTTCGAAATCGACTACCCTGATACTTGAACCTCCGAGGATGAAAGCAGGACAATTTTCTTTGCCGCCACGAAATTGTTCGGGCAAAGCTAACGCGTTTAATTCGCCGTTTCGATAATTCTTCAAGACCCCTCGATCGCTGCTGACGCTAACAACCCTCTTCTAAAATTCAACACTGAAATCCAAAAATTAAAGCACGAGATAAAGTCTACTCTTGGAAAATAAAATACACTTTCTAGCGCTCTTCAAAAACGAGTACAATCAAAGTACAGTTTTTATCTCGTCAATAAAATTTCTGTCACTAGTGTTACAATAACCTAAGTGCCCAACCCTCCTACATATATTTTAATAATATAGATTACTTCAACAGTTACCCGCCGGTAACTCTAATATTAAACACCCTTCCTAACAACCTCGTTAACGAAAATGACTATGAACCTAGCGAACTAACCCTTAACCCTCATCCCCCAAAGAATCAACAGCCCACAGCGACCCACGTGTTCTACAACAATACCATTCGCATTCATCGATCGCGATTACGGTCGTAAAAATATAAAAATTGTAAGATCACACCGAGAAGAGGGCGAAAGAATAAAGAATGAACCGTGGGGTGCGTGATATCGGACGATGCACCCCGTTGCATCCATCGACGGTTGCAGCTGTTTCCGTGCAGATGTCCAGGGTCTTTCTTGTTCGTAGCCACCGTGTGATTATAGCCGTGTTGTTGCAACTGCGCATCCAGCTCGGCTGCCGCATTTAAGTGGCCTTTCGTGTGGGGGATGAGCGTCCACTTTCGAAAGGAATCTCCTGCACGCACTGTCATCCAAGGATTGCACATGCACCGTTATTGTTCCACGCTGTTTTCTCGCTTCTCTCCTTTCTTTTTTATTCCTCCTTTTCTCCTTCTTTTCATCTGTCTGAATACGCCGGTTGTGTTGCCGACTCGATGCGTAGGGCGGTGTTGTGTTTTGCGGTTGAATACGGTGCGTGGGTGTCGGCATCGCCCTTTTGTCTCTTTGAGCCCAGTCGCGATTTTAAAGATTCTCTCGAGTTGAAAATTTTACTCCTTTCATTATGCTGCCTTTTAAAACTGCTCACGGTGTAACTCGATGCGTTCAAAGTGGTCATTTCTTGCTAGATGCACGGAAATTTTAATTATTCCGTGTAAGAACCATTCATTCTCCGCTTTTATTTGCTAATTTCAAAGTTTACAACTTTTAACTTGTAAATTGCGTGCTCGAAAATTTTTTTACTCGCGAATCTCTGCCTTTTACATTTCTCCTTTGCAAATTCACGGCTTTCAACTTTCTTGTTTGCAAATTTGAAACTTTCGAGTTTATCGTTTGAAAATTTTCAGCTTTCAAAGTTCTTGTTTGCAAATTTGAAGATTTCAAGTTTCTTGTTTGCAAATTTCCGGCTTTCAAACTTCTCGTTTGCAAATTTTCAGCTTACAAATTTATCATTTGTAAATTTTTAGCTACCAAATTTTTTATTTGCAGTTACTAAGTTTCCAATTTTTCATTTGCAACTTTTAAGATTTCAAACATTAGCAAATATCAAGCTTCCAAATTTTTTACCATAAAATTTCAAGGATTGAAATCTTCCACGCCTTGAAATTCCAAGGTTCCGAAGTCCACGTACTCGAGCGAGCAGAATTTCTGATTCTAATCCTCGATCTACATGTGCACCGATGTATCCATCGGAGAGGCGTTTACTTTCGAACTTATTTTAGAAAGGATTCAGCTCAGCCACCTAGAAGAGTTTCACAAAAGGTATCCAACGAACGGGTCAACGATTGACCAATCCAAGTTTTCGCAAGCGAATTGAATGTTTCGCAAACTAGTTCCAGGATTCGACTCTGCAGCATCATCCGTCCGCGGGAATCCACTGCTCTAGTTTTCTCTATAAAAAGAACAAAAACAGAAACCTAAAATTAAACTTTACCTTCGCGGAAGCTGGAAAATTTGAAATCCCCCAAATGTTTTAACCGAATTAAAAATAGTACTGGTCAGTAGGTAGTCAAATTTTTGCGTCTCTTTGCCCGAACACATTTGTGTTAAAAGAGGGTCAAATGACGAGTGCCTGGAAGGAAGGGAAGAAAGGAAAGAAACTTTCCTTTCCAACAATAGACCTGGTTATAAACAGGCGAAAATGAAGCTTGAAGTGATGGAAGGCCAGGATGGTAGCCATATGTAGCCATCCTGACCTTGGCAGACAACGGTCGTTAGGTTTTTCCAAAAAGTGGAGGTTCCCCATAAAACCGTTAGTAAAGCACGGGTCAACTATGATTTCTATTTTGCCATTTAAAATGTCCCCTCAGAGAGAACAACCGAGTGCAAACTGTTAAACGTATTTATAAAATTTGAAAATTGTTCTATTCTATGTAAACCTTCCACCATTGTTAATCGAGTTCGAACTCGGATCTCTAAGAGTTGGCATTATCATGCTGATATTTTCTTCTTCGTTGTTTGGCCGGGTTTATCGTTGCTCGCGTGCCCGTCGTATCGAGCATAAAATATATAAAGCTGGACACGTCCGGTAGTGCAGTGGCACGACAGGAAACTTAGCACGCAATATGCCACACGTACGCACAATAACCGCGGGCCAACACGCACACCACGTATCGCGGTGCCGATATATTACGGGGTCGGAAACGGCCGATGAAACACTCCGCAACGGAGTCCAGATAGCCGAACGTACGTAACGACTGCTTTCAAACTTTAATCTGGCCGCGGTTTCCACGGACGTTCGACTTTCCGCGCCGCTTAACGATTCCGGCTCGAAATTCCAAATGAGTTTCGTCCATTAGATTCTTACGCAAATGCCACGCTTCTTCCTCGCCTCTTTCCTGCGGAATCTCGACGGAAATTTCATACACCTTAATCCAGTTTCATTTCGGAAATTGCGGGCTGGAATTTCAATGCTCCGAGGCGGTGGGCGAAGTGAACGGGTAATTGACTTTGGTACGGAGATAATATCTTTTTATTGTAATGGATTGGTTAGCGATGTGGACGATGTAGGTAATTTAAGGAAAAGGAAATATATGGTGTCTAGGGAAAGTATGTAGGGAAATGGTGTTGAAGTATAATGTATTGAAGTACAGTTGAGATACAATGCAGTGAAATGCAACACTTTGTAACCCTTCGAAGTATATGTCGACTTGTACCGTCTCGAATTACAGTGCGTCGAAATTCATCGCTTTGAGGTGTAGCGCATCGAATTGCAGTGTGTCGAACTTCTCTGGTTTGAAGTACAAAGTGTCGATGTGCGATGCGTCAAAGTACAGTATGTCGAATTGCAACGCGTTAAGTCAAATGCAGCGTGTCGAATTCCAGCGCGTGGAATTGCAGTGCGTCGAATTCCAATGACTCGAAGTCTAACACGTGGAATTGCACCGCGTAGAACTGCAACTGATGGAATTGCAACGCGTCGAAATTCCAATGAGTCGAAGTCTAACACGTGGAATTGCCCCGCGTGGATTTGCAAACCATGGAATTGCAATTCGTGGAATTGCAACGCATCGAAATTCTAACGGGTCGAAGTCTAATGCGTGGAATTGCTTCGCGTGGAATTGCAACTCGTCGAAATTCCAACGAGTCGAAGTCTAACGCGTGGAATTGCAACGCGTCAAAATTCAGCGATTCGAAATGCAACGCGTCATAGTCTAACGAATCGAATTGCATCGCGTCGAACTTGAATGCTCCGAAATGTAACGCATCGACCTTCATCGCCTCCCAGTACAATCTATCCAATTACAACCCTACAAATTGCAACATAATCTTCAACATTCCAAACCGCATCAAATTACAACGCATCAAACACCCCTAAAATAACTAAACACTAATCATATTACATCTCTCACTCATAAATTTCAAAGCAAAGTTAACAACGTATACTTCGAGTACACTACATACTTTTGCTTCCTCAACACGTGTTGAGAGATCTACATCTTGTACCTTACATGCATATGTCATACATGGTCCAATTGGCTACTGTGTTCTTATACACGATGCGTGTATCGTTCGTGTGAATCGACGAAGAGGAAGACGCGGTTCTTGGCCAGACAAAAGCGTCTAGACGAGCGACGGAATTAAAGCCCAGCCTCTGGGTGAACTCTCGGAGAAAAAGGTACAGCGAGTTCAAACAATTCTTGGACGCACAGAGATTGTCCCCACTCCTTCCCGCGTTGGCTGGGTGCTCGATCACGTGCTGCGCAACGTGGATGCGCACGAGCGTTAAATGCGTTCGATCGAACGCGGAACTTGCATTTATTTTTATTTAAATTCTATTTTTTCCTGTTATATAACGATCGATCTGCCTTTTTCCGAGGACCGATATTTACGTGTTTTCTTCATTCATGTTTTCATGGAAGTAGATATTTCCCACTTTAATCGTTTAATAATTAAATACAGGGATTTTGCATTTTTCTGATGTGCAGCTGTTTTAAAGAACATAAGGATACACATATGTGGATAGTTTCCTTTCAAAGATAACTGATGTTTATTGATATCATTTTTCTATTACATCGTTAACTCTTGTTTTTATTACTTGCTATAAATTTAATATTTAAAACGAAAACAATTTTATTTGATGAGATCCTTTTTTGTAGACTTGGAATAATCTTGATAAGACTTGCATGAAAGAGGAGTGCTACAAAATAAATTTCCGAAAGGGTGTATGTAGACAAATTGCAAATGCTATAATAAAGTAAAAATGACAGGAAAGTGACATCGGTGAGCTTCAATAATTTTCAAGATGAAGCAAATTGCGTTAAAGAAGTTCCGGAATTGTTTCGGAATCTTAACGACTGGATGGTATTTAAAGGCGTAAAGCGGGGTGGAAGAAATTCTCGTCTAATTACAGAAGGAGAAATAAAAAGATGGCGGATCCCGATCGTGGCACACGTATGCGCGATTTAATAATCTCTAGCCTCATGGATATATTTATCGGAGGAATTCTCGCGTGCTTTCTGAACGAACCGTGCATATAGGGGAAGGCGTTGCACTTTCGTGCAGACCGTTTATCGATCTTATCTCATAAATAGAAATATCGCCGCTGAAATTAATAAGTTTCAACGGCGCGATATGTTAATCGTTCTGCGAAATGCATCGATAAATTATTCAGACCGTCTGCTTCAATCAGTTCTGATTTTCCTACCCTCGTGTGTACGTAATAAGATTCAAATGTTGGTCGAGAGAAAAATGATGGAAACGTTGAAGTATCCTAATTGATCATACATTATCTTATATTTGAATACTGTAAAATATGTAAGCTATTTCGAGATATTGTTACAATTATTATTACTAGTTGGTACTAGTCGCAAGTTCTGAATATGTAGAGATAAATTTCATGTAGAGGCAAATAAATATAAACATTCGTCTCTCTTCGTA
Organism: Megachile ligniseca; assembly: GCA_945859555.1. Classification (NCBI taxonomy): domain Eukaryota; kingdom Metazoa; phylum Arthropoda; class Insecta; order Hymenoptera; family Megachilidae; genus Megachile; species Megachile ligniseca. The sequence goes on from OX243778.1 coordinate 11,911,672, forward strand.
TGCAATTCAATTACGTTCTGATTACGCTCACGATCACGCTAATTAGCAACTGAGGAAATGAAAAAGTTCGAATTGTGTAATTCAATCACAACGCATTTAAATCACCGTGTAACTAAAGTAAAATTTCGTAATTAAATTAAGGCGAGACTCAATTAGCGCAACCGGAAACTCGTCGAAAGGATCAATTTAAAATTTCTTATTTTAACGAAAATGTTTCGAAACACCAGTTTATAATTGCAACACTCGAAACAATCCTCGAACAATAACTCTGAAAAATGGTTTCAGTAGCAAGAGGGTAATCGCCAGAAAATGAACCCCTTGCTTCGAGCGCGTTTCAAGATCGATGCTTTCAAGGTGAGTTTGTTTCCCGGAAAAAACGTCTTCAGACGAGGCACTCGTCAGCCACGCGAAGACGGGAGAAAAGTTCCCGTGGGAGACAGGGTGCAAAAGTCGTCGCGTGTTCCGATCGTTTCCCCTGAAATATGGATTTCGTTCGCGCGAGTTGTTGACCTCTGACACGCGATTGACGGCAGTCTCGACGACGTCCAAGGGTGAAGGGGAGGGAGCACCATTAGCAAAGGTTATCAGGTCGACCTCGAACCGTATCGATTGGTAGGCTAGCTTTAAAATGTTCCCCGAGCCTAGCACCAGCAACAGGCGTCCTTCTTTTTCGGCGTCGTCGCGTCACGCACCCTCCTCTCTGGGGGTTAGAATAGCCATTGCCGGTTATTGTTCGAGGGTGAACGAACCGCTGACCCTCGCGAGCAAAGATCACGATACGTTCCCAGACGATTTTTATCCCCGAATGCTGAGACTAAACGCTGTTTTTCCAAGGGAGGATAGGGGATGTTTAGGTTGCGGGGGCGGGAAAGTTCGAGGGTGATCGATGAATTTGGAATCCGGGTACACGAGTGTGATTATTAATATTCGAACACGTGGGGTGAACCCTCCGAATCGAGGGTGTTTAATCCCGATTGATTAACTCACCCTTCGAATACGATTTTTCTTTTGCATCCTGTAATATCTGCTGCAGCGTATTTTTAATTAATTGTCCGTTGAAATATTGTAGTATAATTTATATATATTTATATGAATAAATATTTCATGGTTTCTTAAAATATGTACAATATGTAACATCAGCGAATTGTTAAAACATTACAGTATATTTTGCATTATTGGTTCGTTCAAATACAGCATCGATGGTTGGTAATAGCTTAACATTCTGTAAACATGTACACGGAATAACTGAGCCAATAAGCACACAGAATGAACGTGCTGAATGGCACGATAAAGAGACGAGTCGATAAAAATGTTAATTATCGAAAATATTAACGGTGGTTAAAACGTGATCATCAACGGGATACAGACTATTATTGAAAAAAAAAAACGAGAACACGTGAATCGAATCGAGTACTCGTGGATAGTCACGTCCGATGCATAGAAAACGTGATTCGCAGAGAAAATTCCACAATATCGCGCGATAAAACAATGCTCGAACGTCGAATCAACAAGAGGGGGTTGCGTTTAACGAGGAATCAAACGCTTTGTTGTCGACTAAACAAAATCCATATCTACGAGTACGAATTGAACGGTTTTTTTTTTATTACGTTTCCCGCGTGCCGAACCACGAGGAATAAAGGCAGAACTGTTGCCATTGGAAATCAAATTAAAGAGAACACGTTTCACCTTTACTGCGCGGAAGAAGGCTTCGGGGGTAGGTTTGATTTAACGAAAAAACGATATCAATTCACATCCAATTAAACAGTTATGCGATCGGGGCAAAATATTTTTTCACGTTCGAATTCCTACTGTTCTACATCGCAATCAGTGTTTTATAGTCGAAGAACGATTTTAACCCCTTGAATTAAAGGCTTATTCTTCGCCTCTTGATCTGTTCGTCCATTATAAATGTCTTTGATAATTTATTGATCTATCATGAAAATTGAAGCGTTTAAAAGTTAGCAGAACGATATAATTTATTTTCGAAGAGATTTCAGGTGTTTCTGTTTTTCGCTCGTTTCCCTCCTCGAGCTTCTCTCCGCTTGTTAGGTCGACGCGGTCGGAGTTTATTTAAGATACAGCACGCTATAACGGTTCGCGAGTCGCGAAAGCGGATTTTAGAGGCGAGTTTGTCGAAGCAGCGAACCGAAGCCCGGTTAAAAGTCGTGGGCGCCGCCTCGACGCCTTATTAAAAAGTTCTATTCGACAGCGGGGCCCGTTAAATCTGCTGGAAGTTTAATGGAGACCCGGCAGCTAGAAAGCGATAAAAAGTGTCCTAAAAATTTCTTGCATCCGACGAATGGTTCCGTATATAAATCTGTGACACGAATATATTGTCAGGGATTAACGTGGTCCACTGTTAGAGACGAATACGGTCTGCAGGAAACACGATTATCGAAGAAAGCTTTGATCGTGTTAGATAAAAAAGTTTGAACGAAGGGAATTATTTGAAAGGTAGATTCGAGGCGTGGCTTACGGAACAAGTTGATTGTTCATCTAGGTGAACCCTCCATCCGGTTTCGTAAGGGCGGTGAACGAAGCGTGCAGTCGAATCATCTGATACCATCCGTTCCATCCTGTTTTCCTCTTCCAGTCTTTCACCCTCTTCGTTTCTTCGCCTCTGCTTTTTCTACGCTACTCCGGAGCAGTCTGCAACTATACCGAGTCACGTTCTGCTCTTATTTCCTCGTTCCTTCGGACGCATTCTTGATCCATCGCTGCTATTCCAAGGTTTGATGCTTTTGCCATTTGGACATTTTGCCAGGTGGGGAATCGGGGACTTGGGGAGACGATGGTATAGGGAATTGGGGAATTTTGGGACTTGAGAAGTTGGAGATTTAGGGAATTGGTAATTTGGGGAATTGGCAAATTGGGGAATTGGGAATTTGGGGTTTGGTAATTTGGGAAATTAGGAAATTGGTAATTTGGGGAATGTAGAAATTTGGAAACGTGAGAATTTGGGAATGTGAGAATTTGAGGATGTGAGAATTTGGGGATGTGAGAATTTAGGAATGTGAGAATTTGGGGATGTGGGAATTGGGGAATGTGGAATTTGGGGATATGGAAATTTGGGGAAAGTGGGAATTGGGGAATGTGGGAATTGGGGAATGTAAGAATTGGGGAATGTGGGAATTGGGGAATGTAGGAATTGGGGAAAGTGGGAATTGGGGGAAAGTGGTAATTGGGAAATGTGGGAATTGGGGAATTCGGAATTGGAAATTTGGGAAATTGGTAATGTGAGATATTGGAAACTTAGAAAATTAAGAATCTGGGGAATTGGTAATTTCTGAATCTGTGAACTTATAAATTTACAAATTTGACGAATTACGAATTTAGGTATCTACGAATTTAATACTCGAATTCGATACTACTCGAACTTAATAAATGTAGCATCTAAGAATTGAAAAATGTAATAATTTGAAAATTTGAAACTCGTGAAATGTAGAATATTCGGAAATTTGCGACCGTAAAATCGTTTAAACATCGAATTGTCTGAAATATTTATGAAGATCTAAGGAACCAGATCCAACAGCTTTATTATGCCGTAACCGTTCATGTAGCGTCTCTCTTCCCTCTCGCGTTAACGCGTACGCGTGTGCCTAACAGTTTCGTCGAGGTTGAAGTTTAAACTAGTTAGACGAAAGTTAAGTCGAGGCTTATTCGTGTAAATACGTAGCCGCCACTTAGGCCGATGCTAATCCTGTGCGATCGATGCTCGTTGTCGCGGTCGTCAGACATTTGCTTCGATTCTTCTCCTTTTCGCTTCCTAACTTAACAACTTCATCTCAAAACTTTCTTTCGTATAAACATTCGTTACTTGCAAAGTAATGATGTGATTAAAGTTGATCAAGGTTGGTGAAAGATACTTAACAAGTACTAAGAACCTGACACTCTTGCGTTTTTATACAAAATTTCAATTATAATTAATTAACCCCTTGGTTTATATCGAGTGACGCTCGTGACGCACACTACAATTGAAATATAACAGAAATAAATCGTATTTGCTGTACAATTGAGTTTTGGGTTCAATACAGATAACAATTTGTATACTTAGAGATTACTAAATTCAAAATGTGTTTAACATTTCAAGTTTTTTTATTTTTTTTTTTTAATATTGCAGCAGTGTTTAGGATTGACTGACGCACGTGTCGAGAAATCATAGATTAAGGGATTAACACGAGTTACTTGATTTGTACAGAAAAAAGTTATCGGTATTGATTAATAAAAGTTGTTAATTTGCTGTTTTGGTAAATACGTTTAGTTTTCCCATAAGAGCTCACGGGGTTTCATGAAACGGAGGGGAGAGAGTGAGTGACAGGAGTGGCTCCGATATGCCAGTAAATCAAGCTAACGAGCTGTAATCGATCGTGCGTTCCTTCGTCGTGTAAGTTCGAGCGGCTGTCTACCGAGCCAATTATAAATTATCGCCTACTATGCATAATCGACGGTATTAATTATCGGCCCTCTCGTCTTCTTCTTCTCCCAACGAAAATCGACCAATTTACTGAATCTCGACCCTTTAACCACCTATCCCTCAAATAACGACACTACATATAATTTCCTGTCTTTTATCTTCAAGCTATTTAACTACCTTTTAGATATTCTTTAACTGTCACATTTTATCTTTTATTTTTAAATTATTTTATTGACTATCACTTTTCCAATATTCTTTAACCATCACTTTTTATCTTGTATCTTCAAAATATTTAATTATCATCTTGTTTGTTATTTTTAAATTATTTAACTGCTATTGTTTTAATATTTTTCAGCTGTCATTTGTTATCTTTAATCTTTAAATTTCTTCTTTAACTAAAACGTCTTTCTAGTATTCATTGACAACCACTCTTTATTTTTTAACTTTTAATTATTTGTTTAACTAAAACATTTTTCCAATATTCAACTATCATTCTTTATCTTTTATCTTTAAATTACTTCTTTAACTAAAACATTCTCCCAATATTAAGCTATCACTCTTTATCTTCCATCTTCTAAATTATTTTTTAACTACAATGTTCGTTGCATACGCTGATTAGAAAAAGTTGGCGGAACGAAATTCCTGGATCTTAATTTCAGCCAGACGGATATACGAAGTTTCTTTTCTCTTTTCCGTTGCATAAGAGTTGGAAAGAAGAATATCGTCGAATTCTGCTCGGTCATGGTTCCTCCCGTTTAAAAGGAAAGTAGCTCGGCGAACAACAGAACGCGAATTTTGCTTGGTAATCTTGATTAGACCAAACTCGTTTCTCAATGACTAAGAGATTCGTAGGTAAATGAGTGTTCATCAAATAACGGGACTTCAAGGAACTGCTACATAAACTATCGCTATTTGCTGAAATTATAAGAACATAAATTGAGAGATTATATTAACCCTTTGCACTTGAAGATATTTTTATTATTTGCAAACAGCTGGTTTAAAACATGCTTCTTAAAAAATTTAATATTTTTATGTTAAAATGTTAAATGTGTCTAAATTATAATAATATTTTAAAAGAATTCGTATAAATTCCTTTGAGGTTATTGCATCACTGATAGTTTCCACTATTGTCGGTTTCACTGTGTTTAAACATCACGTGTATAATATAAAACTAGTTAAAAAACGCTTATTTAAAATTATTGTATTATATAATAAAATAGATCTTTGCATTAGAGAAAGTGGTCTAAACAAATGTGGAGAATCCTCTATTTTTAAAAATCGAACCCCTAACGTAAAACGTATCATTATGAAAACTACATACGTTGAATCCCTACGAATTAAATTTCGCTGAAAGCCGAAATCGGTATAATTTGCCTCCTGAAAGGCAATCTATCCTGGAACAGACGTTCAGACTTTCTCTATAATCCCCCAGTAAGAGTACTCCCCGTAACCCGCAGAAGAGTCAATTACTACTTATCCGACAAGGTTGGCAAGCAATAATTAGCTCTATCGATTATACTGAGTAGCCAAAAAAGACACTTATGAAATGTGTTCGATCCGGAATAAATCGATCGGAAATTAATGAAGCGGTCAGGATATCTGTAAAGCGCGGCGAAACTCTTCGTTCACGCGAGAAACGTGTCGCTAATTAATATTCATCGTCAGCTACCGATCCTGCCTGATCGTTTCATCGAGCGAGGCGTCGATTATAAATTATCGGAGGGGCCCCGCGATCGTGCATCTCCGATCAGGTGGATCGTTACGAAAATACAAGATTTCGTTTCTATCGATTGCCGCTAATGGGACGGCTTAATCTGATCGCGAATAAATTAACGGTGTCCCCTTATGGGACACCGTGGAGGCCCGCGTGTGCCGCGGAAAACCGGATCGATTTCACGGGACTTTATTACCGCGTCGTTATCGGCGCCTCTAATTGCGCTCATAATTAATCCAAGCATTTTTGCGTCCCGAGTCGAGGCGAGCCGTTGCTCGCTCGCTTGGTAATTAAATTGAGAGTGCCTCGTTGATCCTATCGCCGTAATAATGTCGCGGAAAACACACCGACCCTAGGGTGCAGCATTAACGGTCCTATTCTTTTCTCCTTTTTAACCAGGAAGCGATGGATTCCATTTTTTTTTTCTTCTCTTTTTCGTGCGCGTTGTCGCTGGAGCTGATTTCGCTTTGTTGTCGAGGAGAACGTAGGAGGGGTACAGAGTGCTTGTAATTATGGACTGACTAGGGATTTTGTCTGGATCTGGTTAGTTTTACCGAGGATGTGTGCTTACTGTGATTAAGTGGGTTTGGAAATTTTTTAATTTGGGTATTTGGTAATGTGGGAATTTTTGAGTGTGAGAATTTCAGGACGTGGGAATTTCGAGAATTGGAAATTTTGGGACTTGGGAATTTCAGGACGTGAGAATATCGGGACGTGGGAATTTGGGAATGTGAGAATTTAGGAATGTGAGAATTTGGGGATGTGGGAATTAGGGAATGTGGGAATTGGGGAATGTGGGAATTAGGGAATGTGAGATTTGGGGAATGTTGGATTTGGGAATATAGGAATTCGGGAATGTGGGAATTGGGGAATGTGAGAATTTGGGAATGTGAGATTTGGGGAATGCGGGAATTGGGGAATGTTGGAATTGGGGAATATTGGAATTGGGGAATATGAGAATTTGGGAACGTGAGAATTTAGGGACGTGAGAAATTGGGAATGTGGGAATTTGGGCTCGTAGAAATTTGGAAACGTGAGAATTCCGAGATGTGGAAAGAGAATATGAGAATTAGGGAATGTGGAAATTGGGGAATGTGGGTATTTGGGGATGTAGGAATTTCGAAAGTTAACAAGTTGTAAATTTGTCGATTTGCAAATTTGAGGATTTGGGAATTTGAAGACTTGAAAATTTGAGAATTTCGAAATTTGTATAATTTAAGTGTTGGAAATCTAGGAATCTAATATTGAGTGATTAGAAATTTCAGAATTTGCAAATTTGGAGATAACACAATGTTTGTGATTGTAATTCACAGAGTCAAAATATCAAAATATCAAAATAAGTACTTGAACAAATGTACCTATTTTCGTTGTACCTACGTTTGAAATTTCTGGCAAATAGTCGAAAGTTTTATCGTTGCTTCGAGTTCGATTCGAGAGTCCGAATGAACGGGATTGGCCAGCCGAAACCCCTGCGACGGCCTCCCACCATTTCCCGGCAATGCGGAAGCCGTAACCTCAGTCTCAAGGTCATCGGTGCAGCTCAAGGTCAGGGTCTTTTTGCTCCTGCCTCCATCTCGATCCTTGCCAATTTCTGTGACATAATCGACTAATTATCTTTCTTCTTCTACCTCTTTTGCACCATTCTTATCCGATCACCTTGACGGCATCGTAATTAAATTTCTAATTAAACAAAAATATAAAATTAGAGGTAAAATGACGATCATGAAAACTGCTCATTTTTGACTGGTGTGAAATTTATATAAGACTTGATATAAATCGAGTGTCGAAACGAGGGTTGCAGTGTCGTGACGGGGATGATAATATTACTTTGCTGTTCCCACGGTCGTCCCTTTTTATTGGGGTAGGAGGAGATAAAGCAGCAAAATTCTTTGGTATACTATAAAAGTTTACACTGAATGTTTGACTCGATCTTCGGGTGCGACGTATCTAATCGTCGCAGATAACGTTCGGGTAACAACCCCTGTGTTCATACATTGTTCACCAACAATACTACCTCCTGTTCAGAAACTACCTCCTGTCGCTATTATTTCGTAAACGAAGTTAAACAATCTGAATAAATATTCACGTACTTTATTTACATCTAATGAATTGAAGTAGAACTTATATGTAGATATTATATGTAGACATAAAAACACGAATCAACTCGTGAGCAACGTACTAAGCCGTCGATCACCGAAAACTTCTTTTCTCGAAGCGCATTTCGGTTGTCAGAAATATTTGAAATGAACGATTCTCTGATCAACTATCATCGACGCATGATAAAACAAAACGTCCGACGATTTCGAGCAGATTTGACGCTCGGTCGAGCGTGCACCCGCCTCCATTATTGATGAATTTGTTTAAGCTCGGAGCGCCGCGACCCGCGGTTAAAAATGCACTTGATGGTTTGACCTCGGCTTCCATCAAACCGCCGCATTTTGTTCGCGATCGAATCAATCATTCATCGGCGTCGCTTCAATCGAAAACAATATACGCGTTCGTTTATTCAAATTGTATCTCGATTGCGTTCCAAATAGTTCATTCGCATTGAGACGCGTACCTTCGTCTTCGACTCTCGATTCGAATGTGGGAATTGGGAAATGTAGAAATTGGGGAATGTGGGTGTTGGGGAATATGGGAATTGGGGGGTGTGGGAATTGGGGAATGTGGAATTGGGGGATGTGGAATTGGGGAATGTGGAATTGGGGAATGTGAGAATTTGGAGATGTGGGAATTGGGGGATGTGGAATTGGGGGATGTGAGAATTTGGGGATGTGGGAATTGGGGCATGTGGAATTGGGAGATGTGGAATTGGGGAATGTGGAATTGGGGGATGTGGGATTTGGGGAATGTGGGAATTGGGGAATTTGAGAATTTGGGGATGTGGGAATTGGGGAATGTGGAATTGGGGGATGTGGGATTTGGGGAATGTGGGAATTGGGGAATTTGAGAATTTGGGGATGTGGGAATTGGGGAATGTGGAATTGGGGGATGTGGGATTTGGGGATGTGGAATTTGGGGAATGTGAGAATTGGGGACTGTGGGAATTGGGGAATTTGAGAATTTGGGGATGTGGGAATTGTGGAATGTGGGAATTGGGGGATGTGGGAATTGGGGGATGTGGGAATTGGGGAATGTGAGAATTTGGGGATGTGGGAATTGGGGAATGTGAGAATTTGGGGATGTGGGAATTGGACATATGGGAATTGGGGAATGTGAGAATTTGGGAATGTGGCAATTGGGGGATGTGGGAATTGGGGGATGTAGGGATTTGGTATTGTGGGAATTGGGAATGGGAATTGAGATATGTAAGTTACAGAAGAATACAGATACAGAAGAATAATTATATCAATTTATATGATAAAGTGAATCATTGACAACTGCCAATATCTATTTACAACAATATCTATTTACAAGGTATTAATATATTATACCGTGCCGAAAGGGTTAATTACGTTTATCGACTTGTTACAAATGCACACACATCCCATGGAATTTAACCAAACCGGGTACCATTGAACATGTAAAATTATACGCAGTTCATGTTGCATCGGTGTACGAGTTTTAACGCGAATAAGGCGTCGAGATGTCCCGTCACGCGTAAGTCATCGCGATCTCGAATTAATATCGCTCGGATCGTTTAATTAAACGCCGATTAAAGCTGAACCGGTCGCGATAATGTTCGCCCTTCCAACCCCTCCGCGTCGAACGGGGTTGAATTTGTACTCGTTTCATTGTTGCGCTATCGATCTGATCGCGTTAATAGACTACGATCATTAATTACGCGTGTTTTGTTCAATTATACCGCGATTAGATAATACGGTGTGCGATAAGATCCATCGAATCGACCGCTGAATTAAATTAATAGCTAGCGATACGGGGATAAATTTGGAAATATGCAGTTGTAGGAATGTTTGTACGAGCGGTTGTAATATTTGGTATTTGGAGATATTTTGGAGCTGAGGATATTTCAGATCTAGGGATATTTAGAATGTAAGGATATGTTCGTCATTGGAGTACTTGGGACCTTGATATATTTGAAATCTAGGGATATTTAGAACCTAAGGATATGTTCATCATTGAACTATTTGGGTTCTTGGTGTATTTGATTTCAAGGAATATTTAAAATCTAAGGATATGTTCAACCTTGAACTATTTGAGTTCTTGGTGCAATGGAGATTTAGGGATATTTAGAATCTGAAGATATGTTCAACCTTGAACTATTTGAGATCTTGAAAGGCCATATTCAACCTTGAACTATTTGTAACCTTCATGAATTTAAAGTCTTAGGATATTCTAAGGTCCAAGAATATTTCAGATCTAGAAATATTTATGATATCGAGGTAACTATAGTAATTTAAGATTGAACAGGTACATCTGTACACAAGAAACGCACATGTTTCCCTATTACACTGTTCATTAAACATACCACCATTAGCCTGTTTTTAATAATAGAAGATAACAATGCTACCATGTGATAGGTTTAATTAAACGGTGACTAATTAAAGCTCCACCGATGCTTTCGCAAATAATGGTCGGACCTGTTTTATCCTACCGTCATCGACTTTGTTCTACGATACAAATAGGCGTAGCGGCCTGCGCGATATTTAATTAAAACGTTAACCGAATCGAGAGTGGGTTGGATAAGATAAGTTTGGTTTAACGTGACACGCGATTAGTTGCAATTTCATTAGAAATAACTCTTTGATGTTTCTATCAATAGTTCGAACTGTGTTTCTAGATTTCTTTCATTTGTATAATTAAATTCGTGTTCGTAACTATAATTTGTTGTTTCAAGTAAAATTATCTTGTTACTGATTTAATTATTATTGTTTTGTTATTGCCAACTTTATTATTATTTTGTTATTGACAACTTCATTATTATTTAGCTATTTTCCATTTTATTATTATTTAGTTATTGTTGACTCGACGATTATTATTTAGTGTTATATGAAACGATAGTGAAAGCATCGTTGAAAGCGTAGTTGTTTTTTTGGTAAATTTGTAAAGGGCGATTGCCTTATCAGAGTGCGTCGGGTTCGGTGAGAGATTAAGCCCGATTCACAGAGGAGAGTCACGAACGAACAAAGGTACGACGACCTTCGAAAAGGGTCAACGCACTCGGCCTGCCAAGCATAACGGAAGTGAGGCCACGGATTTCGAGTAGAACGACCCTGAAGGCGCACATAACACCATACGACTGCCTCCACTAATTTGCCTCCGCGATACTCTTCGCCTTTTAATCGCCTTCCCTTTCGTTTAACACCTTTTTTCAACTTCAACGCATTTGCATTCACATTTGCATTCTTCTTCGTTTCCTTCGGAATTTTATTTTTGATGGGTATCTTCTCTGCTTTTTAATTTGAAAACTATATCATGTTACAATTAGAAATTTTTAGGAAGTCGAAATGGCAAACATTTGATCAAAAATTGAATCTTTAAAGAGGTGTAATTTATATTTACGCCTTAAATGTTTATATTTGTACAATGATATTATAAATATAATAATTTATACATATATTTATATTTGCACAATGATATTGTAATGACATCATGATCGTGATATAATGATATTATAAATATAATAATTTGTACATATATTTATACTTGTATAGTGGCACATATTATAATGATGTAATGATAATGGTACAATGATATTATAAATATCTACACATCATTATAGATTATAATATTTATATGTATACAAAATATCGTTATATTATTATCATTGCATAGAATAAGATACAAATACCTGTATCCATATTATAGGTACGTTAATAATTCACGTTATCACATGGCGCATTAAGTACGATTATTTCTACTGAAGCATTCAACGCGTAAACTAACTGTGTGTTAGCGTAATAACTCAGTATGTATTCACGTAACTTTGAAGTAGCGTATCAAATTTCTGTTGTAAATTCAAAACTTTATACCGCCCCTTTCTTATGACCCACCATCCTACCTTACATTATCGCAACAAGTAAATTACAGAGTAATGGAACAAGTATCTTAGAATCTCCCTGCAATTCGAAAGTACAAGTAACAGTGCTTTCCAGCCGTGTAACTTTCAACTAACACGTCAAATTTCTGCCGTAAATTTAATACCGTATTTCTTTCCTTTTATGACTATTATCGACTGCAACTTATGTTTATTACGAGTGTTATGGAAGCGCGAATACAGTGGACACTTGTGGGACTGGGGGAAAATTTCAAATCTCTTTTTAGTTTTGCATTTGTACATTTTTATATTTCTGGGTTTATGAATTTGTGAATTTTTGGATTTGTGGATTTTTGGAATTCTAATTTCTACATTTTCTAATTTCAGAATTTTCCAATTTTGGAAATTTCCCAATTTTTAGATTTTCCAATTTCTAAATTTCCCAGCTTCTCAATTTCCCAATTAGTAAATTTCCCAACTAGTAAATTTTCCAACTTCTCAATTTCCCAATTTCTCAATTTACCAACTTCTTAATTTTCCAATTTCTATATTTCCCAACTAGTAAATTTTCCAACTTCTCAATTTCCCAATTTCTAAATTTCCCAACTTCTAAATTTCCCAACTTCTAAATTTTCCAATTTCTAAATTTTCCAATTTCTAAATTTCCCAATTTCTATATTTCCCAACTAGTAAATTTTCCAACTTCTCAATTTCCCAACTTCTAAATTTCCCAACTTCTAAATTTTCCAATTTCTATATTTCCCAACTTCTCAATTTACCAACTTCTAAATTTTCCAATTTCTAAATTTCCCAATTTCTCACATTCCCAATGTCTCAATTTACCATCTTCTAAATTTTCCAATTTCTAAATTTCACAACTTCTAAATTTGTGAATTTTTAATTTTCTGAATTTCTAAATTTTGTCTTCCTAAATTACAACATTTCTAACCACTATTGTAGAGTTAACAGAGCAAAGATCAAACTATTTACCTTGAAGACCTCAAAATTCCCCAGATATTGAATATTCCCCAAACATTGATCATTCTCTAAATATTGAATATTCCCCAAACATTAACCATTCCCTAAATATTGAATATTCCCCAAACATTGAAGTTAAGTTACATGATCCACCCCAAAAAATAGTGAAACCGTAATGGTGTATCGAGGGTGGTCAGTATCGAGCGTCGATGTATGAAACGTTATAAGGGGTATAGTAACAAGGGTGGCGGTTTAGAACGAGATTGACTAGCGAATGGAAAGGAGGGATTGGAATCGTCGGTTTGCGGTATAACCGGCTGACAATGAAATCGAGCCACCGTAAACGAACTAATTGCAGGCACAATAATTATTCTGCGGATCGGTGCAGGATCGGTGCACGAGGGTGGCGGGTTTGTCGTCTGCTGTTGGATTACGGATCGATCATGCTCGTTTCTGTTATTAACCCCCTGGAGGGCTGACTCGTTCACGGATCGATAGATAACCTCGAAATTTATCGTCTCGTTTCTTCTGCCTTTCGAAATTCTTCTGGGAAACTTCGATAAACTCGCGATTACCATCGTAAACTTCATCCGTCAACCTGAAACTATCGTGCTTTTTCCTTTAACATTCTTATCTGATGTTTTAACTTGCGGTAATTGAGTTGGATGGTTATATACTTGTGCATTTATAAATTTCTCGATTTGAAAATTTTCTAATTTTTTATTTTTCAAGTTTCCAACTATAAATTTTCAAATTTCTGTCGTGAAATTTCTAAATTTTCCAATTTTCAAATTCCTAAATTACTAAATTTGAAATTTCTAAATGTTCACATTCCTAATTTAATAAATCTCTAAATTTCTCAATTCCCAATTTTAATTTTTTAATTTTTTTCCGAATTCCCAAATTTCCAAATTACTAATATCTGAGTGGTTCTCTAATTTTATCCCAAATACATTAAATGAATGTAAAGAAAAAGAAATGAACTTTGCATAAAAGAAATAAATTTTCGAACGGTGTATAAGAGTTGATAGTAACATGGGTTTAATTTGAAATGTAGCGATTAATTTTGAAGGAGGGATTATTAATGATGAATTATCTGTGATTTACAGGGCGGTCACGGATCCGAGGGACGGTAGGAGAGTGGCCTTGAAGAAACTGCCGAACGTCTTTCAAAGCCTCGTGAGCAGCAAACGGGTCTTCAGAGAACTGAAGATGCTCTGCTTCTTCAAACACGAAAACGTGAGTACATTACCTTAAAATTATTTTTCTTCCTCAAGATATTCATTTAAGATTACCTGAATTTAACTCCTAATTATACTTCTTTGCATTGAACAATTTTTATTCGGTTCTATTTGAACTCCTTACACGATCGCGTTGAAAGAAAACAGCTTTTCGAACATTTACTTAAGGAAAAGTTCTATGAAAGTAAAACGACAAGATTACAATTGCAAATGATTTGTACGGTTCGTTTATATTTTAATTCGTGGTGCTAATGAAGTTTAATGAAAAGACATGAACATTTTCTCCAATTACATTTAATACGTTGACAGATTTATGACGGTTGTTTATTAAGGAAATAAATATATTTTGATAAAAGTGAGATTGTATCAACAAAAGAGTTGAACCTTGTTTTCACAGGTTCTCTCAGCCTTGGACATCCTTCAACCACCGCACCTAGACTTCTTCCAAGAAATGTATCCTTTTTATGATCGTTAACTATCAAGGGCATTCGAAACTATCTGCTTCTTTCTCAGGTACTGTGCTCTTACTTTAAGATCGTATATGTATCTTCAAAAATTATATATTTATTCGAGCACGAATATGGAAAGAGTAAAATACAAGGACGAGTAATCGTAAGCGGGGTAATCGATAGGTCAAAGTTGCTCGAGTGAATCAGTGAATTTCATCGTTAGAATTAATGACAACTATCATATCGAATTAAGTATCATATTATGATTATGGTCACCATCGGATGTAATTTGAGGATGTAGGTATTTCGAGATTTGGAAATTTGGGATCCTGAGAATTTTGGGAAATTAGATATTTGGGGGTCTGCAGATTTGGGGATGTAGGGATTTGGAAATGTAGCTATTTGGGGAACTGCAGTTTTGGGGATATATGGGGATTTGGAGGTGTAGGTATTTGAGGATGTAGAAACTTGAAGACCTGGGAATTTTGGTTATGTAGCTAGTTGGAGGTCTGCAGATTTGGAGATGTAAGGATTTGGGGATGTAGCAACTTGTAAACCTGGGAATTTTTTAATTCAGCTATTTGGGAGTCTGTAAATTTGGAGATGCTTCCTTTCTTGCCTTTTCTATCCAACAACAGACCTGGTACAAAGTAAGAAACGCAAAAATTCGACTATCTATCAATGCTACTAGCACCAATTATAACGTAAACGTCCCAGAACTGCGAAAAAGGAGAAAGAAATCAGGGGTTGAACAGGAAGATACAGCGATCGAATCACGCGAGGCGAAAGTTCGAGCTGGTCTCTTCCTCTTCTCTTTTCCGGTTCACGCGGAAGCGAGTTCACGCAAATGTTCGCATGAAACGACGCGGAAACTTTTAATCGGCTCGTGGCAGCCAGCAATTAAACGGCGAGAGGAAGACACGAACGAGAATCGATCCCGTTCGTTTCTCTCCGATCACGTAAAAGCTTCGCTGCGAATGATCGTCGTTCGGTAAATCGCTCCGGACGCCTTTTTCCGCTTCCTTCTCCGCACCATCCTCTCTTTTTCTAAACAACCACCGAGGGTTGTCTGTGGTCGTTCTTTCGCTTTTCCCACGAATAACGGACGCCGTAATAAACGCCGGGACAAAATAGAAGAAACGGATCGAGCCTCGTGAACGGAGGGTGGATACGAAATATCGCGTGGGGTGTCTGCAGAACGTGGGCTTCGATTTTCGAGATTATTTCTTTGTACTAAGCTTATTATGCTAATGTACGTTGATGTATGTTTGAAAGGATGTTATTGTACTCACATTTTATTCCGATTTTTTCGTATTTTATGACACTGCTGTCTTTTGATATTTTACTGTTTTACTCTTCACTATATTGTTTCATTTTACTATTTTGCTATTCATGACATTGTACCATTATGCCACTATTTTCATTATTTTATAAATTTTACCATCTTACCATTTCATCTTCATCATCATCATTTTGCTACTTTCTTCTACTGTTTCATTATTTCACAGAATTATTTGACATAACATATGTATACATATATGTATGCATCTGTGTATCTATCCATGTACGTATGTGTGTATGTATACATATGTATGCGTGAGCGTACACGCATGCACATGTATCATGTTATATCATTTGGTTATTCTACTATCATATTACTCGACTACGCCACTAATCCACCATTTCACTACTCTATTTAAGTAAACGAGCTTTTAGGCTCGCTAATTTTGATAATAACGAAATTGTAGATTTTGTACTTGTTATGATAATACCGTGGCTATGATTGCTTTATGAGGTGTTTCACGGTTAGAGCTATGATTGTCATAATAGGATTAGGGACTCGAGGAAAATCCACGTTTGACCCAGATCCGCTGTTCTGTTTATCCACGCGGGTTCATTAGATAATTAGTTCATTACTTAATGAATATTACCGAGAATTTAGTTGGTAACGAAATTCTACAATCGACCGTATTTTGTTAGGCTATTAGAAAATTAGTGTGAACCTTGAATTTCGATCGATCTCAAATTTCACCTTGGAAACGTTAACTTCACAAATACAGGGACACGATATCTAACGTTTGACATATATGTTACATATATTTATTCTATTTCCTTTTATCTGAAGTGTATAAACAGTAAAGTGGTCTAAACATAAACCCCCAATTTTATTTCAGTTTATATCAGTAAACTTGTCAATAATTTTAATTATGTAACGTGTGAACTTCCCTTACGATAAAAAATTAAAATCGATTTTCCTCAACATCGTTTCTTCAGTTTCATACAGTTCCTACTAAAGCTCTAACATAGTTCTAAGCTTGAACCAGTCCATATTTAGAACCCAGTCCGTATTTAGACCACTTCACGTGACCTTCATAAATTCGTTGCTGATGTCGAGCCACAAAGGGCAGCTAAAACGAACTTCCCAGAATATGGAGTATAATAAATAGAAAAGTAGCCGTCACGTCCAGTTTTAGAATTGGAGTTTCATCGACCGGAAGGGACGATTAAACGAAAGATTGCTGGAAAGGTTCAACTGCGGATCAGTAAGAGTAGGTGGTTTCGAGAGATAGTCGATGGTCAGAAAGGTTACGTCGACCTAGCCCTTCTCGAAAATGGAATTAAACGCGAAACTTGCGTCCTTGCACGAGCCGCGTCGGACACGTGTTCGAGGAGCTAACTTAATAAATCTCGAGGTTCCGTTCTCGCGTTACGCCAGATCAATAACGCCCGACGATGCTCAGCTCCGTCACGTTCCATCAAGTCGGGAAAAAAACCTTAATTTCAAGGTAAAACTCCACCTATTTTGCCAGATCCCTTGATACCCGTGGAAAGTTCTTAGCCAGCAGGGTTCTTTTGGAAATCGCTAAGTTTTCCGATAGAAGTTCATCTTCTATGTCGACTAAAAGATATTCAGTCGTAGTTGCCATCTCTATCAAAAAAAAGATACACGAGTATATTTATTACGTGTACGTGAAGAGATTGACACGATCACAGAAATATAAATAAATTGCGATACCAACAAGAACGATCAGAGGCATTTCCTGAAACATGCGTCACCGAAATCCGGGAATTAACCGGAAACAAACAATCGAATTTCCGTCGAAATATTTCGTGCTTCTCCCAATGTTTGCCCCGTATCGTTCAACTATTCCGAATTCGAGCAGCGGTTCCCGGCTAAATTTGCTTCGTTATCGATCGCGACTATCGATGTGTTTCGACCACGCTCGTGACCTCCACGCGGTTTCGTAACGATCGCGTAACGAAAACGAGCGGAATGACGCGCGTAACCAAGAACAAACGGTGTGCGCCACGTAACGGACGAACGATCTACGTAGACGCCACGAGTCTGAACTTACGTAACTTCCAGAACAGAGAGAGGAACTATCTAGAGACTTGCACGGAGATCCCCCTTTCCGGACGTGATTTCGGTAGAACGTGCCGGAGATCCGAGGGAAATCGAGATCAGCTCGGGTTTGACGGCAGTTTGTTAGCTGACTGGAGGTAGTCTATCTTCGAGGGTCTTTCCGGGAACATCGTTGAATATCCCTTCACTTTTCATACCGTTATCTTCGTTCTACCGTTCGAAAGAATTCCACTTAATCTCGAAGCTTCGGAATGGACCATTTTCTGAATAACCGGAAGGCACAGTCTTTCGGTATGAGAGTATTTATCGTAGAATAATGAATTTTAAAGCGGAGGCAGGTAGAACTCAGTCGATCGGTGAAATTGCCTTACCTTATATCTGTACTCATCGAATCGTTTTACGTTGTATCATTGCGCGTTATATTACCGTATGTTGCTACGCGTTAAGATTACGTCGTATCATCACGCGTAGAGATTACCACGCGTTATATTGCCACGTGACGGAATTATCACGTGTTATATTACCATGCGCTGAGATTACTGTGCGTTATAGCGGTCACGTTTCAAGGTTACCACGCGCTGTATCATCACGCGTCAAGGTTACCTCGCGCTATATTGCCACGTACTACATCACCGTGTGTCAAGATTATCACGCATTAGATCGCCACGTGTTATAACAGCCTTGCATTATATTACCACGTGCTGTAATTCCCTCGTGTTATATCGCCACCCATCAAGGTTACCTCGCGCTATATTGCCACGTGTTATAACGCACTCGCCTTGCCCTATCACCACGCAAATGTGTCATCATGCGTTAGATCGCCATGCATAGCTTTACGTTATAATACGGGTTGCAGTAGCACCCTTTGAACAACCTCGCATTATTTCGCCACGATGTATATCAGCATAAATCGTACGGCCACCTGTTGTATCGCAGCGCGTTGTAACCGGACCATACAATATCGTTTGTTTGGTAAATTCGAAACAATGCAGTCTATCGAGAGGAGTATCGATTTTGGTTTTAATCGAGAACAACGACCTTACTTCCCTCGCGTTTTCAATAATGAAGGATTGAACGGGCGGCAGTCACTCGGACCACTGTATTAACCGGTAATCTCGTTAGCGTATCGTCTACGAGACGGCGGTTTAGCCGAGCTGTTTAATTAGAAATTAGGCAGCCGCTTTCAGCGAAGTTCAACTTGGCTGCGAGAAGTTTCTTGGCCAACAAGAGAGCGGGCCGGTGAATTTTCCATGTAGATGGAATTAGAATCGATCCAGACGCAAACATCCTCGAGTAACCAATAGAGTTAATGGCGTCAGAACTTCCGACAATATCCCCGGAAGACTTCTTCGCTCTTCGAAAATGAACATCATTTATCCTTTAAGAGATAAGTACTTCGCAAAGTAAGATCATAACGAATACTTCCCGGCGATCAGCTATGGATACTCGACGATCGAAGCATTGACCTGTTTTCGCATTTATTTCGAAGATCGATGCTTCCAATAAATGTGAACTTAAGTAATCACTTATGGAACTAACGAGATTTCGAGAAAATACTCAGTATTTCACCGACAGTTACTTATGATATATCAAAATCACCCTCAAAAACAACTGCGAACGATGTTCGTATGAAAACCATCCTCAAAAGCAGCTGTAAATAATGTTTACATCAAAACCACCCTGAAAATCATCTATAAATAATGTTACATCGAAACCACCTTCAAAGGCAGCTGCAAATAACATGTGCAACGATATCACCCTCAAAAACAACTGCGAATAGTTATATCAAAACCACCCTCAAAAACATCTGTAAATAACATTTACATCGAAACCACCGTCAAAGGCAGCTGCAAATAACATTTACATCGAAACATCTCGAAAACAGCTCGAAATAATATTAACATCAAAACCGCCGTCAGAAGCAGTTGTAAATAACATTCGTAGCAAAACTATCCTGCGCACGTATTACAGGGGTTGGAAACGAACGTGTATCTGATATAGTCTTTATCTCCAGAGCGTATATTTTCGTAGAAACGGTTGTTTTCCCCGGAATTAACATTGCCCGGGTAGACCGTGCTGCAGCGTAATCAGAATCCCAAGGTTAGGCTATCTTCCCTCTGCATCGATGGTCCCTCGGTGACAGTCGGGGGTGTTGCGATTCCGTTGGAAGCCACCGTCTAATTCCTAATTAAGGATCCTGCTCGATTAGCTCGCTTTCACCATATGGGGTTGGTGGTCTCGCTGGCGTTCCAGCCAGACGGTCCCAGACGTGGTCCGCAGCCACCATGAATACACCATGGTGCCCCAGCCAGTTGCTCGATGGCAATCATGGATTATTAATGCGTGCACCGCACGGCTATTGATAGCTCGATAGCGTGCCATTACCACCCCCATTTCGCCACCCCTTTGCCTGATAGACAGAACAGCACACCGTCGGTTTGCTCGAGTCCGTTTACATTGTTGCATCACTGATAATATAACATCCTTGAGTGACTGCCTTGATCGATTTATCGATCCACTGATCTATGGATCTACTGCTGCGGAGATAGTGCGGAGGGGTTGCGACAGTGATGGCTTTTGCGGTTTCAAGATTTAGACGTTTGTGCTCTGTTTGTTGATCTTTGAATTTTTAAGGTAAATTTGGGGTTTATAGAATATTACATTTCTGGGATCACGGTATATGCAGAAATTCCAAGTCTGCGAGGTCTTATATCAAATACCTAGGTTTGCAAGCCTTGATATTTGTAAAGTATTGAATCACCTAAATTCTCAGTTCCCAAAATTAAGTTTCTAAATCTGCAAATTCCCAAATTCCCAAATTCTGAATCCCCAAATTCTTAGCTTGAGAATTTCTTATATTCCCAAATTTGTAAGTCCCCAAATTCCTAAATTCCCAAATTTGTGAGTCCCCAAATTTCTTACATTCCCAAATTTGAAATTCCCCAAATTTCTAAATTTCAAAATTTCAAAACCCCCAAATTCTCAAATTTACAATTTCTCAAATTTCCAAATCCCTTCACCCCCAAATCTAAATGCCAAAATTTTCAAATTAACATACTAAACTTGCCTGAACTTTTTGACCAAAAATTATTGCCAGTGATTCTAGTTAGACTATTATAAATTATTAATGATTAACGTCGTTCGGGCAAATTGTTTCCTGACACCATTATTCCGTGTAAGTACTATTTTATTCAGTTGACAAGTGCAAACAAGCGTGCCGTACAGAGGTTTGTCAACGTAGACGGTTAAGAGGCCCGCATCAAAGGGTTCGATTGCGTGTACCCCCATCATCGAACCGATCGATATCGATTACGAGCATCCTGTGTTCCCGTCGTTATTCATTATCGATTGCACGTATATTGAATCTTCGAAGAGAAGAATTGGTATGCGGGTGGAAATATTAAACCACGTTGCTACTGTACTTCGATATTAAAATTTTATATCACATAACAAATGATAGACAATATGTTGTCGTACGAACTTCAATGTATATCTCAGAAGATACAAGAAGATACTTTTTTCGAACTTTTATCTGTCATTGGTTACATTTCCTCTTTGTTGCTTATTGGCATTTATTTATATGGGGTTGAAATATTTTTGCAAAATATGTCAATTTCTGATACACTGAAGATTTTACAAAATGCACCAATATCTGATGAGTTGAAGATTTTACAAAATGTCTTAATTCCTGATGGGTCAAAGTTTGTACAAAATATACCAATTTCTGATAAGTTGATTTATTTGCAAAATTTATTAATTGCTCATGAGATGAAGTTTCTACAAAATATATGAATTTTTCAAGTAAATTATCTGAGATAGTTAATTCATCAGATTGGAAGGACTCGGTATAATAGCCGTTTCATATACTTTCCTTTCCTCCATCGTTTGCCACATCTTTTCCATATTTTTGCATTTATCCGTGTTGCGTTACTTCGCGTTGCATCACGTCTCGTCATCGGGCACCTCCCACACGTGGATCGTAGATATTCGCGCAGAAAAATCGAACGGGAAGGAATGGTTTACAGTGGGTAGATTGTGAAAGAAAAATCTCTAGTTTCGACCTAGAAACCAACGAAGAATTCCCGCCTACAATTTACTTTCTTTCGTTCAGACAACGTTGCATCTGCAATCGATTAATAAATTCCAATAATCTAAACAACTTCATTGATAATCTTGCAGTTTGTTTCGAGCAATGGTTTTCTGTATTTAAATTCAATGTTGTATCGTTTGTGCAATGTTAATCGAATTTGTGGAAACAATGATTTGCAAGATATCGGTAATTAATACCGCAATTAATAACTAGTTTGGTGTAGCGAGGAGTTGAATCGAACGGCTCCTCTCCCGTTTTAATCGACGTCGATACCAACGCGATCGCTTGGTTTGTAAACGAATCATCCCTTTCGTGTCTATCCGAAACATTGTCGACAATTTTCATTATAATTCGGATTATAATTCCACGGTAATCTGATCGGCAATTATCCAGCGTTTCCAACTTGTGCACGCTGCGACGTTTAACCCGATACGCTGTAAGTACCGTTTCACAGGATTAACATTTTCTGCGTTTTGAAATTGGTCATATGTGATGGACAGTGATCTCATATTTAGCCAGTTTTTGATAATTTGTTATTCGGGTGTTTGGAAAATTGAGAATTGGGAGTTTTGGAAATTGAAAATAGTAAATTTGACATCTTTGTCCATACAGAATTGAAAAGTTTGGATAATTATCTAGAACCCCGAAAGTTCAAAAATTTACAAATTCCTAAATTCGATAATTCGCTATTATCTGAACTTGCATTTTATGAACTCGAACAAAATATCCGAATCAAGGAATTAAATAATCTATACACTTAAGAAGTATAAAAACTTGAAAAATTAAAAAATCTAATAATTCGTATCTTGGTACCCTTCCCGGTTTCGTTAACTGGTATCGAACGGCAACAAAGCCAGCGGCGAACAATATGCTGGGAAAACGTTGGAAGCGGAAAAAAAGGGAGAAGGAAAAGGGAGGAAAGGCGAATCTGGTTACGTAGGTGGACAGACGGGTTCCCACGCGGCGAGTGAACCGGTGCTTACGAAACACGAGACGTTCTGGCATATTCTCGGATTGCGGATTAGTTAAGCTGCGCGTAAGTGCGCAGCTGACTATGTTAACCCTTGGAGGTCCATGTTGGATCTATTTGGAGCCGCGTTTCCGTCGTTATGTTACTGGCAGCGTACCAACACCGTCACGAAGCGAAACCGCGTCGATCTTCGTAACCGACACCATCGACTTATCCTACACCTATCGATTATCATCGATACCCCGTGAATATTAGCGTGGTACTTGTCAGGCTTAAATCCGGTGGGCAAGTTTTTCCGCTCAGAATCTCCCGTCTGTCCAGGCTTCACGGTTGGCCGCTCTTCGATTTTTCAGGAAACACCATAGGGTAACCGCCCTCTTGCCGCTATTATTTTTACGCGTCCCTTTCTTTCGCTCCCTGTCCCGTTCGCGTATTTCCGCAGGGGATACATCGAACCGGTTTCCATTTCCACGGAATTAGTTTTTTCCCCTGGACAAACAGGAACTTCCTGCGTACCTCTTCTCTGTTCTTCCCTCTAGGGCCCCTCCATTATCGTGATTAACTTACGATAATTATTGCATTAGTGTGCTAACTGTGATAATTAGGAATTTATGGATGTGGCGATGTAGACATTCAGGGATATTAGGGTATAGGAATGTAGACAAGGATATAGGGATTTAGGGATGTAGGAATGTAGTAATGTGGAAGTTGAGGAATGTACTGATGTAGGGTATGGGACTACAACGTGATGATCTGAGAATTTAGAGATCTGACGTAGGGATCTAGGAACGTAGGAATCTAGAGACGTGGAGACTTGGGGACATAGGGATCTAGGGATGTAAGGATCTAAGGACGTAGAGATTTGGAGGGTGTAGGAATTTAAGGACGTAGAGATATGTGGACGTTGGAATCTAGGGGCGCAGACATTTGGGAATGAAGAGATTTGAAGACGTCGGGATCTAGGGACGTAAGGACCTAGGGATATAGAGGTCTGACGACGTAGAGATCTAAGAATGTAAAGATCTGGGAATGTACGAATCGAGGGACGTAGAGACATGTGGATGTATGAATCGAGGGACGCAGAGATATGTGGACGTAGGAATCTAGGAGCGTAGAGATTTGGGAATGTAGAGACATAGAGATCAACCACCATCAAGATTTAGAGATATAGAGGTCTAGAATCGTAGAAATATGGAAATGTGAGGGATCTGAGGATGTCAATACATGAAACGTAGAAATCTAGATCACAATTTATAAAATTGAAGATCTACAATTAGATACTTAAGAATCCTACAACAAATGTCTATAGCAATATTCGAATAAAATAATACAGAAACCTAGGTACACATATCGCTCTCTTTAACTTTCTAAATTAGATGATCCTAAAGTTCAGAAGCAAAAAAGACCGTACGAATCAGATCGAAGAATTGATTAGCGATCGAGCCTCCGATACCGGCGTGTATCGGTCCCGATGCTAATCATGCACGGCGAACCGTATTCGATTTATCCGAGCAATAAACCGGATCGATTACCGAACCATCGAGTATTCGATCACTATCAAGTCGAAATCGAAGTTTCGCCTGGTTGCATCTCTCAGACGGTCCGCGAGATAAAACACCCGTCAGGGTCACCCATGAAGTTGATGGAAGTTGCCCGTCGTGCCGAGACCACGAAAGAATCGACAGAAAATACGAAATAGACGATCGTAAATCGTGGATCTTGTACGGGATATCTTCTCGAGAGCAGGATATTGAAATTCGAGAGGAGAGAGAGAGAGAGAGAGGAGCAGGTGGAAGTCGCGTGAGACGACGCGATTACGCGGAAGAGGCCCCGAACGATTCCGAGGGACGCTAATGTATCTGTAGCTCGGTAAATTCGCGATAACCATTACTGTTCTTTATTAATTGATCACCGGCATCGGCAATACGTAGCGCGTGTTCATTAGGGAGCGCTCATTAAGCGGAGGAGAGTTCTCGCGGCTTATTATGCGATTATCGATAGGCGTGCACGCACCGATACGCGAGCCTGCTACGGAGCCCCGTAACGAGCCCTCGCCATTCGATAATCGTCGTCTCGATGTTAATTTTGATGCTCGACTTGACGATTCTCTAACGTGCTAATACGGTTTTAGGTGTTGTAACAACCAGACGCCGCAGTTATCGGGTTATCGGTCTCGATAAAATTTTCCGCTGAATACGAAGATAAGCCAACTCGACTCTTCTTCGTACTCGTTATTTCGACAGATATTTTACATTACATACTCTGACTTTTAGAAGTATTAATTATTTAATTGCTTGTAGGGAACTGGGTAGATAGGGTTGATTTACTGTATGACGAGTTCAGATCTCGTGTACAAATTTCTTTTTCTGTGTAACACGTAATTAGTTCATCTTTTTAAAGATATGATTATACATGCTTTTTTAATTTTATAAGAACAAGACACGATTATATATTTTGTTAGTTGTTTGACAAATATGATTGTGTATCCTTTTTTTCATCTTTTTAAAAACATGATTATGTTTTCTAATTTAACAAAGACAGAATTATGTAGATCGTAAATTTGTTAAAGACACGTTATATGGAGAAAACGAATCGCGTGGGGAAATTAATATTCGATGCATCAAACTGTCGAGAAACGAACGATACAATGATACGTTTTGGCCTAATTCGAAACGGTAGATACACGGTTGACGTATCAGCGACGCGTTTAATCCGCGGGAACCGCGTTACAACGTTTTCCAGAAGATTGATTCGACCACGCGAACGAATTTTCCCTCGATGAAACCGAGACAATCGAATGATCGTAACGAACGATGCTTCGAGAGCTGCCCGTATCGCTGGCAGCCCGCTGACAGCCAAACTTTCGGCCTGAAATTAATTTATAGTCGCTGATGAATTTCTGTTACGTCGTTTACCGGCCTGATTTCACCGGAGAAACTCGATTTGCCATGCAAAATATCGATTATCAGGTCATTCTAATGCGGTTTTTTCTCAAAGGTGAATTTCACATTTTGAGAACGGAAGACTTGAGAACAGTTACAATAGGTCTTCGAATCGATTTGCGTTTTGATGGAGAAAAATTCCGTACGTGCGAGCAAAATAAAAACGGTTTCGAGAGTTCGGAGACAAGATCGATCGAGTTTTATTGGTCATATGCATGCCGTAACGAAGATTTAATCGTCGAACGAGGTGTTCCGTCGGCCGTGCAAAACCGCCAAGCTTTATTTTGGCGAAATTTCAATCCGCCCCGATGGAGAGGTCACTTTTCGCGGGACGTTGATTTTTCGCTGCTCTCGACGACGCGCTCCCATTAAATTGCCGGGAAACGATTTCTCTTTCTACCTTTCGCCCTTTTTTCGAACGAACGCGAGTTGCAAATAAAACGACGGAAGAGGGGGACTGGTAAAGGAGAAAAAAAAAAATACACACACATAAATATATATATACATATGTAAATAAACGACCTCGTGCTTTCGCGGTACTCGCGGCTTTTATGTTCTGTTTTTCAGCCGGCGAGTTCAACAGCGGCGACATAATGTATGATAAATGCTTTGGCAGCGACACTCGGTGATAAATTCTCGTATTTTGTTGGGATTGCGTAGCGAATGCTAGATTACAGAACAATTCTGAAATAATGAAGAATTAACGGCCTCGCTGACACGGATTAAAGCGAATCGATCGCATCGAAAACAACTTCCGACAAAAAGTCGACGCTTTATTGCGTCATTTTTGTAAAAGTATATATTTTATTAGTAATGATATATAACTATGTTGCACTTCTGCAACTTTGTGTCACTAGTATGATATATTTTGAAACAGCTGTTCTTATTGCAGCAGAGAACTCTAAAATGTATGTTGCGTTATTGCAACATTATGTACTTAAGGGATAAGTACGAATTAACTTATGACGCACCTTGTGCGTCTTCAACAAATCACATATTTTGTGAATTTTCTAAAACAGTAAATTATTAAAGCTAAAGTACACGCACATTTCTTTGGGAAATTATAATTTAATCATGAAAAGCCTCATTCCAATAGACTCAAGTACAGAACAGCGTTGTCACACATACTGTGTGCTGTCACACGTAGTGCTGTTTACGCGTAATTCCTATCGAACTTTACCGTACAGAGAAGCAGCGTAAATTTTAACCGTGCTTAAGAGGTTAATAAATTCGAATTTTGGAAGGTGCAAGTTTGAGACAAGCGCTAATGTAACAAGATGGCCGTAAACAAACACGTTCGTCGTTAACGCGCGTTGTAATACACGGACGTTTTCACGCGAAGTTTCGCCTCGATTTTCAGCTTTACCGACGCTTTGCCTCGACTCCGGCGCAACACCGTGAAAATACGCGCCTCGTCGAAAGAGATTCTCGCGAAAGCTTTAAACGTAATCGATTCGTCAAAGGATAGCTTGCCGCATTAATTGGAAACAGAGCAGAGGCTTTTGAAAAGCGAAGAAAAAGACAGCCGCTGCTTTGAGCCCTGACTTCGGCTCCCAATGCGACCCCTTTGACAAACTGACCTTTTCAAAGCCACCCCACATCCCCCATAGGGATTTCCTTTAACTCGAAACTTACACTCGAATCGCGGCGTTTCGCGCGATTCCCTTTTTCACTCGGTTAATGTTCGACCGCCACTTTCGAAAGGGGAATTTTCCAAAACTTTTATAAAATTTGATAGAGCCAAGAATATTGAATCCTGAAGATCTCTGTTAACTAATTGACCTAACTAACCTAACTAACGCAGTTATAGTGAAATCTCACTATCCTACAATAAGCGTGAACGAAGTTATCGGTAAGCGATCGATGAACTGCAACCGAGAAGACACCTGAACGAAGGGGTTAAACGATCCGACTATTTACTCGACGGTATCGATATCCGACACCTTTCCGTCATCGATTTCCACTTCCGCCTTCGTCGATTTCCTCTCTTCGGCTTATTACCGAGAAAAAAAAAAGTACCGTCTCGTGGAAGGTTTGGCAGCGTCCGCGCCGCCGTTGCAGACGCTCCGATTGGCGGATCGATGCGCGTGTCTGCCTCCTGGTAGGCACGTCGACCGGTTCCTGGACAAAGCGACTTGCCCCTAGCATCTTCCAGTGCAAAGGGAATCGAGTATCCTGCCGTTTCTTCTCTCCTCTCCTCGCTACTCTCCTCGAGGCGTCGCGATACCGGTCCAAGGAGATGCTGCCGCAGCAAGAGGAATAAGAACAAACCTGGAAGAGTTCGAATTCTTCGACTGGCTCCTCTGCCAGGACTCCTACGTTACGCTCTTTTTTGCCGAATCTTCGCCAATGAACATCTTCCATAGATCAATGCTTCCATTCGCCAGACCCGATTAACCCCTCCTGTTTCTTCAAACTGATGTGGAATCTATTTTCTTTGTTTCTTATTATTTGCTTTTCGTCTTTCTACTCGAGTCATTTTTCAGTGCTTCGGGACTCAGATCTGATTTGGGTAATACTCGATTCATTCTTCAACAGTGTTTTGGTAAACTCAGGTCTGATTTGGATTGATTAGTGTTTCGGTAGACTCATGTCTGGTATGTGTTTCCAAACACAGAAGCTTTGCCTTAATTTATCTTTGTCATTAATTCTTGAATTTGTCATTACTCATACGTGTTCATCCAAACATTTTTCAAATAATTTTTGGATGGACACATATCTGGTGTACGCATAGACGTTTTCAAATACAGAAGCTTTACCTTAATTTATCTTTCTAATTAATTCTTAAACTTCACGTTATTCACACGCACTCAATTGTACAAACAGCATTTCCATGAACATATCTGGTTTACGTAGCCTTTACAGCAATTTTATTATAACACATTATTCCTTGAATGAACTTTGTATGAACTGTGATAATTAACGTGTTAACGAAGTATAGATCCTGTCTTATCGATGTTGGCTATGTAATTGCTATAAAAAGAATGCAGAGTTAATTGCTCGACACGTGTTCAAACTTTAACGGCAAGTTTCAGTGCAAATATATTAAGCTAGCGACTAAAGATTATCGTCTCAACAAGGTATACGATTACGTAAATGTAAAGCTATACATAGTTCTATGCGCACATGACTATACTTGTATAGTTGTTAAGTCAAATGAAAATTTAATCGATAATTGTTATGTTTGACACATTTTGAACGACATTAACCGTTTAACCCTTAAATGCATCATTCTTGTGAAAGTATGTATTTTATAAGGTGACGATACAATTCAGAAAAGTTATTGCACTTTTGCACTTGTCACTACTCAGTGTAATATATCTTGAAACAGTCGTTCAACATGTATTGCAGCGTTATGTAGGTTCGGACGCACCTTGTGCGTCTTCCGAACAAATTGACCCACTGTCCTTAATTACAATATCCAATTTATCGCTTCTCGTATGAATTCTTTTATCCATTCCCAGTTCTACTAACCACTATCTTAAGGTATCTTAAAACCAGCTGAAATTTGAAAAATTCGGGAAAGTGCTCGGATGAATTCAGCTTTCGAAGTTCCAAGTTATCGTTTCTCTCGTAAGGATCTCGAAGAAGTTCTCGATCATTTTCCAAGATGATAGTCTGTTTATCGGTCAATCGTCGATGTCACTGGTACGTCCGACCCTTTGTTAGCCAAGGATAACAAAGAGAAATAAAAAGAGGAGAGTTAAGGACGATGATGAAGGCTTAGAGAGCGAGGTGTTCGAGCAAGGCCAATCCGGCTCGTCCGACCGGTCAACCGAGTTCGAACTCGGCTCGCAAACAACTACGAGAACCAGCCGAGTCCCAGGATTCTTCTCGGCCCGATTCCTGTTGTTCATCGTAAAAAATACGGATCTACATGGCACGTGCAAATTCTACAATACGCGAGTTCTCGATCGGACTCGATCGCACCGAGCATTCCGAGGAACCTCGGCTTCCAGCAACTGTTTCACACGTCTAACACCATCCTTCCCCCTGCCATTTATTTCGCCAACGGACCGACAATTTCACGCTATCGCCATTTCAGTCGATTCTGAATGCGTGATTCTTGCGGACAAGTGCAATACGTTCCACTCTTGTACCGAATCTGACACGCGACGGAGTTGCAGTTCGCTTTCATAGACTCTTGTTATATTGCCATTTTTATGGTAGTGTCTACGTAAGTAGTATCTGCTTAATATCCACCGTATTAATCGATGGTGAATTTAAAGCGATTGAACGTTAAAGGTGTAACCGCACGATAACGAAAACAAGAGATGTTCTTTATTTAAAACGAAGCATAAATTCTTCAGAGTTTCTCTTTTATTCACGAGCTCCGTTTATCCGCGATGTGTCGTTTTGAAATTCAGGTAAACATGTTTTCAGTGCAATCTCGAGTGTCACCCGTAACATTCGCGGAATCTTTTCGTGCAGAGCGTCGCTTCTAATTAAAACGAAAACAAGTTCATTTCCATTACGATCGGGATTCTCGTTGTTCCTTTTTTTTTTTCCCCCTCAGCTCTGCTCGTTTCGACGGAGAATCAGGATGGTCGTGTTCGACGCGTACACACACGCGGCACACGTACGCGGATTGTCGGTGTAATTGAAGAACAAAACGTGCGAAGTTCGTGGCGAAACCCGTTGAACACGGTGCAAATTATCGTTGGTGTCGTTCGCCGATTAAAATCCTCGTTAAAGTCGCGCCGTTAAAATTCTCGAGTTTCGCAACAACTGTTGCCACGAGGTTGAAGCGAGACGTCGACGAGGGAAACGAGGAAAAATCCTGAATAAATTTCGTGTCTGCTAACGATGCTGTACCGAGAGTCGCGAAAGAAATATTCGTTTCAAAGGTACGAATTTAAAACGAAAATATAAAAACGAGTAAAAAGAAGAACAAGAGAGTAGATATTAAACAAACCGACGTGTGTGTTGTGCGTTTTCTTCTACGAGACCTTTCATCCTCCTCTTTTTGTGCCATTTCGCTTTGGTTTCGTACGGATAACGAATATCGCGTTCGTCGTTTATCATTGTGCGTCGCATCGCGAAACGAAACGAATAAAGAAATTGCCACGGGACTACGTTCCTTCGAAAAATTACGCTCCGCGGAGGGAAAATATTCCGCCCGGCGTGTACGTGCCTCGAACCGGAAGCATTGATTGCTACTTCCTCTCTGCCAGCTCCTCCGCAATATATCGAGTATCGTGCCACGTATCGATCGCTTCCTCGCTTTTTGGGACGAGACCCTTTGTTTCCATCGTGGCTAGCTATTTTTGTCTTGGTCGTTCAATTTATCCAGAATTCTTCAACTTTTTTCTATTACAACGCGCACCGATATGCTGTTTACACGCGTCGACATATGTATAACACATGGATAGCGTGTTTGGTTTAGCTCGAAACGCGTCAATTTACAGCGCGTCAAAGTGCTGTGTTTTAATTTGCAACGCATCCAATTTCAGCGCACAGAAATACAACGCGTCGAAGTTAAGAATATCGACGTATATGAAAATGGCAATATAACAAGAGTCTACTGTACTTCGCCATTTGCTGAGGATACTCCGATAAACGAACATATTAAATTGTTTCGTCCCGTATCTTGAATGTCGCCAGTCATCTACAAATTCGAGAACGTAGTACTACGTGTAACGTTTCACCGCTGTCGCAATATATGCACCGAAAGAGTTATCCATTAAATATCACGATGCCTTCTTCAAGAACAGCGAAAGTCACCGTATATTGTTTCGCGGCGAAACAATAGAATTTCTCCATCGAACCCAAACAGACTAGGAGTCGAATATTTTTCGTGAAAAGCATACGAAGCTAAACCGGTCGTCGGGGTCATTTCACCTTTCACTAACCGTATCGTTCCATCGATCCGAATGATGGATCATCGCCGCCGCGTCTTCCAGTTCCAGGCGATTTATCGAAGCGCGGCAACGTAATCGCGTGTTCTAAGGATGATTGTTTGGTCGATCGCTTTATTAAGCCACGTTAGGAAAAGCCGATCGCGACACACGATAATGGAACACGACGCCTTCTACATTTATAATAACACGTTCGTTTCCACTCGCCGATAATTGCCTGTGCCGACTCTTAAATCATCGATTCCCAATCAACGATCGATTAATCTTCGCGCTGAATACGTCGGCCGACAGGACAAATCGAATTTTAGAGATTTATTTCTTTCGCGGACTGAAACTGTCCACCTTCGAAGATGATTACTCGACTGCGCTGAAACGGTTATTGCCCCCATCGATTGCTCGGTTAGTTTCGATCGATAACTACCCCGTTGGACGCTCGAAAAAATCTTCCGTTATGGTTAACGTCTACGTGTTAATTATTGTATCTTCACCGCGTTGTAATTCTATGCGCTGTAATTCAACGCATAATTCTACGCGCTGTATCTCGTAACACCGTAAGTCAACACGTAGTAACTCTTTGCATATTAACGTTGCAACATTAAACCCCGATTAAACATTCAATTGTTATTAATTTATTAGCATATCCACTGTGTTAATTACCATCAAATTATTAGTTGGAGTCCGCATCGTTTGTTTTCATCCGTCGAATTTTAGCAGGTCGATTATGGTCGAGTTATTGACTGTGCATATTGGGCACGGGTTATAGGTTAAGCCAAATTAGATTCGGTTATCACCGGCTCGGCGTCGAGGTAACAAAGTTTAATACAGCGGTGTGTTTTCTACGTGACACAAGGTCAGAAATTATCACGTGTTTCGATATGCAGGGACCGTCAGGTAATAACGTAGTACTACGTGTTTGCATACGGTGCCGAGATAGCAGCGCGAGACGATTCAGTCCACGCAGCCGGTACAGCCGATTAGATTTCAATGGAACATTCACGTAGTCGACGTCGCAAACGAGGAGGCGTAGCCATCGGTGAATATCAATAGTCGCTTAAGGATTTCGTCTCGCACGCGATCAACATCCACGTTATTCTAATAACACAGAACCCTGCCCGGTTAATCGATTAACATTAACGTTCCCGCGACGCGTCGCGCGAACCTAACGCAACTGCTGCCTCTCTAATTACCATAGATTACCCGATATTACAATGCCCGGCCAAATATTTGCGTTATCTAAAGATTGAACCGTGAGACACTGCAGTTATTTCGAACGATAATACACTGGATACTGTTAGTCGACAAAAACGGCTCAATCGATGGAGCCGATGAAGATACTACGGATACAAGAGACGAGTAATCTTGATATTTGCCGCTAATTTTCAGCTAGAAAATTTCTAATTTTGTATTTCACCGTCTGTCACACTTCATTCTTGATTCCTTTATCGTATCAGTTCTGAAATATAATTTAGTACTCTATATTAACAATCTATACAATCATGTGTCGGATAGGTACGATTCTAATTAACGCGATTAAAATTGAATTCCAATATGTAAAATGTAGATAATCTTTGGAGCATTGTACGAGCTGAAAATATTTCGGTGTTCGTCAATTTACATTTCGGTATTACAATTCGAATTAGCGGATAACCGGAAATTACATTGATGTTTAGCAAGGGATCTGTGTAAAAGAAAAGCCACAGGACTGTTTGGAAAATGGTGCCGGACCATCGATTGGCTGGAGATACGTCTGATGAACAATTAGCTATTGTCGGTGTTTGATAGCTTTTCTCTTCATCGATGTTCGATCGACGGAATGGAGTGAAAAACGTCGAAGCTGAAGAGTCGCGTTTATTTTTTTTTTTTCGAATTTGAAAAGAGGAATGACTGATTCGATTTTCGCGCGTTTAACGGCGCGACTGTTTCATTATCGGGACTGCAGAAGAATAACTGTAATTGTTTCGTGGATTAAATGTAATTAAAAAGTTAAAACAATTCGGCGCCGGATAATTCTCGATTCGTTTGTGCATAAAACGCGAGCGAGTCAATTCGTCGGGGCATAAAATAGATTACCGCGAGCATCGTTTCGCGATATCGTATATCTCGCGTGTGTTGTATTTCGATGCGCTGTCGTATTTCGACACGCTGTTAACGCGCTCGATGTCGAGTTGTATTTCGGCACGTTGTGTTCCATGATGGATGTCGACGCGCTATTATTTGAATCGATACAAGTCTACTTATTCGATATCTGGAGCGCTATAATTGTTATCGCTGTAATTCGATGTGCTGCAATTCGACGCGCTGTAATTCGATAGGTTGTGATTCAGTGTGCTGTAATTTGATGCGCTGTAATTCGATGTGCAGCGGGTCGATTGCGCTGTAATTCTACGCGCTGTGATTCGATTACGTTGTAATTCGATGCGCCGTGAATCTACGCGCTGTGATTCTATTGCGCTGTAATTCGGCGCGCTGTGATTCAATTGCGCTGTAATTCTACGCGCTGTGATTCGTCGCGTTGTGATTCAATTGCGCTGTGATTCGATTGCGTTATAGCCCATCGCCCCGTGATTCGACGCGCCCTCAATCGATTGCGCTGTAATTACATCCGCTGTAATTCAAAGCATCATAATTCAAAGTGTCCTAATTCACAACAATGTAATTAATAGCATCGTAATACACCGCAATGATATTCAAAGCGTCATAGTTCAAAGCGCTGTGATTCAGTGAACTGTCATTCTCTGCGCTATAAACACGTTGTACTTCAACTCCTGATACACAAATGCATTCCAAATGAACCTATTATACATCAACGCGTTGTACCTCATCTACCATCCCGTTATATCTCACCCAACCGTATTCCGTTACATTCTACGTAATTCCATTGTATACCGCGCTGTACACGAAGGCATTCTGTCCCGACGCGTTGTACCTCTACCGGTTACATAACCGAGTTCCGTAGCTGCGCGGAACGCCGGTGCAAAATTACCCAGTCACTTTTGATGCATTTGTTGTCATCAAATATCTTTTGGTCGTTAGTCGAGTGATCCATCGATCGTGTTTCAGAAGAGATAGTTGGAAAGCAACGTCGGCAAAAGGCTGTGCTTAGGTGTTCCGAGCCAAAGCCAGCCGGACCAGTCGACTTGCATACCACGCCGGGTTCGCAGCCAGCCTCTACCTGCATTCCAACCTACCAGTCGACCTCATTCCGCCATTATACTATTTCTCATTCTCCTCGAGCCTTTTCTCTCCTCCCTCTTTCTGCTTACCACGGGTAAAAACGAATTTTCAAAGGCCACGATTCTCTGATCGGTACGCGTTTCCAGGTACTCTCGCGACAGAGTGACACGTTCTTCTGCCTCTCGAAGGGTGAACGGATTTTTATCTTAAGGAACTTTATTATTCAGCTGGTTATTAGATTGACCAGTTGTTATTCTGCGTACTTTCTTTGAGAATTCTAGGAATTTTGTTAGGATTGCGGAATTTTCAGGTCTCAGATTTGTGGAAGTCTGATTTGAGATTCTTAAGCTTACTAACTTCTGCACGAACAAGTTTGTAGATTTTTAATTTTCCATTCCTTCAATTTGCAAATTTCTTAGTATCAAAACTTATAGACTTCTAAATTTCTCATTGTCTAAATCACCAAGGTTCTCAATATCTGAATTCCTAAATTTTCAAACTTCTCACTATGCAAATTTCAAGTTTCTCAGAAAATTCGAAAGTTCCACTTTTCCAAAGCATCCCCAAATCCTAAACATGAAAACCTTCCAAGTTCCCAACTCACAAATTTCAGAATGTCCAAAATCCTCGTACCACCGAGAAACCCCCCAGAGATTTACGCGTCTCCGGCGTTTAATTCCATTAGCAAGAATAAACGTTGACGCAACGAACTACCCTTACAATTAATATCGCGTAGGAAACGTCAGATATTTACGAGCATCGATAGAGGCAAGAAAGCGGCCAATAAACATCCAGCTAGAACTGGAAGAGCTCGTGTTTCGATTTATAGCGGAAGCGGAAAAGCCGCGTGTACGATGGCCTGGTTCGATCCCACCCCCAACTTACCCTCTCATTTATTTCGCCTCTCGAATGCTTGGCCATCGTTCGGGTCGCGCAAAAACTTTTCGAGTGCTTTTTATCGCGAAACTTCCTCCTTCGACCCCCACCCCTGTTTTTCTCTCTAACCCCCCCGATCTCTCGAAATTACCGCGAAGTTACCGTACGAGCAGCAACTCCAGGTGGTCGACGAGTTTCTCGAGGGTGGTGGCGATTAACCGTGACTTCCGTAATTGCCGAACTTCGTGGCGTCGATTTTACCGGGGCTTCTGATTTTTCTTTTTCTCTTTCTCTTTTTTTTTCACCCCTTTTCTTGACCCGACGTCGGCGGAATGTTAAGTTTGATTTATTTCCGGTTTCTAGCGGGCTTAGCAAACTGCGAGAAACAATTCTCAAGCCGTTCTTCGGAAAGTAGGATAGAAATTTATTGTACGCTGGAGCACCAAGGGTTCGTTGTTTCCTTGGGAATTCTTAAAAACAGAAGGTTCTTCGTTAAAACTTCAAGACTTCTTCCTGGAGAGCGTGTTTCGGTTTGGTTCTCTTGTTTCGGACAACTCATTGTCTCCGGGAGGGTTCCTCCTTCGGTAATATCGCGTAACAAGCCGAAATTAACCCCCTGTATTCGGAAAATCATTTTATTCTATTCATTCTTATGTTTTTAGACAGTGCGATATTTACATGATCAAGTATTAACATTTTAGGTATCAAGTACCTGTTTGAAAAACAATTTCAATGTTCAAATATCGAAGTACCTAAATGTACAAAGTAGTACCACGTTTAAATATACAAGTACCTAAATGTACAAAAGCCTGTAACGTTCAAATATCGAAGTACCTAAATGTACAACACTACAATGTCTAAACATCAGAGTACCTAAATATAAAAAAATTTCCAAGTACCTAAATATTCATAAACCTTCAATCTGAAAGCTGCCATCAAACTATTCACGTATGAAATCCCCCCGAATAAAAAGTCAATGAAAACTCTGTGTCGACACGAGCGAAACAGGAAGATCGAACGCAAAGAAGCCATCGGATGATTTTTCTTTCTTTGCCGTTCAATCGAAACGTCCACCGAGACGAAAACCTCGGTAATCAGTAGGTACTCGTTCCCGATCCGTGAAGCTTAATGGATTCCTCGGTCGGCTCGGAGGAAGCTAATCCGTCGAAATGAGGGGAAAAAGGGCGAAGGCGGGCGACGAAGGGAGAAGAAACAGCGAAGAAAGAAAGAAAGAAAGAAATCGAGAGCCGATGACGTAGTGCCGTGACGAAAGTGGCCGGCCTTAATAAAGCAGCCAGGGTAATTTACAGAGGTTGGCCCGACTCGGGGTGAAACTTGTTCGGAAGTTGAGCCAGCAGCGAGCTGAGACAATGCTAAACGGGAAGCTCATAGCGAAGCATCCACTTTTGTTAATGGAACCACCGGCAAAAGTGTCTGTGCCGTGGTTCGTTAGCCGGTTAGATCGATTAATTATGCTTGTTATCGTTCGCGGAACGCTTTCTTGCTATCTGTTCGCTTCGGTTTATCTTGCGAGTAAACCTGCTCAAATTTTACAGTTTATCCGTTCGTTAATTACCGCTTCGACGGTTTAAGTAGTCGTTAACGTTCTAGCAATGAAGGATCACAACCGCAAGAGGTAATAGAGAGGGTATAAAAAGAGTTTTCTATTTTCGAACCGCGATCGTAATATCGCTGTATCAGCGAAATGGCCACGGTATTAGAGATAAATCCGCAACACTGATTCACTCGAGCAATCTCTCGATTATCGACAGAGCGTTACAAATTCGATTTTTCTCAAGGAATTAAGCGACTAAGCGAACGTATAACTCGCCGGGAAAGAAAGGAGATAAAGCGAGGGTGTCCCGGCGACCAGTACCTTTATTTCGTACGTGCATGCGATTAATCGAACGAGTTATCGTTTTTTTCTTGTCGTTAATAGACGCTAATATTCGACGATTTCATGCGTAACGAGGTATCGACAAGCGTGCGAACGCCGCTACGAAAGAGAAACACTCGGTAATCGAGAGTCCACATGGGTACGCTTTAATGTAGCTTAGCCATTCAATGATTATCCATGAATTCCTTAACGAGCCGTTGCACAGATACGTGATCACGGAGCTGTTACAGAGCGATCTGCACAAGATCATCGTCAGTCCGCAGCATCTTAGCCCCGACCACATCAAGGTCTTCCTCTACCAGATCCTTCGAGGTGAGTGAACAATCTTTTTATATTATAACTTTTTCTTTCGAAACGTTTGTTCGTGTTACTTTTCTAATCGTTTTTGGGAATTTCGCGTTCATCGGTTTATTTCGTCGACGATCTTTGATCTTCTGATATGGAAATTGTATTGTGGAGTTTGTCTATAATGTAATTTCGAGAAATCGGAGATATAATAGGGTATTGAAATTCTAGGAATTTACAGATTTTTTATTTGCGGGAACGTTTCGGTATGTGTGGGAATTGTGAGATTGAGATCGTTTAGGGACCCTAAAGTACTCGAATCCAAGAATCAGAATCGAAGGAATTCTATGAATGTCCATAGAGCAGAGTAAAATCAATGTATATATTATTAATCTT
Organism: Megachile ligniseca; assembly: GCA_945859555.1. Classification (NCBI taxonomy): domain Eukaryota; kingdom Metazoa; phylum Arthropoda; class Insecta; order Hymenoptera; family Megachilidae; genus Megachile; species Megachile ligniseca. The sequence continues at coordinate 11,950,258 of OX243778.1, forward strand.
GGCGTATAATAACCAAGTTTCATAAAGTATTACACGGTGATCAAGAAATTGCCGCTAATTTGAGAAGCAATTAGCCACCTGCTTATAAGCTGTACGAGGATGTCCGATTCCCTGACAGGAACATCATACTTTCACCGGTGATTTCACACTCTCAGCGAAGGGCATCATCATCGTGTCTCGCCTTTTACACCAGATACTCGCACATTTCCGTTTCGTTTCGCGGTTTTTGCCAGACCTTCGCGCGTCCACCTGCGGCCTCTAATCGGCCTCACGGATGTATAGGACGCTTCAAAATAAATGCACGATCGATAAGCTATAAATTCCGCTGGATTCGTGACGTTATTTTCGTTGGTTCTGTTAAATTTAATATCCGTGTAACGTGGCGAAAACTAAAGTGTCGCGATTAATTTCAAGAATTTGCACGAGAATATCCGTAAAAGTTTCGGTATGCCCAAGAGTATTCGCCAAAAAAACGCCCTCCTCCATTTTTAATAACCGTCTCCTTGTTCTTTGTACCGTAGCCTTTTATGCATATAAAACCTATATAACCTCGAGCCAGGACCAAAAGAGACGTAAAAAAAAAAAAGGAGGAGGACGAGGCTGGAACGGTTCACAATTATAATTTAGACCGAAAAAAGAACCGGCGGACGGAAAGTGAGATGGATCGTTTTGCTCGATGACCCCGTAAGAAACGCGTTGAAAAGCAAGGACCACGGAGACATCAGGCGTTTAGACTTTTAAATGAGAAAGGATTTAATGTTAACAAAGAGGCCGAAATAAACGGGGACGATGTATCGCGGCCTTCGAGCGTCTACGACATTAATCCCGGAATGAGACGAGTAACTCCGAGCTGATAACGGTTATCAAAGTAATCGAGCAGAAACTACCGGAGAACGGGAACGTTTATCACCGAGGTGTCACGAGGATTATGATAAACATTGTTCGGTGTAATTTGTTGAAAACGGGAATTATTTTCTTTTTTAACACTGGAATTACGGGATTCGTCAGAATGACGGACTTTAGATTTCTTATTATGGAAATTAGTCAGAAGCTTTTGGCAAAATATAAATTCCTTCACAACGCGTCAAGAACACAACACACCCTGATCCATCGCTTCTTCTCTTAACACAAGAAGAATCCGCTAACTGTGAAAAGTTTAGACAAACCACATAATTGCAATAGGATCCTGAAAGTTCCTAAATAACGTACGTCAAAAATAATTGTAATTATTCAAGAAGTACGAACAATTCTCACCAGGATATAACAAATACCTTCGACCAAGAACAAGGTAATCACGAAACAATTAAATGGCGATCCATGAATACATTTTCATGGAGAAGCTCCAGTTGGAGATAGTTCTCTGTAGAGGCAGCAGAGTCCTTTGAAATGAAATTCCATGGGGGATATGAAGGTTCCTATGGTACGCGAGTAACGACACCACTCGCGTTGGTCCTTCAGCGACAACCCTTTTATCCGACTGAGAATCAAAGTCGTATTTCAGTCAGATCAAAACCGAGGAAATTTCTTGTCCACCCTTCGGTGTATTTTTGCGTCTCTACTCTTTTGCCTTCTCTAACGACTCGCCCCATCCCCTCGATCCACACTCTACTAGTTTCAACTTGGTTGCTTTCCGTGCGGTTTGCGAATAAGAGGATGAAAATGTTTTTGTGCTGGTGGTAGTACTTGTGGCGGAATAAAAATTGTAGAAATCTAGTTAAGTTGCGAAGTGAAACTTGCAAAGAGAAATTAATGACTTCTCCGATCATTGATGTAATTTGAAGAGAAGGGTGTTATTCGTTTAATTGGTAGTAACCGAAGGGTTGAGAAATTAATCAGCACGATGATATACTCGGTTATTTAATGACGACAGTTTTTAGGAAAGTTCCAAGATTAAAGCAAAATGTCTGAGCGCGATGTTTCGATCGAGTAAAGGAGCAGAGCATCTCCCTCTTGAAGCGAGATCGTCGCGTAATTATTTTGAAAAAGCCTCGTGTCTGCCAGCTTCCTCAACTTTGTCCCCGTGCTTGAAGAATGTCGAGTTAATTAAACCAGCCGCTCTTTTTCCAAAGCGCTCGCTCGAAAGCATTACTCGAAAATCTTACTTTTAAAGCGGTCGTTGATTCTTTCGCTACCCCTGGCTCGGCGACGCTCTTCTTCGACAACCCCTGCGTTGTTCGCCAACCCTCTTACAAATCCGCGAATATTCTTCCTCCCTTTCTGTCCATTTTCACCCAACCCCGCCGAATGCAAATAACGGAGTGTACGCGTCGCTAGAGAGCGAAATTCTCGATGCGAAGTAATAATTATCGACCCTGCCGACAAGGAGGGGGTGGCTGCCACAAATGTTTCCGTCGCTCGATAAAATTCACGGAATTCGCGAATTGCTTCGCTTTCGTTTCGACTCGACGATTTGTGTAATCGTGTTTATTCAATTTGTTAGGGTTATTAGGAGTGGGTCATTGGATATCCCTTTTTTGATTGCGGAAATGTGAAATAATTTGGGTAATGTTATTTTGGGGGTGTTAAGGGGTTAGTTTTTGTTGTATTTTAAGGGTGTTACTATTATTGGTAGTGTCACTATTACCACTAATGTCACTACTATTACTACTACTACTACTTCTACTTCTACTACCACTACTGGTACCACCACTACTACTACTACCACTACTACCATTATTACTAGCACTATTACTACCACTGCCATTACCAATATTACCATCACTTCCACTACTACTACTATAGTGGTGATACTAATCACCACTACCATTACTGTCACATTACTACGACTACCACTCTTACTAGCATTACCACTACTACTACTGGATTCCTCAATTAACGTACTAATTTCTATACAACACTCAGCACCAAATGTGTGAAAAGGACTTCAACAGCCAAACTCAAAATTTCAAGTATTACAACCCTTCCAATTTCAAGTATTGCAGCTATTCAAATTTCGAATACAACAACCCTTCAAATTTCAAGTAACATAACTCTCCAAATTTCAAGTAACGCATCCTTCAAATTTCAAACATCACACCCGTTCAAATTCGAAGTAACGCAACCGGTTTCCAAAGGTGTCCATAATCGTCGAAGAAACTCACGTCCAAAGACGTACCGTAAAGATCGTTTGCTAAAAGAAAGAGAATAAAGTGCAAGAGACAAAAGAGTGCGAGAAGAGGAGCAGACGCGAACAGCGAGGAACATTCTATCGAACAAGGATCAGCTTAATTAAAACATCATGCAGAAGGATAGTAAGTAAGGAAGCAAGGTAGAGGAGGAGGAGAAGAAGCGAGGTTAAGCAAGAGGAGGAAACGAAGAGGAGAGGAGAAGCCCTGGTGGCGGCGGGCGACGGGCGGCGAGCAACCGACCGGATGACGGGGTCTGGGGTCACGGATGGGCGGTGGCAGGACTGGTTTCGGACCAGTCAACAGAACAACGCCAGAACCCTGCTCTATCTGTCCGGGATTTACGTGTAATCTTCTACCGGGTGGGTTACGTTTCAACCTTCGAAACGCTGCTCATATATTTCGACGCTGATATGTGGCACTCGGGTCGTGTAATAAAATAATCGAATAGTATAATAAACTGAATGGTAAAATAAAATAATAATGGTAGAATACCGAATTAAGGAAATAGTGACATGATAAAATGATGAGATTGTACGAGAATAGAATTAAATAATACAGAAAACTGATGAAGCCCAATGGTAAAATACGGAAACAGAAAACTATAATGATAAAAACATAATATTGTTTAGGAAAAGTGAGTATGAAATTACAGCAGGACAGTAATACAAGGAATCACGTTGAATTCACAGCATATAAAATTTGCGGCGCGTTGAATGTGAATGCGTTGAATTCCCGGCACGTTGAATTGGTTGTGGATTAAAATTGTGGAGCGCTGATTTCGTGGCACAATGAATTTTCAGCGTGTTCAATTGGTAACGCGCTAAATTAGCAATGCGTTAGATCAATGAGACGTTGAATTCACGGCGTGGAATTCGTGACATGTTGGATTTGCGGTGCGTTATGTTAATGGTACGTTGAATTACCGATGCATTGAATTTGCAGCGCGTTGAATTCACGGCATATTGAATTTACGACGCGTTGAAATCATGACATATTGAATTCGTGGTGTGTTGAATTTGGGGTGCGTTGAATTTGCGGTGCGTTGGATTTGCGGTGCGTTGAATTCACAGCGCGTTAAATTATTGCCGCGCTAGATTTCTGGTGTGTTACTGAGACACACTGAGATGGCGGTGCGTTAAATCCACAGTGCGTCATATTCGCGGCGCGTTAAATTCTCTACTTGAACCAATATCCCTATCATAAAACGAAGAAACAGCATCATAAAATCAGTGAAAACCCTAATATACCTTTTGACGTAGAAGCGACGTTGTTCGCATCCTAGAACCTGTATCCTGCGGATGGTGTCGCGACAACGTAACAACACCGAAGTCGACCGTTGACAAATTACCCTCGAAAACTCGCACGGCGAAAGATGAACAAAACTATAGACACGAGGATGATGTATGAACGCGGCAGCTCCCATACTTTCCGTGATACGCGATAAACAACGAGGCAGAGACACCGGTTGCCTCCGTCTCCCTTCCCGTCCGTCTTTGACGAATTAATTTCGACGACAGCCTCGACGAAAACGACGCCCACGGCGCTCCTTCGAGCGTGTTAACGATCACGTTTCTCGACAGGTTGCAGCCGACGCTGCCTCTAAACGCTGGAATTTCGCTCGCCGGCTCTCTATTGAAACTGCGAGTTTGCGTACTTAACGCCGTGAATGGGCTTGATGAGGTTCGAAAGCAAAATGGGCGTTGCATTTGTCTGCTGTTTCCGAACGACGCAACTTTTTTACACCGTTACACGTGAAATTGTTACGGATAAACGAAAATCACGATTGGGTCGGATCATTACTGATCTGGTCATTATCGTGTCATTACACTGCTGGAATTTTTGTAGAGTCTCTACAGAAATGGTCTCTAAACATTGCCGTCACATTGGGGAGAGATTAATAACGATGGAAATTATATTCAATAAGTAGTAACAGATGTACTGAAAATGTTGAGATTTTCTCTTCAAAATGAAATCTTTTAACTGGAGAGTTAAGGCTTTTGTTATTTGTAGACCCAATCTCAACACATAGATTTTTGCTCATTAATTAAGACAAAATTTCAGCAGATTCTGTTTTCAATTGTACAATTGTTTTACAACAATAAACACGACGATGTACGACAATGTCTCAAAGTACGACGATGTAAACGATTCACCGGAGAAACCATTTTCCTTTTCTGACCTTCACTGAAATCCAAGAGAGCAATGTCGCGTCTAATAGTTTTTTAAGGACGCGTTCAGGCTCCTCCACCGTTTCGACCGTGGTCCTCTTTAATTAAGGCAAGTTTGAACTTTTTCAAACGAGATCACGATATTTACCGTGGGCTTTCTTCGCCGTGAAAAGAAGCTTAACGCTTCGCGCGTTATCCTTTGAGGCCCTTAGTTTCGTCGACTAAAGCGGAAAAGAACCGCGTCGCGAACAAAACTGCGGCCATTCAGGACCCGTCTGCCGTGAACCAGCGAAATAATGCGAGGGATTTCTTTCCTATTCGTTGGCCGCTCGCGGGATCATTTTAATTAGAGGACCTTCGCGCGGACCGATTGTCGCGAAGAAAAAGTTTATTAGCTTTTGTTTCTTGCGGACAAAAGTTTCGATAACTAACTAATAATAGTAGAGTGACTAATATCTTATGGGGTCGTGAATGACCCCACTATATCAGTGATAAGATTGAAATGTCACCGCATCAAATTAGAGTGTTTGTAATGAACTGGTAAGACGATGTCTGATCAGTGATACTTATACTACTTGCAAGTAGTACGAGTTTGCGAAAACGCCGACAAGTCTTGACTACCGCAAACTCAGTTCACTAAATACGCCTTTAGTTCTTTAATTTCTAATTTCCATTACATATTTTAAATTGCATTAACTCTATCGCTGCAAAATGCTTGTAATGTTAATATACTTGTAAAGCAATAATTATTACAAAATTCGATAACTTCGAAATAAAAGTTCACACATTTCACTTAACAGACCCAAACCTTTTATGTAAATAAGTACACAATGATTTAAACAGTAATTTAAGTTAACAAATTTTCGTTCGCTGTTAAAATTTCAGTTTTATTTACTCGAAATTCCGAAATTCTTTGCGTCGACGTTCCGCTTTGAGCAGATGTCGAGAAATTTGAAAAATCAAGAGCGTGCGAATCGAAGCATTCTTTAACCGGAAGCTTCGGTGTTTCAAAAACGTTTTCGAAACTCGCCGCAACGTTACGTTTTCCCACGGAAATCCCGTTTCACGTCGAAATCCCGGATGCACGCGTTGGCCAGCGAGCTCGATGGAAATAGATACAATTACAAAGGATTAATTAAAAGCACCGGCAGCCTTTTCGATGGCGCCGTTCGTTAGTTTCTCTATGCGATCGTTTCGTGCGTCGATTCGTCGAGCAACGTTTTCGATTTTCAACGTTTGAACTCGCGCGTTTTTATTCGCAAAAAATACTGCATGCAATGTTTCCTTTATTTTTTCGATCGCAGGAATTGAAATCCGGTAATCGTTTATTCCCTTTCGATTATTTAATCGATTCTTTTAATCTCATGTCCAAAAATTCAACAGTCGGGCAACGACTCCATAACTGTTTTGTACGAAAATGTTGGTGAACGTTTGACGTTCATCAATTCAACGCGTAGAAAAATTTAACACCCTAAGAACGTGTAATTACGTCCATCACGTAATTAAACGAAGAAATTCGATTTTTCAGTCTAATGATAAATTTGACGATCGACGAAATTGTCGAACGCCACTTTTCGAAGCAAGTGTCCCGACCGAGTAACAGAACCACAAATGTTAACGCATGGCGAGAAACTCGAACGTCGAGGTTGGATTTCATTAACGAGCGGTTAATTAAGCGACCGAATTAAACTAGCATCGGTGATTATGAGCGCGAAACCTCATCCGTTCGGACACGTGGCCAGACGATTTAAAATCGAATTATTCCCGTTTCACGTATCCGGGATCGACTTTTATAGATTGACCCGGTTTCCTCGTCACGAGTGTGTCTGCTCTTCGCTTCACCTTGCTTCGACCTACCTAATACCGTTATTTATATTCCGGAAAATTTTTGTATTACAAAAATAAAACAGGGTGACGCTCCGCAAATTATTAAACCCGAGTCGATTTCGTATCGAAAATGTTTTATCACGTTGTCTTGATAGCTAGAAAAAGATTCTATTTACGTTGCCGACCTACATCCTTCGTTGTCCCAATAACGATCAGCTGTTGTTCCGAAGGACGTAAATCGAGTCTCGGGGAATTTCGATTAAATATGGCCGGTTTTTAGGCCGATGAATGCAATTAATTCGCGGAAAAAAGAAGCTGAAGAGCGTCGACGGTGAAGCCTTTTAACAACGACGTCGGATTAACGAGCTTGCAAGGTCTGCACTAGCTGGACGTATCTCCATGACAGAATTTCCTACTGTTAACCGATTTCGCTAGCTTTCTTTTTAAGTATATCATTATTTTTAGCGGGTATGTTTTAAATTAATAGTAATAGTCATGATGTCGGTACTGATATCAGTAGGGACAATACTCGAAATCCTAATAGGATACTTCGGATAAAATGTATAGCGGTTTAACGCGACGCGAATTCGGTACATTGAGAATTTAATGCGCCGCGAAATCAATGTGTGGTGGATTCAACGCGCTGTAAATTGAACGAATGGAAAATTTAACAACGCGAACTGGATGTTTTGAGATTTGAACGTGTCGGGAATTCAGCGCACTGAGAACTTAACGCACCAAGAATTAACGTGTCAAGAACTCAACGTGTGGTAAATTTAACTCTCTGAGAACTCAACGCGTTAAGAACTCAACGCGTAGTGAATTCAACACTATGAAAATTCAACGCGTAGAAAAATTTAACGCGACAAGAACTTAACGCGTCGTAAATCAAATATGGTGGAAAATCAATGCGTCGAGAATTCAACGCTCTGAGAACTCAGCACGTCGAACTGCATCGCGCACACAACGTGCCACTAAAATCAAGTACTTGTAATTCAACGCTTAAATCCAACGCACCGCGACTATGCTCGGACAATTCGACGTACCGCAAATTCGACGCACCGTCACGCAACCAAAACCATTTAAGCCGCACAAAAGCCATAAAACAAGCGTAAAGATAAGAACGAAGGAAGTCGAAGAAGCAACGAAAGACGGGAGGAACGATCGAAGCAAGAAATGACCTTGAAGTTAATAGCCAAAGCGGTTGGTCCTTGAGTTTCGTAAGATGTTCGTAGCTGGAACCGGTGCCTGTCGACCTCATCTGCCGTCCCTGGCGAGAAGAAATGAGGAATCGTGCACGCATATAGTCAGGGTTCGGGTGCGATGAACCCGATAACGCCGCCTCGACCGATGTAAAATCGTCCTGCCGTAACGTATTTCAACTTTTTCCCGCGAACAACAGTCGCCGTTATATCGCCACGACCGCTGATAGCAAATGATGTCGTTTCGACGTGTTCCCATGAAATTGCCAATGTCTTCGGACCCGGTGGTTTCCCGTTCAATCATTGAACCGCGTTCGTACCGTTCAAACGATATCGATATATATAATTTCGACGATGAACACGATCATCGAGGATTTGTCTGTTTGCTCCGACGTGAGAATGCCTCCTCGATCACTGTTATTTCTTTGCGCTGCCTGCGGTAGCTTCGATCGATGTTTTTTGCCTGTCGGGACGTTGCGATTTTCCGATTTGTAGAGGGATTTGGGGATTTTGAAGAGTTTGGAAGGTGAGGATTTGGGGAATTAGGGATTTGTAGGTTTTGTGGATTTTGGATGTTGGGAATTCGGTGATTTGAAGGACTGGAGGTTTGGGACTTGGGAACATGGAAAATTTGGAAATTTAGGAATTTGGGGAGCGAAGGAGTTGGTCATGTGGTAATTTGGGTATCTGGGTATTTGGGAAATTGAGGAGTTGAAATTGTGGTAATTTGGGGATTTGAGTATTTGGGAAGTTAGAGATTCGGGAATGTAGGAATTTGGGAGGTGAAGAAATTGGACATGTGGTAATTTGAGGATTTGAGTATTTGGGAAATTAGGTATTTGGAAAGTTAGAGATTTGGGAAATTCAGCATTTCTAGATTCGAAGATGTGAAGAGTTGGGAATATATAAATTTGTGACATTACAAATTAAAAAATTTAAAGGTTTGATACTTAAATTAAAAACTTGTACATTTAAGAACTCAGAAATTTAGATAACATACCAAATTGAAGTTGAAATTCAACTACAAAATAAAAATTTGCTAAGTTAACTCAGAAACATTCGAATCCCTCAATTTGCACGTTTGTAAATTCCGTGTCGGTAGTTTATCGAACAGGCTAAAATATTGACAAGATAGAGGCACTAAGTGCGAGAAGCCTGAAATGTTGTCGATACATATTGATCGTCCGAGGACTCCATTAGCTGGAATTTTCATGAAATCGATGGTCGACCATCTGTTAACTGTTTGTTGTTTCAATACAGTGTACAGAGAGAGAAATTCCGTGGCATAGGTTCGGTCGGTTATCGGCCGGGTCGAAAATAAACTCGTCGTGACATCGAGTTCTCTTCTCTTTGTTTACCACGTAATTCTGGCTATGCAGCGAGATTGCGCGCGAGTTTCAAAATTAACCGCAAGGTCAGCCAGAGAATCGGTCATCCGAGAAGCGATCTTGCGAGGCATGGTCGAGGTCAACCTCCACTTTTACGATTTTCCAGAGTACAACGAATTCTTCATTTTTCTACCCACATCCTCTTATTTTCTTCATTTTTTTCTGGGTTCTAAATTTATTGATTTCTAAATTTCTACATTTAATTGTTGAATCTTGTAATTTTTGTATTTGTTAAATTTCTAATTTCGCAATTTTTTATTTTTAAAGTTTTTATTACAACCAGTGTCGCACACTCTTAAAACCATCAAGTTTATTTTTAGAAATATTCTTGAACATTGCAGCTGTTCATTGCGAACAATTTGTACATCCAAATTTCTCTATTCAACATAAAGTTCAGTGGGTCTGGACAACCAGATTCTCGCGTAAAACGAAACCACGTGGAACGACGCTCCGTAAATCGAGGGACGATCGTTTCACGCGCGATTAACTTGAAAGTTATAAAAACTATCTACCACGAATCGAACGGCAATCAAATAAACGACGAGCCTTAATTACGGTAATAATCTGAGCCTTAGTCGAGAAGTAATCGACCGAGCTTTCGAAGTTTCTAAAATAAATTTGCTGTCCCCACTCGCGAAAACAGTTTTGAGAAATGTGTGTCGAAAAATCTGTCGACCCTCCCCGTGGATCGAGTATTTATAGCGCGATATTTCTAACCGAGTGAAAATAGTAGCTTACGAGAAGGTCGTCGACCTATTTGTTCCTCGTTTTCCCGACTTTCATCGCGGCTTTTAAACGCATTAATGGGACGCGTCTTCATTAATCCGTGTGTTAACTTTCATCAAGATAAGAATTAATCTGTGTCTGTACGTTTATTTATTTTTCACCGCCATGTTTCAAAAACATGCTTATATTAGAAACTTTTCAACTAGTAATTTTTAGTTGCTGTCTAAAATAGCAAAAATCGAATGCTAAGTATTCGAAAAATAAAAAAAAATAATGAAAAGGTAATAATGTTCTAGTAAATGAAAATAGTTGTTGAACAAGATCGTCCAGGGAGTGGATGACTATCGCAAATTTTCTCGTGGTCCATTGGAAAACTGGTTTGACGGTGTTTCTCCCGCGTAAAACACGATCTAATCCAGGCTGGAGCACGTGCTCGCATCCGATCGTCGTTCGCGCGATTAATCACTCTATTACATTAATCCGTCGACGCAATTTATCTCGCAGGACGTGGCGGCCACGCGTAATGGCTGAATCCTGCGACCACCGGTGTATCCTTCGAGCACCTCGATCGAACCTAACACGTTCCCCGTCCACCGTTAATTAAAACCTAACTGATTCGACGCGACGCGAGCTTTTCAAACAACTATCCTGATCGCGTTCAATACGAGACGCCATTTGCAGATTGTCATACGAGACATTCTTCACTGGATTTATCTTTCACTGATCAATTTTTCATTTTCTTGCTTTTTGACTTTAAATGTTTCAACGTTTTATTATTAGAGGTACGATTTGTTAGACGCGTCAGTATTACTATTTTGTATTCAGCGGTTGACTATGCAAATTATAATTGTACCTAAACTACAAATATTGAAATAAAGTATTAAACATTCGAGTAAGATTTGTTGTATTTGAACGGTGCGTCACGAGTGCAACTTGTGAAGGTACAGCAAGGGTTTAACGTCCGCAATATTTGCAGAAATATCGAACATCCTAAAATTCATTATAAAAAATAATCCCGGTATCCGTTGAGCAGCTACGAAGACACTGTCGGTAGCAGCGTAATTATTTTAATCCCTGAACATCGCGTCGCGACGGCGTCGCGACCAATCGGGCATCTCCGACAATGATACGTCGTAAAAACGCGAGTCTTTTCATTTTCACGACCGAGTACCGCCTTGTTGATAAACGAGGAGCTTCCTGGATGGAAGGAGCCGCGAGAGAGAGAAAGAAAAAAAGAAAGTAGAAAGAAAGGGGCGAAACGGTGAAGGTGAAACGATGGAAAGTTGAAAACGGATAGTCTGGATGAGAGACAGAGACGCGGAGGATGAAAAGGGTGGCAGAGGGCGGTAAGAGGGAGAAGTTGGCGAAGGGTGGTGAAGAAGGAAGAGAAAGAGAGAGACGAGGGGGTTGCAATAAGAGCAGAAACATCGGTGGCAGATGAGTGTGCCGTGCCGTGAGTCATGCCGCATTCAGACCTCGACTTTTCTCTCCCCGCAATAAAACTCGGTAATATTACCGGGGTAATCTGCCCCGTGGGTGCGTCCGGTTGTGAATTCACCCGCCGGTAATTAAAGTCTCTCGTACTTTTCTCTCGTGCTTGCTCTCTTTATTTCGATCGAGCCTACCGCTACACGCTCGCTGATAACTACAGACGATCATCCTTGGTAGTCCTTTACGAATCTTCGATTATAGATTCTCGATTCGAGATACTTGCACATTTGGAATTTTTGGATTTTGAGAAGTGGGAATTTGCAAATTTTGGACTTTCAGTATTCGGAATGTGGAAATTTAGAATTTTGAGTATTTGAAATGCATGTATTTGAAAATTTGCAATGTTGAGTATTCAAAATTTGAACTCTTTCCAAACTTGTAACATAGAACCTCAAATATTAGGGTCTTTGACTACCCACACATTTCAAATTCATAATTCCTGCACACAATGTTTTGCTCCTATTTGCAAGTTGAAGTACTCCAATATTTACACTGTCAAACTTCGGGCACTAGAAAATTTGAAATTTAAAGCTTCTATCTCGTACAGTTAAACTCTGTAATATTATCGTGGTAATCTGCCTCGTAGGTTCATCCAGTTGTGAATTCAGCCGGTAATTAAAGTCTCTGATACTTTTTCTCTCCCTATCTCCGCCGCTTGTATCTCGCAACCCTCTCTTTGATAGCTCTAAACGCGAGACCGTTTTTGTTCAGTGCTCTTTCTCCATTTCACCTGGTAAATTCACCGAATTAATTTATTTATATTATAATACATACCGTGTAGTTGGTAAAAATTTCTGTTATAATTCGTAAGAAAGAGAAATGCGTGGAGAATAATCGGAGCATAGAAGGGATTACACGAACGTTTAACCAAAGCACCGCGACGCTCGGCGTCCGTTAACCAAAGGCTTTACCACCCCTTTCGTGAAATCGAATTGCGCTTTGACGCGAGGGGTGGCCCAGTAATCTGGTCCGCATTCAACTCGCGCCCTAAACCAACCCCTTTACTTCTCTTACCTCCCTTATCGCTGCTTCGGACATATACTGGGTGTTCGCGATACACATTTCATCACAACAGAAAAAAGTTGCACATTTTACTACACACGCAGTGACCTACATCAACTTTTTATTGCCGCGTTATTTTTCGAGAAACCTTCGGTCGTTCCATTTTTAGACGCTATGTATTTTTGAATGTACGAAAATGTGTTTCAAGACGAATGTATTGTGTGGCGTAGGTGTTGCTTGAATATTATCGTCCAACTTTTCTGAGAAATGTTTTTTTTTGCAAATACTGTGGTCGTTGTAAAAAGATCCTCAGGAATAGTGGTCAATCCAAACAGTGGCCACTGCAAACGATAGTCGTTAAGAGTAACAGTCGTCAAGAACAGTAGTCGTAAAAATAGTAGACATCAAAAATAGTGGTCCTCCCAAACGGTGGTCGTCATAAGCAATAGTCGTTAAAATTAATAGACGTCAAGATCGGTAGTCATCAAAAAGAGTGGTCCTCCAGAACGGTGGACCTTACTAACAGTAGCTCTCCCAAACAGTAGTCCTCCCAAACAGTGGTTCTTCCAAAAAGTGATCCCCCCAAACAGTGGTCCTCCCAAACAGTGATCCCCCAAACCGTGATCCTACCAAACAGTGCTCCTCACTAACAGTAGTCCTCCCAAACAGTGATCCTCCCAAATAGCGGTCCTCCCAAACAGTGGTCCTCCCAAACAGTGAACCCCCCAAACAGTGGTCCCCCCAAACAGTGATCCCCCCAAATAGTGGTCCTCCCAAACAGTGATCCTCCCAAATATTGGTCCTCCCGATCTTCCCAAATAGTGGTCATTACAAACGATAGCCATTAAAAATAATACTAGTCAAAAGCAGTATCCCCCAAATATTTGTCGTGAAAAATAGTGGTCTTGGAAAAACAGATCGATATCTCAGCGAGCACCCTGTGCATAATTTTCATCCGTCAGTTTTAAGAGAAAGGGTGCGCAAAGGCGGGAGAAGAACAAGGGTGCGAACGCGACTTCGAAAAAGGGTTGCAGCATAAAACTGCATCGATGCTCTTCGAATCCGTCGATTTTTGTTTTTATTCGACTTTCGTAACAGGATCAGGTTTCTCGCGGAGATTCAATTTAAAACAGGTTTTAAAAATAACAGGTTTAACGGATGAAATAATAACCGACGAAGTACGAGTCTCGGTGCAATTTGTCCTTGATGACGAGCACGCATAGAAACGCGGCTTAATGCGTCAGCTCGTTTAATAAAATGTTAATAGTACCGCGAATCGTTTTTCTACCCGTAACTGACTTTCATTACTCGTCGGATGAAATGTTAAAACGATCCGGCAATAACGAGAGATAAATTGATACGGTGATTTGTCGCGTATCCGTAATGGATGATAGAGAGCCGGAATCGTTGAGATAAGGATAGAGGGGGAAAAAAAAGGAAAAATTGGTACACGTCTTTTAGCACGGCCGCTAAATACCCGGTCAGGATAATCTCCGGTGAATGCGTGCATCTGTCGAGCAAAGCGAAGAGCCTCTAATGACTAGGCGCGGGAAATTTTCGAGGAATCGAGGTCGCGCATTTCGCTCGACGAAAACCGCGCTGTCTTCCACGCTCGACATCCGGAACGTTTCGCTTCAGCTTCTGCTCGGGCCGCGATGCAAAATTAGGTCGTTTTCAGATACACCACCTTTTATGCCTCTCAAACGCCCGATACAAAATTATGGCTTTTACCTCGCCTTTTGACTCTGCGTTTCATTCGCCAAATTTCAAAGATAAAGTATATTTCGATCTTCAAGTATTAGAAATCTGAAGTCCACCATAACTTAACTATTGAAAATATTCAAATATTCAAATTCTATACATACCTAAACATTTAAACTTCTCTGCTTAAATACACAAACAAACCTTCTTAAAAATCTGTAATATAAAAAGGTTCCTAAAGCTTCCGTGCTCATAAAAGTCCATTTCTCTGTTTGCAGGGTTGAAATACCTTCACTCGGCCAGAATCCTTCACAGGGACATTAAGCCAGGAAATTTACTCGTGAACAGTAATTGCGTATTGAAGGTAAGCCTATAATTTTCTAAATGACTTCATTTGAAAATCCCTTACCCGACGCGGTTATTCTCGGACTGTCGGAGAGGAAGAAAAGGAAATAATGAAAATTTGTTGGAAACGCACAGATCTGCGACTTCGGTTTGGCTCGAGTGGAGGAACCCGACCAGAACAAGCACATGACTCAGGAAGTGGTGACGCAGTATTATCGTGCACCGGAAATCCTGATGGGAGCACGGCATTACACGGCCGCCGTGGATGTTTGGAGCGTTGGTTGCATTTTCGGCGAACTTCTTCGCCGGCGGATTCTCTTCCAGGCACAGAGTCCTGTGCAACAGGTTAGTCCTTGCACCTCTCTTGTCCTTTGAGACCCTCTCCAAATTAACGAACTTCCTTTGCGAACACCGACAGCAGCTTCATTCGAGGATTTTAGCTCTGGGTCATTCCTCACCATTTGCAATTTTCTTTTAATCGAAATATGTTGTAGTCCATGTGAAATTAAGGGGGGTTTAAGTCATCATTTTGCGGGTTTCAAATTTGTTAACAAGCCTTCAAAATTTCGTTCAGAATTTTTTTTCTCAGAAACTACGTATCCGATCTAGCTACATTTTGTTTTGTTTTATTCATAATGAATTGGGCTATAACAAAATATTTTTTTCGACTTGGTCAATTTCTTTTGTAATATTGGAAAATTTAAACAAATTCTTTTTCTGCGTTTGTTTGAAAAAGGAGTGTAAATTTAACGTGGACACACATTATTTGAACGTTGTATATGTAGAATTTTTATGGAAATTATTGGGAGTATTCTAGCAGTAAAAGTAGCCTTTTATTCGTAAGTCGCTGCTATAAAGATGGTGAAGGGTTGGCTTCCCTTCCGTTATTTAATGCTCTTTCATTCATTTGTCCTCCGATGTCCGTTGAAGTTGGCAACGATCAGAGTTTAAAAGGGAACACGTTTTCGTTGATTCGCAGCTGGAACTGATCACAGAACTGCTCGGCACACCAACCCTCGAGGACATGAGGTATGCTTGCGAGGGTGCGAGATCCCACATGCTCAGGCGTGCACCAAAGCCACCCTCGTTGACGGCCCTCTACACCCTCAGCAGCCAGGCGACGCACGAGGCCGTCCATTTGCTCTGCCAGATGCTAGTCTTCGATCCTGTAAGTTCACCCCTCAGAGATCTCACGATTCGCGATATAATCACCGACGTCAAGGGTAGATCGTGGATCGCTAACGTTTCACGCGTTCGCTATGAATATTGGACGATTGAAATTTTATACTTTGATAATCTCCAATTTCGGGTTTCGAGGAGTTCAATATTCAAGACTTCTTGGTAGTTTTGGTATTTTAGATTTGAGAATTTTGGTATTGGGGATTTTGAGTATTTGAGAAGTTGGGATTTGCGGAGTGAGTGTTGGGAAATCTGTAATTTGATGCTTTGAGCGCTTGAATATTGGAAATTCGATACTTTGAGCACTTGAACATTGGAAATTTGATACTTTGAGCGTCTAAACATTGGAGATTTGATACTTTGAGTACCTGAACATTGAAACTTTAAATCACTAAATTTAAAGTTCTCAAATCTTACTTAAACCCTACATCGATTTTCTTAAAGAAACTCATTCTCTACTCTTGTTTATACCTCTCCAATTTTAAAGAGGCAACTTCGCAGTAATAAAAATTTCATCGGAACTTTCATCCCGTGCGTCAGAATTTACGATCCCGTTCGAAGCACGGTTCTTTTATGAAGTGTCGTGCGGATCGCGAATCGTTCATCGGTTTTTCTTTATTTATCAGACACGTGTACTGTCGGTAATATCTCGGACAAGTTTTGAACCTTAAGCTCCAGAGACATCGAACTTTCTCGAGGTACATATTTCATGTTCGACGAAAAGCAACGACGTTTTCGCGACTTATCGGTGAAGAGACGTCGATAAGGCCAGCCACTGATAACGTTACGATTCCTCTTCTCAAAGTTTCACTCTTCTCGGTAAACATGGGAGAGCAAGTACTCTAAGATCTATCGCCGCGATCATGCTGCTTTCCTCGCCGGGAAACTGACCAACTTCTCAACTGCCTTCGACTTGTTTCCCGTTGAGAATCAACTTCGATTTTCGTTCTGGGAAAATTTTCAATCCGACCAGGATTTTCGTATCGAGTAAATTTTCTGGACATAGAACAATTGCTGCTTGGAATTCTGATTAATTTAATACGAGTACCATGTATCAGTGACTGACACTGAACTTGATTTGCAAGTTTGAATACCGAACAATTTGAACTTTGAGTGTCTGAAAATTTAAAACACGTGGTTTTTCATGTTTAAAAGCTTGAGCTGTATCTACTTGAAAATAAAAAATCTTAAAAACGAAGAAATTGTTAATAACATGAAATATCTGCAATTGTAAATATTTACAAACGGAAAGTATATAATTTCGAATCGGTGAATATCATGAAGTATCCATGTCGAGAGGCAGGTAGATTTTCGCGACGTATCCACGGCAGATTTATCAGAATTTCTCCGGTAAGCGAGAAACTTACCGCTATTAGCCTCGATCGAACGATATCTCGACATCTTTGTAGGTTACTAAGTACTTATTAAATCGCGGCAGCACGCCAACGCTTGACAGCCTACTTTCCTAAATCTCCGGCTGGGATTACGTCGATATCGCGGACGACACGCTCGTTTCACGCTGGATACACGTTTTCACGCGAAAATCACCAGCCTCGAAATGTTTGAATAATGCCTTGAACTCGAGATTCGAGTAACAGGTTGAGACTCGGACGACGGAGGAATGAATAATCGACATCGCGAAGTTCTAGGACAAGCCTTGACCAAACCATAAATCCTTTCGAACCGTTCATTCGCTGCTCAACTTTTCTAATCCACGATTCCCGCCAACTTTTCGAACTGCGCGCATGACTCTGCGGCAACGAACTTTGCTGTCATTAATTACAACTTCGGATTGAACAGAAGCGAAGATACCAAGTTAACGAGCTTACGACAATTTAAATACTTTATTACCTCGCTAAAAGCGCTCGATGGAAAATGGAGAAACTTGAAGCGCTTCGTTTTACTGGGACAGGGTCACTGGGACGTCTAATCGAGGATATCTGCTAGCTACTTTCAATTTTGAGCCAGTTCACTTCTATTACATTCTTTTGATTTTTACTCTTTTTTATGTTCTTCTGGATTGAAATTGTGTTAGGAAGAATAGAAGTTTTAAATTAATTTTAATAATATGAACATGAAAATATGAAAGTATTAAGTATTAGAAAACAGGAGCTCATGAAATTGATACGTAAAAGATAAAATTTGTAAATTTAAAAATCGTAAGTTTCGAGTGAACCGCGAGTTGCACGATGCAGCCGAAAACGCGACGGGTGAATAAATCGATAATCGATGGAGCGTAGCGACTAATCCAAGTCGGGAAGGTAAATTTATTTGTCCCTGTCGGCGTTGGAGCGGTTTTTAGCCAGCGCCCAAGAGAATAACATCGTTAACTAGCCTCATAAATAGCAAAGTCTGGTGACGGACGAACGATGGTTTTGGAGAGCGCGAGGCGGCATCGTTTTATCGATCGTTGACCCGATTCACCAACTTTCCGCAGGACAAGAGGATCACCGTGGTGGATGCACTGGCGCATCCTTATCTCGACGAAGGAAGACTCAGATATCACTCGTGCATGTGCACGTGCTGCTACACCACCAGCGGAGGAATGAGACAGTACACGGGAGACTTCGAGCCGGCCACATCTCACCCCTTCGATGATCTCTGGGAACGGAAACTCACCACCGTGCAGCAGGTTAAAGGTAAGAAAATTATTTAATTGTCTATGTGTGTAATCGCGGGTTTTATTTTAGAAGTTTTCAATACAGGGTTTAAAATTTTTAGACAATTAGTGGCGGGAAATTTGAAATGTGGGAAGTTTGAGTATTCGAACTTTTCAAGTTGGGAACTTTCAGTAGTTTAAAGTGTGGAATTTGGTACTTTGAACATTCGGAAATTTCGAAATTGATCATTTGCGTATATAGTTGAAATTCGAATTTATAAGTATTTGGAAATTTCAAGTTTGGTATTATGAGTACCTGAAAATTTCAAATCTGGTGTTATGAGTACCTGAACATTTCAAATTTGGTATTATAAGTACCTGAAAATTTCAAATCTGGGACTGCGAGTCCCTAAAAATTTCAAATTTGAATTTTTGAGTAGTGTACACTTAGAATTTTAAATTTCGAATATCTGCAAATGTACAATACGTCTACTAGAGTACTTAAAAATTTGAAAATTTTAAATTTTAAATATTAAAATATTGAGATTTCGATTATTAACACCTGCGCAAATTATGCTGATACATATTTATAAGATTTTGATGATGTATTCGTGATCCAATAAGATCGTTTCGAACGTGCAACCTTGACTCGCCGAGTTATCATTCGAGTCGAGGCAGCAATAGAATTGTCAGCGAAAGGGTTTCCCAACGTGGAACGATTAACGTTTCAACTAGAAAGAAAAATGCATTGCTGTGACTCACACGTACGATATTAATAGCAACGTCTTGGACACGTGGCCAGCTACTTCGATAGCGACAACGATGCGATAGAGTCGCGTGCGTTTCATACAGAAGCCTGTGTACGAACGGTGATAAATCATCGTTTATCACTATTACAGCCAGGGAACCGTGAAGTTATCGGTACGACTTTCCACCCTTGTTAATCGCCACGAAACTGGCTTTAATATCGTCTTCAAAGATTGCACGCTATTCGTTCGTTAGCGGACAAGGGTGGCGCCTGCTACTGCTAATTACTTTTCTTTTATGTTCGAGAAAAAATTAACGATATTTTTCACTTTCGTATACTAATTACTGAATGTTGCGATCGAAGCATCTGCATTCACTATTCAGAATTTTACTGTTAGGGTATTTTATTATTGTACTATTCACAATTTCACTCTTCTACCATTCTGCTATTCTACTATTCATAATTTCACTTTTCTTGTATTCTACTGTTCTCAATTTGACTCATCTATAATTTGCCTATTCTACCATTTCACTATTCAGAATTGCTTCTACTCTTAGTGTCGGGTTTCTAAAGAATTAAAGTGGTATTCTAATGCAGAAATAAGCAGTCGAAGGTTGCGAACATTGTCATAAGCGACACGGATTTGTCTGTGGCAGCGATTTTGTCATACGACAAGCATGCGATGTTCGTAACGAGTAATCACATTTCTCGCGAGCACAGCTTAGGTTAGAATAGTTGCACGTGTCCAAGAAAGGTGTCGCAACACACGAATCATACGTTGGAGAACAAAGAAGTCTCCACTCTCGAGATTACCTTCTGAGAATTTGATGCAATTCTCCGTCAGAAAGGAACTACTTTCCACGTAAACTGTAAATATGCCACGTATACCAAATACCTAACATGGTGAAATATGGTGGTTAACGTATATCAAATGTTATATGAAGTCCAAAAAACATGAAACGCAAAGTTAAAATATCAAATAGGTTAAAAAAAACTCGCACGTTAATATCTTATTGGATCACGAATACAAGTAAAAAAGCACCCTATCAAATCGACCAGCTCTAATTTTCTACATATGTGAGAATAATTCATAACGTGTACATGTCCATCATAAATTTCATCCCCTTCGATTTGCATCCCCCAAGAGACCACCGTCTCGACAGGGTCGATCATTGTCCCCAGAATAATCAACACCGTAAACGAGAAGCAGTTCTCAGCGAAGAATCCCACGTTGTTTGTTTCAGAGGAAATGCACAAATTTATAGCGGAACAGCTGAACACGTCGCGAGTGCCGCTCTGCATAAATCCGCAGTCCGCGGCGTTCAAGAGCTTCGCAAGGTAAGCCGTAGGTGGCGGATCATCCAGGTTAATTGATCGATTATCGGAGCTGAATAACCTCTAGAATTGAATCTAGAAAGAGAGAGTGTGTGTGAGAAAGGCCTAGTCTCCTTTAAGAGGGTGCACCACCCTCAGACGTCCGAACTTCGAGTCCCGCAGAGTGAACTACTTTGTGAACCTTTTACAATGCGTAAATTTACGTACATAAATACGTAACTACATAAATAAGAATGAAAATAATTTGCTAGGGAACGACGGAATCGCTCGCTAATTTCTTCTGGCGAGATCTTAAAAATTGTATAAAGCTGAAAGTTGGGTTCGTGTTCTTTGAAGAAGAAAATTTGACCGATGTGGAAAATGTAGCTGTAAGGCGTCTTGTGGTGGTGTAGTTGGGTTAGATATAGCGCGGTCGTGAAGCTATTCAACGACAGACCTTTGGTTGTAGTCTGAAATGCAAAGTGGTATCGGAAAGATAACCCGACAATAAGATAGGCCCACGTCGATAGGTTTTCGTTTTGATTTACGACCTCGCTATGTCTCGGAACTGTACCCTCTAAATCGAGGTCTCTGTCCGCGAACTTCCCTGACGCCCAAATATCGCATTGTCCCGCTCCCGACTTCGAGTCTCCCTAGAAGGCAAATTTTGGAAGGGAGAGTTGTGTGGCTGTGCGTGAAAAAGACGAGAGAGAAAGGGTTCGCAGAGGGGCACACAGTGTATTTCTTTAATTTTTCTCGTTGAAGTCGAATCGGAAGCGGCAAGAAGAAGCCGGATTAAAAATGAACGGCGGAAAAAGGAAGAAGAACGAAGAAGGGAGGGCGGGGGAGAGAGACGGGGGGTGAAAATAGAAGGGTGAAACGGGCCGAGCGTATCGTGGACGGAAATTAAAAAACCGTGGAGAACGGTAGAGAAAACGAAACGATCGAAAGCCAGCCAGGAGAAAAACGATCTTTTGTCCTGACAGACTCACCCCTCTGATGTTCTTTTGCTGTTTGCCTCGAGAACGAACCGAAAACTCTGCTCACTTCCGGCGGTTCCACGGGACGAACGATTAAGAATTAACCCCCCCTGTCGAGGGTTGCTTCGAGAGATACACGCGCAATCCTGTCGCGACGATAGTATCGATGCGAGAACGATCGAGCACACGGTAGACGTCGCTTTTTTTTCTCATTCTCCAGCGCGAGATCTCTCGACTCGTGGAAAGACCGGAAACAGATGGTCGAGGTTCTTGAAATTGAGAGGGTGAGTGAGAGAGAGACCGTGAGATGATCGAAAGCTGATTCGAGATGGGGATGGTTTTCGAAAATTACGGTTGTGATTTCCCTTAGAGACCCCTAGAGCAGGCTCGGGCATCGGGGCAATCTATCCGGGCAGTGTGTTACGATCCGAAAGAATTAATCGGCTGGTACGTGTCATCAGGGGTTGTTCCATTTCACATTTTTACGCGAATGTAGACTTAGGGTTCGCGTAAATTGAAATATGGGGGATGTAGTATTCGACTATGTTTCTTGTGAAATTTTTAACTCGGAGTGTTTTTGAATTTGAAATCTGGGATTTGAGTAATTGATGATTTTGAGTATTTGATAATCTAAAACTGTTAAATATGGGTTTGTGGACATGTGAGAATTTGAACTTTGACCATATGACTACTTGAAGATTGCAGAATTTCACCTTTGAGAACTTTGAAATTCAAGTATTCGAAAAGACTAAAATCTGAGCTTGAGAATCTAAAATTCCAATACTCGAAGTTTGACTATTTGGAAATCTGAAATTTGCTATGTTTTTAAAAATCTGCATCTGTAGCAATCTTTGAAAAAATACAAACTGATCGGTATTGAAAAATTCGTGATACTACGAGAGTAAAATTTGCCACGTATGCCATACCGTACGTAGTTCGATTGGATCGCAAGATAGTTAGAGATATTGCCCCGATTCCGGTCCTAACCTTTAGAGAGAGCGAAAGAGCGAGAGAGAAGAAAGCTAAAGTCATCGATAAATTGATATGTTATATTTGGTAATAATATTTATGTGATATTGTTGAAATCTATATAACAATTTCTCGTGTTGCTTATTGCCGTCAAGTTAGAGCAAGCCGATCGCCGACCCAGCGCCCTACGCCGCGTATACGTACACGTTACTACTACCACTACCAGTACTACCGAATCAGCTATCTACCACTGTCAGCTACTATCGACTACTACCGCTATCGTCTACCACTACTACTACTACCACTACTACTACCACTACTACTACTACTACTACTACCACCAATCGTGTTACGTCTCCTCCTGAACGAACCGAACGAACAGAGAGTCAGCTCTAGTCGACGCGACCTCGCTCGCAGAGGTACTTGAACAAACCATTTTACCAACAATTTTTTACGTTTTGTGTTCCTTACATCGTATTTCTTCGCCTTCTCCGTCTTTTTTATTATCGTTCTATTATTTTTCTTATTATTACCGTTAGTTTCTCTGTATACTTTTTTCTGTCTATGGTTTATCGTTACCTAACTTTGATCATGTTTATTAACTGTCTACGTCGTTATTGTTACCGCCTTGCTTCTTACGATTCTTATTTAGACACTCTGTATGACTGATTCCATGTATATATATATTTACATATGCATATATATGTATGCATATACACGTACACACGATCGTGGACGACGTTAGTTTGATATATATATATTTTTTTTTATTGAGTGTATCGTGTATATGTGTGTGTGCGTTCGATCACGGTGACTTGCGTCGCCGGATGCATACCAGCGACCAGTTCGCTCGATCGACTTCCGATCGGCACTGACACCGTTCAGAAAGACTTCCCCGATGGGAAAACCTTGCAATCGTAAATCTACGATAATCGAGTTTATACTATCGATCCCGTAATCGGTTCCCTCTTCAATTTTCCACGAGTCTGCAAATTTTTCGGGTCACAGATGTTACGTCACGCTCTGCGCGGTTAAATGAAAACTAAACGAAATAGGCACTGAAAGGAAACAATCTTTTATAGCGTTTCATAAAACTAAATCAATCAACATTATGAACATAGATAAACATTATTTTATTTTGAACATTATAATGATCAGGAGAAGAGTATCATTTTTAACATTATGAGTGTGAATGAATACAGAGGATCATTTTTAATGTGGAGTAAAAATGTTGATGAATATAGTATCATTTTTTATAATCATGTTAGTTGAATGTATCATCATGAACATTATGAGTGTTCATAAGCAGTGGATCAGTTTTGACATCAAGTAAAAATGTTGATGAATAAAGTGTCATTTTTTATAATCATGGTAGGTGAATGTATGATTATGAACATTATGAGTGTTCATAAGCAGAGGATCATTTTTGACATCAACTAAAAATGTTGATGTATATAGTATCATTTTTTATAATCATAGTAGATGAATGTATCATCATGAACATTATAAGTGTTAATAAAAAGAGGATCATTTTTAACATTGAGGAACAACATTAATGAATATAGTGTCATTTTTTATAATCATGTTAGTTGAATGTATCATCATGAACATTATGAGTGTGCATAAGCAGAGGATCATTTTTTATAATCATGGTAGTTGAATGTATCATTATGAACATTATGAGCGTTAATAAACAGAGGATCATTTTTAACATCGAGTAAAAGTGTCGATGAATATGGTACCATTTTTAACATCATGGATGTGAATGAATGAGAAGTTTAGACATCATGAGGGTTGATGAACACAACATTTCGAACAACGGTTGTTAACGAATATAGAATCATTTTGAGCATTACAAGCGATAATAAATATCACGTTTAACATCAAGTAATAGACGAGCACGGAATCGTTTAGCTCTTCCGGTAGCGAGGGATCGAATTCAAAATTGCGTTGCATCACGTGGCTCGCAGGAAGGGTTTCGAACGTAAAATATAGCATTGTTAATAACAATGCAAGCCATGAAAGTGTTCCCAGGAATATTTTCCCGTGATATTTAGTAAGAAGAAATGTCGGAATTGAAGGAAGTCGAATGCAGAGATCGAAAATGATCAAAGACTGGTCGCTGGTGCGTTTACGTTCGTGAATCATTGTGAAAGTGGTACTTGTAAATAACGCTTGATACGAGCGCTTTGTCGGACGCAAGGAGTGTAAGAAGGCCTGATCAACCATGCAGCCTTCAGTCGAAAGATTTCGCGAACAATCGCGATTTAATCGATAAACGAGGAAAAAGTCTCGAGAGAATATAGCCCGGGGAACGCGTGCTCTCTTTCGCGGTGTACCAAGTTGAATTCAGACGGGAGAATCGAGATAACCCCTTGAATCGGGCCGAATATGACCCGTTGGCACAATGACCGTAATCCAGAGACGGAATTCTTCCGATTTTTCTTTTCCGTTGCAGTTATGTCCGGTCATCGAGAAAAATTGATCAAACGAGTGCAATTCACGCAAACACGGACCGATCTTTCCTTTCCGATCGGTCTCTGCTGCCACGAAGAGATTTTTGCTTTTTTCATTATTTTTACGCTTCTTTTATTCTCTGTTGTTTTTTTGTTTTTTTGTTTTTTTTGGTCTCTTTTGTTTGTTTCAATTTTTGGTTCACTCTCTTCTGCGAAGGTCGTGTTGCGGTGTACAATGGTAGACGATATCACGAGGCTGAAGAGGCATTTTTTTCGGACTCTTTTTTCGGTCGAACGGCACTATACCGCGATTACTGTCATTTCGCCAAATTTGGGACGCGTTTCGATGAGAATTTGCTTTGCCAATAGAAAGTTTACCGACGTTGCGAGCACTGACGTAATTCGGACTTTTCACTTCGGTAACTGGTGAGATTTATTGACTTTGGAATTTCACCTTTGACACTTTGAAATGGAAGAAATTTGGAGACGTTGACAATTTGGAAATTTAGTCAAATTTGGGAAGATCGAGAATTTGGGTTATAGGGAACTTGAGTAATAGGGAATTTCGGAAATTAAAAATTTGGGAATTTGAAAATTTATGCAATAGGGTATTTGAGGAATTGGGACATAGCAACTTTGAGGAATTAGAAATTTAGAGAGTTGGAAATATAGAAATTTGATCCCTTGCAAATTTTGAAATTTGAGATTTTGAGACATTAGCGAATTGATCAAATTTAAAATTAGAAAATTCAATAATTTAGAGATTAGAAAGTTATGAAATTTAAGAATTGACAATTTCTAAGTTTCTTCCACATTTCGTTGGTCCAATCTCCGTCCTTGCTTGCGTGAACGTCCGTGAATACACGTCTGTTAATAATTTCTGTCCGCATCTTTTCCTCGAAATTTGTAAAAAGACCGGGGCTAACGACGTCGTTCCCGTCGCGTACACCGAAGCGTCGCGACGCCCGTTCTCGCGACATTGCTTTTTTTCAAAGTCCAGGAATAACTTCGCCGCGGCGAAATAGGGGTGGGTGGCCGCGAAAGAAGATAGTCCTTTTTCAACCGTGCTTTGTTTCCGTGCTATTTCCGAGGAATTTGGCAAAGCAAAGACCGTGCACAGTTGAAATAGAAACTGTTTCACGCGTGGGAATTCGTGGTGCGAAGAAGAAAACACAAGTCCCTTGTGTGGGAGTCAAATCCAGATTGTGGTGCAAATTTCGTGCTCACTCTCCAACAATGTAGTTCATGAATCAGACTACAAGAGTTTTTCTTGCTGCTACTTTTGGGATATGCTGACAGTGAAATTTGTTTGAGAAGCTGTCGAGGTTGCATTTTTTAATTGAACTGAGTATAACGTGATTAAGATACTATCAGTGTTATAGTTGATAAATACTAAATCACTTAGTGAACCGAAATTAGGAAGAGCATAAGGAGAACCCGGAGGATTAGTAAAATTACTGGACCAATTAGGAAGAGCCTAAGGAGGACCAAAAGTAATCTACAATGATCCGGAGGTCTTAGGAAGAGCCTGAGGAAACCCAGGATAATCTTAGAATGGTCTTAATGAGATCTTAGTAAACAGCCTGAGCTCTGGGTAATCTTAGAATGATCCTAATGAAATCATAGGAAGAACGTAAAAGGAATGTGCAGAAGTCTTAGAATGATTCTAATGATGTCATAGGAAGAACTTAAAAGAAATGTATGGAGGTCCTAGAATTATCCTAAGGAGACCCTAGGAAGATCCTGAGGTGAACACAGGAAGATTTTAACATTCTAGACCTAGTTGGGTCAATTGGAACCTGTGAAGAATCTAATAGATTCTAGGAAGATCCTGAAAAGAATCTTGAGAGAAGTAGCCTATGACGTAGGTACTTATGTCCTGGACACTGATCTACATATTTACCCCTTGTACCAGCCCCTGTAACAAGCAAGTCCTAAGTGTGGAACGCAATCAACCCCAAAAGTAACATTATGAACATCAATGAATATGGTATCTAAATATTTAACCCCTTGTACCTACCCCTATAATAAGCAAGTCCTAAACCTGTAACGCAATCATACACCCCAAAAGTAACAGCAAGGTAAACCCTCAAATTCGCATAGAATTACCCCACATGGAGGCGTAATTAAAGAAAGGAAAAAAAAAATGAAACGGAACGAAAAGTGTCCCGTAAATCTCGATCGAAACGGCGAACGAAAATGAAAACAGGAGTAAAGAGAAGAAAATGAATGGAAAAGAACGCGTGTGCGGAATGGCGATTAAACGGCCGGCTGTCACACATGCTGACAGCTGCATGGAAATCAGACGAAGCATTTTTTTGGTTGTTTTCTTTTTTTTTTTGTTAAGCTCCAGACCTGTCGGTCGCATCCACCCTCTTCCGTTATCTTCCCGGCAAACGTAGAATTTGAAGAGTCGAGGTTCTCGCGTGTACCTTGTCTCGATTGTTTCGATATTGTTCGCTCGAGATTGATTCGAGCGCGACAAATTCGCGACTCTTCGAATCGATCGTCACGAGAACGCAGAGCGTTTCCTCGCTCCGAGAATGCCGACACTTTTTTCGAAGCTAGTCCGAATAGACCGATTCATTTTCATTCTGCGATTTGCTCGAGCTTGTATTTCACTCAGCCTGGGTTAGTTACGTTCACACGATAGATTGAACGTGTAGAAGTATGCAGACACACGAAATCGGGGCCGTATGTGCATTTATAGTCTTATCGAACACGTAGTGTACGATGGATGATCTAATTATTTTCTGCTAATCTCATTTTTACAATATGCTTTTTCTTGTATGAGATCTCAAAGAAAATGCAAGAGGAAAAATTGTACTTCACTAGCAACGTCCATATGAATTTTTTATATTTACATTACTTTTTGAGAAACGTAATCTTATACAGTGGAACTGTATACATTTCAATTTCATATGATAGTAAGATGAATTCATTTGAAAGTCAAGACGAATTCATTCATGTGCATGACCGTGCAACACCATGCAAAGAAATGAAACATATTAGACAATATACTTCTTTCATCGACCATGTAGTTTCAGTAAAATAATTTACTACTGTGCATAAGCACATCATTGCTTAAGAACTGTCGATTTAATAAAAGAAACTATAATTATACTTATTCAAGCTACATATGATATCATCAGTTTAACCTTCTATGTCAATAGTACAATATCAGTACGACTTAAATTTGAAACAAAATTTCTTCTTCCTCGATATTAACGTGTTAACACGTTGAAGTTAGAGTTAAATAAATAGTGATTTGAAGATAATTGATCATCCAGCGTACTTATAGTACAGCCTTAATCCCAATGCCAACGAAAGAGAAGTTCGCGTCCTATTTCTTTTCCCATCCGTTCCCATTGCGAATGTTATCATACGAATGTTTGCTTTCATTCACACCACATTCATGTCACTCCATGTTTAAATAGCCTTCCTCTCACTGATCGTATTCGAAATTTTCGAGACGCACTGCTGCCACTCGTTGACGATGCTGCCCTGTAACAACTGCCATTTAATAATCCCCATAATGTTCAGTCGACGAAACTCCAAGTGCCATTCAAACGAATACTTTCAGCAATATTGATCGAACAGTCTTTTCTTTTGCCTTTTTTTATTATCGAGAACGATGGCGTAACTAGGACTTTTGCTAAGGGGAACCGGGTCAGAAATATTAGTTAGGGTTAATGTTAGGTGTTGAGGGACTTTTGGATGTTTGGGAGGTTGGAAAGTTGGAGATGGAGAGAATTGGGGGATTTGGGAAATGGAGGTTATGGAATTGGAAATTTGGGAACTGGGGATTTTGGAATTGGAGATTTGGGTACTAGGGATTTAGGAGTCGGGGGATGTGAGAATTGGGGAATTTGGGAATTGGGAATTATGGAATTGGAAATTTGAGATTTGGGGATTTAGGAATTGGGGATTTGGGTACTAGGGGTTTAGGAGTCAAGAGATTTGAGAATTGGGAAATTTGGGAATTGGAGATTTAGGTATTTGGCATTTGAGAACTAGGGAATTAGGAGTCGAAGACCTGAGAACTCGGGGTTTATGGATTCGGGATTTGAGAACTGGAGATTTAGGAATCAGAGATCTGAGAATTAGAAATTGTAGAACCAACGAAACAGAAATTAACGATTTGAGTATTTCAGAATTTAAAAACATAAAAATTGAGATTCAGAAATGAGTGTAGATTTTGAAGTTTGTGCCTAGTTACGCCAGTGTTCACGAAGCACTTTGCACTTTCGTCGTGTACATTTCTCTCGCATTGAATTCAAATCTCTGCATCCTCTTGTCGTCGAGCCAACGATCCAGCAGTAGCTCGAATAAATTGACCAGAAGATACGTTTCTGTCGGGAAGAAAAGATACGAATGAAAGATCGTTGGCTGGACGATGTTCGACCGAGGGGCTTGGTAAGAAGAATCGTTCGAAAATGCTCGCGAGGATGAATCACATGATTTGACCGGAAATACTGATGTCTGTTGCAGAAATGTTACCAAGTCCCCGGTCCGGTGTTCGTACGGAACACGGCACACCGGAGATTTGAAAGTAGCTACTACTTCTACTACTACTACTACTACTACTACTACTACTACACCTCTGTTTCTCCCGCAAGTGAACGAAGTTGTTACGAGCCGGGTAACGAGCAAACGAAAACGGAACCGAACCGAACCGAACGAAACACAGACCCGTTTCTATCTTCTAAATGGCAACCACTAATGATCTGTTCGTACGACTTGCAGCTCCACGGTGGCTCATCCCTCGGAACTGCCACCCTCCCCTCACCAATGGGAATGAAAAAAGTATGAATTAGAATACCTTCTCGGAGAACGCGAGAACAACGCACGAAGGACGACGAGATTGTTCGCTACACGCGAAGACAACTCGCGAACGGATACCGCGACAGCCTGAAGAGCGATGCAAGAGAGACCAGAGTATATATTAAATGTACAGACGGAAGAGAAAGGGAGAGAGAGAAACGAACACGAAAACCGGAAGACGAGCAAGCACGAGGATGGAAGGTACTCGCGGAGAAGAGCCAAGAGAGACAATAGACTGCCGAAGCAAATTGAAGCCTCAATTTTCGACTAGCCGATATATATATACATAGACCGTATATGTATATAGATATCTATATAAATATAGATTATATACATACACTTGCTGTAAACGAGAGCGAATGCGCACCAAGGAGAGAAACACCCATCCGATAAAAGAGAAATGGACGAAGAACGGGTGACGAGTAGAACCGTATCGGTTTCGAGGGATACGAGCTTTCATGAAGCCGAGAACACGACGAAGATGAAGAAGACGAGGAGCCAGAGGAGATTACGTGTACGCGTTAGCTTGTAAGCGAGGGTCGATTAGACGGGCCAGTCTTCTTTGTATTTTTCTTTTCGTTTCCTTTTTAGATTTTACACGATCTATCTGTATATGTGTACACACACGCGCACGCGCGCGCGAAATACTCTCTTTGCCGCACCGTTTCTAATCGAATTTCCCGCCAAACGGAACAATCGCGGCCAGATTCGACGATCCTTTCCTCGTCCTCTCTTTACCCTTGCTTTTTTCTTCGATCGACGACGATTCAACCTTTTAAGCGCACTCGAAACCGTTCAAGCGTCTCTGTGGACTTATCTTACGCTTTGTGTACACTCGGCTCTAACCTTTCCTTTGGTTAATAATCGGTATAGGGTGAAACCGCTCTACGAACTGATATGCGCAGTCATTGATTATACGTGATAATTATGCGCAGTGAGATTATTACGATTTATAATAGCGTACTCGTTGTGTGCACCTTTACTGCGCATATTTATTATTTCAACTTGTCGACTGCGCATGTTTATTATTTTCCGTTATCGACTGCGCTTGTATTTCGCGTTGAAGGACACAGTCAAGGTCGTTCTGAAATTTCCCGCATTTTTAATAGCGATATTGAAACGAGCTTGACAGTGATCTATACTAGAGCGATAGTCGGTTTTTACGAGTAGCGAATGTCGTTTTAGAGTATTAAATGCGTAATTTATGTTGGCATTATTTGCAGTTGCAGCTTGGTCATGCTATTATATCAATTTTATAGTATAATAAATGTCGCGGGATGAATTAATTCGTGCGGGCAGAAGTATAGAGCAAAATTTCTTCTTCAGAGTATTTTTAACGAATAACTTGATTATTAACATTGAAATTTGTCTACTTTTTAGGATACTGTTGACACATTAATGTACAAAATGGGATTTAGCTGGAAGACTAATTTGAATGTAGGAGCTTAGGTGAAATATTCTGTATTATAATAATAATGCACATTTAAATTTATTCTGGCACATATTGTACCTTAAAATTGATATAAAAATTTGAGTAAATTGTGACTGTGACTGAAATATACATTACGAGTTTAATATCGTATCTATCAAACACCGT
Source organism: Megachile ligniseca (assembly GCA_945859555.1). Classification (NCBI taxonomy): domain Eukaryota; kingdom Metazoa; phylum Arthropoda; class Insecta; order Hymenoptera; family Megachilidae; genus Megachile; species Megachile ligniseca. The sequence goes on from OX243778.1 coordinate 11,981,902, forward strand.
CTTTATTATAATCAAAACATTAGTTATAATAAAGTGATGTACATCGAACAAATTGTATACCTGAAGATGAGCTGAACGGAAGGTTAAGTAGACTAATAGTGAATATAACTGTTGGTGGTCCACCCTCTCCAACTAAAAGAAGTTGATGTTATAACCAAGTGTACCAAGTGTAATTTTTGTAGCCGTGACAGTTTAACGTTGAAAAACTTATTAGGGTTTGAACTTAAGGGATATGTTGTGTCCCGCATGCGTGTGCTCTTCTGTGATCGGAGAAGATACGTGTAAAAGAAGAACAGTGAATGTTCGGATGTCGAAGAACGCTCAGAATGTTTCTTTCACGGAAGATATCTTCGATCGTGTCGAATCGCTGAAAACGTTTGAAGAACTGTAACGCGACTTAATTGTAAGAATTGTTCGGAAGAGAAAAGCAATCGGTAAAGAAACGAGAAGAATCGCGAGTTAGCGGAGAATTGTCGATGGTGAGCGTTTATTTTTAATTTATCGAACAGGGCTTGAGCCTGTGTGATCTCGATCGTTATCGACGGAAGAAGTCGTTCAGGGGGCCTCGAAGCAACGTTCCGGGCAAAAGACACCCCGAGTTCTCTGATCCAGGGAAATCTACGGACCCGAAGATTCTAGGAATCGCGCGGATTTCTAGGGTACACGATAGATCACACGATTTATTCCAATAAATACAATTTGCACTGCCGACGAATCGTGGCGAGCGCGACGGTATCGTGAACAAGAGGAAGTTCGAGAGGATCCATCGTTCGAATCGACCGGAGTCGTCGTCTTTTATGACGTAGATCAATAATTTTAGTTTAATTTCGAAAGCTGCGTATGTGTGTAAGCGCTTCCGTGCGAGATCTCGCTTTCATTTCACGTTTTAACGATCGAATCGGCCTCCCCGATGTCTGAAATGCGAATAACAACCATTTATGTCTCTGCGATAATTAGCTGATCTTGTCAGTCGTCGCAAAACGTCAAAATTATAGTATCGTTTCGCTTAGCAAATTATCATTTTCGGATCAGAATTGCTCGCGTTAAATTGTCTTTCGTTTTCTATCGAGACAAAATGATCCACGTGGATTTTGTCGAGGTGGTCCAACGTTTGACGGTAAACGATTATGGTTGCAGTTCAGACGCGTCTCGAGGTCGAGAAAACGGCGCACGATACCCGTAATTACGTTCTGAGTGTGATTTTAGTTTAAGAGACTTTAGGTAGCCAGTAGATTTTCACGAGGAAATACCGTAGGAACGTAGGTAGCGATTTAAGTAACGTAGCAACTCGACGACGCTCGTTTCGTTCTGTAAAGAACAACAAAATGGATAAGCAACGCATGTGTTCTCTTTTTTACGCAGACTCAACTGATTTCTACTACGATCTAATTAACACGTATCACACTTAATTATCATTTAGTGATTTTCACCGTATAAACTCCCTGATATTCGCCTGACTCAGCCAGATTTACTGTTCTTATTGATCTACCCACCGGCGATTGGGATGTTTCTGGCAACGATAACTCCTGATGAGATGGAGAAGCGAGAGGTGGTAGCAGATCGAGCCTCGAGATCTTTAAAACGAGGGTCTCGACGAGGTTTTGCATCCCTGCTATGTTCTCGGATGTCTCACCTGATTTACGAACTTCTCCATCTCATCCTTACGAGATATGTGCTGAGCCATTGTTAATTGGAACGCGTTGAGAAGCGTGGTTAGGTTAATGAACACACACACATGTATATGTAATCGTTTTAAGTACTTGTAGGGAAATTTTGAGTATCGGGATGAAAGGGGAACGATACCTTCGCGACCAGCGACACGAAAAGACGCACTTTTCAAACGATCGATCGTGATCGCCGCTTTTATCGACATAGAATGACGGTGTTAATTGAAAATATTGTCGATACGATTTCGAATTGTCCTTTCGCGTGTGCAGCACACGATTTTGCTCTCTGCATTGGGATACTTTATTGCGAGTCGATTGCTGTAGGGGATACTGGTAACACGAGCTTTCGAGGTTCGAATTTTTTAAATTATCTATTCCTGATTCCTTGTTTGCAGACTTCTCCAAATCTACAGATTTACAAATTTACAAATGCTCAAATTCACAAATTTCTGAATTCCCAATCTCCCAAGTCCCAACTCTAAATTTCCAGATATTTTAACTACTCCTAACAATTACAGTAGAACCTCGATATTTTCCTGCGCCAAGGGCTGTGCAGCAGGTACGAAAGATTGGAAATACATAATTTCACACGATTTTTACGCGTGTCATCTTTTTTAAACCCATCAATGTTAATTTTATAGATCACCAGTGATCCCTACAACATTCGACTCGCGTATACGCGATTGCGATAAAAAATTATGTCAGTGTTTAACGAAGCGCGTGTTGTAATTTTTCGCTGAACGTCGAAACGTTGCGACGTGGTACAGTTCGTAAAACCCTCTTTTTGTAATTAATATAGGATCCGTTTCCGGTAGCGGTTCTCCCGTCATTTGTAAATAGATCTCATCGCGTTCACCGTGTACATACGCTAAGTAGCTCATGAACTGAATCACCACCGCAATTTGCAATTGTAAAAAGTCGCAGCAGTTGAATTTTCTTGGTGTCCAACCACGACCGAAACCTTTATCGACCCGACGTACGCCGTTGTACGAAGTTACAAAAAATTACAAATATTGTTGATGAGAACAAGAAATGTTGATGAAAGACGAAGCTGTTGTTGGACACGACGGAAATTTAAACAAACAATTCCCCGTGTACCACGAACACTTTCGACGAAACGGTTTCCCTTCGAAATTATCGCCGTTCGCTTTTAGAATTTTAATCAACGATTCGTCGAACATTTTTCACGTTTCCTTTTAACATTGAATTTTTACGATAATTTTTAACGATACCCGCGCGGACGTAAAAGATGTTTTATCGTAGATTCGTTTTTACGTCTCGAACTCTTTTATCATTTCCCCGAAAGTTGTTCGCGAATCACGCTTATCGGTTAATTGATTAAAAAACGAGGAGAGAAATGGGAGGTACTTGTCTGTTTACAACTCGAGGCGATAAGTGTTGAAAGATCTTTCGTCGAAAGTTTCGCAACGATTCGATTCGCGGTATAATTAGTTGCAGCGAATGAACGAAAACGAAGAGAAAGAAAAATTGAAGATAAGTGATTGCCTGCGTGTACTGCATCTTGGTTGACTTCTGTAAGAAAGCGATTGGGGGAAGTGGACTTTCATCTGCTGCAATTCCCTTCTTTTATTTTCCTACACCCAAATGTAAATTCAATCGAGTTTAATTTTGTAATATTCGACGCTTTCGAATTTAATATCGCGTCTTTTAATCCTTTTAAATTTAATATTATACTATTCGACGCTTTCGAATATTATGCTTCTTGACGTTTTCAAATTTTACATTATGTTATTCGACGCCTTTGAATTTAACATTATTTGGAACCTTTAGATCTCATTCGATCCTTGTAAATTTAACATAGTCTCAATTAACTTTACAAAATAAATTCGAAACACCCTTTCCCTATATCGCCAGATACAGGAGTCAATCAACCCTGCAGTGTAATGAATGAGAAGAGTGCACGAGTGTTTGGAATTAATGTTTCCTATTAAACGAAAAAACAAAAAGATAATATGTAGATGATTACTTAAACGAGACTTGTAAATAACGTAGCTCACTGTAGCTGGTCAGTTGGGCATTTGAAAGATACACGAAACAAACAAATAAAAAAAAAGCAAGTACATGGAGTAGCAAGAGTGAAGGTAAAGGGAGAATACAAGAAGGGTCGATCGCCCTCTGAACCTTTACGCCTTGCGTTGTAAAATGTACACGATATTTCTTTTTTTCTTTTGTTTGTTTATCGAATCGCGTCGATCGTTTCGACATCGAGAAATAAAATACTTGGAGGCTAGGTGATAACTCGTAAGTCGTAAGGTAAACTACGTATAAATAGATAACGTGTAATTAAGCGACAAGATTTGAAACTCCACGTATACTACACACTAGCGAATATTGCCTTCATTATGGAAAAGTGGCTGGCACCGAGATGCACCAAACAAAATAAAGTTGCTACGGATAAAAGAAGATTAAAAAAAAAAAAAGTAAAGAAAAAAAAACGATTGAAAAACGGTGGTTCTCTTGTCTCCGGTATGGCACGTCACTTATCGTCACCTTCGTAATCACTTCCTTTAACCGTTTCTTTCTTTTCTCGTTCTTTTCAGTTTCTTTTTGCTTGCTGCTGGAAATGTTTCTTTCAGGTTCTCGCACCGTTTTAACTTCGACATGGACGACGTTTTGCTTACTTTCTTTTCGTTTCGCAGTAGGGGACAGACGTTCAGTTTTGTACGGTTTTAGAAAGTTTCTACGGTTTTATTGATGCATTGCACTTGTAAGATTCTATTTTAAGGGAGAGTTATTGGGGAGTGTGGAGGATTGTACAATAATACTTTTTCAAATTTCAGAATTTTTTAATTAAAGTATCAAGTTAACTTCTGAGTTTTCCAATTGTCAGAATTTCCAAATTTTCCAATTTCCACTTGTTCCTATTTCGAGAATAATTAAATTCAAAAATTTCCCAGTTACAATATTTCAGAATTTCCCAACTCCAGCTGTTTCAAATTTTCATTTTCTTTCACTTCCTTGTCATTCATAAAAAAACCCCTTCACTCCCTTATTATTCATAAAAATATATCTGTCCCTCCCTTCGTGTTTATAAAAATATCCCTTCCATCTTGTTCGTAAAAATATTCCTTTCTCTTCCATGTTGTACATAAAAATAATCCTTCCCCTCTTTTCGTTCATAAAAATATTCCCCTCCTTATTTACAAAAAAGTAATCCAACAAGGAAATGTACAATTTAGATGCCTACATCAGTAAGACATTAAAAATGAATTAATTCTGACAATGAGAATTAACTTGATAAGTATTAATTGAATGAAGAGGTAGAAAATATCGACCGTTCTGTCCCCTACGAATAAAAAATTGATTGAATTCGTTATTTGCACGCACACACGAACACAGAGAGAGAGCCAGGGGCCAAACGACGAGGCAAGAGGGACGCGATTTCCGTGTCCTTTTCGAAACGATCGAAGAAGCCAAGCACCTTTCCACCTTTCGTAATTCGAAGGTGCGACAGAAACGAGAGAAGGAACAAGAGATCTGTCGAAATTTATTCGTAATCGTAGCGTGGTCGACGACCTGTCGTTAGTAACTAAGAGGCCTTAATATATTGCGTTTACGATAAAAAAAAACACACACACCTAGAATAGAGAAGACACACGAGGAAAATCGATATAGTACACAGCACGATTTATCAAATGGATATCTAATTTAGGCGAATTCGGGATCTTACGGCGTTTTTTATTAATTGTTCATCGTACGGAGACGTAGTCGTGTAAATATATGGAGGATTTTAAACTACTTGCGTTGCGAAATTTGAAAATGGAAATTTATTTTATACTTATAGTACGTTCGAATTATAACCTAAAAGCTACAGGAACTTTCAAAATTCTTTTTCTGAAAATCAAGGAAATAATATATCGTCTGTATCATTTTACGATATAATTTTATGATCGTTATACCGAATACATTACCGATTAATTCATTCTTTTATCTCAAAAAGAAAATAATTAGCTATCGAGGCAAATGAAATTGCGAAAGTTATTGATGCACGAAGCGATAAACTAATATTAGCTTATTGCGAAATAAGTAATTTCCTGCTTAGTTGCACAACGTTATTTGGTATTTTCGAAGCATGGCGAACACGATTAACGGCGCGTTAAAAATTGCAACAGAGATCGATCAAGAGAAATTAATTCCAACGCAAGAGGTTAAAACCTACATTCGGAGGCTGACAAATTAATGATCGTAAGATCCCGGAAAATCGATTTTAAACACGGTTGCCTCGTCCCGTTCTGCGTCGATCGGCAAAGAAAAGAATTATCGTTAAAAATTCGCCACAGCTAATAAAAACGGTACACGTACGAAAATACAGTGATCAACCGGTGTCATAATTTCGTCATCGAATGATAAATTACGATTCGTTCGTAACGCGGTAACAGGATAATTAATTGAGAATGATCAACGGCCGCAGGTGTCACGATTAATCACTATATTACGGATCGTAATTTCGCAACAATGTTGAGTGCATAATTAACGGGAAAAAGAGTAAAGGGCAGCAGAAGATGCTTCGACGATTATTCACGGTTTAATTTAATTGCAGAGAATTGTAATCGTTAAGAAAGGCGCAGAACGTGACGGGGTGGCTCGTTCTTGTACAAAGATGTCAGTTTTCTTTTGTTCCGAAGAGTAGGTACGTCTCACGAATAGAACGAGAGAGGAAGGTCAATATCATTCGCACGTGCCACGTTTACAGCGTATCTCATTCTAAAAGAGGACTCTACCGATCGTAGTTCTTCCCTGGAATACAGTTCTTCGCATCAGCACTGCCAGTTTAGCATCGTTAACGCCATCGAGAAATCGCCATTCGGCTTAGTTTTCGCGTTCGATTCGAATGGACAATGGTAATGACCAATTCCCTTTTATTTTCATCCAACGTTTTATCGCTTTAATTGCCCTTTAAATACCTACTATTTTCAAGTTTTCTCTTTAATACGTTCCGTGCGATTATCGAGATCTGTACTTTGTAAATGCAGAAAAAGGTTAGGCCATCTTTGTGACCTAAAATTCATGTATCACTTGCAGAATTTCTTTTGAGAATAATAATTTGACGGATTTACTGTATTTAATACAATAATACGTTTATGGACTTTATTGTATTTGTATGTAGAAAAATACATCTGAGGTGTATAGAAAAATTGTTCGATTACATGAAAACAAAATGGCTTCGCGCCATCACTTACGACCAGAACTGACCTATATTTTAACGTAGGATAAAAGTATCGAGATTTTTCATTATATACATACTATTTACTGCGGAAGTACATACGTTATATCAGAATATTGATTTCTATAGAAATAATGTCCAAAAAATATATCATTCTCAAAACAAAAATTCAATAAATGGTAATATAATAACAATCTGCAGTGTGATCACAATTCTTCGATTAGTTAATTACAATGCATTGGACTAACTTCTAAACGAATATCAAAATTTATATTCCCGCATGGAACGTATTAATCCATTAGAAAATTACCCGAATACAAAAGTGAATTAGTTTTAATAATTAAAATTTTATTTCTTTCAAATACAAACTTCATCGATTAAATTCGTTTCGACCATTCTAGCTAAATGGCATAAATACCGAGTTTATCGTGAATATAGTTCGTCACGTGCGTACATGTATAAAAAAAAGAAGAAAATGAAAAATAGCTGTGAAGGTGACCGTACGTAAGCCTGTAAATATTAGCGTGTAACCTGAAGAATTCGCGTACCTTGAAAGTAGACCGAAGCCTTTTCACGATTAGGGATAAAAGACGGTGTTGCAAGAGACCTCGATTATTTAGCGAATCGGCGAGACGAAGCAAAAGGGTAAAAGAGTCGGGCAGAGAGAAGAAAGAAAAGAAAAAGAGACCTCGATCGTGTCGTTGTAAATACGAATAGAGTAAAGTTAGAGTACTTAAGGTATAATTAAGGTTTCAAGGTTTTAATCGTTCAGGTGTGTACTTAAATAGTTAACATAACGGGCGGACAACACGTATTTTCTAGGATTAAGAAATCGCCCCGGGGGTTGAGACGAGCTACGAGTCGAACCCCTCCTAGTTTTCTTTTTCCTCTCGCTAATCTTCCATTCTCGAGGTAGCTTGTAAGAGAAATCAAACACACACACGTACACATACACGCGCGAAACTCTTTCGAGAACGTTGGCACCATAATGGCTCGCTCGTGAACAGGATCCATTTTCGGGCGGGCCACGTTTTTACTCTCTCTCTCTTCAGCATCGTATGTGTAAAAAAAAAAAAAACGTGGAAAAGTTGAAAAAAATAGCTGGTATTTAGATACTAGGCTCAACGATCCGGCACTTATCGATTTAAATAGACGATTTAGCAGCTGTTCGAATGCATCGCGCGAGGATATATTTTTTTGTAATCGAAAATATCGTTGCGACATGGTTTTACTCGCAGAACTCGCTGACTCGGTCGAAACAAAAATATGAAACGAATAAAGCTACACTTTCGCTCTCGAACATCTCTCGAATTCTCGAACTTTGCACCCGCACGAAGTGCGGTATTCTCGAGTGCAATCGGTGGATTCACGAAAATGCGAGTGCTCGATCGTTGATCGATTTATTCATCGTCTATTTAATGTTCTGCGTGTTCCCTTGTTCTTGGTGTCTTGTACTTGTAAATATGCGCCAACTAGCCAATGGCGGTCCTCGCGGTTCAAAAATTCTGTGATAGCTTTTCAGATCCACGAATTTGCCTCGTAAAATCTGATCCACGTATTCGATGCATCTATCCGTTCACGGTCTACACTTGGTTCGATTAATCATTTAGTTTAAATTATTGGGTTGAAGAATTGCAGAGTTCATAATGTGAGCATACGTAAGTTGACCGATGTAAGAGAATCACGAGTGGTCTGGTACTTTAACAAATAAATTCTACCGGGAATAATCTCTTATCGTATCAAGAGACCGCGAGTAGACGAACCATGAGTAAATCACAGAACCGTAACTGTACCTCTCGTGGACCGTAAATGGATTAAGAGAACAACGTACACATAAATCCATAACATTTGACCGAATCGAAGATGCATCGTGAATCGATCGTGAGAGGATCTTAACTGCATCCCATATGGGTAAATGGATTGATACAACACTAGCACATACGATTCACGTATTTGAAATAACATTTGACGAAACTCAAAGCGAAATAAATAAATCTTGAGTGGACCGTGCAAACCAAGTCACGAATCGTAAGTGGACCCCATATGAATCACAAGTGAATAGTATAACTTAATCTAACACATCTGCAGAATGAATATTTGATCGAAGCGTGGAGCGTGAGTGGACCACAAATGTATCGATATGTGGATCAGGTGTACCTTTCAAACAGGGGTCAATCGTGACCCACATCTGCTTCAAAATAGACGTACCAATTTTTACGATGAAAATGATCGATGATATTTTTAATTAATAATTGCATAATTACTTAGGCGAGGACTGCTCGAGCGCGGTTCACAGACGGAAACGCGTTGCGAACCGAGCTCGAAAGGCGAATCTTGACCTCTTCGTGGACTGGTGCGTTTCATTAACCCCTAATTAAGGCTGGCAATCAGCATCACGTCTGTATATACAGTGAATCTTCGTCGGCGATACGTGTACGTAAAACGATAAGCGGAGCTCTTTTAGAATTTTACAATTTGTACACGGAGTGTCGTGTTCAACTGCATCGTCGCGAACTTATCGCTGCCAAATACAAAATGGAATAATTTACGTTGAAATGAATATTACTAAATTAAATGTGAATTTTATTCCTGACAAAATATGTCTTTCTCCATCTGGTTATTGTTAATTTTGTCTCAATTTGGAACTCTTTTAACGCTGTACTGCAAATTACTTATCTAACAAGCTAAAGTAATTTGCATGTTATCGAATGTGTACCGGTTTAATTTATTCGTAACAAATTAATAAATGGATTTCGTACCCGTTCACATGGATCCAAATTTTAATTTACGTGACTGAATGAATAATAATTTGAAAGCTCGCATTCTACCTGCAGCAACTTCGATTATTTGCGGTTGAGCATCGTTAATTAACAAATATGATTGTATGAGACTCTTGGCAACGATAACGAGTTAAAGTCGATGGAGTTGAACGAAGCAGCCCGTATATGTGCGTACATTCTACAGATACGTGTATGTAAACAAATTCTTTCGTAAAGTCGTTTCTACTAGTATTTAGAGGCGAACGGGCATCATCGATTGATCGTTGTGCACCTCTATTCGAGTTCGAACCACTAAATTCACGGCCAAAGTAACGTTTAGGGATGCTCGTATGCCTTCTACACACACGTGAACACACATCAACACTTGTACCTTTCGCACGTGTGCTAAAACTTATGGGGTGCGGACTCACAATTAGGATTTCTTTGTACACTCGTGTAATGTTTGCTTTCTTTGATCGAATGAATGTGAAGGATTTTCTAGGGAAGACGTAGGGGAAAAGGGACACACGAGGAATTTTCAAATTGTCAGAGGTAGAAGTTTAGAAATTTACAAAGTTTCACCGTTCAAAGGAAGCCTACATTGCAGTGTACGAATTTACGATAAAACATGTACTGTTTTTAAGTAAATATAAGAGTCGAAAACTTTTGGTCCACGAATCAGTAATGTAATTAAACGACAAAGATTACGCTTAGAAAATCTAAATTAGTAGGTAGTCGGTACGGAGCACGTTGACACAAATTCTTCGAAGAAAGAAAATCGACAAAGTTTGGGCATCTTAAACTAATTTTTGTGCATAAATTGAAGAGGGGCGCACCCACCCCGTATGCAAAGCACAAACGTAAAATTTTCTCTTCCCGTTCGGCTTCCTGGAGGTTTCTCGTCGATCGTGCGTGGAAATCGCGAAAGAACGAAAGTTCGGGCTAGAAAATCGTCGATCCTTCGCGCGAACTTGTATTTAATTAAAAGTGTAATATAATAGTGTCGTGGGAAGAATAGCGATCGAGGATTAATAACAATATTCGTAGTTAAGATAGGGAAACGAAGTAGAGAGGCTGATGTACGCCGTGTAATTTTTGTATTTTCGACGATTATGGTTCCCGACCGCGTACAATTAACATAAATTGTAATTGTAAACAAGTACAACTTGCTCGTAACGCAGCGTTATTATTACAGTTAGTAGAGTACTGCGATAAGGATTACTCGTTTTGTAATATAATATAAAAAGAGACCACGTGGCTGGCGAATTAACGACAGCCGCGAAGAACGCGATGATTTTCTGGCGATCATTCGATTTAACGGCATATTTTTCAAGATTCTCTCGCGAGGTGTCGAAACATCGATTTCGACCTGGTTTTTCCACGATCGATGGACGATACAGCTCGAGGTTGTCTCCTCTATCCGATATTATTCTAGAAAACACGTGATAAAACTCAAGGCCGTCGTAAGAAAGGCAATGTGTACTCAATGTAAATAGGAGAGAGACTGTAAAGAAGATGATTAACTAATTATTGCGTGTCTACGAATGCCTATCTGTTTAATCTACGTAACGAGAAGGAAGCAACTAATTGCTGATCAACTATTAACTAAATAATTAAACGGCAGTTTATTCTATCTGTGTGTGTCGGTTTCGATTGGACATAGATTTTGTATCACCCTTTTTCTCCGTGTATGGTGTGTAGCCAGGGAGGCGATTTCGAGGAATGCAACCATTCGATTATACAGCTCTTCTCTTTCGAATTTTTATTTTCTGCAGTGAAATGTATGTATGAGATGCAGGGACGTGCTGGTGATACGCACTCAACTGATGGATTGTCAGTTTCTCAATTTGAAGATTTGTAAATCTATGAACTGAATTCGTGGATTTGGAAAATTTGTGTTTCTAAATTTTTGAATTTCAAGATTTTAAAATTCTTAAAGCACTAAATTCACAAATTGAGATCGTCAATTTTCAATTTTTTGGGTCACCAAATTTTCAGATCTCAAAATCTTCCAAACCCTAAATCCAATTCCTAGAATCAAGATCCTAAATTACAAATTGCTAAATTTTCACATTCCTATATTTCAAACCCCTAAATTACCAAATTACTAAATTTCAAAAACCTTAAATTCCCAAATCCCTAAACCCCCAAATCCCTAAATTCCAAATTCCTCAATTCCTAAATCTTTAAATTCCAAATTCCTTAATTCCCAAACCCTAAGTCCCCAAATCTCTAAATCCCCAAATCCCTAAATTCCAAACCCTTACATCTTAAATCTAAAAATTTCAAAATTCTCAAATCTTCAAACGCCCAAATTGCAAAAATATCAAAATTCCCGAGATCACCAGAAAGGTGCAAAGTCTCGTCCTGTGTTCATCGAAATCGGCTCCATGAAATGTAGATTCAATCGTGTCTTTCACAACTAAGTAGTGTTTGTAAATTGATTATGCGATAGACGGTGTCGCGTTTCTTCGAACCTAGCTGATAACATAAACGTTAAGTACGGTAAAAAAAAAGAAAAAGGAGAAGGTCGATCGTGAACTGTCGCGAAAGCGAAAAAAAAAAAGAGGAATTCACAGACTACTCGATGTGTACGCTATCGATCATAATCGCGATCGATACGTTTCGACGTTTATCGTGCACATGTCGTAGATGTGTCTACGCACCGGGTGCTGGAGACCAGTTTTGAAAATCGAACAAACAGAAAAGAACACGTTGTCTGAATCATTCTTCGAAGTGAAAGGGTTTAGTTTATCCTGCAGGAAACATGTACTACGATGTATTTTGCTCTTAATCAAATTGTAATTATTATTGTAATAATTGTAATGGTAATTAATTAGGTTTCTCACATTTTGCACTAAAAATTAGACGATTTATATAAATAAATAATAACTTACATGTTCGAGTTTTATCGGTTATACGACAGTTTATGTAAATGTGTTAAATTTGTCGTTATCTTGTTCGGTCTTACAAAATGGCGATAAATAGTATAAACAGAGATTATTGCAAGGTTTTGACCAAAGATTACAGTCTTCTAAATTATGCTCGTATTGTTTACTGCAAACACCGTTTTGAAGGATGGAAAAGATAGCGACGAGTTCGATATACCTAATTAGATGGTTTAATTCGCAGAATAAAATGAAGTAAAAAAAATATACGAACAAACAAAATTGGTCTAAAGCCCTTATTTTTCTGCTAACTAGCTGTAAAAACGTTGTAAATTGCAATCGCGTCGAGCATTTACGAGTGATCGAGTAATTATACTAGATTGTTCGTCGCTCGGACGCGATCGATTGATCGATATATGCACATTTATCGTCGTAGTGTGGAAGTTCACGGAAGATCGTAGTCTCGATTCCAGCCTTTCTAATTTCCAGCGTCGGTTACTTTCGACGAGAACAAGAAAATAATCAAATATCTCGGGAAACTGTGAATCAAAAAGCGGCACGTACACACGAGCGAAGAAACGAAGGAACACATAAGCGTTCTTACACTTACACGCGCACACGTACACACATACACATGTAAACATACGTATGTACACTAGCGGGACGATTAAATTTTCACGATAATTTTTATTTCGGTTATGAATATAAGATTCTTTGTGACCATTGCTGTTGTATATTAAGTTACATGTAAAAAGTCAATCGTATCGAGGTAATAAATATTCTTAATAAAAGAGTAATATTTACGAGAGACTCTCGTTATATTGCCACGGTTGAGATTGTGGAGTGAAAAATTTCTGAAAGTGGTGTTATTTTGTGGTCGGTGAGAAATTGCGATATAACGCGAGGCGACATGCCGACTTACAACGCGTGGTGATCTAACATGCGGCGGAATAGCGCGTAACATCTTGCATATAGCGATACGTAACGTGAGGCGATATAACGCGTGACGATCTAACATGTGGTGATATAACGTGTAACGATATCTAACGTATAGCGACGTAATTCGCGTGGCGATATAGCGCGAGGCGATATAACGCGTGGTGATTCAACACGCGGCGATATCTAATACATACCGATTCAGTGCGCAGCTTCACACTGCGTGGCGATATAACGCGTGGCGATGTAACGCGTGGGAATTCAACGCGCGGCGATATCCAACGTTAGGTGACATAACGCGTGGCGAACTAACACGTGGTTATAAAACGCCCAAAAATTTCACGGGTGGCAATCCAACGCGTAGCTGTCCACCATGTGGCAATATAACGAGAGCGTAGCACATTTAGACTCGTTTCAAATTTCATCTGGGAATACCTGGTTTATTTTCAGCGAAATGTAATAAACAAGCAAAAAACATTTGTATCCAAATCCACAAATATCTTTTTCTAATTTGAAAGTTTAATCGAAGGTATTCGATAATCGTTCAGAATGTTAGAGCGATAACGCTAAGGGTGACGTGAGAAACGAACAATGAATACTAGAAACAACCAACAACAAGCACAGAAAATAAAAACAAAAAAAAACCAGAGTATTGAAGACTGGCAATCAAAACTAACGTAGGCAGATATAAAACGCGGATTTATTCTGACGCCTAGTACGATCATACGCGATTTTCTCTTAATCACGAAAGATTCGTTTTAATTAAAAAATTGGAAACAAAAACGACGAAGATCGAGAACCGTGATCGACGGATGTATAAAACGCATAAATTGTTTCGAAAAGTTTCGTTTGTTCTTGTTCCGGCGTCGATCGTGCTAAGCATGAGATGATCGGCGATAAAACTAAATGCAAATTCTATGCAACACTCCTTCGAAAAGAAATACATAGATCGTACAGTTTTGCGAGTAAAATGCGCGTCTAATGTAACGCTAGTGAGTAGATAGGTAGGTACCTGCATTTCATGAAATTTAACATGCTTGAATAGCTCCTCAATAAATCGTTATACATGTTTTGATAAATCGTTGTTTCTTCATTCGTCCTTTAATCCCGCACCGAACTATACCTTTATTTCAAGTATACGCTTTATTTCTTTACAAACATATTTTGTGCAGTACTACAAGAGGATATTATTGTACTTTTAACTTGTTCGTTGAATAAATTCATAACAGTTTGCATATTACATTCACGTGTTCCAAGTTTGAATTTACGCGCGCGCGCGTATTTTAAATGGTGTCGTTCGCGCCATCTAACAACGGACAGTGAAATCAACGACGCGTAGTCACCTTTTTCTTTAAATCATCAAATTTTTAGCTTCACTCTCGAGTTTTTCTGAATTATTAGAATTCGTAAGATGTATAATATTAATTCTGTATGTTTTTTATAAAGAAAAAAGACTTTTCTACGTTATTACTTCCTGCGTTTGCTATCAGATGGCGCTGACAGTATTGTTTTCCAAAGCGCGCTTCAGCATAAAACAAAATCGATGCGTTGCAATCAGTACACAATTTATATTCGCTTTTTATACAATTTTTAACTGTTTCTATACTATGTAAAAATCATGCCTACATAATTTTTGCCCACTGTAAATGTGATTGCATAAACGTTTATAATCTTGCAGATCCAACTTGCATTTCCAATTAAATACTTCATATTATAATCGTATCACACAAATGAGATACTATTCAAGTATTTATTAAAAATTATAAAGTATCATTGACTCTGTAAATATTTTTTTTCTAAAATACTAAACGTGGATGTACATTTACAAATAAGTCGATACAGAGTTACAAGTCTGAATAATTTTACAAAACACGAGACTAGACGCGGAGGAATATGCGAAAGTGTGCAATGGCCGAAGCAAGGTTTTGCAAGCGAGTTCAAGAGAGGGTTCTCGAATAATCATGGAGAACGACACCGATTGGCAGTTCGAACATTGACGATAAATAGCAGCGGCTACGACGAGAAATTACAGCCACGAAGATTCTAATCGGTCTGTCGGACGCCATAACTTATACTGTTAAGGAAGCGCAGATAACAGCCGAGGAAAATAATAATGCCTAATGAAACTGTTTGCAATGCTGATTAATGATAAAGGGAAGCTGTTCTTAGATTACACGTGGGCAGACTCTTTTCCTTTCTCCCTTTGAGGTTCTGTTATTAACACGAATACAGAAGCCAACGTTTCCTTCTGCTTGCCAGAAAAGCTGAATCTTGATCCTCCATATTTATCGATACAATATATACTTTCTTTTCGAACGAATTTCTGAATTTCTCCAAATTGTTATTTCCTTACAAATCTTTTGTTTTATTCGAACCGTTTCATAGGAAAAAATAATGAACAGCAAAAATAATAAACAAAACAGCAACCTCTGAAAGTTGAAGAGTGGGAATCTAACAAAGATAGAAATCAATAAAAAAGTCGAACAGAAAATTTCCGCACGATGACCCCGTTTTTTGATGGAATAGAATACGGTTTCGAAATTGCGACGCCGGTGAGAGCGAAGAGAGCCGGGCCACAGTTCCGAAATTCTGGTTGGTCCGCTGACAAAATGGATTCCCAGTGAAAACGACGTGGCCAGCGTTCCAGACGACATACGATGATGTAAGCAATGTTTACAGGCAACACACGATAAGAAACGACGCTGTACGATCCAGCGCGAAAAAGGAGAGCCTGGAAGCCGGCTTTCTTCAGTCTTCATCGGCTGCTCTTTCGATTACGGTCTGTGCCGGTTTTCGAGCTTTCGAGTTCATACACGCCTGCGACCTCCTTCCGTGCGTTTGCAAGATACACCTTCATAGTTTTTTATTTCTTAGCAAAATTTACTTTGCATACACGAGAAGATACATCTTTATAGTTTATTTGTTGTCAAAAGGGTGTTCGCATCAAGATACTTCAGTAGTTTTATACTTGCTCTCAGACTTTGCAAGTTCAAATTGAGACACACTTTATATAGCTTTTTATATATTGTCAGAATTTTCACTACTTAGGCAATTGTAAAGTAAAATATGATGTATGTGATGTACATGTAAGTACATGTATGATGTACGATGGTGTAGAAGTGATATGATGTTGCAAGTAAAATGAGATCTTTGCATCTCGAGATGCAAAATATGGAAGATCGTATACACGCTTTCGACAACTTTCGAAACATTCATTCCTCCATGTAACTTGTATCACACAAGTAATTATAATAAATACAAGTAAGGTTAACTACTCGTAAAAGGTATAAATCAGCCACTTTGTGTAACCAACGTACTAAAAAGCTATAATTGATTCACTAGCTTAATCGAAAGTAATTCTAATTGAACCAGTAATGGAAAGTAGTTTTAATGGAACGTTACCCGAATCGATGTGTTACTTTGTGCTTCTATCGTAAATTTGCATTGCGAAATTCTCAAGCGATATGCAATAACATTGGTCAAGAACGTATTTATCGTTCGCGTTTTCACGATAACGAGTGACCATCGACTTTACCAGGTGTAAACGGATCGTTGAAAGTGTTAGAATAGCCGGCGAATGTGAGGAAAAACTGGAATAACTTCATTAGATGCGTACAATGATCGAGGCTGAGTATTCCAGCGATAAAAATGTGGAACGAGTAGAATTATGTCATCGTCGACATATCGAGGCATTCTGATCGTGCAATCTTTCTACTAGGCAGCTCGAAAACGAGTTTCACGGAGTGACGCGAAAATTCCATGGTGAGACAAAGCTCTAACTACGGGTACTTTTTTTTAAATAAATTTAATCTTAGCTAATTTTAATCTAATATGACTGAATTGATATTCTATTCTAAAAAATTGTTTTCTTTGTATTTATTTTATTTTTAATAGCTTACTGCTTTAAGCTTAAGCTGTCTTATTACTTTAGCTACTATGTAATAGCAATTTTATATTAGCAAAAATTAACTCGATTATGTACCATAATTGTAGAATGCGGTTTATAAACTACGCCAGCATTTAAATTAAGCTTTGTTTTTCTGTTTCTATCTCGAAAAGATGTCGAGTGGGTTATCCGAGTGTCCATATTCTCCGCTATTTTGCATCGTTTCATTGACAAAACGAGTTTTCCCGCGATTCGCGGTGACGCAAGCGAGTGTTTACGATCAACACGTGCTGCACGGAAACGAAGTGCACGAGCCGCCAGTTATGTCTCGCGCGTTTCGCGATTCGTCTCGATCCTCGCGCGGAGACACGCGTCTTCGGGTTTTAACATATGGAACTGCCGGGTTTTTAGGTCAAGGTGCAAATGTCGCACTTTTCGAATAGAGGAAGTTTAAATGTGTACTGATATTAATAGTTACGTCGTAACGTGGTGTGATGTTTCTAAATCTAAATTTGAAAAATTTAAATTTCTAAATTTATGAATTTACAAATTTATTAACTTCTCAGTTTTTTAAATTTCGTTCTTGAATTCCTGTACTTTCCTATTTTTTAAGTTTTCAAATTCCTGAACACTTAAATTTTTAAAGCCCAAGGAAATTTTTTAATTCAATGTAAATTTTTAATCTTAATCTTGAAAATTTATAAATTTCTGAGTCTCTGAATTTAAGTTGTAAAATTTTTAGGTAATGAACTTCTAAGGTTTTGAATTTTTAATTTTCTAAATTGGTCATTCCTAAATACTCGAATTTCTGAATCTGCAAATTTCTAAAATTGAAAACATCCGCAAATTTCTAACTTCTCAAATTTCCCGCCGAAAATACCTTAAAAACCCCCCAACATTCAAATCGTCCATTCCCATCCATCAAAATCCCCAATAAAATCCCCTGTGAATCAGTAAACCTAACACGATATAAATTTCATCTCCAATCCATAAAACCTTCGTATACACGGATCGGTACTACAAAATCGGTGCTCGAGACGCGATTATGCTCTCCACGACCTTCCTTTCGGATTTGCAATTCATCGAACGTTGCATCTACTTTAAAAGTGGCGAGTGGGCAAGTGAAAATCGTGTAGCGAAAAAAGACAACACCTGTTTCGAGGATCGTTCGAGGAAAGTCTAACGTAATCGGTTTACGGAGTTAGACGAGCGACGACAGAAAAGTCGATGAAAAGCAGCGGATTGTTTCGATAAAGTTGCTCGTCGGTGTACGACAGCGAAACGCTGACGACAGTGATGTAACGGTGGAAAATAAAGCGGTGACTCGCGTGGATATTGGTACCGTGTGCTGGCGCACGCGTAAACACGTGCGAGTAGAACGAGCGAGCGTGTGCTCGACGGGCAACTTTACTCTGTCGATTTTCGGTGGCAGTTTTTGGAAAACTTCGACCCGGTGGTGATCGCCCGATCGATCGATCGCATCTTCCTCGAACCGGTTCTCGATCTTTGATACGGTTTTCCTCCGTTCACCGATCTACGTAGTCGTCGATTTTTAGTCGTGTTTGTTTCTAGTTCGCGTAGAGGAAGCCTCGAGTTTGGGACGATATTAAAAAGCATTCCTACGCGGCACGTCAGATTCTATTTTCGACTCGACACAACCTCTTGACACTTATTAGCGCTTCACGGCGAGAGATCGAAACCGCCGCGTTATCGCGGCTGAGAACGCGTCGACGATCGCGCCGAAACGCGCGAGAAATCCAGAGGTTTTTCCGCCTGTCAACGATCGGAAACTTGTTACACTCGTGTGATTCAACTGTTGATTTTATCGAAAAAGTTGCTACCTCGGCTTTTCGAATCTAGAGTATTTTTACAAGGATGTGTCTGATTGTTTTATTGGGAGGATTGGCACGGTGCACGATTGTTTATTTGAGTATTCATAGGTAGGACATGTTTACGGAAATATTTCGGATACAGGTAATGTAACTTGTAGTATGATTTTGTTTGTCAGGTGCGTCGGTCAGAACTATTCACAGCTACGATCTTAACAGGTTTGGAGGACAAGAATTTTGGTGGGGAGAATGTGAGGATTTAGAAATTTGGAAATGTGGAAGTGGAACAATATGGGGATGAAATTTGGGAATTTGAGGATTTGGTAATTCGGACTTTGCACATTTGTAAATTTAGTACTTAGAGATCAATAAATTTGGAAATTTGTAAACTTATGAATGTAGACATCCGAGAATTTGTAAATTTCATGATACAAAAGTTTGTGCATTCAAAAATTCAGTAATCTGACAATGCAAAGTTTGATAATTTATGCTTTTAAATTAAGTGTCCTACCACGTAGTTACCCTTTCATTTAGAACCTTTCTAATTGCTCTAACACTTAAAAATCCTTGTATTTAGAAATCCTTGTATGATTGTACATACAACCGAAAATTTCCAATAACTTTGAACGACAACTTTGATTTAATCGACTCTTCTGGTGCTTATTTCAAAAGTAATCGGTATTTCATGAAACGTTGTTCGTGGAAACATAATTCCTCCGCCGATGATAATCCTCGTTATCGAAGCATTACTGTCAACTCGTCCGTCTTTCTCTCTTGCTAGGGCTTCTTCAATTTCCTGCGGTTGTTTCACCGTAACTTCCGTCTCGTTCGTTCCAGTCGTTCTATACGATTCGAAGAAAACGTGAAAACCGAAGAAACTGTGCGGAGTGCGTGGACAATCGCGAGTGAAAAAAAATCATTTCCAATGATATTCGTGAAAAAGTAACGCGTTGGGTTTCGTCGTGGAACACGGACGAATGGCAGAACCAGCTGGCTGAAATTCCATCGACGGCGATAAACGACAACTTTCTTCGGAGCAGGTTTCGATACAACGATGACGAACGGAACGGTTGATTGTGCGGCGAAAATTTCGAGAGACCGATACATCGAAGCGTTCTCGCTCCGTTATCGTGCTTGAGCTGCCGGACCGGAAATCATGGGAAATGGATCCTCCTGTTGTCGGCATCGTAAAAAGGTCAGTCATCCATTTAACTATTTTATTCGATTGGTACCGAGAAGAAATCGAATTTATATTCGAAGTTAGATTAATTTTTGTTTTATCTAGGAATTGAGGATTTGAGTGTTATAACTGGTTGTTATTTAATATTTTTATTCATTCTTTTCTTTACTTCTAATTTTATTTCGTTTGAACTTGTTTGATACTAACAAATTCAAAAATTCCAAGAACCTACTACAAAATGTAAAATAAATGAATGCTAATTATATTTCGCAAACGTAACTACGTATTCAGCACTGAACATGTTAATTACTGTTTTTCTTATACTTAGACACTTTTCAGTCATTGTATTGGCAAATTTCGAAATTGATACTCGCTGATAAGAGGCCACGAATCTTCTCGTACAAGATTACTCTGTGAGATGGCAGCACGATTCGATTATAATAATCTCTAGTCGCTGTTGTATCTCGCGATAAGGCGATAGATAATTGACCTCGATCCGAACCTTCGATTAGAAAACAAAACAGAACAATTTAGAAGCAGTTAATCAGAAACTTGCACCTAATTTGCCTCGGATGTATTAAACTGGTTTGTTGCAGAAATTTTTAAATTATATGTCAACACAAGTTTTGTACTCTTATATTATATCTTTAGTCATTGAAAATCCCTAGTTTTCTAAATAAATGAAATTTATTTTGTCGAAGATCATAGTTTGTGGTCTTAAGCAAATTAGAGCTTTAGGTAAATTTAGTGCTAATCAAATCTCATTTCGATTCTATTTTTCTAATTTTTTTGAAATGAGAGGTTTTCTTGTTTTATGACGTTTCAACGTCGGCCCTCACCGTGGTGGTCGTCGTTGGACGACCCTTCACCCTACTTTATTCGGTACGGTAATTTGGAATTTCCCGAAGAGTATCTTTTCTTTCCTACCCGATACAGTAACTCGCATACCACAGAATAGCTACGGGGAAGGATCCGAAGAAGGAATTAATTCGTTGAAAGCGATTAACCCGTTGCCGGCAATTGACGGTCGATAATTTTCCAGCTCGCATGCCTCAAG
Source organism: Megachile ligniseca (assembly GCA_945859555.1). Lineage (NCBI taxonomy): Eukaryota > Metazoa > Arthropoda > Insecta > Hymenoptera > Megachilidae > Megachile > Megachile ligniseca. The sequence goes on from OX243778.1 coordinate 12,003,289, forward strand.
TTTTTATTCGCTCCTTCTATGTCCACGGCGTATGTTGTCCGTGTTTACTCTTTCTTCTCTCATTTTTAATAACGGTTCGCCGGAGGAATCTGCCTGCGGAGTTGCTTGCGCAATCGCGGTATCGGCGTCGTTTGTATCTAACGACTTAACCGCGGAGAAAAAAAAGAAACGAAGGCGAGTGTGCCTGTGGGATAAATGGACGAAGCAAAAGGGGTGCACGAAGAGAAAGAGAGGCACGAGCAGCTGATAGATATCGGTCGGATTCGCAATTGTGCAATTGTGCCACGAAGAACGGGCACGCGGCCTTCGAGTCGAGAATAACATCGGATCCGAGTTATTTTCTCGAACCAATCTTGTCGTTGATGGACGATTGAAAGAAGAAAGATCAACAATCGCGATCGATGTTTGACGATCATTCATGCGGGATGTCGATGACTGGCATGGTGGTCGCTGCAACGATATGCACTGAAATCGTTTTTTGAAACTGGCTACAAATACTTTTGTACTTCTATTGTGTTTACTGATTTATTAATCGATTACTAAAACAGGTGTCTAAAATTCTGCTCACATGTTTCTCAATGATCAATGATCATTTCCCATAATTGCTTATCAATAGTCATTTTCAATAGTCACTTATCAATAATCACATATCAATACTCACTTATCAATAGTCATTGTGAATAGTCACTTATCAATAATCATTTTGAATAGTCAGTTATCAATAATCATTTTCAATAATCACTTACCAGTAGTCGTCCTCAGTAATCAATTATTAATAGTCATATTTAATAATCAATTATCAATGGACATTTTCAATAATCAATTACCAATAGTCATTGCCAATAATAATTTATTAATAGTCATTTTCAGCAATCAGTTATGACTAGTCAATTTTAATAATCAATTATCAGTGGTCATTTTTAATAATCAATTATCAATAGACATTTTCAATAATCAATTACCAATAGTCATTGCCAATAATCATTTACCAATAGTCATTTTTAAAATCAATTATCAATGGTCATTTTCAATAATTAATGATCAATAGTCAATATCAATAATCATTTATCGATGATCATTTTCAATAATCATTTATCAATAGTCATTTTTAATAATCTCTTATCAATGATCATTTCCAATAGTCCCTTATCGATATTCATTTTGAATGATCTGTTAGAGTCTCGATGAAACGGACAGAACGAACAGGATCTATCTTTTTTCAATATTCATTGTCACCAAGATCGTGACAACGCAAACGAGCCGCGAATTAGTTATGTTCGATTCCGGTGACAGTCGAAGTTTATCGCGTGACTGGCATAATGTCAAGGCTGTTTCGCGTTAAAGGTTATTAATGAATGCGCGAGACGGTGCACGCGTGCAATAAATTTTAAGTTTCGCGAAGAAACGAGTTTGAAACCGACGTCTGCCGATTGCGATTTTTTAACGGTTCGTGAGACGCGATGTTAAATTACACAGTCGATGGAAGCGACGTGCAATTTTCGGCTAATTGTCCGCGTCGAGGGACGAGTTCGAGGAAAAATTCCAGTTCCTTCAAACGTGCAAATTACGATAAACGGCGTAAAAAAAGGAAGCGACAAACGTAGGCACTTAAATTAATGAAAATTAGCGAAATTAATTTCCGCCCGGTCGTGTAATACACGTATTTATCACACTTTCTCTGATAACCTTTCAACGATAAGTTATAACTACACGTTCGGGTGATGAGAAAATAAATTATGGTAGGCTTTAAATGTCAGTGTATGCGGTAAGTGTGATATGTAGGACAGGTTGTGTTGTAGCTTTCTTTTGGGGGGTTTGTGAGAATTAGGATCTTTTTGGAATGATTCGATTTGGAGGAGACGGTAGTCAATTCGATATCAATTTTAGTGTGATTCAATTCGAGATTCAACGAGGTTCAATTCCACAGCGATGCAATTCGAGTGTGATCCAATTCTGTGTAATTAAATTTTACGAGGTTCAATTCCAGACTGATTCAGTTCCAATACATTCAAATTCCATGTGACCATATACGTAAAATATGTACCGTTATCATACATAGCACACATTCACTAATAATTAACATAGTTCGAATACTAGGAACATACGCCTCTTTTGATAGACTACGTAATTAAGCAAGCAATAGAAAATGATAAGTTTGTATTAATACGAAAATACTTCGGTATTAACATGTAATAACATAGAATTATGATTTAACCGCTTGCGTCGCTATGAAATTCGAGCAATGTTTCTTCGAACGTGGTATCCAACGAAGCCGAGGAATTCTTTAATGAAAGCCTTGTCCGTAATTGCATCGTGAATTCCTATTGCTAATGACTGACTGGTAATTGTATTAGTATTTATCTAATGTCTACTGTAATACATGTACGACTTTACATGTTACTTTAAACATACATGCCAACAAATAGATATAGTAAACACAATTTTTCCAATATGAAAATATATGAAAAAAAATAAATAAAATTTGAGGAAGAATTTGGAACAATTTATTAAAAAATTTTGGAACACCGAGTTTCAGGAACAGATAGTAGTAACAACAATAGTAGAACAAATAGTAATAATAAAATGTAACTTATACAATTTTTGTAATCGAACGTCTCAAAAAATGACGACCCTCTACCCTAACATACGAGATGAAAAAATTGTGTCACATTCGTTACGGAGAAAGCATGATTGCTGACAAGCAAAAAGGCGAGCAACGACTAATGAAAACATCCAGAGGCTGGTCACAGTTTGCAAATTGCGATGATTATTTTTCGCGTCTGACGAGCGTTCGTTAACCGCGTATGTAACACGAGACTGGATGAAAAAGGCCGACACGAGAAACAGTTGCACGGCAATCGTTGCAACGAGTAGGGCAACCCAATTAGAGATGACAACGGTAATTACGATGTATCAGGTGTTACAGGTGAAGCACACCGTCAGTTTGTCGTTTCTTATCTTCTGTCAGATGCTTCGACTTTCTCGGACTCTTTGTTGGCTTCCCTGCGGGTCGTTCAACCCGTTACCTTCTTTCTTTCACGTTTTGTTCAAATTGCGATTTAATATTGAACGGACAGATTAGGGTTGTTAGAATTTTAATTGCAAATTTATACATTTCTGGATTCTTACATTTTTTGATTTCTAAATTCATTTTTCAATAGTGCCGTTCCACTGGGAATAGCACTCACACACTACCCTTACAGCTAAAACCTGACTAATCTCCTGAAGGATGAATTACATGGATCATACTTGGGGTTAAATAAAAAAAAATTCATTCTTAAATTCTGAAACTCCGAAATTCCCAATTTTCTGAACCCCCAAATTTCTAACTACCAAAACTTCTAAATACCCCAATTCCTAAATCCCCAAACCCCAACATTCTTAGTTTTCCAATCATTCAAATTGCAAAATTTCCAAATCCTCAAATCGTCCAATTCCTATTTCCCTAAATTTCTAAATTCTCCCAATCCCCAAATCGCAACTCTCCACATATCACCACCGATATAATATATTTCTGCCTCGAGCGAAAAATGAGGAAGAAAAAAGTGACCAGTCGTGGCTGATTCTCGAGTATTTGGATTCTTGGAAGCAATTTTCAAAGATCTTCAACAAATTATTGGTCAGATTATCTACTTCAGAGCGCGTAACACAAGGATGTCGTAAACTCCCACGCAAAGCAATAAGTTCTATCGACACGAAGACAAAACGATCAGCTCGAGGGTCGCATTAAAGCCACCTCACTGTGTAGGTGATAGGCGCAGCAAGGTGCAAGGTCGGTTTCCAACGGTTTTCTCACGACGTCGTAAAACGGAAAATCTAATTCGCTCCTTCTGGAAATAATCGCGTGATTTGCACCGTCAGGGTTCGATCGGGACAATCGGACGATTAACACGTTGGCAATTACCACGTTGGTCACAAATAAATGTTATCGGTTATTTAAAAATAAATATACGTGGAATATCAGTACTTCTACCTTAGAAACCCAGTAATCCTTTTAAAATTGACAAACAAATATAATTTATTATTTATCGCACACTCCAGTAAAATTTCAAAGAAATTTAAAAATAAAACACGTTTGTGATACAATCAGCTTACACATGCAAGTATAAAATGTGTGCATAAGTGACGTATCAAGATATCGAAGAACTTCGATCGAGACGTCTGTGATTAAGTACCTTTGTATCTCGATATGGTCGATCGTGTTCCAACGAGCTCGTATCGAGATCGAGATGTCTGAGAGATACGTTTCCAAAACCAGAAGTCAATCAAACGAGTCACGATTCAATGCTAATTAGCACCGAACACTTCGTTATCGGCGATAATCTGTCTTGCGTTTACCGTTGAAAGCATTTTACCATACGTTGTATGAAAAATGATTATGCGAAGATGAGACAAATCGCTTTTTCATTCTGCTGTTAGCGAGTGACGCGTAATTTATTAATACGAGTGTGTTAATGAGCGATTAATATAGGATTGCGGCAAACAGGGAATAATGGATTAAGTGTAAATATGTCATCGTTGCTATTTGCATTTATATTACATTGGTGATGCTAGGATGAAGTAGAGGATGAAGATTATATTGGGAGGAAATGTAGGGAGAACTAGGGACAGTCGAGGGACTAAGATTTGAAGGAAAAATAGCGAAGTACTATAGAAACAGTGTAGAACCTAGAGAAAGCATAAAAATTTCAAGGTTTCAAGATTCACTTACTCCAAGTTCTAATCACCCAAGTCCCAATTCCTCAAAATTCCAATTTCCCACAGCTCCAATCTCTCAAAGTCCCACTTAGCAAAGTTTCTATCTCCCAAAATTCCACTCACTCAAGTCCCACCCTCTCAATGTCCCAATATACCCAAAGTTCTGACATCTCTAAATTCCAATTCCTCAAAATCCCAATCTCTCCATATTTCAATATTGCAAAGTACCAATCTCTCCATATTCCAATATTGCAGAGTCCCAATCTCTCAAAATTCCAACTCCCCAAAATTCTAATCTCCCAAAATCCCAAACTTCCCAAAGCTCCAATCTCTCAAAACTCCAACACCCCAAAATCCTTCTCTCCCAAATTACAATATCCAAAAGTCTCAACACCTCAAACAGTAAGTACATATCTTTCCTACCATAGACAATTATCAATCGATAAACATTGTAATGACAAGTTTCATGGGCACAGCCTCGAATATGTCCGTTTCCCTATCCGTAGGAGGATCTGAGAGAAGCATGGACATAGAACGTTAGTTTATGAGCGACTGTTCGATCGATATTTTCTTGCTACGCAGGCAAGTAAGCATCAACGAAAGAGGCGGTTTAGGTCAAGGCGTTCATGGAGCCGCATTGTTCTTCAACGCGGCGAAAGTGTGCATATGATTATCGTTTATTTATCTCGGCGTTCGTTGGAACGATGTGACCTAACAGTAAGCTGGTAACGTTAACGCATGCTGGTACTTGAAATTGTTCGAGCAATATAATATGATACGTAGATGCATAATATTATTATGTATGATACACATATATGATGATAACAAATGTTTGCAGACAGTTCTTGTACCATACTCAAACAATTTTTATACTGATCTTAAAAACTTATTTTCATGTCTGGAAAATGTAGGTCTGTACATATTCGTTTTGCATAAAGAAAAGATTCGAGCACAGTAGGTCGAAATAAAACTACAGTGGCATTATTCAGTAGCTTACTTCAGATATCTGATAGTATCGAACTACATGAACTTATTAGAATAATATTCAACTACAGGAACGAGTAAAGGTAATAGCAAAGAAGTATTCTTAATAATCGTAAACACTGATAACTGGATGTCTCGTATCCATGGACGAAATTAAACAAACTATGTTTGCTATCTAGAATCGTTGCGGAATATTTGTTGCAACGATAATAGCCTTCGTGCCTTATTACGTTGACGTAGAAAACAACCGCAGTGTCGACACATAAACAAACGGATTATCTCACACTGGTAGCTACTCTCTCTCCTAACGAAGCTCACGGAATCGCGGGAATCCGCGAGAATCTCACGACCCGCGCATACTCCGCGTCTAAAGGCTCGAACGATACGGCAGACCCGATAAAAACGTATTAAAACGAACAGACGATTTTTAAAGGTCGACGGACGTTCCGTACGGAATGGCCGGTGACCCCGCTGGGAATGGTTCGCATCAAACGCACCGGATAATTCCATGTCGAACGACTTCCTTACTACCTGGAATCTCTTCTGACCTTAACATTCGTGGTGATGCAGAAATCGCTATAGAGAGGCAAGTTCGCGACCGAATAATGTATCCTTCATCTCGCATTCCACGGACGTAATTGTTCAAGCTGCGTTTATTACAACGCTAATCGCCTTTTCGATTCACGGAATTTTACGATCGGCAGAATTTTTCCGAAGAAATGCTAGGGAAAGAATAGATCCTGAGTGCCTGGCAAGATTTATGAAAGCGATCGAACGGACTTAAAGGCTAAACGGTGATCAATCAAGCACGGCATCGCGCAACAAAATGATCATCAGGTTGTAACGGATACGTTGCATAACCTAATACCTTGTTTACTTGGAGATTTGCAATTTATAACATATCAGTAAACAATATAATGCGTGGCGATATTATGTGCAGAGATATCAGAGTACGGAGTGTCAACGTTAAATGCGCTGCAATGCAACGTGTCGAAGATACAGCGGGTAGAAGTTACAACGTTTTGATATTACAACGCGTCGAAGATGCAGTGCATTAATATTGCAACGCGTCAACTTTACAACGCACCAAGGGTATATCGCATCGACGTTACAACGCACCGCTATTTCAACGTGTTGATATTACAACGCATCTAATATGCTACTCATCGAAGTAACAACGCATCGACGTTACAATACATCAACACTATAACATACCGCAAATACAGCGCGCTGCTATTATAACGCTACGAAGATACAATGCGTCAACGCTATAACGCCCCGAAGGTACAACACGCATCAACGTTACAATACGCCGAGGATACTATGCATGAATGTTATAACACGTCGGAATACATATCGCAATAAAGCTCGTCATTACATCGTGTCGTGATACAACGCATTAAAGTTTAACGCAAAATGTTAGAACGTATAATACGTAGTGATAGAACCAGTAGCCATACACTCGATGGTCATACAACGCGTTACAACCTAATACATATTCATACAGCGCATAAACATACAACGCACAAAATACAATTCATTTTTTGAAGTAAGATGTTAACAAATGATCACCAAGAAAAAATACTAAGTTCATACGAGTCGAAGAAAATGGCAATGCAAATAGCTGGTGATCCGAGACAAGTATCAAACAGTGAAGGATGATTACTGAATCGATTATACAGCCGTCGTGGAAACGAGATGGCGATGTAACGAGACAAGGATATAAATCGTCGACCGTCAGACGCATTGTACGTGAGCTGTGCGTTCGCAAATCAAGCCTAGAGGTCTAATTTGTTGCAAAATGGGAGCATGGATAATCATGGGAACGAGGTGAGTACGATCCTTACACGGGATGTTTCAATTATCGTAATCGATGAAGGGAGCCAAGGATTTTCTGAAGATCACTAATCTATCGAGTTACTGGAGTGAAGCTTCCACTTTGTCTTTTCTCTTACATTTTAACTACAAACTATATCTACAAAAAATTTGTTTACTGTTATTACTTTATCATTATCATTATTACTTTATCAATATCCTTGGGAATGATGATGATATCATGTAGCGAATTCGCAAGTTCTCAAATTATTAGATCATAAAGCTTGTTGGGTACTTAAAAACATATAAAGATTTTGAAATTTCACCGAGAAAGCATTACTCGTTTGACATACAACGATAGGAGATATTTGTTAACAGTTTAAAGTTATAAAATGTTTGATAAATCCCAACAACTTTATAAGACTATTGTTGCTTCGCAACTCACCTGTTGATGTCTTCGACATTATATCCGAAGAACATTACGACGATATCGCGTGTAGGCTCTCGAAATGGTTGAAAAATCATCCCAGACGCCATTAGAATCGCGGTAGCTGTGTAAACTGCAGGGTGCCGCGTTCGCCGTTTCCGATCCTGGTTGCATTAAATTTCTGCGCGGCGGTAGCGGCTTCCATGAGAGCTGCAGATGAAAATAAAAACGTCGTATGAAGCTTCGGTATTTCCTGTACACTCCTTGGCGTATGCTAATGCGGGGGCCAATACAGGCTCCCTAACGTGTTAGTACGATCGTGCGTTAACCGCCGCGCGATCGCGTGGGCATGCTGAACGTAACAGAATACGACGTCGATCAGCGACGTCTAACGAAAATAAAGCCGTTCGCGTGCCGGCCACGATCGTAAAATCTAACGGCGGCGTCTCGAGGGAAATTAATGGCCGGTTTCTCGGAAAGGGCCGCTAACGACCAAACTCGTCCGTGTAATTGTGATTCGTCGTGAATCAACCGGACAGAAATATGATAATGACGACCGCGATATTACCGCGTCGCTCGTTTCGAACACTCACGTTTTTCCATACGCGACGCCATAACGGTCCCGCGCTTTTTGTCGCGACGAGGCGGTCGTTCACCGAACGGAATTTCGTTTAAGATATTCCTTGATTCTATCGCGTTATCAGCGACATGCATATATATCCGTTCATGGTACAAGAAAATTAAGATTTTAAGCGATATTTCGTGTCTTACCTGGTTATTCCACGTATAATTGCAACAGAAATCTCTCAAGCTTCCGAGTTTCGCAACGCACTCGCGGTACTCCGTTTGAAAATGACGCCACTAGATGGCGCAGTTGGTCATTGGCTACGACGTTCGTCGATCGCGCAACGCGAATTCTCTCGTTTTCCATTCAAAGCTTTGCGAGGTCATTGAACGAAACAAAGTGTTTTGATGTCACCGGTAACACGAATCACAACACAAATTTAGTTCCAAAGAAATTGGAGAAGAAACGAAGGTCATCCTTGCAACAAGTATCGTGTTGTTTTTAGTGCATCGTCGGACGCCATGCCAGATTTCGCGTTCGTCCACGATATTTTGTCTCGAGATAATCGAATCACTTGGCTGGAATAACAGTTGAAACGGAAGTTGATCGCGGGCGCGAGGATTCGAAATCGAATCGCGTTCGAGACAACTTCGATATATCGAAAAGCATAGAGCGAACGGTGGGACGACGTATGGCGCAGCCGCGGCACTTTCGTCGAACGCTTCGTGGCTCGAGTCTCTATTGCCAGTTATCGTCGTACATTTACGAGGACGGTCACGGTAATTACGCTTTCTCGCTCGTTACCGACTACGTCGTCGATAATCCAAGGTGCATCGTACGCGACGATCGTTTACACGGTGACAAAAGCGTGGAGGAACAGCTGGTTCGTGCGACTCTGCCAGTTCGTGGTTTCGAAGCGTACGGCTTTTGTTTCGAAAGTGTTCGACGAATATCCAACGCGAGATGAAGAACTCACGTGGGTGAATCGTAGTGAACGTCGTGATCCGACCAGTGACCTTTCGACAGTGATGTAACTTCCCCGCGGTGAAAGACTCGATTGCTTGTGATCTGTAACGCTTGCGCGGACGCCATCCTCAATTTCTGGCGGGACAAGTTTTCGAAGTGTGCCCGTTGTCAAATGGAGACTCGCTATATGGCCCTGAATGGGGCTGTACTTTGAAATTCGAGTTAGAATTTTGAAGATTTGTTAATTTCGAACTTTTGAGTTTCGGAATCTGGAACTATCGATGCGTGATCTGTTGGAAGTTCAGTGATGAGTTACAAGGAAACCTCGAAAAGTGAGGTTAAGTGAAAGATGAGGACCGCGGCGCCACCGCGGGGCATCAAACAGCTTCGCCGGAACCCGGGGCACGATGCTTCCTTGGATTACAGAAATCGACTGGTATGTCTATCATCTTTTCCATTTCATTTACCTTTTTTAAAATAAAGTATTCATGTTATCTCTACAACACTGTTAGAATTGATTTTTATGGTTGTTTTACTTTCACTATGGCGTGAATTAGATCGTTTACTGTTGTGCCCTTAGTTTCGTACAAACGTTTTCAGTGAAAGATTAAGCAGGAAAACTTCTTTCTGGTGGTTCGAAACAAATTGAAACCGGTTCCATTCCGTATAAGCTTAAATCCAGTTTCCTTTCACCTTTGCTCGAGAACTATCGGTGTCGTTCGCGTTTGCAAGCTGCTTATCAGGGCGTTTCGCATTTGTAACCCGAGGATAATGCTCTTTCGCGCGTTTCTCGTCTCGTTTCACCCGTGTAATCGAACTTTCCTATGCTCTTTGTCCGGACAAAGCAGCTAGTTTATTGCATAGTTGCATTTACACCCGTTTATCAAATATCTTCATTTTATTCAACACCTCTGCGCTTATTTGAAACCACTCTGGTTAAAATATAAAACGGATATAGATATTCTAAAAGCACTTCGAAGGTCACAACTGTTTCTCTAAAAGCGATATTCGATGCAGCCGCGTGTTAGACGCGCGTCGAGTGTTGTTTGCAGAAACACAGTTGACCTTGGGATGTCCTTAACGCCTCCGCTCGTCTACTTCTCCTGCTTTGATATTCTAACGTCCTCCATGACCTGCTTTAATCTCTGGAAGTTCAATTATTCCCGTGGAACGATTTCTATGAATTCTGCGCGCTTAAAGTGTCGCGACGGCAAGTGGAAAATGCGTGGCTATAATCAGACGAAACCCTCGAAACGGAATCTAGCAATTGAGCCACGACGAAATCGGCGACGAAATCGATTCTAAGTCGCAGTCGATATTATGCTAATCGAACTTCGCTTGACGGCTGTGTATCATTCAAACGATCCGATCTGACGTGTTTTCCAATCGGTGCAACCGTGTGTTTCTTCGCCCACGCGCTTCGCTATGATTTAGCCTTGACACGGCATCGAAAACAACTAGAGCCATACATTCTTCTCTAAGTCGAAATCTATTTCGTTTGTTTATATTGGAATTTTAGAAATATTGTTATTGCTGAGATAAGAGATATGGATGTTGGGTGGCTGTTATATGGTTACAAGAATAAGAGTTTAGGGATTTTAAGATTTTCAAAGCTCTATACCTAAACCGAGCGAAATCAACTATTTCCCTAGAGTGTACATTAATCCTCAAAGGAAGTGTGCGTTGAAGCGTACATGTCACGCGATTAAACGAACCGTCTAGACTAATTAACGCGACATTGATGGATACTGAAGGATCGATGCGTTCGAAAATCACAAAGGAGACGATCTTATATCGTAGAAAACGATCGATCTCGTTCAAGCATCCGCCCACTAGTCGCAGCCTTGGCCGACTGACGATGAGATGGCCACTATTTTTTATTTTCCTCGACTTGCCACGCGAGACGTCTTTTTCACCTTTAACTAGAGGAGATCCGCTCGCGAACGACTACACGTTGAATTATTTATAAGGAACGAGTCCAAGTTATGGCTGTAGTATCCCTGCATTTAAAACGCTAACAATAGTCTGGTAATTTCTTTGATTCTTTAGATTTTATTTTATAGTACTTGAATAGTTGTCTGGATACAATGATTGAATAAATGAAATATTTAACCGAATCAGGTTCAGACAGCAAGCGTATCAAGAGTTAGCATTCGAGATGACCTTCGACAGTATTAAAAATTCTTCAATTTCCTGTCCCTTCCTCATGTCGAATAATTTTGTTGTTTTGAAGTTAGATACGAAATAAATTTCCTAAGGTAATTACAAAAGCATCAAATTGTTTTTAAATGATTCCTACGATTGCATAACCGCGATGCAAGGAAAAACATGGATTCCACGGAGTGTTACGACTTCATTTCTCGCTCGTGCCGCTAACAAGAGGATAACCGAGGATCGTAACGCGCTTTCAAGATGCTCTCGAACACACTGTTTACTCGCTGTTACATCATTGCAATGTGTTCGACAGCCGATACGATCTGATTTATCGACGGCAAAGTGACTCCTCTTTTTAACGGAACTTCGGGGTATCGCGTTCGCGGATCTTCCATGGTTCGATTTCACAATCAGGAAATTCCTGACATTCCGTCGTTCCGTTGTATCTCGATTGAATCGGTGCCGTAGAAATCGAATGAATACGCGTTGCTTTGTTGCCAGGCGAAATCAATTGATTTGTTTTGGTGCTCGAACAGCGGGAGAGGACGAATTAATTGTATTTCGTTTTTTTAATCATTTTAATGTCTGACCTGATTCGATGATGTAAAATGTATCACTAAATACTACTTATGATATGATGATTTAGAGCTTGAAATTTAATAAAAATTATTGTGTAAACATTTTATAAAATTTTTTAATATAAGGTGACTGATCATGAATTATAATAAACAATGATGAATTTTGAATTGTATACTTAAAACTAATGATAAGAACAGAATATCAATGTTATATTAAAGTTGGAAGTAAAAGTTGAATTCGACACGCAATTCGAAGAAAATCCCCGCCATAAATTTCGTAAGTGAAAAGTGTCGGTTGTTTCGTAAGTTGTAACGAGCCGAAAGTGAAACGTTTTATCGAGCGCGTGTACGGTTGCGTTGATAAACAACGAGGACTGTCAGTAACTTGGTTCTATAATATTGTTGCACTATCAGTGACCGGTTGTTTGGTAACGGGACACGGTGCACGTTGCGCGATATTAATCCATTTCTGTTGGCTTATCTCTGTGCCGGCACGTATGTTGAGTCAGCTCGGGTTCAAGAAACGAGAAATCGATTCGTGCTAGCTCACTTTCAAATTTCGCGTCCTAATAATAAAATTCTACACATTATACGTTCCTTTCCTATTCAATTAGAAAGATAATATCTTGTTTGGAAGATATAAATTGAATAGAAAGGTTGATTGTATTCGATACGAAAACGAGATTGCAAGACTTTCCTCGCTGTTACATTTAAATCAGCCTTTATTTATTAGCATGTAACACTCGCTTATTAACTTTTCTTAGAACTCTGTAAGTGCAAAATGCGTGTCGATCTTACGAGGAAAATCGAAGGAACCCATTTGCAGTAGGTTTCGAGAGCAGAACAGAATAGGGAAAGGGTATAATATCGAGGGTTCGTTATCCTCACGTACAAATATCCCTAGATTCGTATATCCTTATATTTGAATGTCTCTAGAAGTGAATTTTTGTAGGTTCTAATATTCCGAGATTCGAATTTTTGGAAGTTCAACTATGACTAGATACGAATCGTCTTACAAATATCCCTAGACAAAAATTTCTCTAGATCCAAACGTACTTAGGTTTGAATATTCCTAGATCATAATATACCTAGGTCTTGCTATTTCTGGATGTGTAATTCTCTAGATTCGAATATCCCTAGATCCATATATTCGCGTTTTAATATCCCTAGATTCGAATTTCTCTAGATTCGACTATACCTAGATCCCACTATTCTAAAATTCAAATATCCCCAGATTCTAATAGCTCCAGATTAGAATATCCTTATATTCCAATACATCCCGATTCAAATATCCCTAGATTCTAATACCTCCAGATTAGAATATCCCTATATTCCAATACATCCCGATTCAAATATCCCTAGATTCTAATGTATCCATATTAGAATATCCCTAGATTCTAATGCCCCGGTTAGAATATCCCTAGATTCTAATATCCTCAGTTTAGTATATCCCTAGATTCGAATATTCTCAAATTAACCTATCCCTAAACCCGAATATTCCTATATCCGAATGTTCTAAAATTCGAATATCCCTAGATGCGTATGTCGTTAGATTCGAGAAGCCCCAGAATGTCCCTAGAATGAGCGAAACCCGTTCGCGACAGGTTCCGAGGGCAGAAGAGAAAGGCGGACCGGTATAATATCGAAGGTTCGTTGCAAAGCCCGATCGTTGAATGAAATTTCAGTGGGTCGCGCATGAATGAAATCGTGCACCGTTCTCTTTCTCTTTCCGTTCTCCGTTGCTCTTGCAATCGCTTTGCTTGCATTTATGCGCGCCGTGTAGGCGACCGGACGCGATTAAAACGATTCCTCTCGGATTTTCCATCCGAAACGATCACTCGTCTCCTTCGACGCGTTGATTTTCCTCGTCGCGCCTCGACGGAACGGGAATTCGAGATTGTTTAGTTCGTTCACCGGAGAGATAAAAAAGGTTGTTCCTAATCGCGATTCCAGTAACAGTGTTTGACAAAAACACGAGGTGACACAACAGGAACTATCGTTCTCTGCAAACGAAATGTTTATGGGATTAGTCAGATTTTTGGTGGTATATTACAGACTACGTTGCTATGGGCAACGGTGATTTTGATTAGGAATCCTCGGATAGAGTCAATTCCCCAGAAAATGGTACACATTTCGTCAATTTTAATAACTTCAAAAAATGTTGTTAAAGACATTATTCAATCTCAAACTTTTAGTACTCAGAATTTCGAAATTCTTAAGTACCAAAGTCTCAAACATATAACTGTCAAAGTTGCAAAGGCCCAACAGTACAAAGACAGTTCGTTTCGACGAGTAGACAAGAGCTCGATGCAGTTGCGATACCACTGAAATGCAGATCGGTGCTGTGACTGATCCGCGTGTTGTGCTCTAACACAATCTGCATTATAATTAAGTGACAGTCGTACGGTACACGTGTCAGTTTTCGATCATTCTAACCGGTTCCCTCGACTTTTTCTTCAATTAGCTGAGCTTAATATCGATGCATATGGAAATAGTGAATGCGAACTCGATCGCGTAGAACGCGTTCAATAACCGGAAATTTGTTGCATTTATTGCTATACAAAATAATATACCATATAATTCTTCTGTTTTGTTAACTCCTTCAAATTCGAATATACTTATATTTGAATATTCCTAGATTCAAATTTTTCTGGGTACGTATATACCTAGGTTTTGATTTTCGTAGGTTCTCATATTCCTAGATTGGAATATCCCTAGATCCGAGTAACCACCTAGGTTCGAATATCCCTAGATCAGAATATCTCTGAATTCGAATATCCCTAGATTTGAATAACCCCAGGGTTCGAATATCCCTAGATCCGAACACCCCCAGGTTCAGATGTTCCTAGGTCAGAATACTCCTAGATTCGAATGTCCCTAGTTCAAAGTAGCCCCCGTGGTTCGAATATCCCTAGACCCCCCAATACCCTAGATTCCAATATTCCTAGACCCCAATACCCTAGATTCCAATATTCCCAGACCCTAATACCCTAGATTCCAATAGTCCTAGACCCCAGTACCCTAAGTTCCAATATTCCTAAACCCCAATACCCTAGATTCCAATATTCCTAGACCCCAATACCCTAGATTCCAATATCCATAGAACCCAATACCCTAGATTCCAATATCCCTCGACCCGAACACCCCTAGTTCCGAATATCATTTTAATCGAATACCCCTAGATCTAAATATTTCTTTGACCCGAATTTCTCTAAATTCGACTATCCTTAGATTCGAGTATTTTCAATTTCAAATATCCCTATACCTGGATTTTTTGATTCGACCATTCCTGGATCCGAACGAGTTTGAGCGAGTTCCTTGTTGTTTGATCCGGCACCGGAAACACGTGGACGCGAGTGCATAACCGTGCCACGATACAGAGGGAATCGCGTGTTGTTGGCTGACCACCTACACCAAACAAAGGGGCATGAATCATGGATTTTATTTCGAGACTGTAAGTAGTCTTGAAATAGACGGCGTCCCACGACGAGAAAAGGCGGCACCGTCTATTTAAAGGGCGACTCGACGACCGGCTTCTCTTTCGACTTCTCGATTGCGACATTCGCGGCAACTTTTTTGCACGTGGGCCGTTGACTGTGCGCGGCTACAGCTTCCGGTTTAGGACGTGTCCCTTTTGTTCACACTCCAACGATAATTTGTCAAGTTGTCCAGATTATTTGTCCGCTGTTCGAAATAGGACAGGGTTCAAAGGTTCAAATTTGTGGGACGATCGAACGCTGCGTGGGTCAGCTGCGCAGTAACGCTACTGCGCATGCTCCGATTTCATCTAATCTTAACGCAATTCTTTGTTTCAGAATCAGGAATCATTTTTTTTAAATCGAACTTTATTCGGATATCAGTATATCTTATAGAAATATTGAATAAAACTGTATTGCAAAGAAATAATCTATAATTTGAAGACATTTTTGTTTGAAACGAGGTAGTCGAACATTTATTTTCTACGTTATATTTGACCCTTCGAAATGTTTGCGGTTATTAAATATTGAAACTTCGGCCGATATTAGGCTATTTGCAGACGATGGATTACAATTCGAATGCATCTTTCTTGTGGAAAATATTTTTACTTCTCGATTACCGTTCAAACTACATTCCAGAAGAATTATTGATTTTAGATTCTATTTCGTTTAAACAGTATTAATGCCCGTTGCAATTTTCCCCCGATAGCGACAGAGGCACGTAAACTAGAGAACGTTATTTCAGAATAAATATCGACATTGTTTGTATAGAGAGTTTTATCGCGGTTCAATAAACCTCGTCACAAGTGGAGCACGTGGCACTTGAAGGAAGTACACAAGCAACAAAATTTTTCGCCTCGATAAAAGAAAAAGGAACGTGGTGCCCTTTGTTCTAATTTCACTAAGAATTCAGATCTTGAACAGTCTTAAAGTATTAATAATAAAAGAAGTAAGATATTTAAGGTAGTGTCAAATATTAATTACAATTAAAGTTACTTGTTACGCGACCTCGATTTCAGAACTTGAGGAGTTCAGAGCTTTTCTTGATTATTTAGAATCTGGCGGTGCTTCTTCTTCGAAGCGACGATAAAAACGTACCGGAAGTACACGTACCGTTTTATGCTGCAGGCGGAAGAACGTGGTACTTCAAAGCGAGCGTGATTGAGATTTTAAGCAGATTTTAATTGAAAGACGATTTCAAGCGGTAGAGGCGTGAACATTACAAACGTAAAAGTCTGATGATTCGAAACATTTAAAGTTCGATGATTCCGTCATTTGCAGACTTAAAAATTTTACGCATATTTACTGTCTGAAGATATTTAAATTCACGTGTGCTAAGAATGTTGGAATCTAAGTGCATTCAAATTTATAGATACCGGAATCGAAGAATATACAATACAGGGATATTTGTTAAATGGTTTTTGGATCCACGTTTAGGAAAGTTAAAAAAGATGACCTTTAAACGAGAGAAGAGAAGAACGGATAGTCGGAGAAAAAAAGGACGGAACGAGACAAAAGAGTGACGACAAGCTCGCAATTAATAGATTGGAAGGAAGGTGGTGCACGCGTTCCGAATTAGACTTGCAAAAGATCGAGGACGGTGCGTGTGCAACAGGCCCGCTCGTATTAGCAAGTCAGATTCGAGAATCGAGCCGCGGCTATCGCGGAAAATCGTTCGGTTTATTTGCATCGACTCGAGGATGATCCCGAGGAAGATACACGGCTCTACATAGGCAACCACCACGGCAAAATAATCTCGGCGCGTGGCTAAACTCGTTATTCCGAGAACACGCACTCTATTCTATCGGAGAACTTCCCTGGCTCGATAAATAATCGAAATTTCGCCTTGTACTTTGAGTTCTTCGATTATAATCTCGGATAGATGTTTTCAACGCTCAAGGTAACCGCGTTCACGGTCGCGAAGCTCAGTTCTAGTGGAAGAAATATCTAGAAATGTATCGTTCAACTTTCTTTCCAATTTCTATGCGTTATCAAGTTATCAAATTTTTGCATTTCCAAATTCATCCGAACATTCCTACACCCGATTATACTAGATTAATACTAGATCTGAATATCTCTTAACTGACCCTTGATTCCAACATCCTTAGATTTAAAAAGGTCCCTAGGTTCGAGTGCTATATCGGAAGTATGGCAAAGAGTAATAATCATCGGTATGGAATCTTCTGTTTGGTCTGTATAGACCGCGACGACTAGACGTCTGGACGGTTTTCTCGAAGGTTTCACCGCGACTAGTAGCATTTTGTCGTCGCGTTTTGGCGTCGAGAAGGCGCAATCGTAAAAATCGTTTATTTTGTCGCGTACTTTTGACCAGGCGGCCGACTTCACGTGGCTCCTGCGCTCGTGAAACCCGAGCCGCGACTACCGTTCGCGGTTGCCCAACCGGCCCACGATCGACCCATAAAATTCGCCTGTCGATACGTTATTCGCCGTGCGATTATGAGAAAGATGCCTGTTCGCAGTTCGTTTCGACGGTTTTACGACCGCCGTACACGTAATACGGTTCTATAAATTGTGTCGATACATCGACGATAATAACGGGAATTGTATCGCGGCGGCGAATTGCCGGACAAAAAGGATCGTGGCAACAATCGCGGGGAAAACACTAATGGAGCGTTTGTGAATCATGCTCGCCGCTTTTCCTCGTTACCGAGGGAATTGACATTTTTCGAGCGGCTTTCTCTGATCTCGCGGGACTCGTCACGCTGAAAACGATGAGCGACGAATCTGGCATCTCCGGACGAGTGCATCACCGTTTAATTGGACGATGCAGGGTGAAACGGGGTCGTCGTCACCAACAAAGAGAAATTCGGACCGGCATTGCCCGAAAAATAACACAAAACGAACACGCGTTTCTTGCACTCCATTAAAGAATTCCCAGTTCTTGGAATGTATACTACCATTTCTTGCACTTTTTCTTTCACGTAATTTCTTGCACGTAAGAGCTACGAGTTTTTGCACTGCGTGTAAGGAGCACAATTTCTTACACGTGTAAGATGTGTAGTTTTTTGCATTACATGTAAGAACAACTTTTTACACTGAATGTAAGAACTGCAATTGTTTACATTGTATGTAAGGACTATGACTTTTTGCATTGTATGTAAGAGCTACATAGTGCACCACATGTAAGAAGTACGGTTTTTGCACAACATATGAGATTTCTTGCATTCTGTGGAAAAGCAATTTCTTATACTGAACATGACTTCAATTGTTTGCATTGCATATGAGAACTCTTGCAATACAAGAGTAACAATTTACTGCGCTGTAATTCAGAAATTTTAGAAATGTAGAAATTTGAAATTGTAAAAATTTGAGGCTTGATCAATTTCACAAGTCTCCTACATTTACCCAAGAATATAAAAATGCTGAACAAATAATTTGAATATCTATAATAAAATTGACCAGTATAGCGAATTAAGAAACGTGAACTTAACGAAAAATTCGAGTCGAATTGAACGAAGGAGGGGATCCGCGATGACATATGAAGGACACGTAACTGTCTGATCAATTAACCGTGAATACGCGACGAAATTTTCAACTCGTGGCCTCGAAAATTGTTAAAAGGCTGGCGAGATCACACGTACCGGTGGAAAGAAAAAAGAACGTTCATTCCAGACGATGAAGATGGACATCTCGCTGAAATTGCATAATGCACGACGAGTCTGTCAATTCGCAATCGAAAGATAAAACAGCCAATCAAATCTTAATGACTGTTGCATTTTATGTTTGGTATTCGACGTAAGTGTTCGTGTTAACGTATTTTTGTCTCTCGAATTTTCTTTTCGATTATTGCAGAATCATATGAAATAATATAAACTGAAATTAAGTAAATAATTATATTTAAAAATTGTGTAAGCATTGAAAATCGGCATTGGAATGAAAAAACATAGATCATATTTTATCCTGCAATTTTCATATAAAGTCCATTTATTTGAACAATTATAGAAACCCATTGATACTTAAAAATTTGGTTTGATACTTGAATTTTGTTATTATACAGAACTTTGTTAAACGCGTATGTAAATAAACAACAAAGAGTCGTGGTTCATTAAAAGTATTGAAAGAGACTCGGAGTCTGGAATCTTGATGGAAACTCCGATATTCTTGCTACGACGAGGTTATCGAGGATAATTATCGCGTCGCTATAATTGCGAGCTCCCGTGTTGGAATGCGTTTTGTTTACTTAAACGGAGTATTTTCCATTCGACGCGTGTCCCCTTCTTTTGCATAATAACTCCGTAAATAACGTGTTTGCGACGCCGAGAAAGCGCGATTATTGTACACCGTGGTCAGTAACTGTTGGTATAAGTGATTCTACATGAAAAAATAAATCGAAAGTGTAGTACTTACATTCTATTTGTACATGACTTCGTTCTCGAGAAAGTTGTCAAATGTAAATCTAGTAAAAAGTTGTGATGTTGCAGATTAAAATATAAGGAAACTTGTTTGTGGCAGGGGTAACTTGGGCTGAAGAGGTAAGAGAGTTGTTTTTTATGGTGGTATAGTAGATGGGTATGAAATTAAGGAATTTGGAAATTGAGAAATTGAGAAATTGAGAAGTTGAGACATTGGGGAAGAATTTGGGAGATTGGAAAATTGGGAAATTTAGAAATTGGGTAATTGAGAGGTTCAGAAATTAAAAAGGTGGGAGACTGTGGAATTGGAAGATTAGAAATTTTGAGAGTTGAGAAATGGGCAAATTGAGAAGTCGGAAAATTTAGGAATTGGAACGTTGAGAAATTGAGAAGCTGGGAAGTTGGAAAATTGGGAAATTGGGAGATTGGAAAATTGAGAAATTGAGAATGTAAATTTGGAAAATTGGCAAATTGAGAAAGTGGAAAATTAGGAAAGTGTGAAAATAAAAAATTAGTGAATATAAGAACGGCATGCATAGTAAGATAAGGTGATTTTTGTCAGTGATCCGCAACGAAATGTCGGTAGCATCATTCGCGTAGACAATGCAAAGGCATGTCTCCCTCTCTCGCATTCTCAGCCCACGTCCTCAGATACCGTATTACGTGCGTAATACCTAATGGACGTTTACGAGGTTTAAAGGTGGCACAAAGTGGGCTAATACGAGGTGCCATTTAGTCAGTTAAAGGTCTTTGAAGCCACGTCGTATCGGTGTTCTCGCTTATGCAATAAATACATAATTTTATACTTATTAACCGGTCGTTCCATACTGCCCTGGTATTTCTTGGGGCATCGCACGTGGGTTACTCTGAAAGTTTCGACAATTTAACCTAAGGCATATGTGTCCCGTTTGTGGAACTTTTAAGTCACTTTACTAATGTACAATTTTGGGAATTTGTAAAATTTATTATATTGGGCACTTGGAATTTTAAGGACTTGAGAATTTGCGAGTGTTGGAGTTTGGAAATTTGAGAGATTTTAGATCTTGAGAGTTTGCAAATTTGGGAATTCGCCATTTCCTATACTTTCCCAATTCCAAATTCCACGTATATCTTCACATTTCCTTTGCCCATTCATCCGAAACAAATAAAATTGCTCTTTAGCAATTCAAAATTTGCTGCAAAACATTCAGATGGAGAAGAAAGAGATTATTGGACGTTAGTTACACACTGGCGAAACGTATTCATCGTTAAATCGCTCGTTCAGTTTGACAATGTGGTCGGATCGTTTGGTCGTTTCGATAGCCAGATCGTTCGAACGCTACGAACAATGCAGCGAGAATTAGTTATAAATTACGCGTGTCCAGTAAACAAAAAAAGGTGGATTGAACAAAAGGCTGCGAGGGGACACGGGACAGACCGGAAATGGCCGTCTGAACTCCGTTGTTCGCTTTGTTCTCGCACGCTAACGAGCGTCCAAGCAAAAGCGTAACGCGAACCTTGAAGCGTCGCGTTATGCAACTTGTTCCTATATAAAACACACGGAAGATCGGTGTTGGCGCATTGGTTTCTCTAAATCCGAACCGCGGACGCTATTTTTAGAAGGAAATTTAAATTAATACGCCTTTTCTGAAGAATTTCATTTTAGGAGAATCAGTTTGAGAAGCTAAAATGAATTGTATGAAAATTTTTATGGTCTTTGAATTAAAAATAGAATTAAAAATTTGTATGGTCTTTTAAATAAAATATAAAATGATACATTTGCAGTGACATATCTAAACATTGCTCTATTATGAACAGTGTCTAGCAGTTTCTGCGTTGTTTTCAACGTTCTCGCACTTTCATTATCAACATCAATTCCAGTTACTCATTAATTCTCCACCGCTCATTACGTTTGCATACTTCGCTTCCTACGAGCGGAAGTGTCAACGGTATTAAAAACAATTCCACACATCGATGTACACTTTTCGACTACGATCATTATTTCGCAATCGGGATTGAAAAATTCATGGATACTCGGTTCAATAACCTTGATTTCACAACGGAAAAATAGTGTCCGCAGGGTTTCATCGACGCGGAGTTTGATTGCCTCAGCGATTTTCGATTTGCATTCCTGCAACTCGAAGGACTTCGAATCGAACCGGTAAACGTCATTATAAACACGTATGTAAATATCGGTGATCGTTGCTCGATTATCCGCTATTACGATTTATCAACGTCTGCACGGCGATTCGACGGGGAAATTTTGAACGAGACGTTTCGTTAATCACGCTCGTGCCAGCGAGTGTGAATCACCGGACACACCAAAAAGGAGAAGCAAATAACCAGGATTTAATGGTATTAACCTTAATCACGAGCTTTTGTACACCCACCCTCGTGACCCAATTACGTTGACGCCTGACCGATACCAGACACGTTCCTCTTTGTAATCGGCTGATGGATGTTTATGCAAATATATGGATATCTTTCTACTATGTTTACAATGTAACACTTATAAGTCGGGTATCTAGGAGACCTTTGAGTTCTAAGAAATTGACAAGTACGAGACAGGTTTCTCATTTGTATCACCAGAAACACTATTTTGTTGAATAACTGCAGTTTGACTGAACCTCAAATACGCAAATGAAACACAGAAGAGCTAGAAGAGTCCAGAGGAGGTCCTTTCTCCCTTTATTGCTCCTCAATATTCACTTCAAATTTAATTCAGGATTCGTTGAAGTATTAAAAGATCGAAAGAGTGTTTACATAATAGAAACCAACCCGATTTCATCAAAATTTCAACAAGTGCACAAATAAACTACGAAAAAAGTACCAAGAATATTCGAGAGGAGGTCCTTAAACGGTGTTTAATTCCCGGCAAAGTATGTCAGAGTGGATGACAAAGTTCCCCGTTCCCCACCACGGTCCCGGATTGTGAAACATAATTTATGACCTTGCCAGCAGATGCTGCTCGTAGGTGTAAGGTCCACCGGCAACGGTAAATCGCGACGAGAGTGGACCGGTGTTCATTGTTGCAGCAACAACAATACCGGCTCGAGCCACGTGTCCTTGCATCGTGCGACCGGTAACAAGAGATGTAAAAAAGTAGCAGGATCGCCACGGGAAGTGTTAACCTTAATAACGAGCCTTCAACCACCTACTAAGTTGGCCTAATTATGGGAACCGAGCTGCCGCTTCTTTCGCTTTTCTTCGTCGGCTGTGAATGCAGGAAATGACACTTTGGTATATTGCTATGACACGATTTTCCGGTGTTACATCAGAATACAGGTGTCCACGAGTGAGGTTGACCCAAAGTAACAGAAGCTCCACCTCCATTTTTTTGAAATCTTGTTCAGTACCACGTCCTCCTTAATTTACAAAATAGATCAAGAATGGGGTTCCTCATAAAATGTATTGCAGCAAGGTGGAACATGTGACAAATTCTTTTCTTTTACAAGTAGTAAATAAATGATAATGTTCGACCAATCTATCTGAATTATTAAGATCCAAGAGAAATGAGCCACATTCGACATAGGTGTGCAGATTAGATCTTAACTGTCCACATTGTCTGTGAATACCCTTGATCCACGTATTCCTACATTCGTAAGTGGCTATTTTTAGAAATCCATGAAACCCCTGATAACAAAACAGTGCTTTCCCATGAAGTATCGTTTCACAATTTTCGATGCAGTCATCGTCCGTCGCGATTATCGGGTTCTGTATCCCGTACGGCGAAACGAATTCGTCAGCGCGAGAAAGTTGCGAACGCGTCAGAAAGGAAACCTGATAAACGTAATTTTCAGTCCCGGGGGTTTTAATCAGAATTGCGGCTTACGCGGGTGAGCAAAACAATGGCCGTGTCGGAGTGTCTGGCCACGGTGTTTGTCTTGCAATTAGAACGCGTTCTGCGAATCACGAAATTGATGTCTGGCCTCGATTTCCACGACGCTGTCATAATTCATGATCTCGCTCAATTGTCGCCGTGTTACGTAACCGTTGTCATCAGAAAGCATCGTAAACCGTAGGATTCCGGGACGGGAAACAAGAAATGTCCGATGCTCGTGGCGTCCAGAAAGGAATTCCACGCCGGCTGTTTTATGGCGTTAACACCATAAATAAAGCGTCGTACGGTCGTCGAAGTAACGAGACACGATGGTGCTGTTAATAATAGTCCGATTCCTGGCCGACGCCGAGATTTACGAAGGTGGCATGATTTATTTTACGAATATCTCGCTGCCACTTAAACCGAGCGATACCCTTCTCCACGCTCGCCGGATATCCTTTTGAGACACGCCACCCTGTGGACCAACGTCGTTTGTAACTTTATCGAGGCCGCTCGCTTCTACGGGCTTTGTGGAACGACGCGAATATCCTCCGTCCGGGAAACGCGCTTAATTCGTTGGACATCGGTATTCGTTTAATCCTCGAAGAGTCATTTCGACTTTCCGGGAAGAATGGGGAAGTTGAGCAATGCTTTCAAGATTACGCGGTCTTAATCCTTGGGCTTACGCTTTTTGATCCGCGAACGAATTTAGACAAAATCCGTTGAAAATTATATAATTTTAATTGTAAGATCTTCGAGTGCAATGGGTTAACGTGTGTGTGTATGTTGAAACATATTAAAGTCATGTGACAATATGAATTTTGCTAAAAAATGACCTAATTGACCTAACAAATTTCACTAAAAGTAACATAATTGATCTAATGAATTTCGCTAAAAAGTGGCGTAATTGAGGTAACCTTGACTATGTCGCAACCATATAGAATCCCTCGTACAAAATAATAAAAGAACACACAAGTGTTAATTTTATGGTTAACCTGTCCGACCTAGGTTTACTTTACGGTATCAATAAAAAAGTACAAAGTGCGAACGAATAAATAGTTAACGAGCGTGTTTAAGGCAATTGCACGCGATGAAAATGATAGTTTATCAGCGATCGACGGGAATTATAGAGCCGTGAAGCTGTTGACAGAGGAAATTACGGATTAAGAAAATCACAGGCTATCGTGATTGCGCTAATAAAACAATTCTTCGTTAATTCGTTAAACAATCACGTGGATCGATTTTTCTTTTTTGTGAACGATGATTCATACGTTCCCTGTATTATGGAAGCTGAATACGATTTCCGACCGTGTTCTGTATTTTATGTGTGTATCATTTATTTACTAACGTTGATTCCTTCGGTTGGACGGACTCTAACTTCGAATCTTCATTGAAATTCTACTTGTGCTAATTATAGATTCGCGACTAATTAAAAGGCATTAGTTGACAATGGCGAAAGGAAATGGCGTGTTGTGGTTCTCGCTGCACCCTGACCTTACGCACACCTTTACCGGCAAGTATCGTATCGAACAATCGTAACGCGATAAAACGAATAGCAAATCTAGTAGGTATCGTTACACGTTTCCTACGCTTCGACGGGAATTGATGTTTCCGACGATTACGCTTTAATCGTTGGACTTCTTCGCTCGATACCGGAAACCAACTGACTCGCCTTCGTTTAGAGGATTCGAATCGATTATGTAGATCCATAGGTTTTTCCATATCCAAATTTTGGTGGGTTTAGATTATGGTCAGGTCCTAATTTTTCTGGGTTCTAGGTTCTCATCAAATATTAGCTTAAGTGGGTCATAGATTTTTCACACATCGTAGTTTATGTGGATTCTAGGTTCTCTACAGATTCTAATTTCTGGAGGTTCCAGGTTCCCCAGATCATAGTTTTCTTAGATTCTAGGTTCTCAGATCCTAGCTTCTTTAGATTCGAGGTTCTCCTGGATCACAGTTTCTTTAGATTCTGAGTTCTCTTCAGATCCTAGCTAGAATCTAATTTCTTTGGGTTAGGTTCTCCTCAGATTCTAGTTTTCCTAGCCTCAAAATTCTTCCTAAAGCCTAGTTTCAGTAAGTCTTGCCTTCTCTCCAGATCCTACTTTCTTTAGGTTCTTGATTCTCCCAGTTTCTCAGATTCTCCTTTCTCTGAGCTCTAACCTTCTTCCCAGAATCTATCATTTTCAGGTACTAGGTTCTCCAATTCTACTTTCCTACAATTCTAGCTTCCCTTGATTTTGTCTAGACTCTCCCCAATAAAATTCGCAACAATTTACGAATATCTCGATCCAAAGATCGAAGAAGTCAAGTTTGTTACCAGGAATTAGTCTCGCAACGGCGAAGAAAAATCAAGACGACCCACGCGACCACGATATTTATAAATCGTGGAAGTGTCCGATTAGCGGGAAGATTTAAGATATCAGAGGCAAGTCGCGGAGCATCGCTCGCCGATCGAATATTCATGAGCAGAAAATATAGCTCGAGGATGACAAATAGTCGACTAATTTCACGCCGCATACCGAAACCCACACCCGTTCCTTCGCCTTGCGTACTCCTTTCACGGCTTAGCTGAACGTGACTCTTAACCTGTTCACTGTGCCAACTTCTTTTCAGTTCACGTTCGTGATATCTCAAGATAAGAATTGAGGATAAAGTCCCTAGGTTCTCAGGACCTTAATTGCTGCTCGGGGAGGATCTAACATTTAGAGAAAACCTAAGTTTTGATTAAGTAGCTCTCACTAGTATCTAGGTGTCCACACTGTCTTTCTAAAGGCTTTTTAGTTTTTGTGGGTGTTCGGTTCTTCCAAATCCAAATTTCCTTGGATTCTAGGTTCCCTCAAATCCTAAAATTCCTGGGACCTACATTCTCCCAGATCAGTTTCTTCCCAGATCGTAGTATCCCTAAATCGTAAGTTCTATAATAATATCGCCAGGTCCACATCAAATCCACCTAGAAGTTAATGAGAGCTAACCCCTAACTAACCTAAACTTAACTTCCTGCTACATTTCCTCCTAACTATATAAGGACATCCTGTATTCGAGTAATCATTACGCATCTAACTTCATGCATTATTAATACATCGCAAAAACTTCGCGTCTGATTTCCTACTTTTAGTATCATTACTTTGCAAATGAAGCATATAAACGCAATAGCCAGGCGCAGCGTAAGTTACGATCAAAGGTGAGAAGTAGGCATTCAACGCGATAGTTATCGTGTAATTTCAATCGAGTATCGTGGTTAATTAAAGGAGACTTTAGACTCGAGATTGTAACATTACCGGCTGCTCGCGAATCATCGATGAAGACACGGTGTCGAGGATAATTAATTTCAGTCGCCGGCGAACGTCTAACAGACAAGACAGATTACTTCCGGATCCCATTAATAGATCGTAAATCGTGCACGCTATTGCCGTGTAAGAATAATACGTGATTTCAAACCAGGAATTCATCATGGAAAAGATGCTGGAACGGCAACAATAAGAAATGGGAAAATTAATGTCCATTTGACGGGTTTAAAATAGACTACGAGACTTGAACATCGAATGAAATTATTTCTTGAGTTTAATTGTAAGATAAAACACGAAGCGGGTTAAATCTCTCATCGACCAATATCTGATGCTGTAATTTCTTAAAATCTCTTAGATCAAAATAATTACCCAAGTAGTGTTAAAAGTGGGAACCCGAAAGAGCATCCAAAAGAAGATAAATACCTTCAAAGGAAGGTATTTGAAAGTTTGATTAAAAATTTCAAAAGTGAACGCATTCAGAAGACGATACCGAGACATTTCGAAGCCTTATTAGGCCAAAGTAACGGTAGTCTATCGGCACCATAAAAGAGCATAGTTGCATTTCCCGAGCAGCTGATACGTATCCGTCATCCTTTTGTGCGGGAACGACTGAACCCCCAAGGAGGATTTAACATACGAATTAATCAAGCGTAAAGACGACGTTCCCTTCTCCCGGCGTCACTCGTTATTCTTCTTACGTGGTCAGATAAATGACGCTAGTTAATTATGAAAGTACCGGGCCTCGTGGCTGTATACGCAATCCACGTGGACAGCGGCAGAATTTCGCGAACTGCTTCTCGTTGCTCAATCGAGAAACTAGATAGGAACAAAGGATCCTTTAAGGGGCCCCATTAATTTGCTGCTGGAGACAAGCACGATCGCTCCACGTGCGCTTGTTACGTTTCATGCGTGCCTTAGATTTTACAGGAACGTCTATCTGGAATATTTATCTATTACAAAGTGAAATTTGGCAATTTGCGTGAAAACGATTTCTGCATCGAGCTGAATCAAATTTTTATATTTTTAAATATCTAAGTGCTTAGATTGCTAGGTTTCTAGATCTCTAGATTACTAGATTTGTAGATTAGTAGGTCTACGAGACACTAGAGGCTACGTAGCCACGTATTTATATCACTAAATCTCTAGGTCACCAAACTAATAGTTTTCCATGTTCCTGTAATCGAAAATTTGGATATTTCAATCCCTAGATCTTAAATTTCCTAGATTCCACGTTTTTAGACCCCTTAATTTGCAGCTTCCTCTGCTCTTTAATCTCCAGATGCTTAAATCCCTAGATCATGAGATCCATGAATCCCTGATCCCCAATTCCGTAGACCCCAAATGTCAAGTTTCCTAAACCAGATCCTTAGATCTCGAACCCCCTAAATCCTGAAATAGATTCTATAGATCCCTAAATCCCCTAGATTCCTATATACCAAATTCCATAGGTGTCCAAATCCCTAAACCTATAAAACCCTAAATTCGAAAATTCCCAAATTACCAAATCGCCAGATTCAAACATCCCTATATCCCAAAGTAGATCTCGGTAACCTTAAAAATCTAAATCTGTAGATGCGTCGTAAAAATAATGGAGCATATTGTCGAAGATATATCGTTCTCGCGAAGTGCACGTACGCGATTGCAAATTTTCTGGAAATTGGTAATGAGGGCGTGACACGGGAAACTGGGTCGACGATGAACCGCGACGATTCTCCGAAAAGCGTCGTCGCGCGTCCGTCTAGCGGCCTAGAAAACGCGAACAGTCATAACAATTAGCGGGACGAGCAGAGGCCGAAAAAAATACGCGATCTGCATGTCTGGCTACGATCTTCCCTGTTCCGACGAGACAGAGGCGACACTTGGCCGGAGAGCGTGGGCTCCGTGATCGCGAGGTGATTCAGGTTAATTACGATTTTGCTAACCGAGGAAACGCACGAAGGACGATTTTCCACGTGTTTTGCACCTTGCTGCGATCAGATACCACATGGGGTTGTTTTTCCATCTCACGATATCTCGGAAAATATCTTGATATTATGCACTGATCTTTATGCGATGTTGCTTGGAGTCACCTAAGGCTGCAGTCTAAAATACAGTAAGTTGGATATTGTTCTATCAAGCACTGCTCTGTATATTTAAACTAAATTAATGCATAGAACCCGTACGTTAGGAATCAAGAAATATGTTAATTCAGTTATGTTCAATCATGTTCAATCATATTCAATTATGTTCAAATTATTCTTCAAGACAATTTGATGAAGATAAAGAATTTATTTGAGCAATAGTATAATAGGGATTTTATTAACCAAGAGTTATTTTTAATCTTTAATGTCGCTCTTTTAATAGATACGATGACCAGTGTAATACGTGTACAGTAATTGAAACTCGATAATAACTCTGGTTTATCGTAAATTTAATAGCGCATGTCACGACTGGCTCGCTGCAGAGGCTACACCGATGGCGGCGCTATAAAGACAAATAATAGCGAAACAAGTCCAACGAGACCTAACTACTTACGCGTATTTGCATCGGTCATTAAGAAGAGCGAGAAACTCCGGTCTTGCAGGACGGTCAGTAATTCTGCTGTCGGCTTAACAAAAGGACACACGCTGCTAAAGAGTGACGCTTATCGCGGCTCGTGAAAGCGCGTTTTCTTGCATAACGCCATCCGTCTCTTCTGGTTGCCCTTTTTTCTGCACTCGAGTCGACCGTGTTCCCATTTCGACGTGCGTGCCTCGTTCCGATCGTTATACACAACCCGATACAAAGATTTTCATTCTTTATTCGATCTTCTTTTTACCAAATTTCATTTTATTTTGTGGAATATACTTTTTAATATTAGTTGGACGCAAACATAGTGTCTAAGGGTTTAGGAATAGTATGTGGGTTCTCTATGTCCTATGTGGTTATTTTTATTAAGAGGTTAACTACCTTTGAGGACCAAAATGTATGTACAAATTTTGAAGATAATATGGAGCCTTCTCTCCCTGTATCCTCATTTTGTATAAGAGGCTAGACCAACTTCATGCACTCACATCATTGTCCTACTCATTTGAAGGGTTCTAATGTGTTCGTGGTATACGTCATCCACACCGAAAGCTTAGCTCCATGCTTTTTAGTGGTCAACCCTGTTTTCGTTGTTCTGACGTCATGGTTAGTATTGATCCTCAGGTAAACCTTATACGAACTTCCAAACAAAATGATTACGTATATTCTCTCAATTTATCACAGTACACGCGTTCAATCTTTCGTTTGGGTAATTCTGAGATGTTGGGAAAGTTCACGTTAGTTTTAGATTTGGGGAGAATATACACAATGAGTCGTTGAATATATCTAAAGTTTGGTCCACGAGTACTGCAGAACGAGTATAAAAGTGTCCTCTGTGAAGTATTGTAAAGTGTCCTCTCGTTACATCGCCAACTCCGTATCACGTCTGCGTACAAAGAAGAACCAAAGATCGAACAAAGCGGTTCGAGCCAGCAATCTGCATCTATTACAAAGATCACTTGGTCGTCCGCGATTAGTGTCACGTTCGTGGAAAACGCGGATTCATTAATTCCGTTCATGAGGGAAAAAAAAATGGTCGCGAATCGATTTCGCGAGGCTGCGATAGCAGACCTTCGACGACCGCCCACTCTGCTCGACGCTCACGATCGTAAAACTTAGCAAAATCGCGACGTGATTCATTATTAATGCCGCCATTTCGTAGCGGACGAAGGTGCAGCCACTTGCTTGCACATTTATCTTCGCGATGACGAGTTTCTGGTAAAGCGTTCCTCGTCGATCTTCGACGAGAAACAAACGATCGACTGCGAGAATCATCGTTCACCTGGATACCGTTTCCTTCTGCGAAGCGGACCTGCATGAATGGAAACGCGCCTTTCTCCGGATATATCCTTCTATAAATTCGCGAGAATCTTGAAACCTAGTTCAAGTTTTCCTCTGAACATTCACTACCGTTCATGTAAATTTAGAAATTGGGTAGCGAAGGTGTAAGTGCGTTTGAAACTACTCGAATATTTTTTTTTTCCTCTTTAAACACAGTTTAGGGAATGCTGATGTCCATGTTCTTCTAACAAAGATTAGAAATGATAGATTAGAGTAAAAGTGTTTGAAAATACATTCTAATATTTTTTTATAAATTGTCCAAATCATTCTCCTTTTCATCCATAAATTTCCTGACTGTTACAGTCATCTTCTTCATAATTTAGAGCTCATTTAGAGACAGCCACGTTGTTCTAACAAAGAAACCTAATACCAAAGGTATGCGTTTAAAAATACAGCCAAGTTTTTCACTGATTCTCCGAATCATACATCTTCCATAAATTTTTCGAAACTATAATAGTCATCTAAATTTTCCTCGAACGTAATTCAGGGAGCAGCGACACGTTCCGCTACCAGAAATTAGAAATAGTGGAAGCGTCTTTTTTAAACAACAGCCGTGAATAATTTTCAGAATGTTTCCCCCGTCCCATGAATTTGTCAGAAGCTGAACAACGTGTTCGTGCAGAGATCGTGCGGGTAGGTAATTTACAAGGTAATTTCTCCGGAGAACGGAGGCCATTTTCTTTCTCGGCGAACCGGGGGATTCCAAGTAACAAAGCTTGGACTTTCCTCGTTTCTCTGAGTAAGTGTAAGTACGGCAAATCGTGTCAGGCGTGCATCGCACGACAATCTCGAGCTGTGAGTCATACACGCTTTCGATTAGGCTCTCCCTACGCTACTATAGCGTCGTGCGAAGATTATTAATGCGTCTTATACGACGCGGGGACATAAACAAATACCGGACACTTCGGTCCGCGCAGACTGACGCGATAATGATTAGAAGTTAATTGCAGAAGAAACATTCACGAGCGTCGAAGAATGTTAGATGTTTAATCTCTGGAGGGTTAATCTCTTCGATGACGCGTTGTGTACTTGCGCATGATTAAACGTTAATACGTTAGCTTTGTTCAAAGTAATGTAAGATTCTGGGGTTTTAATTTTTAGAATTATGATTGGATTGCAGAGGACATTTTGGTCTCTCGATACTGGTGACTGGATGTTATCGACATATTGAACACCAATTGGAAATTGATAGAAGGAACGAGGGAGACAGTCTGTGTCTGAGATTTATTACGATTTCAGTGGTGCAAGTCAACGAAAGCTCAGTCACGTGGTTTATGATTTCAATTTTCATCGTGGAAGCAAACCACGTTCGTAAGGCCACAGGGTTAAATACGTATAAATTCTATGTTACTTAGGAAAATTTGAGAAACTTGTATATTCAAAAATATAGAGCAGTGAATATTGAAACAAAGCGAAACAGTCTGTCGTTTCAATTGAAGGGTTAACGACGTTTCTGCTTAGTAGCTAATCAGAATGTCATCTGAAGCGTTTATTTTTCGTTAGAGCTAGGATGATGTCGCAGCCAAAAGGGCGAACAGCTTCGTTTGAATCGCGGCGAACGCCGTCATCGAGGGTAACGATGATAGGTGGACGTAAACGCGACGTGGTCAATTCATTGATGTTTACGAGCACCACGGGTACGCGGGAAAATTCTCTTTGCTCTAATTAAAGTCGCCGACTCGTGTCTTCTCGCGATGAGATAATTACCACGTCGCGACGACGATTTTGATTTAACAGAGCCACCGCGAAAAAATGAAGATTTCCTAGGAATTCCTTCGCTCGATTCATTTGTTCTAATCTTTGCCGACTACGATGTGCCCTTGTGTATTTCACTAGTGGCGTAACCAGGATTTTTGTAATTTCTAAATTTCGAAAATTTTTATGGGTGGCGATATAACGCGAGGTGATATATCGCGTGGTAATATGACGCCTGGTGATATAACACGTTGGGACACAACACAATAGAACATATAATGACGGAAATGCGTGGCAATATAAGGCGAGGTAAGAACTCAGAAATTCAACGCGTATCAAAATAAAAGACGTGATAAATTTACCATACTTTCGTTTCAAAGTGCGCGTGTGATTGTTCTAGAATGATATCAATGAACTTGGACAAAGAAGACACCGGGAAGAAGACAAATAACATCGAAGATAAAAAGAGATAAAGAAAATTGCGTGTAGTCGTATCAGTCGAATTTTTTACCGTGTCATCAAAGCTACTGGGAATTCGCAAAGTTGCGATTACTATTTCTAGGTTCACACGAGTTCATTTATGAACTGACGTGCTAACGAAATTTGAGGAGCAACCGTGTTACGACATTCGGAGAACAAGTCACGATATTTCCTGCTTTCTTAATCGAATCGAATGTCCGATCATCAAGTGCCTTTTGACAACTTGCATGAATGATAGTACCTGTTAATAAAAATTTGCAGTTATACAGAAACTTTGAGCATCTTACATCCACGAATATTACAAAGAGTGATACACGTATTACTATCACTAAAAGTCAAATAATGCACCCGCAAAATGATCGGGAAATAAAAATGAACATGGAATCGTCTGCACTGCGTTACTGCAAGGACCATAAATCGCATCTCGAATTGCAAGAAAGGGAATAATTACAGTGATTAACTTCTATATCGATCAGCGTCAAAGGCGCGATCGGTTATCACTATCGCTCTGACTGAAATTGCACAACGGCAACAACATCGTCGACGATGCGTTTAATCCGCTTGTCAGACGAAACGCAGCTTTCACGAGGGGCCACAGAGGTAACGTTTCTGGAAGCAAAATGAATAATTCTCGGCATCGATCGACCGACTTGAATCACCGTTTTGCATTTCGCGCGATCAACGGGCACCGCCTCTTCGTCACTTTAGCCTCGAGCGTAGAAGCGTGTAACGAGCGGGGACGTGGGAAGCGTTCGGGAGCGAAGACTTCTGAGAAAAAGTTGGGAAAAGATACGTCGAATGTCCACGGCATGATTCACCTGGAGAAACGAGTCCGTCGGGTCTTCTTAGTCATTTTGGGGCAAGCCGAAGACCAACGGCACCGGAATACAACAAACGTGTGAACGTGCGTGTCGTGTGACCATGGGTGCAACTTCCTTTAGATAAACACACATTCGTAAACCGAATCTTTTTATTATTACATTTTTTTGTTTGCTAGTTTATAAATTAACTTGGTTTGACAATTTTCCTAGAAGTTTTGGTCCATTTTAAGAAAGTTTGATTCCCTGACAAAATGTCGTATCTCATTTGTATGCATGTGTGACAAGGATAGGTTTTATAGTATTTTGATTCTGGAAACGGATAGACGAGCAGACTAATTATCACGGCTAGACCGCGAATTAGGGACGTGAAAGATTAAACGAGGGAATCGTCGTTGCGACGACAAACGGGAATCGTCGGCGAGACGTTATCGTCGGCCTCGATCTCTCGGCACTCGTCTCTTCGCGTCCACAGGATGCGAGAAACACGAGGTCTCTCTTTTACCGCGTTCGCCGACTGCTCGCCGAGATAACTCGCGTCATTAAATATGGCCCTCGTCATTTGCATCCGTCGTCGGTGCGCGAACTAACAGTCGGGATTGAAAAAAACAATCACGAGTTACATCGTGCCAAGCAAATTGATCTGATGGTGATCTACTTATGTATGTACATCAGTGCCGGTCGCGTCGAGTGTTCACCGATGAATATGTTAAGTTTAACACCTAAGTAAGTTAACATCTACAATCTGGGAAAAGCATGTGATCTTAGGGTCTGGGAAAAATTTAGGACTCAGAGAAAGTCTAGGATGTAGTAAAATTATTTTAGGTTTTAAGGAGAGCCTGAGATCTAGAAACAGCGAGATCTAAAGGAACTAGAATCTTCGACATCAACTTCCATACACAACTTCCATACACAAATATGAAGATAGCTCCAAATGACATTTCGCTCGCAATATTCGTGCAACATAGGTTAGGGAACGATCAGATAGACATAAAATGGCCAGACCCGGTAAAAAGGAAGCAGTAGCCCTCCAAGTCGAGGTAGATACCGAGGAAGACTGGGAGCAATTATTGTCTCGAGAAGGTCTAATTCTGGCCGACATTTATTCCGAATGGTGCGGTCCGTGTATCGCGATGGTGAGCACCTTGCGAAACGTGAAGCTGGAGTACGGTGTCGACGCGATCAACTACGCGATCGTCAAGAACGACCAAATCGCCGACCTCGAGAGATTTCGTGGCAAGAGCGAGCCCGTGTGGATGTTCCTTCAAGATGGTAAAATGGTTAACCTCATGTTCGGCGCGCATTGTCCCAAGTTGAAGAAGCTGTTGGTACAGGAAATTCGAAGGGTGCAAGAGCACGAGGAACCGGAAATGCGGCTGGATCCCAGTTCTCGCACGCCGGAAGAAGAGGTTCTGTGGCAGAAAGAGGTAGCCATCAGGTACATTCGAGCTCAGTATAGAATTGGTAGAGGTTGGATAGGTTAGGCTCTCAAGTATACGGTTAAACGACGTGTAGCTGATTGCAAAATTGTTGTACAAGACAAGCGATCGAAGATCGCCGTCTCGCCAAGGAGGAGGCGGAGAGACAAGAGAAGTACGAGGCGTTCCTGGCACAAATGATGTTCGAACTGTGCGAGGAAACCGCCCTGGTTTTCTACCCGTGGATATTGACGGACGAGGAGGGAAGAGGCAGAGACAAATACCAGAGTACTCCGTACACCGACCTGACCACCGTCCTCTTCAAACAGAACTATGACATCCTCGAGGAGCAACGAGTGCTTTTGGACGAAGAAATGATCAATAAGATGTTCGTAGAGAGCAACGTTGAAATTACCAAAGAACTCATCAAAGGTGTGTGCTTCATTTGTTCCAACTTTCTCTCTTCCTTTCGCGTTTCACTATTTCAACCTTTATGCGGCTGTAAATCGTGAAGCGTTTTAATCACTTTTATTGCCCATATAACTTGTCACTGTATTAGGCGGAGTGACATAATGCGAAAATATACGAAGATTTATGGTGTAAGATTGTGCAATGGGTGGCGATACAGCGAGGGGTGAAATGAATAGGAGGGGTGAAGTAATAGGAGCGCGTGGCGATATAATATTATATAAATAAATTCACCTTCCTCAGGTTTAACAGCGGGCAGAACAATAGCTATGAGATTAAAAGGCAGACGACCTCATCCCGATTGGCCCGTGCCCTATCCCTTTGAGTGTCCTAAAGGTGCAGAAAAGTGTCCCACGCGAGAGATCAACGATGTCGAAGAGTACTTGGTACAATTGTTGAACAGCAAAACCCCGTTGCTGTTCGTTGATCCTCCTATACCACAGTGGGACAATTCGTACATGGAAAGGCACATGTTTCACTATGTACCGGATCCTAACAAAGAGAAAGAGGTGGCGGAGGGGGAGGAGGAGGAGGAGGAAGACCTCCCTAGAACCGATCCTCCAGTTTGGGTGCCTCCCCAGGTACATGCGTACTTTGATCATAGTTGAATCAGACTTGAATTGCATTTATATCTAATAAGTCAGCAGATTTTGATCTTATAATTCTTATAAATCTACACGGAGAATTTTGTTTAGGCTAGAAGCAAAGTGCACGTGTACACGACTCTGTTCTCTAACTATATGGAGATGGTACACCCTTACGAAGAACCGGTACCACCCCCTCCTTTGTGCGCATTCAAATTTAATTTCGAACAATTCGAAGCTGTTCGCGACGCTTACAACCTTTACCCTGATGCGATCGAATATTTCGGCGCGTTTCAGTTCGATAAACCTAGTATTGCCAGAAGAATCGCTTCAACCCCCGAAGACTTCGAGAGAAAGGTTACTTTCATCGTTTCGACTTATTCATTAGTCATTGATTACAATTTGTCATTTTTTATTTTATTATCTATTTTTACAATTTATACAATTTTTACATATTTTACTATTTTTACAATTCTCACAATATTTTGCACTCTTTGAGACAATCAGTGACTACAACTAGAATATTTCACCTTCTACACATCTTTAATTAGTCAAACACAGTTTCCAACCCATAAACCGTACACGTCTGCCAACTTGATGCACAAACCAATAAAATCCGTATTATATTCGACAGTCAACTAACTAGACACGCATAGTACATCACATAATTTTAAAGAACGTAAAAATGTAAAATTAAATGAATTGTATGTCGGTGAAGACGAAGTACCGAACGGGAATGGAGATCTTCGTGGTAATTCTTCGAAGAGCCACCGAAGATGTTTTTCTGTCGTTTGCAAGTATTCAGCCTTATTTCGTGACCGAAGACGAAGAACAGGCTATGGCGATGATAGACGAATATTTCCCGGAGGGTGCCGAGGATATAAGTCTAGAAGAGTCGGTCGAAGAAGAAGAAACCTTCGAAGACGAAGAGGAGGAGGAGGAAGAGGAGGAGGAAGAAGATTTTAAGGACCAGGAGGAAACTATAGACCCATTCGGGATGTACGGTTACGTCTGAAGCTTCTATTGTTATATTGTTATATATATGTATATACAGTATATTAATATATACATACATTAATATACTGTAGATTCAAAGTATATGCTTCAGATCGTACTTGAAGAAAACGTTAATTACTTTTCACTCTATAAGTTGTAATATAGTGACGCACATTACAGTTCAGATATAACAAATAAAAATAATGTTCGCAGCACCCTTGAAGAGTTTAATAAGTAAGAAATTCGAATAATTCGAAACGCGCGACCCTTTCCGCTCGTCGAGAATTCCATTCTTCGCGCGTTTTGGCAAAGCCGAATCATACTTGAATATTCGCTTATGTCGGCAACGCGTTTGCGTAACTCTGGCAAAATTCCAGCATGGCACATCGGTCTGTAGAGGTTGTATCACGCACCTGCCCTGCTGCCAAATTTTGTTCCGATCGGCCGAAGAGAAACCGATATTTGCCAACGGTATATCAAAACAAAGTGGGTAGACTGATCGTGGTACATCGGTGAGCGCCATTTTGGATTGTTCGGACCACCCTGTAAATTTTTAATTCATAATTTTAGTGAAACAGGTGTTGATAGTCGCAACACCATGATGTGCATGATGAAATCATATTTATATTGTTTATTATGGAGATTATTTTTTTTTTAATATTTACAAGTTACATGCTTGCATATATTTGTATGCAAGAACTAGTATATCATTTTTTAATAATAGTATAGTAGTAATAATTACGTCTACCTCGATAATAATTGCATCGACTATGTGAACTATATGTGAAATATTTGAAAAATTTATTTTACAAAGAAAAATATTAAAAATCATTGACTTAAATTCTTCTTGCGTAACTAGTAGATGCGATGAGTATGAATAAATTTAACAACTAGAATTTTTAATAACGAAGTTATAACAAATATTATATATTATACATCTTATAAAATATCTGCACAATATTCAATCGAATATTTTGACGAGGTTATAGACGAATGACTAAAACCAAGAGGCGTTTGCAAACGACTCGTGGCAAGTTTTAGCGGAAAATCAACCGCGATCAAAGCGAACGAATTGAATCGCGCTGATCGAATTAACGAGGCAATTTGTCAGACGACCGATGCGAGAAATTCACGCGCGAACGACACGCGAGCAGTGGCTAGCTCGGTCCTCCTCGTACAATACATTGTGGCGGAGAGTAAATTTCACCAAGCGATCCGAACAATTGAACCATTAACCGTGGAGACGTTAGTCAGCCGGTCAGTAAATCTTCCAACTGGCTCGCTCCTTTTCATCCGTATTTTTGGCACGCTCCAACACTCCACGGCTACACGACACTCGAGCACAAGAAACATCGTCGTTTCGAACGCGCGCCTTTTCGAACTGCAAAAAACGATCACGTGCAACCTTTAACGTTGCTCAGTTTTATACCTACTTTTTCATTACTTAAGAAATCTGAGGATTTAAGGACACTTTTATTTGGGGGAGTTTTGAGATTTAGGAAGTTTGGGAATTTTTAGAGTTTGGAGAATTTGGAGGAGTTGAATGTAGGAAATTTGGGGAATTTTTAGAGTTAGTAAAATTTGGGGAATTTGAAGAATTTGGAGAACTTTAGAAACTAGTTGAATTTCCGGGATTTGGGAAATTAGGGAAATTTTGGGAAGGAGAGGAATTTGAGGGGACTAGGGACTTCTGGAGAAACTGGGATTTAGAAAATTAGGAAAATTTAGAAATCAACAAATTTGAGAATCGGGAAATTTATGAAATAAGAAAATTTGGAAATTGGAAAATTTAGAAAGTTTATGAATTCAGAGATTGGGGAATTTAGAATTGGAAAAGTAAGAAATTTTGAAGTTGGTGAATTTAAAAGTTGAGGAAATTTGGAATTTGAGAAATTTTCAAATTGGTATATTTCCATACTTGAAAATGTAGTACTCCTCTCATTACACTAGTTCTAACCCTATTCCAGTCTGTATCTACTCACATGTACCATCCGGAACAAAACCTACTACCTAAATACCTATTAGCTAAATACCTGTTACCTAACTACCTATTACCTAAATCCCTATTATCTAAATACCTTTAAAACCATCGACCATCCACACGTAACAACAAAACAGTTTGCCACACTCGGTGAACGCAAAAGGGAGTCAAAGTTCGAGTCTGGAAAGCCGTGCAGATCGGATGAAAGACGGTGCAGTTCGCTGGACGAAGAAAGACGCGCGTGCAGTTCGCGAAGATAAATTTACACGCGACTCCGCGTCGCCGATGCCTGTTCACGTACCCTCGTTTCTTTTCCCTTCACAGATCTCGACCCCGTATAAGCGGTCGTTTTCTTTTCGCCTGGTCACAAATAGGAACCGGACTCCATCTTCGTACACGGTTTAAATTAATGGCGTCGGGACGCGATTCACCGACGCCTGCTCCCTGATTTACAATGTCAAAGTTCGCGACTTGTCGAATTATTCGCTCTTGTTACTCAACGTTCATTTGTCCTCTTTGATAACTGTTGTTATTTATATGGAAACTAAGATGGAGATTATGTTATTGTATTTTACATTGTTCAACTGGAAGGTGTAGTGAGTTGTTCAAAGTACAGTTTATTAGGATAAAGTTGAAGGTATTGTTGAATAATTTTTTTGTTTAAAAGTAGATGATGTATACATTGTTCTATCTTACAATATTATAAATAATGTTAGGTATTTCAGGATAAATTAAAGCAAAACTGTATCATAAAATTAGAAGGGGTAACTCGGGATATTTTCTTTATTCGTAATAACACAAAACGATTCCACTTTTATTAACAAAAAGACTGATCTTTCAAATGTTAGGTTCTGACAACTTACGATGCAACAGTGTCGATAATCGCTCGAAACGATCATAGATTGCAGCGATTATCGACGCACCTATAGCTCGCAGACGTTTTCGCGTGTTGGAGAAAAACGATCTTGATCGTTGTATCGACGGAAATGGGGGAATAACAAAGAGAAAAGGAGACGGAACGATCGTTAATGACACGTAATGTACGCGATGAACGTGAATTATCCGGCGTAACTGTAATTTGCGCCTGTTTTTTTTTTCTCTCGATTCTTCCCCCCCTTCTACCCGGCTCCTCCTCTCGATTCGACCGTGTTTAGTTACGTAATGCTTGTGCAATAATTACCGATGTTTAAGCAATAGTCTGCCTCCGGCGCTACCGTGCTTGTCCCGTCACGAAAATGAAAAAAGAAAATGTTCCCTCGATTCGAACGCCACTTATATCGATCTCTCGATATTACTTCGATAATCAACACGCGGTTACATGTATCCTCGTAGAACCATCGGTGTAATAGGATTCCCATATTAACCGTGAGGGTCGAATTTGGTCTCAAGTATACACATTCCCAGATGCAAGGGTTCATATATTTTTAAATCGTCAAGGTTTCATGTTCATCAATTTCTAAATCACTATATACCCAAGTCCTCAAATTGATTTGTTAATTCCCGAATTATTACATTTTGTAATTCTTAAATTTCCGAATTTTTATTTTCCCTAATTCTTAAATTGGCCAAAACTCTAAATTTCGAATTTCTGCATTTCTAATTCCTAAATTTCCAAATTTCTGCACTACCTATTCCCTAAATTCCCTAATTTCTAGATTTCCGAATCCCTACATTTCCGAATTTCTGCACTACCTAATCCCTAGATTTCCGAATTCCTAAATTCCCGAATCCCTAAATTTCCAAATCCCTAAACTCCCCAATCCCTAAATTTCCGAATCCCAAAATTCCCTAATCCCTAATCTTCCAAATCCCTAAATCCCCAAATCCCCAGCTTGCAAAAAGAAAAACTAAAAAGAACATCCATCGACAGATCAAACATTTAAAATGGTTAACAGTGAATTCTAAATCTGCAAATTCTATATTTGTAAATTCTATAGTAGGCAACACGGATATTAAACGGTAACCGATGTTCAATAATAAACCAAGTTACCGAGTAGTATCTGTTGTTTGTTTCTTAGGAAGCCCGTTAGAAAACCACGTCGCGTGTTTCTTTTCATAGCAAAGTATTCGGTTGACTCACGATCAGCGTGCAAACCGGAAACGAACGATCGGTCCATTAGGTGGAAACAGAGAGCCGGGTACGAAATTAACTTTACTCGTTTCGCTGAAACAAAGTTGCCCAACTTCGATAGATTTATTTAACTACCTTCATGTTACATACGTTTCAAACTTCTTATTTTTCATGTTACGCTACAGTCTTTTTAGCAATTAGATCGCGCCGATTTGTGAAACTACAATGTGTTAGGATAGAGGGTATAGAATTATAACACGTCGGAGTACAAGACGTGGAAGTACAGCGCGTAGAATTACAGCGTGTAGAGTTATAACGCGCCAAATTACAACGCGTCAAATTTACAACGCGCCAAAATACAACGCATGGAATTTACAACGCTCCAAAATTCAACGCACCGAGATACAGCGCACAAAATTACAACTCGTTAATGTACAGCGCTCCAAAAGCACAACGCGTGGAATTACAACGCATCGAACTCGCCCTGAAGTTACAACGCATAAAATTGCCATATAACGCGAGCTAAATTCAAACGAAACTTCCTAGTCAATTATACACGAGAAATTGCAAATTTCCGTTCGTAGGAATCATAGCTGTCCGTCAAGTAGAATTAACGGCCAGAATTGCTGTTGGCAAGGTGACGATTTTGCTTCGCGAAGCGAATGTCGCGAGTATACATCGCATGATCCTAGCTGGAAATATTCACGGATAAATCTTTCTTCCGTCGTTAATGGCTCTGGGTATCATAGCTTCCATGTAAATTTTTATAATTGGACCCTGCAGCTTCCGAATCGTAAGCGTGTTTTCCTCGTTGGAATCCATCACAGCTTACCGATCGAATCTATATATGGAATGCTAATGTTTTTCTGTTTGTTTCATTCTTATAAATATCTGCTTTGATTGAAGTTGAATCAGAAATATGATTGATATGTTTCATCCGAATATTTTTTTACCGTGGTATAACTCTTCCTCGTTTCTTATGCAATAACCGTTACTTTCAAAATTTTATAAGTTGACACGATTGACGTTAATGGGTTTATTCCGTTACTTCTTCGAACATGTAAATTTTACGTTAACGATATAATATTACTTCGTTGCCACGTTCGAATAAAATCTACCCTAAATGTCAGACGTATTTAAATAAAATCAAACACAGTCGTCGATGCCGAAACGTGCAATACATGCCGTAACCTAGTAAAATTTATGCATCCGGTTAAACAGGATCCACGAAACGTGCCAAAACCTACGCCGACCCAGAACCGGACTGCAGAATGTTAAAAATCAAATATTGAAGCGCTTTATTAACAACGCGAATCGCAGTTCTAGGCGAATTAGCACATCGTATCGGCGAGGAGATCAACTTTTTCGAGAAGGACCTCGTCTTGAACTCGTAAAACGTTGACGATCGTCGCGAATTCGACCGAAGCATCGCTTCGAATTCAATTAACACAATTTTTTTTTCGAAACCTTGAGATTCCATTCCAAAACGTTTTGTCGCGTAACGTGGACATCGTCGATCTACTGACATGATGGATCAGCAATGGCCGAGATTAAAAAACAAGTAGCTCATAATTTGAAATGCCCGGGGCGGAGAGGTCGATCCATGGCGCTAGTTACTGGTCGATCGATCATGTCGTTCGCGTATATCCAGCCTTTCTGCCCTACCATTGCGCTTATCGTGTCGTTTCGATCCCGACATCCTCCAATGATCGACAGTGTATCCCTTCTTGTGGTTAGCTCGCATCGCGCTAAACACGACCCTCCGAGTTCGAAGGTCACGGCGAAACTGCCGCTCTAACGAACGCGCCACCACTATTCGTATCTGCGCGCCGAGCTCCAGCGCCGGTGAGCCGCGCTCTGATTGGTCGACCGGTCGAGGGGCGGGAGGACTATATATTCAGGCACGCACCGCGTCTGCGTCAGTTGCGCGCGTACCTTTCTTTCGTTGTGTTTCTGCTCCCGTTTCTCGATCGTTCTTTCACGAATTCAGAAATTGCTCCGCTGCAATCGAATATATTTGTGCATTCAGTGCGATGGTAAATTCATAACAGCAAACTGTGTGCGGATAGTTTTTGTTCGGGGACTCGAAACATGAGAGAGAAACACGATGGACGTTTGTTCGGTTCGAATGTGTGAAAGAAGGAAGCAGTGAATTTTTGAAAGTTCAAGTAGACACGGACGTAGTTTCATGTAGACTGTGTAAAAGATCATCGATGCTGGCACGAAACGAAGAAATACGCGCCGATTGAAAGCCGAGATTACGAAAGAAATCGATCGAACACGCTGTGGGGCTGCCATGACAATGGTCGTCAACAAGATCAACATGTCGTCGTACTCCACGCCACGACGTACTTTCTTCTCGGGTCTACATTCGAAGGTAAACGTTCGCTTTTGTAAAAAACTTTCTTTTCTCGTGCTAATTTTGATATCCGATGGACTCCATTTCGTGGGTTCGTTTAGAATCTTGTAAAAAATTCAGAATTCGGTTGTTGTACGAAGTTTCAGGAAATTCGAAACATTCGATACAATTTCGAATTTGCTCCTTAGTACAGTGTGAACGTAGTTGCATTGTCCGTCGTACGGGACAGGTTCAGGTGGTTCACTTTATAATTTCTTTTCTATATCGTTCAATAATTTTGCCTG
The DNA here is from genome assembly GCA_945859555.1 of Megachile ligniseca. Lineage (NCBI taxonomy): Eukaryota > Metazoa > Arthropoda > Insecta > Hymenoptera > Megachilidae > Megachile > Megachile ligniseca. The sequence goes on from OX243778.1 coordinate 12,047,453, forward strand.
ATTCTTTATTGATATTAGAACAATATATACTAAATTTTCTAGAAAAACAAATATACCTCAATCGTTGAGTAATCTTTATTTTCCTTTGCTCAAAGAAATTCACTGTTATAAAACATTATTTACAAAATATCCTACCATCAACCGATTTAGAAAATAATACTAATCTGAACGAAAAAGATAGGATTCAAAAATTTGTAAGACCCGCAACAAATTCTAAATTTCAAGAAATCGAAAGCATCAAATAGGTAAATGCGTACGTGTAGAATTGAGATCACGAAGTTCGCAAGGAACGCTTCGTTTTCTCGTTGTTTTCACGGTTGTTCGAAGCGGTTGTCGACGAAAACAGATTGCGCCGTTGTACCCCGTACAATCCTGATCGTAGATTCCTCGAAGGCAGCTTCGGAGAGCGTGCTCGACCGCTTTTACGGTATTTTCCCGATTCAGCGATAAGCTTGGTGTCCCTGATCGTGTGTTCGTCGGATTAACGGTTCTACCGGTTGTGTCTTGTCGTTCTCCGTCATAGGAAATGCTTCCATGGGTTTCACGTATCTACTTGTGTCGTGATTTCGTTCGAAATTTATTCACCCTCGGCCGCGTCGTTTCGATAAGTCGGAACACGTTGCTCGAACTGCAACCATTTGTTTTGCGCGTTCCTTTTTATTCGCTGCAGGAATATCGAAGTGCGAAAATCTAGGGATTTCTCGAATCTAGACAGTTTCTCAGTATATAGTAACATTTCAGATGTAGACATTTTGTTGGTTTAAATATTTTAGAGATCTAGACTAATTTTAAGTCTAGGGACTTCCGTGGATGTTCGCAGGGTCTAGGGACTTTTAGACCTTTTGAGTTATGGGGACTCTTACGGATTTAGTGGCTTATGTAAAAATTTTGTGGATTTGGAACTTTTGAGAATTTAGTGATTTTTTAGTGTTTTGGGAATCTAATATTTGGTAGATAGACATTTCGGGAATTTAAAGATTTTGGTGATCTAGAGATATTAAGAGTATAATTTGGGAATACAGGTATTTTTGGAATCTAGGACTCCAGAAATGCAAAGATCTAGAAATTTATGAATACAAATGCGATATAGCGAACACGCAATAAACGATACACGATTGTTAGCACGTGATACCGCGTGGGCGGTAAATCTCGTTGTAAAAATTTGGTTGCGAAATTCGCGCTTAATATTCAAGGTAATAATAACGAATTCACAATGCATCTACGTGAATCGATGGTTCTTGTTCGTTATTTACCTTGGACGACCGTGAACGTGACCGTGTTTCGTCGCTAAAGAGAAGAGCAGAGAACGACGACGAATCGAGTTTCGCCGACGACGGTCCACGCGAACACAATCGTCCTCCCGGCGATATTTTTTCGCGCTTTTCTGGCCGAACGCCAAGTTATTTCCACCAGCCGCGTCTGGTAATCCTCCGGTGCCATGCGTGAACGAACCCACGATGGCTTACGTAATTTGAAACCAGCGAGTTTGTTAAACCGTCGTATGTAAGAAAAAGAAAAAAGGAGCTCTCGTTGGAAAAAGGATCAGCCTGTGTCTCGTCTCTCCTGCAATGGAAACATCCGATCGCTTTTTCATTGCGATATACAGCGTATTGCGGCACTGTTCACTTTTCGAATCCCTGCAATCTTACGTGCCACTCGGCGGTTAAACGCGGCGAATTTAGGTCCGGTTAAATTTAGAGCGTTTCTGTCGCCACTCGTTACTCTCCCGGTTCGCGATTCATTATTTCCCGGTACGTTTCGTCGTCGCTGCCTCGACAGGAATTTCTTTTCAATGTCTTCGGTATGCAACTAGTCCTCGGTAATTGCGAAAAGGAAGCTCTTTTGAATTTGTTTATGGCCTCGACTAGGTATCAAGGCTATGGAGAAGTTTTATACCACCTAACTTGTTCATGCATTGTTCGATATAAGTCTGTAGCACGCACTCGCGTTACTATTATAGATAGGAAATTGACTGACGCAGAATGTGGGATACCGTAGTGGTATTACATAGTTTAGGATCTTCAAGTTTTTCGATTTTTCTGATTATGGAATTTTCAAGTTTTTGATAGATACATTTCCAAATTCCTAATTTCTAAATAAGTTACACTTCCTAGTTTTCATATTCGCAATTTCTAACTTCATAAATCCTCAAAGTTGCAAACGCACTATAGTCAAATCACTGTGTTCCCAATTCCTATATTTTCAATTTTCAAATCTCCAATTCTCAGGTGCGCAATTCCTACATACTTAATTTCCAAGACCGAAATACTACATCTCCAATGACCCAATGGGCAATTTCTACATCACCAATTTTCAAATTATCAATTCTAACATCTTCAATTCCCAAAATCCTAATTTCAAAATCCCCAATTCCCAAATCTCCAATTCTCAAATGATCAATTTCCAAATCCCCAATTCCCACATCCCCAATTCCCACATCCCCAATTCCCAAATCTCCAACTCCCAAATTTCCAATTTCCAAATCCCCAATTCCCACATCCCCATTTCTCACATCCCCAATTCCCAAATCCCCAATTCCCACATCTCCAATTCCCAAATCTCCAATTCCCAAGTGCCCAATTCTCAAATCCCCAATTCTCAAATCTCCAATTCCCACATCCCCATTTCTCACATCCCCTATTTCCAAATCCCCACTTCCTAAATCCCCAATTCCCAAATGCTCAATTCTCAAATCCCCAATTCCAAAATTCCCAATTTCCAAATCCCCAATTCCAAAATTCCCAATTTCCAAATGACCAATCCTCCAACTTTCACTCTCCAAATCCTTAAAATCCCAACGCAACCTCCACAACGCATCGCCAAAACTCCATATCTCGTCCCATCTATATTTAGCAAATAAATACGTTTTTAACGAGTTCATCATTAGCCAAGGGTATACTTTGTTAGTTCCTGGTCGCAGATGGTCCATCCTCGTAAACAGGAAGGCCCGAAAACCGGCGATGGTACCGCGCTAGATTGAATAACAGGGTAGCCCATGGCACGCGACGATCACTTTCATTAAATGGACGCTCGGTGATCGTTAAAGCGGCATTAATATCAATATCTCTTTGTTAAAGAGAATGCGCGGCCTCTTTCGACGGTCCCTTTCACATTTTACTTTTCAACCGCGAAGTCGAGTGGAACTTTCGCTTTTGTCCGCTATTCAACGTGTCGTCCCTTGCTCCAACCGTATTAGCCGCATGCAAAATTTTACCTTCCTCTCCTATACAAGTACAACTTAATCGTCCAGCCGTTAGCAGTAAATCGTTTATTTCTCGCGTCTTTCAAACTTTAAAAGGGAATTTGCATACTTCTTAAAAGTGACATTAACATAATTCGTTCCGGTTGCAAAGCGACGGTTTTCCTTCGTTTTCTGTAACCAGCCTTTCGAGAATGGAAATTCATTTGAATTTCAATCTTTGCGTACACTTGACAATTTTCCAAATATTCAAGATCCTTGTGCGGACACAATCAGTAAAAATAATGGATGTAATCTATCGTTTATCTACTACGTGTATCATGTAATAAACATAAAGTCGGATGTGGCCCGACATTTCTCTTGGATCTTATTAATGATTCAGATAGTTGAATATATTTTCATTTATTTACTACTTATAATAAATGACAAATTTGTCACCTACTCCACACCGTAGCAATACATTTTATCCCTTGATCTATTTTGTAAATTCCGGAGTTACCTACCTGGTAGGTAATAGAAATGAAGGAGTACAAAGGGTTACAAGTATGAGATGCTGTCGGGTTAATCGCGAACATGTCCGGTCCAGTATGGAGAAGGAACGTGGTGTTCGAGGACGCAGTAAAAGCGAGCCCGCGAGACATAAAAGATTCATTTTAGCGGAGAGGTGACCCTGTCGACCCAGCATCCGCTCTCTGTGGGCGGCTCGGTCTCCTTCTTCGCCCCGTCGCTCTTCTCTATCCTCGATTTCAACAGGCCCTTTCGCTCTCGCGTACGGTGCCCGATGGTCGTTTTCTTTTTCCATTCCGCGGGCCAGCTTCTTTCGAGGTGAGCACGGAAAAAGGGCGAGGGAGGAGGCGCCTCGTTGAGACAATTAAGCGGCAGCGTTCCTCGTTAAATTGTAACTGCTACTAAATTGCCGAGAGTTGGGAGACCGAGTCCTCTTCTGCCGCCCTTCGTTCTTCCATCTATGGTGTTTCGTTATTCTCAGAAGTTTGGGGATTTTTGGTCTTTGGCGATTTGGGGACATGGATATGGATGCTTGAGGATTTTGGGATTTGGAAATTTCAGAATTTAGAGATATGGAGATTTGAGAACTTTAGAATTTGGGGATTTTGGGATTTGGAAGCTTGAGAAATGGGGATCTACGGATTTGGAAATTTGAGAATTTGGGGATCTAGAGATTTGGAAATTTCAGGGTTTGAGAATGTAGCAATTTGGGGGTTTGGAAATTTGGGTATCTAGGGATTTAGCCATCTGAGAGTTTAAGAATGTAGTAATTTGGGGATTTGAAAATTTCCAAATTTCCAAGTCTGAAAACCAGATATTGGGAATTGAGGGATTCAGAAATTTAATAATTTCTAAATTTTATAATAAAAAAATATAAGAATCGTTAACTTCTAATTCCTACACCCCAACAAATTATGAAAGTACCTATAGTCTCCGAACATGTAGTCTCCTAAATGCTACCAACATTCAAAAAAGTAACCAAATCGATAAAGCACGAGTCCGCCATAAATCCTTTCCATAAACACAGTTAGAGTCCGGTAACAATCGATCAAAACGTCGAAAGGAGTAGCATGTATCTTCGTTCGGAAGACCGTTACTTCCGGTCGGTGGACGACGGGCCCGGAAGCGACGTTGGAACGTTTCGAATAGGCTGGAAAGAATTCGTAGAATACGCGCGTTTCCCGAGTAAGAGCGACACTTTCACAAATGCGACGGTGAACCGGATGCGTTTAATCTGTAACGCGTCGCGTTGCGTCGCGTCGAGACGCCCTCGAGAGAAAGAGACGCGTCGTAATAGTAATTACCGAGGAGAGACGTAGCAGCTTGCGGATGAATGGACGAGTCAGAATGAAAGAATTATTTACGCGGCTGGTGATCCCATTAAAGCACACGATGATCCTCGACCGCTTTCGACTTGTTCTCTGACGTTCTACCAATTATTACGTAAACGCTAAACCACGTCATTTGTTTTCTGGGAATAAAAATACGACGAGAATTCGCGGAGAATTTTCGGCGCTGTCAATTGCTCGTCTAGGTTAGGTTTGCTTCAGGAACAAATTTAGGTTCTCGTTTCTGGTACTTTTTTATTCGGCCGGAGAGTCGGCGACGCATGGTACTTGGATTTTGGAATTTAGGAGTTTTAATTTTTACTTTGCTAAGTTTGTGAAATGTGAATTTTTCCTCTTTAACTCATGCTCTGCAACATGCTCCTATTTCTACATATTCGTCCTGAGAGTCGGCGACGCATGTTACACCCGTCTCAAAATCCAAGATACAAAATATAATAGAAATACAAAATTTCTCATTTAAGTATGACTTTCTGAACATCTTAATCAAGACATAAAAAATGTTTCATAACTTCATTGCAATTAAATGAACAATATCTTGTCAGCATCTATTACTGAATACCACTGAAATTACATATGAAACATTTTCAACATAATCAAATCAAATATTCCCTGTAATTAAATGAATTATTCAGACCATAGCACTTATATGAAGCATCCTGTTTGCACGTGTATTTAATGTAATACTAATGATACATTAATTTAGTGTTATACCAATTATGATGAATTCATTTCAGTTTTTTTTAACTTCCTTTTTCAGTCGTTTTTTGTAACAATCTTTTTGCAGTCTTTTTTTCTAACAAGTTTTTTTTTCAGTCTTTTTCTAACAGTTTTCTTTTTCAGTCTTTTTTTGTTCTAATAGTTTTTTTGAGTCCTTCTTTTTAACAGTTCTTTTTCAATCATTTTCTCTAACAGTCTTTTTTTAGCCTTTCTTTTTAATAATTCTTTTCCAATCATTTTCTCTAACAGTCTCTTTTTTAGTCTTCCTTCCTATTAGCTCTTTCTTTTCTGCCACTCTAATAATATCAGTTAATTCGGTTTCTCAAAAAACCATACATGAAGGTGTAACTTGAATCCTGTGTCTAGAAGAGGTTCGTATCTCCTATAGCCGAAGGAAGTTGAGTAAATTCCGAACGTATAATCAGTCTCGAAGCGGACAATGGTTGCTATTCGGAGGCTAGCATAATCGCGATAGGAGAGACGGCGGTATAGTTCGCGCGACCGGTTTCCTGTGGACCGTTCTCGCGTCGGGTGTCGCGTTCTACGCTCCGTCGAGTCGTATTTCTGTTGTCAGAGAAATGTCACGCAGTCCGTGTCCCGGCGGCGTGCTTCGCTTCCCCCGAACAAACCAGCGCGTAAGCAGAAGCGAAGAAAATGTCACGCCGTTGACGCGCATCAGCGATCCTTCTTCTTGCTCGGCGACGTCGCGGAGATCGCGAGACCGCGCTAAGATTACACGTTCGCGAAACAATGCTCCGAACGACGTTGTTCGGCGAGTGCACGTGTGCCGCTCGAGATGGCTCGTTCTATTGCGTTCCGGTAAAACGATACCGCTATGTTTCGGTACGTGGGTCACCTCTGCTTGCGCAACACCCGTTCGCTAAGTAATTTATAGCAGAATTCAGGAAATATTAGTTCTCTGTCGAAGATATTTGGCATTACGTTCTGTATTTCTCTTTGGCGATAGTTTGGATACATTTTTCGTGGATGTTCATTGAATGTTGTTTTCGTGAGATACATTCACAAATATCAAGATTTTATCTATGTTTGCAAATTACTCACTAATTGTTAGATATCCAAGTGCCTATATTCTCAATTCTCTACATCCAATCTTTACATCCCCAATCACTATATCCAGAAATTTCTAGTTCACCAAGTCCCTCGTATCGATAAATTCCGCCATCTTGAAAAATCCCAAAAAATGAAGGTACAGGTTCATTTCTATTTCCAACTGTGTTGTGGTACCTGTAATTGAATATCGGGAGTTATAATCGAGGGGAAATAGAAGAAAGGAAAGGGAAACGGCGAGAGAAAGACAGAAGCAAAGGGTGCAGGCGTGGGCGACGTTAATCAACGATGGCGCCACTCGAGTGGATTATCAACCTGCGAGCGTGGAAGCCAACCGACGCAAATTCGCGGAACAGAGAAGAGGAAAGCCTCGAAGAACGCGGGACGAAGAAACGAGATCTGCGAAACCCGCGATGTAAATGACCCCGGTCATGCTTCATTACGTCAGTTCTCGGTGCGAGTACACCTTTACGCTAACTAAGATAACATACTCCTACGTGTCTACGATCGATCAGAAATTCAAACGTTGCCTCGACTTTTTTATAGACGGTCAGATTTATTTCGATCGGGTGAAGTTGATCGTGCGAAAAGTATCGAGAGATAACATGGTACTGAGAATTAATATATTGTGATACTATTATGATTCTAGTCTTTACCTAACTTGGCTAATTTGGCTCAGATTGTCCCCCAAACCTCCCCCTGCACCCTCATCGCTAAACACGAAATAGAAAGAAGTAGACGAATATAATAAAATAATACGGACAAGGTGCTCGCGTTCAGAAATAGTAATCGCGTATTGAAGTTGCCAGACGGAAAAGGATATACCGTTTTTGCCGATCTCGGTGAGCGGCGCCTTTCCGAGCAAGCAAACGGCGCACTGCCACGAGAATTTATGGAGGAAATCGCTAATTGAACGGCTCGTAAACCGTTACGAAACGCAACTTGTTCCCCTGTCCAATTGTTCCACCTCGTAAAAACGCTCGCTCGTTTTATGTATTAATAAAACGCGCTCCGTTGTTTCCAGGATTAGCCTGTACGTCCCAATTCTACTGGATGAAATTTGCAGTTTATTGAATTCCTTGAACGACAGTAACTCGTGCGTGAAGGGGTTATGTAATATAAAAACGCGTGGAATGGAAACATCTTAAATTCTCACATTCTCAAATGTTTACATCTTCAGATCCCTACGTCCACAAGTACTCTATACTCCAAAATGTGTACATCCCCAAAATCATTACACCCCCAGATTCTTACATCCCCAAAATTTCTATATCCCCAAATCCCTACATCCCCAATTCTCTACATCCCCAAATCCCTAAGGTTCCTACCTTTCTAAACTTTAGAAATCCTTGAACCTTCAAATTACAACTGTCTACAAAATACAACATATGTACATCCACACCTGTATTCGCAGACTCCTAATTAAGCACCTAATTATATCCTAGCACAATATGCCATCGACGCAGAGGAAACAGTATCCGCTACACTGTCGATATTTTTAGACTGTGAGATTTTAAACGAATCATAAACAATGTCAATAATTCACTCCAACATTACAAGCTAATAATACACAAGCAATTTTTTGTTCATCCAAAAATAGAGAATAAAAAAATATTCACACGTTGTCCTAATGAATATTCGAGACAGTAGTTCCTTCATAAATTAAAAACTTACATAATTCGCACATTGTTTGAGGAAAAATATGGCGAACGAGGAAAGAATGCAAGAAAATAAAAAACAACCTTGAGCCGTAAAGGTTGAGGTTCAGATGGATGCAAGGGGAAAAAGTGGATAATTAGGCAGGTTCGGTGAGATGCTAATTACCCGTTTAACGAGCGGATGCCGGTTCTAGTCGTTTCGAGGCGAGATGTAAGCACGCTGATAAACGATTCATGTATTTGCCAAGGACACCTTTAATTACCTTTCGGTAGTAATTGTCGCTAAAGTGGGACGATACTTATAAATATTTAACGATTGTACAAATGAACAGACGTGCTTCGGGGTAATATTCTACACTTTATTTAGGTTTATTGTTTGAACGTGCATTCTTAGAATACATTGGTTCAAGCTTATATTCATTTACATGTCGAATTGTTTAATTCTAGAATTTCTCGATATTTCTAGATTTATGTTTTAAGTCTTCAAAGTAGACTTTACAATTCCTTGGTCCTCAAATTTTTAGGTCCTATCAGTCTTGGATTTGCATTTCTTTAAATCCTTAATTCCGTGTATCTCCAAATTTCTAGAGCCACAAATTGCTAGGTACTTTGGTGTGACAATCAAAAAGTGTGACATGACAAATGTGACATCTCTAAATTCTAACATCCTCACATCCATACGTTCATAGATTCCTACATCCCCAGATCTCTACACCCCCAGATTTCTACATCCCCAGATCCCTACACCCCTTAAATTCCTACATCCCCAGATCCCTACACCCCCAGATTCCTACATCCCCAAATTTCGGTATCTCCAGATCTCTACATCCCCAAAATTTCTACATCCCCAAATCCCTACACTCCCAGATCCCTACACCCCCCAAATTCCTACATCCGCAGATCCCTATACCCCCAGATTCTTACATCCCCAAATTTCTATATCTCCAGATCCCTACACCCCCAAATCCCAACTTCCCCAAGTCCCTACACCCCCAAAACTAACATCTCTAAACTCTCTACACCCCAAATTTCTAAATTTCGAATTCTCTACCTCTGCAAATCCTCGAACCCTCAACCCCTACATCCTCGAATCTCCAAATCCCAAAATCTGGAGCCTCAAATATCCCGACGTTCGATAACGCTACCGATTTGTACGTTCTACTTGCAACTAGAACACCCGGTTTCTACGCAGACCGATTTCTCATCTGACCAGGACATCTATCCGCAGTAAGAGCCGTTCTCCGGCTCCGAATAAAGAGGGAAAGACAGACGTGTCGTAAATAAGTTCGAATTCCGGTTCTCCATCGAGACGCGTAAGTCAGTCCCCGGTGAAAAGAAAAAGAGAGAGAAAAAAGAAAGAAACGAACGGTCGCGACGGAAAGTCGCCGATGTAATCTAGTTTCGCGACGGTCGTTTTCTGACCCTAACACCAGGCTCGCGTGACACGTTCACAAAGGACCATGGTGGGCGTAAGGACACCGGCCGCTTGGATTTAATCCTTTACCTTACGATCATTTCGTTCGCTGTTCGCGTTCGGATCAGCCATTCTATAGAAATTATCCTTCAACATAAATCCCGTCACAATATCTAACAGTTACTTGTACCGGACCGTTAAAAAACTCGATAAAACCCTTGGTTGTTTGTTGCTGCGATAAAACACTGATATGTGGGGTAGCGATGTCGGGTATAAGTTTGTACGTTAGGGTAAGATAGTTGTGATGTTCGCAGGTCTTAGGGATGGTTTATGATAGTAACTGGTGCTACTGGCCTTGCAGGTAGTGCAGCTTTACCTGTATTAGGTCTGTCGTTGGAAGAAGACAAGACTGAAAAGAAACTATTTGCTTTACTAAATTTTAAAATCAATATGTGCACAAATCTTTAGACACTCAAATTGCTACATTCAAAAATTCACAGGTTCAAAAATGTCTAAATTTCTGCGTTTCTACATTACTGCATCTGTATATCCACAATTCTCTGTATCAACAAATACCTAAATTGTTCAATTTCCAGATTCTCAAATTTCTAAATCCTTACATCCCCAAATCTCTACATTCCCAAATTCCTACATCCCCTAATACCTACATCCCCAAATACCTAGATTCCCAAATCTCGATATCCCCAACCTTCTACATCCCCAAATTTTTATATCCCCAAATCCCTACATCCCCAAATTTCTACATCCCCAATTTTCTCTATCCCCAAATCCCTACGTCTCCAAATTTCTACATCCCCAAATTCCTATATCCCCCAATCCCTACATCCCCAAATTTCTACATTCCCAAATTTCTACATCCCCAAATCCCTACATCCCCAAATCTCTACATCCACCAATCCTACATCCCCCAATCCCCCAAATTACCTACGATCCACCATTAATGTTAAAACTACATAAAACCAATAGTGCTAAGGTCCTAGTCGGAGTCTAACAAACTCGGTTATTCCTTTTCACATTGTAATTTCGACCCTTCTGATCCTCGAAAGATATGTCTAAACGCAGCTGTGTTTCTTTGTGTTTCAGGTGAGTCCACGTTTCTCCTCGCTTGTCGAAGGAGCATTACCATTTGAATGGAGGGAAACCTATGGACAGAAACAGGTAGATGCGTTCCAGTGATCCTTTTTATCCGAAAACGCGTGCCAAGGTTAAACCTCCTAATTGTACTGAAAACGTGAAATGTAAGCGGAATGTGGATGGCGATGTGGTGAAGTGGTTGTAAAGTTCCAAGATGGTTTGAGAACCACTGGAGAGCATAGTGCCAGGTTGTCTGGTCGTTGTAACGGTGCACCGATCGTTAGTCCTGTCGTGTTGCAGCTACATTCGTTGCAAGATGAGCATTGGACTTTCACGGGGATTGCGATCCTCCCAATGACTCATATGTCGCGATACGAGCAAGAAAGAGTTATGTTTTACTTCTCTTTTTTCTGTCGCCTCGCTCGAATAGACCTACTGCACGTTAGGGTGCAATGTACTCTTATTTTCCGCAATTGTCTTTACGGAAAAGGTCTTTCATTTATTTACTTGTAAATGTATGAGCCACCACATCCCTAAATCTTCAAATGTTTAAACTCTGAAATTCTCTAAACCTTATATTTTTAAATATTTAATCTCAAGTTGCTTAACTCTCCAAATCGCTAAATTCTCAATTTCCTACATCTCTATGATCCTTAATATTTAAACCCTTAATCTCCAAATTCATAAACACGTGAATCGCTAAATTTCCAAACCTGTGAATCTTTAAATCTCTCAATTCTCTAAATTCCCAAATTCCTAAATCCTCAAGCTTGAAAATGCTCAAATCCCTAAATCGTTAAATACCTAAATCCTCAAATTCCTAAATCCTCAAATCTCCAAATCCTCAAATCCCTAAATCCCCAAATACCTATATGCCTAAATACTTAAATCCCCAAATCCACATTCCAAAATGTTAATATCTGCAAAATTTTCCAAGTTGACCGAATGTCCTAATTATCTAAATTCTAAAATTCCCGTGGCTCCTAAACTTGAAACGAAACGACTAGTCCTCCACCAGATGACAAATGACAAAGACGAAAGGGAGCTACGTGCCGTAAGTAACGTAACGCATCACGTTCGCCATGCCACGATCCCGAAATCGGTATTTGAAATGGCCAACGGTTGCCTGCCGTGTAATGTCTACTGACCCAGAGGTGAGAAAAAGGAAAGGGGGTCTGGAATTCCTTCGTGACTCATTCGCCAAAGAGCCATGGTATGGGAACTCGTGTCCCGTCCCCGTGCTCTTCGCAACTCCATGCACGAACGGATCCACCGAGATCGTGACTCAACTGAACTCCTTCTTTTCTCCTGGATCCTCGACTTTTAGAGTGGACATGGTCTTATACCGTACTTTCAATCGCTTCGACGTTCATTATTTACATCCTTTTAGCTGTGCGTTAAATAATTCCATTCGTGGATCTTGTCATCGGTGGATCTGTATACTAACTTTACTGATTTTGTCAATGGTCCACGTCGAGTATGGTCATGTGAGTTTTGGAAATTTGGGTATTCGATGATTTGGAAATTTTGGGAACTTGGGCTATGTGAAATTTAATATCTTGAAAATTTAGAAATACAGAAACTCTAAACCTTAAAACTTATAAATACAAAAATCCTAAAATTCGACACCCCAAACAATTGAAATACATTACAACCTTCCTAACTTCAAAGATCTACGACTCTCAATAAATGATCCCATATAATTATTCCACGTGTACAATAACTAGATAAGAAGCCGTACACCGTTGCATTCGGAAATGCAGCGGAAGATTCTTGTTTGGAATTCCTGAAAATTGGAGTAGGAGCGAGTGACATATTGTAGGTCGCCGATTAGCGAATTGGCAAAAGTTCGTTGAACCGCTGTTAGGAAGGAAGGTCGTTAACGACGGTGGAATGCCAAATGACCGTGGCATTATGCGTTCTAGATAACACGCACAATGCGATACAGAAGCACGTGGCTTGGTATCGTAACGTACGACCTTGAACTTCCTCCATGGATGATTCATGACTCGTCCATTCATCCGGCGCGGCGCGCCACGCCGCGGCGCAGCGATTCGTTCACGCGTTGCGCGCGCATCACGCGCCTATGCCGACTACTCTGGCGGCAGATTCAAACGCGCGGTAAGTTTATAACTATCAGATAAAACAAATGAAATTTTACGATAGATACTGTTCTTCCTAATACCACTATTATTAAAAATTGCATGATGACTGATCAGATTGACATATCGATTAATTTTTATCTATACTTTCTCGCTTAACTGAAATCTCTTCGAGTGTCATGGGTATGTACGTACATTCAAATCGAAGCATTGATATTCACTTATAACTTTGTACACGTGTCTCACAAATACTTGATATAAATGATCAGAACGATATATAATAACAATATGTATAGTAACAAACAGGACGTAAGAATGTATATGTACATAATGTATAGCAGAGAGTATATAACATATGCTTTCACCAAGAAAATTAATAAATCTACTTTGTATCATACTGATAATATTATATGTACTATAATTCGCTTTTGAGGCTAAAATTCATTATCCATTTTTAAGTACAATATTTGCAAATATAAAGTATCCTTGTTATTAATATTATACTTAAAAGCAAAAACTGGTAAACAGTATAAGTCAATTGTATCTATAAAATCCGTATCTCTTCGTTCAAAGGAAAAATGTCCGATCGAATAAACAAGTATCGATGATAACACAACAAGAAGCATCGGATCAATTACGTCTCGATGACTAATAGCATCAACTCGTTTCCCCTTCTCGCCGCGATAAAGCGAGCATCGTACCTCCGCTTCGTGATTTCCATGGACGGTACCGATTACGTAGCGCGTAATGAATTTTCGAAACAGAGATAAAAGCGTGTCGCAGCCGACGAAAGTGAATCACCAGATCTACCCTCGAGCTGTCTTTTCTCTTCCTACCTCGATCGAATCTTTAGATGGCACGCGCGTTTTCTGACTCATTATTGCGAGGATCGTGCGATCACCTACCTGTTCGTTCTCGATTCCAGTCATTCGATGATTTACTCACGTGGACGCAACGTGCGGAGATTATCGTCTTAAAGTTTATAGGAAATATTGTTGCTGATGCAGCTAACATTGGTAGCTGTTGTGTGAGGATGCAGGATTTTAGAATTTAGAAATTTGGGGATGTTGGAGATTGTTGAGAAATGTAGAAGTTCGAGTGTTTGGAACTTTGGTGATTTGGGAATTTAGGGAATTTGGAAACTTGAGAAGTTGGGGAGTTTGTGAAATCTAGGGTTTGAGAATCTGGAGATCTGAAGAATTTGGGGTTCGAGAATTTTGGAATTTAAAATATGTAACAATTTGAAGAATTTGCAGAAATTTAGAAATTTGAGGAATTTAGAATTTTTAAAATTTAGAAATTTGAGGAAGCCTTGACAATTTGGGGGATTTCCAAAAGTAGAAAAGTGAGAATTGAAGAACTTTTAAAACCTGAAAATTTTAGAACTTATGGAATGTGAGGAATGTATAAACGTGACAAGCCTCCGTAATTATCCCAATGATCGTTACTCACGTTATCAGCGACGCGATGAGTTCACCAATGATCAAATCGTTTCACAAAACATTTATCCGCGAATTACATAAAAGTCGCTCGTACATAAATAACGAGCGAGTTGAATCAACGACTATTCCGAGGTATTACGTCACTGTTTGATATTTGACAATTAATCGAGGAAGTCTGGGAGAAGATGAACGTTTCCACGTAGGACGCCATAAATAGCGGAACGATAAAAGTGTGTTGCTCGTTTCCGTGCACGTTTCGCGGTTGTTATCGTGCACTGCAGAAAACCGTGCGTCTTAAGTGGCCCGATAAATGACGTGAATCATACTCGCTACTCTCTCGTGATATCGTGAGAAAGAATTCGATGAAATACGGTAGCGGGTTCTCCTTTCGCCAATGCTGTTCCTGCCATATATGGAGAGTCATCTGTCTCGATTTGTCGAGTTTCGATACAGCGGAACGCTTAGTGCTATTGCGGGACTATCGTTGAGTCACTTGTGGAAATTTTGGTAGGTGAATTTCAGAATTTGGAGATCTGAAAATTTGGTGATTTTGGTATTTGGGGATTCGAGATTTTTGGAATAGGGAAATTTGATTGCTGAGGATTTTGGAAATTTAGGGATGTGGGGATTTGAGAATTTGGAGATTTAGGGATTTAGGGATTTGAGAAATTGGTGATTTAGGGATTTGGGGATTTGAGAATTTGGATATTTAGGGATTTAGGGATTTGAGAAATTGGAGATTTAAGGATTTGGGGATTTGAGAATTTGGAAATTTAGGGATTTGGGGATTTGAGAATTTGGAAATTTAGGGATTTAGGGATTTGAGAATTTGGAAATTTAAGGATTTGGGGATTTGAGAAATTAGGGATGTGGGGATTTGAGAATTTGAAAATTTAGGGATTTGGGGATTTGAGAAATTGAAGATTTAGGGATTTGGGGATTTGAGGATTTTTAGATTTGAAAACTTGTAAATTTAGGGGTTTGGTGATTTGAGGATTTGGAAATTTGAGAATTTGAAAATTTTTGGGGTTTGCGAATTTTTAAATATTATTAGATTATGTAAATTTGATTATTTTGATACATTTAAAATTCAAATATTCTGAAATTTGAAAATTGAGAGAAAATGCAAAAACTATATCGAGAAATGTTCCCTATCCAACAATTCTAGTTACATTTAAAAAAACATGTATAATGTTCCTATAATGTACAACTATACTGAACATCATCTCAACGACTTCACATCTTTTGCGCTTTATCGAAACTCATTCTCGAAAAGTTGTTTGGAAATAAATAACGACGTGGTCGCGGCAGCGTTGAGTTCGTTAAGTTTATGTATAGTTGCAGGGGCTGCTCGATTGAAGTGCATCTCGATTTAGAAACAGAGGGCAACGTGCAGCTAGGTACATGTGTAGCATCCATTTTCGAGCTTGCTCGCGCGTTTGGTTAATTTAATCTTTCGAAAGACCCTTGACTCTCCACCTTCGATCAATCATTTCGACTACCACCATTTTTCCACTTCATGCTAGAAAAATTCGGTAACTCGAACTAATCACCTCGTTTTAAATTTTTCGGTATATGGAATGTCTAAGAATATCGTTTACTACTTCTTTGAAGACTATCAATAGACTTTTTGATAGCAGATGCTTAATTGGATTCCCCCTATTAATAAGCTTGCTATTCAATCGAAGTATTCAAGTATAAATGTGATAAGCACAGAATAAAATGCATCGTCCTTCTTAAATTTGTATAACCTTCCATAGACAAGCTTTATCTTTGAAAGAATATGCAATTGTGAAAATGTAAATGCACTTGCTTTCTAGATACAGAACTATATTTTAAGTAGATCAGTTCTTAATGACATTAGTGTTCACAATTTTAAGGAACTTAATAATTTCTGTATTTACATTTTCAATAAATATACGTAGTAACGTTGCTGGTTTAATAAAAATGCGACAGAGGTTATGTAACAGCAGAATGTTTGCGAATGACCAAGTTCGAATATTAAATGATCAGGTACACCTCAGGAGTACTCGACAATAGAGATGGAAGGATTCCTGGGGAATATAGAATAGCCGATATGTTAAGAAAAAGAGAAACGTATCTTCTTATAGAGCGTTCGGAGTTATGTCCGGCATCCTAATAAAGTAAAGCTGCGATCTTTGGAACGACTCGCGAGGTTCGATGTACCGGTCGCTATGCGAAACATTCGACCCAATCGAACCCGAGCATATTCTAATCTTAAGCCTTTTAATCTTCGCTCGCTCTCGTCCGTTATTTACGACTCCATAAGCTCCTAACCTCTCTGCGCCTTAATCGATCCGGAAAATCGATATTCGTCGTCGCGGTTAACTGTGACTGCCGACTAATACTTGTTTCTTTTGAATTTCCTGAGAAATTCTTCGAATTACTCCTCCGCGGAGTTATTCCTAGTAAACAGATATAGCACGGAGGAAGTGTATCACACCATTGAAGTGTTTCCTGTCTATTCTGTAATACTTTATCTGCAATTAGTCACGGACGATTGTTACTATGGCCGAGAATTCCTTTCGCTGGAAAAAGTATGTGAAAGTAGGTGATTATTTTTTAACGCTTGGAAGTTTGATAGTTGGCAGATTTAGGGAATTTTGGAACTTGGTGTTTGGACATCTTGGAATTTTGGATTTGGGGAATTTGAGATTTGGGGAATTCGGGATTTGGGGAATGTGGGATTTAGGGAATTTGGGATTTGGGGAATTTGGGACTTGGGGAATGTGGGATTTGGGGAATTTGAGATTTGGGAATTTGGGATTTGGGGAATTCTTAACTTGGAGAATGTGGGATTTAGGAAATTTGGGATTTGGGGAATTTGAGATTTGGGAATTCGGGATTTGGGGAATGTGGGATTTAGGGAATTTAGGATTTGGGGAATTCTTAACTCGGGGAATTTTGGATTTGGGGAATTCTTAACTTGGGGAATTCGGGATTTGGGGAATGTGGGATTTAGGGAATTTGGGATTTGGGGAATTCTTAACTTGGAGAATTTAAGATTTGGGAATTCTGGATTTGGGGAATTTTTGACTCCGAGAATTCAGCATTTGGGGAATTTGGAATTTAGAGAATTCTTGACTAGGGGAACTCGAGATTTGGGGAATTTGAGATTGAAAGAATTTTGGATTTTAAGTAATTTAGGATTTGGGGAACTTACGTTTTGACACAATTTGGGGGTTCCAACAATTCAGTATCTAGGGAATTTGACAAATTTGGAGTTTGCAAATTTTGTCTTCTGAATTCAAAAATTTAGAGACCTTGAAAGTGTTCTTGTACATTCGATAATTTGCAAATAGAACTTCCCGAATTGCTCAATGATTTAAAACTTCCAAAATGTGTACAGTCAAATATTACAAACTGCGAAAATTAAGGTCGGTTATTCAAAAATATCTCGATATCTTCCAGCAATAAGTAACTGCAAATATGTCGGACGATCGAACAGGATGTTTTGACAAGCATTTTTCGAACCGATAGATCGGACGATTACGTAACGACCGTTTGTGTTGTAGATACCAATGTAAATATAATGTACCGCAATATTATGGACATCTTCGCGATAACTGCTTGACAAATGATTTGTTTTCGATGACGCATATACCCGTCCAGGACGGCGTGGACGACCAGTCGGTCATTCAGCGTCTAAAATCGCGCCGTATTACTCGCCGGTTCATTCATTCAGTGGTGACGTAATCGCGGAGCGTACTATGAACGTAGATCGTGCCAGTCACGGGCGTGCATAATGCAAGGGATCAAAGGGATGCTGCCTGCAACTGGCGTTCTCTTTTAATTCGCATCCTTACCACGAAACCCGACGGCGTTTGTAATTCGTTCAAGAAACGCTCCGCTTCCCTTTTCTCTCGCTCCGGTTAAATGACTTTCGCGAAACCTCGTTCGTCTTTATTCGCTTTACGAGAACATATTTTGCATACGTTCGTACCGAGAAACGGATAATTGAAGAACAAGATGAACGACCATTGTACAGTGGCTTTTAAAGAATTCTCAAGCATTCTTAGAATTGTACGGTTCTATGCACGTTGGAATTTCAAATTGTTCTCTGCATTTCGCAAACAAACAAACCGTCACCGCATAGGAATATCATCACCGGATAGGAAATTGGCTTTTAAAGAAATTGCATCTAGGAATGGGTTATAGAAATCTCAATATATGACAATCATGGGGTAGAGTAATTTAATTGTCTAGGGATCTAGACACATAGGAATTTAGGACTATATTATACGTCTCTATATGACACATCCATGCATTTCACTTTTATAAGATATATCAATTTTGAAGAAATAGTACGTTACAACATAGATAATCGTTATCAATGAGTCGAAAGAAATTTTTCTTATTATAAACCGAAACAATCTCGTCATAGCATTGAAATGCAACTTCTGCGAAAATGCGACGACGGAGCCACGTATTCCTGTTAAAAAGGCTCAAGATTTAAGCTCTGAGACAACATTGCGTGAAGAAGCAGCGACACGCGGTGAACTTCCTTCCTCCAAAAACCGACGATCTAATATTCAGGGTGCGAGTTGTTCGGCAAGTTTCTCGGAACTCGTATCCTCCAGGTAGACCTTCCGGGACAGCTCTCGTTCCCTTCCTCTACGATTTCTCGATGAATCATCGATCGGTTCCTCGGAAGTGGTCGTTAACTAGTCACTCGATTATTCGCCCCTCCACCTGTGTGTCTCCAGAATACACTCGCGGGGAGCCAGCTGATCTCCGCCTCTCGCGGGTTTCGCGCTCGCTGGATGCACGAACCGGTGCGCTGATAACGCGCTCGTTCGACGACGAGCTGATAAAACACGCTCGGGTATTTCTAGCGGCGGGGGCAGAGCGTGCTTGGCAGTCTCTCGTCGCGTCTCGCGGAGATCGAACGCAGTTCGAGTGACATCGAAGCCCCGAGCGGATCTGCGAGCGGAAATAGATCGTCTTCGTGCTGTCGCGAGATAACGACGATCGATTCGACCAACTTGCTCCAGTGAGTTTACAGCATGACGCGACTTTGTCGTGGAATCTTTCTTTCGCTGTCTTCGACGCATTCGCTTGCGTAATCGAGATTGTACACGCTGGATTTGCCTGGTAATATGGCGGTGTCGAGCAAGGATCCGTCGAGTGGAAGTTCGGATTTTTCATTCGGATACGAAAATCTTTTTTAGAGTGCGTGGTAACGATCGTGTGAGACCTTGCAGAGTTACCGGAGAAAATAATTGATCAGTGGGAGCTCGTTGTGGAGCTGGGATTATCGATACCTTATCGCCGTTTAACGATATATCGATAATATCGTTAAGATATCGCCAAGACGAATATACAGTGTACTCACTGAACTTTAATTTCGTCGTTGGATATTCATATTCATTATTGAACTTTTATATACGTATTACGTTTTCCGACAAAATTTGTCATGTATTAAGACGATTTCATAGAATGGTACTTTTTGGGATTTGAAAATTTGAGAATTTTGTACCTGAAACATTTCGGAGTTTGAGAATGTAGGAACTTGGGTATATTTCAGTGAAATAGTGAAATATTAAGTAGACTTTTCCTTGCTCCTAAGCTTCCACTAATTCATCTTAAATTCTCTTAGTTCCTAACTTCTCCTCATCACTTCCTTAAGTTCTCCCCAACACAAATCTTATTTCCTTGAGAAATATTACCAAATATAGTAATCCACATGGTCCTCCGATTTGGAGATCTCAAGATTCGGAGATGGAGAAGTTCAGAAACTTACCTTTAGAAATCTAGAATTTTAGACATTTCAACAAACGGAACATCCAAGAGAATTGAAAATTCGAAAACTGGATCACGCATAAAAATTGTCAAGTTTATTGCGTTTACATGCATCCAAACCCGTTGCACCCGAGTGAACATAGACGAACGTGAAAAGTGAACGGAGACGAAAATGATGAATGAAATTCGCTGGTGACTTATGGAGGCCGTCGAGAGGATAAACGTTGTTTATAGTGGAAGCGATTATTTCGAAAGAGTGTGGGTAACACGTGAAGCGAGCTCGAGCCAGCATTTTCGATCGTGATCGTTGCGCAAGAAACGCAGGCTGGCGAACGCTTCCGCGTGGTCGCGATCGTGTCCGCATAGAAATGCAATCGACGACCGACAGGCTAGGCGTCTCGAAGCCGGCTAGAACACAGAAGCCACGTGCATTCCATGACGACCTCGATGATCATGGTGGCGGTGTTCGTGATACGTGACTTCCCCGGCCGGAAGCGGACGTTTCGATTTCCTTCGCGAGACATCGCAGCGTGATGCGCGCGACCCGCCGCCAAAATTGGTTGATCGAGCATCGAAAATAATAACTCGCCGCCTTATCGGACCCCTCCCTCTCTTGCTACCAATATTATCGACCGATAACGCCTCGCTGCCTTTGATAAAGCCGTTTAAGTGTTTCCACGTAGCTTAGATCCTCCACTCTTTCACTTCTCGGAATGTTGTTGTTTTTTAGGCAGATTTAATTTTCCTCCTCTAGTTTTATTCTTTTCGAAGGTATTTGTCCAAATCTCGAATGCCTCCTTTTGAAACCTGTTTCGCGGACCATATGCGTTCGTAGGTGAAATTCGTCACATGTGAATCATCTCGTGAGCCAATCTTTCGGAGGATGAACATAATAGAAATATTTTTGACAGCTTCCACTGTTTGAAACCTTCAAGAGTTTCGACTAGGTTTCAATAGAAAGAATTGAAAGGCATGTACACTTTGAGATCGTTAGCACTTTCTCTTCTGGAAGGATTTTCTCTACCCGGTATAGGCTTACACCTATACCACGGTTTATCCTTCGACAAAACTTTGAACCATTTTCGACCGAACGGTCTTTCGTAGAACGTCAGAAACAAACGGTGAAACGTTTATGCGACCCGACAGAATTCCTTTGCGAGGAAAACATACTTGGTGTTTGAACAGCTGTTACGTGGAGGGTGGTTATGTTGCCGAAGACCGTAGATAACGATTCTCGCAATCTGTCGAACGGTAACAAAGCTGTTTGTGTTGGTCCTTTCGCAAAATTCTTATCGTGCATCAATTTTAAGTGCATTGTAAGTACGTGGGGTTTTCTTGGCTAGTTGTATTCTCTTTTGTCACTGAATGACCTTGATCATTTTGGCGCGATGTTGCCACTTGAAAAGAAAGTTTCAAATAGCCACGTATAATAGTACTTCTACCTATAATACACATTTTACGTCATTTCAATAATTCCATTTTATGCAACAGACGCAGTGTATAAATATAAGTTTAAAATTTGATAAACAGTAATCACATCGCAAAGTAATGCTCTTCTCGACTGTTCCTTTTTCGTGTGTACATTCATTGTAGTATTTGGGATTTCGTTTGTACAGATAATGTCATCTGTTAGTGACTCTGCGATATTTAGAATGTTACATAACATTTAAATAAAACGAGTCAGTTTGTCAGACAGCGAAAGATAGATTCATTTACGAAGTCCGTTTACAAAATATTCACGAATTTTAATACAAAAATTGCAGTGTCCAGAGAGAGTACGATGATTGTGTGATTTAAATATCGAGTCTCGTTTGGATATCGTCGTCGAGCCAGCAGAAACCGAAAACAGTGTTATCGGTCGAACATCGATCAAATTGAAGTTACCTGTGATTGGTGTGAATCGATAAAGATTTATGAATGAGCGTCGACAGAGGTCTGAACATGCTGCACAAGCATGGAAGCAACAAAACGAAGAGTAGCATGCTGTACAGAGGCAGGGATGCCTTTCTGAAATCCGTAAGTAATTCGTTAATTAATTTCTCTGGTGTACGTGAACGTATGTAATACGTTTCGACACAGTAGGAAGTCCATGTACATGTACAGTCTTCGATTTCGAATTGTTTTCGAAGATACATCTGCAAGAGCGAAACAAGTGTTTGTCTCGTTATCGAGATCGTAAAAGATACGTTACTGCGTTCGCGTAATTACGCATATTTTCGCGATGACAGTGAACGAACGTGACATCATACTCTATTTGAGTAGGTGTCACCGGGAATTCAAAATTTTACAAATTAATCTCTGCTTGTCGGTCATGTGACTCACCGATCTTGTGTGTTCGTCTTATTTTCACGGAAACTCGAGCTTTAATTGGTCGCGTTCGTTCACTGCTGCAGTCACCATCTACTGCACGTTCACCGTATCTGGATCGCTATCAGTTAATTCATGTTGTCGTATAATAACCATTCGTGGTGCCTTCATGAATAATAAAATTTCTACATTCGATCATTTTCAAACTCGAAGATTTATAAAACTTTGATGATACAACCGATAGATATTCCTAAATACAAAGTTCGGAATAGGTGTCTTATTTATTCTGATACAGAGGGTGCGACAACCCTATGAAATAAATATTCGAACATTTGCAACAAGAAAAACTCGCAAGCAAATACAGACGCCGATTTTGGACAAATATTTGGTTCACGCCTCCCAGTGTTTTCGTCCACGGGTAGATGTGTATTTCGCGGACGACTGTAAATAGGCAACGTCTAGACCGAGCAGCAAGTCTAAAAAGTAAAGCGAAAAGCGATCGAATGAGAGCCGCTGCGAGAAGAGCAGCGATGCCCCATCTAATCGCAACGTCACCGTATGCGTCACCGTTTCGGTCACAACAGCGAGATTCGCGCTTGTAACATCTATCGGACAATCAAAGCCTGCGTCACGATCCGTTACAAACGTCGTGACATCATCGTGCTAAAAGTGCACGCGATGTCGCGTTGTACGGACGCGCGTCTACCACGAGCACGCGACGACGCTGATTCGCGAGCTATCTGCTTCCCCTCGCTGTCTGGGAATCAATGTTAACAGGGCGTACGTGTACGCACACACACATACACGCACGCTGACAACAACGTACACGCGTGCATCGGACAGTGTAACGCTGCTTTTCTAACTTTGTCGAGTGAGTAATCGTTGTTTACTGTTGTGACGACCACTGGCTCTCTTTGGACGCGATTGCCGAACGAATAGCGAAACGCTGGACGCGACAGGTGATATGCGAAGGTGAATGAATTGGGTCATCTGGTGATCTTGAAACGGATGCTGTAATCCATCGATTGCGATAACGTTCGTTGTTGCGGAGTATAAGGATATTATTCGTTTGGGGAAGTTGCAGAATCTAGAGAATTTGGGGATTTAGAATATCTGGGGAATTTTTTAGAATTTTTTAAATCTCGGGAGTTCTGAAATCTTGTGAATTTATTAGAATTCGAGGAAATGTGGAAATCTGGGAAATCGTGGAAAACTGTGTTTTTAACAATCTTGGTAATGTAAGAAAATCTGAATATTGTTGAAAATCTGGGGAATTTGAAGACTTAAAAATGTGGAGGTTGAGAATTTGACAAGTTCATGGAATTTAAGAAACCTGGGAAATTTGGAAAATTGATAATGTAGAGAATTGGACTTACGAATGATAAGATTTAAACCTTAGGGAACATCGAGAATTTGGAAAATTTAGGAAATTCCAAGATTCGCTTTGAAAGTTGAACTCGTAGGAAGGCTAGTGCGGGAATTTGAACTTTCACCGATGTTCAAACTTCGTGGCGATGACATCTGTATTTACTGATCCTTTTTCACCGTCGCGCGAATACGAAGCTAATAGTACCGTGAAGCAACGCAACAATTTTAAGTGTTATTTCAGGCCCGTTTCACTTGCCCCCTCGAAGAAGAATCGTACGGAGCAACAATTCCTCTAACGAAGTTGCTCGAAGCACCTTTCGCGGCACTTGAGCGTACGCATTCCGCTTCTCTATTCCGACACGGTGACGCAAATCGTGTTCGAGCGTTCTCAAACGGGTTAACAGACCTCTTCTCGGTAGCGATTCGTCTCGTGCCGTTTCTTTGGCTACCGACTCGGTTCTTCTCGGAATCGTTGCTACTCTTCTTCCCCGGCTTTCTCGTACCTTCTCTTGCTTGGAAATTATCGAATAACATACGGGACTTGCTACCTACTTGCGCAATTCGAACGATCGAGTGGAACAAATGGATAATTCGAGGGACGAGGATGATTGAATGTACAGGCAAATTTATTTGATACGATTCGAATGGTTCACGGTACATGTCTCAATGATGTTGTTGAATTATCGTTCTACGAACTACATGCAAGAAATATGATCAACATAAAACATGAATATTTTTTATGATTCTTTACTTCTCTTTTCGAGAAAAGTGTAAACTTTTTAACATGTAGCGATACAGTATTATAAGTGTGTAAGTACACTGACCAACATGGTAGAATTACAGATTCTTAATCATCTTTGAACTAAGGTTGCATCGAGTTTCTATAGTGTCACCATTAATCAGGTGCACAGCTTTCACGGTGAAAAATAGACTCCAACGAATCTCGTTACTTTTCTGAACAAGTTTGTAAATACTTTGTAATTTATACGGCCAGTAGAAATTCTTCAGCTATGTTAGTCTCAAGGTTGCATACCCACTTTCTACGTATGCAACCACCATCGACCGACATATGAAAAATAAAATCGTCCAGAGTTGGTTAATTCGCTAAACAAGTTAGCAAATGACGATTTATGCCGCTAATAAAAATTCTTAGGTTATCTCGGACCCAAGGTTGCGTCGATTTTCCAAGATTTTTGATTGACCAACGGTACGTCGAAAGAATATGAACGATCTTTACGATGGAAAGTCGATCGATCGGGATCGTTAACTGAACGACCTTGCAGCCGGTAATTCGTACGGTTAATTAATTTAGCCAGCCTTCGGTTCCCCCTCACAATGGCCGAGGCTGTTGCCAAACAATCGACATCGATTCGCAACGCACCGCTTAATGAGACTTAATCGCCGCATTCCTCTTACATAAGTCGAGAACGCATCGAATCCGTTGGCTGAACGCCATAAACTCGATATAATAAGACTTTCGAAAAAGTCAGTGCGAACGTCAAAACACAGCTGTAACATCGTTGTTTTATGGTCTGACGGACGCGATGAAATAAACGGAGCATGCAACAGCCGATTATTTCTCGACTTTGCAATAAATAGAACGTTTAATCGAGACAATTAACGCGCTGCAATATTATTCGATCGTTCTCGTTTAATTCAATTATCGTGAATCACGCAGATTATCTTTTATGATCGAATAGGATCAGTTTTTTAATCTTCGAGATAGTCGTGAATCAAACCGATTTACGAAATCCAGTTGTGTATCGATTAAACGAGTAGTTGAATATAGTTTGTATTTCAACAGTTTTAAATTAATCGACATAAAATAAAAAGAGAGTATTTGATGGAATATTATGGAGTACGTTAGAAGATATCTTAGTGAACGCTATCTTATATGATCGAGGTCGGGTCAAATTTGGTACGTAGAAAGGAGGTCCAAAGTACCGAACCTACGTGAAAGTTCTACAAACCGGTCTTCTAAAGGTTTCATTGAGCCTCTGTGTTCCTTCGATTGTATCGATTATCTAAACCTTCCAGGCAGCAATACATATACCAAAAGAATTACGAAAGTTACACGGTTCTTCCGTAGATAAAAGAGGCAATTAATTATAATAACTAAGAAATGTACTTCGTTAGAGATAGTCAATTACTTTATTAATTATGCCTGTGTTTACTAATATAACGTTCATCGAATGTTCCCAAGTTACATCACAGCCGGATATTTTTGCGTCCTCGTATCGTCTTAACGATATCACTTACGATAAGGATTATCAGTTATCGAACAAGATCGGACACAGTGCGGATTATCTGGTTTTCTTTGAAGCGAACATGTTTGCCGTATTATCAATATTTGAACATCCTGCATTTCAAATTTCCCCAGATTTCTGCAGTTCCCTGATATCCCTAAATTTCAAATATCACAGAATTCATACACCTGACATTTTCCTATATTCCAAATTATTCTGAATTTCAAATGTTTCTAGTTCAAAAATATCCCTTAATCAATAATTTTCCTAGACTCCAAATTTCTCTAAATTTGAAAAATTTCTGGATCCCAAATTTATCTTTGGTACAGGCAAAATATCCCTAGATTCAAATTCTTTCTGCTAGACTTATTTCGTTAACTCTGAAATATCCCTAGACCGAAATATTCTCTGAACCCGAGATATACCTAGTCTGCGAATTTATTTATGATCGTTGCCAAATATCCCTAGATACCATATCTCTATTTCTCTATGCTTGTACTTATATCCCTTTATCCCCAGTAATTGGTATAATGGAAATGAGTAAATTTAAATGGTACCGATAGGAAAATGGAATAGTTCGAGTTCATTAACTTCGTCGTTGTTTTTCCAACGATTTTCAATATCCATCAACGTTCTTGGAGCTTTTTAAGCGTACACAAAGCTCCGTTATCAAAGTTACGGGCGTTCGTATTACTCGCTGCGTGAAATTCCTCCGGCTTGAAGGCTTATCTGTCGCGTTTCAATGCCACGACGCGACGAGTCGTCAAGGGGAATTCCTGCTCTCCGTTAGGCGAGGGCTCTTCTCCTTTATGCTCGCGTACAACCGGAGGAACGTGTTTCCTTTGAGACTCACAGAGAACTCCTTTGTTTGAACGGACGCGACCGTGTCACACACACCTTACAGCCGATCGCAAACAATTACCAACGTCGGACATCCGCGGATTTCGTGAGAAATTTCTGTCGTCTCTTTTTGCGCCGCGGGAAATTACCGCCGTAA
Organism: Megachile ligniseca; assembly: GCA_945859555.1. NCBI lineage: Eukaryota > Metazoa > Arthropoda > Insecta > Hymenoptera > Megachilidae > Megachile > Megachile ligniseca. The sequence goes on from OX243778.1 coordinate 12,074,685, forward strand.
ATCCTCCTCTGAAAAATCCTCCGATCGTTTTGCGCGCTTTGTTTGGAATTCGATAACTCTAAGTGCTCGTTCGAAACTACACGAACCTTCGGTTTAAAAATAAACTTATCTGATGCGATATGCCCACGATAATACGGATTACCAGATATATTAGAAATTCCTTTCTTAATCTACCTCCTTGATTCTTTCCCGAAGTTCAAACGAATATCATCGAGACGACGTTCGCGAAGTTCATGGACCATCGTGCCAATAAACTGTGACGTCTCGATGAAATATCGTCCCAATAAAATTTGCGAAACTTATAGACTGTCGCTTTAACGCAATTTCTGAAATTCGTGGAACATCATCCCAGTAAATTTGGCGAGATTCGTAAAATATCGTTCCATAAATTCTGGGATATTATCGTTTTAGTCAAATACTCGAAATCCTTGCGATTTAGAACCCAGACAAATTATTAAGATTCCGTCGATCAGTTAACAAGTAACCCTATGAACACTTCTCGAAAGAGATGACAAATTCTCGGCCGAGCAACAGATAGTTCTGGTGTCCCGAGCTCGTTACATCGCTCGAAATCAAGGTTTAAGCCGCAACATCTTCAAGGATCGTGAGCACGACTGCACATATACACTCGGCAGGATACAACAACAGTGTCACGAGGAGACGTCTCCGAATCGCCTCTTTGTGTCTGGCGCGAGAGCCAACACGCCTACAGCTGTCTGCCAATGCTCTCGGATATAGCCTCTTGCATGCTCCAACATACGCGGAAGAATATAAAAATTCTCTCCATTATATATTAATCGTCCGAGGTCACCATTAGCCTCCTTCGAAAAAGAAAGACACCCGAGATTTTCCAGACGTCCCAACCTCCGATCGCACTCGAGTTAGCGTTCATTCGAAGTTTCAACGACGCACGTATGCATCCTGTGAAAGTCATCGAAGTGATTATTATGCTACAGGCGACGATTACCCTTTGGTCATCGGAGTCGAAAGGAAATCTAATCGCGAAGGAAAATCAATCGTCTGGATCGATCAGCGTTTGTAAATGGTAACAACGCGTTTACGGCGCCATTTATGAGTTCATAAATCGAGTGGCGCCAAAGCATGGTCGTGCCGTGCCGGTTGTGTTCATTGTCCCACCGACGAACCAGATGGAAAGAAAGTCTGGATATTATTTGGTCGCTGACCCATCAAGGCGGCCTGCCGCACCTACCTTATCTATTGCTCTTTTTTGAATGCCCTTCTTTATCGAGAGCCCTCGTTCTTTCTTTCTTCGCTTCGCTTCCTTTTCGCTCCGGGTGCCTCCTCCTCTCTGCTTCGAGTACGTATCTCGGTGAGGGAGAGACAACGTCGATTTTCCATCTCGAGGACACCCGGTATACTTTCGCCGAAATTCCAAGACGTTCGGCGTCGCGACTCCTCCAGTTTCCTTAGGTTAGCCTCGTTAGACCGCATTCCAGCTTTTGTGTCCCTCTTTTCCGTCTACCAGCTGTGCTTGCTCGTTTTTTCTTCGGCTCGAAGATGACTTACGGGACCAGATTTCGTGTCGCTCTCGATGAAAGGGTCCATATCTTTCATCGGTGGGAAAAGAATTCGATTTTCATCCTTAGGAATAACGTTACTCCTCTTCGATGATACGTGGGAGTTTTTTTAAACGCGTTGGGAAGTTTCAGCGCATCTTGGAAACTCCCAATTGCAAGTATGACTAATCAGAAACAAAGAAATTTTATAATCACGTTTGCTCTCTTATCTTTATTAAAATGATGATATGCGGCTTACTCCTGTTTATCGTCGTGCAAGCTTGTCTCGAGAATCACGACATTCAAATTTCAAATGATCGACAGCTTTTCTGGATCCAAATATCATTGCAATGGAGCAATTGCAAAAATCAGTATCGTTTCTCTAGCATCTATAAGAGAAAAAAAAGTAATAATATTATTCGTAAGAATGACTATCTAAAAGTGAAGTGAGGTTATAATTTTGATCAGCAGTATTGTCATCTCCATTGTAAGTAATCAGCGCGTTAAAAAGAGTTGCAACAACGAGGGCCATCTTCAGGCGGTTTTCATCGTCGCGATAAATGCTAAAGATCACAACGAAATAGGATCGATCGAACCGTTTCTGATGACGCAAACGATCGAACAACGTTCGTTAATCAGTTGCGTTTCGTGGTTGCTAGTCTTTTTCCTAGAATTCCGACGTACGACCTGGTTTTCGTTCTTAATTCGAGGCTTTTCTCACGTGCGTGCGAGCTATGCGGAATTCAAAAGTTCGCGGGGTCGCCGCGAGTGTCGCTGGGATCGCGGCTCACGCGCAATCGGTGCGTCACAGCTCTTCAGTTCGACTCTGACCGCCGTACGGTGCGCATCGCGGTGACAGCCGGTTAACCGCGTGTCCTTTGTGCCAACCGATAAAGGTTATCCGCGCTAACTTTCGCGTAACAGTGACCGATCATTTTCCGAGCCACGATCCTCGATAATTGTCCCGACAGTCGCGATGAACAAACGATCGAGAGCACGACCGAAAGCGTCGATCGACGATGATACGTGAAATCGTGCGTGTGATTCGCGCGACCAGTGTCCGTCGAGATACGATAATCGCAACGGGATGCTCCGAGAGGGCGACGGTGCGAGAGTTCGGTCGAGGTTCTCAAAACGATAAGAACTATGGTGGGAGCGGTGAATAGCAGATAAATCTAGTAGGTTAGAAGAGGAAGTGTGCCCTCGGTTCAACTGTCAAATGGTTCGTACTGTATTTCGGTCAGTCTTGTTCTTTAAATACCATGTTTCATTGTATACATTCCACCAAACTGTACACTCGCGGGCATGTTTGCGTTCCTAGGGAAAATGGCGACGTGCGGGGAAAAATGGCGCCGATCTTTCATTTGAGATCGGTACAAGTTTGCTAGTTTGAATTTGACAATCTAATGATTCGTAAAATGTACGAGTTTAAAAATTGTTTAAATTTAGAATTGTTAATGCTCCCCCTATATTAAAGAAGGCTACTTTTCTACCGGGTATACGTTTCCCGTTTACCTGTGCAATTCATCTAGTAATATTTACATTAGCGTAATCGTTTTTTACTTCTCTCAACGGTCGTGTTGACACGAGTGAGCGTAGCGTATGTGGACGTGTTTCCTTCGGTTTCGTTGACCACAAGGTTTCGTTTACGTAACATACGTGTTGCGAGACACCCGCGTATCTCTTGTATCATTTTTTCTTTTCCTTTTTTCCGAGAAGTTCGAGGCGTACGTGAAACCGTGTGCTTTTTCACGATTCTCCTGGATGTCAATCGGATTATTTTTCCTCCGTTTCTTGACAGTTCCGTTGATCCACTCCCCTCCGCCATCTCTACAATGTATTTTTCTCGTTGCGTTGCGCATTACCGGTCGCTTTGTTAAAACGAGATAAACAGCGTTCACGTTTTAGTTTAGTCTCGACTCCGCTCATACTTGTTTGCATTCGAAGGAAGAGAATAACGTGCTTACATGCTTTTCACTTCGGAATAAGTATTTTATTTTGACCAACGGCGAACTGTTCCCGCGGGGGCGCATAGCACGAACGTACAAGTGCTGCACGTGATCATAAAAATGGAAACGCTTCGTGTAACACCATGGATAGTTTACCTAGAACTTTCGAGAAACGGTCGTTTCCGATTAAAACGTTATGATGTCAAAGGTTGCAGAAACTTGTTTTGAAAGTTAACGAGCACCATTTCAATAATTATTTCACCTTGTGTTTTGCAGATGTCCGAGTTCCCAGTGGAGGGAGGGGACAACGGTGACATGCATACTGTCATGGAGAATTTCCAGAAGAAAAACAATCTGGTGACAGGCAGGAGCCATGTCAGCCACCATCCTCAGGTCACTTCCTCGTCACAGGTAAATTCAATTTTAAGATCATGTAGGGTGAACTGTACAATTATTTGAGCTAAAACTGCGAGTACAAATAACGCTATAATACTCAATTAATTTAACAAAATATGAAACTTTTAACAAATGACAAAAAACCCATTGCATTTCTATTAATTTTATAAATTGGAAAAAGTTAAAATGCATAAATTTAAAAGTTCACCACGTTAAGAAATAAATATATATTTAACAGTAGTATTCGGTATGTAATTGTATAGCTTTATCAAATTGGGTGTGCCAATGATTAGTGTAGTGCCAAAAGTAAAGATTACCCTCTAGAATAATTTTCACAAGATCTACTCCAAAACGTGATCGACTCTGAAGAAAGATTAAGCAGATAGTTGCCATCGAACTTTCTATTTAAAGATGCCGCCATATGACCTTTAATTTGGAGTAATGTATAGTTATTCCGCCCACGCTCGAATATCTTGAACACGGAAATTTCGAATTATTCACCCCGTTCAATTGCCGCAATCGTTTTGAGAGAATCTCCAAAATTAAATCATCAGTCACCTTTTCGTCCACGTGGTGCAGGTCGAATTTACGATGCGGGAAAAAAAGAATGGGAAATCGTTGATCTTCGATCAAAAGTTCTAGGAAATGCGTATCACAATTTAGCAGCGATGACAAAAGAGTCTCGAGTTCTGCGAATCCGATGATACGTCTTTTATAAGTAATCGGATTAAAAATGGATCTGTTACTTAACAGATCTGTCACACTGGTAACAACCATAAAAAGTGCCAGAACAATGGTGAAGATGTTCGCAGAATAAAAAATAATATTCCAAAGTTTCTTTAAAAATAAAATTACACTTTAATCTGCTCCGGTATTTCGGGTTTCTTATCGTTGTTATAAATCTCTGGTTAAATTATCCGTACTTGCTCTATTTATACTTGCGCTCGTTTCGAGCACAATTCCATCGAAATAGAACGATCTATACTTATTGTATGCATAATCGTGGCATCAAAGTTTTCTTGCCAGATCCTACAAACGTTGAACTCTAACCAGTTTCGTTTACCCGTTCCATGCCGGACGATCGGATTTTATTCCCCGAGTTACGATTACAGGTTACGACGCGATGAAACTGAATTTAAAATCCAGAAGATTTCGATCCGGAGATCTTGGAACGTGATCTGTTGTCTGAGCCAACCGATTATGCAATGATACAGAGTTCACGTGTTTTCATTGCCGCCCACTGATATATCCTTATCATCGTTACGTTCTATCTTCATTTATCCATCGAGCTGTCTTTCGTTCATTTTCATGTCGTTCAATCTCCGTTTGACTAATCGATACTTCATAAACTCAGTACACTAATAGATTCCTCAAAAAAAGAATGTAGAAGAAGTTATAAATATTCAACAGATTACTCATTTCCTGTTTGACTACAACTTCAACTCCTTTAAAATTGTTTTCATTATTTTACTGAATAGTTGATATTTCCTTGTGGGACGCATCAGGTGCGTCATAAGTTGTATTAGCATAAGACGCACCAGGTGCGTCGTTCACTGTGTTCGATAAAGTAAGCGTTGATCCAATGAATTCAATTACAAACTTGTACAACATAAGACACATCTAGTGCGTCATCAAAGCTGAAATCTGTTTCTAATTCAAAGCACGACAACTTTATCGAGGCAACACCGCAACTCGATCGAAACTTGTTATCCAGCTGGAGATAATTGAATAATTACAAGTTGCTACGCGCACTGGTGACTTTACGCAATGTGTCGCCCACGTGAAATTTTTTTCCTCGACCCCGCGGAGTTCCAGGTCCGGGAACCTTGAGACAAGCCGCCTCAAGGTTATTCCTCATCGAAGTGTTTCCCCGTTGTTCAAGAACGTTGCCTCTCCCCGATCTATCGCAATATATCGGTCGTTTCTCGTTTGGACGTTTACCAGCAGCATCTAACGCAATTGGGGTTCCTTAAGACGAGAATTAATTGGATCCAGTATGCCAGACGACGACCAATTTTCATCGTAATATTTTTGGAAGAGAATGCTTTTTCTCGAGTTTCCTGGGCTTACTCGAGAGCGCCGTATTACGTTGTTACGCGTGGGGACATTGTCTTCTTAATTTCCTTGTCTCGTTTGAGGACTCGCGATCCCACTCGTTGGCTTTCTATCAAACTGTTTGTTTTCTGCTCGACAGTAACATGAATTTTGATAGTTTGTCATTTTGCGAGTTTGCAATCTTATCTTTATTAGCGGAACATGATGTTCAGCTTCATGTGTGGTGTATACTTTGTTGTGTGGATACGTCATATTCCATATGTTGGAAACTTAGGTTCCAGGCTTCCAGATTACCACATTGCCAAATTCGCAAATTTATATATTTACCAGTTCCTAATCCTAAATTTTCCTACATCCAAAATTTGTAAATTCTCAAAGGCTCAAGTTCCCAAACTTCCAGATCCTCAGATCCCTAATTCTCCAAATCCCAAATTGTCAAATTTCGTGAAACCACGTCAACTCCACAAACGTCCAAATTCTCCGTAAAGAAAAACCGAGGAAAAGATCTAAAAAAAGAGAAACAGTTCGATTACAAAGGGTAAGGAGAATCCGAGAATCACGGAAAAATGATTATGCGAGGATTCGCGTGAAAAAGAAGGGCGCACGGGGTGGGTGGCGAACGCGGGGAAAGGAGGGTGAAGACACAGACGAATAGGCGAAAGTGACTCACCACACGTGGATTTTAAATAGAACGTAAACGGCTTTTGACTCTGCAGATGCTGACGACGAACCAGAGCCAGAGCAGCAGTAGCTCGAGCAGGGTAGCCAAATCCTCACAGAGGATTCTTACCTCGTCCTCGTCGAGTGAGATGAAAGCTAGCTCCATGAAGAGCGACCTGAGGGAACTTCAACGTGGCATTTCTGAAATGAAGAACAACATATCGACTAACTTCTCGCAACGATTACGCAGCAGCATGGAGAACCTCGTAGACAGGTGGGTCAAAAATGTTCTACACAATCAATTATCCACATAATCATCTAATTCATCAAAACTTAACTAGTCACTTTGGAATCCACATTTACTCCAACTTACAAGTGTATTTTGTAAAATATCACCCACCTTTTTGACGTTCGCAAAGTTTCTTATTAATAGTCTGCTAATCTGAATGTGATTCAAATTTACGTACAAGTTGTGCGAAGACATTTGACAACTGTAACTCTTCACTCGACTGTAATTCTTCACTTCCTCGGACCAAAAACGGGTAGCGAAAAAGAGATCACTCTAACCAACACCTCTCCGCCACATTTCTAAAGTCTCAGATTAAAAGTCAACTTCCAAGGCATTCTACCACGAACAAGTGTTGATAGTTCGGTTCAAGGTTTGTCCAAGTTAGAATCACGCGATGAATCGAATGTCGAGTGGTTAGATCGGATCTCTGGCAGTATAATCACGAAAGTCACGTCCAAGACGTATTTATAGTCGAGTGCTTCCCGTTTTAGCCGCGATTATTTTCAAAGTTGCTAGCGAAGCTTGGTCGGGACGCATAAAACGTGCACCTCGGCGATTTTTAACGGAACCGGATGGTTTTTGTTGCAGGGACGGAAACGGAGCCGAGGAAGGCGATTTGACGGAGCCGTTGGTGACGTTTCCAGATCCAGACACACCGCCCCCTGTGACGGGGACGGTCACATTGCCGGGTGGATCACCCTCGCAACTCAGCACATTGAATTCGCTCAACAATCTTCACAACATGAGCCCACCGATCAGTATATCGAACATTTCGAACATGACGAATTTACCTGCTGGCCAGGAGACGATGAAGTTCGAGCAGAAGAAGATGACCAGCGCCTCCAAAACGAAGGTAATGTTACTTGCATTCTTCGGTAATTTATAATCTCTAACCTAACTAATTCCCCACGAAATTTACCTTTTAGTACTAAAGAAGCAATCTTGGTATTCTAGGATTAATAACGAGGTTTCACCGACTATTGGCAGTTTGGTCATTTAAAGAAGAAAGATTTCACAGTGTACAACAGAATAGCACGTTAGGTACCACGACTTTAATTCCCCACGTGCTTACCTGAGAGATTTTGTTTTGTACGCTTTGAAACTTTGTGCAATATACAATGATGTAAAGATGTATTTTATTTTTGAAGATTAACTGTGTGAGCTCTGGTACCCAACGTGTTATGACAAGGTGGTACGTAGTTGGATGTTGTAATTCGTGACCAAAGTGGCAGTAGTTTCTTAATTGGAAGCGAGAGGGTACCGTTTTAGAATCGACCAGCTTCCTAGTCGAAATTGCGCGTGAAATAATCGATGTCGCGTGGAGTTCGCGAACGTTTGGCGACACTAACTCAGTGTTTGGCCCGGAGGTGCGGTTTCCTTTGGATAGTCTAGGTCAAGGACTTTGAATCTATCCTCTGGCCAAACAGTGACGTAGTGACACGGTATCCCCAAATATTTTTTCTAACTATTAACCCTTGCTTTCGTCATTAACTATCCACTACAGTATTAAAAAAATAACGTTAAAATTTGTATTCAACGATTCTTGACTATAATAATCTGGATGCAATATGACTTCAAATTGAAACATATTAAAAATTCTTCCTTTTGCAGTAGAGATATATGGAAATAATTGTCCTGTAATTATTTTAGATTTTTAAAGGGTAAAAGCAACCATCGTGCTTTAGGTGCAATTATGTTCAGAAATTGCGTGTATATCTATCTTGAGAATCTATGTTGATACGGTTTAAATGAACTTTCCCTGTCATTTTCTCTGCCAGCGGTTAGGTCATGGATTTTCTACGGATAATTACCCAGGGAATAGTATCGCACGCGTTGAGAAGCATTTTCGTGTCGTTTATTTTTACGTTGAATGTCACATTCTGTTCTCTCTACAGCTGATCTCTTTTCTATTCGACTTCTATCTTTAACCTCACTTCCACGACGTTAAAAATTCTCAGTTAGCAAGGTCAATGCTTCACTTTCCAGAAAACGAAATACCCAGTTAAATAATATTTACAGGTATCCTGCTCCATGAGATGCTCTACGAATTCAAAAAATCTTCCTTTATTTTTCAATCTGACCAATTTATTCGTTCACTCTAATCAATTTATACAATCTCTCTAATTAAATAAAATAGGTCGTTCTTGTAAAATTCGTGTAAAGCAATGCACTTTTCAATAATCAATTTTGTGGGCAAACTATAGTGTTCGTTCGTTGACGTGTGCAGCGATAAAAGTGTTGGTTTTTTTAAAATTTCAGGTTGTCACAGACGGTTTCAGCGCCGAAAAGGCGACTGCAAATAGCGCCGAGATGAGAGCTTTACAAGCTGGCGACGTATCCTACAAGGAACAGTGCGCCGCGACGGCGGCCAGGGCACGCGTCGAACTTGATGGCGTCTCGGCTGAGAAAAGCGTCGCTGCGGCAAGGGTGAGTCTCCATAATTTATTTCTTCTTGTATCTGTCAGATGATCAGACTGCAGAATGTTTTACTTTGGTCATGGACGAAAATGTCATACTTTGCTCATGGTAGAAAATGTTAAATTTTGTTCATTGATGACAATGTTACACTTTGATCATTCATGAAGATGTTATACTTTGGTCATGGATAAAAATGTTATACTTTGGTCCCGTTTTGTTAAAATGCTATACTTTGGTCATGTTAGATCAAAATGTTATATCTTGACCATGTCACACCAAAACTATAACAAAATTGTGACAGTGCATGGCAATATTTGCACCCTGTTTTATATGTCTATATTAACTTATACATATGATCCATTTAAAAATTTGATCAGGTATTTTTATTTTTAACAAACCTGCCCAAATATTTTCACAATATTTTGATATCTTACCTAGTACTTCCTAGGTAAATGAACAAATCCTTAGTAATACAAGTATGATACAATCTGATTAAAAAATGTAAACCTCATAAGTGTTAGTCAAAGCGTTGAATAGATGGTTGATATCGATGTATCGTTTCGATCAACAAAAGGATCTGAAAGAGAAGCCGTTACTTTGGGTGCAGCCTAAACTCGACTCGGTTAGAATAGTTTGGCACGAAACATTCTAAGAAGCTTCGGTCGTTGACACGATCGCTTCTCTTGCCGATGATCTCTCGTGTTTGAATTGGATTCTCACGCGATCCAGGGATAAACATCTTTTCTTCGATCTCGCTGTTTTCAATCTTCGAAGAATCGAAAGCTTTCTGCTGACCGTTACATCGTGCCATGCAGTTAACGCGTTGATTGTAGTCCAAGTTTATTGTGCTGAATTTCTAATTTGCTCTTATGAATTATTTTCACTTATAGAGTTATACTTTTTTTCATATTTTTCACATTTTTTATTTAGTTCATTTCTCGTGTGCATCATATATTCTTCATATAATGCATGATTATATTTAATTTTGCATTATTTCATTGCATAATTTTATTTGCATATATGATACATGTATGCATAATATTTTTATATGATGTGGTGTCATTTTCACTGTCTAAAAATGATGAACAAAAACTACAAATAAAATTTTAAATAACATTGTAACTATCAATAATAAATGTAGATATAATGTCTCGCTATATATGGTCATTTCTATCATGACAATCAACACGTTAAAAATAGTAACATCTGGCTTCTTTTATCGGTCAGTTAATCACGTCGACGATAAAAAATGCTTTTTTAGAATTACATTTTGTATTTCAATCGAAATCAGTCGATCCGATACGATTTATCTCGACAAACAGATAAGCTATTGAATTTATCGATAATGAGTAACAATTAATTGATACCACTGAGTAAAGTTCAAGAAACTTTTAATCGATAGACAAAGCACGGTATCTTCAATTGTTAGATTCTGCATAAACCTTGATTAAATTCTTCATTGCTTACGTTGCTAATGAAAACCTCGAACAATAGAATATATAGGGTGTCCAAATAAAATGTGTACAAAACGCTAACTAGACATAACTAAACATTGTCTAACTCCAACTTATTGTCTTCAGACTAAAAATTTTAACGTTAACTCTTATTCTAAACACTCGACCTTAACATAATTTGAATCAGATTACAGGGATAGTAACGACGCAATTGTTTAGAATTTGATTATTTGCTTAACGGGAATCATCGAACTCGTGCAAATCGCAATCACGTGGCTCCATAATGGATTACGCGAAGAACGGTAGCCATTTTTCGAAGGGTAACTCGCCTATTTACACGACGTTAAGCGGTTAAATTTAGCCGTTTTCCATCGGTGTACGTAGCTTTTGAGTCACCGAGCAAATTTTTGAATTCGAGCCAATGACTACGTTGTACAATGTTGTTCTCTGTTTCTTCTCGACTTGCCAGTGATTACCTGACTTTCTGTTGCTCTTTTCCTACTGGTGTACATGTGGCTGCTTCGTTCTCTCTACGCATTGTTCGAGATGTTCGGTCCAACTATTTTATGACGTTACATTTGCAGAATTCGAGGATTTGGGAATTTGAGGATGTGGAAGTTTCGAAATTTAGAAATTTGGAGATGTGGTAGTTTGGAAAGTTAGAAATTTGGGGATATTGAAACTTGGAACATTTGGAATTTGGGGGTGTGAAAATTTGGAAATTTTGGAATTTGGGGGTGTAGAAATTTAGAAATTTGAGAATTTGGGGAAATGGGAATTTGAAAATTTAGGAATTTGGGGATTTTAGAATTTGGGGATGTAGAAATTTGGAAATTTTAGAATTTGGGGATGTAGGAATTTGGGGAAATGGGAATTCGCACATGTAGAAATTTGGGAATTTTAGAATTTGGGGAAATGAGAATTTAGAAATTTAGGAATTCGGGGGTGCAGAAATTTATGGATTTCGAGTTTCAAAATTTGAAGCTTTGGAACTATGCAAATTTGAAAATTTGGGTATTTGATAATATATAAGAACTCAAATCTGAAAATTTATTAATTTAGAAACCACAAGGTATATAAATTAAAAAATTAGTTTCTGCAGTAAAATTTAACGATTAGAACTAAGACTAGTAATTCCCTAGTTCACACCTCTGAACGCACTTTCAGATTCGAACGATAGCAAAGTTGATTGTAAAACGTTGAAACAAATGGTTACCGTGTAACACGAACCACGTCGGATAGAGCAACTGTGCAATATATCACGCGTGGGGGAGGTCTTTCGTGGCCTCTAATGGAATATTCGCGTGTTTTCCGTTCGTTTCTGTGTATTCGTGCGAAAGGTCAATGGATTTCCCTGGTTTCCGTAGAACCGTTCTCTCACGAACTAGCTGGAAATCGCGTGTTAAAATCGCCAGTTAAAATCGTGAGCCTTGACCCAGGCGGTGCTTCTGCGGATTTTTCTTTATCAACGATCTAACCTCGACTTTCTATTTAACAGGACTTTAAAAACCCATCCGTCTTCCTTGTACTACCTTTGGAAAATACTGTACTTTCTTAAATACTGAAGGAAAAGTTTCTTGAAAACCCGTGATCCAATAAATTCAAGCATCGACGAACGTTACGCAAGTTCTCGAAATTATTCAGACCGTGTTCGATCTAAGATTCACCGATCGGCCAGCAATCGGTGCCAAAAATTGCAACCGAGCTAGATTCGCAGACATTTACGAAGTTCGTCTCAAGATCGTTGCACATAGCCGATGAATCATACATGCTTTACACGTGTTCTCGCATGTGGTCTCGATAGGGACGCGATTAGGATAATCGTTTCAAACGGACTCTTGAATATTCTTGATAATTTGCTTCGCGTATCGTTTTGCACGAAGATTTCTATGGTAATGGATCTTTTATAGTAATGATTAGCGTATTCGATCGTTTCGTTGCGGGCTTCGTATATTGCTGCATGTTTCAATAAAAATTGATTATAGTAATAATCATTCAGTAGGGATATAGAATCAAAATCAAATTCCATGGTCAGATTTTGGAAGATATAGTAGACTCTAGTTATATTGCCTAGGATGAAATTGTGGGAAGGAAGGAATATTGAAATTGGCAATATATTGAATTATGCAGAAGGTAGTCTTCTCTTATTTTGAGATGGTTTCTGTGGATTATCATATGCGATATAACGTGTACTGATACTAACGTGTGGCTATATAACACGTGGTGACAGTATCTCATGGCGATATAACGCGTAGTGATTCCACCACGTGGCGATATATCACGTGGTACAGTAACGCATAGAGATCGTGACGCATGGTAATTGGGACGCGTGGCGATATAACACGTGGTATAGTAACGCGTTGAGATCACAACGCGTGGTAATTGGAACGCGTCGGCGATATAACACGTGGTGTAGTAACGCGTAGAGATTTCAACGCGTGGTAGTTGGGACGCGTGGCGATATAACACGTGGTAATTGGAACGCGTCGGCGATATAACACGTGGTATAGTAACGCGTAGAGATCGCGACGCGTGGTAATTCGGACGCGTCGGCGATATAACAGGTGGTATAGTAACGCATAGAGATTTCGACGCGTGGTAGTTGGGACGCGTGGCGATATAACACGTGGTGTAGTAACGCGTAGAGATTTCGACGCGTGGCAATATAACGCGTAGTGATTCTACCGCACAGCGATATAATATGTAGCGATGTTAACGTGTAGTAATACACCGCGTAGTATCACCAACGGCTGGCGATATAGCGCATAGTGATACCACGTGGTTATATAACGCATAATATATTGACGAGTGGCCATATAGTACACGGTGGTACGAGCACATGTGAATACAGCGCATGACCATGCAACGCATAGGAATACAGGAAGCGTTCTGACTCACGGGGTCGTACCAGTAACGTACCAACCCCCAACGATCGATCGATATTTCCTTCGAGGGTAAGACAGTCGGTTGTTGGCACTGTTGGTCGACGGTTCGGGTGCGTCGATGGGGCAACAATTGTCCAACCTTCCACGGGGTATTTTCCCATTTTTGAGGCAAAAAAATGGTATAGAACGACCGAAAATCATGGCCAACGAGACATCGAAAATGGTACGACACTACGTGATTCGTTTTCGGACACAGTGTGCTCTGTGTTGTTGGTGAAAATCGATCGTTTCTTGGTTACCGTGTTTTCCGCTGCCGAGAAGCTCGAGAAATCAGATCTCGAATTGGGGTGCGATGTTGACCTTGCGTCACACAATCGGGATATTAACAAGTTTACTTCTCTCAAGTATGTACTGTACATGTTTGTTCTTTTACTCTGGGGATGCGTTATAACGCTTCGCAAGTGAATATTGATTTAATACTGCGTCTTTTTTATACGTATTCTATATCGATCCTGTTGGCACTATAGGAGCTGTATTTTTTTTTAAATTATACTTTATTAGAGGTACATTGGACCATCTCGATCAAGATCACATCGAAACTTCTCGTCGTATATTGCATCAAATCAACTTCGTACTTTAATTCATCGCTATATCTTAAGCCAACGTAAACAGTTAATCTCACCAGTTTACTTATTCGTCCGTTACGACATTTCAAGATTAGAAAGTTATGGCCATGGAATTGTACTGTACCAAACAGAACCATTAGTGCCAACAATTTTCTTCTAATAACGGTCATAGTGAATTAAAAATTCCAACCCGCGACGGGTAACCCTTCAGCCGAGAATAATCCCACGCGTGTGCATTCCTCTCGCGATGAAGCCCGTGGAACGTGTAATTAGAAGGCGTGTTTAGGACCACTAAATTACACAGGAACCTAACGAAAGATCAATGCGTAGATCGCGTTAATTGAAAGATCTCGCCTAATCTTTTAATCTCGCTACATGGACAGAACATTCATAATTTACGTAACTTGGACTTGTTCGACTAGCTTAGACCGTATCGATCGTTTTCTGTTAATTATTAATTCGCTGAAATCGAGCGCAGATCGATATCAGTTCAGGTCAACCGTTTCACTGCAACTATGCCAGAAAGTGAAAACGGGGGTAATTACTGGACTGCGAATTTATGCAGGTTTATATCTCTATCGAGTGTTGTCTATCTCGAGCTGATTTAATTATCGCCTTAATTTCTGTATTCTAAACATTTCGTATCGTTTTTGGCGATATTGAAATTTGGAACATTAGGGATTTGGGGGATGTGAACATTTGGGAATTTGGGAATTCGGGGATTTTGGGATCCAGAAATTTGAGAATTTGGAAATTTTGGAATTTGGGGGTGTAGAAATTTGGGGAAATGGGAATTTAGAAATTTAGGAATTCGGGGATGTAGGAATTTGGGGACATAGGGATTTGGGGACGTAGGGATTCGGGGATGTAGAAATTTGGGGATGTAGGGATTTGGGGACGTAGGGATTCGGGGATGTAGGGATTTGGGGATGTAGAAATTTGGGGACATAGGAATTTAGAAATTTAGGAATTTGGGGATGTAGAAATTTGGGGATGTAGGGATTTGGAAATGTAGAGATTTGGGGATATAGGTATTTGGGGAAATAGGAATTTAGAAATTTAGGAATTCAGGGATGTAGAAATTTGGGGACATAGGAATTTAGAAATTTAGGAATTTGGGGATGTAGAAATTTGGGGATGTAGGGATTTGGAAATGTAGAGATTTGGGGATATAGGTATTTGGGGAAATAGGAATTTAGAAATTTAGGAATTCAGGGATGTAGAAATTTGGGGATATAGGTATTTGGGCATGTAGGAATTCGGAGAAATAAGAATTTAGAAATTTAGAAATTAAATCATCTAGAAATTTGGAAATTAGAAGGGTTTAAAAATTCCAAAAGTCAAGAACTTAAAATTTGATATCGACTTACGTACAAATCACGCATAAAATTTTGCAATCTTCGAGTAAAAATTATCTCGTTAAAAGTTTCCGACAGATAATTTCCTCGACAATGGTCGTTTAATATCCGTGTTGAGAGTCTGAGTAAACGAGTTCATTCATTCGGTGACGACAGTGAGATCAGCTCCTAAATTTCAGTTAGGTTTTCGGGAAACATTTGCCAACTCGGTGCAAATGTCATCGATATCTGTCGGAACCGAAATAGTGCGACCGTGAAAGACGCTCGGGTAAATTGCCAGATTACTTCTCTCGAGATTTTTAAGGACACGTTCAAGGTCTTACTAATTTCAGGAAACTGGAGTAACCTACAAAATAAGTGCAATTGTTTTCCGTTAAACGCGTTGTTTGTTCGGTTAAAAGGGATTGATAGCGTTATCGCGTACACGATAAATGAAATTATGAAATCATTTTTTGTTTACGATTTCAATGTAACGTTTCAACATTGTCGTACGAAGTATCATTTTTATCGGGCTGATTAGGAGAGCGTTCGATAATGTTATCGAACAGCAGAGATGTTCTCATAATTTCCTTCTGTGATTTTATGAACAATTGCGTTTGGAACATGTGTATCGTACAGTTTTACGTCAAGATATTTATTGCGCGTAACGAAAGTACCATGTGTTCTTAATCCTATTGTTTGGTTGTGCAGATTATTTATATGCGCATCTGTCGAGATGACAACGCTAATGAGCTCTCTCGTTAACAAGAAGGAACTTCTTGTTGGTGTTGGCACGCTAAATTCGTGAACAAGTGTATCGCAACCTTCTGTTACATTGTCGATGGCGAAATACCGGAACGGAGTGAAATTTATTCTGTAATTTATTCGCTACTCTTTAGCGGACTATAAGGCAAAGTCCACTTTTAATTTACATCATATCACTTTTATACTCAATTTGCAATAATTATACGCAACATTTTTTATAAAAAGATAAATACATCTCAAGGTTGGTCATTTAAACGGGTCAGCCATGTGTTGAGAATATTACCGAAACCTTTATGTGGCTATTTTCTTTAGTCTATCCATTAAATTGAGGCGATATGAATAATATTTTATGGTTCTCTTATGTCATCAAACCATATCAAACTTCTTTATGTTTCAAAGTCATTGTTGGTCATAAGAGACAGTCAGCCATTTTGTGTTAGAAACATTAATAAAACATCGATGTAGACTTGTTCGTGAACCTTCAAACAAGTTGATGTGTCACACATGCTATCATATGAGAGTTTTATGTCACCAATCCTTATCAAACTTCTTTACATTTCAGTGAGCCATTGTTCATTAGAGTTGACAGTCAGCCATTTTGTGTTAAAAACGTTGATGAAATGTGAATGTAGACTTGTTTGTGCACCTTCAAACAACAAATTGGTATATCACGTGCTATCAGATGAGAGTTCTATGTCATCAAATCATATCAAACTTCTTTATGTTTCTAAGTCTGCCATTGTTCATTACAACTGACAGTCAGCCATTTTGTGTTAAAAACGTTGATGAAATGTGAATGTAGACTTGTTTGTGCACCTTCAAACAACAAATTGATATATCACACGTGCTATCAGATGAGAGTTCTATGTCATCAGATTATATCAAACTTCTTTATGTTTCTAAGTCTGCCATTGTTCACTACACCTGACAGTCAGCCATTTTGTGTTGAAAACATTAATGAAGGACGTTCAAATAAGAAACTCCTGTAAGGAGTTTGATATTTCGTATCGATTTAAGGATGATTGCGGAAGTGACGGTAAATTACGTAACGATGACCCTGCAGCTATTCGGAACTTCGCGACAATCTACGAATGATGCGACCGCTATTTCTAGCCGCGAAAAATAGAAACACCAGCGGCGTGGACCCGGCGAAAAATCAGCATCACGTGGGTCGCGGTTGCACCGAAGACGTTTCAGCTGTCCAGAACGAAATTAAACTTGTGCGCCACTTGTGGATGGCCATTCGAACGAGTGACTTAGTTGGATGTCTCCGACTATCGATTCGTAATCGATCGAACGTGTATCGTCCCGAACACGCTGTTTTTTCGAGCCACGAAATTTATCGTTCTTATCGAAACTTATCTTATCGAAACGACTCGTTGCACGGGTTCGATCATTAAATCTACAGAGATTTCCCAAGTGTTTTGTCGGCGATCATAAGCCTTATCGTGCGTCGAGAGTGGAGGTGATATGCGTTTGCAAGATGAGTGCACCGTGGCCAGTGCATCGCAGCGTGATGCATCGGAAGGTGTTCGAGAAACCGCGCGTGGTGAGTTGTGTCGAAGGATAGGAAATTCGTTTTTTATAATACGTGTCCCAATTACGGAGCCTTTAAGTCAGTTTTCACGATCATCTATTCAACCTTATAAGGGAGAAATTTCTTTAAATTCCTTTTACAAAGGACTAAAGTAACTGAAAGAAATTAGTTTACCGTAGTAAACATACGTGGAGGAAAGTAGGGTATTTTCAGCGAGATTTCAAGAATCTTATTTTCCGATAACGTTGGATTCGAGGAAAAGATGGAATTGTGTATTGGACATTGATAAACAAGCTTATTTGGAATGGAAAAGTGCAGGAATTGTTTTTCGAGAAGATCGGTAAGTGTGTTATGGAATGAATAGAAATGATCGATCCTTATAAAAAAATACAGTCTATGTGTTAGTTGATCAATATTTGACTAGAAGGTGTTCAAAGAACATGAAATACGAGTGGATCGTCGCCAAAATTTGAACGAATTTTATTTTCATTCGGTCGAGTATTCGGAAAGATCATGGTTGACGCAAACGATCGTAGAAATATCCGTAAATCAATGGAAACGAGTATATCAGAATTTGTGGAATTTGTTTACCGAATTCGCACTCGTGCTATTATGAGGATGAGACAAAAATTGATAGACTGGCGCTTACAAAACTGGAAAGACGAGCAACAGATACTTGGAAGTCGAGTGACAAACAAAAGAATATTTTGGGAATTACGTAATTTTAAACTTTTCCTTGTTCATCACTATAACGTAGCCAACACCTCGTTACCTATTACTAAATGTGACTTAATCTGATCTAACCTAAACTTCTCTAATTCTAATTGTGACCTAATCTAACATCAACTTCATTGATTTCAACATAATTGAATTTAACCTAACCTAAACTTGACTCGTTCTTATTTTGACCTAACCTAACCTAACCTTCATAAACAGCAACTTGATTTAACCTAACCTAACCTAGACTTCACTATTTCTTATTCTGACCTAACCTAACCAAAACATCATTTATGTTTACCTAACCAAAACTGAATTTAACCTAACACAAACTTGACTCATTCTTATTTTGACCTAACCTAATCAAACCTTCATAAACAGCAACTTAATTTAACCTAACCTAACCTAGACTTCACTATTTCTTACTCTGACCTAACCTAACCAAAACATCATTTATGTTTACCTAACCAAAATTTAATTTAACCTAACCCAAACTTGACTCATTCTTATTTTGATCTAACCTAACCTAAACGTCACTAGATCAAACTTACTCTAACCTAATCCTCGAAAATTTCCAAATTTTGGGCTATCTGAAAATTCCAAAACCCATAAATTTGAAAATGAATAAATTTAAAAGATGATAAAATTTCGTGATGTAGAAACATGAAAATTCCAAGTTCGAAAACTCGTAAATATTGGAAAGCTGATATCGTAGTGCAACGAATGCGCAGCAGGAGAATTTATTGCAGTTTCGTGATGCACCGGTAAGAGGAGTTTCGCGATAGTAACGCAATTATTTGCGTTGGTTCGTTATAAAGTCCGCTGGCGCGATCGTTGGCCACGTGGTGATCGAAGGAAAATGGAGGGAGACGTAGCGTGTTTATTGCAAGGTGGTGAGGCGAAGAGAAGGCGAATATCATCTCGCGACGACAGGCCAGAACAAAACGCAGCTAGTGACGACACGCTCGGATTATATTTAGAGAAATACGTCAGAAACCGAAGAGGAGAGGTCGAGAAGCGGCCGATGAGCTTTCGACAGGCCAGACTGTTATGGAACACTGTCGCGGAAACTCCTCGGCGACGTTTCCTCTTCGATATTGCATTATTCCTCCACGCGCTTCGACGCCGATTTCGTGATACACGCATGCCAGTAGCGATTCAGATATCTTGTGTACTAGTATTTCGCTGTAAGTGAAGATTGTGTCACCTTCATGAAGGTAGTGAAAGTGAAACTTCTTTCTTTTATGCTATATATCGCGAGAGACTTTCTGTCAAATGTATCCTGGAAAAATGCTGATGTTATGGTTGCATATGTTACAACGGTGGTTTATTTCATGTTGATTACTGAACAGTGATGAGTCAATTTAGGTTTCTTTATTTTTTTATCTTTCGGATTTTGTAGTTTTTTATTTTGAAATTTTTGTAGGGAATTGTTAAATTTACATATTTGTAAAAGGTCAAACTTGTAAATTTGAAAATTTGAAAATTTTTATATTCTCAAATTTTCAAAAGCAACAACTATCTAAATATTCAAAGTTGTAAAAGCTTAAACTTTTAACTTCTCAAACTTGCGAGAGCTTAAAGCCCAAATTTCTCAAATTTTCAAATTCGTAAAAGTCTAAATTTGTGAATCCGCAAATTTCTAAATTCCCAAATTCTCAAAAGCACAAATTTCTAAATTTTCAAATTCGCAAAAATCTAAATTTGTGAATCCTCAAATTCTCAAATTTCAAAACTTGCAAAAGTCCAAATTCTTAAATTTTCAAATTCACTAAACCTCACATATCCTTCAAATCCCCAAATTTTAAAATATAAAAATTAAAAACTGAAAACTAGAAATATCAGTAGATCCGACACCTAACCACTGTACTACAATGCCCATTAGTGCCCATGAACTGTTTGACTTAACCTTAGCCACTTAACCCATCACACTCGTGGAAATCATCCTCTCGTATGACTAATTAATCGCTACCACGAACTTCGATCAACGTCCAAAACTCCCGAATTATTAAGACAAATATGTAACATTTACAAAATTGGTTGTTCATGCAAATTCCAGGAACTTATGCATACGACCTTGCGTGTCGCGTTACATGCTGTTAGTTCAAAACTTCACTGTAAATTACGATCTCAAGAGTTGCTGTTGCATTTGCATAAAATTTAAATATCAGAGAAGGTTCATAATATTTCGGGACTGAATAGTCGCGAGAAATGTTGGAAGTATTCGTAGCGTCTTGCGAATAATTAACACAACGCGGAAGGTTAAATTTACGCGCCAGCTAATGACACTAATTCGCGGGGAATCGATAAGATCATAGATCGACCAACAATCGAGTCACTGTGCACGAATCTCCTTTTCTATCGTTTAACAAACCTGCAACTATTCTGGAAGGAATTTCTAACGGGTATCACAGATTTAATATTTCGTTTGATCGTTCAAACTTTGCTAATTATGATCGATAATCCGTGACCACTGTAATTGTACTTATTTTCAAATCAACGTGATAAATATTCAGTACAAAAACATAGTACAGTAGTTAAATTCTCAAGGTGTTAGTAAACGTTTATATTTTCCTTGATTTCAGAAAATTATAATGATCGAACAATAATCCATGACCATTGTAATTGTACTTATTTTAAAAACAAGATGATAAACACCGAGTTCAAAAACTTCGTACAGTTAAATTCTCATAAAGGTGTTAATAAACGTTTATATTTTCGTTTATTTTAGGAACAGAGAAGCTTGAAAGCTGGCGACTTGTCGCATCAAGAAAGCAACAACATGGCAGCATCCACGATGAAGCTGCAAAGTGATTCCTTCAGCTCAGAAAAGGTGAGAATCAAAGTTAAATAACGAACAAACAAGTTGCATGCAATAGTAACTATTCAGTTCGCTAATTTCCCCTAAGGACTGCAGACATTTCTATTAAATTTCCAAATCAAGTTCTCATTACAAAATTAAAAATCACCAGACTCCTAAATTTTTTAATCAGTAGAATTCTAATTTAAAAATTTCTATTCCCCAATTTCCGGATGAGGAAATAAAAAATCCCTAGATCCCCAAATTAAAAATCCCTAGATTCCCAACGTTCTTATCCCAAAAACAAAGGACCTAGACCCCAAAATTCTAGATGCAAAATCTCAAATTCCGAAATTCCTTGATCTCCAATTTTCCAAATTTCCTAATTCCAAAATTTGCAATACTCTCTTTTCCGAAATCCCTAAATTTCCAATTACTCACTTTTCTGAATCCCTAAATTTCCAATACCTTCTTTTCTGAAATCCCTAATTCCCATATTTCTGAGATCCTCAAGCTACCTATAATAGTCCCCAAATTCCCAGAATACACTACGCACGTTTCCCAGACCTTGGTCACGCTTCGCCTAATTCCCACCGAATCTGAGACTTCGAATCCCGCCAACAATTTCAACTGCCAACCTCATAAACCGTCGCGTCCTAGTAAAGCCCAATAAAACATCGACCATTCCTAGACACGATACAAAAGGCTAGCTTCTCATTGGCCGAGTACCAACACGCCCGTTGGACGATAAAAATCCTCGCAACCCGATCGATCTCGTGCGTTTCGCGGTAGCTTGGCACGCGTTCGCCGCGTTCCGCGTCCCTCATATTTATACACGAACGGGAGAAACGATCTCGTACAAGCGAAAAGTGGGATCCACGGATTTAAACATCGACGAGATTGCCGGCAGCGTTCAGTCTTCCTCGTGAACAGCGAGCGGTACAGCCACTAAGTGGATAATGCGGAAATGGAGTCTCGATTCGAGAATGGTACCCGAGTTTTCTGCATGTTTCTTTCGGGACGTCGATGACAACCGTGCACGTTTTTCTTCGCACCTGTTGCACACCCGGTGTTGTGGACGTCGGTTAGCGAGGTGGAAGTTCGCGAAATATTCGTGCGATTTGTATTGGACGCCATTGCGTGGTGATACTGAAATAATTAAGATACCGGACGTGACATGGACGCGAGATAATTCTATCCGACATTGGTCCCGGCTTTGGCGCCAACCTACAGTTCCACTTCCCGACAGATTGATTAATTTTAACGCTCATCAGCTTCTCGAAGCGCTCAGTTTCTATTGCGACGTTTATTTCCTCGAGCTTCGGCCTCTTGAAACGCGCTGTACGCTTATCGATGGAATCGCAAAAATAGATCGCACGATTTATTTGTAGAAGGCTTACTGTTTCCAAAAATATTTCTATTTGTTTCCTGTAGAAATTTTGCGCGCAAATATTTGCCGATGACGCGGCTCGTTTAATCATGATGGAGGTAATGTGTACCTCTGTATTTTCCACTTTGCATTTTCCTGTGGAAAATTGTGCTCTATTTTCTGCGGAACGCGTGCAATTTGCCAATATTTACAACAAACACGTGCGATTCACAGACATTTGATATTGATATTGTTGTACAGTGCGAGGAAAAACATGCTTTAAAGATTATTTAAAATAGTGAAATAAAAAAATAATAAACAAATGATTTTTATTGCAGAAAGCCATGGCGGCGCAGCAGCAAAGACAAACGGTCACCTCGACCGGCATCTTCAACCAAGAGAAACACATGTTGACCACCAGCTCGCAGTCGAGCATCACGATAGCCTCGAACGGAGTGGCCTCAAAGTCCTCGATGATCAGTGCAGCGAGTGCAGTGAATCAGTTAATGAACGGCATGAGGCCAGCCGAAGACGAACTACTCTCTTTACCCTTGGACGATCTCGATCTCCTCTGTTCGAAATCCAACCCTCAGGACGTCGATCGCGCCATCGCCAAGTACTCCAACTTCCTGGACAGCTTCGTGGAGCGTCTGAAGGCGAACGACGGGAAGAACGGCAAGGCTCCGTTGCTCCTGAACAGAGTGAACGAGATAATCAGAAAAGCCTGGGCTGTACCGACTCATGGACACGAGTTGGGTTACACATTGTGCAATACCTTGAGGACGAGAGGTGGCCTTGATCTCCTCATGTCCAACTGCGTGGCCAGCGACCACGATCTACAGTTCTCCTCGGCCAGGTTGCTGGAACAATGTCTGACCACCGAAAACAGAGCGCACGTGGTGGAACACGGGCTCGAAAAGGTGGTGAACGTTGCCTGCGTCTGCACCAAGAATGCCAACTCGGTGGACCACTCCAGGGTAGGCACCGGTATCTTGGAACACCTGTTCAAGCACAGCGAAGGGACCTGCAGCGACGTGATCAGGCTAGGTGGTCTGGACGCCGTGCTGTTCGAGTGTAGGAAGAACGACGTCGAGACGCTGAGACACTGTGCAGGTGCTTTGGCTAATTTATCCTTGTACGGTGGTGCGGAGAACCAGGAGGCCATGATCAAGAGGAAAGTGCCCATGTGGCTGTTCCCTCTGGCCTTCCACAATGACGACAATATCAAATATTATGCCTGCCTGGCCATCGCTGTACTGGTAGCCAACAAAGAAATAGAAGCCGCGGTGCTAAAATCGGGCACCTTGGACCTGGTCGAGCCATTTGTCACCTCGCACAATCCTTATGAGTTTGCTAAATCCAACCTGGCACATGCTCACGGTCAAAGCAAGAACTGGCTGGAGAGGCTGGTACCCGTGTTGAGCTCGAAGCGAGAGGAAGCTAGGAACCTGGCCGCCTTCCATTTCTGTATGGAAGCGGGTATCAAGAAGCAACAGGGTAACACAGAAATATTCCGCGCCATTGGAGCCATCGAACCTCTGAAGAAAGTCGCCAGTTGTCCCAACGCCATCGCCTCCAAGTACGCGGCCCAAGCTCTGCGGCTGATTGGCGAGGAGATCCCGCACAAACTCAGTCAGCAAGTTCCTCTATGGTCGACGGAGGATGTCCGGGAATGGGTGAAGCAGATTGGGTTCGCGGAATGCGCGCAGAACTTCGTCGAGAGCAGGGTAGACGGTGATCTCCTGCTGCAACTGACCGAGGAGAATCTCAAAGAGGATATAGGACTCACGAACGGCATCAGGAGGAGACGGTTCACCAGAGAGCTACAGAACCTGAAAAAAATGGCAGACTATAGCAGTCGAGACACGGGTAACCTGAACAGCTTCCTGCAGTCGATTGGTCAGGAGTTCTCAATCTACACGTACAGTATGCTCAACGCTGGCGTTGACAAGGACTCTATCAGAAATCTGTCGGAAGATCAGCTTCAGACAGAGTGCGGGATCACGAACAGTATTCACCGGTTAAGGATACTGGACGCCATCAAGAACATGCAGCACAATCAGTTGGGCTCGTGCGAAGACGAGTCGCCCGACAAGTCCTTGGACGTGTTCGTTAGTTATAGAAGATCGAACGGATCTCAGTTGGCCAGTTTATTGAAGGTCCACTTGCAATTACGTGGTTTCTCTGTGTTCATCGATGTCGAGAGGCTAGAAGCTGGGAAATTTGACAATAACCTACTGCAGAGCATCAGACAAGCGAAACACTTCCTCCTTGTGCTAACGCCCAAGGCTTTGGAAAGGTGTATACAAGACACTGAGTGCAAGGACTGGGTTCATAGGGTAAGGATTCAAACATGAAGTCCACACAAGTAGAGCCATACCGTAATCCTTTTAAGCCCGTTGAAGCAATAGTTCTATATGATGTTAATGATATTTGCAGGAGATTGTAGCAGCTCTACAGTCGCAGTGTAACATAATACCCATCATAGACAACTTCCAGTGGCCAGAGCCTGAAGAACTCCCTGAAGACATGCGAGCAGTATGTCATTTCAACGGTGTACGGTGGATCCATGACTACCAGGACGCATGCGTAGACAAGCTTGAAAGGTGAGACCAAAAGAACCAAGTACTGAATACCTTCGATATTTTAGATAATCTGGATTCTAGACAGAGACGAAAATAAAAATTTATTTAATTCACAGGTTTATGCGAGGCGAGATACCAGTCAGATCAGATATTCCAAGGAGTATCGCGTCCAAAGATGTGACCCAACCGAACACGCCGGGTAACACAAACATTCGACAACCACCCAACTACCAACGTATGCACAGTAACGAAAGTAGGGGTAGCGACAAAGATTCAACAGGTGGGCGAGATTGACTAGAAGGCCCGCCCACAGCCATACCGAGCAGGTAGCCATTGAATAACGAGTAAACCACATACACTCGATTAACTAAAAGAACATTTATCCACACTAAACATTTGGATGCAACCGTTTAACACAATATTTTTGTTTTCATGCAGCCAGGATTAACAATCACGCTAAAGACAATCGATCATGACTAGGTCAGTCGATGAGATTCAGTTTTTTTATTCGTGTTAAATTGGTGTCAGTTATCAGTGTCCGTAAATCGTTATTTATGTTGTCTGCTTGGTTCAGTCTTGTTATTGTATGGTACAACATCGTTAAGTCGATAAGTTGAGATGCGCTGAAATAATTTTATTAGTTTAATCGATGTCTTACCATACATGCATTGGCGTAACTAGCAGTTTCATGAGAGATGGGTCGGCTTTAAATCGTCACGCTTTATATCACCATATCCTTCAGAGGGTTTAACCAATCCTAGGACCCTATCCAGTTACGCCAAGGCATCATGAATTTATGTTCACATGGCTGTAAAATTACTATTTAAGTATCTGTATTCACGTTAAGGCACAAACCCTTGCTCATCCTGAACGTAACTTTCCTATCTTTCCTTTTCTCTCCCTGCACAGCCATCATAGAACTAACTCTCGCATCAAACTTGAGAAACAAGTACTCCTTAAATGTATCCTCTTGCAGAAAACTGAAAATAAGAATTGCATGATTGCTACGTCTGTACAAACCACTCGTATACGTGAATATGATTAAGAGATCTTATCGGTTTCGTTAAAATTACAGGCTTAGAAAATCGTCGAGTCCGTCCCGTTGGTTAATGGGTTTACCGCCTACGTCTCCGCGATTGAAGTTCACCCACACGCACCTTGGAGGAAGTCCAGTGCCTCGAAGACCTCCTCGTCAACCTCCTTCCCCGTCCGCGAGATCTCGTTCGTTGGAACTTCTGGATCGAGAGGAAAAGAAATCGGTCTCGCCGGTTAGAGAAGCAGAAACGC
Source organism: Megachile ligniseca (assembly GCA_945859555.1). Classification (NCBI taxonomy): domain Eukaryota; kingdom Metazoa; phylum Arthropoda; class Insecta; order Hymenoptera; family Megachilidae; genus Megachile; species Megachile ligniseca. Next base: position 12,101,331 of record OX243778.1, read on the forward strand.
CAACGAGACCGAGGTCCAGAAGTTTGGACGGCCTACTGGACGAAGATGGTATAGTGCCAGACATGAAGACTGAAGAGTTGCCTACACAAAGTAACGAAAGTGATGCAACCAACCTTAAGGAACCTCTGGATGTTTCTGATAGACTTTCTGACAGAAAAGTGATAGGTGAAGATCTTGTGCAAGTGCAAAAGGGAGATAAAGCAGAAGGTGAACCAACTGTTCAGATTAACAGAGATCAGAATCCAGTACCAGTTCCTAGACAACGAGCGAAAGCAGCGGGTGTAGAATCAAAGTTGGAGCCTGTTAATGCTGTAGAAAGGGAGGAAAAGTCTTCAAGTGTGGAAGAGTGTAACGTTAAAGAGCAAAGGCCGAATCGTTTGGTGACCATGGATGGACAACCGTCGAACCTGGAGGATGAAAAGGAGGAGAATTCTCAGACGAGTTCGGAGAACGTTGATCCTTGTGATAGTAATGTAGAGTTGAAAGAGAAGTTGATGATGTTAACGGGATGTAACGATAAATCGACACTGCTCAAAACGAGAAGCTGTGGCGCGGGGTTAGATTCTGACGAAAGCATTTCGTCGAATGAGTACAAGCCTAAATTGAAAGAACAAGGCTCGTTACTTTCTTTGCCAACTGGAGCCGAGCCAAAACGAAAGAAAAACTTTATGGACAAATGCGTGAACAAGGTACGGTCTTTTATGAGAAAGTGACTGTTGTTAGGTTGTTGGTTACGGTGATACAAAGACTTGTTATTTAATTTTACATTGTTAATTTTAGTGCATCGATGCATTGTCGATCGGACAGCGGTGATTCCAGCTTAATATAACGTCTGTAATCGAGTATCGTGTACATTCCACTTGCGATTCAAACTCGGTAAAGTGACTATTTTTCTGAGCTGGACTTTACATTTACTGATAATGTTAATACCACACACCTGCATGACCAAGTGGTTTTTATAAATTTGAGAAGTCTGAAAGTTTGAAAACTTTGGACTTAGAGAATTTAGAAGTTGAAAATTTAAAGCAAGCTGGAATGTACACGATATTTGAAGACTGCGCAGAGAATAACGATTGAAACATCGCCACGGTAAAAGTTCGAGTTATCGTAATTTCTCTTCTATACAATGACAGGCAGCATAAAGGTGTGACTGATGCTGTGCCTATAACAAAGTGTCTTCTTAGAAATTCAGGATTAGGAAATACGAGATACTGTTCCAAAATATACACGAATACGAAAGAGCCTGCTTTTTCAGGTGGCTTTTATATTTCCTTATTCGATTGTATTATAGATATACATATAAATACGTAGATAGATAGTATTGTTATTTGTAATACTATTTTTTAGTCGGTTTTTTTTAGGATTATCATAAAATAATGTTCCACTTATGAGTATACCGTAAGTGAAGGCAGCTAACCCGTACGAAATAATAAGAATTCTAATAACGTAACGATCAGTTACGCTATTTTATTGTTTAATAAATGTTTTAACTGTTATACTTATGTATGTAGCAAGTTCGAACAAATTCGTACGAAGTGAACCTTACGAAGCTTCGACATTGTAATATTCTAAGATTTTATTTTACCAAAGTTTCGTAAAGTAAACGTAAGAATTTTATCGGAAGTTTAAATGTTTCCCATCAAATAAATTTTATTCAGCAAAACATTACTGGCTTAATGTATCACCGATTAAAAGATTTTCCAAACTCTTTAATACAAAACTTTTATTCAATAAAACATACAAGAACGTAACATTTGTCAGTTATATATTATATCATTTTCCTCTTCTAACTCTTATTCCTATACTCTTCTTATAAAAATAATAAAACTGTAGGACACTGTTCCATGCCACAGAAGTTTAGAGTAATTTACAATGGTCATTAAAAATTAGTCGATATCCCTAACATGCTAAAACGAGATACTCGTGAGCAAGTATGTAATTAAATAATGTATCTCCTAAAAAAATTAAATTATATCATTTATTTATGATGTCAGTCCTTCCTCTAAGTCGTCGTAATAAAATCATATCATTAATCATGAGAGTCATACGCTTGCCATGTTGTGACAATAGTACGCAGTCTTCAAAAAACTGGACTAAATAAGCTTCTGCTGCTTCTTGCAACGCTTGAAGTGCACTTGCTTGTAACCTAAATATAAAACAAAGAGAGCTTCTAATAGTCGGATATAATAATTTTAGTAATTTAAAAAAACAAAGCTTTACCTTCTAATATCTTCTCTTGGAAACAAATCAAAAAGAATATCTCTAACCAAACGCGCAAAAGGCAATTTTGGTATTATCAAACTCACGCTTCGTCTTAAGTGTCTAATTTCTTGTAAAACTCGCGTACGTCTAGGTCTATATACTAAGGTGTGGGTCTAAAAGATATTAAACATCCACAGTAAAACATAATTAAGCAGATAAAACGAAAATTGCAACAAATTAACAAAGTATACATGCATAAGCAATAAAAACAACTGAACAATTGTTGCTTGTAAACAATTACACTTACGCTAGATTTTCGGTTAGGTGTTCCCCGCCTAAAAAAATGATAATATCTTAACAATTTTGAAATTAAATCTCACAACAATTCTAATATTCTACACAACATAATATTGTCTATACTAGTGACTCTAATAAAGAATATGACCTCCTTCCAAAAAAAGGTTATTAAGTAATTGATATAAAATGTTTCTCCACGATCATTAACAGTATAAAAACTTTTTTAAACCACTGCATCGATTGACTTATCAAAAATATATCACACATCAACTTCTTGAACGTAATATCAGACATTGATCACGAAATTGGTCGTGAACTAACCTTGACTCTGATTTTCGTCTAACCATTTTTAATGATCTCAGATCACATACAGTATATATATATTCTTTTTCCAGCACTTCTTATCACGTTCAAGAGATTGTAATTTGTTTAATTATATGTTTAAGTCATTAAAAGTTATATTAACAATAATTTAATTATTGGCGCGAACTTTACTACCTGAAGTTTGCCGTACAACTATATTTTACATGCTGCTCAGCAAAGATTATACTTTTGTTTGGTGTGTGCAGTTAGCTGTGATTGGTCGAATGCGCCTCGTAACCAAGAGCAATGCTCATACGGATTTATGACCTTCGTAACACCAGTTTATATAACCAGTATAGTTCAAACCTTTCCTTCCTTGATATTCTTTATTGTTTCATATTTTTTTATCCACTGTATAAATAACTGACGAAGTACCTCTAATAAATATATAGCATATTAATTCTTTTGAACCTAAACAGTATACGTTTCGCCATCTAGCGGCAGCCTATGGGAACTAATGAAACAGCATTTTCCAAAACGCGTAGTTCACCCTGTTCGCCGGAGAGATGGCGCCACCCGTTCTTTTCAGTTAAAATTCAATTAATATTGATTACATACGCTTAATGTACTATAATGTGCGTTCAGAAGATAGTAGGGCTTACATTCCGATGTAATTTGATGCATATTATAATAAATTAAGCCAAAAAAACATTTTTAATCGAATTTTTACGAATATTAACCGGTGGCGCCATCTCTCCGGCGATCAGGGTGAACTACGCACTTTTCAAACTGCAGTTTCGTTAGTTCCACACACTGCCACCAGATGGCGTCTTGTGGTGCGCTATCTGGCGGTAGAAGATGAGAACTAATTAAAGTACAGTTTCAAAGGTGTGTAGTTCACCCTGTTCGCCGGAGAGATGGCGCCACTTATTCCATTTTCGTAAAAACAATTAATATTGATTAAATTAATAGTGATTTCATTGATTAATATGCTTGATATTTGTTATATATTGAATTAATATTGATTTTATGCTGTTTGCAATATTCCGTGGGTCCGAGGATGTGTTCAGAACTGTTCGTACACTGTACTGTACCTCGTCGATGATATAGAGATTGACATAAGAATAACAACAGATTTTTTTCAAATCGCCAAAAACCGTTCTTACGGATGTTCCCCTTTAAAAACAGGATGTTGTTTGCACAATTTTACCAAAATCAGAACATGACGAAGTTTTCCCCTACCCGGTATGTTATTGTCAGAACTCAACTTTTTAGTTCCACACTTAACCGATAAATGGAGCCAAAAACACTGTTTTCTAAGCGCGTATTTATACTGATTTAAAAGGCATATATTTGAAAAAAGGGATTACATAACATTTTCAGCTCATTGCATTCATTCCTTTTCACTGATGTCATAGACTACCGTGTAATTCTACAAATTAATTAATTCCAGCTTTTCAGGAATGTCAATTGCAAGACGGGAGAAGCAGTTAAATTATAAAGGACAGGTAACGTATACGTGAATGTATAACTATAGTAACTTAAAATGACTACATGTACACCAATCTATGCAACAAAGTTGCACCTCTAAAAATAACAAAATGGCAGATATATTTAGTTTCTTGGTTTAATAATATTAATGTGTAGGTACAAATAAAGTTGTGGAAAGTCGAAAACGAAGTAGGAAAACTTGTGGTATCTAAGAAAGTGATTTCAGTCATTACACGACTAAATTGTTGGAAAATTTCCAGTTGCACTACGTATGCAATATATTTATTACTAACATGCAAATGAATTCTAGGAATCGAGTGGGAAGCGAAATGCGATTGTGGGATGGAAAGGTAAAGGATAAGTGCGCAGAAGGGGACGACAATTGCAGGAAAATATCGAGAGGAAGGAAATGAAGGAATGCCGGAGATTGAAGCAGAAACATTCGCGTGTTTTTGTAGCGTTTTCAATATACCAAAAAGTCTAATGTCAAAATTGATTCGCAAGAACGTGAATTTGTATTTTTCGAACAACACGATGTAACGTCGGTGTAGAAGATAAAAGGTGCAGAGAAAATAATTTTATCGTTACGTTGATAATTTTGGAAGCCAATTTTGCTTTCGCAGTTGTTTCAAACTTTTATCAGATAGGCGAACGATCTTTTGTTGTGCTCCTGTCTTACGATGAAATAATTCTTCGCATTTTTCTCGCTTACTGTCGACATGCTTGCAGATAACGCGATTGTTGAAAAGCAAAGATATATCTATTACTATTTCTATTGTTAAAAAAGCAGGAAGAAAAATATAATTACATTCTTCTGGAACCTTCGCGGCAAGTTCGAAGGAAGCGTCTTCACGGATCTAGCAATTTCTATATTCATCTTTTATTATCATTGATGTAATAACCGTGCCGACACAGATAATTGTTTGTCATTAGATTTACAAATGATCGTGCGTTATAAATTCTGTACTTTCCAAAATGTTGGACTCGTTTGATTTATTTACCGATTGGATTCCTTCTAGTGACTAATGGGAATTTTAAAACAATTTTAAAAGTGGATATCGATGTATACTTTATCGCGTGATAGTGGAATTTTTATTAAACAATCCGGGTAAATAATCTTTTCCATTTGCAAGCTACTTATACTATTACAATATGATTTGGCGATATAAAGACACTGATTATGTATTTTTTTAATGTTCATATTGGAGGGGGTCGAGATAATATGAATCTCGACAAATCGGTACTTTAGAAATTAGATATGTCGGAAGCTTACAAGTGTATCATAGGACAGTCGAAAGTTCGAAAATTCGATTTTATTTTCGATAAGGTTAGAAATACTGAAATTGACGATTACGATTTTGAAGTATTTAAGATTGAAACTTGTAACACGATATATCGAAAGTTTAGAAATTGCAAGTTTGATAAGGTTAGAAATTTGAAAATGTGTATACCAGAAATCTCGATAGAAAGCTTGGAATAGTTTACGAACTAACCTAACTATAAGGTTAGAAATTTAAATTTGAAATAGGTTAGAATTTCAATGAATCGAATATCGAAATGGCTTAAATCCGTAAATTTAAAAATTAGAATACAGTGTCTCGATAAATCGAAAGTTCGCAATAACGAAATATAAAAAATTCGATAACTTGCAAATCTCAAAGACAGCGATTAGAATCTCGATTTAATCGGATGGAGGATGAAGCTCCGTACGTCATCGTGACGCACGTAATCGGTGAATAGTAAAGTCCGTAAAAATAAAAATTGGCGGAAAAGATTCATCTCGTTCGATTGGAAAAAACGATAGAAATTGCGAAAGGTAAAGTGTTTCTAAGGTGAACCGGCTTGTCTTAGATAGTAATGTAGAATAAGCTTTGTATGGTAGTCGAGTCGCATTGTCGCGTCCGAATCATGCCATGAGTGACCGGTAAACGAAATGGCAAGGAGTATACCGTGTGCCGTGTGCGTGCTATGAAGCTATATAAATAATACTTGGCGCGAACCCTGATCAGTTGAGTTGCGGCGGTCGTACCTGTCGCAACACAATATAATGTCTGAAGTATCATAACAAAACTAAAACCGGTTGTCCTTTTTTGCTTTTTCGATACTTTTCGTTCTCAATTTACCTTAACCTTGCTTCGTGCTTGCGTCGTGATTGTATATTTTTCTTTCTTTTCTATTTTCTTTTATCCTTTTGACACCGTAGCCAGGTGAATTTGTGTATACAGAAGTGATCCGTCAGGATGTCACACGATAATTTAGGATTTACTTCGAGCACGGTGAGTGACATTCCACTATTTCTTTTATTTCTATTTTGCACCCGGTATTTTCACCTGTTTTTATTTGGATTTTAATGTATAACAGTTTCAGGTTCGTTCAAATTATATGCTATTATTTCTGAAAACAACTCGTTTTAAGATATACGCAGCGATTACAGTTATATTACTATTCTATTATTTGACTATTTCGCTGTGTCACTATACTGTTATTCTATTTAAACGAACGAGCTTAAGTATTGGCTCGCAGTTTGGTTATAACTTGAATTACATTCGAATTTATAGCGGAAAAGTTTGGCCGAACGTTTTATTCCAATTAATTATTCTGATCTTCTTATTTTCGTGTGAATTTTGAAGAATTCATTTGTTAGTCGCGAAGTATATCTAAGGTAAACTTAAATATTTGCCTTTCCTTTTATCGACACTTTGTGGGAAAATGTACCGAACAGTTTTGCACGTGTGAAAATAGAGTTTTGAATTTTAAATATTGTTATTTGTTTTCCAAATAAACAACCGCACAAAAAAGAAAATTGTTCGCAAATTATAGTTTATCTCATAGATACGTCACAAGCGTTCATTTTTTTATAAAATATGAAATAGAGTAACAGTCACGGAATCGTGTTTAGAACGCATCGCAATCTCGCAACAATCGAATCTCGTGTATTCAAGTAGAACGGTCAATCAATCGATCAGGATCCAAGTATCGAATCGATCGATATGACGTCACTATAGTTTATGGCGGCACATGATCGTAGAGTTGTTGGTTATATTTGCGATGCGCGTACTATCGTGGTTTTTCCACGAATATCGAGTACATCGTTCGATAAATATCGCGGAGAAAGGAATATCCATGGTTCGATGAAAAAATTGATTGCGTCGAAGGACAACATTGACCGGAACTGCGTGCCAACGATGTTAATTATCGCGGTGGCAGGTTCATGATCGAAATCAGTCTTTTTAGTCATGTACCATTTTAGTTATGATTGTCCGATACATTCGTTTTTGCGATATTTACGTCATTAGAACGTGAAATTCGATGGAGAAAAAAAGTGCCCCGTTTCTGTCGAACGGTCAGTGAAACTGCGTGTCCCTGTGCAACTCTCGTTCCGTAACCTTTTTTTGCCTGGTGCCAGTTCTCTTTTCGTGGTTAATTTGTTAGATTCGAAATTCGCGATCGAGAGAAATTAAGCAATTTCTATTTAGTTTCACCGTGTTTTCGACGCAATTCATTCGCTCTCAATGACAATTGGTACTGTTATAACCTTTATTGTATAGGTTACTTTCACCCGGTTGCTCAGTTTGTTGATTTTCTTGGTTTCGTACCTGTTGCTGTTAGTCATACTCCAGAGCCGTCTTGTCGTTTACAATAATTGTAGATCCAATGGAAATTCGTAAATATTGTAAACGGATCAAATGGGGTCGTTCAAACGACAGGTTATTGCGTGCACTGAAGCGTGAATCGAGATTAGTTCATGTTAATAATGTTGCTACTTGAAGAATTTGGAACTGAGGATTAGAGTTTCGAGAGATTGTTAACGATATGTTGAGAATTAAGAAATTCGATAATTTATAAGAATTTAATAAGGATTAAAAACTTGTCAATTTCATAGATTAAGATTTCCAGATATCGAAACTTCGCAATTACGATATATCGAGATATGTGAGAATTAGTGATTAAGATCTTGATACATCGATACTTTGCGATTATGATATACGTATCGAGAATTTTATAAGGTTAGAAAATTTTGAAATTCCAAATCACGATTTCAAACGATCGAAATTTTGCAATTACGATGTATCGATACTTCAGAAATTCGATAACTTGTGAATTAGAAGATGTCGAAGTGAGCGATTAGGATCTCGATGGATCGAATCGAAGCTGCTTATATCGTTACGTGATGTAGAAGCCGATATGTTAGAAATATAAATATTTGGTATTTTGAAAATGAAAAAAGTACATTTGTTTCAGAGTACGAAATTTATGTCAATCTGCGAGTATTGTATTATTCTGTGGAACAACGGAATTTTAATTACAGTCTGATATCCAGTACAAAGCAAACGGTGGCTGACGTTGTTTTCGTTCAGACGGTTCGACACTTCGCATCAGAAATAAGGAAAAGTGGTTTTCGTTCTTGTTGAATATACCTTGACATCGAGAGCGTGTCTCATAAAAAATTATTACCCACAATAACAATGCTAGCTACGATATCAAATGTTTGTTACACTGATTAATCAGTTCGCTGTTTGTATCCCGCGTATCATCTTGTTTTCGTAGATTATATTTTCTGATAATGAACAGATCTGTTTGATCATGAAATTCTTTTAGGGCGCTTTTTCCATCAAATTATTCTATAAGAAGGAACAATAATTTCTGTCTTAAATACAAGAATTAAAAATTAAAATTAGAAATTGTAAAGCGTTAAATGGAAAAGTTAAATATAATGTTATTTGTAGTTATTATCTTGTCTTACTAGGAATTTGTACTGTTCTAGTTAATCAGTTAGATGCTTGACTGTTAATAAATATTGTCGATAATATTTCCAGCGACGCAAGATCGACTCGTTTCAGGGGAAAAAAATTGTACACGTACAATACAGTGTACTAGAGAGTCGTCCCTGAAGAATCGTCTAGAAAGGTGACGTCACAATTGTTTCTAGCATTACTTAAACAGAATTAAGAATTAATATAGAATTAAGTATGAAAATCCTTATTAAATTAAACAAAAAATCCTTATTAAATGAAGTGGAGAAAACCCTATAAAATGAAATAAAATTCCTCAAGTAAATTACACAAAAGTCCCTAGCCACTTAATACCATGTAAAATTCGCCTAAATGGCTATTGTCTATTTAAGATACGGATCTTAAGTGCCCCATACAGCACGTTACGTGTCAACTAAATCTTAATTATCGCATATCGCGCACGGTTGTGCTAATTAATCTTTCGGTAAACAAATTATGTGATAATCCATACACTACTTGAAAATAATCTCTCATAAGAAAGTAATTTTCCAACTGTCCATTTAATTTACGGTTTCATGGACAACTCCAATCAAAACGATCATTAATGTTATTTACAATCTACAAAAGCTAAGTGATGTAACTACTTTACTTTCTTATTTCTTATCTGTTATAATCATTCCGATGTTCGAAGACAGTCCACTTTGAACAGTGGACAGAGTTGTATCTAGATACGTCTCCATAGAATTCAAGTGCAGATAGCATTAATCGAGGAATATTCCGGTTAAATGGAATTTTATAAATTATTTTATATTAGCATGTTAAATCATTCGCGTATTAGAATGCATAGTAGAAGATCTTGCTAAATTAATTATCTCTATTCTTTTCAATGTATGGCGCAATTGTTATACAGTGTTTGCTCGATAATCGTTATTTATCTGCTGTCTGTAATATCTGTAAACGATAATTCGTTTCATAACTGATAACGACTTTGAGATCATTGAACAATGAAATATTCCATTGATAGTTGATCGCGCAGAGATTGTCGCGTTTGAAATTGTCCTTTACATTCCTGGCCGGTAGATAATCGGGTCGCTTAGTGGAAATAAGAAGTTACTATACCTGTCTCACTCTATCCACTGATAACAACCACGAAATTTATGAGATCGATCTAGGCACGCACGTGTGTTTGCTGATGTTAAAATTCTAATCACATTACGGTAACGCCATACCTTTTTTTTATTAAGGTTTACTCATTGTTAGGGTGTCAAACAGTGCTGGAATTCGACAAAATTAATAAATTAGGCGGTAGCGTATCGCTGCATTAAGTAGGATATTAGGTTGCGTATCAGGTATCATGAGTAAGTAGAGTACCACGTAGTGAATTAAGCATCGTATTAGACACGGTGAGTAGGTAGCATACTAAATAACATAATAATGTAGTAAGATAGTGCATCAGTTAACCACATAACACATCCGATAGTTCGATGTTAGGTACCTCACTAATTACGCATTAGATAACACACTAACGTGTACTGAATACTGTGTTACTGAAAATTACTTATTGACGTAAACACTTAATGGCGTGCTAAGCACTATGTTAAGTGACGCATTAAATAGTGGGTTATGTATTTACAATTACATTGGGTGGCGCTTGAATTACTATACTCTATAGTACACTGTGGGTATTCGATCGTCAAGAATTAATATAGTTAATGGATCATTTTAATTGAACATTTAATTACCTTATCGATCGATGAATTACATCCGCTTTACGTAATCTTACTGACATTTAGATGGATGGTGAAACGATTGTTTATGTATTCATGGCTTGAATTAATGGGAATTAATCGCGAATTATTTGAACGCGCGCGATCGAACGATTCTTTGTTTCAAGATGATGGATCGGTAAATAATAAACTCTGCAACAGAGAAGTTTTCATAAGAACAGGTTTCAGACTGTCTTAAAAACCGACGCAACGATAGTCAGATTAAAGAAACGATAAAAAAGCACTCGACTGCTCTTTACCGTCCGGTTTCAATACAGTGAAAAATCGTATTGGTCGATAATGTCTGTGTTTCGATTGTTGTGCCCCGCGGGTAATTTTAAGGTCATATCGTTAGGTAAATATCGAATCTACGACATGCTTTTTAAATTATTTTCGTTCGCGTACGTTGACTTATTGTTTCAGAAAATCGCGATTGTGGGCGAATAACAAGGTATTCGTGTATTTACCAAAACGAGCTGATAGAAAGTTATTTCACGGTTGTTGATCGACCGATTACATTGTTGCATAGGAGGAATACTCAATTATACTCGATGTACTCGTTCACAGTACAATTTACACGCGGATCTGCGCGTTATCCCTGGCGTTACGAGGATTTATGAATATTCTGTCATTATCAGACGAAATCGCATGCGAGTCAAGGATACGCGTTGAAAATTGTCCGTGCTGCAATTTTCGCGATTATTTCGGCGTATGATACTAGTAGCCGCACGGTAAATTATTCGCGTATGAGGCACACGTAAACCTGTATTTTTATCGTAAATTGTATAATGCAACGATAGTTGGTATAACGATAGGTGATCAATATATTACCTGATACGACGCTATATATAATTCGATATTTAGTATATTATTTCGTATGCAATTTAGAACGGGAGCTGATATAGTATTTGGTCAGTAGATGATACAGTTTCTAGTATAGTTGTTACTATATTACCTAGTATAGTAGTTGTTATGTTCTTTAATATTGCTGTTGGTATTATACCTTGTATAGTAATTGACATTATACCTGGTATAATAGTTGCAACTATATCTAGTATAGTAGTCAGTACTATTCTTATTATTGAAATTCGTGTATTCTGTAGTATAGTAGATATATGTAGTACTGTAATGCACTGCGTTGTCCGCTATAGTAGTTAGTATATGATTTCGTATAACTCGTAGTTAATAATCAAACCGGTATAATAATTGTTATGCTGCCTACTATGGTAACCATACAATTAAAACGTCGCAAAATTTCCTGATACGCGTTTTCCACGAACTATTCGCATACTGTGCAGCCGTGATGATTACGTTTCAATTAACTTTTACGTCAAATAGTTCGTTATCGAACACGACGACTAGAAGTTGTGTTTGGCTCGTTGAATCTCGACGCAAGAAACAGCTACCTGTTGTTTGCGAGACCGAGCATAACCGGTAAATAAACGTTATCAAGGAAGTAAGAACGGGATCAGGAAACTTCTTACTTAATGCACGCTTTGCACATTTTGTAGTCTTGCTTTATCAGTTTAGCGTTGTTTAAACGCGCATCGACCGCCGCCGTGATTACGGGCTAAGCGTTCCATCTCAACTTAATTTGCTTTTACATTTTGTGAAGCGATTAAACAGCGATCGCGGGAATTAACGAAATTTTTCTTATCGAAGCGCAACTTCGTGGATAAATATTTTCGCGAACATAATCCTCGACAATAAAGTTCCCGTTAATTTTTGCGGTTAATCGGCGAAAAATTTCGCGCGAACGAAATTCCTGAATCACCGTGGCCGGCTCCGATCATGGTCGAACAGCCGACCTCATTTCGCGAATTATCAATCACTTCCAAGAGTTGGACAACGTGTAAAATACCCGGAGAGCACGTACGATCGCGTAGCTCTTTAAAAATGACACGTTACGCCAGTTTTCAGGAGATTAGCGAGAAACACGAGAGGAGGACATCCAGCAATTTAAAGTGTAATCGTTGTGCTGACACGAGCTCACCGGAAGTCGGTCTCGCGCCACGAACCACGTTCCTCCATAATAACGAGAAACAAGAAACGACCGTGTACACATATACACGTTCTCTTATCTCTTTTTGTTTTGACTTCTCTTCCCGATCAAAGAAACCCGCTACGAATCGATTAACCCGTTTTCGTCCGGTATAGTAATTAATAGCTAGCTGCTGATTGCTCCTACTGGTGTAGTAATTAGTATCGTGTACCAATAATTGGTAATTGTACTGTAATGATACTAGGTCATGGAATTACATTCACAGAGTATGGTAATAGTATAGTAGTAGTATAGTAATTACTATACGTGGTATAATAGCTCATACATTACCTACCATTGTAGTTGGTATCTCTTCTAGTACAGTAACTGATACTGTATGTAGTATAGTAGTTGTTACGCACTCGAGTAACTTTCTACTCTACCTGTTACAGTTCATACTTTATCCAATAATAGTGTAATACTTACTATATCATATGTTACTCTACTATACTATATTATTAAGAAATATCAACACATGCCAATCTAAGAGATTAGTCTCCTAGCATAAAAATTCTACTTACACCAATAGTAAAGCGGTGATAACAATAGGTCGAGGAATTACCTACATAGAATAATTACTATCAACACGTGAATCAGAGTAAATTAATTCATAGCATGTAGTTGTGGTTAACAGTTCTCAATGACGTTGAGAACGTCATTGGGAATTGTTAATTAGCTACACGTAACGCGAATTCTATTACGTCTTGGGCGATGCCGTAGACCCGTGTATTGTTCATGTTTACCGGTGTCATTGTAAAATAACACGCGGACGTTCTTAGAATCGGATGATTTCCTCTTACGTGATTTAGGTTCCATCCCGAAGCAATATCCGTTTCGGATTCCGCGCTGATGCTTGCCGAATGAATTAACGATCGTCATTGACGAATGCCAGCGTCGATTGATTAATGCTAATCGAATTCGAGTTCTTGTTTGTTGCGGTTACTGTTCGAGCCGGTGTAACGACTAAATTTTAATAAATGTGACTACCGCCGGATTATTCATGAAAGGTGCAATTTGTCTTTGAAAATGATCAACTCGACGAGGATATTTTTGGAACTCGATGGCTGTGGATCTTGAAACTTGTAATTCGATAATGATTACATAATTTCGTTACTAAAATTTGTTGAGCTTACAATTTAATAATGAATTATCTTAATAGAGAAATTTATAGAGATATTTATTAATATCGTTTGAGAAGGTATTCTTTATATTTCTATTCAACACTAATTTAATACTGATAGTCAAAATAATGATCGAAGTTAGGAAAATGAGCACGATGTATCACGTTGACGGATCAGTAGATATAGACATGGCTGATCAGACACGTGTATCCTCTTCATTTTCAGTGATACGACTATATCATCTCTCTGACTACGAGTATACATAAATACATTTTGATAAGCTCTTCATTAGATTTCTATAAAAGAGTTATTAAGATGACGCTATTAAATGATTCACGTGTAAACGAGTACATGTCTCTAATCCGTACCATCGCAGTCGTATCAATTATGACTAAGTCCACTGTTCCAAATAAATGTTTCGGTAAACAAATAAGAAAAGTGAAGTATGAAACCAAAGTTCATCGTCGATCTTTCGAAACTACGGATACGTTATAATCGGTACCGATTCGCGTACAATAAACTAAGCGAAACATAATCAGCTGAACATCTGCCTGTCTGTCGGTACATGATCGTCGCGATAAAAAGACAAGCAACTTGAAATCTGCCGATCCGTTCACGAGGAACCCATCAATCGATCGTTGTAAACGGAAAATCCCATTAGAACTCGGCGAGCGATCGTGAACACGCTCTGGCGACCAGCTGCGAACGCACAAATATGTATATCTGTTTATGAGCTCAGGAATACCAGGGTTCGGCATGTTTGCGAATTACGAATAATATGCCGTACGCAAACAACGACTAATTTCTTATCGATATACAGATTTTTGTGGATGATCGTCGATAAAAGGTAGTTGGACGCGTTCGATTGCACGTAATTCAATTCTACGCGATTCAAATTTATGTTATTTATTTCCGTCATATTGAGTTTGTGGAGATTCAATTTCATATTATTCAATTCGATATACATATTTTAGTTTCGTGTGACTCGGTGCAATGGGGTTCAATTCTATACGATTCAATTCCACAATATTCAATTCCAAAAGTTTCAATTCGGCGCGATTCAATTCCACATTATTCAATTCCACAATATTCAATTCCAAACGTTTCAATTCGGCGCGATTCAATTCCACATCATTCAATTCCATAATATTCAATTCTAAACGATTCAATTCCATATGATTCAATTCGATGCGATTCAATTCTACAAGATTCAATTCGGTGCGATTCAATTCCACATCATTCAATTCCACATTATTCAATTCGACATAATTTAGTGTCCTATGACTTCGTCCAATGCGATTCAATTTCACATGATTCAATTCGGTGCGATTCGATTCCACATGATTCGGTTCTACGCGATCTAGTTTGATTTGATTCAATTCTACGCCATTCAATTCCACATCGTTCAATTTGACCCGATTCAATTCCACATCGTTCAATTTGACTCGATTCAATTCCAAATTATTCAATTCGACGCTATTCACTTTCACATGATTCAATTCGATGCATTTCGGCTCAAAGCAATTCTAACGTGATACTATATGTATAATACAAATAAATTAATTGAAAAAATTAATGGAAGTTATTTACGTTGCTTAATTCGAATGATACCCAAGCATGACTGATACTTCTCTCCGTGATTACGTGTGTACGAGTGTCGTAACAATATTCACGGCGAAGAATAGTAAAATCCCCAATTGATCATCAATGTCGTTTAACAATCGATTGATTCGTCAGAGATTTGCCTGTTCAATCGAGATATTAATACCGAGTGAAATAGTTCGTCTACGATACGTGATTTTCCATCCTTGAATCATTTGATGCGGTTATTCCTTTCAGAAGTACGATTCAAGATAAAACCTTGGGACTCGTGGCAATTGAAGACGAATAGTACACTTTAGTGGGAAGATATGTTGAATAGATACAATAAATTGATACTGGTTCGATTTCGTGCGATTTCATTTGATGTTATTCAATTTCAGGTTGTTCGATGCTGTTCAATTCTGTATAATTCATATCGATACTATTCAATTCCATGCCATTCAATTCAATTCTATGAGATTCAATTCTTTGAAATTCCATTCTGTAAAATTCAATTCTATGAGATTCAATTCTTTGAAATTCCATTCTGTAAAATTCAATTCAATGATATTCAATTCTGTAAAATTCAATTCAATGAGATTCAATTCTATGAGATTCAATTTTGTGAAATTCAATTCTATGAGATTCAATTCTATAAAGTTCAATCTGTGAAATTCAATTCTATGAGATTCAATTCTATGAAGTTCAATTTTGTAAAATTCAATTCAATGAGATTCAATTCTATGAGATTCAATTCTGTGAATTTCAATTAAATGTTCAATACATATCAATTTCTTTTCACTGCAATTAAATTTCACGTTCTACAATTTCATGCAATTCAATTCCGAGGAAAGTAAAATATCGTTTCCATGAATGACTTGAAATGACTGAAAGATGAAAAAATTTCTGCAGGATACTTGTTTTTCAATTAAAGTGTAGCATAAAAACGATAGGATAACTCATCTATTAAACATTGTCTTTATCGAGAATATCAATCGATATTCCGCTAATTCTTTTTAAAAACATTCTGTTGATGTCGGATTTCGACACGTTTCGCGCGATAACAATTTCGGCGATCCTTTATTCGCGATAATGGGCCGAATAATCTCTTAGGAAAACGAGATTTGTTTGCGCATGAAATTTCGAAGCACGTTTCGCGTTGCAGATACAAGTAATTTGAGCAGCCTGTTTTTTTCGTCGCATTTCATTATTTTAACTAAATATCATAGGACTAAGTGGAAAGTTATGCGGACTTTGTATCGGTTCGATCGGTGTTTAAATTCTTTTCTCTTGTCACGTACCGGCGTATGTGTGTTAATGTGTGTTAACGTGTATCATCATCCGCGATGAATTATCGCCGGCTGAAAAATTCGCAACGATCTTACGACTTGTTTTCTTATTACAAATCTAATACCGGAAGACACAGATTGTTGATTGTTATCGACGAACAGCGTCATGTATTATCATGAATAGAAGATTTATTTGATGTGTCCAGTCGTTTGGAGAAACAACCTGTTTAGAGTTGTGCGAATACGCAATAACAAAATTGAAGAATGAGATAACAGAATTTACATAGCAACGATGTAAATTAATTTTAAGATATCGTTTAAAAAGTTGAATGACAGGATTGAGAATTTTTTTATTTTCAATATATTCCTTATTGTTGACGATATAAATTCTCTTTGCAGGATGCTCTCGACACTAAAAAGTGGGTCGACTCGTCGAAAAATAACCAAGCTAGGTACGATATCCAAATTATTAATTATAGAGCACAATATTAAAGAAAAAATATTTCATGTATTAATTGCAATAATTTTTGGAACAGCTATGATCCAACACAGAAGAAAACCAGCATCTATGTCATGGAAATGGAAGAAAAGAAGAAGAGCGTGCAGGAATTCCAAGACGATTATGACCCCTACAACCATAGAGTAGTAACACATCCAACAACGTGAGTACTGAACTTATACTACTTCGATTTTAATTTTTCAAGAATGAACCGATATAACTTCGATTTTCTTTCAATATTTGTTCATGAGAAACAAATACTCGATAATCCATATCTACTCTTTACATAAAAATAATTTCGAGTCGAATGAACGGTGAACAGAGGAAGCATTAGACGGTATTTTACGTACGTTCGCTTCGTTCGAGTGTTACAACGCTACAGTTTGATCGCACGAGTAGCGGAAAAACGCGTAGAACACGGTAGAATGAAAATGTGAATCGATACATTCGGTCGCTTAATGCAATCACGAACATTTGCATAATGATGGACGCAGCACGCATGCGAAACGATGTTTCGTTTATTCCGACCGCGTTCCTCTGGATACAAATTACCGTGTAATTTGTTGCG
This sequence comes from Megachile ligniseca, assembly GCA_945859555.1. NCBI lineage: Eukaryota > Metazoa > Arthropoda > Insecta > Hymenoptera > Megachilidae > Megachile > Megachile ligniseca. The sequence goes on from OX243778.1 coordinate 12,119,222, forward strand.
GCGATTAGTCGTGAAGCGGAAGAATAAGATTGCATCCTCGAAGAAACCGCTACGAATTGTCTATTAAACGCGTGTTAAATATTGTTCCTATGCTCGTCGAACTTGAAACTTGCATTATTGTTGCCGTTTCGTTATCTTCGCTTATCATTACTCGTAACTTTACGATTTACAAAATTAGTAAGAAAATGTACGCTACACACGCTTCCTCACAAGTAGATATACGCAGATATCTCGTTGCATGCTCCTATCATTACCTTGCGCTATATTACCGTTTGTACAATTGTCTTTTCCTATATTGTCGAGTACAGTATTGCTATGAGCAGAATTATTGAGCCTTATATTGCCTCGCGCTACATCGCTACACGGAGTATTATTGCGCGTTATATCGCCGCGTGCTATATCGCCACAAACAATAGTACCACACGTTACATCGCCGTGCGCTGTATGACATGTTATATTGCAATGTGTAGTATTACCAATGCATTATATTGCCAATTGTAGTATTACTACACGCTATATTGCCGCGCACTGTAAACTCAATCCTGTACACTCATGATCACAGTAATGAACAGTAGATTGAATTGATCGGAAAGTTTGAATTATGTAATTCAAATGTATATCGTGGGTGATTGAAGCGTGATTAAATTAGCGCAATTGCCTTTATCTGTAAATGTGATTACAATTTCAGGTTCGCGGAGACGTTGCTCCATTTACTAAAAGGCAGTTTAGGAACTGGAATTCTCGCGATGCCGAGTGCTTTCCATAATTCTGGATATGCAGTTGGTACAGTAGCGACAATAATTATTGGTATGTTCTGTACTTACTGTATGAGAATACTCGTCAATTCGGAATACGAGTTGTGTAAAAGGAAGAAGGTGCCATCGTTATCGTATCATGGCACCGCCGAGGCTGCGCTGTCAGTTGGTCCTGTACCCTTGAGGCGATTTGCTAAGCCATCAATGTGAGTATTTATGTATTAATACGTGTACAAAAATCACATTTTGATATATTTCATTCCTTGGTTCGCGTAGTTAATACCTAACTTATAAACGGAAAAACTATTATTATCGTTTCGCGATAAGAGAACAGTTATTACTTTTGCATAATGGAACCTTGCAATTATCATCAAGTTTACAGTATTTGTTAGGGTATCTTCCGCGAATAGACCGATAAGTTATTTTAAATATATGACCGAAGTTATGTATTCCGATCTGTTATCGCGAATTGTCGTCTTAACGATTTATCGACATTCTTGTGAACTCAATATTTCTGACTTTTCAATTTGCAAACACCTTGAAAACTTTCTGTGAAATTAACTCGGACAAACAGAAATCTTAACACGGAATGTGTCTTATTTACAGCCACGTGATAAACGTATTCCTGTTGGTGTACCAGCTAGGAACTTGCTGCGTCTACACCGTGTTCATTGGCACGAATTTGGACAAGGTTAGTGCAGTTCAATTACTTAACTCTTATCTGATATTTTTACACCGGTAACACTCGCAAACGTTCAGATTTTTATAAGATTATAGGAATGTAGTAGGGGTTTAGTAGAGATATAAGATTATAGAGATATCAGAATTTTGGGACATTGGGATATTGGGTACGGGGTATAAGAATATCGGTATCTAGGGAAATCGGGATATAGGGTAGGGGGTATAGGGATATCGGGCTTTAGGTATATCGGTATCTAGGGAAATCGGGATATAGGGTACGGGGTATAGGGATATCGGACTTTAGGTATATCGGTATCTAGGGTACGGGGTATAGGGATATCGGGGTTTAGGAATATCGGGATATTGGGTATGGGGTATAGAGTTATCGGGCCTTAGGTATATCGGTATCTAGGGAAATCGGGATATAGGGTACGGGGTATAGGGTTATCGGGGTTTAGGAATATCGGTATCTAGCGAAATCGGGGTATAGTGTTATCGGGGTTTAGGAATATCGGGATCTAGAGAAATCGGTATACAGGGTTATCAGAATCTAGGGATATATACATAGGTTATTGGAGTATAGGGATACCGGGATTTAGAGATTTAAGTATTGTAGAATTTGGAATCTAAGAATATATGGGTCTCACATTATATCACATATGACTCTGGGTATAGAAATTTGAAGACATATCTGGGGATGTAGAAATCTAGGGTTATAGTTACGTATTATATAATATTTGGAATCCCAGTCCCCTCGAAATTCAGACGGTTCGAAGAAACATCGATACTTCACTAATTTCTCTGAATCTCGATATCGGCATTTCTCTCCGTCCTCTAGTTTTTCTCGTTGCCTCGATCGGGTCGAAGTGACTCAGAGATTTCGCTGCTCCTGTTACTCGATCCAGCTTTTACCGCAAAGAAATCCCACTCGATCGGCACGGCTAGACCAGTGTGGGCAGAAAGAAAAAGGAGCATGTAGGTCAGGGAAACACGGCGTAAGGAATAAACGATTAGACTACTCGGCATTTAGAGATTGTAACGAGCTAAGTACGCAGCTCGAGTCAAGGTGATAATCGACGCGTTACACAGGGCCGGGTTCGTTGACATTTCTCGAGGGAAGGATTCGTCTTTCCTCCTTTTTCGCTCGTTCACGAGGACAACGATTGACGTCATCGCCGGAAAGTTCACCGTGACGAGAGTAACGTTTGACCGTGAGCGCTAGTTAAACTAAACGCTTCCTTGATGTTCAGTTTCAATTTCGCTGCATATTTTCATGCGATTATGGACAGGGTTTATGGCCTGAACGTGACTCAGTGATCTTGAACGATACATATGGGGGAGTCTTACAGTTTATCATTTTTATTCGAGCGTGTTCGCGTCTCTTTGTTCCTCGAAGGTCGAGCAGATTTCGAGGGTCGAAGGTTGATCTTCGTGGTCAAATTACGGAACCAATGTAAACGTTTCGAGTCTCGAATTCGGAAGATGATCTTGAAACTACTAGTTCGATAAAAGCGTCTAAAGTTTGAAAATTTGGAAATTCAGAAAACCTACTTTGTCGATTGCAGTGAAACTCTGAAGAAGTTGAATAAATGGGAACTGTTCGACTTTTCGTGTAATGCGTCAGGTTCGAACGGGTCGAAATAGTGAAGAACGGAAAATCGTTAAAATATTTCCTCCGTGTAAACGCTTTGGAATTCATCCGGTCATCGTATAAAGATCCGCAGATACGTGGATCGGAAGAACTCGTCTGACCTGTCATAAATCACGGAAAAAGGTCGCCGTGTTCGCTCGATTCCTATTTTTCGTTCGTAAACCGGCTGCATCGAATGAAACATATTCCCCTCACGCAACAGAACGAAATGAAAATTCAAATCACTCGTTTGGTTAATACGCCGAGGTTCATTAGCCTCGTTCGAGACTCGTGATGAATCAAAATTTTTAGATTGCATGACGCGTCTTCGTATTTCTTAATACATTGTAATCGCATGGAAACTATCCAACTTGCAATTAATCGCAATCATAGAAATCGTACAAGCATTTCAACTGCGTCCTTCAGCATGGATACTCGGATCTAGGGATATCGGAGTATGGGGATATTGATGATGAGTATGGTGCATAATTGGAACATTCGGATCTAGGGATATTCTGATTTTTGGATATTGCAATCTAGGGATATTTGCATCTAGGGTTGCTAGATCTATGGATATTGATATCTAAGGATATTTGGATCTAGGGATATTTGCATATAGGGATATTGATATCTAGAGATATTAGGATCTATGGATATTTGTATCTCGGTATATTTTAGCGCAGGAATATTAGATTCTAGAGATATTGCAATCTGGAGTCGCTGGGTCTAGGGATGTCCTAGGGACACTAAGATTGTGGATCATAATGATAATGAAAATTCATAAGTTATTCAAATTGTTACATTACAATTAACGTATTAATAAATTTCAAATACAATTTGCCAGATATTAATGAAAATTCAAATATCAACACAGACAAGAAAGAAACCGAAATCATTTCGCGTATAACACGATCGTAGTGTTTTTCGCAATAGAATACGCGATCGAGCGTATTTAATAGACCTAGTTTCAACCGTTGGCAAGTAAACCTTTGACTTAAAACCGTGTACAGGTAAAATAAAATCGCGGCGATCTTATTACTGATATTTAACCGACAGGTCCGCGAATGTTTCGTAATTGATAGGTATACGGTTGTAACGAGTTGATACGATGGATGGTTAATTTACCATGTAAAATTCCATTGGCCGGGTTCGTTTTCTGAAACGGCGAAAGAAGAGGAGCGGTGGTTCGGAGTTGGTTTAGCCAATCCGTGGAACGCGTTACTACGCAATGTAATAGATAGTTAGCGGATAGTTACGACACCTGTTATTACGACGAGCGTGTAGAATGTGGATGCAACGAACGCACCGTTCGTGAAAACCTGAATACTTCGGGCACTCGAGCTACCGTGAAATAGCGAATTAAGGCTCGTTCATATTTATAAACATTTGTAACATTTCAATTTTTGAAGAAAACTCATTAATAGCACTCTTGCGTTTTAATTAGAAAAAAGACGTCTTATATTATTTCGACTTGATTTGCGATAAATCTGTGCAAAATCTGCGTAGAGTCTTTGGAGAGCTTCAGTACTTTCTAGGGAGAATGTGACAGGAACTTTGAACGACCATAGAGATTTTTTAATTTCGATCATTCAAAAATTCCTTAATTTTTCGATTTCTTAGTTTCTGAATTCCCTAGGCCCTAAATTTCTGAGTCTCCAATTTCTTTAACACCCAAATTCCCTAGTCCCAAACTCCCTAGATCCCAAACTCCCCAAATACCAAATTTCTTAGACCCCAAATTCTTTAGTCCCAAACTCCCTAGATACCAATCGCCCTAGATCCCAAACTCCCTAGATCAAAAACTTCAAAGATACCAAATTCCCTAGATTCCAAACTCTCCAGATACCAAATTTCCTAGATTCCGAATTCTCTAGTCCTAAACTCCCTAGATTCCAAACTCCCCAGATCCCAAATTTTCTAGTTCCAAACACCCTAGTCCCAAACTCCCTAGCTTCCAAATTCCCTAGCCTCCCAATTCCACAGTCCCAAACTCCCTAGTCTCCAAATTCCCCAGCCCCAAACTCCCTAGTTTCCAATTTGTTTAGTCCCCTAATTCTCTAGTCCCTAAATTCCCCAGTTCCCAAATTTCCTAGTTTCCAACTATCTTAGTTACTGAATCCTCTAATCCATAAGTTCCCTAGTTCTCAAATTCTCCAGTTCCTAAATCTCCAAATGTCGGAATCATCTGGTTCCTAAATTTTATTCACCGTTTAGTGTTCATCAGATGTGAACGCGTCCTTAGTATCTTCATCGTGGAGCCTACTTTTAAAAGAACAGAGAACCCTGAACTATGACTCGAGCGATGCTGATTAATGGTAGACATTAAGGTTTCTTTTTATGATTTCAAGATTGTAGAATGACATTCGTTAAACGGGCCTATTCGATCGGTGAAAGTGTCGAGAACTAAAGTACGCAGTAGCGGAATAGTATCGCAGCAAGAATGTCGACCCGCTGGTATTGAAACAGAAATATAAAAAAAGATGTTGCAGAAACGTTACGCATACTTAAAATGATTTCGAGCACGATATCGAAATAATAATTTTTAATTAGCTACTTTGCAGAATTATATATAATGTTTATTTAAAGATGTTCCCGGGAAGTTATTATCGGAGCGTTCAAACATGTAACAGTTGTTGAAAGTACGGATTGCAATACAGACCGGAAGTTCCAGATTGCACAAAATTAATACACTGTAACATTTCGATCCGTTGCGTAAGTTGCATGCTTGCCGATCGAAATCGGTTCAGTCTGGTTCGTACAGGAAATAAGGTATAGTTTTCGATCTAACCAGAGTACTTAAAGGGGTTCGGCCATTTTTCTGGCGTCGAAACATGTCCGTTCCTTTGCTGGCCATAATATTAAACCGGTTCTCAATCTGTGATCAAGAAAATTCACGATCAATTGTTCTCTCCTGTCTGAATCATTTTAAGTGAAAAGAGCGTAGAACAAAAATATAGAACAGTCATGTGCGAGTAAATCGACTATCGATGGTAGGATTACTATGCGATTGTATAGCAATCGACAAATAATGTAGCATTGAAACGATTGTTGAAGTTTTTCAGGGAAATAAGTTGCTTTTGAGCAATGAGTTAAATTAATCGTGTTTGCTTGCTGGAGAGGTCGGTCAGTTCTAGCATGCACGGTCATGTTTCTTCCACCGAGTGCCCTTGTAATTTCAATGAAGGTGTATTGCCTCCTTTTATCGTACATCCTGGATTCAACCAGGAATCGAGAACGATTCATCATGGTCAATGAGAAAAAGACCAAAAATGGTACGTCTGAAGGTGGTCGAGATTGCACAGCTAGCAATTTCTGTGTCTCTGTAATTGCTTTTATGGCGATACGTCGCATTCACGTTTTCGCAGAAAGTAACGATTTTTCATTTTCGCGAGTGTTTAATAGAGTTCGAACAGAATTAGAGATCCACCTAGTAACGAAACCGAGGGAAGAGATCAATTATACTGTTTTACAATGTTGTTGGGCATGTGATTGAGTTAATTGCGTCCACCCGTGAAACGTAGTATGTACTACGTTCGTGATTCTATTACCACGTGATCGTATTACTACGTTTGCAATTCAAATACGGTGGTCGGACGCGTGGGTTTATCTTGTTATGTATTGGATTACATGTAGTATTATTTTCTTACGATTAGTTTGCTGTGTCATTATGTCTATGGTTAGGTTACCGTTAGATTAACTGTAGAAATTGTATTATTCATTATTTATTGTTTACTATTCATATCTTACTAATTATTACTCACTACTCATTACTAATTATTCGCCAGTTACTATTCACTATATAGGCCCACTATTTATCATTCACTACTCACTACTTACACTACTCACTACTCACTACTCACTACTCACTACTCACTACTCACTACTCACTACTCACTACTCACTACTCACTACTCACTACTCACTACTCGCTACTCGCTACTCACTACTCACTACTTACACTACTCGCTACTCACTACTTACACTACTCATTACTCACTACTTACTACCGACTATTCACTACTTGCTACTAACTATTCACTACTGTTTACTCACTACTTGCTACTCACTATTCACTACTAGTCACTACACATTATTCATCACACACCACTCACCTCTTACTATATACTACTCACGATTTACTGCTTGTTTACTTGCTATTTACATCTCCGTTTTCACCGTTTACATTTTTACTACTTACCACTGGTTATTTACTGCTTGTGTACTTACATTCTGATTACTTACTGCTCATGTTTTTATTCACTGACTACTTACTACACATTCTTTCATTTCTTCAGAATTTGTATCTCACTATTGACTCATCGCTGAATATCGAATATTCATTACTTGTTCTTTATTCATTAATCGATATTCAATATTTACTATTCACTACTTGTTACTTATGATTCATCAGTTCTCAATGATAACTTATTGATCATTATTTAGAATATATTATTAAGTTATGATGTCCTTCGAATTTGGTACTTGATATTTAATAGGTATTTGTATTTTGTTACGTTGATTCTTACAATTCAATCTTGACTCTAACTTTAAGAAATCTGAAGCGTTAAGTAATTATCATTAGCGTATCCAGAATCGCTACTTTCTCTTACGATTCGTATTTATTTTGCTAATAAACCATGGCTACGTTACAAACCGTATCACTCGCGTCACGGTTGAAAGTTAATTGTATCTCGATAAAGTAATTATTATATAAAGTGCGTAGTTGAATCGTTTACGTAACATTTACATGGCGTGTCGCGATCTATCGCCAGCCAGCGAAACTCTTTCATCGAACCGGGGTGAAATTCAATTTATACATGGCACGAGTTTTACAGTTGCAATGAAAATTCTTACGGTCGTGTTACGTCATCGTCTCATTATGTAAAGTGAAGGCTGAACGCCATCGTAAATGGTACGTGTTAAGAACCGTCTCGGTTCATTTCCGGCTGTCCTTGAATTACTGTATACGTAACTACGACGATATCGATGATCCTAGGATCGATAGCGTCTCTTTGTTGACTCACGGGAACCCGCCTAGGACCGGAAGTCAAACTATCTATCAATCTCTCCACTTATAAAATAATCTTTATTCTGTTCGCTATTTTGAAACACTCTATATATGCTAGCATATTATCTTAAACTTAATTTAGGGAGAAAAGTTGAATGTAAATATTTGCAATTACCTATGTGATCTTAATAATTATTAATGATAGTTGCAATCGTTGTTTGAAATTATTCTGACGTGGTATTTTCAAGTTGGTTCATCTTCATATTTGCGGAATCGCAAGTTTGAATGATGGACGATATCTTCGTATCGATTAAGCTTCTGTCGATTATAATTTCGATCGTCTGGATTAGAGAATTAGGCGCGTGGAAAGCAAAGGATTGCGTGGTCCAATATCAGATCGACACATGATCGATGCATGTTTCAGATGTCACACAAAGATACACGTCACAGAAAGATAAGAAATGCTGGGTTGTACATGTTCTTCTTTCATGATATGCAATATCTTGCGAAATTAATTGTCGTCACTGTTACGTCATCGATTTTGTCGAGAACATTTACGCGGGATTCCCTATCAATTAAGATTATCTTCGTCATCTACATCATTGTTATCAATATTTTTCAGCGACGTACTTTGTCCTTTATTTATTTGGTCTTCATGTAATACTTTAGTTAATTTATTCTTCATGTCTAATGATTTTTTTTTTCATTTTTATTTCAGGCGCTGAAAGACTACTTACCGAATATGGACGTCAGATTGTACATGGTGGCCATTTTGGTGCCATTGATCCTCGTTAACTGGATCAGGAATCTCAAGTTTTTAGCGCCATGCTCAACTATTGCCAATTTCATCACGCTCGCCAGCTTTAGCATAATACTGTACTATATCTTCAGGGAACCATTATCCTTAGAAAATCGGGAGCCAATCGGTCAAGTGACCAACTTCCCACTTTACTTCGGTACTGTACTCTTCGCTCTGGAAGCTATAGGAGTAGTAAGTATTCAAACTTTAATCTACATTTACCATTATTTAGTAATGATTAGTTCACTTTGGAAAAGTTCAAACTTGCTCGTCTTTTACAAATTAATAATTTAATCTCATAATTACAGGTTATGCCACTGGAGAACGAGATGAAGAAACCGAAGAAGTTCATGAGTCTCTTCGGTGTTCTGAACATAGGAATGACTTCTATCGTCATTCTGTACACAGTGATTGGTCTTTTCGGATACCTTCGTTATGGGAGTGATGTGGGTGGTAGCATAACGTTAAAGTTAGGGGAACATGAAATATTAGGGCAGTCCGTCCAGCTTCTATTGTCTCTGGCCATCTTCTTTACGCATCCGATTCAATGCTACGTAGCCATCGACATCGTTTGGAACGAGTATATTGCACCGAAGTTGGAGAAAAATTCGCGCAAACTTTTGTGGGAGTACGTCTTAAGGACCTCCATTGTTCTTATTACATGTAAGCATCCTTTACATACAAGTTTATCCTTTTTATTTACATGTAAATACATTCTATACATTTATATGTAAGTCTATCATTTGTATTTACATGTAAATGCACATATAGATTTCCTTAGACTTGACACAGTTTTATTAATATAGATACATACGTATGTTTATAAAATATATATGTATAGATTGTATATGTAAATACTCAATGTCCTTAGATGCATTATACTTTAAAAACAAAATATTGCTGTCAAGTTTTAGATAAACATAATCTAATTTATTTTGTACATTTACAGTCCTGTTGGCCATAGTGATCCCGGAATTGGAACTTTTCATATCGTTATTCGGCGCTCTGTGTTTATCCGGCTTGGGTTTGATGTTTCCCGCCGTAATTCAAATCTGCACGTTCTGGGGAGTGAGCACCCGCACCGAGAGAGCCATAATGTTAGCCAAGAACATGTCCTTGATCCTATTCGGATTGCTAGGCTTAATAGTGGGAACGTACACGAGTCTCCGCAACATCGTCAGGAAATTCTCTTGAATCGTTCGAAACGACGATTTAAACGAGGAGACCATGAAGAGTGGTGACAAGAAGAGTTTGAGGAAGAGAAAGGAAGGATCGCTCTCTAAGAGCAGAATCATGAGATAGCGACGTAGATGTAGCCGCTCGATCGTTCGAACGATCGATCCTGGTATCGTTGGACGAGGATCTTCTTGTTTACCGTGGATGTATTTTATAAATACGCTTGAATCACCTTAGTACGAGACTGAGTGAATCATTTGCAGTGCGAATGAGGAGCACGAGAAAAAAGGAAAGGAAAGAACGAGCCAATCGCGTCCAACTGTTAGATAAAACGCTCGTGGATATCGTGTTTCATTGTACAACATTTGTCACGGAATCACGTTAAGATTCTTTGTTTCCTTTTATTCTGACATGGAACTGTTTTTATCGTTTGTTTACGCCCGTGTCTTTTAAATGTCACGGACGAGAAGTGTTTTCATTGGAAAGAACGCGTGATATTTTGATATAATTGGTTAGAGAATTCACGAATAAATCTATTTATGAAACCGAGAATTCAGAGCTGTTTAATTTTAGAGGACAACATAACACTCCTGTCTATCCGGCTATCCGTTCACTTCCTAGCTCGTATAACCTTTATTGACATCATAGCAAGATATACATATTATCTCAGTGTAACTGCGACGGAAGATCGTTTTTTCCATTGTGAGGACGAATTGCAGTTTGCATTTATTTAAATAAATAACCGGCGAGATAACATTGAAGTACTGCAATGGTACTTCAAGCATCATTTCTGATTTATATATTCGTAGATCACTAGTTAGATTCATTGTATAAACTCTAACAGGCATTGACACCTTGGGATGAGACCATAATCAGGCGGCAGCGAGTACTATACCACTGAGTGACCTAGTTACAACCATTGGCGTAACTAGGTGGGGATTAGGATGAACCTGGACGGTCAGAAATTTGAAATGGAGATGTAGGATATAAAATAATTATTGGATTCGTATCAAATTTCCCAGATTCTTAATTATTAAGATACCCAAATAACTCAATTTCTAAATATTCAAATACTTAAATTTTCAAATCTCTAGTTACTCAAATATCCCAATACCTAAATTCTAAACACTCAAATATTCTTAATTCTCCAAATTGTCAAAATCCCTAACTCACCAAATTGCTAATTCCACCAATCCATAATCCCTACCTTTCCAACCCCCAATCCCGAAAATTTCAAATTTCCAATATAATATCGAAATTACGGAATTTGCTAAAGCTACTAGCTCACACGTCCTTGACACAAATATCTAGTGTAGCCCACCTTAGACGTGACGCCAATGGCTACACCTCGGCGTACCCACGTCGAACCCGGTTGATCCGAAATAGGGTAAGCTATAGCGGCAGAACGGAGGTGAAAGTTCACGATGGAGTTCGACGCAGACGCCATGAGATGTCGTTCCCGCGACAGGCGTATGGATCGTTGTCGGGGTGGCTGCCCCCGCATACCTCGAGGCAACCCCGTTCAGCCAGTTCCACGAGTTCCCGTTGCACGTGTGCACGCGACCCCATGTCGAAAAGAGGTCCGTCCTTGTGTGTGCGATCAGCACACGCGTCCCCGTCTTTCTCGCTGGTTTAGCACGCACCCTCGACGAGAACAACCCCTGTTTAACAGCCAGTGAACGTAAGTTGAGTAGAAGCTGCGCCGAGGAAATACGGCGTGAACCTATATAGCCTCGGTACAAGTTCACGTATCTGTTTGCTCGCGATTCCAAGAAGATTATCCAAAGAGGATCATGGACTTAAAGGAGCTGCTTTTCTTTTTTTTTTTTGAAGTTGCAGTTTTGACGTCTCTTTCTGATAGTGGCATAAATCGTTTGTTTTTATTGGCAGATATTTTGTGATGTATGAAAATTTGGATGAATTTTGTGAGGATATAGTGGATCGTCGGTGTTGAACTGTTAGATGATTATGATGATAGTTTTATTCGCCGATTTATGTCACCATCGATACCGAGAAGTGTGCTTGTGAGGGCTGGATGTGAAGGTTGATTATGTAACGGTGACCTACAGAAGGGGTGTACTCGCTGTATGGAAGTGGTGCGCTTTAAGGTGCTGGTTTTAATTCTATTTAGTGAAATAGCGTTTTAATTTGTTTATTGGTGGGATTGTAGAGTGTTACTGTTATCGAAGATTGGAAATTGGAGTGGATTTTGGAGCTGTGTGTTGGGCTTTGGTTAGTTTTTAATCGAATAAGATTTGTTTTTATTTATTAACATGTTTGCAGAGTGATTGTTATTGAAGAGGAATTAGGATAGAGCATAGAGGATGTTTGCTATGTACAGGATGTCACAATAGTATTATTGCTTTCCTCCTACACAATATGGAATTAAAAGAAGTGGGAGAGGAAAAAGATGGACTATGGTTTGCTACCAATGATGACCTATATCAACTTTTTATATTTACATTAATTCTGAAAAAATGAAGGTGAGAAATTAAAGAAAACATTCCAAAAACTGGTCACTTTCATTTCATGAAAAGAAATGCAAATATGAAAAGTCAATATAGGTCATCGTGTTGGAAGTAAAATATAGTACATTTTTCTCCATTTTTCTGAAATCCTTGTACCAGAGAAACACTGATCCACATTACTATGAACACCCTGTATGTAGGTGTAAGATACATATTGTGCAAAGTTGTGATTAATTTAGCTGTCCCGTAATAATATTAATATTAGTTACATAATAATGATATTAATATTAGTTACATAATAGTGACATTAATATTGTTATACAATAATAATATTAATATTATACTTGAACAAAATAATCAAAGTCAAATTATCATTCATTTCATTTAACATTCGGTACGTAAAATACAACTTTTTAAGCCAAAGTTGACTATAAAAACGCTTTGTCAAGATAAAAAAAATATACACATAGTTAATATAAAAGAAGGAAAAAAATAGATGCTATCGTGAATTGTAATACAAACGAATCTCGAATGAATCTCTGTATCGTTTTGATGGCTGATAATCATTTTAGTTTGATCGGTGAGAAGATGATTACTAATTCAGCGACACTCGTGACGCGTCCAGTGAACGAGTAACAATTGCACGTTCGTTGTGGAACATTTAGCACGAGTAAGACTATGATAAACTCACGGGTATGTCATCGACGTAACGTTCGTCGATAAAGATCGGAAGAAACATTCATTTTTCTGATTTATCGTGGCAGCCGTTGACACGAGTATCGCAACATCAAACGCGTGTTGCACCTTGATCGGACGTCACCAGAAGCGCTTTCCTAATTAAAGAATAACATAGTGACGTATAATTTCTTACGAGTGATCGATGGACCGTTTAATTGATCTTCCTGTTGACTGACCACGTTCATCTGCAAATATGAATAAATTTTGAACGATTAACATTTTCATGAGAAAAAGTCTTTTCTCTTAAGATTTATTCGATGTTACGATCATTTCATTTCATCGTATTATTAATGTTACTTAAAAATTTCGGAAACAAATTTTATTTTTTATTTTAGGTAATTAATAGTATTGATAATTGTGGTATTAATATTACAAATTTTTACACTGGTAATTATTTACTAGAAATTAGTGAATTATATAATACTAGGTGTTAGTAATTATCATACTGTACTAATTAGTACTGGTATAATATTTAATATTACAGCGTAGGCGTATAGCCACTTTTGTGTAGAATTTCACACGTTCTAACACTACTTTCACATGTAGTAAGCACTATAGCAGACATCCACTCTTCCTATATTGCCAGCTTCATATTTCACTCCTCGGTTCCCGGCTGAGTAATACACCAAAAACCTGATGAATTAGTATGGTATATGAGTACTGATATATGATATACATAATACTGGTATTATATGGTAATTACTAAACAATACTCACCAGTGATTAATATCGATAATACTGGCGTTGCAGTATCAGTATGCATTGCTATAGAGACTAATACCAATGCAAATATAAAGATTAAGATTTCAGATAATCGAGAAGGATAATTTTAACTGGTTCATTTACAGAAGCATGATCTTTCATTCTTTCCACATACTATGTTCTCATGGTTACTATTCCATTTGTGGGTCAATCGATATGCTCTATTCGAAACTTGACGTAAATGTGTATTTATAACATTCGCATCGCCAAATCGGTGCATCTAGTCTTCCTTTATTATCCTTGAAAAATGTAGAACAAAGGAAAGATGATTCCCTTCTTCCTCCTTTTATTTTGTACCTAATCGGAGTAAAACGTAAACATCGATTAGTTACGATTACATATTTGTATGACTGAGACATGATAAGTAATTCAATTTTTTGTTTTATACAAATTATACTTTTATCCTGGATTCGTTTTTAAATTTGATTCCATTTTTTATTGTTGAAAAATCATTTTACATATCACAAGGTTAATATCGTCACGGGAGACTTTCGGTATATTGCCAAAATTAACGGCTGATCAGGTAATGACGATGCAATGTTTGACTATATATCTCGCGGCGAAATAATTGGAGTAATTGGAACTTTTGTTTAAATTGGTAGAGCTCTATATTGGATCAAGAACTGTAGAATTTGGAATTTGGAGAACTTGATTTTGAAGAATTTGTGGAATTTGAGGATTTGGGAATTTTTAGAATCTAGTGAATTTTTGGTATTTGAGGATTTGGGAACTGAGAATTTTTGGCATTTAGGAAATTTGAAGAATTTGAAGAACTTTGATGAGTTCTTATAAATTTGAGGAATTTAGGGAATTCCAGTTTATGAAACCTGGAGAATTTAGAAAAAAGCTTTTATAAAAATATTTAGTAATATTTAGTAATTTATCCCATCAGAAATGAAAGAATTCAAAAACTCCAAAAGCTGTTAATCCAACAATCGAATAACTCAGAAATCCGAGAGTTTATAACAACGGCAATATAACAAGAGTCTACCATATCTCGGCAATGCAAACCCCGAAGAACCGAGATAAGTTTAAAAAAATAAATCATCACGTACCAGTAATCCCGAAGAGTCTCTCCTCGATCAACCTTCGTGAATCAACCCTTATCCACCGAAACAAAATCGTCACCGATATTCCCCATACACATGGTCCCATAGATATACAATTGCGTGTCACAAAGGGCATCGCTCGTCCGTCCCATAGTCAGCGGCGAACTGTTCGCTCGTTCGTTTCACCAGTCGCTTTTAAATCATCTGGTGTGCCCCGTAAGCGCAGTTTCTAACTTGCATCACGTGATGTGCCGGGTGTCTCGTTGGAAATTGAAATGTTCCGTGGTTTAGCACGGCCCAGTCGTTAGACATCCTCTGTCGTGGCCGCATTAGCGTTAGGAAGTTCCCCTGTTGGATAGATAGCGTTCTCTCGCATTGTCTGGCGGCTCGACAGATTTTTCCGTTTCCCTTGTTGCGGATGTGCTTAATCTGGTGAGTCTGGATCGCGAGTTTGCTCGTAATTTACCATGCTGTTTGCGATTTCTGGCACGATACCCTGTCATCTGGAGACGCGGCGATAACGTTGCCTCTCTGTTGCCTGATTTATTGGGAATAATATTAATTTTGGATATATTGCTTGGAATTCTTGCGTTCGATGTTGCAAATGCTGATTTATTAGTCTTACGTCGTAAATGATAATTTATTTGTATGCTATCTGATATGTTCAATTTTATTTGCTGTCGGTGTTAATTTGAGAGAGATACTAAAGGTTTGAAGATACGGGGATATCGATTCTTGCAAATTTTTATCTCATTGTTGAGTATTCAGTTTGATTCATCTTGGTGCTTGAAATTAGAGATCAAATGTCACGTGTCCTGTTACTATTCAAATATTCTACTATTTTACTATTTCTCTATATTAATGTACTACTATGCTATTGTTTCGTTATTCTAATGTTTACTATTCTATTACTCCATTATCCTACTATACTACTACAGCTATGCAACTATGTCACTATACCACAATAACACCATGCAACTATACTACTATACAGTTACCCTATTATACTACTATGCCACTATATCGCTATATTACTATACTAGTATACTGCTATGATACTATTCCACAATATTGCTATGCTATTGTACTACTATACTACTGCTGCACTGATTCTATTATAATACCATGCTGCTATCCCACTATATGCGATACCACTATACTATAGTTCCACTGATTTTATTATAAAATATTACTACTATACTACCATCTTATTATCGCGCTTATCTTACTGTCTCACTGTTCTATTTGTAACCATTTTTCTATATTTCCTCCTTTCATAAAATTCAAATAAACTTGCCTTTAGATTTGTATACTCTAATTTATTATTACTTATACACTATACATGCTAATTTACTGCTTTGCATTTTAAAATTTATACAATATGAAGATAAAATGTTACTTCATCAGAGTTATATGCTAATTTATACAAAATTCTAGAGATCCGCGAATATAGTAGTCTTTGAAGTCTTTAAATACTTTGAAATTCGATACATTTAAATATCGGAAGCTTCAGTAGATTACGTATAGATGTTCATGTAGAATGAACATCGTCTCAAGTAGATGAGAGTGAACATCTCATCTACTTGAGAGTGAACATCTATACGTAATCTATTGAAGCTTCCGATATTTGAACAGTACAACTGAGTAGATGAGTACATGGTTCGCATGTAACATCGTTGCTAATGTAATTCAATGGAATAGACAAACACCTGCTAATTTTTCTCGAGTACACATAAAATGCAAGTTAATTAACTTTTTTAATCAGAGATCAATTGATTAAATTAATAAAAACTTGCATAGGTTCAAAAATGTAGCGAATGAACGAGTATGCAAATAAATTTATTATAATTCATAAATTCCATTATATCTGCGCGTACTCTAACAGCTCTCTTCATCAGGTGGCAAAATACTTTCGCTGTCTAAAATTAGCGAACGCGTAAATACACATATGTGTTCTGGTGATATTGTTTCGGGGCTGTGCGTTGACGAGCTGGTTGACGTGTTCCCCTAATGCGACCCGAGGAAGTAAGAATTAGGAGATCGATTACTATACTTAAGCCAAGTAGCCTTGCGTTTCAACTCGCTACAATTGTTCAAGTGTTTTAGCTGACGTCATTGTGACGCCTTTGTCCGAAATTTTTCATTACCCCAGACTAAATTGTTAACCTATAATTTTATAATGATTTGTTATAATGGATTTTAGAACGTAGAAATTGTGATATTTGAGGATATCGGAATTATAGAACTTTAAAGTTTGCGAATTGAGGAAGTTGCAGATTTGAGAAGCTGAAAATTTGCTGATTGTAAATTTTGTTTACAATTAGTTTACAGTGAAAAAATTTTATTTCAGCTATCGTCTTAAGACTAATGTATTTAATAATAGGTTATTATTAGCTAAGTGTTTAGTTATTTTTCGTTTACGAAGCTATTTCTTTGAGAAAAGTCAAGGTTCGCCAGTGTTAAATTAGGGTGTGCAGTTTCTAGAGCAAAACACAATATTGAGGGTTTCGTCTAACGCTGCCAAAATACACTATTAAATGTAATTAGCTCTGACTATTGAGAATGAACTAAATTCCACGGTTAAAAGAAACCAGCGGTGGTGATTTTCTTATGGATAGAGGTTGAGGTAGTTCGGGCTGTATTTATTTCGAGCAACGCATTATTTTAGTACCTCGTAACTAGGTTGTATTAGGATTTTAGAAATATGAAATTTGGCGAGTGTTAGGTTACTGTCAAGTTCATATGAGCTAGTAATTTGTCATACTTATAATGCTCCATCACTTTATAATTGTTAGCACAATAATTGAGCGCATGATTTTCTTGTAATTTTATCTTTTATTAATTCTTGTAATTTTTCTTCTCAAATCATTGGATTCTGATTCAATCCTCATGTTTTACAGTTTACAGGGAAAGTCAAAGACCACTCAACAAACAGGGTTTTTTAGAAAGAAGAAACGATTCTATTTTCAACGTAACAGGTAATGAAAATTGTTTAAATATCGTGCCATCTATTCTATTCTCGTATTGATAATTGTCGTTTCAATTAAGCCGCTAATTAATTATTTCCCCGACGGTTTCAATTCATTCGCTTGTGCGACCGATGTACGAATATATTCGACAAACGTGAATCTCTCGAACGTTTATTTTCGTGTTCGTTCCATTAATTTAATCACGGTTAGTGGAAACGGAGGATTCACGTGCAAGAGTAAGGTTGACGAGCTTGAACTTGCTAAACGTTCCACGAACAGCGATCGTCCGGTTTCTGATTGCGTAACTTAATCGTTCACTACGATTTTAACCTAATTGTTTCTTCCTGACTATGCTTTTGCACGTTGAATCGAGTTACTTTGCAATTTCCATTGATAACCCGTACTGATAAACTCGTAGTAACAATCCGTTCGTATAATCGTGTACATTTATTACTACAATTTTCACTTTCTCACATTTATATCAGTTACATTATTCATTAATTGTTATCATAATATAAGATAGTAACGTGAAAGATTAAATTTTTGAAATACCTGTTCATATTTTATATTAATTTTATACTCACCCGTTGTACACCCACGCGCTATATCGCCACTCGTTGGATACCCACGCGTTATATCGCCACTCGTTGGATACCCACGCGTTATATCGCCACCCGTTGTATACCCACGCGTTATATCGCCACTCGTTGGATACCCACGCGTTATATCGCCACTCGTTGGATACCCACGCGTTATATCGCCACTCGTTGGATACCCACGCGCTATATCGCCACTCGTTGGATACCCACGCGTTATATCACCACCCATTGCACACCCACGCGTTATATCGTCACTCATTGTATAACCTCGCATTATATCGCCACTCGCTGCATACCCACGCGTTATATCGCCACTCGTTGGATACCCACGCGTTATATCGTCACTCATTGTATATCCTCGCGTTATATCGCCACTCATGGTATATCCTCGCGTTATATCGCCACGAGCTGTATCACCTTATGCAATATAATGAGAGCCTACCCTATTGCAAACATAAATAATTTATTTAACGAATGTTTCAAAGTTGGACATCCCGTATTATTCAAGAAGAAATACAAAGTTGGTGCGAGTGATTTAAGAAGAAATCTCCACAGTTATTTCTTATTCTTTTATCGATGCACGCATCGAGTTAAGCGATTTTTGTCCGCGCGAACGATTCTTCCTCGAGGTTCGTATTAATAGGGAGCACACAATGTCAATGACCAAATAAAATTGTTTAACAGCCGGTCGTGTGTCGTGGCTGTTACATTGACTCAGATGCGGCTTTATACACGATAAGAAGTACCATTGACATAGATAAACGACTGCCAAATTTAACTCGTCACGACGTCGAGGCTGTGTCAAGGGTTCGGTCAACTGCTTCAGACATTTCTGGATGATTCAGTCCTGTTGCTTTCGAATACATCCATCAATATTTTAACGAAGAATTTTTCGATCAATTTTCTCTCGTTTAACTATGCACGATTACATCGTCCTTATTAAACATCTTACTAATATGGTGTTTTAATTTCTCTTTTCTAACGTAGCTTTTCAATTATTTACCGTAAAATGTTATTAAAGTCATTTACTATAATCATCGATCTTGTTATACTTAAACATTCGTTCGTGTTCGTTACAAGAATCATGGGTTCATCATAAATCATCATTATTCAATCAAAATGAAATCGCGTGTCTCTATTTTGCGCGTCTAGTATGCTAACTAGATAATGATTTCCTTATTTCTGAATCTTCTGGTTGTTCCTGAACTGCTCGTTCATCTCGGCTTCTCCAACAATGTAACCGCAATACGCGTTTCCCTGTACGGTCAAAACGATCCGAGCCATCGATTACACAAATATCGAGTTTCGATCACGAGGTTTCGAAGAACATCTCGATGCTCGCACGCGATCGCAGCTTCGCCGTTCGAGACTCGAACGAACGTGGATCAATTGAACGCGCAGATACGGCGAAGTGAGAATGCACTTGTTGTATATATAACCTTCGGTAAGTTAACTACATTTGACCTCAATGCAATAATTAAGAACAATCAGTTCGCGAAAGAATGTGCTAAAGCTAGACGCGACGATCCTCTTTGCTCCTCGTCCCTGACAACAGATTTGCAATGATGAATTGCCATTTTTATCCCGTCCCGTTGTTCCATATCCGCCAATTGATTAGGAGCCTTTATGTATCAGCCTGTACTCTATCTGGGTCGATTCTTTGATCCTTGCTGTTCACATCGAGATCTCAAATGATCTGCCACACGGAAGTCATCGTCAGGTCATTCTTAACATTTTCGTTATCGCATATCTCGATCTGAAATCATTCACATCTTCATGTTAGGAACCACTGGCTCTGAATTTCTATCTAACTTGTTAGGGCTCTCAATTCAAACACTTGACGGCTGGGGAATTTGGGGTCCAGGGAATTTTGGAACTGGGCGAATTTGGGGCTAGGGAATTTGGGGACTATGGAATTTTGGAACTAGGGAATTTGAAACTAGTGGATTTTGGAACTAGGGAATTTTGGAACTGGTGAATTTTGAAACTAGGGAATTTCGAGACTAGGGAATTTTGGGACTAGGGAATTTGAGAACTAGGGAATTTTGGGGCTATGAAATTTTGGATCTAGGGAATTTTTGAACTAGGGAATTTCGGGACTAGGGGATTTGGGAACTGGGGAATTTCGGGACTAGGCAATTTGGGAATTAGGGAATTTCGGGACTAGGGGACTTGGAGCTATGGAATTTGAGAGTTAGGGAATGTAGGAATTGTGAAATTTGGGAACTAGGGAATTTCTATTACCCGCTGAAAGTCTCTATGACAGAAACATCTAATGACTCTTTGTAAACACCGAATGATAATTAAAGTGTTTGTACATTGTTTCTTGTTTTTTAGATACAGAAACGAGAGGAGAAAATTGAGTGACCAATAAAGATGGAGAACGCGAAGGAGGAGACGATAAACATGCAGCTGATCGGTTCCGAGAGTCCGTACAAGTACGTCTTATTCTACTTAATATAATATTCCGCGTGTAAAAAGCAACCGATTCGATTCGTTCAAAGTTCAATGAAGCTGAAATTGATACGTTCTGTACAAGTTTCATACGGCTAACTCTGTTCGCGATTGTTTGTTTGGGTAATTGACGATAATTCCCGTCGGAAGATGTAACAAAGAACGGGACGTTCCGAATATTCGACAAACAACAAGAAGTTGTCGGACGACGATTACATTTGCAAATTGATGCGGTTACAGGGTTAATAATGAAATCGCCGGAAGTGGTCTAAATGCATCGGAAGTCCCAATATCACCAACTGCAAACGTAGAAGACTACGACCCCCATAAACATCGAAATAGGCCAAATCCAACTTCGTAAGTATATTCCATCAATGTTTCTATTAATAATACGGGAAATTAAATCTTTATCTTCTGCGTCCCTAGATCTGTAAACTTTTCAATATTATAATTCTCATCGAAATATTTCAGTGTGTATGTATTTTTTACAGAAATGCAGAGACCCTGATACATTTACTAAAAGGAAGTCTGGGAACCGGGATTTTGGCAATGCCGAACGCATTCAGCAACAGTGGACTTGTTACCGGTGTGATAGCCACAGTGATCATAGGAGTGTTATGCACTTATTGCTTGCACGTACTAGTGAAAGCTCAGTACAGACTGTGTAAACGGTTAAGAGTTCCTATATTGAGTTATCCGTTGAGTATGAAGTACGCTCTCGAAGAAGGTCCTGCGTGTGTCAAATGGTTCGCGCCGTATGCACCGTAAGTATGATCGACCGTGCACATCTACACACGGACACATCCATATTTCTACACTTGTCATAATCATCGTCTATCTCGATTCATCGACGTAATCATTCTGTTTCGTCATTTTCTTGCTCATCGTTCGATTGTCGATGTTTATGCATTTACATTTTACCAATAGATCGTTGATAATGCCCATGTAATACACAACTTTATCGATTTTCGTAAATTATCTTCGAGGTTTCATACGTCATGAGACAGTAACGATACGTGATTTCGAGAATGTTCGTAAATGAAAATGTTTTGCGAAAATACGTATTTGTATAAACATCCACAATCTAATTATCAGAACTGATTAAACGTTGGTTCAAGTAATTTAATCGACACATTGATTTATTGTATTGTATTGGATTGTTGCGAATGAAGTGGAAGACTTATTTTGACAGTGTGCTGTTGATATTATATATAGTACCGGAAGTGTCCTTGATACAAAATTTGTTATTATTGAATATCAACAAAATATGTATGACAAATAAAATTGAAATGTGTAAGACTCGGATTTACAAAATTTGATTACAGTTTAGTAGAAGATGTCTGATCATGGTTGACCGTATCTACTTGAGTCACTCCACTGTAACTCCGAATAGATTCAAATTGGAGCTAAATTGTGAATGAAACTTATTAAAAAATTACTCGCTGTTGAAAGATAACAGTCTCCCTAATTTGTCTATACAGAATTTTAATTGACAATTGAAATTCGTGATAAAAAACATTGGTGATACCATGAAAGTAAAACGTTTAAAAAGACACACATAGAAGATAATAGGATATTGGTATTAGAAACAAACTTATTTACTAACACAACATTTCTGAAGCTACACTTTGAATTTCGTAGCATTTTCCATCTTTCATAGCACATTATTTCTTCGTTCAAAAATAATATAATTTCACGGACCGAAAGATTTCATTTTCCAAAACGCGAAGCACTTTTCTGCCCTTTATCGCTCGCGAACCTCGAATCAATTCACGCACACAAAGCACGCACAGATCATCCCCCCACAAAACTACTAAAACGGCTGAAGGCCATTCAATTGTAACATGAAAGTTGCTGTTATATTTGCAGAGGACTCGTAGACGGGTTCATGATAGCGTATCAATTGGGAATATGCTGCGTTTATATCGTATTTGTAGCGTCGAATATCAAGCAGGTAAATAGCCGAAGCGGGAATGATGAAAAAAACAAAAAAATCGATGACGCCGAAAACGGATAAAAACGGCGACGCGAGCTTTCTCTTGAGCGAATGACCGAACGAAAGAATCGAAAAAATAAAAATAAATAAATAAATAATAAAACGACATAAAGAAACAAGTGAAAGAAAATTAAAACAAAAAATTCTCTATGAATCAACGATCGGGGTGATTCGATCGAACTCACTGATATATCATTCTCTCTGTTCTGTTGGTGAACGCAGGTGGCAGACCAGTACTGGGAACCTTTGGATGTTAAAACACACATGCTCATTTTATTGCTACCGTTGATTTTGATCAATTACGTTAGGAACCTGAAGTTACTGGCGCCGTTCTCCACCCTCGCGAACATAATCACGTTCGTTGGCCTGGGTATGATCCTGTATTATATGTTCAAAGATTTGCCGTCGCTTAGCGAGAGAGAAATGTTTGGGACGCTCAGAAATTTCTCTCTTTATTTCGGGACGACGTTATTCGCTTTGGAGGCTGTCGGAGTGGTGAGTTACAACGATTTTAGTCTTACAAATTTAGGGAATATCAGGATCTAGAAATATCGGTAAGGTTATCGGAATTTAGGGATTTCGGGGTCTAGGAATTTTGGGATCTAGGGATTTCGGGGTCTAGGAATTTCGGGATCTAGGAATTTTAGGATCTAGGGATTTCGGGGTCTAGGCATTTCGGGATTTAGGAATTTTGGGATCTAGGGATTTCGGGGTCTAGGGATTTCGGGGTCTAGGGAATTTGGAGTCTAGGAATTTTGGGGTCTAGGAATTTTGGGGTCTAGGAATTTTGGGGTCTAGGAATTTTGGGGTCTAGGGATTTCGGGGTCTAGGCATTTCGGGGTCTAGGGATTTCGGGGTCTATGGAATTTGGGGTCTAAGGAATTTGGGGTCTAGGGATTTCGGGGTCTAGGGATTTCGGGGTCTATGGAATTTGGGGTCTAAGGAATTTGGGGTCTAGGAAATAGGATCTAGGGATTTCGGGTTCTTGGGATTTTGGGATATCGGGATTTTTTAATCTAGGGCTCTAGGGATATCGGGATATCGGGATCTTTGGATTATGAATCTACAGATATCAAGATTTGGAAATATTTGGATCCATGGAAATATTCGGAACTTGTGGATACAGAGATCTAGAAACCTAGAGATATACATATCATAAATTTACAAAGATCGAAGTTGTTTCTTAGTAGCTGTTATCCAGTTATTGAATTAAAAAGTTTGTCCGTGAATTTCCGTTCCGATAGATTTCTATCGAATAACGAGTATATCTGTAGAATAGAATTTTCTGTTGGTTGCAGAAACGAGCAATTTAGTACAATATTGAATATGAGATCATATCGGTTTTACGATTTTACCCGTGTACCCTGGATCGATCTATCATTTGGCCTCGTCGATCATTTCCCGTGACTGTTAGCGAAACGAGTAGCCTGCACGCTTAGAATAGATCAACAACGCCGCTGCGTCAGTTAATAAACAAATAAATGGCCACTTACTGGACAAGTTTGAGATTGCCGTGATCAGATCGTCAGTGCGTCGATGCAATCCATGCTATTATTTCGCAGCCGTTCTCATCCTCTTCAAGAAATCTCAGTGATTCTCAAGTGTCGTTTAATCCCTGGCTAAATGTTATCTCGCTGAAATTTATCGTTGATCTCTTGTCACAAGTTATGATCGATGAACATTCTGGCACCTGGTAGACTGATAACAAAATACACTTTAAGTCGAGAATAATATTTATTTTAATTAGATTAAAGACGTAGCAGTTTCGAAATGTTTTTCCAGAAGCAATTACATTTATTGCTAATAGACAATTTTTTACACTATATTTAAGTATTGATAGTATTAATAGGTATTATCAGTTATAATTAACAGGTTTCTTTTTTAATTCCAGATTATCGCGTTGGAGAACAACATGAAGACTCCACAGTATTTCGGAGGGTACTGTGGTGTTCTGAACATAGGAATGACGGTAATAGTGGTTCTTTACATTCTTATGGGGTTCTTCGGTTACGTAAAGTACGGAGACAAGGCTGGCGGCAGTATTACTTTCAATTTAAGCTCGAACGAAGTGTAAGTGATCTTCAATTGAACGTATCTCCGCTCGAATACATGGCAATTAAACGTTTATTCCATTTCAGGATGGCACAGAGCATCAGGATTATGTTTGCTATCGCGATCTTTATCACGCATGCGCTTCAAGGATACGTCCCTGTCGAAATTATATGGCACACGTATCTGGATCAGAAGATACAGAAACGAAAGATCTTCTGGGAATACGTGTGCAGGACAGTCATCACTTTAATCACGTGTAAATATATTAATTAATTGCAACTAAATTATTTGCTGTATCGAACTGTTCTGATATAACAATATTGTAAAGGTCGATAGGTCATGAGGGTTGTAACTCTTCAAGTATACAATTATGTACAATTATGTCCGTTCTTGCAGTGATTGATTACAAAAAATTTTTAATGAAATTTTTCTTTTTCAGTCACACTGGCCGTCGCTGTACCCAGATTGGGTCTCTTCATCTCCCTCTTCGGGGCACTCTGCCTCTCTGCCCTGGGCATCGCCTTCCCAGCGATCATCGAGATCTGCGTACTGTGGCCAGAGAGAGAATTTGGTCCATGCATGATCATGCTATTAAAGAACATTTGTCTGATAGTGTTTGGTCTGCTGGGTCTGGTGGTCGGCACTTACGTCAGCATCGTCGACATCGTTAACTCCTTCAAGTGAAGCTTACGTGCGATCTGGGAGGAACAATCGAAGGAAGATAAACGAAGAGAGAGGAGAGTAACAGGAGGAGGGAGAGGATGCTATATAAGGAACATGCCGCAGCTTCTCGTTTCAGTTTAGCTTAAACAGCGGCGATATACGAGACGTGCTCCCGAAATGATGCTTTCATGTTTTAATCAGCTTTTTCATCTTGATAGATCACGTTAATACATACGAGTCAAACATAGTGTCTGATTTGAAGAGACTTGTATCAAATCAAGTAGTGTCTGATGTGATCAAAGACTAGTGTATCAGATCAAACATAGTTTGATTTCATCAGACTAGTATCAAATATTAACATAATGTTCGATGAAACTGAAAATTCACTCCATACAGCACTTTCCATTTTTAATGAATTAACATTAAATATCTTCTGAATTATTAAATCTTGCCTTTAATGTTGCAACATTGATAATGATCTATCGGTGTGATAAAGTTTACTAAAACCTGAGAATATCATTTTGGGAGCTTTTCGTGTTAGGTAGACAAGCGTGCAGAGGGTCTTTTAGGGAAATTGCGAGCGGACTAGCATTCAGGTAATGCTTCTCTCGCGCCATTATCGCCATTAGCGCACCTTAAACAGAGTTTTTAGATGTATTGTTTAACTACGACCAGGAGTCGTGCAGTGTTGGGCACAAAATGACATTTTGATTGGATATGCATGTCGGTGGAAATCATGTAATTTCAACTTTGCATGTGGTTACTGATAAACAATGATATATGATGAATTTGATGAACCATTACATATGATGAACCTGATGAACCATTATATATGATGAATTTAATGAGTCATTATTATATGATGAACCCGATGAACAATTATATATGATGAATTTGATGAGCCATTATTATATGATGAACCTGATGAACAATTATACATGATGAACCTGATGAACCATTCTATATGATGAATCTGATGAACTATTATATATAATGAATTCAATGAACCATTGTATACAATGAACCAGACAAACCATTACATATGACAAATTTGATGAACCATTACATATGATGAACCTGATAATCCATTATACATTAATGATGAATTTGTTGACCCATGGTGAATCTGATATACTAGATGATCCATCATATATGAATTTATTGAGTTATTATATGTGATAAATCTAACGAATCATTATACCTGATGAGCACAAAAAGAAGTATGTACCATAGACGTAAGGCTAAGCACACATTTCCCTTTTGAATTAGGGACACGAGACATCCAACGTTGCCGAATTAAACTGTACTCACGCTACTTAAAATCGTTAATTAGGATTATACATACATAATTGAACACATACGGTGCCTATAATAATTTCTAGCTGCTCGTTAGTCGCACTGCCAAAGGAGCAATTCAGCAGAAACGAAAGACGAGTTCTCCTGAATGTCTCTTTTCATCTGAAAGTATTTTAAGCGAATAGAGCTAAGTAGATGATTTGTAAGAGTAAAGTGTTGTTAAGAAGGGGAATTTTCCTATTCGAAAGGGAAAATTTATAACTGCTAGATACTTGCAGAGAACACTTTAACACTTTGACTAATTTTTTTTATTTTTAAGTAGCATTGTAGCTGGATATTCGTAGAAATGAGCACTTTAACACTTTGTCATACCAGTTATGGTAATTGGTATCTTATTGATTATCGATATATGATCTTATGATAATTGTAACAATTTCTTTAACTGATATCTTTACAGTAATTATAATAATTAATATCTGTCGAAAAATGTAACATGAATAACAATGGCGTGATTCGAGTATGAAAAAGCCATTGAAGTGTTAAAGTGTTGAAAATATTCGAAGAACCACTGGCAAAAATATTTTGCTATTCGATTTCCATCCACGTGACTGGCTTCCGTCTGATCGTCAATCTTCCTCCAGTAATTTGATCAAACAATGAAAATTTTAACGTTACGAATTAAATGCCCAGCACTAGACACGGATCGCTGTACAAACAAAAGCCTGTGATCGAAGATTTTGTACAGGAACGAACAATATTGTTATCATCATTGAAAAAGTTTACTATATTACGTAAAAGAAGAAGGTCAAAGAACTGACCGGTCGCAGCAATAAGAAGAAAAAGAACGAAAAAAGCGTAGTTATGCCGTATTTTTTATTCGACAAGCTTGCGTACAACGATTCGCAGCAAGTAGAACAAAGTTGAAAATTTTTCACGCGAAAACAAGATGCATCAACATAAATCGCTACTTCTGTATCGTCACTGCCGGGAAATCGATCAAAATTATGTCGAATATAATCGTGGACTCGATCCAGCGAAAAAGATACGTCCTGTTTTTGTTTTTCGAGCTTGTACGATCGCACAATCATTCTTGTTTCTATTTTACGTTTAATGTACGATGTTCGTTGAAGAATATGATTTCTGCAGACGATATCGTTGAGCGACGTATATGTACGTCGTTGAAAGGTAAACTACCGATTGATTTAATGTTCAGCTACGATAGCATAGAGATCTTCCTTTGAAGAAATTAGTAATAAACGAAATTATTTATCAATTTCTAGCGAATGATCATGTTATTTTAATATACTGCGACGAAAGGGTTTCATCAAATTATCATTTCTTTTATCAAGGAAATCATGCTTGGTAGAACACACTAATATTGATTATTAAGGATGTTTTCTTTCTTTCTGTTTGTTATAATTAAAATGGTACCGTCTTAAATTAAACAGGTTATAATCCTTCGTAACTATGTGTTTAAGTGTTGTTCGTATATTGAAGGCTCGAATTGTGAAGGATAAATTGTTCGAAAATATGAGAATTTTATTTCAAGTTGAAACGAAGGAAAAATATCATTAGAGTTTAAAGAGAAGGAAAAGTCGAAAATCGTACTTACGGTTATCGATAGTTTAGGAAAAGAGAATGATTTATAAAATTAGATCCAAGGGAGAGTTTAATTAATTTTCTACCGCGTTATTTTATCCGTAAAACGATCAAGTTTTGTACATTTCTAAAGGATATCCTTTGACAAATGATCTGCGTTTTGTGTGTATATTTTCAAGTTCAAGAATTCGTTTTTGTTTTCTTTGGTCAGTGTATTTCTGATATACGATAATAAACCCTCTATTCTTACCTGCGGTGTCTGACTTATTTCGAGCTTTTCTCCTGGTATCAGAATTGTCTTTCTTTTCTCATTTTTATCTATTCAATTAGCTTATAAAATATATAAAATAGTTTTTGGTAAAGTTTCAAATTTTGATATTATCTGGATCAATGTTTTAATGAATTAATTTTGTTCTCTTCTCGTCTTGATTTTAATATAAAATTATTGTAATATTGATAATGGAAGAAAAGGATGAAAAATAGGGTGTTAGTCAATAATTCTGAAGTGTCGTTTCTTTTTTATACAATGTATTGTAATTTTTTCACTAATTCGTATGGTTCCTAGTTAATGATTCATCGAACCTAACAGATCACTTATTAGTTTCCTTGTAAATCATTCTTTCGCTGCAACAAATCGACATTGACCCTTTCTGAATTAATTTCGGTTGACTTGAAGAAAATTACATTTATAGACAAGGTTTCCTTAATTCTTTACAATAATAATAGCAATGATTACTACTTTTATGCTCAATTGACTCAAACACTTGGAAAATATTGTTCAGAGTTCAACAAATTTTAATATTTAAAAACGAATGGTATTCTATTTGATTCGATGGTATTCGATCAAGAAATTGAGACTTATCTCCAAAAGTTTTTGAGTCAATTTTAAGCGACCCTATAGAAATTTGTAGAAATGTATACAAATAGTTTATAGAAATGCGAATTTATAAAAGTGTTTGCAAGTAATTTATAGAAAGTATGCAAATTATATGATTATTAATTTGAGTATTAAATTCAATGAAATTGTTGCTCCTTTCTGAATTCAGAGAGGGTCAATGGCACAGCATAGTCACGTTTGTTTAACAACAATCTCTCGGGATAGAAATAAGGTACGTCGACGTTTAAATATAATATATGCATTTTTATAGGCGAAAACCGAGGGATACATCGTTTAATATTAAATCGAAACGCGATTACTCGTTTTACCATCTCAATTGTCCTCGCCACTCTTATTCTCTCTTGGTACCTCGAAAACCACCTTAAATTAAATAATTAGCACTGAGATAGCATCGTGCTGCGATACTATCGACATTCTGTCGTACAGCATTCTACCCTGAGTATTAAATAAATCGAACCAAAATAAAATAATATGATACAACAAAATAATCGAACATAAACTCAAATAAATAAAATATAATAACATACAAAATCAAACAAATAATATAACTGTACAAAAATTTGAATAAATAATATAAACGAATAACGAATACGTAATATTCGAAAACATAAAATAAATGAATAAAAATTCCAACAAGGAACGTAACAAATAATACACATATACAAAAACAATATCACAAAGAAATTAAATGATGGAATAAAATAATGTATGAAAGAAAATATAAAAAATTTCAAAAATGGAGAAAAAACGATGCTGTACGATGTTCTCTGCGTGTTTCACACTTGATGTCAGTCAGCTAGCCCTTTTGGATAACCGGTCGCAAACACCATGGAGAACAATATTTTCTCTCGAAGATTACGCATGATCACCACTGAAATAACTACTTTGCATCATGAACAGTTTGTCGATGGGGTTGTGAATTGCCGCGTGCAAACTTTGCGACAATGACGGTGCCTCGTGGGACGATGTACCATGGTGGGTGTGGGTGGCGCCCTGATGACTACCCTCTTGACCACCGCCACCCTCATTTTCGCCTATGTCGAAACCAGCTTCCGTTCCGTCCAACGATAAATCGCTGCTGCAGAAACTCTCCCCTGAATGACCCGGATACGCATCTGAAATATGCCAGTGTTCGTTAGAAAAAAATTTTGTTTACAATAAATATTTTAGGTACAATTTTTATTCAATTTTCTTAGTACTTCAATTCTTGATACCAATTTGTTTCTCAAATTTCCGAATTCTCAAGCTTCCAAGTTTTCAAATATCTATATTCTCAAATTTTTGAATTCACAAATCCCCAAATTCTCAAATCTAATTCACAATTTTCCAAATTCTCAAGTTCACATCTTCTTAAATTTCCAAATTCTCAAATGTTCACATCCTCACCCCCAATTTTCAAGTTTCCAAGTCCCTACTCGCCCAATTCTCAAATTTCCCAATTTCCATCCCAAAGTTCTCAAATTTCCAACTCCTCAATCCCCAATTCTCAAATCCCCAACATCTCATTCCTCAATTCTCGCATCTTCGAATCTCTACGCCTTCCATTTTCTGCTTCCCACATTAAAAATTGTACAAAATCATAAACCTCGAAATTATAAAATTACCGAGTATCGCCAAATCTCAAAATTCCAACGGAGAAAACTTACCGTCGGGCGAGTACGGGTTATTGGGGTTGAGCGGTTGGGTGGCTGAGGGGAAGCTAGAAGATTCCCCATCGCGCATGTTCATGGCGTTCAAGTAATGACCTGCGAACGAGATCAGACAATTGGCATTTTGCACCAAATGACGTTCCTCTAAGCCCCATTAACCAGTCTTCGCGAACAGTTACGTTACAACCAAAAACCACAAACATTCATTCAGACACAAACGTCACGCTGGTAACGCAAGACTTTATGAATCCGATAAAGCTCACACCTCAGAACGTGTGCAGCACTGACTAAAGATATGACAAGACTAAGTATGCCTTTGTTCTCGAGGGTACATGGTTTTGGGGTCCGAGAACCCTAGGTAAGTAGTAGAAAGCAGTAATATCGACAGCTCTATCTGTTTTACCCGTTTATCTTTTTCCAATACGTTTTACTGATTTGTCTTCTTTTTCCCGCAGGACGTTATAAAATATTAGATTGTTTCTAAGACACTCCTATATGGTTGACAGCATTTAATAGTATCTAATTACTAGTATAAATAACAATTTAAAGTGTGTTAAAATACTGGTACAGTATTTGATTTATACTAACAATAAGATAAAACAGATGGCGCTCGTTTCCAAGTAATAGATTCATATTCCTGCCAAAAGAAAGGCACGATTAGTCTTGTTGCATCTCTAGTCAGTGATGCACGATAAAGCCCATAAAATAATGCACGTATAACTTTGATCCTCGAAGTTGACTTAATCTCTTGAAACGTAGATAAAACGAAAGAATATCTTCAAGTTTATTGTGATCTCTTGGTGTTAATTAACGACTACAAATGAAAATTGAATGATGTACGTTAAATGACATTCCACGAGGATGTTTCGAGAAAAGGATAAAGTTCTTACTGTGATCACTGTGGGGACTTTCCGTTCGACGTTCTTCTTTCGGTTCCTTGTCAGATCCGGGCTCGGTTTTCGCTTTTCTTTGCAATTTCTTCATCTTTGCCCGCTGATTTTGGAACCAAACTTGCACCACGCGGACGCTGAGACCCGTGTCTTTTGCTAGGGCTTCTCGTACCTTTCGACAGGGTTTTGGGGAGACTTCGAAGGACGCCTTAAATTGACGTCTCTGGGCCGATGTCAGGATCGTGCGGGGTCTTTTAGGACCTCGACGACCGTCTCTGGGTCGATTCTCGTCCAATAAATCATCGTCTGCAAAATTATTTCCTTTAGAAGTCGAGTTACAGATGGATGGTGTGGTTTACTTAACCTCACAAAGTTAGAACCTTTCTTTAATAAAATATGATCACTACTTCAATACTAATTTTGAAGATGTACGTCTATTTTATCTTATTTATTTTCACCTATTTATTTTAATAAATAACTTTTTATTTTTTTAAGTTGAAAACCTTCATCACCCTTTCTGATGGGATTTCTTCAGTATATAGGATCAGTTTTCACTAGCTTGCAATAGTATTACTATTTCAAACTTGAACGAAATTGCATTGAAAACATAAAATAAATTAATCCGCCTTCGAGAAAGCATAACTAACAAACAAGAAGATTAGAAAATTTGTTGAAGAAACTATGACTAACAAACTGCTCTTTCATCCTCAAACGAATGATTTGAATATTCGCGCGTAAAATTAGAAGAAAATCGAAATCAAGTACAAAACCACCGATTGGCGTATCACTGTTTTGTTTTCCTTTCGTGTAAGTTTCGTCGAATTCATTCAAAGAATTTCGTTCGAATTTCTAATTACGCTTGGCTTAAGTTTAGTTACCTTGAAAAGAGACAGCCTCGATTCGAAATTCCTGCAGGTTTTTACTTTGGATGTCTTTAGATTGTAGCAGTACAACCTGCGAACAATGCAACAAGGTATGTACAAATACGTTTCTCGCACGTGCGTCGATTAATTTCATTTTCTTTTTTTGCTTTTATTACAACAATTATTTTCTCACACTGAACAGATCGCCAATCTCGATTTTATTTTATTATTCGAGCAGTTTGCTGTCAAAGTTTTCTCTTCGTTTCGACTTTTTTTATTTACACTGGAACGTGCATCGGCTGTATTTCCTGTATATTAAAAAGTACACTATTATATTTCACTTCTGGGGCATCCGAGGGTACCTAATTTTAGGCTATCTAATATCCGTTCTTCTAATTTACATTTCGCCAGTATAATTCTTACGAATCTAACTTTATCGATCTAAATTTATCGATGTTGTAAATTTCTAGATTTCCTTAATATCGATGTTTGATATTTTATCGATTTTGCTCTCGAAATTTACGACTCGACTGTTCACCATAAATCGTGCATTTTCTAACTGTTTTATAGTCTTAGTCATTCTGTGTGTAAATAGATACACAATTTCTATTTAAAAAAAGTAATTCACATTACACAAAGTTAAAAGCTACAAAAGCTAATGAAACAAATTAAAGAAATCGTATTGCGAAGCAAGTTCAATTAATAAATAAGTGTAGTTTCAAGGAAGAAGAATTTTAAATAAATTATTTATCAAACAAATCACCACATGAATATAAAAGTATCGCCATCTCTGAACGAGTTAACAAATTATCGAAAAATGACATATTTTTCAATATGGCGACCAGCCTACTACCAACGAAAGTCATTGCACAATAGTCTGCAATCAAACGAGAAAGAAAAGAAAAGAATAGAAACAGAGAACGAAGATGGATGTTCACCAACCTTGAGGACTGTTCAGGTACAACTCGTGCTCGTAGTCCCTTCTGCAAATCGGTTGTCCCTGACGCAGAAAATACTGTGTACCGGGTGGCAACGGTTGGCCGCACATACAACACGCGAAACACTCCACATGGAAAACCAAACCCGGTGTCCTGAGCACGAAATCCGAGCAACTGATCTTCTCCATGCACCGCGCGCACTTCACACCGAAGATCCTCTCGTAATCGGTCCTGCAGTAGAATTTCAGCTCGCGAATGAAGCAGGATTGAGTGAGAGGAGCCGCACAAGCGGCACACGACAAACACTCCTCGTGGTAGTTCCTTCCGGCGACCTGCATCACGTATTTGTCGGATATGGTGCGACCGCAACCGGCACAAATCGTCTCCAGGAGTCCAGACTCGGTCTTCACCGATACCGATGGCTCTGTAACCAACAATTCTTGCTTTATTTCAGAGATACTATTCTTATAGGGAATTTTCTTCGCTAGTTTGCAATATCGGAATGTACGATTGCAGGATATTCGGGATATCAGGACATTGGGATTTTGGAATTTTTTCATTTTGAAGGTTTGAGGTTTTGGAATATTGTGATTTAATGATTTTAAACATTTGAATGCGTGATTCTCTTAATTTTTTAGTTTTATAAACTTTTTAATCGTGCAATTTAAAAATGTTGAGATCCTAAAACGTTGATACTACAATGAACAATAATTTAATACATATCTATATCTTCAAGTCACGTAAGTATTTTTAATCATTATTTAAATTAAGAAAGTTTTAAAACTAATTTATGGAAGCAAGAAATATAAAATCAAACAATTATTAAAATAACAATCGTTAATTCTAAACGAATGAAGTGTAAATATATTCAACAGTGCCTTATAAAATATAGAAGATGAGAGTGGTTGTCATTGTTTATATGAATAAGTAATAATTTGTGCTTGTTATCGTACAACAGTGAAACGTGTAACACAGTCACCTATCTACCATGAAAAAAATAAATGTGCACAGAGTTATTTCGAATGATATAGCTGTCAGACTGAGAAATGTGATAGGTGTTCTGGTGCAAAGCAATATTGCGAGACCCATGAAATTTATTCCGTCGCTTATCGATTGTCGATAGCGATAGCGATAAAGGTACGCCATGATAGAACGCAATGCAATAAGTTTCTATTTACATGAATTCCGATAATTTATATAATTCTTTTTCGTTAACGAAGTACGTATTTCAAATATTCATTTTATATTGTACGTTTTACAATTGAATTTCGATTATTACAAATTTTTTAACGTTATATTGACTAACATTAACCACTCTCGGTTTCGTCGCCATTTTTATTTACATGTGTACACTTGAGAACAGGGTAAACTACTCTGGTGAAAATGGCCATATAAGGAGATAAAACGGTATAAATACCTGTGAGTAATTAATTTGTATGATTATTACATTTAAAATTTGAAATGTTATAGGTTTGCAATTTGGATATTTAGAAAATAGTGAATTGGGAAATTTAGGAATTTAACAATATTCGAGTTAACAATTTGGGACTGAGAATTTGGTAACTTTGAAAGTGGAAAATTTAGGGATATAGCAACTTCAGAAATCAGGGATTTGACAGTTTGGGAATTGTGGAAATTTACAAATTTAGAAATTGAAGAATTTATACTTTCCAAAATGGTCAGAGGCAAATAATGATTTCTCTTCCTACGTTAATAATATATTCTCCGAGTATTTATTAATTTATTGGACTTATCTGATAATCACTTATCACTCTAAAATGTACAGGACAATCTATCCTTGAACCTCGATCCTTCTAAAACTTCCAATACAACTGACCCACAGGTCAAAATATCAAATTTAACCCTTAACGTTCTGAAACCTTACCTGCGTTATTATTATCATTTGCAGGGCGAAACGGTATCGGTGGTGCAGCGGAGGCCATCGTCGTCGGCCCCGGCTCACCCTGTCTGCCAAGGCTACCTGGTAGCGGAGGGTAGAATTCCAACATGGTTTCTTGAAGCTTCTCAAAATCACCCACCACAATATCACTCGGTCCCGAAGAACCACCCCAACCGAAAAAACCACAAACTCGACCGTCTCGATCCACTCCCGCACCCTCTCGCACCCCTGTCTCTCCCGAATCACTGGCAGCCGATCAATCGATAAAAAAAAAGTCGCACCTTCTGTCCGACCAGCTCGTTCACGAAAATCACTCGAAGCGTCCTGAACGCGATGGAACCAGAATTGGCCCGCGACAACCCTCAACCCTCTCCAGTCCTCCGACGTGGTGATATGCCTCAAGAGAAGATCCTGTGCACACCGTTCGCCATCCTGACGGACTTCCAAACCTCTCCGGTGGGTAATTTCTCTTTAATTTGCATGTTTACGCTCGTTTCTACCCTTGTCTTTCAAATAGGGGTCGTTTCCGGCTAATGTTCGACACCTGGATGATTATTGTCGCGCCCGCGATACCTCGTGCGTGTCAACGGCCCGGACTCTCAAGCTTTTTTGACGACGGCCACAGCATCGACAGTGAAAATCATCCCCCTACCCCTGGCCGTCATCGTGCACCAACCCCTCCCGAAGGAGGGTGAGAATCTGGAGGCGGAGTGCTCGAGACAAGCGAGGGAAACCGTACGAGACGAATCATTGGTTCGCCTGGGTTCCGCCCTAATGTTTAAACCCTGGTGGAGGGGGGATGGAGGGGATGAGATGATGTCGTGGTGCTCAACTGGTTGCGCCTAGGGTCGCGGGGATCAATAATCCAGCGAACGCCGGCAGTGACGTATACAGATACGGACACTCGGGTTATTTCGAGACTTTTTCTGGTTTTTTAAGGATCTCTCGAGATCGAGGTTGAGGTATGGACAGGTACATGTCGGGCTGAGCTGGGGTAATTAACCCATTTGCTACCACGGTTCCCAAATGAGGATTTGAATATATTCTTTTTACCACTTGCTACAGGATTATGTTAAATGAAACGTGTGCGTTTGTGATCTTACATTTTAGTTTGCAAAATTGTTTTTGCTTTAATATTGTATGATTTATAAAAGTAGGTTTATTCAGGATTTTTGTGAATTGCATGTTTTGCGTTGAATTTGAAGGGTAATGTGTGACCAGAGTCAATTAGTGTTTTATGTATGATATAGGGATGTGATTCTTTGGGTTTTTATTAGTGCACTAGTTTAGACATATTCTCAAATTTGGAAGTAGATATTTTGGAATTTGGAGATTTGGAGATCCAAAAATTTAGAAATTTAAGAATTTGATAGCATATATAAGTCTTTGCAGTAATCTTTTTTCCAGTACACTAAAAGAAAATTGCTCGTATGAAGCTAATCAAGACTACGAATGGTTGAAAGACATATTGAATGCATCGATGTTTGCCGAATCATTGTTCATACAGAAATCATATTTGGCAAATAAAGAACCAGGGGTGTCTTTGTCTGTGTTCTTGAATCACAATCCCCTATGAAGTACTCCAAATCTGTAGGAAATCTGGTGTTCAATTCTACAATTTGCTTAACAATATCCAGGAAACTATCTGATGTATTTAAATTGCAAAAAACTGTAGTATAGTTTTATATTAGTGTATAGCAATGTAAGAGTATAACAGTATAGTAGAATAGTAATAAAGCAGTATACCAATACTGTAGTATAATAATGTACAATAGTATTGCAGTATAGCAGTACAGTAGTGTAGCAGTGTAGTTGGATTGCAGTAAAGTAGTATAGTAATGTAATAGTATAGCAGCATGGTGGTAGAATATTATAATAGTATGGTAATAAACTTGTATAGTAATATAATAATATAACAATTAACTAGTATAGCAATACAGTAGTATAAAATAGTATAGTAATATAGTAGTATGGTGGTACAATAGTACAGTAGTAAAGAATATTAGAATCGTGTTATACAGTATAACAATAGGATAATGGGATATAAAAATAGTAGGAAATCAGAATAGCAAAATAGTAGAAAGATCTACAATACTATAATACCAAAACGATACAATAATAAGAACAGCAAAATAATGAAATGCTTCTAGTTGCCATATGAAATATTTATAGATAAACCTTCACGTACATCGCATCTTCATTCACACAAACTATAAGAAATGAAAAGACGTTGATCGACCTGTTCGATGATTATCCGCAGGGACTTTGAACGTATCCGACAAATTTCAGGTTCCAAACACACCAGCCCCTTAAACGTATGCTCGGTGTCGTGGCCGATTTCGGCATCGTGGGGCCACCGTGTCCCCTTCGATACGCACGTGTTCGATCCCGAAAATACTTTGCATCACCATTACCGCCCAACTTGATGCCCCTTTGTGCGAAGGCTCCGAAGCCAGGGGCATAGCGGAGAGTTTCATAGTCAACTAGGCGTATCATCGAGGGCTCCCCCCGTGGTCCGTGCACCCACGAACAAAGACAAAGAGCACCGTATATAGGCTTTTATTTGACAAACATCGCCGCACAAAGGACTGCATTGTCGCGTATTTACGCGAACTGACAAACGGCCAAATACTCTCGATTCGCCTCGACTTTCCTCCGGTAAAATACACGAAGACGTCGCGTCTTGTCGCGATATTGCCTCGAGACGGCATCCATTTTCCCTCTGACGATCTTCTATGGCGGCGAAACGTGTTCCTCCTCTACGGAATTCTTTTGTCTACGCGTTTCAACGTTTTCTCCTCTTTTGTGCGTGCCTTTATCTGCATGCAATTCATTTTCTTTCTCCGCCGTCGCTGTTGTGTGCACGAAATTTCTTCACCTTTGCCAGATTATCTTTTTACGCATTCCCGTTTTTCTTTAACGCGCGTCTTTGCTTTTCTTTAACGCTTGTCTGTGCTTTTCTTTCACGGGTGTTTGAGAGGAAATTTTCTTTGACATTGCAGTGGCAGTAGAAGCAGACGCGTGTAGTCAGACAAGGCTGTCTGAAATTAGTTTGTAGACAGACGTCATGTTGTTTCAACTTTTAACTTCTCAACTGAACAGAACAAATACTTTAATTTCACAATAAAAATCAGGAGAACCTGAAAATTTAATAGAAAATTTTGGCAGTAAAAATAGAAAAAGAACCTGAAGACTTGATAGTAAAATTTTGTAGTAAAAATAGAAGAACTTAAAAGAAGAGTAAAATGTTGCAAGGTCACCTGGTCAAAGAGAGAATAGGATTACAACGAAATATACGAGCAACCCCGTAAGCCTAAAGTGGTCGATATCTAACACGGTCTTATCTCGGCATAATAGAAATTAGGGAAACCCGGTGACCCTCGCGATTTCATGGCGCATAAAGGCACAAAAGTCGGATGAAATATGGTTCCTTGCAGGTGCATCTACCCTATCCGGCTCCCGTTCGACGTATTGTCCGGGATATGTGACACTAACGCCATCCGTGTAATTATACCGATACGGTCCCGAACGTTGTTTCATGACAGAGGAGGGAGGAAGACTATCCCCCCTTTGTGGACCTCTAAACACCCTTTCGTCACGCTTCGAGGGGGTGTCTACACAGAATACGTGCTACGCTCTTTTAGACCCTCTAACTTATCTTTAATCTGTAGATCTAGATCAATCACAAATTATCTATTTGTAGGTACACACATTTTTTAACACTTGAGGTATCGGGAGTCTTTTATTTCAGTTTATTGTATTGCTCCTCGTCAGGAATATTAAATTAAACAGGAACTGAAATTATGAGTGATATGTTATTATACAATTTATTATGTATACTATAAAATCAGTGTAAATATTACAAAGTAGCATGATAGAAAAGAAAATTTTGTTATAATACTTTG
The DNA here is from genome assembly GCA_945859555.1 of Megachile ligniseca. NCBI lineage: Eukaryota > Metazoa > Arthropoda > Insecta > Hymenoptera > Megachilidae > Megachile > Megachile ligniseca. Next base: position 12,158,959 of record OX243778.1, read on the forward strand.
ACTTGAATTTTAAATTGAACTGTTTGAAATATTAAATTATGTAGCAAATAAGATTTGTTGTTTATTGTTATCGTGCCGTATTGACATGAAATAAGTAGTAAAAGAGAACAAAAGAGATCGAAGAATTCTTTTTTTTCGAATTGTCTGCACGTGGTTCCCTGCGCACCCTTTCGTCACGCACAAAGGGGTGTCTCTGCATCATAATACGCATCGAAGATTCTTGGGCCCAGTTGCGGCATTGAGATTCACGGGAGGGTGGTTCGCATTTAAAATTACCGTCATTGATTATAAATTATGCAACTTAGCCAACGATACGACTCGATTAAGGGGGCGTCGACTGGTCTTCTTTTCTTCTCTAGCTGATGTCGAGACTGGTAAGCGTCTGACATCGTTCGATGACATAAAAGGATCACAAAGTGACACTTATGATACATCAGTTTAAAGCTAAAGGTTTATTGAAAATAACTCTAGAAATGTTTTATTAGTAACTTTAATACAAAATGGTTGATTGTCATTTACAGTAAATAATGATCAATTTTGAGTCATGTACAGCCTGACTTGACTTGATCACGTAAAAGTGACACAAAATGGCACTTATGATATGTCAATTTAAAGCTTGAAGCTTCACAAAAGTAGCTGTATAAACATTTTATCGATATTCCTAACATAAAGTGACCGGTCCTTGATTTTATCAAATAGTTACCAATTTTGACCCACATAAAGTTCAACCTCAATTCCATGACATAAAAGTATAACAAAATGGCGCTTGCAATACACCAATACAAAGCTTGAAGCTTCACAAAAACAGCTACATAAACATTCCATCGATATTCCTAACAAAAAGTGACTGGTTCCTGATTCCATCAAACAGTTAATTTTGAACCACATAAAATTCGATCTCAAGTCGATGACATAAAAGTATAACAAAATGGCGCACACGATATATTGAAATAACGGTAAAAGTTGAAAATAATCGACGTCATATGGGTCTGATAAAAATTTGCAAAAGGATCGACGTATCCCGGTTGTGCGATGTTGGGTAGCAGGGCAGCTGCACCCACCAGGACGTCCAGGGTACGTGACGTCCCGGCGCTCCCGTTTCGCGTATGGGCGCCGCGGCGCATTCCTGACAAAGTAGTCATCACGCATTCCTGGGACGCAATCGTGAGCCTCCACCCTCGTTAACGAAAGATGGATTCGTGCGCGCCAGCCTGAAGAGGACGCGTTATTACATTTTATCTGGGGCCAACGCGAGGAATGCTGCTAAGATCTAGGAAGGGTGAAACAAGCTTCAAGGACACGTGCCTTTAAAACAGGATCACTCGATCGGAAATAAACACTTCTCGCTTTTAAACGCGAATCTCCTTTGATACATTATTATCATTTTCGAATACGGATAACTCAAAACTGGGTAGTTAATAATTAAATGTAAACTGGATTCGCAGTTTCAAAGGGGAGTTTGTCACTGTAGATAATTTTAAGGATACCGAAAGTGTTTTAAAATTTTATGATATTTTTCATTTGGCTCAAACTTTGTATGTGAAAGTAATTGTGAAAGTTAAATGAAACTTTGTACGCTTTGAAAGTAAAAGTTACTCGTAATTTTGTATTTCGTAAATTTGTATTTACTAGTTTTTCCTTGTCGGAATAAATTAAAGAATTCTTTCGCGTACAAGATAGATCGTTCTTGCATCAAGTACATAGCCGGCCCTGGCTATGGGGTGGGTGTATGGGGGTTCGGTTGTTTGCCGAGTGGCTATATTGTAAGGCCGTCTGCTATCGAAACGTCGACTCCACGAGATGTCCCTCGATTTTTGTTTACTTTTTTAGAGGGCTTTTTTGCTCGTCCACGGGCAAAGAGAGATGGGGTAAACTCGTAAGAACGAATTAGTTGTTTAATGGTGGAAGGCGTGAAACGTTTTGTGGTGGATGTCTTAATCACGGTTTAAACGGTGGCTGCGAAATAAAATTATCAGCGCAATGATTTTAACATTCGAAATTTGAGAAATTGAAGTTAAAATTGTATCATAAATTATGTTGCAATAATTTGAAGACTTAAGATGTCAAAGTTGTGTGATAAATCATCAATGTAATAATTTGTATTGCATTTAATCTATAAATTAAACTATTAGAACTTTCAATATAATAAATATAAGTGGTCAAAGTTGAAATAATAAAATTCCTAGCAAGGTATGCATAGCGTCAATTAACCCGAACAAATTCATGCAGAATTTAGCTGCGGAACAAAGAACACCGACGTCCAATGAATAATAAAAAGAAAAACTAGGATCTAAATATTCATATTCCGTAAGAACGCATTCTCTTTGCCATTCAAATACTGTTCTTTCACCTCCGTTCTTTCTGTCGCAGATTTCACCCGAAATACGTAACTTATTCATCACAACCTGTTCACTTCTTAACACTTGCCTCATCTATTTAATCGTTTTAAAGCAAATGGCGATGTAAAATAATTAGCTAATAATTACAACGTATGTAGGAAGCAATTTTGAGACGTGTATAGGCTCCATTTGATGACATAAAAGTATCACAAAATGGCGCTTATGGTACATCAAGTTAAAGCTGAAGGTTTACAGAAAATGACTGTGTAAACGTTTTATTAGAATCGCAAGTATAAAATGGCTGACTGTCATTTATAGTAGATGAGGACAAATTTTGAGATGTGTAAAGACTGACTCCATTTGATGACAGAAAAGTATCACAAAATGGCGCTTATGGCGCATGGATTTAAAGTTGAAGGTTTATAAAAAATAACTGTGTAAAAGATTTATTAGAATCTCAAATATAAAATAGCTGACTATTATGTACAGTGTATGACACATAAGTGACACATGTATATCAATTATGTTTATACATAGACACATATTACTTATACATGGACACGTGTACATCACAACTATGTTTATACATAGTGAATGTCATCACCTGTATCAAATGTACAACACTACAGATTTAGATAAAAAAAAAAAATTATTACCATATGAAATTATGACTCACCGTTCCTAAAAGAGTTAAAATAACAGTAACAATAATCGTACTAGTCGTACAGGGGTGCCAAATCCTATAGTACGCCCCTGCCATAAAGCAGCCCTCCCGCTGCTACATTTCTCCATGGTATCTTCCCTTTGTTTCTCCCGCGATTTTGATTCCCTTTCTGTTTTCACGTCGGTCGACTTCCGGCGAAAAATAGCCGGCGATAAAGGAAGGTGAGCGTTAGATCGCGATTAACAGCGAATTCAGGACTTCAAAGAGCGATTTTCCGCTCGCTTGAACCGAGCGGACACGCGCCAACACGTGGCACTCGTGCGACCTTACACGATTGCCAGCTACCGGTCACAGGAACAACTTGTCGACGTCACGGGACACCGATCTCCCGATGCATCTTTTTAGATCACCGATCTGAAAAAAGGGATCGATCAGGAGGGGCTCCGTTACGGTTAATCGTTCGCGATCATCTCTTCGAGAGGTTTTTCACGCGTGCCGCTGAAAGGGCTACTTTTTGATCCTGGAGGGTGGGTTGTTGCATGAACTTCGGCGAGGCGGATGAGTTTTGGTGAAATGATTGACAGAAAGACAGAGAATTGATATGCAATATTTTCTATATTATATAGTACCTTCTATTTTGTATATAGCCGGAAGTAAGAATTTATAGATTATTATATTTGGACGTATTATAAGTTGACGTCGAATTTTGGAATTTTGTTATTTTAGAAATTTGGGAATTTAGAATTTGGGAAATTAGGAATTTGGGAAATTAGGAATTTGGGAAATTAAGAATGTGGGAAATTAAGAATGTGGGAAATTAGGAATTTGGAAATTTAGAAATTTGGGAAATTAGTAATTTGGTAATTTAGAATTTGGGAAATTAGGAATTTGGGAATTTAGTAATTTGGGAAATTATAAATTTGGGAAATTAGGAATTTGGGAAATTAGAAATTTGGGAAATTTAGGAATTTGAAAGTTCTGAAATTAGGAATCCTACAATTTCAATCTTTCTAAATAATACTATTATCCAAACGTTTAAAAATACATAAATATAACTATTTAGAAACACAGAAATTATTTACAATATAACTACATAATAATAATACATTTCCCAAAACCTAAACTACACACATACCATAAATCGCCCTTAAAACGACAGTACCAAATTTTATGGTCGACCATGAATTTAATTGTCACTCCCGAACAGAAATGTCAACTGTTCCCGAAATTCGTGTGTTTGTCGAAAGCACGGTTCCCAGGTTCGAACGATTTCTACCCTTGTTTTCGGAACGAGTCGCACGAGCAATTTCGAAAAGCCGGACACTTTTGCAAATAGTTGCTCTCGTTTGCGAAACCTATGAAGATTTCATGGCGATCGTTCTTCCTATTCAATGACCATGGACCCCTGTGTGTATCGTATTGACAGAGGTCACGTGTCGTTGGCTCATCACGTGCGCTCCTACGCCCATGGGAAACTTATTCTTAATAGAATGCACCGAACGATTCTGCGAAAGTCACACCTCTTGCAAAAGCATATGTGCTTTTGTTCTTCTTAAATTCGTATTTAAAGTGGCGCTGATTTAAGAGTTATGTCTGCAAGAGTTGAATAGAAAGAGGTTAGGTTAGGATAGGTTAGGTTACGTTAGGTTACGAAACTGGGATTTCAAATTTTGGAGTATTACAATACGTTTAGAATTTAGAATTTTGGGATTTTTCAGAGGTTGTTATTGTCTTTAGAATTTACGAACTTAATAATTTCAATATTTTGGGGGTTAAGAATGTTGAGACTTTCGAAGTTTTGCATTTTATCACAATTTTAGGATTTTAGGAGTTTACAACATTGGTACTTTGAAACTTTAGAATTTTGGGACTTCAGAGTTTCATGACTTTACCATTTTTTAATTTTACGTTCATACTTTTGAATTTTCTGAAACTCCGTAACTTAAAAATTTTAATCCTTTGCACCTGAAGATTTATTTTACCATATAAAATGTCCCTTCAGAGAGAACAACCGAGTGCGAAGGATTAGAATTTTACGATATTGATACTTTACAGGTTTACTGGAATGTTGATATTTGATATGTTGATCCCATTTCCAATACCATGGTTTTGGTCCAACGGGGCTGATGACCACAGTAGTCAACGCCCATAATTCTAAACAACCAACTCGTCGTCCAACAATACATTTGCTTATGTAAAGAAATATTAGTTTAACTATAACGGTCTATAACAATGTCAAGCATAGAACGAAATGAGGAAGAAACTTGAAAGACGTCCCAATAATTGATGCAATGAAAAATTGATTGTCAATAACAAAATTTCGTGTATAACAAAATCAAGCACAGATGTGAACGAAAGCATTTGAACGAAGCGAGAAAGCTCCTTGAAAGACGTCCGAATCCATAGGGACCTTGGTTGGTGTGTGAAAATCAAATATCGAGAAGGGCCTTCGGGCAAGGAAGGAACTTTATTCATAAATCGTAGAACCGGTGAATGGAGGCGGTGTTTGCCGTGCCAGATATTAACTGTATCTATGCAGTGCCCACTGGGCTCAGGATATTATGACCGTTCTCGGGGCATAATTAGTAATCCCTGGCACGTGACGCACACGTGACTGCGGCTCGTACGAGCTACACCTTCGACCAGAAGGGTGGTTTTGCTGGTAGCTGGACCCGCCATACGGGATCATCGCCAAATAGGAGACTCCGGGTCGCGTGCATGCTTAAATAGTCTTGCTTCGTCCAAATATATATCGAACGTTTCATTCAATTATACTTGTCATCGTTTCATTCTCTTTCATTCGATGAAATCTGATACTATTCTTTTAAATTTCAAGTTTGGTTACTTTTATAGATCTGGAAGTTTAGAAATTTACGAATTATAGACAAATGTTACAGACATATGTTATAGACAAATGTTATAGACATATGTTATAGACAAATGTTATAGACAAATGTTATAGACAAATGTTATAGACAAATGTTATAGACAAATGTTATAGACAAATGTTATAGACAAATGTTATAGGCCAATGTTATAGACAAATGTTATAGACAAATGTTATAGACAAATATTATAGACAAGTGTTATAGACAAGTGTTATAGACAAATTTTATAGACAAATGTTATAGACAAATATTATAGACAAATGTTATAGACAAATATTATAGACAAGTGTTATAGACAAATGTTATAGGCCAATGTTATAGACAAATGTTATAGACAAATGTTATAGACAAATGTTATAGACAAATGTTATAGGCCAATGTTATAGACAAATGTTATATACAAATATTATAGACAAATATTATAGACAAATGTTATAGACAAATGTTATAGACAAGTGTTATAGACAAATGTTATAGACAAATATTATAGACAGATGTTATAGACAAAAATTATAGACAAATGTTATAGACAAATATTATAGACAAATGAAGTTCCAAAATTAATTCCGAATTGCAAAATCAAAAGATTGTAAAATTTGAAAGTTTGAAAGATACCAGAAACAAAATTTGTTATTTCGCGGAAGCGTTTGCTGAACAGATATCGAATATCAGGGCAGAAATCAATTTTTCATGGGATCATATTGTATCTGGAACGTGACGATGAAATGTTGCATCGATGAAATGAAAAACAATTGAAATAACGGCAAACCATGTAGCTTCTGATTGTTTGCATCGCACCCGTCGTACCGGATATGAATCGGCCGTGTGCTCATGTGATTTTGGCAAAGAACAATATTTATACGTAGCTATCTCGACTGTTTGATCGGTTGCCTTTGAAAATACGGATTGCCCTACCCTCTGATTTTGTTCAACTTCTAAAACTTCTCAAGTATAGCAAAGTCACAAAAATAGTGTAAGTAAAAAATTCCAAAGCCTCGAGGTTTATAAATTTTAAAGTCCCAAGATGGCAGAGTTCGACCATTTTGAAACTCGAAAGTGCCTGACGTACAAAATTGAAGATTTATGCAAACTCAAAGTGCCAAAGTACCAAAATGATATAACTAGCAAATTTCAAAACCTGCAGGTTCAAAAATTTCACAGTTCCAAGATGACAGAGTTGAAAAATGAAAAAATTCAGAACTTGACTCACAGAATTGAAGAATTATAAAACCTGAAGTTTCAACGTCCCAAAATTGTATGAGTAAAAAATTCCAAAGCCCCGAGGTTAAAAAATTGCAAAGTTCCAAGATGGCAGAGTTCAACAACCCTCCCTGACTCAGTAAATTGAAGAATTATACAAACTCGAAGTCCCAAAAATATGCAACTACCAAATTCCAAAGGCCCACAATTAAAAACTTTCACGCTTCCAATACACCAAAGTTAAAAAACTCAAAAATTCGTAAAGGGGTTGTAAAGGACAAATCCCCAAGAGTCAAACTCCCCAATCAAAATCCATAATCGAGAAAATATATTCCGCTTAAAAACCACCCTTCGAGAATTCGTTAAAAAAAGAGAAATTCTGTGCAGGATTTCGTAAGGGATAAATCGACAGCACCCCAACGAAACATTGGGTGAGGAGAATCAACAGGCTTCGAAAAGGACCTCGAGCAAATTGCGAACGATTCCTGTATTCTCAAGAGACGTTTGTTTCGTCGGCCAGCGAAGGCCGAATTTTTACGAGCGGCATCCAACAACACGAATTTCTTGCCGCGGAAATATTCCCACCGAGCTTTTCACTTGCAACCGAGGGGTTGCAAACGGTCATTAATTATTTATGTGCGGTAAGACGTAACGATCGTGACGCGTGTCGAGGCTTTTACTCCGACAACCTTCTGTCCGAAGGTCTACGCTTTTACACCTACCGAACCGCCCTTACGAATATCCTCGACGACTTTATTATATCGCCGGATCGTTCGCACCCTTAACGAACTCCATTTTTAACAAATTTACGTCGTACACCATTCTTACGGTATTTAGAGAAGAATTCAGTGAGGTGAAACACTGTTTTCTATATGTGCGATTCATTTCTTTGGGGTTGCTATTTTAATGTGTATTCAAATTTGAAAATTTTATTTGAGAACATAAGAGTTTTTAGTTGTGTATAATTCTTGTAACATGAGATTTTATGCATATATGTAATTTTCGAAACATAAGATTTCGTACGTATATGTATACATATGCATGGATACATACATATGCGTATGTGTGTATGTATACATATGCATGCATGTGTATGTGTATATGTATACGTATGTGTGTATGTATGCATGCATTCTATATACTATACATACAATATGTATGTATGTTTAGACATATTGTACATGTATACATATATGTACGTATGTACAATAATGTACATGTATCTATTTGTTAAACATATACATGTGTAATAAGTGTATAATAAAATATCTTTAAAATAGAAAATAGAGTGTAAACACTGTTCAATGTCCTGTTAACACGATCGAACAGGTTGTTTCGTCGTATTCGATTTAATTAACACCGTGGCAATCCCATATCTCGTATTTACAGGTACCGTACACGATAACGATGTGTGGACAGCTTTCTGTTCTCAGGAGATGAAAAACCCTGACGATTACTTGTTATCATTCTCAAAACATTAACATATGCTTTGTACTCGAAGGATTAACAAAATCAAATTCTCTCGACCTTATTCAGTTTCCCGCCATTTTGTCGGATATTCGATGTTACAAATATTGTACATTAAATTTTAGAATTGTACTTATGGACTGTTGTATTTGTGAATATTTTGTATGTTATATTTTAGTACTGTATTTATGAATTATTATATATATGAATATATTGCATTCACGAACTCTTGTTCTAATGAATTGTTACTTATGAACTGTTGTACTTATGAATGTACTTATGAAAACATCAACATCTTTAAACCATCAGAAATTACAGCAGCAAGACTGCAACAAAATTAAAATAGTAAGCTTCCAAAAATTAAAAGCCCCAAAATGATCAACCCTGACTAAAAATGACCAGTCCAACATCCCACCCAAAAAATGCCAAAATTACCCAGATTTCTGACATAAACCAGTTACAAATCCACTGTTAATAAACGCAGGGAGTATCATGTGAGAGAAAAATGGTTGTTTGTTTAAGAGAATCCAGGAGGAACCGTATAAAAAATGGCGGAGTACGGTCTCTGCGTATCGAGCAACTCTATCCCGGTACAAGGGATCAACATGAGCTTAACGGCAGGCGCCAATATACCTAGCTAGGGGTAGCCACCCCTCACCCCCGCATACCAACCAACCCGTCAAGCTGTGGTATTAAACGGGGCATGCGTGAGGTCCACGGTGGTTGGTCACGTGTACGTTTCCAACCACCCTTGTTCTCCACCCTCTAACCGGCTGTACGCGTACATTCTTACGATTTTCAAGGAAGTGTTGCCTTGCCGAACATTAACGGGACAATTAAATTAACGAACAACATGGGAATATCGTGAAATCTTGATGAAGAACGGGGGATAAGGTCGGGGGATAATAACGACGCTGATACGGATAAGTTCATCGGGGTGAAATGCAATTTTTGTTAGATATTTTTCCTTTGTTTTCATTAAATTATGGGGAGTAATTAAATTAAATGTTTATGATTTGTGTTTCTAAATTCCCAAATCTCCAAATTCCAAATACACTGTGATAATTTATTCTGCATCAAAGAAAATGAAAGAAAATTAAATTATAGAATACTACTACAAGAACAATTATTAGAACAGCAATAATAAATGAATAATAATAAGATTAGCAATAATAGTGATAGTAATAATAATAATAGTAAACGTTGAACGATATGTAAAAAAGGATCATAAATTTTCGTACGAACCGTATTAAATAGATTCTGAATTTAGAAATTTTCCTTCCGATCGAATCGTGAATATTCTACAGCGAATTCGCGGGTAATATTGAAATCGAGATAATAAAAAATTCCTTTGGGTAGCAGACGATCTATTTGCAATCCTTTCGAGAAACGAATCAATCCGTAGGAGCGATATCTGGAACGATTAATTCCTCACTTGCAGGGAAGCTCCACCTTTTTTTTTCTCCTTTCTACCCCCTTCGTCGTTTCCCGCCGGAATTCCTGCTTTTCGAAACGTTCCCTTTCTCAATTAATATTTCGTGTTTAATATCGCGAGTATTTTTATTGCAACCCGTTCACACATGCATTCCTCGTATTCTTTTTTTCTTCGTAGTACCAATAAATTTTCACTGGTAATATTCGAATGTATTTGACAAATAATATTTTTAAAACGAGCAATCTTATGCATATTTTACTTTAGAAATTAAGAATATTCTATTTTGAAACCGAGAAATATTTTATATATTTAATTTTAGAAATAAATCGACGTTGATTAAAGAGGAAATAATTGTATTTTAACAAACGTGTTCGAGATTTTGATAAATCTTTCGGGTTTTAATTTTGAGGAGGGAGTAAATAGGTCGAATAAACTGCAAGACGTATCTTAGTTATTTAGAACACGAGACGTGGTGCGATGTTTAAGGGGAGATGTTTCTTTCATCCCTTGTATTCTGTAAGATTTAATTAAAAATCGAGGGTACTGACGCACAAGGGACACCTTGCGTTCTTCAGATCCGTTATTTCGAATTTCAACAGTTACTTGAAGCGTGTTAAATTCGGGTATCGTGGATATTTAATATGTATTTAAAGCTACATGGAAACAACGATCGAGTTGTTGCGATATAATAAAATGGAAACTAACCTCTACTGTCCGATTCGATTATAAATATAGTCAATTAATAATGAGTTAATTGTTGAATTATTTATATACATCTTCAATTTTTTAGTGAAATTACCTCGATTCGTATGAACATTCATAGCGAAAGTACTTCAATTTATATGAACATCATTTTGTATCCTCCGCCATTTTGATTTAAAATACTTTTCAAACGAAATTTATTAACATTCATTTCCTTCAATTCAATCATAAAGACAGTAAATCAAAAAGTGTTAAATTAAACGATTTTACCTGTGTCTACTTTTAAATACATTAATGTATACGTACATTTTTATACATTTTGACAGTTGTATCATTTAAAAGAATTTTTAAAATGAAAGCGTGTAGCCGAAGAAGGAAAAATACAGAGAGGGATTTCAGTCTCTTTCGATATCTGGCCTCTAGCACATGCTGTAGCATTGTATAAAGCGCAAGCCTCGTCCTGTAGTAGGATCCTCCCTGCTCGCCTCCTCGCCGCACTATTGACGGGAGTTTTAATAAAAGTACCCCCACCAGGAAAGCTAAACGTCGCAGTGGAAGGACCCGGTGAACGTGGAGCCAAGAAGATATTGGGTAAAGCAAAGATCGTAAGGACACTTACAGACATCAGGCCCGACGAAATTTCGGAGGAGATTGAGACCACCGTCGTACACTCGACCACCACCACCACATTCGAACCAACCAGAAACGTAATCGTAATTCTCTGGCTAAAGATTACGTTCGAACTTCATGGCGATGGAAATACTTTTATGTTCTTCTCATGACGTTCTTCAGCTCGACTTATTTTGTCATTTAGAACGTGCATACTGTTTTAGCGGTGCACTTTCAGATATTTACTAGGTTCTATATTTATGCGCTTTCAAATTTATCAGTTTATATGTTGACGAGTTTACAAGTTGACAGGTTGGCGAGCTGACAAATTGTCAAGTTGATAAGTTAACAAGTTGACAAGTTAATTCAGTAGCATAGAAGTGAACAAGTCAACAGCTTAACAAGTCAGCTGATCGACAAGTTTAGTAGTATACAAGTTGTCAAATTTCCAAATTTATAAATCTTCACATCTCCAGATTTTCAATTTCCGAAATTTATAAAACCTCCAGGAAATATCCAACTTTTCGAACCATAAACTTCCTCAGGTTTCGAAATTGTCATATTTACCAACTTCAAAGCTGTACGAATTCGCAGAATTCCGCAATCACCAACTCCTCTGTTTCCTAAAACGAGTAATAAAGTTGAATAATAAAGTTTTGTTTCTGGATCGATTATTAGAAAGTCGATCCATTGAAAGTCAACACGCGGATTTAGAAGGTTTCGAGCGATCATCGAAAATGAATCAGTCGATCCTCGAATAGTCTGTTGAGCCACGCTCTAATGCCGAGTAATATAAGGTGGCGAATCACCCTTTGAATACACTGCCGACTATTATGACGCATCGTCGATCCCATAGAAAGACGAGTCCTGTTCCCGTGGATCCTATACAATACCCATGGTGCACTTTCTCGCACGAACGATCTACCGTTTCTACCATTCAGATCTGGAAAGCCTCTGTGTTTGACCACAAACTGTTTTAATCCCTCTGTTACTTCTATTTGCGTTCCCAAATCGTTGAGCAATATGCGCTCGCTCGTGATCTAATGTCGAACCACTTCAGCCGCCATTTCAGCCGGATACGTTGATCCCGATATATCTTCGATTGTTGCTCGCTCGAAACAAAATCTCGTAAATTTTCGTAATTTGAAAAATATAAGTACCTTGTACTTGTCAATCGTTTATAACGAAAGTGAGACAAGTTCATTTTTTATAAAAATTTAACTTCTTACATTTTTCAACTGCTTGAAACACGATAACCTAAAATAAGTGTAGGAAAGTAAATTCTTTTTAAGTGTTGTTAACGCTTTATGAATATCAGTACGTAATATATATGGTGTATGTATAGTGTTGTACATGATATAGCTACCTGACGAATTGTGATTTTATTAACATTGGATTAATAGGTTAGCTATTGGAAATTAATTGGAGCCTCGTAAATGATGTCCATTTGCAAGTTGAACATTTTCCGAAAGGGAAATTTGACAGGGGTGATCAGACATCGACTAGAGATCGTCCGACAGTATCTACGAGTCAATAAATCAACTGCTTTCGGTTGTTTAAAAGTTCACGGTTGAAAAGTATCGGTGTGGACACAGCTGACATGCTTTGCCGATCACCCTCCGCTAGATTTGACACGCTATTAGCTACGAAGTTCACGTGTTTGCTTAACTATCGATTAACCGTGCCGTTTCTCTGTGATCCTAGGACTAATCACAGGTGTTTCGATTTCTTCTTTTTTCCCTGCGACAGGTTTATGGGGACCCCTTTCTGCCGGAATTCGTTCCTCGATAGCGAGCGATCGTTCGATTAATTGTTTAGATAAATCGTGTTTTACACGATACGTATCCCCATCGTTACAGGTTGTTCCTATATATTTCAATTATCATTTCAAAAATCGACTACTATCTTCTGTAGACGATTCTGTTTGGGTGCATATACATATATGCATAAAGGATTAATCCTTATAAAAATTTATAAAATTCATGCAGGTTGATATTAAACCAGGCAGATTAACTTTTCTTATGTTCATTTTCCACACACAAGGTACACGCGATACAACGCGCTTTCAGTATTGACATGAAGTTGACCATTCTTTTTAACAAAAATACCAACCCAAAACTAAACTTATTTATTTTTATTGCCAACCTAACGAAAATGTAACGTGGACGATCAGAATTCTACATAATATAACAAGGTAGATATTTATTTCAAGAATAGATTTTCAAAGATGTTCAATTTCGTTTCAAAAGTTATCTGTTAAATTATGTCGATGATTAAACGACAATTGAATGAAAATCAAGCACGTGGCAGACGCAGATAAGGGTTAAAAATTGAACAAAATTAGTTGTTGAATAATTTCGAACGATTCGAAAATTTTTTCCGATAGATATTTCATTCGAAGAGACGTTTGAGAACCACCGTGAAATATTTGCAGGGCGCATGTCAGTGGTGCCGGGGGTGGAATATTAAAGGTTTCGAGGGCGGAGCCGCGGACGTGTCTCATGGCTACGATCTGCTGTTCCCTCTTTCGTCGTACCTCGAACGATAACCTTTAACCTTATCATCTAGCATGGCCATTAAGTTCGACTGAACTTTGGGATGCAGGTAAAGTTCATTCGGTTCGAATGTTCTGTGAAAGTCTCGCGTTTCTATTTACATTATCGTTCTATCAGTGTCAGGACAATAGGTAAGTTTAAAGAACTACAACGTACTGTATACATTTTGTTGATCATTGTAAATTATTCGATTGTATTCAATATTTTTTTTTTACTGTGAGTCACGAAAATTGTAATATACGTTATATACGTATTTGTCCGGAAAGTCAACGACGCACGGTATTTCAACCTCGAACTTTGGAACTTAAGATTCTCAATTTCTGTTTAATTGTAGTGGCGATGTCGGAATTAATGAAATTAGAAAGATCTCAATTCTATGCAGTTTAATTCGAACGTGGTTCAATTCGACGACATTCAATTTGACATGGTTTAATTTCGGCACGATTCAATTCCACGTGATTCGATTTCGACGCATTTCAATTCCATATTATTTAATTTCGGCACGATTCAATTCCACGTGATCCAATTTCAACGCGAATCATTTCCAAACTGCAATTACTATTCTAGAAGAGCAAGCACAGTTGTAGATAGTGCTAATTAAATAAAATTCTTGATCAATAGTAATACGTTGAAAAAAGTAACATGTTATATAATAAGATTGTAGTTATATATATCATATTTATAAACGAGTATAGCCTGAAAAATACTTGTTGATCAAATACTTACTAAGACGCGGCCAGAGAGTCGGCGACGGACAGTACTTAACCTGCACATCGTACAATTCATCTACAACAAATAGCACCTATACAATCTATGTAACTACATAGGGTAAGAGCAAATCCGTTAAATATAGACCTAATTATCCAATCACCTTCCTTCCCCAAAATTTCCATATCAACACCCATAAAAAATAATCAAAAGAACCGACAAATTATCTTATCACGATATGAAAAACATGTAGGGTGCGTTGTTTCAAGCTCGAACGACCGGTAAACCGATCAGTCTGCATAATGTGATTTAAACGTCACCCTAACGAGATCAACCGCCCCGATGGTTCGATCGTCGCAAAGCCGAGGGCAGCAAGGGTGGTGAACGATTAATCCGTGACTTTCCGTTCCTGGATCGAGATATCCTTGGATAGAAACGAGACGAGGGAACCAGCTGTGACAGGGCAGCGGCTGCACGTACAATATCGCCGTGGCTTTTGGGGATCCAAGATGACGCCCTCTCCTTCCGTTCTCGCGTTATGTCCAAGGGGCTACACGCCACCTTTTCTGGCGTCAGCTTGCAACGGAAGAAACAAAACGGCTGACCCTGCCTCTTCTTTCACATATCGCCAAAAAAGCTCCCCTTTTTTCCTGATTATCCATATATCAGGTACACTATACCGCTCCTGAACACTTTCTGAAGATTGTTATGAAAGCATTTTTAGAACAGTGGATTGGTGTATATTTGATGATCAAAGTTTAATTACTTTGCAGAGTCTTAACTTTGTCAAGCTTAGTGGTATGATTCAACTTTTTATATTTATGAATCTAGAAATCTTTAACTTTTTAATTTCTTATTTTTTTTTGTTTTCAGGTATGCAAGTTTGTCAAGTTTTGAATTTACAAATTCAAATTATCAGGTTTCTGAAGTACCAGATAATAGATCTAATAGATTAATGATGATATATGATAAGGTAACATAATTGTTGTATACACATACATTGGATCACGTTCTTTTTATTTCGTTCACTTACGAATCTTAATCTAGGTTTACATAAAATGTAATTACTCGATACAACTGCCGTACAGTATGCTCGTAACGCTGACAAAAAATATATATTGCATGTATGCTACATCCTCTTGCATTTGTCACGAGGTGCGCGATTATGTGACCGGGGAACAATACATCATATCGTTCGCAAACACAGATCCACGGGGAGAAAAAAATACATATCTGCGTGCTAAGCTCTTGTTCAGGGTTGAAGGACAAAGTACAAAGTTTTGGACGATGCTCGATACACTCTCGTTTAGTTCCTCTGTTTTTTTTTTTTACATTTTTATAACAAACATACGTATACTATACATATAACATCTCTGTAATAAAACCTTGCAAACGGGTGCAAAATACTTCGTATCTTCGACAAAGTCCAAAAGTTTTTTTTTCGCCTATAGAAAACTATATATTCTCTTTTTGTCTCTCGTTCGTTGCTTTAAAAAAAAAGACAATCATCCCAATAAATGCACAAAATACACATTTCTCCAGCGGAGATTGTTGCTACACTTTGTAATATCAAAAATGCGGGCTTCCTCTTTTGTCAATGTCAATCTGCAGCTTCCGTCGAAACCGGAAGTCGATAAAAATATGTACAGTCAAGCGGCACGGTTATTTACACGCGTATACAAATAAATTAATCGTTTTATTAGATACAATTACATAGTCTGTGTAAAATCGATCGATCACACGAGATTATTATATGCAATGTTTAGATTACATTTGTATAAATTAATGTTTCTCATTTGCGAAGTAAACGATACGAGACGAAGTAGATAAATATAACGGAGTTGTATTTGTTTTGTGACAAATTAATTTTACACGGACTACAAACAACAAGTACGTTTTATGCAAGAGTACAGAATGTTCCGTATGAATAATTTGTTTTCTAATATGAAACATTCTTTAGCCTTGTTTCTTTCTGGTGAAACACATATATTTAAATAAAATTCAATCTATATATTGCACCCTTTTTTCAATTACATTTATTGTTTCTTTTATTTAGGACGATTCGCAAATGGAAAACGATAGCCAAAAAAGGTCAAAAACCTGGTTAATCAATACCAGGAAAACCATGGTAGTTCTTTGACAAATATTTTACCGTGGCTTCGTTTCAATTCCAAGAAAACAACCCCTCGTCCTTTCGTGTTAATATTTGCTACGCTCAATATCATCAAAGGACTCTTGCCCCGTGTTTTCCTCGAACATACAATATTTACTCCTTGAAAAATTCTTCTCTGCAGCTGCAAAGATCGCAATATGCCTTTTACTTCTTTATTTGTGACTTGACAAATCACTTATTTATTATTACACGAATTTATATTCTTCACAATATGTGTTTATAAAAATTATGATCTATACAATTAAAATAAAAATAAATTTCTAATTCAAAGACACTACATTCCTATCTAAATTTAATAATTCGTTTTCTTCACAGTACGTTTTTTAATAAACCATGATCTTCCTTCGATGCAATTAAAAAAAAGACAAAAAAATAATTTCAAAAATAGATCTCTATTTAGCCTCAACAATTGCATTACTTATTTTTAATGCAAAACGTTAAGTTCTAATTAATTTAAATGAAATAGAATTATTTGAATGATTGAAAACAATAATAATTGATTATTTCTATTATTAAGAATATTTGTGATAGCAAAGAAAACCCAAAATGGTTTCCTTACGTTTTCTTCCCTACAACTTCATTGAAGAAGATTACAAGAAGATTACTCAACAATTACGGATAGAGGTTCCTTGGAAACGTTAGTGACTCAAAATGTCTGAGTCTAGAAAAGAAATAAATATTAAAAGACTTCGAAACACTGTGAAGCCAATATCAATACAAAAAGATGGTACTATACGGCTTTTGGGAAGCTTCTTTAAAACTACAAGGCTGATTGTACACCTGACCTAACACAAAACATTAAATTAGCTTGTTCTTTTTAAAATAATATCATCTGTATAAAGCACCTTTTATCTTTGAGAACAGAGACGAAGGAATTTGTATTTACACACTTTTCTCCAAAAGATTTGCACAATCTTCTGTCTCAATCTCTTGTGATAGGGTAAGTCATACTACCCTCATATTTTCAAAAGAGCCGCCAAAAACCGTACATTACCAACAAAATCATTCCAACTCGAAGTACAATTTGAAACTCGGATCGGAGACCAATGATTAACAGTCACAAAGTTCGAGAATCTCGAACACAACCGTATCCGATTACAGCTAAACATTAATCGACAAAATGATTAATGTACAATTCTGTTTCTTGGTGTCACTTTGCTAATATCCTTAGGAACTTTCGTTATCTAGTCAATTCGTCTTCGTTTCTGAAAATATCATCTGGTAAGGCAAACAACAATCAGCTCGCATCGAAAGACCGATCCTCGGTGACTCTTTCGACGCACCTTAATTCGTCTAAAATTTCCAAAATCAATTTTACTGTAAGTATCTTTCATCATCAAGGCCAGCAAGCACCTCAAATAGACACCATGACAACTCAGAGTCTCAATAAAGGTACTCTGATCGTCGATCAACAGCAAAAAGGATTTGTTTTCTGCACACGGATCAAAGCACGTGTGCTCACAATTGATCAAACAAGATTTACAAACAAGGACGCATTAGACGGAACTAGTTTTCGGTAGAGGTTTCAGCTTCAGTTCCCGACGTTGCTCGTGGTATTCTTGAAAACAGGGTACGATGCAGAGGTTGGTCTGACATTCCGGACAATGATACTTCGTTTTCCTTCGTAACGTTCTACCGTGGGCGTCTATGGTGTTCCAACAGTGATTGCAACCTAGGGCTGGACCTGGACGAAGTACTGGACAGTGACCCAAACGTTGGTCTCCTGTGCTTTCTCTGGATTCTCTGGTTGTAGTCTGTAATAGATTTGATATTTCAGATTAGAGTGTGTTCAAGAGTGGGATTTTGAGAATTTGAAAATTTGGGAACTTAGAACTCTAAAATCTTGGAATTTTTGAACTTTGTAAACTTGAAACTTTGAGTATTGAAGCTTTGAGGTCTTAGAACTTTGAATCTTGAGATTTTGCAACCTTGGAATATTGGGACTTTGTGAAGTTCTCAGATTTGGGAATTTGCAACCTTGGAATTTTAGAACTTTGGAAACTTCTCAAGCTTGGGACTTTGCTACCTTGGAATTTTGGGACGTTGAAACTTTGGACACTAGTACTTTAAGACCTTAGTATTTTGGAACCTTGAAACTTCAGAACTGCTCAGTAACATATACCTCCCTCGCAACCAAATCCCATACCTGAGGAGACGAAGAGCTTCGCCTGAGTTCCGTGGTCTTCACCCTAAGTCCAGAGGTAGAACCTCCGCTCTCGGTAGTAACAACGGCCGCTTCTTCCGGGACGTCTTCCTCCGTTTTAACGACAGGCGCCGGTTCCACAACGATGGAGGGACTAGTAGTCCTACCAGGGAACTCCGGATTCGAGTGCTGTCTATGAATCCAGTAATTACCGCTGGTGGACTGTTGCTGACTAGACAAGATCGGGTGTGAGTGTTGTTTCATCAGGTAGGATGGTTGTGGCACGGTCAACAGGTTCGTCGATGTGCTGACGGTCAACAGGCTGCTGGGTTGGTTCACCAGAATCGATTGCGGCGGCGATGAGGTGATTCGAGTCTCCTCCCAAGTTTTTGAGGTTTGCGGTAGATTCAAGGTGGGCGTCGTCGCGTGCACCGAAGATGACACGATGTGCGGAGACGTCTCGCTGTCCGGGGACAAATGATTCGGCTCCTTCTTCACACGGGGCTGACGAGTCAACAGACGACACCTTTTCACCGCTGTCTGCTTGCACACTACTGAAACGTAAAGATATTTAGTAACATTCGGTCTCAATTAAAAAATTTAAAAAAAAAAGGAAATTTTTTTTGTTTATTCAGGAACGAATTGTTTGATTTAAAAGAACAAGTGATGTGTAGCATTTTGTTTATAGATTATCTTCTTCAAGATTTCAAGGTCATAAGATGAAGTTTTTTTGGATTTTTGAAATTTATGAGACAATATAAAATATGTTTAAGATTCAAGGTCAACTGAAGGTCACCTTGGTTTCAGACTACAAACACTACACATTTCAGTTGATGCAAACACGTTGATTGTTTACACAACCATTTTACTGATTCAGCCTGTGTAAGATAATGAATGCAAAAATATTTATGTAATACAAAATAAAGGAATTTTATTCCTTTAAAATGTATTGGATCTTTAAACTTGTTCTGTTAAAAATACTGAAAATGAACATACATTTTTGTGCACTAAGCCGATATACTAATTGGTGTGCAGAACTGACATTTAATTGATATGCGGGCACAGATAAATTATTAAATGAAAAATGAGACGGTGATGCACTGTTAATTTTATCAGTAATTTTTTAACGAATGAAAATTTGTTCTGACACAATGAAGTATCCAACATTGTCTGGAAATAAGTTTGAATGATATTCTTCCTTCACGTGATTTATTACAGGCGTTATACATAACACTGACACATTAATCTCGACCCTCTGCATTATAAAATTCGATAGTAATTTAAATTAGTTTCTTTTTTTTACCTCCCTGTTACTTACAGGGATGAAATATCAGTGTGTAAGAGTATACATTGCTATCAACATTTTGTTAACATCCTATATTTATATCTATCGCTTTGTACAAGTATTTAGAAAACGAAAGAACAATGATAACAACGGATTCAATATTTCTCGTTATTCAATGTAAAGGAATAAAATCGGATTATAAATAATCTCAATTATCGTTAAAAATCATCGATTAAAGTAGGATTAAAAAATCAATTTTCCGATAAATAATGATAGATTTTCTTATCGTAACTATTTTTTCAATACATGCATTACTTTACTGATGTTTTTTTTGTATATAAATTAACAGCAGTAGGTATACAAATAAAAAAAAATCGACGTGTAAATAAAATGATCGATTATTTCTTTAACAGTTAAATAAAAAAATACTTTTATACAAATTAATATTATATAAACAATACGATTAATAATGTTAAAACGATGATTCGCTGAAACTTTCATAATAAACTTATATCTTATAAGTATAATAAAATTGATTCTCCGTCAATTAAAAACTGGAATTTGACAATTTGTACTGATGTGAACCTGCGCGTTAATATTATACCCTGTAGTTTCTTGCATCCATATACAGGGTGTACCATAACAAACAAATAAATTCAAGTAGAATAAAAATAAAGTCTTTTCAAGAAGATTTCTACATTCTTAAAATATATTCAATATAAAAGATTACAAGTTTAAATCTTATTATCTAAATCAGTTGAACAACTGTCTAAATTATTAAAATTCTTTTAGTCATAAACATACATTTTTCCTAATAAAAACAATCATATTTTATGATACATCCTGTATACAACGAAATTTCTTAAATAAATATTTGAAAGAACTTCCATTAAAATGTTACACAAAGTAGTTGTAATTCATACAAACGATAATTGATTAAAAAAAATTATTCCTTCGTCAACGAATAATTCAAATTCTTCTTATCGATACCGAACAATTGATTGTAATACATGTATTGACTTCGATCACCTTGCTCGTAAACAAGTTGTTACAGTTCAATTGCTGTGCAAATACACATCGATATATTTTTCATTCTCCGTTTAACTATATCGCTACTTTATTTACTATGTACAAAAGTTCATATGACGTTGGTATATGCGCTAAAGTTGGCAAAATAAAATGATTTCACTATCCGCGGCACTTTGTGCACGTAAAGGGCTGATTATTACGCCAACTTTAGAATTTACAGACCCTCGTATAGATCGATGACGATGTACAACCGTCAAATTAAAAAAAGGAGAAATGTTCAATAATTCGTTCATAAATATTTGAAATCACAAACAAGCAAATATATTCGTTCACGGCGCACGGTTATCTCCGTGTGCTCTCTATCACATCGCGTTAATTTCACATTTCAAACGATACCATTTAAACTAAAGGAACCTGTTCCGGAACTCGTATCCGTCTGCCGAAGCTTCCGGTATTGGACGACACTATCAACACAAATGCTTTGTTGTTGTACGCTAAGAGCTCGCTTATGAAATTTTATGTACTGTCCAAAAATTATACCTAGGTTCTCCCTAGGTTTTCCTTAAATTCTTTCAAAAACAAAGGCAAGCGATAATTCGGATTTAGAAAGCTGGACCATATTTAAATACAGTGTACCAGTACACTTGTAGACATTAGAATTAATAATTGTAAGTCCAAGAGTTCTTAGCTACACAACATTCTCATTTACATAGATTTCATTTACTCTACTATAAAAAAAACCTCTGTGAAGTATAAAATATAAAGTATAAAGTTTTGTAATGTATAGACGTCCCCCTTCAACTCGAGTTCTCTATATGATATTACAAGTTTCTTACAGGGCACGAACCGGGATCAAATAAATATTTGAAAATGTATTCCGTTTCTCGGTCAACGCTGTAACGACCGGTTTCATGCTTTCCTTATTTTGACATTTAACATTTTACACTTATTAATACATTTCCGATCATTTCACATTCAAACAATACTTACAGTAATATTGTTAATAAGATACCCATGAAATGAGTAAACAGTTTCAAATATTAAAATACTGATTATCATTACATTCTATGTGATATAATTTACACGCAAAGTAAAAAAATAAAATAGGAAGAACACTCCGATTAGTTAAGATTGTATTAGATACAAAGGAGAACTAAAAATTGTAAATGCCGAAGGTTGCATGAAACTTGCGACCATTAGAGTGTTGACAGACATCTTTCTCTTTCATGTCATCAATGAGTATCTAACCGGCTAACTCGGCTTCACGACACGTAGACCTAATACCACTGGCGTAACTAGGACTTCGTCCAGGATGGACCAGGTCCCATAGCTTCATTACATGATTCCATACTAGGTACCAAGATACGTTTAAAAATTTGGAAATTTCTATTAAAACATCCTACATCCCTTACGCAATGTAGAGATACTCAGTCCATTCTCTGTAAGGACTAGAACCACCCTGTTCCCTACCTAGTTACACCAATGCCTAATACTTCTGAAGCTCGTCTATACAATTAACCATGCGCGTCGAGTCGTGGCCAGTTCACATCGCGTTATAGTTAACGCCGTGTAAATTGATCGGCATCGTGGTGCTGGGCAACGCATAATCTGTATGCCTACTATCTATGTAACCACTTAACATCGTATGAGGACTGTGAGTGGTCAGCATGGTATGCGTGCTGTGGGTATTGTGTGTACTGTGTGGTGTGGTGGGAGGTCCCATCGGTGTGGGGCTCTGCGAATTGACCGGTTGCGTCGACTGGGCTGGGGGCGGCGAGGAATTCACTTCTTGCTTGACCCTCGACTTCAAGCTCGGTCGGTTGTTCGGGTAACCACGTTTTTTATACTCGAGCCAAAGTGTTCGATTGTTCACGCCGAACATCCTGGCTGCTTTACAGAACCCTATACCACCGTAACGGACTGCGTCTAACGCCCTGATAAAGTTCTCGTCCGCCTGCGGATTCGTCGATCGTTTCCTCTTAATTGCGGTCTGCGGACTGGCACAAGGGCTCTGGCAGTTACTGGGACACTGTGTCGACGGTGAAGGCCCGCCTGACGATGCGTGCTGCAACGTCCCGTGGGAGGAGTTCGGATAATTCGTCAGGGCGCAACTGCTACCAGTCGTGCTGGTACCAGAGTACTGATCGCTGATTGCCGAGGAAGCTGTTATTTCGGGCGTGGTAAAAGCTGATGACGCTTGGATCGACAGATTCGTTTGACACGAGGACAGAGCGAAACGTGGATATGTATGCTCCATAATAGTCCATTGTAATCCTGTGGAACAGACCGGTTCATACTTTGGTCAGAGCACAGGAATTATTTCAACACTGACTATATGCTTTTTCTTCTATCTTTAATTAATGCAAGAATAAATACTAGTTATATGTATCATACGTATGAGATGTGTTCTCGAATGAAATATCAAATAACAGAATTTTATAATTGTTAGGCAAAGTGAAATTAAATATTTGTGTGGTATAAGAAAAATGTGACATTGAAACTTATTATTTATTGTATAATATAGTATAATAATTGATAAATAAAGAGGCAATTCGGCAATAATTGTTTATTAGAAATAAAATTATAGAATTGGAGAAAATATCTAATCCGTACAAAATGAAATGCTGTACGCTACTATGTGTGAAAAGAAAAATAGACAATGCTAAGCTTTAAGCAGAAAAGAATTAAGTATTTGTAAAAAAGGTCTGTGGAAATAATGAAATATATATGTATGTATATATATATATGGGAATATTAAGAGCAGAATTATGGCATGGCACAGATACATTTTAAAGCACATTATTATTCGTTCAAAGTAGAGGAAAACAATGTGTACAACTTCACCAAATTAAAGGACAGAGCAAGGCACACATACACACTTAACAATGTTAAAGGCCTGATTTGACTGTCCTCTGAAAGAACATTATACATTGTGTGCTATGTATCTGTGTACCATGGTGAATTTCATGAATGAGACTAGCCTGCATTGAAAATTTATGCTACTAGTTTTCACTTTTCCTGAATTTTCGCTCTATTTTCATGTCAAACGTCTGTTGATTTTTCCTTGTGCAGTACATTTAAACGCATCTGTGCCAGCATATAATGTGTGTAAATTTCACTTGTTGACATGCACTTTCAATACCCACCACGCTTGCTATAGACCGCGCTTAACTACTAAACTACCAAGGTAACTGTGTGAGAGATAGACATCATGCATGTTTAAAATTAAATTATTGCCGTTTGTGCACAAATAAGAAAGTAGGGTCTCCAAAATTGCGTGATAAAAATTACGACAGTATTACAAATTTAAGAGAAATTCTTTTATGGTACGATTAAAAGAATGTTCTATCAATAAATTATACAAATATAATATTTTGTACTATACATTATTATACAATTCATATTACATATGTACTTCCTTAAAGAAAGTGCTACTTAAAATTGATATCATTATCTTTGCTACCACTAATATAACTTTTCGTAATAATTCATACTATGTGCTATAAATGTTTTATTACATTACAGCATGTAGGTCAACCCAACACAATGTAAATAATTACTTACCTTGATGTGCAGGTGGTTGCGAAGAAAGTGAACTCTGTGCCACATTTCCTCCTGATTGTTGACTCACATCTTGGAGTGAACCATCGCTTTGTGCCGGTGTTGTTGCAGAACTGTTCTCCATGTTGCTCATCTGAAATAAGTTTGATTTTCTGTATCTAAATTTTCATAATATATACATAAAATACAGTTACAAACATTAGTGTAATGAAATTTTACTTACAATGGATATTTGATCTTCATCTATGCTTCCTTGAGATTCAGTACTAGTATTTATTGGTCTTCTTAGGCTCTCACCACTTTCTTGTGAAACTATCAACGGTTCCGGTTTTACAATATTAGTAGCAACTAATGTGATTTCATTCATTTCCTCTGGTTTATCACCAGACCCAGATGTGGAGCCTGTAGATGATTTTCTTAGCCTCTTTCTTCTAAAAGATGGAGATAACGGAGATGGACTGGGTGAACAAGATTCACCACGATCTCCTCCCCCCGGTTCACCACTTGGCCATTTGGTTAAAGAAGCAGTATGCATTTCTGCAAGCCCTTTTATTTTTAAACTCTCTGCAGTCTATATAACAAAACACAAATAGCACTTTATTATTAATGCTTCCTTAAATACCCTAATTAGAAAAAATATTTATGAATATCTATGTACCTTTATAATTGATGGTAATTGATCCTGTGATATGTTCACTTCTCCATAGTACATAAAGTCAACCATGATTTTTAAATCAGAGAATTTGACATCTTTTAATATTACAATTGGATGTTGGCATGGATTCACAGTAAACAATGACTGAAAATATGTACTACACGCGGACAATACAACTTTATGTGCCTGAAGATGTCTCCCTTCGGCAGCCAACGTTACATCTACTAAGGTTTCATTGTTCAACAAACTTGAAAATACAGAAATAAAATTTGGTTGATGGTTGTTCCATCGTAAACAAAACTGCTGCATCGACATTTTAACAAGCCGCCAAGTTACAGCCAAACACAATAATTATACCTGTAAAATTATGTGTTATTTAGTTTCCTATGAATTATCTTCATAGTAAACAAAATCATTTTATAAGATTTTCGTTTTTAAACACTAAACATTTTACATAAACTGTGTCTTTTTTTTTTCAAATATAAAAAGGAAAACAAAGGCATAAATGAGCAAGTGACTCATAATAATTAAATACACAGACTAACAAAAATGGCATTAAATGCAAACATAAAACTGTCAATGAGATGAGAGTTATTGTTCATAAAAAAGGAATATGTTTCAACAATTTACAATGCCTTTCAAACGCGTTTACTAAAAAAGACAAAAACTCGAACCAAATTCATGAGTTCATTTCGCGGTCAAGTTGTCATTCTTGACGAATACAACAACAATTTGCAGAACTATAGAAGTACAAACTACCGCGTTATTGAAACGGGAAAACAAAAGAAAAATCATTGGACAATACGGTTACAGTCATTCCATACAACAAATATAGATTCGCGCGATGATCACGTCAACAGATAGGACAAATAAAATTGCTTACTCGATTCGAACGGGGTTTCTTCAGGAATAAAAACACTGCCGGAAACGTTCACAGAACGTTGCGATATGGTTGAAAAATCCGGCGTTCGAATTTCGATTAGAAAAAACAGAGTTCGTTCGGCGCTGCCATGAATTCGACGAAATTTTCCACAACAGACTGAGCGGTGACGCTTGTGTAATTCACAAATGACGTCATAAGCGAAAAGTTACGATCCAACGATGGCGCGCGATGGCGAACCTCGCAAAAATCGTCCCGACGAATGTTGATATTGTAACAAATTTCTTATACAATCGACAAATACGCGATCTTATCAACATGCGTCCTTAGAAAATCTAACTTGATCAATATAGCGGCCAACCTATAGTGACATCTACCGAGGATCTGTCAAGCACGTCGGTATCTTTTGGAAAATATTTTGATTCCAAAATTTTCTTCCTACATTGATAATCAAGGATACGAGATATGGGGATATCTTGAACTATTAGAACTTAGGGATTTTATCATTTAGACATTTTGGGATCTACAGTTTTCGAGATCCGGACATTTTTATACTCAAGAATTTCGGAACCAAACATTTTGGTATCTAGGAATTTCAAGATCTAAGCATTTTAGTATCTAGTGATATCAGAACCAAAAAATATTGGGATCTACGGCTTTTTGGTCTTAGGTATATCAAGATGTAGGGATCTACAGACATTCGAATCTAAGAATTGCTCGATTTAGAGATAATAGAATCCAGGGATTTTGAGATCTAATGATCTTTGTTTATATTTTGTGCCATGATTCCTTTTTTGTATCAATTCCTGCCGTATCTATCGGGACTGGAACTACATACCAGTGCTATTGGCGGTAGAAATTAAAATGAAAAATACTTTTAGCATTCAGATTCGTATCCAAATATGAATGCCTCTTCTTTGTTCATTAAATTTAACTTTCCTATTGTATTGATATAAAATTAAAGAGATATAACAAATAATACTATTAAATAAAAGTTGAATAATAATTACACTTAATTTTTGGTGTGTAAATTAGTTCGCGTTTATTTGCAATCTGTAAGCATTTTGGACATATATGGACCGTCCAACTCGTAACCCATCTTTCTGTAATAATTTCTTGTACCAACACCTGGAAAGACATGAATATATCATTATATAAATATTATTAGTGTCATTAAAATGATGTTTAACATTCATACCTGATATAACAGCTATTTTGAGTGACTGATGTTCTTCTCTAGCTATCCGTTCAGCTTCTTCCATTAATAACATTCCAAAGCCTTGATGTTGAAACTTTGTGGGATCACGAGCATTTATAGGAACAACGCTGCCGTAAACATGAAGTTCTCTCACTATTGAACACCTACCTTTAAGTTCTGGCCTGTAAAATACATTTGACTAAGACAATTGCTCTTTATTTTCAAGTTTTACTATTAGTTATTATTTTACCTAAACGTCTCATTGGAACATTTCCTCAACCTCAATAACCCAACTAAAATATCTTGTGTAGGATCTTCATATGATAAAAATGTTTCCCATCCAGCATTAGCAACATAATCGCGACGTATAAGTTCCACTTCGTAAGGCTGTATTTTATGGTGTATTTCTTGAATTCCTACTTCACGAGTTCTAACATCGCGACAATCAGTTCCTAAATCTTTCATTCTTGCCAATGCTAATTCACGCAAATTTCCATGTTCTACGCCCGAGCTAGATATTGGAAATTAAATATAAGATAAATAAGAACGCAATAAGATATGAATAGTATATGTATCTTAACTATATTTTCTGATTAATAATACCTGACTAAAGGCATAGGTATATCTCTTTGTACACGATATACTCGGGTCCAAGGTGGTATTAAAGCCAAAATACGAGCTATAAGATCCACCAATACACTTGGTGGATAACTTTTGTACCTTCCAGTTTTCCATAATTCATATAAGCCCGTACCTCGTATTACCAACGTTGGATAAATTTTTAATCCGTCTGCTCTAAAAGCGGGATTTTCAAAGAATTCCTGAAAAGGAACAATTTTCAAAATTAAGAATTTCAAAAGTCATAAAATGTGATTAACTGATAGATTTGACTTACAATAAATTGATTAACGTCTCTTTCGATATCGACATTTGGTAAATCAGGCATCATGTGTGCTATTACTTTGAAGCCAGCATCTTTAGATAACTGGAAGCTTTCACATACTGCACGAACAGTATGTCCTCTGTTAGTATCTCGTGCCACATCTTCATACACAGATTGTACACCAATTTCTAAACGGGTGCATCTATATGAAATATTTTTAGAATATTAAATAAAATCTCTAAAATTCGTTTCATGAATGATACTGTGGTACACATACCCATAAAGTAGCATATCAGAGAGATGTTTTTTAAGACAATAATCAGGCCGAGTTTCTATAGTAATACCAATACATTTTGTTTTACTTCTTTCTGAATATTTTACTGCTTCAGCAACATTACTACTAACATGGCCAGATAACGCATCATGTAAATTTCGAATGAAAAAGTCTCTGTAGTCTTCTGGTAAAGACATGAAGGTTCCTCCCATAACAATAAATTCAATTTTATCTACACTATGTCCTAGTTGCTTCAGCTAAAATAACATTCCTCATTTATTACTTGATGCAATTTTATTTTTATGAAAGTATTCAACAGAAGCTGAGGTTTACCTGTTCAACACGATGTCTGGTTTGTAGAAATGGGTTATATCTTGCACGAATGGCTCTCATAGATGTAGGTTCATAACCAGTATAAGATTGCGTAGAATATTCAAAATCTGAGTCAGGTCCACCAGGACAATACACACAAATGTTCCCTGTCATATTGATGTGAGGGCATCTGTGTGGTTTGCACATTACAGCCACAACAGCTATCTATAAACATCAAATTACCCATTGAAAGCATGTCTCACTGTAATATGAAAATCATGTGTTTGATTATGTAGTTAATAATGAACATGTTCTTGTTAGTTATAGATTATAACATTTTATGATACTAACTCCACTAGCAGTTCTAATAGGTTTGGCTTTTAATTTTGGTACTAATATATTTCTTGCATCAACAGGCACAGCTGCTATAATATCCACCAATCTCGGTGAAGCTTCTAAGCCATATTTGGAAGCAATCCGAGTTTTCAATTTATTTAAATCAACATCTTTATTTGCATCATGTGCCCTTAATAGCTCTTGTATAATTTCTCCAATAGTCATTACCATACGTTCCTCCTTACTCTCTTCAAATTCTGAGAATGAAAATAAAACATTTAATAAAGCAATTGCTTTTCTTCATTCTTCATAATATAATATGTAGGAAATATTGTTGTAATGATACTTGCCTCTTTTCTTCCTAGTCATGATGATAATTTAAAATAACAATATATTCAGTATTTTGTAAGACAAGTTGAAAATCTTGATTGTTGTTTTGAAGAGAAATACAAGTTCAGGTTAACTTCAAAAAAGCATGCATACGTTCTGTAACATTTCGTAATTCTCAAACTATGTCGGTACTGATGACTGCATTATCAACAGTTCAATCTTCATAATAGTTCCGCTTTTCATCGTAAGATGGCATTGACGGTTCTTCTAATAGCGCGTACTAGTGCGAAATTTTAAATCATTTAAAAATAAAACTTGCACATCGTTTGCAAACCTGTTGAATTAATTAATTTATAATTGCATGAGTAAATATAATTACTGTATTTAATTCAGAGAGATTAAATGAGACTTTCAATATTTAGAAAGTAAAGTTTTTTAAATTAAAAGGCACAAATGATTTACACAACAGGGACTGATTCTAGTTTAATAAACGAGTTTGCAAAATGATGCTTCTCATTGAAAAAGTAGTTAATAATTGTTGTAGCATTGCAATATGATTAATTAGTAGCATAGGGTGAAGAAAAATATTGAATCTCGATAAACTCGCAGCGGAACGTTACCTTGAAACAAAATGCTATTGAAATCAATCGTAACAATCGAATCATGACTTGTTTTGTTCCAATTTTCATTCGAACTACAAAACAAAACTGTTAAAATTCCTGACAAGATCAATGCTTGTATTCATTAAAAATAACTTACAAAATTTCGTGCGTTTCGAATAAATGAAATTTTCCACGAGAGCTGCAGAGAACGAAAGGTATCGGTATCTCATTAGCAAAAAACAGGTCCGAAGTTTACCGAAACATCGAGATTTTCGTGCACCCTATGTCACCGCTATCCGTGTTCCTATGTTCCAAGAAATTAATCATTGACAACCGGCTCTGAAACCCAAATAAAAGTATGAGAAATTGTTCGAGAAATCTCCGTAAACAATAAAGTTGCATGAATCGTGCGTGTTGGCTTAGATCAAAGTACAACGCGCTAAGCACGTTTCCTTTCTCTGGGCAATCTCTCAACGTTGTCTTTTTTCTTTTTCGTCTCCCTGGCAAATTCACCTCGACTGCATTCGACAAGGCGAGTCGATCGGTTCCATGGACATTATATTCTTGATGTATACGATCTCTTCTATGCTGTAACTCTCTCGATCGCCCTCGTTTCACTTTCATCTAGCATAATATTGTTATTCGATTCAGTCAGATTCAGGGTGCGACCTTAATTCATGTATGGATTTAAGCATCTGAAAAAATATACATTCATTGTAGTCATAATGTATTCAAGGTGTCATTCATCTGAAAATTTATGAACCGGAGCGTTTTAAATTCACCAGTTTAATTTGCAATAACTAAACACCTAACCAGTTTGTTATACCACTGAGTATATAAATATTGACTTATAAATTTGCAAACTTGAAATGCATACATTATCATCACTGATTCTACACTTGTCAAACGTGAAATGAAGTAGAAATATTTTTTACTACTTGCACAAAACCTAAACTGTTTTTAAGCGGAAATAACAACAGCTTTTTTATGTAATGTATAAAGATAATGGTAACTGTTCGACAACCATTTTGTCAACAAAAATATTATTATTTTTTACCGAATGATGTAACAGTGTTCCAATTTCGTAAATTTATTTCTCAATTTATAATCAGTAGATATCCAAATTGTTAGTTAAATAAGAAAATAAGAAAATATGTATTGGTTTACATAATATGTTGAAACTTGGCACGTGTTATTTACTTTGGTAAGTTCAGAAAAACATTACTGATTCTGAATTAATCTAACTGGAAACAAATTTAAGTATGATGGAACTGCTAATGTCTCTAAATAATTTATAATCAATGCATATCATTAATGGTCAACTTTGAAGTACGTGTCTTTTACTAGTATTTGCATAAATTTAAATTAAATATAATTTGCACTTTTATGCAATACGCGAGTGTGATAACTCTGGTGTCCTTAATACATCAACTTCATTTTCTGACTTATAATCAAAAGATATACAACGTGTCTATTACACAATAGAGCATAGAACGCAAGTTATTTCATAAAAGAAAAGCTAGTTAGCGATTGCAATCTTCGTTGTTGACCTTATCGAAGCGGTGATGGATCATTTGCTAATTTTTCGATCTCAATTGCGCTGAAGCGATGAGAATGCATTTCGACATGATCCACCGCCGCTCGCTTGGTCCGTAGTTCACCGTCTGGTTGCGATAATTTGCCGATCCCACATGTGACGCGATAATGCGACAAAACGACGAATCTATTCGAACGAGTTCACGACGAAAAAACCGTCGATGCACCGTTCTGTTTACATTAGCGTCTACTCTCTCCAGGCGTTTTTTTCCATTTTGCTTGATCGTTACGTAATAATTTCTCGTTTTAAAGTATCGTGCATCTCGGGTCCTCCCCTTCTCGACTAACAAAACACTAAGTATCTCGTAGATAACGAATGAAGGACATCAATACAAAAACAACGAAATCAGTATTCTCAAGGCAACGGCTAAATTGCAAATTCATGATACAATTTTCGAACGATTAATTGGATAGTTAAGTTACCTTGACGAGATCGATCATGTTCTTTTTCATATGTTTTTCTAAGCGATTACTGAAAAACTTCTAACCGAGAGCTATCGTGCGTCGTAAAATGATCAGTTTTCGACTCGGTTATTCATCGCAAATGAGCTAAAAATTGATATATCAATGACACTGGCCTTCAAAGCTTAAGTGAAAAAATTCAATGGCAAAATTCAATAACATTATTTTTAATTACGTTCGGTAATATTCATATTGTTATCAATATAATTGGAAGTGCGAGGTCAAAGAATTTTTTTTGTTTGTTCCCGTTATCTCGACACAATTGATTCACTTCAATTCTGGCTACGTTTTACTGTTTACACTTTGTACTACTGTTTTATCGATTAGATACCAGCGTCACGATCTGCATTGACCAATATTCAATTTTACAAGCCACTTAATCGCCCGCGATTTGCACAGTTGTTGACGATTAAAAGTGGCGGAACTAAAAGCTATTTACTATCGCGGTTTATTGATACATACATATGGTATATCCTTCGATCGATATCTTTTGATGAAGTGTCATTAATATCCAGCAACAAGTTAATAATTTAAGCAATTACACTTTCCTCGTATCTGATTTCAAACCCTATTTACATGTACAAATAATCAAGCATCTACGTATAAGGAATGAAATGTAAAGATCGGAAAATGAATTATGCTATCACGATCGGCTCATTGACATGATCTAAGCTAATTGCCAGGAATTTATCGAAAACGATATTCGATCTGTAATCGGAGTGCATCGATCCGGTCAGATAATTACGCGAACGGTCAAAGCGTGCGCTAGATAGCGAAAAGCGAAAGTGTTCGCGCAAAAATAGAAGAGCAAGTAGCAGTAACACTTTCAGCGTAATAAAACTCGACCAGCCCAACCAGCCGATTTCGTTTTAATGTAAGGCGTGGGTCGATTAATCGCGCCCGCGATTGCTTTTACTTCTCGCAGCCGCGTTGGCAGACACCAGTCTACCCGTAACCGTGAGATCAAACTGTGCGCCGTTCTTTTGATCAACCGTAAACTGTAAACGTGTTTCCTCTTCGAACAGAAGCGTGTCGTCGACCGTTACAACTCGTCCACGCGATTTTGACACCTCGTTACTTGACCATCCTGCAACAGAGCATTCTATTACCGAACGAACGAGAACGTAAAGTAAGAGCATTCGTTCGTGCTCGTTTACAAACGATCATCGAGTTAACTGTTCGTGAAGCTTAAGCAGAGGGATTGAATGCTAAGTACGACATGATTCAACTTGACGCGATCTGATTAAAACGTGATTAGATTTCAACGCGAGTTGACACCAACGCTATACGACTACAGCGCATTCGTCACGAATCAACCACTACGCGGTGAAGACGCAAACGATACGGTTCGACAAGATTCAATTCGAAACGACTCAACTTGAATACGATTCAAATTTTAATGTCAAATTGAATGCCGAAACAATTTAACGTCAATGCGATTCAATTTCAACGTAATTCAATTACACTTTAATTTAATGCAACATGATTCAATTCCAACATGATCCGACTCGATGCAACTTATTGCAATGCTATTAAATTCGACGCGATTCAGTTTTAACGAAATTCTACGTGGTTCAATTCCAAAACAATTATATTCCAACATGATTCAATTCTAATCCGATTTGATTCGGTACAATTCAATTCTTTGTAATTTAAATGGACCTGTGTTTCCTCTCATTTCAATTAAAAGGTATTCAATTCCTCGAACCTAGCATTTGAACACCGGGTTCAAACATAACGTTTAACTTAGCCGAACAGTGTACTCGATATCATTAACACCAAACGAGCGCGGACGAATGCTCCCGTGAATGGGATGAGATCGAACGCTCGTTCGGTCGAATCTAAACGCACCCTAACTGATCGTTCATTAGCCGAAGAGCAGCTCAAGGACTACAGCTGGCAGCGTCAAGCCCGATCAATCAGCATCGACGTGTACTTTTTACCGTCTCCGCGTCGTCTATCGGCCGGTGCTCCAATTAAACCTCAGCTGGTCGCAGTGTCGCACGGTCATTCGCGTCCGCAGACGCGCCGTGGCCCGCAGGGAGCTTCCGTTTCTTCAGAGACCCCTTTTTCGATCGCGGTCGATATCCGTTTCGCGCTTTGCGTCATCCTTCATCGCGAAGGCTCGACCCGCAAAGGTCAACAATCGGATCCCTGATCGATCGATCCGAAGTCCGCGAACGATTCCG
This sequence comes from Megachile ligniseca, assembly GCA_945859555.1. Lineage (NCBI taxonomy): Eukaryota > Metazoa > Arthropoda > Insecta > Hymenoptera > Megachilidae > Megachile > Megachile ligniseca. The sequence goes on from OX243778.1 coordinate 12,193,434, forward strand.
CCAGCGTTCCGTTGCTCCCCACTTACTTGTCCCGCCGGAAGTACGATCGGCCAATCCGTGGAACGGACCAGCAGGACTTTGCCGGTACCTTTGACGATCGTATAAAAGCCACCAGCTGCAGAGATGTCGGCGAGAATCGATCCGATCCGCTGGTCAAACTTGGCCGGCAACGGTTTACGCACCACCAGGAACTTTTCCGTCGTTGCTGCCTCCTTCAGAAGATCTTCGGTTCTACATCCCGGGAATCTTCGTTACTTAAAAGTTGTCCAGTCGATCAATGTCCCCGAGGCTAAACAAACAGCACGGTTCGCGACTCTGATCCATCGAACACCCTTAGGATACGGAAAAATATTCGGGATGCCCCACGTGTGCGTTGACGTTTATCAGACGCGGTAAGTCACCTGAACTAGCTTCTTTTGCCATTTTTCGTGTAAAATGCGTGGTTGTTCGATTTGGGTAAATCAAATGGTTAGATTGTGAGGCTACTTGTGAGGAATGAGCTTTCTTCTTTTAGGATTCTTCAGTCTTCTGTTGTGGTCTTCGATAGGTGAATGTACAGGTCCTGTAAATTATATATTTCTTAGAAATAATTTTTATTGTATATGTTGATCTGGTACTGCGAATGATTAGAAATATACCTTCGTAGTTTATACTGTTTTATAATTAAGAGATATTTTAACACGCCATTGATACATTAACATATTAACACATTGATGGTTACATACTCTACCCACGTGGGTTAAGTTTCATCTCTATATCCATAGATTCCTATATCCTTAAATTTCTAAATTTCTAGACTCCCAAATTTTCTAGATCTCTAATATTCTAGATTTAAAAAATCCTAAATCTCTAGGTTTTCAAAACATTAGATACCAAAATCTCTTGATCTTTATATCTCTCTATCCCAAACTTTTAGATACAAGATTCTTGTATCTCTAATTGGATATAAAGAAGAATGAAAAAATATGCATGATATAGTCTTCGCATCAAAGAAATATAGTAATTTATCAATCGAAATTGAATAATTGAATTTATATTCTTATATAAAACCGGAGAATGCGGCGTAGATGCAAAACACTGCCTTAACAAAGAAACCATTCAGTTAACTGTATTAGGCTTCTATTATATAATCTTATCTTGGTATCTAATGTAATCGTATATTCATTGCGCAATTTACGTGCACCGTTTGTTTATGATACAGTTGAGAAGTAAATAAAGTCGAATTAGCATGTTTTGTAAATATCGCGCTCAAAGTTTCAACATTGATTGATCATGTTGCAAAATGAAATATTTTTTCTTCTCTTCTGTTGTACAACATTTAATGTTTTTTAACAAAAATGTTTTCACTCTTCCTATCCTATCGTATATCTCAAGCCGAGTTAAGTCGATGTTGATACAAAATTATTGATCTATATTATACTAGAATGATATCATTTTAAATAATATCGTTGATAAAGTGAACGTTAACGTTGCTAAACTGTGGCAACGGACTATCACTTTGTGGATTGGCTATCGACTATGTGAAAATTCATTTTTCTATTTGACAAGGTTTCTATAGTGATGGAGTAAGAGCCGATCGATGAACGTATCATTACTGCACTCCGTAGAACCACCTGTTACTCTGATATCCCATGCCTAAAACAAATATGCGTTAAACGTCGCACTTGTGAAACGAACGTGTTTTTGAATAAATTTCACAAGCGAAAGTAATACGAGGAAAGTTTTGTAACAAATATTTACGAGATTTAGAAGTTAATTAATTCAATAGTTAACTCGTCCATAGAATTTATATTTGGATCCCAGAGCCAGAATATACTGTCCACTTTTTAAAAAAAAATAACATTTTCCATATTTCACTGATAAAATTTTACATTCGTAATAATGAAAATTATTATTAGATAGTAAAAGACTATTTCTGCCGTTGTTGTGTCTGATACGATATTGTAAAAAACGATGACGAGTCGATATGTCTTGTCAAGGTTTCCGTTCATGATTGTTCATTTGCTCTCCTCTGGACTTTGAAGAGTGTGACTCAATCTGACTCCGGGTCCAAACATATATGAGTTACGTTTTAAAATTATTTATTAGTTTACCTATATTAAAAAGGAGGTTATTGACTATGATTCTAGGGTGTCGTCGTTGGCCACCCATGCGGTGAAGAATCCAGCCCTTAACAACAGCTACGAGTACATTGGCAAAACACCATTGTTAAACGCGCTGACAGAACCTCTCGCTCCCAAGCTTCGATCGTACATCGAGGAGTGTGCGGCCATTTGTTGTCCAAAGGATATTTACATCTGCGACGGAAGTGACTCGGAATACAATCAACAGTTGAAGCTCCTCGAGGAAAGCGGAACCGTCTTGCCGCTGCCAAAGTATGAAAACTGGTGAGTGCGTTGACAATTTCCGATACGATAAAAAAGATACATTACAATAATTAATTACAGTATAATCAAATATGTTTAGCATATCGGTAATAAATGACCTTGTCGTTATTTCTAGCAAAGATTTTCTTTGGCCTTTTCCCAGCATCTTCTAAAATAACGTCCTTATAAGAATTGGGCAATATGCATAGATTGAATGTATTCAATTCTTTGATATATGTAGCTAAACATGATTCGTTCATTTTATTTGCTGTTTCATGAATATTTGGGGGGGTTTTAGTTGGCTCGCTAGAACGAATCCAGCGGACGTGGCACGCGTCGAGAAACGCACGTTCATCAGCACCGAGTTGAAGCGTGATACGATCACTACGCCACGCGATGGTGTTACCGGAGAACTGGGTAACTGGATTTCTCCGGATGACATGGACAAGGCTATTCTAGAACGTTTTCCTGGATGCATGAAAGGTCAGTTACTCCCGGTTGTAAACTTTCATCCGTTTCTCCTAAAACAGACAATCGTTGTATTCAGAATATTGGTCATTTTTTAATATAAAAATGTGAGGATGTAGGATTTGTCTACATAGGAATTTTTAACCGTAGCAATTTTTTAATAGAAATTATTTAGAAAGTGTTTAGAAACTTAGAACAAAAAATGATAAAAACATCTTCCAATTTCCCAAGTTTTCACATATTCCATTCCACTGACAGTAAAATTATATCCTATACAATTACTAAACGCAAACAATAAATCAACAAACGATCTGTAGGTAAAACAATGTACGTTATCCCGTTCAACATGGGTCCACTGGGGTCTCCTCTGTCAAAAATTGGAATAGAGATCACCGACTCTCCGTACGTGGTCTGTTCGATGCGAATAATGACCAGAATGGGAAAGAAAGTTCTCGACAACCTTGGAAACAACGACTTCGTCAAGTGTTTGCACTCCGTCGGTGTGCCAAAATCGGATTCAAAAGTCGACGTGATACCTTCATGGCCGTGCGATCCTGAGAGGACGATCATTCTGCACAGACCGGCGAAAAATGAGATAGTTTCTTACGGTAGCGGTTACGGTGGAAATTCATTGCTGGGCAAAAAATGCTTTGCCTTGAGAATCGGCTCGACGATCGCCAGGGACGAGGGATGGCTTGCGGAGCACATGCTCGTACGTAACACTGTGTAATCATGCTTATTTTTATGTTACATAATACCTATTCAATCATCTATACACAAAACCTTGTATACGTGATCGACTTCGCTAGTTCATAATTGATCAACGATCATCAAGATTGCTTTGTTGGTTAATATTGTGCAGGGTGAACCATCTTTTACCACCATATTTTTTATTCATTTAGTGAAGTTTCTGAATTTCACTAAAGTGAAGGATTAAGATAAAATTTCGAACTTAAAACCTCTCAGATTCCTAAATTCTTGAATTCCTAATCACTCAAATTTCTAATTTACAACATTTCTACTTACAACATTTGTAAGTAGCAGTCCAGTGTTAACCAAATGTTCTCAAAACACTACTTCTTTTCAATCGTTACTCAGTGCTTACGAGTTTGTCATTCGTCTAAAGAGATTCTGTATCAGTTACCTTTTCTAGATACTGGGTATTACAAACCCAAAAGGTAAAAAACGTTATGTCGCCGCCGCGTTTCCGAGCGCTTGCGGAAAGACCAACTTAGCAATGATGCAGCCCACTTTGCCTGGTTACAAAGTCGAGTGTGTTGGCGACGACATCGCTTGGATGAGGTTCGATCAGGAGGGAAGACTTCGTGCTATCAATCCCGAAAATGGGTTCTTCGGTGTGGCACCTGGAACCAGCTATGCCACTAATCCCAACGCTATGAAGACTATCTTCAAGAACACCATCTTCACCAATGTGGCGACTACCGGCGACGGTGGTGTCTTCTGGGAAGGATTGGAAAAAGAAATCAGTAAGGATGTTGAGGTATGGCAATCAACAATCTTGTAATAGTAAATCTTGTGTAGTAGTAACAGTATTAAATATTAAATTGTTCTATATCAAGTGACCAATTTTGAAATACAAAAAGTCTGGCACTATTTAACACCAGATGCATTATTTAAGAAATAATATTTCAACCAGATTACTGATTGGCAAGGCAAAAAGTGGACCAGAGGATCCAAGACACCTGCCGCGCATCCAAATTCCAGATTCTGTTCGCCAGCCATCCAGTGTCCCATTATTGATCCAGCTTGGGAAGATCCATACGGTGTTCCCATAGATGCTATCCTCTTCGGTGGTCGCAGACCTGAGGGGGTCCCTTTGATTTATCAAGCAAGGAACTGGCAGCATGGCGTCTTCATAGGAGCCGCAATGAGATCCGAAGCAACTGCTGCGGCAGAACATAAGGTACATAGTGAGAAATCATCTATTTACACTGCTTGAGGCTTAATACAGGCAGTATTTGTGATTGTTAGGAGTAGGGAGGTCTAGTCTCTCTAGATTTTCTCTAGGTTCTAAGTCTCTTCTTAGATTCTATGATCTCATATTCCATGACCCTCTCTACATTCTACAATCTAAGGATTTATGATCTTAGGTTTCATGACCCTCTCTAGGTTGTATGACCTTAAATTCTATAATTCCATGACCCTTCCTAAGTTCTATGATCTAAAATTCTATAACTCTAGGTTTTATGACACACTCTAAATCCTATAATCTACATCCTATGACTCTCTCTAGGTTCCATAACTCTCCCTAGGTTTTATGATTCATCCAAGCATGATTATGACCTGCCTCCTCCAACACAATATCTTTGTCAAGCAAATATACGCAACAAAAACTAATATGTATGTACTCTGAATGATCAGGGTAAGGTAATCATGCACGATCCATTCGCGATGAGGCCCTTCTTCGGCTACAACTTCGGCCATTATGTCAACCATTGGCTGAGCATGGTCAATGTGGAGAACGCTAAACTGCCAGCAATATTCCACGTGAATTGGTTCAGGAAGGGAGCGGACGGTAAGTTCCTCTGGCCAGGATTCGGCGAGAACTCCCGGGTTCTGGATTGGGTTCTCCGCAGGATCGACGGCGAGGACATCGCTGTTAGTTCTCCGATCGGTCTGCTGCCGAAATTAGACTCCTTCAATCTGCATAACATGAAAGAGAGTGTTAACATGCGGGAATTGTTCAGATTGCCAAAAAGTTTCTGGCAAAAAGAAGTTGAAGATCTTAGAAAGTATTTCGATGCGCAAGTTGGCAACGACTTACCGGAAGCCATTCGCTTCGAGCTTGATCAGCTTGCTCGTAATATCGAACAGCTTTAATTGTATCATTTTTTAAATATTTTTCAATATTCTTTTTAATTTCAATGAAATTGATTTTGATTTATTACGATCTATAACGAACATCGAAATCTGATTCTACTTAAAATCTTTCAAGGTCGATTGAAATTGTACAAAAATGAACATCTGCTTCAAATTCTAGGTGGATTCTGGTACATCCAAATTATTTACAGTTTAAACGTTAAAATGTGAACGTAGTATTATAACGCTTTTTTTACTTGAATATCGAATGCGATCGTTACAGCTGCCCCTGAAAATTGTAAAGTCTGTCCTATTAACAATCAAAAATAATTGCTGTGTCATTTATTATAAAAGTTGACCATATGTGGTAAACGGCTTTAAAACATGAAAATTTGTAACTAATAAATTCGAAGTTTATTTGTCGATTAGTAAACAAAATATTACTGTTTAAATGTACGTATGCAGCTATTTGCAAAATGCTTACTTTTTATAAATAAATATCAGGTGCAGGATTCTGGTATCATCATTATTAAAACATTCTGTTGATGTTATCAACCAATTTTATTATTGATTCAATTTGTTTTTCGTGTTCATCGCTGATACGTTTGGTAGAATTTCTTTATTTTATGACTACTTAAGATAGTGTGAGAGCGTAAAAGTATGCAATGAATGTCAAGTGTAGTCTCCGCCATGATAAAGCGAGGCCATAAAATTCTTCGAAACCCAAGATGTTAAATCCAGTCATTGGCATAGCAATTTAAGGAAGATAAGAATTGAAAACTTCGACCAGAATCATATAAGTTTATATCCTGGAAATATTTACTTCAATAGGCGCCACTTGTAATGATTCGATTTATGGCCACCATACTATGGCGGGAATTACAAAACGATTTTGATGGGAAAATATGTAGATATTTTTTGAATAAAATTTTTTAAATAAAATTTCTAAAAAAACAACAAAACATTCTTTGCATTTCTTTTCTCTTCCTTATCACCAAAAGATGGAAAACAATAACAGAAATTGTATAAATGTAAGCTGACAATCTGAAATAAAATTCACTAAATCGTTCTACTAATCATTTTTATTGATCCAATATTTTAATTGCCTAAGTACTATCGATGAAAGACATTTAAAACTGTACATTCGGTTACATATATGTTACAGGATTGTTGTGGTTCATATAATTAAATAAATTTATTGAAATTTAATGGAACATCTGATTTCAATCGATGGGTGCTATATTTTAAATTATAACGCAAGTTATGTATGTCGAAAGATAGATGATACATTTTATCCTTAAAACAAATTCGTCTGAATATTTATTTTTATATATCATATCCGTATATTAAGTATCGAGAAACAAGTCATAGAAGACTGTCATGTACGTCGAAAATATAATATATGTATATGTATATATTATTTATTTTATCGTGTTATGTGTTTAAAATAATTAATAGGAAAGTGTATTGCGCGTATCAAACGCGTTTCGTCGTAAAACAGAAGGATTTAGACTTTATTCAACGCGATCTTCATTCAAAATATTGCACTTTCTCGAACAACTGTTTTCTGTTTTGAACTTTCAAGTCTTCTAGAAATTTATTTATGTAATATACAAATTAAGAAAATACTGACCAACTGAAATAACTAACTTCAATCCTTTAAATTTAATATGTTACATTATGTTCACTAATAATAAGTTGATAAAATATTCAGTAGTAATCATTTAAAAATAAGAATACCTTCATTTAGCTTATAAGATTAATAACATTTTAAAAATCATAGTTAAACATTTTATATGATTTAATTCTAGGATTTGCATTGATTAATTTCTAAAACCTTCCAATTTGGTTACTGAAATCATAATGGAGAAGATCACTGACACATATACTACATTTTTATTATTTTTTACTTTCATGCAGTTCTACTATTAAAAGACGATAAAATATGTCTACGAACTTACTCCACTTGTAACCAAAAATCTTGTATACTTTATAAATTTGTGTTCTATACACATATACAATTCTATTTTTCTACCATATTCTTACACTTATCTCATTAAAATTAAATGTAATTTCGCAAACAAAAGATCACTTAAGACATATTTGTATTAATGAAACATTCGTTCAAATCTCTAATAAGATTAATTAACATATAATTCTGGCATATACTTTGAAGACTAGATGAATGTACTTTTTGTCAGTCCTTAGTACTTTGCACCAATTTTAGATAATTGCACGGATAATAATTGCATTCATTCTCTAGCTTTTTGTTACTTTACAATTCTAATATAACAACTACTGTACAATTGTATGTTATATTTCACAGTAACTAGTATTTATAAACCTCACACTTGAGTAACTTGTGTTTCTTATAGCCATGTTTATGCTATAATCCAAACTTTTTATTCTTGTTCAATTAAAAATTTTTATTCTAATAAGGCTTAAAAACTGAAATATGAAGTGATCCTTCTACGAATAACAGTCAAGATTCTAATTATTATAATCTACGAACTGCATCGAAAAGAAATATACAAAAGAGAACAGTTACTTCGTTATTTTTTGTATTTATCGTTGTATTTTTTATAATAATAACGCTAATTACCTTTAAATTTATTATACTGTATACTAATTATAAGTCACACATTTTGTTTTTGTCCTAATTTCATGATACGCATAAATTTAAAAGATGCACAAAGAAAATACCAATGCATAACCTTGCTCCTCTTTTTATCTTAACAGTACCTTTTAGTACTAACAATTTATGAACACATAACATCCGTTTCCAGTAAAATACGATCAATTTCAATGTGCGTAATAAAACAATTATGATATTTAATCAGACAAAAGTCTTTAAGTAATATAAAAATTAGTGCACTATAGTTTATTTATATTTAGTAATATGTTTAATAAACTTTTGTGTCTATGAATAGTTACCTGTATATATGTAGATAATTTAAAAAATATGGTTTGAAATATATAGAGAGCTTTAATCATTTACAATATCTTGTGATGTTTGCTGAATAAACGTTCGAATTGCGGCGGCAAGTATATTATCATGTTAAATTTTACATCACATTAATTCATACTTAGTTATCATCTAACTAGATTCCGGTATTTTCAATATTTTAATCTATTAAAATTAATTTCCAACTTCACTTTACATGTATATAATCTGAGTTATTTAAGAGCCTAAGAAAAAATTGTATACCAGTTTCTTTTAAATAAAATCTCAGGTACATACTTCTCATCCATTATTCTTTCTCACCAACGTTTCCAACGCTCGTGGTATACACGATGGACATAATATTTCTGGTTTAGACGTTTGCAGTAACATTTTTCCTAAGTACTGTGCTGTACATGGAAGAACTAGTGATTCAGATGTCAATAACTCGGTTTCCATCGTCGAAATCACTTCCGTCTTATAGGCAGACAATGGAAAATGATGTCCACATGTGAATATCATTGAGTCTTCTTCAGTAGCGAGAAATCTGTACACTGCGTCTGGATCCTAATGTCCAACAATTTACCTTGTTTTAGTATCTATTTTTATCTCTTTTATATCGACAGAGATTTTTATCGTTTATTGCAAAATTAACACATAGAAATTTAGATTCACCTTAATATGTACAAATGACCTTGAATCATGAGTATTAGAAGACAAAGTGCTTATAACCCCTTCTATCATTTGTTTTGAAGTATTATTTCCGCTCGAGCCCGGATATCCTGTGAGTGGTGGTCCATAATGGTCAGCAGTCAAGGAAGATAACAACTTGATAAATTCAGGTGCAGGTTCATCTGTAATATTAAAACAATTTATAGAACTGCACGATGTAAGACATATATACATAAAATCTTGTATACAAATTTACCTTGATCAATATGATTTAACAACATGGAACACACTTGAAGACAAAAATTAACAGAAAACAAGTTTATCAGGGTGAAGTTCTTGACTTCTGCATCATTCTTATTTGTATCTAAATATTTATCCATTATCTCTTGACTGTGAAAGTTATAATAATTAATTGATTACGATAATTGCATCTTAAATGATATAATATTAACTTACCAGAATAGTAATAATCCAAGGGGGTAAAAAATTGATTCAATATGCTCCATAAATAAATTTTCTATACTTTGTATGGGTAACTCATGTTCGACCCAGAAATTAAGAGCATCTTGCAACATTTTACATTTGGTTGTATCTGGTTCGTTTTCCATTTCATTTAAGAAAAATTTAATCACTTTTATGGCTTCATTGATGACGTTGTTTTGCCGTGAAGACGAAATCTTCCTTTCGCTGCTTTTACACAATTGATTTTGTTCAGTTGCTTCACTCATAGCAGTAGAAGATGCGAAATTGTCCCCAATAGACCTACTATCTTTTTCTTGCATCTGTAACTTATTATCTTTAAAAACAAGATTCTCCACCCATTCGTCTGAGTCAGAACTGACATCAGAATCGAAAGAGTTTTCGAAAATTTCTGTAGGCGCGTTATCACATTTCGCGTCTTTGCATAATTCTTCTAAACCGCCTTGACAATCAAACGTGTACAATTCTTGTTGAAGCAATTGTAAACTGTTTAATGATTTGCTCGCTGGAATTTTCATTTTGTTCCTAGCAGCACAATCTTCAACTGAATCGATTAAATTCTTTTCTACTTGTTTGTTAAACAATTCTGTGTTCTTTTTAACATGACGGGTTAAAGACTTTGTTTTTAATTCAGACTCCTCCGCTGTCTTGCGTTCTGTCTTTTCACGTGAATGTTCAGACTTTGTTTTTGAGCAAGAGTGAAGACTCATTAGATGCAAAATTTTCAACTGATATGAGAATGCCTCAGAAATATTATGTTGCAACAAAGCTATTTTTGAGCAAGCTTGATAATTACCCAGTTCAACGCACTAAAAATGTATAAAGATATTACGTGATTGTTTTGGTTCAACATTATTATGTAACAAAATAATACACAAACCTTATCTATGATTTTTGAAGAATCATATAAACCAGAGAAATATTCGAGCGCATAATGCAGTGTCAATTCTCCCGATGACCTTTCTATAACGCTTAAGGGGTTAATAACACCCGCCAGAGGAGGTATGTCGTAACTCTGATAAGAAATAATAGGAGCGGGAATGTTAGGAACTTGGCTAGGCACCTCCATAGCTATATGCGAAGTATGGGGTAGTCGTACTACTCGCTTTTTAATTAACACAAGTTTATCGTCGGTGTCGCGTGTATCTTTTGCAGGAAGGCGACCTAATTGTGCTCTACTGTTATTACCCCAAGCTAAAACTGTACCTCCTAGAAGGCAATACAGTAAATCATTAGAATTTTACCAATCGAATAATGAACGTTTGAATTATTTTCTTTTATTAGAATAATGTATTGTAGATACCTGGTTGAATGGCAACCGTGTAATCGTATCCGCAATAGATTCCAACAGTTTTAATGATAGGATTTATTTTTTCCCTCAATTCACTGCTTTCCGCTGGAGACGACTTAATTTCATCATTTGCGTTTCCATTTTTTTCACTGTTCAGTGAATTTTTCATTCCACCATCCAATTCTTGTTCTTCATCTCGTCTGTGTGCATTGTGTCTTGGAGGTACTTGTGCAAAGATTGAAGCAGGATTGTAACATAACGGAGTGGGAATTGGTACTTCCCTTCTGCTACCATTACCTATTTGACCATCTAAGTTTCGACCCCATGTGTAAAGTGATCCGTCTTTAGTTACAAGAGCGTTATGGTGACATCCAGCTGATATCTATCAAAAACCATTAAAACAATGATATTGTTTGCCAAGAAACTAACATAATTATAAATCATTTCACAAACCTGTATGATATCTCCTCTCACTAAACTTGTATCCACTACTGTTGGTTTCAAATGTGTTTGAGCTTCTTCAATCGAACCAACATTTACATTCTTCAGGCACACATTATCCAATTGCTTTTTTCGTGAATCTGAATAACTACTTTCTGTCTGTTTTACTTGTGCATTTTTATTTTGTGCATTACTTTCCGAAACCTCTTCGCTCGTATCGTTTGTACACGCTTGATCCGGAACTTTTTCAAATTCGTCGATATTTTCAAACTGCTTTATAATATTGTCGCGTTGTTCCAATATTCGAGCTCTCTTTTGCGTTTGTGCTTGCAATCGAAGAACTTGGGGACTTGCTCCCCACACGTATAACTTATTTGTGTAACTAACGGCGAGCTGAAATTGATATAATATAAGCATATATGAACCGTGTTCATATAGTAATATTGAATTGTAACTAAACAAAACATCCTACTTACGTTGTGAAAATATCCAGTTGTAATAAGAAAAATTTTCTCTGGTAACAAGACTTTTATTGGCACTGAACTTTTAACATTACTTCCTACACCCAGTTGCCCAAAAATATTGCAACCAAATGCATACACGATACCCTCTGTAGAAAGTGCTAATGTATGCGCATGGCCAGCGCTAATGTAACGTATGACCGTACCAAGTAAAGATGTAATTAATGTGGGAACGATCTTTTTATCGGTATTACCATGACCCAATTGGCCATGAACTCCCCAACCCCACGTAAAAACTCTGCCATCCGCAGTCAATGCAACAGAATGATATTGACCAGCCACGGCATCAATAATAACTTCTTGAGCCAAATAAGTAATTAATTCTGGCGTTGAACACTGTAAAATTTTGCCTAGACCCAACTGACCAAACCGACTTGATCCCCATGCATAAACACCATTGTTGGTAACTGCTAAAGTGTGACAGTGGCCACATGATACACTGAGAACTTCGACCTCCATGATTTTGAAAAAAGATATAGCTTGTGGTGGTCCATATCTCAATACAGATGGGCCAGTTCCTGAAAATAATGAAGAACATAAAATACTATAAATATAATAAATGATGCATCTTATAATAGCACATTTGTTTACCTAAACATCCTTGCACAGAACTTCCCCAAGTGTAAACATTTCCATTTCTGATAAGAACAACGTGAGAAAATCCAGCACATAATGGCCTTCTTTTGAAATCAGCACCAGAATTAGTTTTATTTCTCTCCTATTTTAATGATTACACAAACACATGATTATCTATTCATACGAAACATGAAATACTTTATACGATTATTACCTTTTTAATGTTCAGTAATTCAGTGTTACATGTAAGAGAAGATTCTTGATGTAAAATAGATTTTTTATAAATCAAAGTCAATAAAATTAGTAAAAAAGTTTCTATAATTTCTTCTACCAATGTGTCAGCCTCATCCTATGAATAGAAAGAAAATATACTTTACATCTTTGCAAATAAATAGGTATGAAGATGCACAAATTATACTCACATTTTCCAAGAGATCTATAGAATCACATTGACTAGATTGAGAACTATGTGAAGTTGTCCTATGACGTAATCTACATCGCACTATCCTAGGTCGTATCACTGGATTCGTTGGATCGTACAGCGTTACTAATCTCTAAATATTCAATAAAAAATATATGTATTAAGTTATTCAGATGGATACACTTTCTTTTTGAAGAATCAAAACTTTACCTGAAGTACAAAAATTTGAGAGTCATGAAGATTATCAACAATATATGACATATGACTTCTAGCTAACTCAGGATTTAATAAAATTGCTTGCATTAAATTCGGTTCGCTTATACATATTAACAAACCATCTGAAATGATTTATGAAATGTTTAATTCTTGATGCAACACGTTTTCCAATCATTTTATTGCTATTATAACTATTATGCATTACATGGTCTTGGATAGAAATTGCTTGTGCTGAAAGAATGTATTGTCTTCATAAGTATATCCAACATTTGTCCATAAAGACCCTTTTGTGTTGCTAGGTGATGCAACACTTCCCAAAGACACGTTTGTCCCGCAATATTAACTGCTAACAATTCGTCGTAAAAAGAATTTGTAGATAAGAAATACCTATAATGCAAATAATTTGCGTCAAACCATGCTTAAAAAGATTTATAAAATATCTAATGAAATACATACAAAAACTCCTTATATATAGTCTTAGACTTTTGAGATGAAATTCTAAGCGTTCGTTCAATAAAAGCAAGAACACATAAGTTAGAAAGATGTATTCTTGGTGCGACAGGTAATTCGCTAATAGCCGGAGAAGCTAAACAATGCGTGAGGCAACGTAATAAATCTGCTGTATATCCAACAGATGCAAATTTCAACATACTTTTCATTATTCTACACTGAAAATATTAAATACAAAAATTATATATAAGTATGCACAACCAAATTCTGACATTATTGTACTTACTTTGGACAACTTGTAACAAGCTACTGCTCGTGGAAAATCTTTGTTCGTCAAAAGTATGTCACCAGCTTGTTCAAGTAACTGTTGTGCATTAATGCCAAATACTATAGCCAATTTTACTGCTTTTTCAAGTTCATTGTTTTTCAGTACTAATTCCATAAAAATTGACAATATCGGTTTTCTTAAAGAAGAACGTTAACAATGAAAATTCATTGATCTAGGTTGATGAAACATGAAAGTAAGAGATAAAATACTAACCTTAGAACAACTTTATACACAGAATGATTCGTTACAATTATACAAGTATCTACATGAGGTAATTCAATTTTAATATCATTTATTCCCTTTGGTAACGTGTATTTATTTTTAATATCTTCAGAAAGTATTGTTGGTGCATTGTTAGTAAAGTCGATTACTCTGTACACGGCACGTATTACTTCTTTGCTATTCGCTAAAGAAAAGTAACCAACAATACATTCTGGATTAAATTTACCATTATCACTTTTACGAGTTTCAGATAATCTATCTGATACTACATACATTATACGCTGACTAACGTCAGTAATAAAAAAAAAGCGTTGAGTTAGTAAAACGTTTTTACAAGATTCAAATACTTTATGTGCCGATAAAGGAACAGTAGTAAAATTAGGTCCATATACCTGCAATCGGAAAATTGGTTAAATGTTATACTCATTACTATCTACAAAAATTATTTCCTTACCAGTATTTGATTTGTAACAGAGTGATAACATGTATACAATTGTTGGCCATCTCTATCAGATTGAGACATTAAAAAAACTTCTTTTGACATTACTTCAGGAGTTATCTGATTTTGATTTACTTCTATAGATGGATCAGAATTAATAGTTATATTGTGAGTATTTCTATTACTTGTAATATCTGGAAAATAAATAGATTCATTAATAATCTTGAACAATACTTAGGTGTATTATTTAGTATTATAAATGTTGCAGACCATGTTGATATTGCAGATATTCTCCTAAAGCTTGACTTTTTGCTTCTATCAACTTTTGTCTAATTATAGCAAGTTTATCCACAGACAACTGCTTAAGTCCTTGCAACCTAGATCTAGTAGAAGCAAATATTTTTGTATTATCATACATGTTGTCATTTGTATGTAATACACTATATGATTCTCCATTTTCTAAATGTTGCAAGCAACTATATGTACGCTGCTCTAAAAGTAATCTCCACTGTCGTCTAGACTGACTTGTTATGAGGAGGGATACAATGTCATTACTGTGATCACGACAAATATGCAAACTGCAAATATTTCCTTTAATTTGTGTAACATTTGTTTGATGACCAGTCTCAAGATTTATAAATACAATTTCCCCATATTCAGTTCCAATAATACCAATTTCAGCTGGTATTACCATGCTCTGCCACCATACTATGGCTGTAGGCCTAGAAATATGAAATAAATAAATCATGAAAAGATTTTAAATTACATCTAGTGTAAAATTTAGTAAGGAAATGTACTTTGAATGGGAAGATTGCGAACTAATAGAAGGAAATGAAGTTATATCATCACTAGTCCATCTTCTATCTTTATCATAACTTTCATCGACCCAACACAAAGCAGGAATAATATATATAGAGCCATCAACACTTGCAGAAAGCAACCAAGATCCCTCTGAGTGAAAACATATAGCTGAGATTTGTTTATGAGATCCTTGAAACCAAGGAATTCTTTTAATTACTGGAGCAGATACAGAATCCCTTTTGTAATATAAAAAGATCTCAGCATTTCCAGTCGTAAGAGCTAAAAATAATTTCTTTCCATAATCACATTGAGCACTGTGTTGTATTTCTGTTGCTTTAATCAAACATTGCAATTTAAACAAGCGTTCTTCAGTGAAACTTGTCATTGGCTCAAAGCCCTCTGTACCAATTTCTGCGATCATTATATTTAAGATTATTATTAATCTTAGTACTATCTAAAACACATAAATAAAACAAAATATTAATAACATATCAGTATAAGCGCTAATTACATTTCATGAAAGATATCTGGTTGAATTTCCATTAATATATATGCTAATCTTTAATGGTATTAGTGAACAGTATTCAAAACGTAATTTAGTGAATTATATCTGCAGACATTTTTGTAGAATATAATTATTTAAATTAACATAATTACTAGATAGTTCTAAATATCTCTTATAAATTTTTGATGACACATTAAATTATAGTGAAAATGGAAAGTCTAAGCAAAAGATAACATTTAATAAATGCTACTTGTTCTTGAGGATCGTATAACACAGCGATAAAAATATTTAACAATATATTGCGAGCTGTTATACCTGTGTTTATATATTGGTAAAATAATATAGTTGACGAGAAGAAAGCTTTGTCTCTTAACACATTCTTGTGCTAAAAATAAATGATTACAAAAGAAACCTAGACCAATTATCACATCGCGCATTCCGTTTAAACGTGATATCCTTTCATATGCAAGAAATGAAGGAATTAAATTATTCACAGTGCATTACATTTTTACAATAACGCCGCCGTCAAATTTCTAAACGTCAGATCATCAAGGTTAGATTACATTGTAACCATAGGGGGAACCACGGTAAAAAAGTTAAAATCACTATTCTGTTGTCCAAAATAAATATACTCTGTTCAACGATAAACTGAATTTGTCCTATAAAGAACTTTTGTTCATTTTGCGCATGTTGCCTCTGATTAGTTAGAGTACGTTTCGTAATCATTCGGATATACATTGTGATCTAAATTTCTAAATCTCACTATACCTGATCTATGTCTCTTTCCTTTATTCACATATTTTGGTCACCATATATATGGTCGATGCAGTAAAACTAGAACTCGATTAGGGGAATTTCAAATAGTGGGAAATGAACCGAAGTTAGTCGAGATGCGTTGCTAAAATTGAGTATGATCTTTTGCCGAATAGAGTATAAAAGTTAAATTCTTTATATTGGTAGTAGTTTGCAACACACTTCATCGAACATTATCGTTTGAAGTGCGCATCGAAAAGATGGTGGATGGTATCAGAAATTATCGATGTATTGAGTCTATTAAGTTTTAAAGGTTTAATAAAACAGTGTATCTAACATTCTAAAAGTCGATTGAAAACATAAAAATGGGTTCAAATAAACGGCATAAAACCGAGAAGAGCCGGGACGCTAAGAAGAAGCGTCACCGTAGCCGCTCACGTAGCTATACACCTGAACGCGAAAAATCGGATAAGCACAGGCATCATAAAAAGCATAGAAGGAAAGAACGCAAGGATTATGACAGTGATGGTTATTATCTGATTCATTCTTTCTAAGATATACAAATACATTATACGATGCATTTTTCAATGTCGCTAGCTTTTTTTTACAACTCCAATAATCGATTGTTTGAACTATCTTTTCTATTTGTATGTAATAACTTCCTTCCCATCGTGTTGAGAATGTATCGTGTTTTATCCGCAGAAATGTACTTATCAATTTCACATACAAGATTAAGTAATTCGATGGGGATTGAACCGAATAATGTTTATATTTTACATAGGTACATAAGCATTTACTATGATGAACATACTTGTTTAATGTCAGTTAATACCGTGTTCATTTTATTTCAGTCGAAATAGTTAATGCACCTCCTCCACCAAAAATTTCTAAGTCATCACATCCATCAACACCTCCACCTCCTGAAATTTCTAAACAACGCAGTCCTTCACCAATCAAGGGTGGTGCAGCACAAACTTCTCTATCCATTGAAGAAACTAATAAACTACGAGCAAAATTAGGTTTGAAACCATTAGAAGTTGATAGCACTTCAAAAGATGATCCTAATAAGATTAAAGACGATTTGGGAGAATTTTATCATAAACCTGCTCCCGATGTTAATGAGAAGTTACGGACTCAAAAATTGAAGGAGAAGATTAATCTTCAGAAACAGAAAAGGCTCATTGAATCTAATTTAGCAAAAACTAAGAGCTTAGGAGACTGTGATTCTGATGATGATGCTGAAGTTTGGATTGATAAAACCAGACGTTTGGAAGAAGAAAAGAAAAAAGCAGAAGAAAGAGTAAATTTATACTTTAAATATTTGAAATATTTTTTATAATAATTATATGAGAATCATCATTTTAATATTTTATTTTCATTAGGCAAAAATGTTAGATCAATTAGATGAGGAATTTGGCATTGGAAATTTGGTTAAAGAGGAAATACATGCTGCTCGAAACACGGCTTATACTGAAAAGAATTTAAAGGGTCTTAGAGTAGAGCATGATATTGTAAGTAATTGTATCCTCTTATTGGATAAATGCTTCAATCATAAATATTAAGTAATTTACTTTATTTAAATGGTGTTTAATAGGATAAGTTCGAAGAAGGTAAAACAATTATCTTGACTTTAAAAGATCAGGAAGTGTTGAAAGATAATGATGATGTACTGGTCAATGTAAATATAACGGATGAAGAACGTTATCAACGTAATATTTTAAATAAAACTAAAAAACCTGGTTATGATGCATATGATGATGATAATTTTGATGAGTTTGGTGTATCTAAAAAGTCTATCTTAGAAAAATATGACGAAGAAATCGAAGGCGAGAAGAAAGATTCTTTTGTATTGGGAACTAATAATATAAAAGATACTAAGCAGAATAAACTTGATTATGTCAAGCAGCGTTTAGCTAATAAGCGACTAGAATCGTTACAACTAGCAGAGCCAAAACTAGCTAGTGAATATTACAACGAGCAAGAACTTGCAAAGTTTAAGAAACCAAAGAAAAAGGTGAATTTTCAAGACGATATTTTTATAAATTTTAAAACAATGTACATCGCTTTAATTAATATGTTGCAGGTTCGAAAAATGAGAAAAAAGTTAAAAGCAGAAGATTTGGTTCCTGAAGATAACGATTATCTTCGTGATTTAGGAAGCAGAAGAAGTAAACGACCTAAGGATATAAAAGAGAACGATAGTTTAGACGTAGATGACTTAGAAGGTACTTTTCACTAATTTTTAACAATTACGTTACTTATTTAACCGATTTTTTCATTTTCCATTTTTAGCACCTCCTGAAGATCTTAGTGGAATTAAGTTGGAAGAAGATGATAAAGAAGTGGAGTTACAGTTAGCACTCAAGAAAGCTCAACGATTGAAAGAATCACAAGCAGCATGTATCGAGAAAGTCGTTGAAACTATGAAGCAAGAACCTGTTGGTTCTGAAGAAAGTCAATCTGGGAATATTGTTCTTAATGCTACCGCAGAATTTTGTAGAACTTTAGGAGACATTCCAACTTACGGACTTGCTGGAAACAGGGAAGAAAATGGACAAGAACTTATGGTATTAAACGGTTTTTCTTTATATTCTTTTCCTTAAATGTTATTTGATATATACTTTTACGATTAATATTATAGGATTTCGAAATGGATGGAGTTAAAGAAGAACCACCGATAAATGACGAAGAAGATGATGGTCGTGGCGCGTGGAATACTGTACAATTAGGTATCATTTGATTAGTTAAATATACAAATTCTCTCTTTTCTGTAAAATACTTATAGATCCTATTGTACTTGATGAACAGATGAAAGTATAATAGAGCCAGTAGCGATGGAAGCTGCGATTTTAGATGCTGAGCCTTCGCTCGGACATGGGGTTGGTGGTGCACTAAAACTTGCAATGAGTAAAGGTTATTTGCAAAAAGAAGATAGTAGTAGGCCATCTGCGTCTCGTTTCGCGCATTTGCAGGCTCAGAATTATTCGATAGAGGACAAAACTTACGGGTATGTATGGATCATAACTATGGTTCGATATAAGAAGCTTTCTTACAACGCGTTTGCAAATGAACGAGTCCCATTACGAGCGATTGTAAGAAATATTCTTCTATTGAATGCACTCCAAAGGAATGTTATTAGACGAGTCTCTAGTGAATTTCACTGTTAGTTAACAGTCGTAAATAGAGCCCGGATTTCGGTGCTCGGAAATGGATGATCCGCTACCGCAAGAGTTAACTACTTTGTCGGAGATGATCAAAGGCCAGAGAAGAGAGTAGGATTAATTGAGGTATGTTTATATTATGCGATTCTATTGTTGCCAGCGAGATTCGTACAAGCGTTCTAGACAAGTCCGGTATGGATAAAAGTCACGTTGATTTATTTAATATAAAGATAATTTCGTATATTGGCGGTATGGTTTTACGTTATTCTTTTCTTTATATTACATTTGCATGTTTCAACATACAAAGTATGATGTAATTTGTGTAATAAGGATTTTAGATTAATTTTAAATTAAATTACTTGAATGCTTAAGAATGCAATCTATTCTCTCTCAAGTAAAATTTCATCTTTAATCAAGTATACATTTAATACTGATATTTTTATTGACTTGTTTAGATTCGTGTTGATTTAATCGCATAATGTAATGTATCTTCAAAACTTCAATAATCTGTTTTTTAATCACTACATATTTATAAAGTATTGATGTTCTCGGTAACTTGAATTTCGAAACACCGAATTCCATGGGCTACTATAAATTTTTATAATTAAAACGAGTGCCTATGTTATTTATATCCTGTTTAGCATAAGTAATTTCATCCATGTTTTTCTTTCCAGAGACGACGATAAATTCGGTAGAAGAGACCGGTTTAATGGACCAACTTCAGAATTTAAGGAAAAAGATGGTTTCAAACCTAATGTGAAACTGGAATATATCGACGATGATGGGCATGTATTGAGCGCAAAGGAAGCTTTCAGATATCTTTCACACAAATTCCATGGAAAAGGTCCAGGAAAAAATAAGGTCTGTACTTTCTCTATATTTATATCCGTTTTTAAACCCTAGACGTTGCGACTATATAATTTTGTAATTTTTAGGTTGAAAAGCGAATGAAAAAGGCGGAGCAAGAAGTTTTAATGAAACGTATGTCTTCTACAGACACACCTCTGGGTACGCTTAATTTATTGCAGGCGAAACAGAAGGAAACTCAATCTCCATACATAGTGCTTAGTGGAAGCAAGCAGATGCAAACGTAAGGCTATTTCATGCTATATTAAATACATAATGAAATGTGGTTAAAAAAAAGTTAATTCATAAAAACTATGGTTATTTCTTTCAGGACAAGTATATCAAAGTCAAAGCATTAAAGATTTTAAAGTAAACTTCAGTCAGAATTGTATATAATATACAGGCAGACAGAAATCTTTTATCAGTACATCTTTAAATCAGATAATACATTAATCGCTGTAAAATAAAAACATTGCACCTTTTTTTGATTTGTTAAACTACATGGTAATAAAGTAACTATTATATGAATTTATAAAAGAGACTAATCCTTTTTATATCCTTTCTTTATTGTTTTTAGACACATCAATCGTTTGACGGCTTAAAATATTAGTTTTAATAAGATAATTACTTAATACATCATAAAAATTGATATAGAGAAACTTTATATTTTTAACTCTTTACGGATGATATGGCCCAAATATTTATATTTGGTAGGAAGGTCTTTAAGACGTTGTTTATAATTATTCCTTTTTTGGTACAATTTTCAGTGTTTTGAACGTGTATATAAAACAATACGAACAATATTGTTCTGTTCGATGGGGTATTTTGTATTCTTACACAAAATATGTTTATTTTAATTAAATAAATTGACTTCTATCACAATAAAATTAAGTGGGGAACAAACGATGTTCACAACTATCTCTTATTTTTTTACCATATTGGTTGAAATAATACGATGCCTATGCTAACAGTAACATGTGCATAAAAACTATCAATATATTAACATTACTCCCATTTCTATACTCTCAATCACAATTTACAGTTAATTTCTAATAGCCTATTCGTACAAATCACTACATGGAAGATATAAAGTTGAATACTACAAAATATTTTATTGTTCCTAATGATATACTATATAAACATTTGTTGAACATACTTTGTTCACTATGAAATAGGATTATTGTGAGATTGAAAATATTTGTTGTTCCGTTGAATGAGAAGACACGCGATTAATCATCAATGAAATATATGATAACATTCGCTACCGATATTTACTGAGTATTTTTACAATTTATATCGGTATCATGTTCTTGAAAAATGGTAACGATAGATTATTATAAGAATGCTAAATGATATTAAATATATCCCTGATATCACAAGGCTTTCCTTTGTGCAAAAATAGTAATACTTGATTCTTTGAATCTTATGTAGTGCACAATGATCTTATAAATTGTATTTTATAAATATACCTCCAACTGTAAACAATACTTTTAAGACTTGCTCTTTATATTCACTATTCACATTTTTTTTTTCTTTTTGAAAAGTTTGGCACTTCTCCTGACGGTTTAGACAAAAATAATAGGAATTTCTTTTAATTATAAAGCATAAGATATATTTTCTATTGTTAGCTAGATTTTTGATCAGCTTCAAAAGGTTATCAAAAATTTAAATGAGATTTTCATTAATTACTAAAACTAGCATCTTTATTGATAAATAAGAATACTGGGTAACTACAGGCTAACAATGAAAAATATATTATTAATCTTTTATTCAATATTTATTTCTTAATCGAATTCCTATTAATTTTGTAATAAACTAATGTACAATTTAATACTTACTTTACGTTAAGGATATGGTTCTCTATTCGCTCAATTCTAAGAAACTTATATCAGTAACACGCTGTGTATCGTCAAACCGACGAACTTTAATATATTATACTTTACGAATATTTATCTACAAATCTGTTGTTTCACAGAATTCAACAGATCTAATATCTTTGTGTTACTACTATTTTAGACAAATTTCTTATTATCAGCATATTTGTATGCTATATTTAAGTAAATATTCCTTATTCTTTTCTACGCGTCAAGATTAATATAAATTATACGAATTAGATGAATATTTTTATAAATAGGTATGAACTCGTACGAATCCTTTCTAAGTTTGTTCTTTTTTCTTATGTACACTGAGGTGCAAAGTAGGCTTCCCTTGGTTAACGATAGAAGGATAAAGAATACCACCCGCCATCAATTTTAGGAGATTAAATATGAAAACTTGAAAGTTACCAAATTTCAATATCCCAAATTGTCAAAACATTAAAATTAAAAAAATTTTTAATTTTTAAATCGACGAATGTTAGTTCTTTCCCTTATATCCACCTTTTCTCTAGGGAAGCTTACGATACTCGCCATTGTATACAATATTTATATACTAAAATATTCAACTAATTTGACAACATGTCAAATCTGTATAATATATTATAAATTGACTTGGTTTTCTTTTCGTTCTTCGCAAGGTATTAAAATCATTGGTATAAGTACCGTAAAAGGGAAGTGCGAGTGTCAGCGTTTCGGTCGACAGTCAGTTGAACAGACGCAGTTGCTTAAAAAATGAAAACCGATCATCGTATCAAAAGTGTTGTATACAAGACGTAACTAATGCAGTACGAAATGTGGAGGTAAACGATCGAGCGCATAATACAGTTGCTAACGATTAGCTTTTTGGGTATACTTTTCTCAAGTTAGTTACCTTCCAAGATATCTTTCTTGAGCGCAACATCATAAGTAATTGTTATCTGTTCAATGTTTCCATATTTTGATTCTGAGCATTCTTGCTCACAGCTTCATCTTGACCACTTGGACTGGGAAGTCTGGTCGGTTTGAGCGACTTTAACTTCGTCGTACCGCCATATCTGAAGTTCACGTCGCTGCAGGTATCTAAAGGATGCATCGTTCCCATCAAATTTGTCCCGTCATCGTCTGTCGTGACTTCCAGCTTGGTGGTTGGTACTTTCTTAATCGATCCCAACTCGTACGCAGATTTGGATGATTTCAGCTTCATCTTCGCATTCAGTGGCAGCGAAACCGATTTCTCCAAGTTCACCTCTTCTATCTTGAGGTTGTTATCGTTCTGCACAACTTGTTCGTTGGTCGAGTTCATTGCATCAGTAATCTGGATATCTATGTTGACGGCTTTCGGATCATTTTCATCGTTACGAATGGTCTGTTCCGCGTACTCGTTTCTAAGGGCAGCCAACTGAGCTCGTTGCTTTTGAATATGGTTGTGCGAATTTGAAAAGAACGATGAGACCCTCTCGAGCTTGGTAGCCAAATTCGGTTGGCTCAATGTAGATTTCAGAGGATAAGGTGGATCTACCACGATATTGTTTTTCATAAAGTTGTGAGATTCTCTACCCGTGGAATTGCTTTTTATCATTCCTAGTTTGTTGTTGTCTTCGATCACTTTCAAGGGATACGATCGACCAATCGAGATCCTTCGTTTCTCGGCGAGACTCAGCTGTGCAATTATTCTACGAATCTCTCCAGGAAATTCGATGTCAGGTCTAGTTTCCGATAATTGTTGAATAAACGCACCTAACGTTGCGACTGTCACTTCCAAACTGCGATTTTGAGACTCAAGTTTCAAGAGAGTTGATTGTTGCACGGACCGCGCCGTTTCCAGACGATGCAAATTGCTCATGGTGATCTATGAACATAGTTTGGGCGAATTAGGTTTAGAAATAATGTTATACTGAAAATAAGACTAATCTCTCAATATCATACTTCTAATTGCTCATTCAGCTGTGATACTTCTTGGGTAAGTTGCTTGTTAAGTAATTTGAATTTCTCCAAGTTTTCCATTTGTGGTTTCACAGACATCATTTCTTCTTGTAGTACTTGGTACTCTACTCTGTATTCATTCAACTGCTTCGTGATCTCTTGGTCTGGATAAAACACGCGTTTCATCACTCGATCCAAAACCTCTTTATCGACAGCTGGTACTCGCGTCTAGAAATAAAAGAAAAATAAAACCTGTCTGACAAACTTTACTTAAAATACAGAACAAAATTTTTCCTTACTTTAAGATATTCCATGATTTCTTCAAAACTATCGCACGTTAATAATTGATCTTGATGTTCCTCTAGTAATGCCATTGATACGCGGAAAAGTACCTCCGTACTTTCCAAAAAAAGTAAATCTGTAAAAATAAATATATTGATAATAGAAATATTATAAACATACGGGGTAGGAACTTCTTTAATTGTCTTTTTTAATTTACCAAAAACTCTGGTTACAAAACCCAATGGAAATTGACTCGCAAACAAGGTCAACAGCCATGGTGCAGCATATAATGTAGGCGAAACTTCTTGTTTATCGAAGTGGTTATAAATCGCCGGTAACCTATCATGTAGCAATCTGGATAATTGATATAAGTATAGTTGCAATGCTGCCATGTCAGGAAGATACAATTTCCTTAGGCCTCTTCGGAACATTAGATGCCGTAGAAGAAAAAATGCTTGGTCTTCAGACATCTAATTGAATGATAAAATAACATACAATCAAGAAGAACATGATTATTAATTTAAAAACCTGATAATTATAACACTAACATGTAATAAAAGAACGCCAGCAACGAAACTAAGCCCCTGGCAATAACCAACTTCGTGATCCAAAAGCGAATACGCTTTCAATAAATTGAACAACGCTAATTGGCCTGGGCCTAAAGGTGAACTAAAATAAGGATGATTGGGAAACGTCCGTCCCAAATCGATTAAAATTGCATGTTGTTGCGAGGTAAGTTGTTTCAAGAGTAACTCATACGGTGTGTTATAGTTTGGAAAATCGCGGGTGTCTATGGGCGGTTGTTTTAAACAAAATTGTTCGGCTAAGAATTGCCACACGTCTCCTCTTTTTCCTTTTGGTACACCTAAATCATATAATACTCAATGAAACTTTATGTCGTTTTAATTAGTATCATTTACTATAACACAAAGTCTCCCAACGATTTACCTTGTTTAATAGCGTGTAACAACATTTGATTATCACATTTTGTGGAAACTCTTGATTCTTTGCTCACGAGAAGATCCCATACTTCTCCCAATTCACGAGCAAAACTACTAAGTTCGTCGTATTCTAATTTGATTCTCTTAACAGTTGCTTCTTCTTGACGTACTGAAATAAAATAAAAGATTTTAAGTATATTGACTGCAGTATATATCATTATTTTACTTAGAACAAGTTCATTATACCCCTAAGCCTCGCGTTTTCTTTCTCCATTCTGATAAGTATTAACTGTTGATTGATTGCTTTCTTCCAAAGATCCCTTAATTCCTGTTTTGTTCTGCGCTTCGTAATTGTTTGAGGAGTCTTAATCATACCCATGTTTCCAGTTTTATCGTTTTCCTTGTCATGATCTTTACCAGGAGTCACGACTCGATTCAATATAGCTTGTCTCCAGGAACTGTTCGACTGAACAGGACTGTTTCCATCGGTCTCCGTCGGTGACATTTTTGGCGAGTTTCCTACCTTTAGAAATCTATGAAAGAAAACGATAATTTCCAACATATGTAGTAGAAGGAAGACAATTCTATTTTTTATGGCTTTTGGTAAATATTACATACATGTCCATCATAGAACTCTTTGGTCCAGTGTTCACAGTCAATTGCTGTTCAGGTGAAACCCTTAGAGACCTTGGTCTGCTAGCTTCCGGTGAGATATCAGTTATAGACGGATGTCGTGAATTTTCGGGGCTTTGGCTACCGCTTTTTTGTATCACAGCATTGAGGTGGCTCGTATCTCTCAAATGCGAGCCAAGACCGAGGTCATCCCGCGAACCCTTCCTCTTCATGAGATTATCAAAACTATTTGTAAGCGAGCGTTTCGCTTTCATGAATATTGTGCTTCCGACACCCACGCTTAAGTACTGATTTAAAAATTCACTCCTATATAATGCATCACAAATAAAATCCAATTAATAATTGATATCTTGACATTGTTATTTTAAAATTCTATATATAACTATACCTGTTCTCTGCTGTATCGTGAACATGTCTGGCTTGTTTCGCTTCGCAATGGGCGCGTAACAGCCTTATTAAAAACTGATTTTGTTCGCGCAAAGTTGTACCCGTGCCGCCAGCGGACTCGGCGCTTTTGTATTTGTTAACCACGATTTCCTGTTCGTCCTCCGGCAGCAATTCCATTCGCGAGAAGATTATATTCTGGGTTCTTCTGTCGTTCTGGCCTGGCAGTCAAGAAAGACACGCGAACTCATTATCTATACTGGGTCGCAATTTCGTTGCAAATCAAAGAAACGGAAAGAATATGTATGCAAAATTACCATCGATTTCCTGGCACAGCTTGTTGTACCAGTACATAGGGCAGTGTTCGCATGAAAACACAGGATATCTTTCTTTCCTCGCGACATCACACGTCCCAACGAACGCTTGCGAAATAGCTATAACAAATAACAGGTTTATATTCAACTACACGTTCAATTTCAGTCCTGAAAAATATACAAATATGTTCAGAATCGCTGCCGATACGGCGACGAGTTTGTAGCGCTCGGAGTGACACTATGTACTCGAAAAGCACGAACAAAAATGAGTGACTCACCAGCAACGAGATCGTCCGCGACCGATTCTGACTGACACTTGAACACATAGCCGATAAAGCAGTCTATCGTATTTTCTTTGCAAATAAAACCAAAGTGTTCCGGATTTTTCACGCCTTGCACGCAACTGGCTACGTCTCTCAGCTGTTTGTGAAGCAGCACTTGCTTTCTATCCGGACTGATCAATCTCAAATCATGTCTGCCTACCTGAAATTCATCCTCTGATCAAGATACGTGTTTTCAAGCTGGACTCACTAAATGAAAAATCGATTAAATTTCACACCTGAAAGAGCATTGTACGGTTGTGCTCATCTCCCGCTCTAGCCATGGAATCTCTTCTGGGATTCAGTACACTGCCAGTAGAGGATGCTCTGTTTCGCATCACTTCTGGCACATGCATGGAATTGTTGTTCGTGGCATCCCGATTCTCCTCGCGTTCCTCTTTCTCCGCGAGACTGGCATTTTGCGGCTTTGGAAAGGTCTCCACCGAACCGGTGAGTGTTGACGCCACTCCCAAAGGATTAATAGGTGATATGATTCCGCTTCCTGAGACATTCTCGATACTTCCGGTTTCGCTCGCGCTAGATTCCTGTAACAACAGTGATTTATTAATATTTATTCAGTTTCACTAATTAAAAAATATGACTGTTAAGTATACTCTTGTTGTATTGCTATATGGGGAAGTAGCAGTGGAACATTCTTGAAACTGATAATATCAGAAGAGATCCTTCGATGGTTACATAAAAGACACACCTTTCCAAGCTTCAATGACTTTGAAATATCTTGTCAAGATCAATATTCTGAATACCTCTGCTTGCGTATGTACTCACCTCTAGACCTTAGTTTATGAGATATACGTAAAAACCTGAATTAGATTTACAATATACACAACATGGGATATTTTATTGATATATATTGGCTATACTAAAGTAGTCTACATTTCAGCATATCACCGTTGCCATTTGACTATGTCACCCATGATAAAGTGAATGTACGATCTCAAACTAAGATCGAGCGGCGGTTATATGTGCAGGAAAAAGTAATTCAGAATGTTGTCCTTGGCAATATATTCCAAGGTTATTGAAATGGGTAAGGTATGCCTTTCCTATGTAACTACCGATTCAACAGTCCATACAGCGGTTGAATGTTTACGAATTTGCAATTTTCTAAATGCGAACATTTGAATGTTTGCCAGTTTAAGTTATGAACTTGAAAATGTCTAAATTCGTATTCGCTTAGTTGTCCATCTGGTTCGCATCTCATCGCTGCATTTGAGCTGCCCATCACTGTTCTAACGTAACAGTTAGAGACTACATATTCGCTCTGGATACAGTAATGCATAGCCCATTTCGAATCGTTTTTAAAAGTCGATCAAATTTGACAAACACAGCCAAAGTTTCTTCTACAAAATTTTACAGAGAAAATACATCTTTGAACAGGATTAATTTAAAAATGTGTATACAAAGAAAAGGTTAAAGCGTTAGATGGAAGAGAAAATAGGAGAGAGTGAAAGATGACCGGCTCACCGCGCTGTTTCTCCTGTTATTGGAAGACGTTAAAATTGATTGACGTTGATACTCGGCGAGGATATTGTTCGTCGATGATCTCGATTTCTCAAGACCGTGAACACGAAACCTTACTAGCGCATCGTCGATAAAGGCCTCCGATACCTTTGGATGCGATACCTTGATTTTGCCCACGTAAAGCACCTGGAAGTAAAGTCGAATTAATAATTTGCCGTGAAATTCGATTAGCCGTCGAGTTTTACCTCAAAAAAGTGGGAAGAACTGGGTGATATGTCAGCACCTAGAGACATCAGGCTGGCAGCGCTGCTCTGCGATCTTTGAGGCACATCCCTGCCTTCGAATCGGGACGAGGCCGAGTGTTCCTTCATGTCTCTGAGGAATTGCTGAACCTGGAGACAAAGAGGAGCATTGTGAATTGCAATATCTTGCACGACATGTCATTACACAGCATTCACAGGCTGCAAATTAATCCCCGTCACGCGACAACGGACAACAATCGCATTAGCGATCTTCGTGTTCGCAGTCATTGCACCTTAAAGATGCCGTCGATTCATCCTCAAATCCTATTTAAATAATTTGTTTCGATGCAAACGCGAATAAGGCTTTTAACCTGATTTCTGATCATAAACTCCCCATTTCAAAAGATCGGCCGGGGTTAAAAAAATACATCGACCTAATTCGTGTCACCTTAAAAGATGGTCAGTTTTTGCATGGTGCACGTACGTTTACGTAATACGCGCGGTTATACAACGGCACGCATCGCCTATGCGTTGTACGCCGAAAATTTCTCGACGATCAGAAAATTTACCCCAGAAATAGTCCAGGATCTAGCTTTTCTTAACTAAGTAGCTTGTACCATTAATATACAAAACGTATTTCGCAAGAAAACGTGCATCAAACGTGGCCGATGGCCGTGGACCAAAAATAACCATCATTTCAGGAGCACTCGTCGATCACATGGATTTCCTGATATTTTCTTACTCATTTCCTTTCCTCGTTTGTTACCATCAACTTTTCGCACGTGCCTTCTGTTGCATACGTTTATCGCACGCAATCGATATTTTTTTAGAAATCGTTTTTTAATATAACATATTTTTTACAATTATTCTGAATATGCATTCTCTGGACACTTTACGAAGATTTGTTTTCGAACCAAAGTTATAATTCTTGTTACAATTCTATGTCCTCTTGTGCTCCATTTTTGATCTGCCAGTCCACCTTACGTCCACTCTCATTCTATTTTTAATTCGGTACAAAATATGAGGATGCGGGAATTTGGTAATTTAGGGATTCGATTATTTGGGAATTTGTTTATGTTGGAATTCGAAAAAGCAGAATTTTCGAAATTCAAGTATTTTGTAACACGGAAATAAAAAATTCTTGAGTTTCAATAAATTCGAATCTCCAAAGTACAAAGCAAATAGTCAAACTATCAAAGCTCGCAAATCGATTAGTTACAAAAGTGTAAAAGTCACACGGAAATATCTTTCTTGAAAATCGTCCACGAGAAACACAGTCGTTCTTTAAACGACGCGCCGTGACAGGCGAGAACAGTAAAACACAGGAGAAGAGAAAAATTGACAGCGAAGATGGCCAGAGGGCAAGCGAAGATATAAATGTGTCTAGTTCAAAGAACGGAGGGAAAAAAAGAACCGGACAATCGATCTTCGGCGTAAACATCTTCGCAAGTATAAACAATTTATTATACAAACCGTGGTTGGGTTTCGTTTCCTCGATATCGTGCGATTAGAGGGATGGCGAGGCGTAAAACTATGGGTTGACACGATCGATCAAGAGACAATTTCTATCAATGAAAAACGAACAAGATTATCTTGACGGGTGGTTATCTTAGCGACCGTGAGGTCTTCGGCTGCGACAAGAAAATCTCACTAGCAGTTGCTGACACAGAAAGCAGATCGACACAAAGCGATGGGGCTTCTTTTATCCAATTACTAGACGAGCTCTTTCGCCTTTTTTTTTTTTATTATTATCCGGCTGGCCCTTCTTTCAGAAAAATATTCAGACGACCGCTGATACACGACAACGATGAATATTTAAACGATGCGCGAAAAAATTTTTATTGGTCATTCGGTACCGGGTAGATTAGAAAAAGTATATGAATATTCAGAGATGTTCATCCTGCCGCATTAAATGCGCTTTTATGATTTGTTTTATGTGCTTTTTCTGAATGGGTATACATTGCATGTACGGCGAAGATAACAATAGGTCAACGTTTGTAAAGCTTTTTGGAAAAAAGAATAGATGCATTGTATCCATTACATTCATATATTATTCTCAGATTTATTGTTAATGGAACGAAATAGCGATTCCGTAGGGTTCCTAGATTTCTAAATTTCGATATTCTTAGATTCCTAAATTCCTAGACCAATAAGTCCCTAGATCTCGATATTCACAGATTTCGATATTTTTAAAGATCCCGATAACTCCCTAGATTTCGATATTTCCCTAAATCTCGATATCTCCAGATTTCAATATTTTCATAGACCCCGATATCCCTAGATTTCGATATTCCCTTAGATCTCGATATCCCTAGATCTCGATATTCCCAAGATCTGGATATCTCTAGAGTTCGATATTCGCCTAGATCTCGATATCCCTAGTTCCTCGCAGTTCTAAATCTCTATATCCCTGGATCCTAAGATCTCTAGTTTCGTATATCCTTCGGCTCTAAATGCCTATATTCCTAGTTGACGTTGCGAACCAGTTCGTTGGATACTCGTGTTCAGATCCGACTGATCGTCGCCAATTCAAGGTACGCGTGATCATCGAGAGCACGGCTGTGCATCGTGACGCGGATCGATTGAATTCACGTGGAAAATTAGATTGAACATCTTCGAGATCGACCCTGTGATCTGTTGCGTTCGCGGTTAAATGGAAGCGACCGTTTCGTAAACGGCGTTCAGCGAAAACAAGGACGTCCGTTACGAACCAGCTGGGAAAGAGACGAACGAAGAAAATCATTTCCGTTAGC
Source organism: Megachile ligniseca (assembly GCA_945859555.1). Taxonomy (NCBI): domain Eukaryota; kingdom Metazoa; phylum Arthropoda; class Insecta; order Hymenoptera; family Megachilidae; genus Megachile; species Megachile ligniseca. The sequence goes on from OX243778.1 coordinate 12,225,279, forward strand.
TTTTTCCGTCGACCAGCAATTAATCAAGGCAACAAATTCACGCGATCGTGAATCGGACTTCATTGCGAAATCATCGACGACAAAATACTTCAATGATACATCTCGGTACGAATATGTACATATTTCTAAACTATTTGTTTGTGTTGTAACTTCCTCTACCCTCTCACCACGCTCGTTACAACGTTTTATTTCCAGATCTTGTAAAAGGTATCATTACATAAATTTACTTCAGGATACACGATCGCGTATTAATTATTCATGAACACAGACTTAACGGAAACTGTGCCAATTGTGATCGGAGATCTTTTATGAATAATAACACACGCGAAACCATTCGTTCCTTTACACGTACAAGTTGAATAGATTTAAACACGTGTGTGTATATGTATACAATGTACACTAAAATTAACAGTTACGTCTGTAAACTCGTGTACCTATTTGAATCAAAATATAGTACTGCGTTCTTTATAGGACTACTTTTCATAATTTAATAACACATGCACAGTTCAATGTGTACATTATACATATACTACAAATGAAATTAGTGTAATTACAAGACGTTACGAATTATGTACGTATAATTTTGTTTAACGAACAGATGTAGTACAACGAACCACGATATTATGATTAAAGTATGCACGGTATTTGTCTCACGATCATTCGAGTGAACTTCTATTTGGAAAAGAAACTAGAGCCACGTTTCTATGCGTGCCAGGTGTCGGCCATAATTAAATCCTAATTGCGCCAGCCGGTGGTGTCTCTATGCTTCGTTTCATTCGATTTCACGCTGAAAAAGTAAACCTAGATCACGTGGAAGGTCTTTGATCCTGGTTGACACAATTTCCATTGAAATGTCGAAGAATGCGTCATGGGCAACCGCGAATACTTTTACAAATTAAAATAACGATCCTTTCGCGACCGTACAAGCGCCATAACCGAATGCGCATAAATTTTCTACCGATCAAATCGTGCAACCTGAAATATTGAAATATTTTTTATTTTTTAACTTTGGTATTATAGGAAGCTGAGACCGTAGGAATCTAGGGAATTTTTAACCCTAACAATCTAGGGAATTTTTGTCCGTAATCTAATAAGGAATTTTGTAGTTGTAGAATCCTAGGGTCTAGGGATTTAGGGAATTTGGGATTCCTGGATTTAGGGAATATTTGAACTTTAACACCTTAGAAATCTAGAGAATTTATCCTAGACTCTCCCTGGAGCCAAGGCTCTCCTTTGTTTCTCCTAAGTACCCTTAGATATTCTCTAGACTTCCCTAGGCTTCTCGTACAGTTTCTCTAGACCCCAGTTCAACTTCTACTTCGTCCATCTTCGCAAGATTTATTGACTATAAATTACGCGATTGTCAACCGTGTAAAATGAAACCACGCGTAAATCAGAGCATTTCGAATGACGAGATCGATAAAAATAAGTGACACGCACAAGGTTGAAAAATGTTGCTCTTATTCTAACAATAGTTAAATTTCTTGCACATAACTCAAGAAACGTTGTTTGTCATTCAAATGACGATGGCCGAGGAGGCGTTCTAGATGAATTCGCTGCAAGACGCACAGCAGCCAAGATGTCTAATTATATGCAGACAGCTTGTCGCTTCTAATCCTTCCACGAATACCTGAGCTTTCACCGTGCTGTTATTTAAATACCATCGTCTTAGGATTTCAACTAGCACTTTTGACGACGACAGAACCACATTCTGGAGTGTATTTCGCAGCACGAAAGAATCACCTAGTAACAGCTGTTCTCTTGTCTTTTTAACTCTTTGTTGCATGAATCTATCGATTCTGGGAAAAACGTCATTTCAAATGAATTTTATCATGATTTTGATAATATCAGTGATAGTGACGTACGCAGTTCATTCATGTTACACGAGTAGAACAATTGTGATAACACGATACAACGAAGGGTTGATCTTTGCAGCTAATTATTACTTCGTACGAATAGAGCGGATAGAAAATAAACTTTCTTGAAACGTTAACTGAAAAATGCCAAGCTTCGTGAAGAATGATGTAAACAATGTTTTTCTACGCTCGGCAGGAGATCTTATTCTCGTCTGATAAAACGCAAACAATCATTCGTTGAAAACATAATATATTACAGACACGAAGAGGCGTAGGGTACTTCTTGCACGTACCGTAAAAGCAGCAATAAAAGAGAAAAGAGAAGGAATGCAACGTATCACTTCTACGTGACCAAATTAACATTAAACCTGAAACAAGGTGGCTGCACAACGATCCATAAGGAAATATGATCCACGGGGAATTCTTACGGCACATTATCTTATGTATACTTTATTGCGGTAACCACTGTAATCAGCCGATAATACGATTATGACTTAATAAACGCCTTTTCTGCGGCTATCGTGTGTCTACCGTAAGACTTAACTACCTTTCAATAGTCTATCATTTCACTAACTATGAAAATGATCGCTCTCGTTATTCGCTATAAATGTAACACGATTGGGCACATTTCATTCGAGATAAAAAATAATCGATAAATCAACAAACGAAATAAACAGATTTACGAAAATACATGTCAAAATAAATAAAGCTTACGAAACGTATGGAAATAAATTCTAAAATTTCATTTTTTATTCGACAGGTGAAGGTTTTAAACAATTTCAAGAGGATGTTATTTAAATAAAAATCATAAATAACAACTCTTGTAAATAACCCCATATTTTCATTGTAAAATATTTTCAATGAAAATCAATGCAAATATTTTAATTCATAATTGGCTTGTATAGTCATTAATAACAGTAGCGAAAGGAAACAGTCGTTTTTTATTGGCGCTGAAGACGTTAAGAGAATAAATATGAGGATATAACACGTGACTATGTAATACGCGGTAATGTAAAACGTGGTCATACAATGTATGATGATATTATGCGCGGTATATATTATCACGTGATCTGTGCGTGGCAATATAGCGTGCTGTAATATAACGTGTGGCAATATAATACGTGGAGAACAAACACGGGGTGATATAACGCGTGGCAATATAACACGTGGGGATCTAACGCGTGGCAAAATAACATGTGGATATCCAACGCGTGGCAATATAACACGTGGAGATCCAACGCGCAGCAATATAATGTACGGCGATATAACACGTGCGAAATACAATACGTGGAAATTTAACGCGCAGCGATTTAATGCGCGGTAATATAGCACGTGGCAATACAACACGTGGAAATCTAACGCGCGGCGATATAACAAGTAACGAATATAATAAACGATGAAATGAAATGATGTACTTGAAGAGGCAGTCAATTCATTTTAGCCAGTTACATTGCATCCATTTTTTCTGATACATTATTCAAATAAAACGTGAGCCATTTCGGATGCAGGGAACTTGTTCGGCTACATAAAATCGATCGACATTCGTTTCTTTTCGAGTAAATGTGCTTCTCGCTATCGCTTTCGCGACCGTCATCAAGAATTCGAAGAAATATACCACAAATCGTGAAAGCAGACACCGGTACGTGATCGAAATGTTACAAGTTTGGCACGAGTGCGACGTGTACCAGTAAAAATTCGTGTCGGAACTCAAGTACTATACTTCCATTTATCGTTCATTTATGAAATAGTTATCTTTTTTAAACGTAACTCGTGCAAAACACGATGTTGCAAAAAAAGGCGCATCTTGAACTGTTCCCAGAAGACGGAGCAGAAAAAAACAAGGTATATTTAAAGGTACATGAATGACTCGGACAAATAAACACGGAAGAGTCTGTGCTCTGATCCTTCGAATCCTGTTGATCACGTTCGTTAATTCTAATGACACTTTTTGTAACAGACAATTTACACCTCGTTCTTAATCAAAATCTACTCACCTTTCATCTGACGTATTTCACGACTGGATTAAGTAAGAACTAGAAATACGTGTTATTTACATGTCTGATCTAAACTGGATAAAAAATAGAAACATACGGGTTCAACATTTCGTATATTGCTAATTAATCACACCACGCCTTAACGCATGCTGGAATTAAATCGTGCTATAATTGAAATATTTTAGGATCGAATGACGCCGCGTTGAATTACAATTCAATCGTCGAATAAAGTTACCACGAATTGAACATCGAATAAAATCACGTGATATCGCGTGAGAGAAGATCGAACGTCTTGGCGATCGAACACGCGACGTCGTATTTTGATTTATGAGACATTAAATGCGTTGACTAATTGTTTGCCTATCTTGACCGATATTACATTACTTCGTCAGAAATATTTTCTGCGCGGCTTCCACTGTCGTATTATTCATTCTTATCAGCTTATCGGAGATGATTTTTGCGTCTGATCGCGACCAAGCGAGAAAGGAAGTTTACTAGCCTGGACGTTGGTTTCCCCTTTCTTTTTGCTTCCGTTCACCGACTAGGAGAGACATCGAGGTTCGTGGAAGCTGGTATACGGGTGATCTAAATTTACAACGGCGGACGAACCAGCAGGAATTTCAGCTCCTCTGCCAGAGGCCCGTTTACTGATCGTGTTCCCGATTATTCCGTAAAAATCCGTCTACTTCCCGACGGACGTCCCTTATTCGCAAATATTTCACTTGGTTCGAGGACAGAGATCGGTGTTGTTGCTTTTCCCGACAATCTAAGAATATACCGTTTTACATTTTCACCTCTACCTTGGTGAAAGTTACGTAAAACATGAGATACAGTATGAATCGAGTTTGACGTAAGTGTTTTGTGGTCGATCCGCTCACCGTGACATACAACGCCAAATACTTGCCCATAACCATTATTTCAAAATTCTAAAACATGCTAATTAATGTAATTATCTCGTGTATTCAACACTGACGTAACTAGAACCTTTGTCTGGGGTGGTAGATTAGCTTTATCGTTAGGAATGATGAAGTGCCACTTCAACATTGAACACTTAGCATAGGGAATTGGAAATTTGGGGAATTCAGAATTTGTAATTTTCAGAATTTTCAATCTAGGGAATTCGGAATTTTGTATCTAACGCATTGGAAATTTTGAGGATTTGATTATTTGGGAAATTTGGAATCTAGGGAGTTTAAATTTGGAGAATTTGGAATCTAGGGAATTCGTGGTCTAGGAAATTTGATCACCTGGAGAATTCGGAATCTGGGGAATTTGGAACACAAGAAATTATAAATCTCGGGAATTTTTAAATTCGGGGAATTTGGAATCTAGGGGATTCGTGGTCTAGGAAATTTGATAACTTGAGGAATTTGGAACACAAGAAATTCGAAATCTAGGGAATTTTCCGACCTAGGGAATTTTTGGATTTAGGGATTTCGGAATCTAGGGGATTTAGAATTTGAGAAATTCGGGAATTTGAGGAATTGGAAATTTGGGGAATTTGGGAATTTGAAATCTAGGGAGTTCGGAATTTGGAAAATTGACAATTTTTGTGAATTTGGAATATAATGAGATAGAAATATGAATATTGAGTTCAGTGATTTGAGAACTTAGTATCTGGGATTTGGAAATTTAAAAATCTAAAACAATTCGAGGACCTTATTTAATAGTTACACCAACGAATTTATCAGTAATTCTTAAAAATTAATTATAATATTATTCGTATCTATATCAGAGATTTTCTAGTCGACGCTCTTAATCCTGGTAATTTTCTATAAATATATTCTGCTACCGAGATCTTAAACTGACGTTCAGTTTGTTTTTGTCATTCACGTTCTTGCAACTGCAACGAGCAAAAAGTAAAGAAACGCGTTCATACAGCGTGAAAACGAAAAAAAAAAAATGTAGAGTTTAAATGGTTTCTCGATCTACTCACTGCAGGCTTTTTGCCAATAGCGCTTGTATCGCTGTAGGACGTAACCTTCATGTAAGGACTGGAAGCGGATATCGGCACGGTGATCATTTTTCCGTCCTTTGACTTCACTCCTTTTTCCCATTGAAAAATCACACGCCTCCCGAAACGCCCCGATCTCGTTCACCTTTTTCCACGAACAATCAAAATCTGGCACGTTTTCACGGTCACTTCCGGCGACACGAATTTTCTGGGAAATCAGAGTAGCTTCTCCTTGACGATGACAAAACAGCGATTTTCAATGACAAGATTATTATGTTTCCTCACGTTTCGCACGATGCATTTGATAATTTCGAATTCTTAATTTATCGTCGAAAGTTTCGTATCAATTCTTCGAACGATGGATACATTAATTTCCTGTATAAAATATAACGGTTGTTTTAACCCTTGTAGACGATACAAGAGAATTTTATTTTCATTGGAAAATGTAATCTGTAATTGTCATGTTTGTATACACTTGGAAGATCAGGTATACTGGATATTTTCAAATTTTCAAGTTTCCAAATCTTTCATAAGTTTCAAAACCTTCCATCCAAAAAACTTCTGGTTCCTCATTTCCCTACGTTGCCATTTTCCCTAGAAAGTTCACGGTACCGCTCAGTGCTCAGGGCCAGTCTCTAGGGCTCGAAAGTTGTTTAACAGTCGATACACACGTTGTTGAAAAGTCTAATTCCTGAATTTCCACAGCGACGATTCGAGTAACGGTGAACTTTTACACGGTCCATTCAACTGTTCCGAAACGTACAGAACGTTCACACAGTCTACGATAAAAACAGAGGAATTGTATAATCTTCCCATATAAATGCTATCAAACTATTCCAATTTATGACCGTTTCAATTCAACACTCTATCTTTATTGAAACTGTACAAAGCAATTTTAACGATATTATTCGCGGATATTTGAAAACGGAACGTGGAACAGCGACCGTCCCGTTTCGAGGCAAGTGGCGCACTGATTTAATCGTAAAATATGTGCAAAGTGCACGCGAATTGTTCTAGTGCCGAAACGACGTTCGTTTTCGATCCAACGGACGACGTGTATAACACCTTTACCGACGGACGAACAAACATCGACTGACGAGTAGAGCGCCTCGACGCTCAAGGAGAAAACAGAATGGACCTCTCCACTTCTTAGTCGTCGCAGGCCCCCCAGGTAACGCGCCGCTGAATTATTCTTACACGAAATAAGGTTAAGAGGTTCTCTGACATATGATCGATCTGAGGCTACCGTTACCAAACATCTACTTGTATCATTATTAATTGATCGATTTCGCAGTTTATTACCCGCCTTTGTTTACCCCTTGTGACGTCACTGTTGCCTGTCGTTCACTGTCTATGTAGCCCTCTAAGGGTGATTCACGGATGCTTCGAACAACTGCATCATTTAACGAATTACGGAGCTCGATACCGGTGTACCTCTACATTTTTTTAATTCGAGGCTCAAACTTTAAAATTTGGACTCTTATATTTTCCAAGTTACGAAACTTCAAATTTCATATTTTCCAATATAGTCCCGAGGTGAAATTCTCAAATTCCCAAGGTCCATGACCTTTCCCAACATCTATGAAATTCTCCACAGTCGAAATTCGGTTCGGGTCTTAAATGACCCCAATATTTGTCCAAAATTAAAATACTTATTTGTTCACCGACAATCCCGTTTGCACGCATTATTCGCAGAAATTTTCTTGGCGCGTTCGCTCGACCAACAAATTTAATTGCACACATCATTTTGTTTATGTAAACAAATGGTAACATCGAGCATAAGCAATTTCTTAAGAATTTGTTGCTGCTGACGATACGTTGCGAAAGTTTTGTTTACAACGCCCAGCGAAAGTTGTGCCGAATTTCTTACATTGTCTTGTTTCAGACAGACGCATCATGCGTTCCCTAAAAGTTCCTCCGATCGAACACGCATCTCGTTTCACTTGTAAATTGCGTTACTGGTGGGCAGTAAGGTTGTTTAAAATGTTACGGGCGTGCTGGCACGCGCTAGAAGTTTGAAAATCAAAACGAGAATGATAAATAGTGGCCAAAGTCGTAATACAATAAAATCACCCCGAGACAAATAACACGATCGATTCGCGTGTAATTGCCGTTCTGGAATGTTTGTAATCAAACGGCACGTGGTAATATTGTTTATTGCGCGACGTGACCGAGATTTCGTTGCGTTTATCGGCGGACTTAATTGCAGATAAGTTACGCGCTGAAAATAAGAGTTTCCTTTTCAATGTCATCGCTTTTCTATTGTTGTTTTGCAACTTCGCAATTTTGAAAAGTTCGGTGAAATTAGACTTTGAATCATTGGCAATATTTCAATTTTGAAAGTTTTAGGATGTTGAGAATTTTGGGACTGGGAAGCAGGTTGGAAAATTGTGGGATTTTACAATTTAAAAACTTTAGTAGTCATATTTTATCGAAAACTTATTGTCGTGGGAAGAAACTGGTATAGATAAAGATGAAATGATATATTTCGTAATTACAAGAAAACGCAGAAAAAACACCGGGGGGCTCCCCGCAAGGATTCGAACTGGCGAACCTCAGATTAGCAGGCAGATACTCGTCCACTGCGCCAATAAATCAACTAAACATCTCCCGCCGCTGTTGCTCTTATTAGGCTGGAAATCCCGATAATATAATATTTATATGTATTTCGCATAAATATCTTTTTGCAACTACAACGTATACAATAAGATTTACATAACTGCTTCTCATTTCATGGTTATTATTCTTCTCCGTTTCGCGTAAACTCTATCTTAGCGATCTGCAAGTCAAATGCATCGATCATCTCATGTTTTCATTTCGCCGAAGACGTGTCAGCGTCTATTTCATCTCGAAGGATGTATCCACGTAACAGCATCCATACCGCCGTCATAAAAAGATTTAACGAAACTCGCTCTGTAATTCGCATCGAGAGATGTGTATCAAAACACCTGTAAATTACTTTTACTCCTGGGGGCGCTGAAAATTGGCAAAAACACAGCGATCCGTCAGTAGGCAGTTATCTCGTATTTTTAGAATCGTTGATTCGACGGAGTTCGCCTCTCGAACTATTTCGGTAGCCTTGTATTTTATCGATGCGTCGATATAGCAGGTGGACGTCACCGTTTCGAGCATCCTCTCTTGACTTCGCGTGATTTAACTGTAATTTGCAGATTTTACGAGCATCGCGCGAATCGAAATGTGGCCTTCGCTCATGGATCACTGAACTTGACAAACATTTCGAGCACATTTTTAATCTATTAATTCGCGAAGATGGAAGGTTTACTACCGCTTGATATCGCGTGCTATTGATATTCAACGCTAAATCCACGAGTGATATAAATAATTCTTTTTAATTTGAACTATAACATTATTAAAACAGTGAGTATATCACGGCGATGGTTCCAATAAAACGATGATCAACACACGTGTTTTCCATTCAGAATATTTAACTTCATTCTTACATAATATTATGTTGATACCAAGTGTGAATAAAAGTAAAGTTGACTAGTTTTCTTCGCTGACTGTAGAAGCGCGCACAGAAATGATTTTCTCAGGATTCAACGGCGAAGAGGAAGCAATTAATTTAATTCCGAGGCGATTAAAAATATTCATGAGGTGTAACAATTTTTACGTAAGCACAGTTCCCCGATTGTTCGAAATGTGGGCCAAAACTTCGTTTCCTCGGAACGGTACGGGTGGTCAATGAAAAATAGCCAGATTGATTGTACAGAAACAGTCGGCTGCTGTTATGTCATCATTTATACGTCAGTTATTCGTGTCGTTTGATGGAAGAGCAATTTTCGTTGCGGATAATCGCGACGCTAATTATCGCGCCTACCGATGCACTTGCTTCGTCACAAGGACTTCGGATTCTCCTTCTTCGTCTGAGCATCGTAAACGTTTTTCACGACCAGCGCTCGTTAAACTTCGATTAAACGGACCACGTGAGAACCACTCACGTGAGGTATTAATCGCTTCCTAATTTAATTGGATCCTTTTGTCTGTACGTGAATGTCCCGCGAGTGACAATACCCAATTATAGGGGAAATTCGATAGAAAGGTGTACGGAGGGTACTCTAGCGTGAACTGAACGTGAAAACACACCTGGCAACGTCCTCGAATTGTATAACAGTGAAACTTGCGATTAATTATAAGATTATGTATGATACATCACGAGTAAAAATCTAATTTTCATTTTACGGAATTAGAGTACCACGAGTAACTAGAGATATCGTTAATTTAATATGTAACAAAATTGTTTTTATGAAATTTAGATCAGGTTAAGGCTAGGTTGTGGTTCGATTTGAGTAAGAATATTAAATTAGGTTAGGTTAGATCATTAAAATCTGTTAAGCTATGTTAGGTTGTATTAGAGTTACAATAAGTAAGGTTAGATTAGATTGCAATTATAATTGGTTAGGCTAGTTTAGGATCATAATGGGTTAGATTAGGGTTAGGTTATAGTAGGTTAGGTGAAGTTAGAGTCATAATTGGTTAGATTAGGTTATGTTAAGGTTAGAATAAAAGGGTTAGGTTGAATTAGCATCGTAAGGTGTTAGGTTAGGTTTACATCATTAGGGGTTAGGTTAGGTTAGCACCAAAAGGTGTTAGGTTAGGTTAACATCATTAAAGGTTAGATTAGAATTATAAAGGATTAGGTTAGGTTAATTTAGCATCATAAAGGGTTAGGTTAGGTTAGGTTAACACCGTAATAAGTTAGGTTACATGAAATTTGATAAAGTTAGATCCAAATCAGAGTAGAAATACATAGTCTATGTTCTGGACTAATTGCAAAGATTTGAGGATCACGTTTCTGCTTACGAAAAAAAAATTAATTGAACTAATTGATTCAAGAAAACTGGTTCTAGTATGGTAAGACGAGATGAACGATTATATGACGCAAGGTGAGCATAATTGTGGCGGGTACCAGTTTGCGCAATGTTTATCAATGCGTTATCAAGGAGTTGAAGCTTGTATGATCGCGGTAACACTATCCCGGAGCTACCCTGTCATTGGAATGCAATAAGAATACTTGCTTGTGCCAATGAACCATGAAGTGTCCTTTCATTCTGTTTCCCTATTGTATTGCATAATCGCGATAAATGCATCCGTTAGGATCCTGTTGCGACGTACAATGACACAGGATCATATATTATTCGCGCTGCCACTTATAACGGATCGTTCTCGTACAATTATTTCGAATGAATCTCGAATATCCAAGAAACGTAGAACATTCGTCTAGGAGTGTACTTCGAGACAACTGTACAGCGTAAGAAAAGCTACCGTTTGGTAGTTCGATTAAAAATGATATTTTTCATAAGTTAACCCTCTGTACTCCAAGATATTGTGACTGACGGCAGATAGCAGCTGTAACTCTCCAAATGGAAAAATTGCACAAATTCTTTCGAAGTTTTTATTCTATTACTACTCGCCATATTGCTACGTTACTAAGTTTATGTTTCATACATAAGATTACAAATTTAGCTGAAAAGTTTTTATTTCAAATTGTGTTAAGCCGAGTAGCGAATATGAAAAGGGGTAATATATCTCGTGTAATATTTTTTCTTCGCTTTTTCAAGCCACGTCAACAAGTACGCCAGCAAAGTTTGTGCACGCTCCACAATACCTTTATCCGTTTTTAGAACAATGAAACTATGGTTATAGTCCTTCGGAAAACCTAGGTATTTCCGTATTTTCTTTCCTTAATGAAAATATCACAAAACAGAATCGCCATTCTTTCGCGTGAGCGAAATAAGAATAAAAGAATGCCGGTTGCCTGTTTGCGTCCGTTATAATAACCTGAATTTCAGCCTCAACTTCTTGGGGCGCTTGAAATTTATTCAACATCGATCGATGTTTAAGCTTGTGACGTTACATCCACTGGGAAGATTCAGAATTCTGATATTGCCAAGGACTCGTGATTATCGGTTCATAACGCAGATTGCTCAAGTATAATTACAGACGTGGATCAAGGAGAGAGTATGCAATTAAATGATTTGTTTAATCGCGTCATCGCTACTAAGGACGTAACGAAAGGACTCTTTCCACGAGAAACTAATTCACGTACAGATCTGATATAAATTCCCAGCGAATTGTAATCATCCTGTTAGAGTTCGTCAGTCTAAACAGGAGGGAGTAAAGAGCACCGCATATTTCCTTGTTTCGTGTAACCGAGTCGGCCTTTGTACACTAATTAACCCCCTTTTTTCGTCCGCCTCGCCATAACCGCACACGAGCGTTTCATATTTTCTGCGACCGAGCGTGGAGAAGAATGTACACTACCGCTCAAAACAATTTAATATCTTATACGCATACGTAATGAAAAGGAGCATGTAGAGATAACCACGGTGCACGGTAGTTGATCGTTCCTTATCTATATTAAGCCGCGACATTTTATCCTTGTGGCATTTACGCGCCATTTTAACAGTTAGAATTCATATATAGGGTGTTTAGTATATCGTACATACACTTGTGTAAAATGTAGATTGAGGTATCTTTTCTACATCTGCAAATGTACTGGATGTATTCAAATTTATATAGAATTAATATATCTCCAAATTATCCCTAGGTACCGAATTCATAAGATTTCTTTATCTTCAAATCTCTAGAAAGTAAATTATTTCTATCTCTAAATCCTTAGATCCTGAGGTGTCTACGTCCATAGATCTCTATATTCACAGATTCCTACATCAGCAAATCCTTATAACTCTAATTCTATAGATGCCTTGATCTACATCCACAAATTTGCAGATCCCCAGATTTCTACATTGTACCCAGATCCCTAAACCTCCATGTACCTCCTACATCTATGATAATGAACTAATCATATGATTAGTAATTTTCCATGTTAACCAAATCGGAAAACGCGACGAAAAAAAAGGAAAATAAGAGTTTCAACGTATTCTTTATCAGCAACCAGTAAACGCTAGATTAACCGAAATTAACGGAACACCGATAAGGAGCGTAACGAGCAAGCATAGTGGACACAACGGTGTCGAGTTTTCCACATACGTACACATATATATGTGTTATTTCGTTTTCTTTCTTCATTCTCTCCTTTTTCTCCTTTTAGAACTCGTCCACGTGTTAAGATTGTCGGTGCTCTCGAGTGCACGCCATTAGAAGACGGCGCACTCGACGGTACTCGGTCGGCTTCGAGCGAGGACGTGGCGAAAGAAGAGGGTTAATAACGCAGAAAACAGAGTGAGAAACCGTGGAAACAGCGTGCATATTCAGATGCAGGGAAAAACAAACCGTGAAGCCCAGAAAAACCTTAAGCTACCGCGGTTTTTATTCGACTCGTTATCGTTCGATTATCACACGACCTCGGAGATATGAATTCTCGGTAGCCTATTGTCACCTTTTCGACTGAACGGAAACAGGTTACAAACATTTAGATAAAAAACTGAATAAGCATAATCCCTCTAAATCCTTAGATACCCACTACCCTTAATTCCTATACCTATAGATACAACGATGAAGTTCTATATCCCTAGATACATGTAAGTGTGAATACCGAATATATTCCTCATCTTGTATTCCTGAATATTTACAGCTGCGAATCCCCATATTCTGAGATACACCTCTAGATTTTTATGTTCCATTAGCCCTAGATATGTGTATACTTGGGTTGCTATATTACATGGACAACCTACATCCCCACATCTGTAGGTAACTATATGCATACCTTTAGGTTCCCACGTTCCTAGAGACTCGTACCCTGAAATTACTATATCTCTACAGTCACATATCTGTACATAACTACGCGTCTAAAATCCTATGTGGGTAGATGTCCCTAGATAGCTATATTCCTAAATTACTATATCCCTAGTTATCAAGTAACAATTAAAGCGTGTTATGATAGAAGAATGAATGGAGCGATGAAGAGCAGACTAGGGACCGAAACTATAGACAGAAAACAAGCGATGTACACGTAATAGGTAATTTTAACCGCCTCCTCTTATTAACGAAGGTATATGCTATATCGTATGCGTCGCACAGAGTGCGGTAAGGGCCAAGAGTCAACTGTGCAATTGACCATACGGACGTACGTTTCCGAGAAATGTCCTTCGAGTTATGGAACAAGTGTCAGTCGTTCTTTCAGATTAAAACAAAGAGCCTCGTCGTGATACGTTTGTTGACTGAATCCCCGGCAACAGCCGGTCGTTTCAGTTGACGGGGAAATCAATTGAACGATACTGGAAAGATACATGCACAGATTTTGGCGATTGTAATCGTTATGAAAACGACTCGTATCCATTCAAGCTGTCCGCGTTAATCTTTTATTTTGAAATACAACTGTATATCGACGTTTATCGATTTAAACGGTGTCATTTTTCTTGCCTCGTGTTCCTATTTGGCAATTAATGTTTACTACCTATTAACGCGTCGATCGTTAAAATGAACGTAGACAAGAGTTGAAATTAAATGCAACGTAATTTTTACGAGCGACGTCGAAGTTCAATGACAAGATGCGGGGGTGAGCCACATGTCGTTCGTACACGTTCGCGGCACCTTTTTCGAGCGATCTTCGTCCACATAAATTGATTGGCCGCGTTTCAGCAGCGAATAAATATTGTTGCCCGTCGATCAACGTTTCGACAACGACACGCATCCCTACCGAAAATAGAATCACGTACGAACGTAGACGTGAGTGCATCGTGCGAGTTATGTAACCGATGCACGTGCACAACGAATGTCGATACGGGGGGAAACATCTTCGAATCAAAAAAAAAAAACCATGGTTTATTCTGTTAGCAGGGCAATTACACGAATTATGGCAAAGCTCAAAATACGATTTAAACAGAATTAGCGCGATCAACGATAAACGGCGTTGATGCGACCATTAACGATCGCTTCATATCTCGATATCGTTCGCGATAAGTTTGGGAGCAGTGGAAATTTCGGAGCACTTAATATCGCGTTCATCGACGTTGAATTTTAGGGCACTGGAAATATTAGGACATTCTAGGTCATTCGAAATCTTGGGACACTCAAAGTCACTTGAAATTCTAGGGCATTCAAGGGCCGAGGGCGCTCAAAAATTCATGGTACACGAAATCCCAGAGCACTCAAAGTTCAAGGATTCGAATTTCTAGAGCATTTAACAAGTAATGACACTTGGATTTCGGGAGCACTTTAAATGCCATGGAACTCAAACTTTCATTATACTCGAAAGTCCAAAGCACTCGAGATATGAGAGTACTTGAAATCTACGAGCATTCCAAGTTCAAGCTTCAGGAAATTCACAAACGCTCAAAATTCAAGAGAGCTGGTGTATATGACCATTCAAAGCTCAAGACACTCGAAACCTGTGAGTACTCAAATTCTAACGCATTCGAAATCTATGAGTACTCAACGTTCAGAGTACCCAAAATCTATGAGTACTCAAAGTTCAAGGTACTTGAAACCTATAAGAGCTCAAAGTTCATAGCACTCGAAATCTATGAGTACTCAAAGTTTAAGGCCCTCGAAATGTATGAACATATAAAGTCCATAACCGTTCGATATCGCGTGTGCGATCAGCGGCGTTATATCCGAGATCTCGCGAAGATTCAGAGCACTCGATATCGCGTGTCGAATCGTCGGTGCATAAACGTCACGGAATAGAGTGATCGATCCGCTTTTTAGCGTTGCCAGCGAACCGTAGTTAGTGAAATCGGCAATTTGAGAAATAACTTTTTTTATTATCGACAAATTTGCATCGGTAATTTGACAATAACAGCGACGTAAAGAAATAATCGATATTTGAAATTCAGTATAGGGTCGCACGGTACCGTTACAATAATTTTGTAGCGCGAGACGATCGTTAAAATACACACGTAACGAAGAATTTCAGTGTCGTGTAACCGCGATATTATAGCCGTTTGTTACACATCAACGGCGCTATGAGTTGAACGCAATGCACAACGGTGAAGTCCCGATAACTTTGCTCAACGAACAATCAACACGACATTCCAATTTCGTCACGGAATTGAGTTTCAGAACTGTATCGATCTGTGTCGAGCAATTGGATAGTGTCCATCGATCATCAGATTTACTTTTGTACAGCGGTCCTCAACCGGTGGCCCGCGACGAAGGTGAGAATTATCGATTTACATGATACAAATGCCGCATAGAATTGTACCTTTCTGGCGTAGCGCACTATCGTGTTTTTTCAAGACAAATACGATATTTGAAACTTTGATATTTCGAAGTTGCGGAACTTTTGTGCCGAGACATTCGTACTTGAAAGTTTTGAAACTGTGAACACAAAGAACCCTAGGGAGAGCCTAACGATAAGTTTTCCCTTTCTAGAGACACTTTTCTATTTAATCTCTTAATACATTACCGTATATGGTTAAAAGTAAAAATAACTGGTATACAAATTTCAAGTTTATACAACCCCTGTATAAATTAGTTCCAAAATGGCGAATACCGATGTATCGTGGAGTCATTCAAATTAATCCTCTATTTAGATTCCAGGCAAGACGATAGGACGCTTAACCATAAATCTTCGAAGCTTAACAAGAAATTCATGGTCAGCCAAGAGTGTCCCACTTTCCGGCAACGTTCAACGAACATATGCCATCGTTTTATCTGGCGTGCACGCGTGGGCGTGCACCGGCATAACACTGAACATTCTCCGGTAAGTGCAACGACGTGCAGCGCGCTACTTCACTGAACAAAGATGCAAATTCGAGTAGGTACGTCGCGTATAATACGCCGTATGGTGATCCTAAAAGAGAGGTAAAACGAGACGAAGGATGCGAATAATAAGCCTACTTGGCTGGTTATACGAAACCTTGTCGTTACCTACCGCGGCCAACGGAAACTTTGCAATTATAATTTGAAAGGTAACAACGTGGCTTCGACAACAGTCAATTATTATATTGATAAGATAACCAATCAGGAAATTGTACATGTTTATATTTACGTAAGAATCAACCTGCGACGCATTATTGCTTTTATGCGATTTGACTAAGAAAGCATTTAGGGAGACTCTCGTTATATGGCCACTGGCAAGATTGCAAAGGTAAACAACATCAAGAATTGACATTCTTAGAGTTGGCAATATATGAATTGGTCAACATTTTCTTAATTATGAAATCGAACAGTAGACTTGTTATATTGCCACTGTTAAGATCATTGACGAAATAAATTCTTGGAGTTAGCAATATACTAGGCTGATCAAAATTTTCTTAATTATGAGATCATTCAGAAAACTCTTGTTATATTGCCATTGACAGTATTGTAGACGTAGTGAATTCCTAAAGTTGGCAATATACTGAGATGGTCAATGTTTCTTAATTTTGAGATTATTCAGTACACTCTTGTTATATTGTCGCTTGCGACATTGCAGAGGCAGTAAACTCTTGGAATTGGCAATATATTAGATGGTTCAAGTAGACCTCTTATTATATTGCCATCGATAAAGTTGCAGAATAAATTTTAAGTTTCCAATACATTAATCAAATAGTTTAATCAATTGAAATTCAACTTAAAATCATCCGTAGAAATATAAATTATTCCTTTGATATTTCTCGATAATTTTAGCTATTACAAAAGATCGGCCGTCTGTCTGTATCAATACATTTGGGCGTTACAAGATTACCACATTTGGTAACGCAAGCAAATACTGTTCCAAACTAATTATCTTAAAACGCTCCACTCTTAAATTCGTATAGGTAGATCGATCCCTTATCTAGCTGGGCGTTGGCGTCCGAAAACGATATGACAAATTATATGATATACATGTAAGTTCGTCGTGTATGTATAATGCGTTATGTGAATAAAACAATGACACGGTAATGAGCGCGAACGCTCGCTAAGTGTACCTGTTGGACGGTACTACATTAATTATTGATACAGGTCTCGTCCGTGTGACTATGAACAATAACCCGAACGAATTTTGATCTCCTGGGAATGATAAACATTTATCATCAATTCGAGGAATACCATCACGATAACTTTACACGTATTACTTAACTTAGCTCGATATATTCAGACTTCACGTTCCAAATCAATATCATTTATTCACCTCCTAGATCCCTATAGTCCTAGATATTTATTCCTCTTTGAACTTTTGAAAAGGTCATCAATTGAATAATTGCAATAATTATGATTTGGCCTAGCACGCATGAACATTTTGGCAGTTGTGCCGAAAGCGTTCGCCTGTCTTATTAGCATCATTCACGAAAGTGTTGTTCCGTGTAATGCCGCACGGTTTTCCGAAACGCAAGTATAATATCGAAATGATTCATCCGGAAGATCGGTTAGAAATACGAAGATGCACCTATGCGTATCTTGCCAAACGGCTCTAAAAATATAACCTTCTCAATGTGATTGTCAGATAATCGAAGATACACTATAATAATATTTCAATTTCTAATCGTGATCATCACGATAAAACTTGATATTCGTTCGATCACAAATCGATCGATGTTATCGTGTACACCGTTTAAGCTTGAAACTTCTAATATTTCGTGACACGATTCGTACACGTTATCGGAAGCTTACCTATACAGGATCGTTGCGACACGATTCCCCCAGGATGTCGTCGAAAAAGCTATATAATCCCGAGAGACTTCCGCGCGGAGGATCCTGGAGCCACTTAACAGGAATGACGTAAACACACGGACACAAGATCACTAACTGATAGGTTCGCGGACTCCGTAAACGGGTCCGGTGCCATTCGTGCGACGACAGCTAATGGTAGCGAGACGATACCCGTAACGATCGTTAAGGACAAACTTAATAATAGTAGCCGGATATTTACTATAGATCGCGAGTCGTCCAATTGGTCGGTCGGAGACGAATTCATGAGTAGCAGCCACTTTGTGAATATATTGTTGAGCATTGAGCCAAAATCGTCAGCGATACACACGCGGCGTGTGCATTTCACGACCTAACAAAGGTACGCAACGTACACGCGTTGTAACATGTATACACACGTAATGACACTTGCGATATTATCTGATTGAAACGCAACGTGTTGAAATACAACGTGTTGAAATGCAACGTGTGGAAATGCAACGCGCGGGAATACAATTGGGATACAGCACGTGGTGAAATAACGCGAGGCGAAACAACGCGTCCGAATACAACCCGCTGAAATATGTCGTCTTGGAGAGTGACGCGTAAAGAAGCAACGCGTAGAGAAACAGCGCATTGAAATATCGTTTAACTACGAAAATAATATATTCATTCATTAATTCACTTCTAAATTATATACGTCGAATAATTTGTTGACCCCGTCCACCTTTATTTTTAATTAGTCTTTACTAATACATTAAACATTATCGGTAACATATTTCAAACATTGCAACGATATGATTGTGATGTAATTCGAAACTATTATGTCAATGGAAGTCATCGAACTTAACGCATCACTTTCCACTTGCACGTTGCTCAAGCGAGAGTGCAAAAATATGGGTTTCCCTGAAAAGTTTCAATCAACGGAACGAGATTTAGATAAAAACAGATAATACGATTATTAATTTGTCCGATGAGAATCCACTATCTCGAAATTTTGTTTACATTATATTTCATAATAGTATAAATTATAAGCCATTCGACTTGAGTATTTACGTCTACATAATGCATATATGTAAGATTGAATTTCGAGACCTTCAGCTTTCGCGAGTACACAGATATCATCTTACTCGTTGATAAAGCGCAGTGGAATAAAAACAATTGCTTTCAGTCAAGAATGCTGACGACTCGAAAGAACGTAATCAAGATCAGAGACAGGAAGTGTTGTACGCGTAAGTTTAATTGCACTCGTAATTCATTACTCGAAATGTGACAACATAATCACATACATCATTGTATACATTCGACGAAATTTGTTATTTGATATGTGCAAAGTCAACAAAATATATTTACAGTATGTAAGTTTTGAAATTGAAGAAGTTTATATGAACACATGTACACCTGTACATGGAAACGAAAGCTCAACAATATGTCATAAACCACTACAGTACAGAGCGTCAGGATTAATTATATCGCAATCGCGAATGTTAGAGTTTCCCTTTTTGTTTATATAACAGCGTAACGTTATGCACGGCATAACTTCGGTAACGGTATACAATATGCAATTACTTAAAACCTTACAGTTTTCAACGGATATCAAACTGTCTCGGTTGTTATTTAACGCGCCAATTATGCAATGCGAAATTGCATTCCAGGTGACATTCGTTTCTCATAATATTGTAACGCGATAAAATTATGGGAAACAAATGTTTATGGTTTGACAAATTTTGTTCAAAGGACCTAACCTTAACTCTAATCAGTGCCATTTTAAGAAATTCACTTACCCCCTCGCGATTTGGCGCCAGGATATTTCACAGCCTTTCCCTCGAGTGTCGCCTGTCCAGATTCGTCCAAAATGTCTTCGCATCTAACGTTCACCGATCCACTCCTTGATCGACATTCTTGTCCTCGTTGTGTGTTCGTTAGAACGCTGTATAAACACGCGGTAATTCGTTCCTGCCGAATTGCGCGTCCAAGACCGACTCGTATTTGAACCAACAAACATCACAGCACAAACCGTTCCAACGCGAGCAACGACGTTCACTGAGCAACAGCGATGTCACCACGAACGAGATACACAGTAGACTGATCACCTTACGGCAGTTCAGCTCACCCGAACTGAAGTACCGACAAGTTCTGAAGTCTCTGTCGCGTAGACTCGTTGCGCACTCTACGTATGATGGCGGTACTTCTGAAAGTTATCGACGATGTCAGATAAAATGAAAATTTTTTCCTTTGGAAATATCTCTTTGTAAATTACAAGAATATATACGTCTTCGAATTTCTATTATTATATTGCAAAACAAAGGTTAATTGATTAATTTTGTTTGTGGATTCACACTGAAAGATTGCAGGATGACACACTTTCAAAAAAGCCCGCCATGAAATACAGTGCTGCCACTGTCATTTAACGGCAAGCAGTACAGTACAATTTTATAAAGTGACCGTTATGACGGCGTTTTCAAACAGGTCATTCGAACTTTTTCATAATTTTATTCGACTTCGTGTACTTATTTCATTATAATGTTCTAATTAGAAACAGGTTATAAATGCAAAGTAACATAGAAACGTATTTCCGCTCTGTTTTAATAAAAAGTTCGGTAGAAATAATTAGGTATCAAGGTACGAAGTACTTTGACAAAACTTCATTTTGTGTTTGATACGTTTGTTATAACTTTTCTATCATTTCAAGTATATAATTGTGATTCTTATATTTGATATAACACGTAGAATTATATTGTGTAAGAATTTTTTTATTTAAAAAAGAATCAGAGCGTAAAGTGAGAAAACAGTGTTGGAGAAAACTGTATGGATCGCAGTTCAATATTTCAAAACTAGATAACGCTGAGGGTACTCTTCAGACGTGTAGGTAAGAACAGATTTCCAAAGTCGATAACATATTCTGCTTTCGTCTTTATTTTCATTTTCGCGGTAAATGTTTTTAATCCCTGTTGTTTGAAACATATTATTGATACAGAATGTCTTACAAGTTTCAGAAAGTCAGTAAATTACATGAATATCTTATCTGTAGCTCACGAATTCATTTATTTCTAGTTTTGCGAGGTGTTCGAGTGTACATCGATTAAATATTCCATACGCAGCACACGACGTTTATTTGTTCGCCATTTTGTGTCGAGTATTAACACCAGGATTTACAGTATCATACATCAAATTACAAGACTAACATCAAAAATACATCGTGTTTGAATTTAGAAAACCTTCGACGCTTCTTAACTTCGTAATTTTCGGTATTTTGTAATTATACTTAAATAGTCACGATTCATTAATTGTTATTATCGACGACTAAGACGTCATCGATTGTTTAGTTAGATTGAATTTGAAAATCCCGCGAAATGTCATCAACCTTTATCTTTGTTTTCCGTCAGTTCGTCCATACTTTCGTGAACGGAATCAACGTGATTTACATCCACTTCGATTACGAAAATGGAGGATGGTGGTGTCTCTTCAATGTGATCGACTTCCGCCGGAAGAAGCGGCATCAAAGGTTTGTAAGTCTGTAATTCTATGGACGAAATGTGAGACGGAGTTATCGATAAACTCGAATCAATCGTTTTATTCTTAAAATTATCGCTGCTGTTTCGACGCAACTCGTCATCTTGAGTCGTATTGTCGTTCACGCAATCGTCTACTTCCGGCTTGTCGCTTTGCGAAGAACTGGATGCGTTCGTATTGCACAGCTCTTTCTCTCGAATCGAAACTTTGCGAGGTGTCGATGATGATCCCCTCAATTTGACGTCAGTCACCTGTTTTTAAAGCATACATTGTTACAACATTGTATCTCTTGTTTGATCAGATAAGATATGCATTTTTAACAGAGAACAATAATTTTTCGATAAACTCTGTATTTTATTTATTGAAACTGATGAATAATCGACCGAAGTTGAAGAAGAGTATCGATAACAGTGGATTATAAAGTCAAGTTCAATGATATTGTTATCTCCCTGTAAAGTGCAAGAATATTTTTTTTCTAGTTAAAATTCTATAGCGATTCTATGAAAATCCGTGTCGTATCATATATGTACTTAAAAAGTGACAAATCAAAAAGCACGATTTTCATTAAAATATTATTAAACAGTTACTTGTCGCAATAAACTTGATCTCTGTCCTCTCAATCCAGGTTGGCTACCCGTTTGCCTTTGTAGCTGTCGTTGTGAACCAACCAAAGAGCCACGATCGTGTATCACGCTAATCACGCTGGATTTTACGTCGCTATGCGGGAAAAGTAGCCTCCACATGAAGTTCTTCAACGCTGCGCGGAAATCTTTTAGATGATATGCGTATAGTAACGGATTACCAGCCGAATTCAGGTGCGACAAGATGATGCAGAAGTTCATCAAGATGTCGTTCACTTTGCACCCCGGACAGAACGCCATGATGCAATTAATGGTATATAGAGGGAACCAACAGATGATGAAGAAGATCACTATGCGTGACAGATTTTGCGTAGCTTTCACTTCGCGTTTCCTGGCTGCTCCAAGTAATCGCAGCATCGTTCCTGTTGTTTGATTTCCGGTCCTTCGACCTGGATTCATCGTCACAATTTGTTGCAGCTATAAAAATATATATAAGACGAATTTAGAACTATTTTATATAACAAGACATGTGGAGAGATTTATTAAATAATTTAAAACAATATTTTATTATATTGTTCTATTCGGTATAGGCTTTTATTTCAACAAGTAGAAAATAATACAACTGAGTATAAAGAGAAGGTTGCTTTTACTTTTTCAGTTTCATTGTTGTCTTTAAATTTATGTAAAACATTAATGCACATGTTACTGTGTCGAGTATGTTTTCATTAATTAAAAGAAGTAAATTGCGATGACCAACAAACACCGGGCGATCTTCATTAATTCTTTATCGTGTTTGCATATCGCACGTGGGTATACGCGATGATCGTGCATTTATGGTTAAAAGTGTCTGACCTGTTTTACAACCACTCGGTAGATATGAGCGTAGAAGGCTGCAATTAATAGCGCGGGAAAGATGATCGTGGCGAAGTATAGGAACACCAAGTAATCGTAATCCATCACCTCGGTAAAGATGCATTTCTGGTTGGATTTCTCGCCCGCGTTCCAACCAAAAAGCGGCAGAAAACCGACCAGAGTACCGGCAATCCAGCATACGCAAATTATACCTGTAAAGAACATGTTTCTTTTCAATTGTACCTCTGATATTATTGTTACAATTTTTTCTAATCAGTACATTAGATCTCCTTTTTTTATAAGAAAAGACTTTTTATATTATACAGTTTACCACCTGACTAAGCAGGATTAAAGCGTCATAATATACCACTAAGTATTATATTATTTCAGAGATGGCCCCGGATAAGGACAGTTCAAGGGTAACTTCTTGCTCTTCGCCCTTGGTGGAAATTAAAGTGCCTTGACAAATATGTTGCTACTCCATCAAAAAGGTTGAAATTGTGATAAGTTATTAAGTAATAAGTTCACGATTAATGTTACTCTTCTTTCTTTCATGACAAAAGGTTTCTAATGGAAATTATAGACGTTTTAAGGCAGAAATTGGAAGTCGGTCAAAGAAGACGACGATAGGAAGTACACGTGAACGTTATCGATTACAGAGCACAGCAATAAACGCACCTTTTTCGCCTTGAGTGATGGTATCAGTCAGCGAGGTTGTAATTAAAATCACTCGTGCCATAAACAGGCGAAACGCTTGAATTAATCACGGCCAACCGGGCTGTGAAATGAGAAAGGTCTAACAAAGCTATGAATTTTATTTGTTAGACATTCTCCGTTCATAATGTTCAAACCTTTTTCCTTCGTGAATTTAAATAACGTTATTCAATTAATAACAACCCTTAGGTATCTGATCCTTTAAGACATTCCTATGCAATATGTGGATTCTTTGAAGTTACACAGGGAATCACAAGGACACGATTTCTATCAATTCTATAACACAGCGGAAGAAAAAAAGTCCTTTGGGAAATCGAATGGATGGAAATTATAGTGTACACTTTATATGACACATTCACATGAACTCGTAACGCAGTTGGCAATTTTTAATTCCTGATGTATCGTGCTGAATAGTCATTACACTGTTAACAGAATTCACGGATCCTATAATTTTATACTTCCTTTATATCGAGTCACAGATTACTAAGATTTGAACAGTACTTAAATTGAAATTATTAAAAGTTTAAAGCATAATATATCGCTAAATTTTACTGAAACTTATTAGCAAAGTTAACTATTCACTATACAGCTTCATAGTAAACAGTTTCATCTAAGATATTAAAATCTCTCAGGTGCCAGCAGCACCTACCACCTGTTGCCACCGTCGACCTTAGTCTTTCAGAGAAATGTAATAAAGTTTCTTGAACCAACACAGGTAAA
This sequence comes from Megachile ligniseca, assembly GCA_945859555.1. NCBI lineage: Eukaryota > Metazoa > Arthropoda > Insecta > Hymenoptera > Megachilidae > Megachile > Megachile ligniseca. The sequence goes on from OX243778.1 coordinate 12,249,976, forward strand.
AGTCACAAAACTATCTCCATTTCGAATACAAAATATTATTAATAGCGTTCCAATTCAATAGGAAATAGCGATGGTTTCTGAGGAGTGCTACACAATGTTGTTTAATCAACGGTCTGATGTCGTGTATTCTAATATAGCAGAACGTGATGTACATCCCTCATCGTGTGCACTTTAAACAGACAGAAATTGCGTAAGCAATATCAGGAACATTTTACATACATTACGAAACTCTAAAAATAATTATCGAATTTCTATTAAAATTACTCCATGTACTTAAACTTTTCTACAATCAAACTTCTAAAAGGACGATACGTACATCTGTATTAAATATATAAAACTTTTATATGTTTTAGATTAATCAAGATAGAAGAGATTATTGAAGTCATTTGAATGTTGTTCGTTGGATTGAAATTCTGAAAGTTGTGTCGAACGAGTAACAGGTGCTTTCGAGCAAACAGTTCCGTAAATTATAATTGCATGGCTGGGATCAATATTGCCTTACGGTAGCACGATTAAATGGTTACGTGTGCCATGCAAAATGCTTCCGAGAAGACACGATTTTAATTGGATCATCGGATTGCACAAGGTAACAAATAACAATTGCTCGACTCGTTGCGCGGTTCTACGAAGTTTTCGCGGTGTCTGCGCAATTATCGAGTTACACTACTTGCGCGTTGATTTCATCATGCCTACATACCTTTTACACGCAAACGCTGAAACAAATGTGTGACTAATGTTTGTAAACATTCGTTCAATGGAACGCTTTAAGCTTTTCCCAGCACCTAGGTTTCTATAGATTTTAGATTTCCTAGGTCTCTATAGGTCTTAGGTTTTCATGGGTCCTAGGTCCCAGACTCCCCATATACTATCACTAGCTACTTCTAAATTCTTCCTAATATTTCCCAAATACAATTTATTCTAAACTACAGAGAATCTACGTTACACTCCAACGTACATATAGACCAAGTCTAAAAGATTAACTGGAACTGTTACTCTATCTGAGAATTTTGAAACCTGCATCAAAGTCATCATTCACCCTTACCTATGGCAGTTTTAGTGCGTACGGTGCGGGAGTATCCCATGGGATGAAGTATCGCCCAGTAACGATCGACGGACACCGCCACCAGACAGAAGATGCTGATGGTGCACAGGACGACCAATACGGAGACGGTGAATAGACAAGCGTGCAGGTTCGTTGGCAAACCGATGCTAGCCAGAATGGCAAACGGTATGGCGAACAATCCCACCAACAGATCAGCCGTTGCTAAAGAGATGATGTAATAGTTCGTTCGTCGACGAAGTTTCCGCTCTTTGCTGAAAACGATGATCACCAGTCCGTTACCGAACACCGCGCAAACCGCCACAAGGATCTCGCAAACTGTGTACGGTAGATTAAGCTCCGAATTGGTAGGTGAACTCGCCTCTGTCACGGTCAAATTATCGGCCAATACGCTGTCGTTTAATGGAAATTCCATCACGATGGACGCTGATACTCAGAAGTTTAACGTTGCTGCGTAACAATGATCACTGTTGGAATAACTTTGTTAAAACACTGATCAAGTTTCTCCGGAAGCTCGTAGTTGGAGACCATCTTCTGCTATCTGTAGCCATTTATAAAGTGAAACATTATCGGATATGTCAGAGGCAACTGCACGAGCAAGGGTGAGGTACTCGGACATGCTAGTGACGTACCCACGAGCTCTAGTGGGTAGTTAATAGATCAATTTGGAAATTTCAATTCCTGTATTTCTGAGTTTATTAATTTCCAACAAGTACAAATCACTAAATTTTTAAGTTTCAAAATTCCAACATTTCCAAAGTTCTCAAACTTCCGAATTTCGAAATTTGAAATCTTAATAACGAGATGAGGGATTTATCGTTTTCGTTGTCCTACACCCCATCACTGCCATGCACGCCGTTGCCCAACGAGCTCTTCAGGGAGCACTTGATGTGTCCATCACTGATCGTGAGATATATCTCAAGTGATTCTCATTAGTTCCGAACGGCTCAATAATCGATCGTTGTTCATTTATCTTCTGCTGTTGGGGTATATTGGAAGATCCGTGACAAATGGAAAACACCGGCGTTGCGTGACACACGCTTTTTTCCGATCTTTTTAATGGATCCTCTTAATTTCTGTACAGAGAATTTCCATGATACCCAGCGAAACGAAGCGTCACGCGAGCTTGATGCCACTTCCTTAAATAGATCCTCGCGGAATGTTTTTCATTCTTGATCATGTTTGTGAAAAATTAAGCTCTTCGTCATCTACTTTTGCTGAGTTAACACAAGCTGATATTTTCAAGTAGACCAACCAGATAAGTTTTCTTCGCTTCCTGAAGTGTTATGACCTCTCAATGGTCCGTTTCGAAGCATTGCACAATCCACGAACAATTTATGAATCAAAAGTTTCGTAACCTTTCTATATTCGAATTCCACTAAGAGCAAGTGTTCAAGGACAAATCACCAGCGTTACATCTCTTCCGGTTCTTTCTGACGTTAAAGGCTAACGACCCACGACTATTGTGTCATGCTTGATGGTAATCGATCGATTTTGTTTTAGCAAAAAGACAGCAGCAGCACGTGCGATGAAAAAGACCGGAAGAAGGAAGCATCGCTGCTTATTTGTATGGACGTGGCGCGACAGCTAATGATACTTGTTCCATTTTACACGCAACGAATTGTGTCTCTCTCCTATGAATAACAGCGTACATTAATCCGCTGGATTAGGTCTTACCTCTATTTTCATTTAAAAACTTTATCTACGGATTCACCAAATGACCATCTTTATAACACCGATGGACTATTACAGGTTACCTGTAAACTTTATACAATTTTTATTCTTTACTAAGAAATTTCACTCCTAATGTTTCATTTAGTTTTAATGTATAACTGCAAATATTTTTTTTACAGAACAAAGATTGACGTTTACAACGGGCCTAGTAGACTTCGTTATATTGCCATAGGTGGAGTTGCAACAATGGAAAGTTCCAGAATTTGGCAGTATAAGAAAAGATAGAGCGATTGAACGTTTACAAAGTTGAAGATTTAAAAATTTGCAACCAGAGGAGGTACGTCTGACAATGCAACTTATAAAATATAACGTGAAGCGATACAGTGATTTATGTAGATCCTTGTTTTCTATAATAATTGGGAAGTTTCTCCAGTATAAGTGAACCTGTATAGATAACAATATAACGAGAGTCTGCTATATACATTTAACCCTCGAATAGCGAAGCAGGAACTTGGTTAACTCAAGACAGGTCCGGCTATCGTCATGCAAGGGTTAATTGATCCGCTGGGAACGCAATTTACGATCTTCCAAATTTAAAATAGCCAATACAGCTCAACGCAAACTACCGTCTGTGATTTTCATTTGAAGTGGGCCAGCAAGTGGGCAGTCCTGTTCAAGCAATCCATCCAAACAACAAGCGTCAAATGTTAGTCTTCTGAATTATAGTTACGGTACAGTTCGTAGTTCAACCGTGTTCTCAAACAATGTGCGCTATCTTTGGTGATGTTAGTTCGTTTAAACAGCAACGAATTGTCCGTTAAGTAGTACAGCAATTGAAAACCACGGGTCGCGTTCATTGTGTCGACGTTTCGAATCCAACCACTTTTCGATCGCACACTTGTACAGTTTATTATGATTCACAATTTTGCAACGCATGTTCGTCAAACAATAATTCTATCTTTTAATAATGCGTGTACGTTTGGTACTGTCTACACTGAAATCATGTCGTGATCTTTTGTTATAAATTCTGGAGATGATTTCGTTAAAATTCATGAGGTTTTTCAGTCAGTGATAAACAGTCTTTTGTCTCTTAACAGTAGGAACAAAGTAAACGTAATATCCCAAGCGATTCTTCATTACTCGTCACACAATGGCGTGATTAAAAAACTCACCATCTCCGAAAGAGACATATTAAGATTTTAATTTCACAACGATATAAAAGCTTCTCTCTAAGTTTCACGCTTAAAAGTTGACAAACAGAAAGAATCAAAGTAATAACGTTTCGATGGTGGTTATTTTTAGACGTAATTTTGAAGTTACGGGTATCTTGAGGGTAAATTCGATACAGCTGACGGACAAATTATCAGACAACACACGACGCTTGGAAAACTATCAAAGTTTTGATCGAAAACTTCCCTCGATGCCCGTTGTTAAATGCTTCGACAAACTTTCGTACAAAACGTTTCGAGTCACCGAGAAACGTCAATGAAATTTTGTTTATAATCGTTTTAAAATATAGTCTTGCAAACTAATCCTTTATTACTAGGACATATGAAAAACGTTCGTTTAAGAGATTGTGGGAAGTGATAAATGTCATCATAAAATAGCGGTGGACGCAATCGTGTTTTAATATCATCATATACGCTGATACTCTATTCTAAGCTTTTACGCCTATCTTTATTTATAGAGGCTTAGCATATCACATCCCAAACATCATTATAACCTTCATAATATTTTCACTGAAATTTTAGCGCTTAAAGATCCTTCACGATCTAGAATATTGGTTTTAATGTAAATTCGAAATAAACTTCGCAGAATTATTCAAATTTCCCGAACAATTTCAAACGGAATCGAACGTGCGACGAAAAACCGATTTCTTTTTCGACGACCAATCGGAACGGCGCGAGTCTCCAGTGAACCAATCAACGTCGATCAACGATGACGCGCGGTATTTTTCGAACTGTCACAGGTCGTTATTAGATCAAGGTGAATCTTGAGAGCGGTGTTTCTCTAAAAATACGAAATTGGAATGAAACACGATTGTGCGTGGATAGAACGCGTTCAGGGAACGCGTCCGTCTTCTCAACCCCGTGGCGCGTAACTGAGTTCTTCTTCGTGACACGCGGGGACAAAACGACGGTGGAGGTGGAATGGAAGCGGTAGTGGTAAACTGGAGAAAGAAAATCGACGATACTATACTGCACACTATGGTGGTTTCGTATTTTACAGAACTCAAAAGAATTTCTTCGAACTTCCAAATATTCATACTATAGAACTTCGAAAATTTGAAGCTTTGAAAAATCAATTATATGTAGAATTTCAATTTTTTAAGACTTATATTTTATTACAGGTATTATTGGATCTGTCTGATGTTGAAATTGAAGTACTGGAACTTGCAAATTTTGGGACCTTAAGAGATTGGAATTTCGTGATCTCGCAATTTGGAACTTTAACATTTTGGAAGACAACGTATTACACGTAAGTGGATTGTGAAAAGTTACTGTCTTTAAAAATGGATCTCAGACTATAATACTGTGGGAAACCTTGACCTACTGCCTAATACTTAATTATCGTATTTATCGAAAAAGCCCACATTATACAGATCTGCTATATTTATCAAAAAGAATCCGTGACCCGCATTATACGAACTTCTACTCCTGACGAAAACTACCCATGACATAGGGAGGTCTGTATTTATCGGAAATCGCTTACATTATACCGCTGTCTGCTGTATTTATCAAAAAGAATCCACCTTGCACGCTTATAATACTGCATGAAGCAAGCAAATGTGCGAATTACCCATCTTTTATTAATCCTACGCTCCTTCAAGTTTACTCGAGGTGTTTTTCCGATAAAAATACTTCGAAAACACAATACATCGTATAATTAATGAGGGATATGGGTGATAGGCGTAATATATATTGACCGCAAGAATAGAAATCACTATTTATATCAATTCTGATATTTCCGGAAGTTCATTTTCTCTGAATCATCAAACGTTGCGAAATACTATTTGGACTAAATGTGATTAGCTGATGTTGAATTATAAAACAGATATAATGTTATTTCTTTAACTACTACAAATTGTTTCGTTTCAAAGTGGTTAATAAAAATAAACATTTTGATCCCAATTTATATATTTGTATGTCTTGAGGTAGTACAAAGATAAATGAATGCAGGAATTTTATTTGTTATGTTATAGTTAATGAACATAGATTTGACAAATCTTGAAAATTATAGAAATAGTTTACTGTAGTATTCTGTTAGTCAAGTAGGATCGTCTTGCAAACAAGCAGGTATTTATTATTCCATTCGACATTAGACAGGATAGAATTACTATCAAGGCTAACCGGACAAATGGATCTGCACATTTTTCGTTCTCCCTTTCGCGGAAGGTGGTTTTATCCTACATGTGCGTGTGTTCGTAAGTGAGAAATCGACTTCTTGAGAGAGTTTCCAGGGATTCAATTTTATGGCAGGGTATAGTGTCTCACCAAGTGATTGATCCTTGAAATGACCTAAAAGAAATCTTATAACTTTACATACAATAATACCAACCTTCCCAATTCTTTTTATAACTCTTTTCTTTTTAATGCATTTCGTAATAAGAGAAATACTAAGTAAATATCGAGTAAAGTAATTATTAAGCAGGTTGATGTGGATACTTGTTAACTTGTTTAATAACTTTACTTCCTGTTCGAAGATTACTTGTTCCGTGGAGGGTTGAAACGTCAACGCGTGAAAATTACAGAGTATAATAAAATTAACGATGAATTTTAATTGCTGGAGTGACCTTAAACATGTCTTCGACCTCCGCTTGTTATTACATTGTTCTAATAACTGGCAATTACGTAATTAGTCGGATGTGCGGTGAGAACCGTCGACTTCCATGAAATACACCGTTCTTGCATTAAAATATCGATGAACTTTTGTACCGATATTACATGCATTCTTTTAATCGATTTCTGCTACTTTCAAAAATGTCAATGTTCCGTGAACCAACATTTACATACTCAGTTTCTTAATTGAGCAATTAAGGTAACTGGATAATCGCATAAATTCGTACATAGGAATCATTTCGTTTCAGCTCTCAGCGGAGTAACTGAGGTTCTTTTGGAGTGGGAAATTTCCAAATTTGGGAATTTTGAAAATTTATAAATTTCGTAATTTCTAACTAAAGATTTCTAAAAAATTAAAAATCCTGTTATATATTTCATCCCCCATAGCCTCACTATTTTAGAGAAAGCCCACCCTGGTCCCTACCTAGTTACGCTAATGGATGCTCCTGATAATCATACATAGATTTTAAGTGACACGTATCCAACGACTTAAAGACACCTTAGCGCATCCAATAATCTTGACGAATAGTAAACGAGTCCATTCTAGGTAATTCAAACGTGCTTTATTGTACGTAACAGGCGCATAACAGGTCGTTTGAGAGTGCATAAAAGGATCCTTAATTGTACTGCAAAGTTGAATGAGTTAAGCCTAGACAACGTCGACGAGATCGTAAGTTGTGCAGGTCTGAATCAAAAACGGGTCATGTTCGTGATGCACGGGACATGTAAACGCACCCATGAAACTAGATATCTAATGGCCGATCTAATGAGATTGGAAATGTATAAAGACATTTCTAGTTGATCGCAAGCTTCCTGAACAGATAAAAGCATAGATCCACAAAAACTTAACATGTTCGTGCCGACGTATCATTTGTGACCACGTTAGGAGAGTAATTATACCAAGTATAACTTCTATATAATCATAAGTATGTCTAAATATAAGAGTTTGTATATCGTCGAAATAACAAGTTGAATTAAAAAAGAATTATTCCTCACAAAAGTTTCTGAAACTAATTTCGATAATTAATTATTAACACGGTTTGCTTTTATGTAAAACACATTTTATTAAAGTTAGCGGGATACCCAAGTGGTTCCTGGGAAAACATAAAATGCTACTAGAGCCTGGTGACAAGTAGGGAGATCCAATTAGAGGTGTAGCTTTTTGTTCGTACGGTGTTAAGTTGCAACATAAATGAAGTATAAATACTTCTTAGATATTTAAGTTCTTCTTGAATTCCTGACAGAATATTTCCTCGCGATACGCGGTAACAAAAGATATCGTATGAAACGAGAGAAAATTATGAGCTCTACTTTTCTATTTCCTTTTTTCATCCGTTTCTTCCATCTGGAAAGCTTTCGCCGCAGTCCGATGCCAATTTTCTGACTCACAATATCAACGTTAACGAACCACCTTACTTAAGCGAATGTACGTGCCATACCATCGGCAGAAATGATCGGCCATCCGTGATATTGATTAAATAATAACCATCTTTCCGATATTCGTATCTAGATTTCAAAAGCGTATTTCACCTGCAGTACAAAGTACCAATTTGCCGGAGATACGTTATTAAAGTACATAATCTGTATCAACTTTTCTAGGATTTCATTTTGTTCTCTCATGGTTTCGATAAAAATGTATTCGTTTTAAATTATTTCGTAACAATTGCGCGTAACATTTTGAAAATTACAATACATATATATAAATAAATTCATTGAACCGCGTGAAATATTGTAGCGCGATGTACATCCAGTGATCTCCAAGACTCCAACGTTGCCCGTATTAATATGTAAATAAACCATATGCAAAAAAGAAGTCCAAAGAACATGAAGACACCGAAACTGGAAACAAAAAACATTAAATTGTATATCTGACATTTTCATGACTATAATGATCTAGCACCAATTAGATCTCGTACTTTGTAAGCCAAACGATAAACATTCCCAACGTTAGGGTCGTTAGAAGGCTATAATTAGCCAACGGTCGCAAGCTCAATCGTGGCGGGATACGTTCCTCGCACGAGCCAGATAGTCCATTCTGTGTTCGTTTTGACAGTTTCACAACCTTCGTAGGTGGTTGTAAGATTTGTCGGCAAATGCTGCTTAGGAAACCGCGTCGGTAGTACAACCCAGTTATCTTATGTTGGTACTGTTCAAAGAATATCATTATGGTTACAAAAATTTCTAATCAAGTTACTTTCCATACTAAAAATTACTATCGTTACACGGTGTATTGCTAAAGAATGCGTCATACTTTCACGTTTATGTAAGTACAAAATTTGTACAAATTTCTAACGAGAAAAGCACATTCGTTACTTCGAACTGGTTGCAATTCCGGATCTCCCAGATATTCGATGTACTTGCACGACTGTCCGTGTTTCTGTACAGGTAGGGAAACACCTGGCTTGCTAGTGTCTAAACTCGAATCCATCTGAAAGATTAATGCGTTAAAAGCTATAGAATAATGAAGGAACAGCGTTATCTTACTTGTGACTGATTACAGAAGGATGTTGATAGAATACTTTCATGGTATTCTTGGTCGGCTTCGATTGCTACCTGAGGAATCTCTTCTACATTAATCTATAAAAATACGTTCAAAACTTAGACATTTTTTTGGAAGATATATGTGATAGACCTTTTTACCTCAAAGATTTCGATTAACTGTTGCTGTGCATTTGCCAAATATATGGGAACGCGACGTCGTTCTTCTATACTAATATCATCTGAAGAATAGTCTTCACCGTTGAAGAGTTCCCATATAGCTAACAAAAACCTCCTATTTTTTCTTTTCTGCTCTAAAGCATCGATCAAACTAGTTGCTGTTAAATGAGATTGTTTGATCGTGCTTAACAAGCACACAACCTGAGATAACAGAAATCAATAAGTACAAAACACTTCAAGTATAGTTATGTATTTTACATACCTGTGAGATAGTAGCTGTAGAGAACATAGGAATATATTGGTATGTTGGTCCTTCAAGCTCCAGAATTTGTTGGCGTACGATTGATGCCCACTGATTCGTAGATACTCGACTTCTACTTATTCCGATATCGTCCATATGATTCTCCACTTCGCATACTATTTTTGCTAAGTACGGTTGCGAGAAAACCTATAACACATGTGCTTAATAAATTGTACATTACGTTATATTTTATTCTTTTGAAACGAATTAACATACCTTCGTAACTCTGAAGAGCATTAATGCATTTTTAGGAGCTACTAGGTCTGTCCTCATGAAACGCGGTAGCAATTGTTGAAATATCGCTGTATAAGCTAATAAATTATGAGCAATAAAGGGCATCCATCTGTACACATCGTGAATCTTTCCTCTTTCTTCTTCTTCCAATTTACTATGATAATAAGAGAGTTCTATAGTATATGAAATAAGTTTTTAAATTGTATGCTTACCCTTCCTTAGTATACGTTATACCAGGAAAATATCTCCATGGTTGGATAAAGCTTAACCATGCTTCCAAAATTAATCTAAATGAACTGTCTAAAGGCCAATGATGTATAGCTTTTCGAAGGAATGTATAAATTTTACCTTGGACAGAAGGTAAAATTATTCTGCAAAGAATGTAATTATATAATTTTTAATTAAATTTCTGAAATTTCTATTTAACGTTTTTATACCGTTTTAGTTCGTCCATTGCACTTTTATCGCCGATTGCACTATTCGCAAATTCATGCAAAGTCTTTATAAAAGCCCGTACAAGACGTATGTGTTCTCCAGAATGAATGCTATGCTGCAATTAAAATTGAATCCAACTGTATACATGTCGATCTTACGACCATATCTTTACCATACACTTACGCGACGTGGTATGGATGCAGTGTATGATGTACCTAGTCGCGAGTTTAATTGATCATCTTCTGTGTACTCTAGCCAAAAGTCAAGAAAAACTTGAACCACAGTTTCACTTCTCCAAACTTGCGGTAGACACTGTTGCTGTGGTACAGTTGATGCAGAATTTGGAGATCCTGGTGATAATATAGATGTTCTCAGGAGTCTAGGTGTTTGTAATCTGTAATAATCTCTGAATTAAATTTTTAACATATAGTTACATTTCTAAGAAATGCAATTTTGTGGATGTTAATTTGCTCATTATCAGAGAATCCATAAAATACCTTTTTGATTCGGGTGACCGAACTACCTTTCGTTGAGGTGTTTTTCTAATGTATGGACCAATTATTGGAAGAACTGGAGAATTATCTCTAGGTAAAAAGTGATATAAGTAGCAATGCGCTAATTGGACATAGGCAGTTTCCCAATTAACCCAGACATTTTCTTGCTGCTGCACTTGCAACCATGGGTTCGTCAGATGATAAGCAAAATGAAAGATGTAATATTCAAAGGGATATGTGTAACTGCTAAGGATGCTATATAAATTATGTTTAGAAGTATTCTGTTACAGTACTAAATAGAAAAGGATACTCATATTTAAAGCAGTTACAGTACGTGTGCCTTGATCTTCTCTAATTTTGTCAAGATAAAATGGCGGTATTACACCTTCTTCCAACATTGAACGTATTTTTACCTGAAGTGAAGAAATTATAAAGATTACTAATTTCCTAACGTATAAATAGTAAAATATATAGTTTCACTTTTACATACAGGTAAATATGAGACTGGAAAGTTGTATTTTAAGTAACAATCTGGCAGTAATTTATAACACAAAGAAAAAACTGGTCCCAATGGATTAAGAAAGTTGCAAAGCGCTTCATATTCTTGGAGATTTTTCTTATAAGTAATACTGTGTAAACCCCAACCAATATTATCAGTAGTTCCAAACAATGAATCTATCAATATTGGAAATACATGTTGTAATTCCGTTGTACTGGATTCATCTATTAATGTTGCTATTTCCTTGCATCGTTGTACCAGGGGCAAACTCAGGTATCTTTGTAATCTGATCTGTACATGGATTAAGAAATAATAATCAGGTCCACTCATTGTACTAGTTAATTTAAATATGATGGATATAACTTCAGTGTAGATACTTGAGATTAGTATATAACTTATTACTATTTGTTTACATTACAAAGTATATTCAAAGTATACTTTTACATATAAATACAACATATAGATTATTTCACATATAAATTTATTTAAAAGAAATAATACATTTTCTTTGTTAATACATGTGACTTTAATAAAAAAGAATGTTTTAAACAAGCCGGTTAAAGCAATTTAGGTTAAGTATAGGTTATGTTTCCTTAAAAGTGCAAATTAAACGTAATGAAAATAAAATGTGCATATCCTATATGCACACTTAATACCGTAGCAACGTCCGAAGAAGTAGCCATATTCGTATTTATTTACTTTAGTGCAAATTGTGAAAAAGAACATTTAAAGAATTAATTCCAACGTATTCGCGCCAGACACCGTATTAGCCAGGTGTGTCACTGTTTGCCAATACAAGAAATTATTTTACTAGACATTCTCTACCTTATCGACGTTTAAATACTAGAACTTATAAAAAGAAGTGCCTCATCATTTGTATAAAAATATTTTTTATTTGCATTCTAGTGTGACCTTCTTAACATTCAATTAACAGCCTTTCACTTACATATTGTTTTTTTCAATATTTACACTATAACACAAATTTTTTTGTACTCATTAACAATAGTTCACCAAGTATAATGTTCACTTAGTGTTGCTCACTATTTCCCCTTATTACACGAATAAATTCCAGGCCTGTATGTAGGCAAAAATGGTACGTACTGGGTCCACTTCCACCTGGAAGAAAGAAAACTCATTCGTAAAAGTTTTAAAAGTGTTTGAAGTAAGCACGAATATATCTTCACCTTCGTAAAACACTCATTCCACATGGAAAATCAAATGTGTTCGGTATGTATTCCCCTTGTTCCTCTTTCTCATCTTTCCCGGTATTTAATTCCATTTCATTTGCCCATGCTATAAGACCACGTTCTTCCGGGGTACCTTAATTCAAAAGCAATGCTTGAATTAAACTGTAATTCAATAATTAAAAAGCAGCAAAAGATACCTGGTATGATATTATCCAATACACATCCTACTACACCCCCAACTAAAATAGTTGTACTAAGCAACACCGTAATAACCCCGTCAGCTATGTCGTTTCCGGTTTGGATCACATCCGAGTGTTTAATCATCCACTTTGATAAAACCTGAAAACGTATCATACAAAAATACAATCATTCTTTGAAGGAGAAATGTTTCCTCCTTTGATTATACATTGTTAATGATCTTACTAATGGGAAGAAAATGGAAAATCCAAGAATATACAAATTCCTCGCTGAATTCAGATTTATGTACTGCAACGCAGATAGACCTACAAATCGTGTATTTTGTTAATATCAGTTTGCTATTTTGCAATGTAATGCGTGTTATTGTAACGCACCGAAAGCACAGATCATCCCGAACATCACGCAGAATATTCCACCAACTATGGGCTCGGGAATGATGATAAAAACGGCACCAAATTTACTAATCAATCCTTGCAGAATCATTAGTCCACATGCCCACTGTATGACTCTGCGACTGCCAACTTTCGTCACTCCTGTTAACATTTTATTATAAATTAAATTAGTTCAGTGAATGACAAATAGTCAAATAGTAAATTTTTTATACAAAATTTGATTAAATGCAAACAAATGTAGTTTACCTATAGTTCCAACATTTTCTCCAAAGGTGTTAGTACCGTTTCCACTTCCCCAGAGTCCAGCCAACATGGTACCCAACCCTTCCATACCGATGCCTCGATTGATGGCGTGAACCGGTGGCGGAGGAGCGCCTTTCATTCGCAAGAAAATTTACATTTGAATTTTAACAGAACCTATAAATTATTCAAAAATTACCGCTTACCACACATCCTTGATGTCGTCGGATAATAACTTATGGATTCCACTGTACACGCTAATACCCCAGCTAGCATACCAAGCACACCCGACAGACTGACTGTCGGTGTTCCCCATTGTCCAGGATACGGTACCCTGAACCACGGAGAATCGTTAATGATTCTTAATTTACTATCTGCTCTGGCTGGATGCCCGACTGGCAGTGTGTCGGTCACGGTTAAAATCGTACAGATTATCCACATGACTACTATCGTTAGCAACACCTGCATAAAAGATATGAAGTAACTATGTATTGAATAACTTCAGAATATTGATCTTCAATTTCAGGTCTTCTTTAATTAACATCATTAATTTGAGGAAACTATTTTACCGGAAACAATTTGAACAGCTCGAACCAGACAACCTTTATGCCCTGTCCTTTGCGATATATTAAAATTGGGAAGGGCACGTTGACCATTATTTGGGAGTACATCGTCAACATCAGTATAGTCCTGGAATAAATTGTAAAGATGTTAGCTCTCTAATGATGGATTTTCTGAGTTATGAGAATTTGGATGATTTGTTTTACCCAGCTGCAATACCCCAATGTTGGGAGGCTGCGTCCGCAGCATTTTCAAATAAGGATAATCCAACTAGCGAGACGGTGGGTACGATCGTCAAAGGTGTTATAAACTTCAGTAAATAACCAATAATACCTGTTTAAATATAGATAAGAAATAAACAGTGTTCGATATAGAAAAGGTAACTTGTACAATAGATACCTCCGAATCCGACGATCACTTGGAACAGAGCGGAAATGGCAATGGCACCCGATAGTTCTCTCATTCTGACTTGCCAAAGTTCCGTTCGATCTTCTGCGGACATTTCGTTCAACACTTCCGGCGCAGGACATTTCCATTGCGGCAAATTTAGTATCGCTAGCGTTGGCACTAAAAATGATATGGTTCCTCCTTGCACCAACGGTAATCTATGACAAGGAATATTAAAGACTCGCTATAACAGTGGCTCTAACAATATAGTCTCAGAATTTAAGAGTTATTAAAATGAAGTTAGACGATAAAAGAGATTGTGTCTCAGTAATTAAGTCGTAAACTCCCATGTAGTATGTATCAATAAGTGGTAAAATAATTTCCCTGTCGGCAGAATTACGAAACCAGCTGTTACGTCGTAAACATTTGTATTAAAATTGTGAGCAATATTCTTCTCGGAACTTGTTACGAATAGTTACACGTGTGTAAATCTTGTTGAACGAGAGTACTAAGCGATAAAGACATGAAAATTAGCGTTAGAATATGCTGTGGACATAAGTTACAAGCGTGAAACGTACATAAAACAAGTCAATCGCATTCCGTCTTGATTAAATTCTAATTGTATACGGTAACGAAGGAACTCGAATTTTAATTTTCGTCTTTGCAGGCTGTGAGGTGTAATTACCTCGTGGTCGTAAAGTTGCTCACACAATTCAACCAGTGTCTATTGAAGATTACTTACCACTGTAATGTAATCGAATGATTAATAGTAATTATGTTACATCATGAGAGATTATACATAAAACGATGCTATCAGATCCGCTTAAATTAAAAAGAACATTAAAAAATTAACATTGTTACCTGCATCCTACGGTTGTTTGCACGAATGTTACTAATCCCGTGACAAAGATCATGGTGGAAATAATATAGCTTCTCGATGGATCATCCTCCGCCATACACAGTGCTGGCGTCAGGATAAAGGGAATTGAAACGATAGCTCCTATCATGGTCAAGTAATGCTGAAAAACATGATAGTATCTTTTGGAAAGTACTTGAAGAACTAGAAATCGAAAGAATTTTTAGCAATTTGATAAGGGCTGATATAAAGTCAAATAGAAACTTTGTACATGACAAGGTTCACCAAGTGTTAAGACAAGGATTGCTGTCTTATCAATACTGAACGTATCACGGCACATTTTGCACGTGATCACGATATACAAGGTAAACAAATTTCTGGACTGTGTTAATTCGGAATTTGTCAATTTTAAAATTCATCGATATTCGAAATCTTGGAAGTTGCAAATTTTTGGACTTCAAATTGGAAATTGCTCGATTTTCAATTCTTTAAGTTTCTAATTCTCTGAGTTATTTATTCCCCAAATTTCTAATTCTTCATATTCCAAATTCCCCAAATTCCAAATTTAAAATTCCCCAAATTTCTCAAATCCCAGAATTTCAATTCTCCTTCAATTCTAACGCAAGTAAAGTACCTGTAAAGCCATGAACAAGCATAGATACCACGGTGGAATGTCGTCGATGCCATAAGTGAGATTTGTGTCCCTGTTGCCGCCAGTTTTAGTCGGTTGTGGCGTGAAATTTGAAATTTCCACACTCTGAAATGAAATAAACCATCGTTCGATTAAACTGAACGAAGTTCTTGAAAATATACAGACTCCATTCGTCTTATGTCATACTCTCAACATTTAGATCATCTTTTGAGCTCATTAGCTACAATTATATGCAGGACTCGAGATAATCGTTAAATAGATTCATTCAATCAATTCCTAGATAATCATGTAGGAATCCTAATTAGGCGTGCGATTATCGTGCGATTATTGAAGATTGTTGAAAAACGTAGCCGCGTATAAGAACAAATTTTACGTCTCTTTGTTTTCGTTTTATTTCTTCCGCGATAGTCAGGATTAGTTTTTATTGTAACGAGGGAATCGGTTACGTAATGGGACAGCTGAGTAAGGGGAACGATTAATTGTATCGCGTTCATTGAAACGGGACAATCTACAATAATTAACAGCGAGACAGTGATGTAATTAAAAGAGAGAAATTTCTTTGCGCCGTTCGCATAGACTTATGTAAATCTTCCATCAGGGTGGTTTGATAAATTGAGTAATTTCGTTTATTTTTTTTTATATGAACGAGTAGGATAAATTATTTAACAAACGATTAACAATTAGTATAATTAAAAAGTAAAATGAAACGTACACAAATCTAATTAAATGAACAATTCAATAATTTAAAAATAACAAAATTACAAATTAAAATTGTTTAGCAAAGTAATTGGAAAATCTAATGAATTTGTCGTGGAAAATTTTAGAAAGAAAAAGCAGCTGATTCTACGTTTTACGAGCGTTTAACATTTTCATCATTGTAGGATCTGATTTATGGTAGCATTACTAATGCACCGCGTCAATCTTGCCTATTTTTTGCTTCATTTCATAAGCAAACGATCAATAATCGAGCCCGGAATATTTGCTCGTATAGTTTAAACAAAAAATTACGAAAATTAGATCGAACGACGTTCGAGAGCAGACGGCGCAGCGATTAGTACCAAAGTTTACATTTTGCAATGTTTTCCTTTCTCATTTAATTTCAACTCTCAATTCAGTATACTAATCGATTCGTGAAGGTTAGATTTAATGGCGCAAACCTCGATGTATCTTGTGATCTAGAATTTTTAATCGCTTCATTAAATGTTACGATATCCGTAGCCTAACGCCTTAATTAGAATCTAAACGTCTATCGACGCTGCATATACTTTCGATGATCATGAACGTTCAAGTTCAATATCAAGTTTATAATTTGCCATCATTCAGTGTTTGTTTCATCCTCGCGTGGGAAACAAGTTGCGACCCTCGGAATAGAAATAGTATTTGGCGCCCTAATCAAAAATAAAATTTACAAATGTGAAACTATCAAATTTCCAAAATTTCGGTAAAAAATTAAAAAAATTGTAAAGTAAAGTAGAATTCAAAAGCTAAATGGACAAAAAAATATTAAAAGAGAGATCGGTTGAATATTTTCACAAAAATGAATAAAGTGTCACAGAAATAAATATAGAAATGAGTACAAGTACAACAGTTTCGAGCTTCGAAATTAGCAAATTTCTATCCCCACTTCTTTTATTGAAGTCGGCCGCCGAGTGAGAGATCCGAGACGGAGTGAGAGGTCCGTGAAACTGAAGGACTAATAATATTTATGGTTGTCGTACAGTTTAGTGAAAAGAGGACAGAGTATTCTTATTCTACAAAGCGATTTAAAAAACAGAAGCAAGTCGAATAGTGTACTATCTTCGAAATAAGCAACTGGCCGGTCCCGAGCGTGTTGCTTATTTCGAGGCAATTGTATAAGAAAGGGAAACAGTGGAATCCTTGTAGTGCAGAAGCCTCGTGTACCGTTCACACCGCGTCAATCATACTGTTTACGATATATTTAGATCAAATCAAACTGCGACTCAAGATTCGAGGACCGCTATTGTTATTTAATACTATTTACATAGTATTCTACACAGCACGTTGTACGTACATTATAAACTTGATATGCATATCAAGAATTACTATCGGTTATTTTATTCAATAGGATCCATTTTCTGTTTAAACTGAGAAAAATATAAACGCAGTGGTACATCGTTAGCGGTAATTGAAATCAATGTGAAGTTCACTGTGCAGCTAGAAATATCTTGCGGTCGATAGCTGGTCTACTGTAGAAGTAACTCGCAAAATTTGGAATAGAGTAGAAGTAACTGGAAACCTTGAAATTAATGAAACTATTTTCAGTAATTAGTTGTTTATCTTTGCTAATTTCTGTTTGGCATTCCAGTTTTTACCGATAAATATTTCGCGATAGAAAAAATCGAATATGAAGTTCTTTTTTAAAATAAACTAAATAATTTAGTACACTCAAAAAATGAACGAAGAGTTAGTTAACAGTTGTGAACAATTAATGAAAAAATTCCTACAATTTTCCACCCTCCGTCAACTCCCGTCACAGAACTATTTTCAATAAATTTTTAATAAACATTTATTCGTAATAGTTGAAATAAATATCCTATGCGAAATCCAAAGCTTCAAGTTGGTCAAAGAATTCGAGTCGACTACTTACCATATCATTCATCTGTATCCCGTTTTCGGGCATTTTGAAATCGCGCTTTGCACAGCTTGTTCAATTGTTCCAATTAAAAATAATTCCAGTTAATCCGTAGTTAAAATCATTAAAAAACTTGTGGAGACGATTCGCCGGGAACAGTCGAACGCGTGCAAGCTCTGGCCTGTTTGACGCGTTTCAGAGCAAGAACAACCACGTTCAGCTGACGTTACTGACGAACTGTGTTAATAGATGCCATCGCTCCTTAATTTATCACTAAATGCCTGGTTAGAAACAAGCCATGTGCTGTTCGTTGGGATTCCGTTTGATTTCGAGCGTGACCGATCGGGGAAACGTGACTGAAAACTAAGGGTGTGTTTAACCCTTGCAGATCGAATGCCTCGTATTTGCCGCACACAAAGAAATAGAATCATTTTTATCAACAATTGAAACATTAAATGGTTAATATTTTATGCACGATTTTTATGATCTGAAGGACTACATTAATAACAAAAAATTATCACACAAAAGTCCTTCGGAGAGGAGGGTGCGAAACTTTCAATGGTACAACTCTTTGAATAATTTTATTTATCAATATTTTATTTAAATATGTAACAGTAAGTGGCACAATTAAACTGCAATTTTTGAAATTAATAATTTAGCAGTGTTACACATTTTGCAAAGGGGAGATTATATAATTAAATCAATATTATGCGCACGTGTCAATTACTTGCCAGGAAATCTCGTGTATACAACTTTAGACTGATAAAAATAATATTATCTATAGTTTGATTTCAAATCTCTATTTGTGATAGAGATTTGGTTGTTTTATTTACTTTGTTATGTAGGTCATTAAACGTCATTGAATCGCGATTCAATTCTTGGAAATTTTTTTCGCTCAATGTGTTATGAATTTTTTAGACAAAAATGTCGATAGAGTCCTGACTTGTGGGCCCCGAAGAAAAATTGATATTATTTTCAACATTGTTGAACACAATTAACAACGATGTTATATACTACAGCCGGGGTTGTAGAAATTGGCGATATAAGATGTCCTTTCATATAACGCTTGAAAGTTTGTAAATTAAAAAATGAAAAAATTTAAACATTTATACATTTTTCAATTTGAAACATTGTACGTTTTTAAGCTCCTCATTTAAAAACTAGGTAATTAAAGAATATCGCCTTCTTCAAGCGCCTATGTAATTAAACATAGTATACTAAGCGTAAATTTTACGACTTTCGAGAAGATTATTAAGTGAAACTTTCCTGAATTACACGGTATATCTTTCGACAATAAAATAAAGTACGAATAAAATCGCGGTATAGTACATCATTATCTTTAATAACTCATTTTGATAAAGGACAATAAAATTAATATACAGCTCGGAATGATAAGATTATTAAACAACAGAGATTCTCTGTAAATAGTTCCAAAGTTGAATCTAATGTTTTAGATATAAACTGTTTAAACAAGTCCAAATTTAAAAACTGATAAAATTTATAATAGATTAAAGTGTATACCGATATCGTGAAGTTTGAATTTGCCGCTAAATTTAGTGAGGTCGCTAGTATCGTCGAGAACTGTACAAGATATGTAATCTGAATATTTATATATAGTAAACGCGAATGTGTACCATAACCTATCGCGTTGTTTCTCTTGGTGCGTTGTAAATAGTTGTTCCACTAATTAATATTTCATGTGTTTCTGTGCACATTTCATAACCTTGTGAGAAAGTAGAAACGAAGAATCTCGAAAAATGGATGAAACAAGCGAACCTATGGACGTGGAAATAGATCCAGTCATAGATGACAGTAAAATTGTTGATCCTGCTGAGACCGATGTAAAACCGTTTATATTAAACGATGTACAAGTACCAGAGGTACATAAATATTAATGATAATAATTTGATTGAAACTAGCAAAGAATTTTTATTAAGTTCTTTGTTATACCTCTTATTTTTGCATCGTATAAACTTTTCAGTTTATTATTTTGATAAGCAATCAGCATGGAATCATGAATTTGTATAATGTAATAGGTACATGTGGACAGCCGTTATGAAAATCGTAGTGGTATGTTTACAACAGGCATAGATATATTTAGTAAAGAAGAAAAATTGAAAATGGAAGAGAGAGCCAAACGTTTTGGATTAACGGACAAGATAAAACCCAGCCTGTCGAATCAAGAGCAAGACTTATATTCTAGGTGAAAATCCAGACATGTAATAATTTGATGGACAAAATGTGATGATTTGATGACTTTAATCTAGCGCAAGTTATCTTGATTTTTAGTATGGGCATTGTAGAAGATAATGAAAATACAAAAAATATCAGACTGAACGTGATACACATGAGGGGCACAGAAGACATGAGTACTAAAGATGTATTCAAGTATTTTGAGGATTACGCTCCAGCATC
Organism: Megachile ligniseca; assembly: GCA_945859555.1. NCBI lineage: Eukaryota > Metazoa > Arthropoda > Insecta > Hymenoptera > Megachilidae > Megachile > Megachile ligniseca. The sequence continues at coordinate 12,270,651 of OX243778.1, forward strand.
CATTGAATGGATTAACGATGTGTCATGTAAAAACAACTTAAAAGTTTTTTACAAATTAAAACTTTTAATTTATCAAACATTATGATATTAATAAGTTACTAAAATATAATGTTTTGTAGGTAATGTGGTATGGTTAGATAATGTGTCTGCAGCTAGAGCTATGTTAGGATTATCCAAAAAAATTGTGGGTTTAGAGAAGCCAGATCAAAAAAATTCAAAAATACTTGATAGCAATCCAACTGAGGAGAATAATGTAACCAATAATGAGTGTACCATAGAAATGAATGTTGATGAAGCTGTAAATGATACAAAAGATACAGGAGACCATATAAATATCAAAGATATCAATTGTCCATTACCTCCTGGTTTATGGCGAAAAGGAGTGGACTACCCTAAATCTAAAGCAATACTTCTCAGGTTTGCTACTAGAGCCGATAAAAAGCAACCAAATGCTGAAAAAATGAGTGAATATTATAAAAAATACGGGAACCCCAATTTTGGAGGTAAAATCATAAACAAAGAGAAAATAGTATATTCTATAGTTTCATGTTCTGAGCAATTATTTTTTCTTCTAGGTATCAAAGGAATTTTAACTGAATCTCGTAAGCGAATGTACAAACAAATTAAACAGAATAAAAGAAAGTTTAAAGATGATACAGAAGAAAATGTTAAAGATAACAAACGTGCAAAAAATCCGTGGGGTGCGCTGTCTGAAAGTTGGGGACTAAACGACGCCATGGAAAATGATTTTGTTACAAAGAATGAACCTAAAGAACAGGGTCGTAGTGTAAAAGAAAGGTTAGGCGTAAAGCAACCTCCGAAAGATGTAACGCACGCCGACGAGCAGAGCAGTTCGAGTAATGAAAGCGAAGATGATTGGTGTAAGAGGAGTAAAGTATTACGCATGCGAATGCATGCAGATGACGAAGAAGAAAAAATACATAAACGACGAGCACAACTTAGGCAGCAAGTCAGTAACATTTACTATCATTTAAAAGTTTATATACCGACAGGATTTATTTATTGCATTCGTTATATGTTCGTAGACAATGTTAAACAATTTAAACAAGGATAATGATTTACGATCAAGGCTTGGTAGGTCGAGAAAAGGAATGCAGTTCCGTGATGCAATTCAAGTAGTTGTAACGAATACAAATGCTGCAAAGTCTAATCCGTTAAAAGTCAATGAGTCAGAGGTAGTGATTACCATTAGAACGTATGAATTGAATTACAATTAGTGCAGTTTAAATATATCGTATATTTCAATTATGTAGGAAGAAGATGGTGAGATTATAGAAGATAATGAAAGTCAAGAAAAAGAAGAAGGTGAATGGCAAGCATCAGATGAAGAGGAGCAGGAAGAAGAAGAGGAAGATGATGAAAATGAAGACTACAGTGACGATGATAGCGATAGACCTGCAAAAGAAGTACAAGGGCCTAAAGGCAGTGTAATAAAAGTAGTGCAACATAAACCCCGCGTTGCTTCGACAGTGTGGGCAAGATTAAATCATGTAAAAAGCGAAGTCATCGATAACTCTGTGAAAGACAGGTAATAATTTTAATGAATCGACCTTTATTTGTATAAAAGCTATTTTTGAGTAAATAAAATATGTTATTTTATTTATAAAATGTTTTTTACAGGCAACCAAAAGTACGAGATCTAAGGAGTACTTTAAAAGGCGGCGATCTTCGATCTCGTATCGGTAATCACACGAGAGGACGTTCTCCATTAAGGATAGAAGTGAAAAATGATAAATATACAGAGGACGGAAGTGAAACGGAATAATTGTTAATTAATTAAACGAATTATCATAAAAGTGTGAGATCGGTTGTGGTGTTTCCGTGGAGGAATTCAACATGGTGAAAACTATAATTGGTGTATAAAAATATAGATAATGCACTCATTACTCCGAATCTGTTACGACTTCATTCAAGTCGTACACTTTCGTACATTTTTACTAAAATAACACATTGCATGATTTGTTTTAAAAATACATGAGAATAATGTCATGTTGTGGATGTATTTACACGTGTTATTCAATACGTGGGACAAAATCTTGTTCGTTTATTATTGAGTTCTAAACTATGAAATTTGTAATGTTACGAAGTTTAATTTCAGTTGGTTATTTATGACAGAAACAGTTTGGTATTGTCAAATGAATTGCTTGCTTGAGAATGTAAGGGTTAAACATATTGGTTTTGGTTCATAATTTTTATACACACTGACTTTTTGATATTTAAGATAGTAGTATCTTTTATATAACGATAATATATTTTATATATTTTCCTGTCTGTAAAACGGGTAATGAGTGCTTCCTGAAATGTACATAGATATTACCTAACATAAATGATCATTAAAGATCTCGGAGTACTGAGAAACGATATATTTTTAAATATTCGTTTGTCTGATCGATAATATTTTACAATGAATTATGTGTTTTTAATGATTACATTATCGCAATATAATCAAATCAAATCATGTTCTAGGAAAAGGTATTTTCAGATATTTTGTAACAACAGAACTGATACGCTGTCATACGATAAAAATATTTGCAAATGAATATTTAATTCATTATGCATCGAAATCGTGATAATGATTTTCACACATTTTTTTCTCTTTAATTTTCAATAATAAAATCAGTAAAAAGCAGAAAAGCACTTAATAATGCTCAATACGATTGTAAATAAAAATAAAATTACGCGAGTAATAGTAATACGTACAAAGCATTTAGGATATATTTTCCTTACGTATTTTTCAAATAACGAAATGTTTCGTAATCTGTAATTTCTCAGAATTGTACATTAAAGAAACCAACAAAAAAAAAACGCGATGTAATAACGACGGTTAAACCAGTTTTCTTCGAATACAAAACAAAGACTTTTCTGTGTGCAATTTTTTCACGTATCTAATAAGAAAATAAAATAACAAAACAAGAATAGAATTAGATACAACAGTGGGAAGTAAGGATAAGAATAATTGTGACATCGATTCCGAATAATTGACCAATAAAGCCGCTTTTATATTAGCACAATAATACTTTGAATAGTTATTTTTAAAATACAATAATTGATAATTACGATTTCAGTACATACATATGTATAATATATATATATGCAAGATGTACATATATATATTTATCATTTACATGAATAACAATTATTCGGAGAAATGACTGAAGTAATTTAAAAAAAGAAAAGATAGATTTCTTTTTTAAAGAACACAGTGGATTATCGGAATATTCTTTAGCCGCATTCATAGGTGTCTTTGATTTATTCGCATTAATTTAATCGCATCTTTGTACTATTCAATATCTCGAAAAAGAAATACCTTTCTAATAGAATAATTAACAATTCAAAAACAGAGAGAACTACTAGCAGTGATAAATTTAAAGATCATTTCTTTTTATATGTTAGATTCTATGAATGCAGCCGAGGCACGAGGTAATTCAATGCATTAACAAACGAGGTCAAATATTTTTGATACCATTCAGCGTTTAAATACTACAACTATTATTACTATTAATTATGTGCTTCAGTTTAAATCATCTACATACTTTCTGTCTATCAAATCGACATTTTCTAACGTTATCATCTACGTTTCTTTTCTTTATACATTAAACGTAAGATCTACTGATTATCAATTCTAGTCTTTGCAAGGTGCTGTTCTGACGCATCGGAATCAAAAATACCAATCTCGTTTGTTAAAAGGCAATCGTGCAAGATATCGAGGTTTCCATTCTTCTATCACAGTGATGGGCAACAACGTGCTATGCAATATATCGTCACGCATTAGATTGCCACTCATTACATCACCAAGCGTTCTACTATCACACATTAAATTACCATTCGTTAGAGTATCGCGCATTCAATTATTACGCATTAGATTGCCACCCGTTAGATTACCACTCGTCAAATCGCTACGCCTTATATCACCACGCGTTCTACTACCACTCATTAAATTGCCACGTGCTATATTACCATGCATTATGATGCTCGACCATTTCTGTAATCTACTGTATTCTAGTAGTCAGAAGTGGGAACATTGATTTGATATCGCTCTTCTTCACGCACGTCATCGTTGCACCTATCGTGCACATCGTTGCCCACTGCCCGCAAGTTCCTCCGCGAGCACTCGATTTGCCCATCACTGTTCTATCCTACATAAAAACTGTGTTGATGCATTTTTCTAATTAATTCCTCTCCGCCGAACCGATCGAGGCATCTCACCGTTCTTTTTCCAATTTCTTTTCCGCTTCGTTTTTTTGTTCTTTTTCTTTTATCGTAAATGACGTATAACATTTAAAATCCATAGACGAAATATTCTTTCAATATTCGGATATATATGTATATATAAGATATGAATCGGCAACAACAACAAATACACGCAACGTTTAAGTATATTAGGCCTGATGATATTGATAATAGTTTCTATCAATTGTATATTAAACGCTACATTATATCGTTGCTCGCATTCCGTTTGCGTCCTGTGCCTCTTTTATTTGCCGATAATGGTGTTCCAATTGTTGTTCCTTCCCTTTTCTTTTATCGATTAACTTCTTCCCGAAGTGTACCTTAATGATAGATGAAATAATTATTCATACATTCTCGATCACAACAAATTGACGAAGTCTCTTGCATTGACCTTTTCTTTCGAAATACTTTGCTCGATCGAACACGTTATAGGGTTCAATGTAAAATCACGGTTTCCGTTCGTTAACAAGAAGAGAAAACAGACGATATTAATAATGGAATTGAATACTTAATCTTCAATGCCATATTTATAGTTCTTACATCTACGAACAATCAGAGATTTAAATGTCGATTTCAACCTGTTCGTCCTAGACAAACTAGTTGCATAACAAATTCAGAGATCTACGGTCTTTTTTAAATCCATGTTTAGATTCTCTGGCTTGTACAAGGTGTTAAGATAATAATTATCACGATTTACAGAGGTGACTCTTCACGGTTTCTTGCAAAATTGAATGTGACAATGTTTGTTTGAACTGTAGGTTTTCTACTTGTTGGGATAAGTTTTAAAAGAAACATCAACAATTTTGTGAGAATTTTGAAGGTTTTTAATTATGAAGTGAACTTATTTTTGGTGTACATTGTTAATGCATCTCTCTGTAAAATAGAATGCTATGAAAACCTCAGGCTATCAATACATGCCAATACTTTAGTATTCTCAATATTTATTGACAATAATAATATTTTTTATAGTAAAACCTGAAATATTGACGATATCGAACGTCTGTGATTTCCATTAGAATCTAAGTCTTGTTATTTAGTTTTGGTTTACAAATATTTGTCAAATCTTTATCGATCTTATCTATGAATCACACGTAGTAACACCTTGAGAATTGAATTAACAGCTCTCGCTGATAAATAATCAAATTAGCACCTCGGTTGTATCATTATAACCACTTGACAAGTAGTGCACATACATGTAGTTAAAAAAGAGAACTTCAATTGCATTTAATGCGAACAATCACCTCTGTAAGACATAATAATTTCTTTAACAACGTCTGTACTTTTTAATTAACAGTGATTTTGGAACACCGATATCGTTTGTCAGGCCCAATAAATTTCTGCTCGTTCATTTCGAGGCAGCTCGTGAAAATTACTCGACAAACATTTCGTGATGCTAATTTATCATTCGACGGTCGTCTCACTGTCGCAACTCGAAACCGTTTTCGAGATTAGCTTCTTAAATACGTACATATACATATAATCATGAAATTCTGACATATAGCGTCTGTACACGCAGAAAAGGTTCAAATATTCGAAGAAACTGTCTGGAAATAAGTTTAATTTAGCGCTCAAAAATTGCAGACGAAAAAGGGTACGAGGAAGAAAGGGATCGATCATAGCTCTTTCATTTTTTAATAGCAAATTCCGCGAACTCTTGATGAAACGTTAATGAACAGTTCGTTTTATTTCTGTACGACTTTTGTAAAATTTGCTCTTGCTTCGATAGCTTTATTACACGAATAAAGATACATGGTGTTTTATAAACATATGGGACCCACGAGAGGAAAGTAAAACAATAAAGTTCTTCTTTGTAATAAATTGAATTATATACAATAACATGTGCAGCTATTTCTGTTGACTACCCAGTTAAAATCGATGCGTTTCAATATTGACATAACTGGGATTTTTGATCAGGGTGGACTGGGTTCCCTGTCTTTACTAACAGTGTCAACATTCTACACCAGGTACAACCAAATGGCGTTTGAAAATTTCATTTTCACGCTGAAATAAAGTGACTATCTAGTTACGCCAACGTGCATCAGTTATTTAGAATAACATTCTTTTATTTTTTTAATTTAAGCTTTCCACTTGCTACCATGTGCAATTAGTATAATGTTAATGCTACTGAACATTTGATTTAATTTTGTATTACATTAAATACGTGGTGCCGGTCAACAGTGACCCCCATGGCAGTCAACGTGTTAAGGACACTATGATTTAGTTGTTCAAGTTAAATAATTATGAATGACTGCTGAAGTGGGTCTCACATATTATGAAACATCCTATACAGCACAAAGATATGACAAAAGAGTATAAGCTTGTGATTCCTACGCATTGCGAGATCTTTCTTCCTGTATTCCCTTTATAAAACTTTCGAAATATGCCTGAAATATTGAAAATTATACGTTCAACGTATTACACGATTTCTTCACTCTGAACTTGAAAGATTCTATCAGACAAATTCCATTAAACGACTTTCAATATCTTTAAGCGCGGATCAAAATGTTTCACATCGAGAATTTAATAAGATGTCACGTATACTTAAACGAGTGCAAGTTGTCCTTTTCGATTTCTCGCGAGAAAAATCAACGTCCCGGGAAGGTTTATCTATCGTGGAAAGCAACGCGTTATTCCACGTAATTGATTAATTACTAATTTCCATAGGTGAAATCACCGTCTGAATATTCCAACGACGTCAATGGTTCAATTATGTTTGCAAGGACAAGCGGCGTGCAAAAAAGACGCGTATTAAATTAGATTCTCGCCGTCATAAGAGAATGAATAAATCTATATTTCTTCCGTGAAAAATAAATAAAACTTTTTCTGTACTTTCTTAATAGATTCAAAAAATAATACTGATTAAACTTATCAAAGCGCAATTAGGATTTTTCTTCGGAATGGACTAGATCTCCTAGCTCTAGTAAAAGTGTCAACACCCTTCACTAAGCTTGAATAGGTAGATTTTGAAAATTTGAAGATTTAATTGCGCTAACCAGCCATCAGTAAGTTTTTGAAATTTTCACCGCAAAGCAATTCATAATTATTGAAATTCTATTCTGCATAATTGGACGAGATCTTGACTGATTATTGACGAGATACTGAACTTCTCTCGTAGATTATTTTTCATCGAGCTCCAGATATAAGCAGTGACAAGGCCAGATCGATAATCCAATACATCCTTCAAGGTTTCGTAAAGCGTAATACACGCTGAGCAATCGAAAAGGACACTCGCCTGGGTAATACAGTATTTTCATCTAATACTTGATAAATCGCAAAAAGGATATCTCAATTGGAGGCAACGAAGCGTTATCGTAACTTGGATATAGAAAATGTATAATTATTGATAACGCATCAACGCCCCCAGTTCAATTATAAATATACCATTGACACGTATTATCAATGAAGAATCATTTTATTGGATGCATCGAAGAACGTGAGATCTGATTATTCGAGGGAGGCAAAGCGTTTCATTCTGATTCCTTCTTCTTTTTGCTAATCACTCAATCTCTCTCTCTCTCTCTCTCTCTCTCTCATGTCGCCCTTACTTTCTTTTTATTATTAACAAAATCCTAACGTTTCATTTGTACACGTGTGATTGGTCTTATCCAAAATAAGGATGATTTGTTTCTTCTATTTTTCTTTCTCAACAAGCGTGTCCTTATTTCGTTGAAAATAACATCGTTTCATCGAAAAACAATAATTTTAGTTCTGTTAAAGCTTCTCGTAAATGGGTAACAAGCAATATTAAATCAATCACTCGTATGTTACTTGTGCTTTAATAATCATTCGACTTCTGTCGCGTTCGTGATCACAATCGGACAAAGTTCTTGTTCCTTACCGTCGATGATACTGTTCACGTATACACACACGGATCAAATCACTTTTCCATTTGTCACGGCCACATTTCTCCAAGCTAGAGCTATATATTGAATATCAAAAAAGAATCGTTCGAGTATACGCATGTACATTTAGAGCGAAAGCATACGAATCGAAACAAGAACATTATTTTATATCGTACGTTTAACTCACATGGTGAGTGTTTGAATCCCGGAAATCGTGTCCAGAGACACGTGGATTTTATGAAAAGGAAGTGCTGCTTTTACATATACGTAGGAGGAAAGAACGACACGATACACTAAGTAATTTTATGAACAAGTAAGGAATTCTTTGAGATGCTTAACGCAAAAGGAAAAAAGAAACAAAAATGTAGTATATTAAAGCGTGTAAAAAGATCAGAAATATATATATATATATATATGCATATATATATAAAATAAACAATACAAACAGACACCGCATTCAAACAGACACCATGCGTTCTATCGCACAAGAATGGCAGTATCAGTGTAATAATACCTGTAGCTCGTAAAACAAGGCGCAATTAAATGGCTTAGAAGAACTGGAAATTGCATCGAGTGCAATTAATTACGAATTAAACGTTTTACGCCTCTCTCATTCGCACGCACTCTCTTCTCATTCTTTCTCCTTCTTGCTGTCTCTTCATCTCATTCTCTCTCCATCTTTTTCTTCTGCTAGCTAAGTCCGATTGATGCAAAAACGAATTTCCGCGAGGTACGCAGCTACTACAAGAATGACACTGAACATTACATAATGATAATAAGAAAACTATCGGCAAACAGTTGGATGAATTTAATGGCTGTTGTTTCGTAGTACACTGATATTTATATACGTACATCTATATACTTCAGTTACGGACAAGCACACAAATTCTCTCTCTCTCTTTCTCTCTGCGCACATTCATCTTATCGGTCGCCGTTATTACGTGGCTCAGAATATCTCGCACATTACACCGACCACGTCACTCGCTCGGCAATTAAATCACAGACAATGTGTATGATACGATGATTAACAATAAATCGTCAACTAGCGTTACCTACATATAATTCGGGATAAATAAAAGTTATTGTACAAATTAATATTATGCGTTCAATGTAACAAAAAAAGAGACACTGTATTTTGTTTTCCGGTAAAGACATGCGAATGTACAAGTATATGCACGGACACTGCGGTTTTTTGTTTTTGTTTTTTTACCTCATTCACCGCCTCCTGCTTCGCCCGTTTCTCGCCATGGTCGTCGCTGGTACTAATTTTCTTCGATTATAATGTCCTCGTAGAATGTTTTTGGTTTCGTTTTATTTTTCTTGCTTCGATCGTAGACAACTGTGAAAGAAGTACACTTCTGTTACTTTGACGCCGCATCTTCGCCTCCTTTTTCGTCACCCTGCACGCTAACTGCAGCTGCAACGTAATTCAATACTTTCATTAATTATTTTGTATTTTGCAAAACGCTTTTCTGCTGTATTTTTTAAGAAAACAGGATTGATTGTAGATACCAGTAGACTACATAGCGTTTTCTTGATGATTCTTCTGGAATAGAAGAGTTTCTTCAAAGATATACTGTTTCAACACCTCTTTCGGAAGATTGTCTAGCTCCATATCAAACTTAAATGGCTCTTCTGCGACAGGCTGAAATAATTTAGTTTTAGTATTTGGTCGTTTGTTATTGATAATCGTAATTTACGAAAAAGTATGCATACTTCGTCAGCTGGATCGTAATATTGCTCTAAGTAAGGATGCGCGAGTGCATCTTCCACGACAATTCGTTTGTTAGGATTAAAAGTTAGCATTTTATCTAAAAGATCTAAAGCTCGCGGATCGGCATTTGGGAAAAGACTTGTCCATGGAACCTTTGGTTTGTATGGTAAAGATTGAAGGTAATTTCGCGCCTAAAATAATGTTTAAAAATCATCTAAATAGATTTATAAACATATATGGATAATATTTCAAAGAGCATAATGTATACTTTTTCATTTATAATGCACTCAAGATCCTCAGGAGATGGTGATCCAAGGACTCCTAATATATGGTTCAGTTGGTCTAAGTAATGCTTGCCTGGAAATATTGCTCGTCTTGAAAGCATTTCTGCAAGAATACAACCAACTGACCAAATGTCTATAGACTTAGTATAACCCTGTAACAATGATAATACATTTTATTATCTGTCATACTATTTTCAAGTTAAAATTCATCAAGTATCAGTTACCTTTGAATTGAGCATTATTTCTGGAGCTCTATACCATCTTGTAGCTACATATTCGGTAAGAAAACCAGCATGATTATGCTCTGGATCAGCAACTCTAGCTAAACCAAAATCACAGATTTTAAGGTCACACGTGGTATTCAATAGCAAGTTGCTTGGTTTCAAGTCTCTGTGCAATACATTTGCGGAATGAATGTACTTTAATCCTCTCAATATTTGGTAAAGAAAATAGCATATGTGATCATTACTAATAGCCTGAAATTGTAAAGGGATTTTCACATTAAACTTTTTGAATGCTTCCAGCAATTATCAGTTATTATATTAACCTGTGTTTTCAGAAGTTTATAGAGATCAGTTTCCATTAAACATTGAACAATATATACATCTTTCATTTGTTCTATAGTAGGTGCCCTTAATATATCCCTTATATCTATTATCTAAAAAAAAAATGACAGGGGTAATGTATTTTTATCACTTGTTCTCTGCCAGTCAATAATATACTCACATTACAAAAATACTCACATTTTCATGCTTAAACCTAGTCAAAATTTTTATTTCTCTTAAAGTTCTCTGGCTATAAGTCTGATGTTCAAAAGGTGAAATTTTTTTAATAGCTACCTTTGTCTTTGTTACATTATCATAAGCAGATCTAAAAAAACCACATAATTCCAAAATATATGAAATTACTTTCTATATTTTATGTATATTTATTGTATAATGGTATAATTAAAACAGCTTTCTCATATTATAGAATATCCTTATAAGAAAACCACTTTAACCAATGGCTCTCTGATCTCAACTAGCTTTTGAAAGTCAATAGATCATGTTATTATTAATCATTAATGTTAAATATCTTTTAAATTATTGATCATCTGTGCTTGAATTTATGTACAGGAAGATTTGTAATAACAGGGTCTATCAAATTGCAAAAGCTTATTAAGATTTAATGAGAGTACATAGGGTAGTTTTATTGCTAACATCTCCTTTAAATTTAACATATGCTTATATAATTTTTTAGCTTCTGATAGTAACCAATGAGGAAATATTTATAGTATAAAATAATAAGTTTTTCAAAAATAAAAAAACCAGCATCAAGTAATTAAAAAATGTGTTACTTTCAAAGAGAAAATTCATAAATTTCGAGCGCAAATACGTATCGCTCTCAGAAGATATTCGCAGAATAATCATGATTTGGTTAACAGTGTAATGATAAGACCGATAAGCGGGAGATAAGCGACGGGAACAAGGAAGTCGTAACACTAACACAAGTAGACGGGGGTTTAAAAGGGTGTGACAATCGCGTTTAAAAGTGGCGCCAAAAGGCAACGATACATAACGATGAATAGCACATAATAACGGCTGTGCACGGTGTCAAAATGAACGTAAAATCTTTGACACGCATCGCAGAGTAAATATTTCGACAAAGAATCGATCGTTCACATATTAAGCATGTGTTTGATTGTTTATCTTTCGGCCTGTCAGCCAGTCGATACACGGGCGAAAGTTCTCGGAAGTTAACAGGAGGAAAATTGACTTGAAGACACTTACACGACCATCCCGTAAGCACCCTCACCCATGTACGATAAATTCGTATATCGCGGGCCAACTTCGAACGTTTGTCCGCGAACGACCTCACAATTTGGATTCACATTTGCAGCACCTTCGCCCGCCATTTTGACAACTATTTTGCGGCTCCGGCGAAGTCGGAATAAGTCTTGCTTCGCTGTCGAATCGTCACAAACGATATCGCTATTAGATGGACTAAAGAAAACAACATAGGCCGATCTTCCCGCCCCCTTTTTATAAATTTCGTAACTATCGTTCTCAACAGATGTCGCTATAGTTGTAATGCAATTGAAATAGTTCATCTACATGATTCACTAAACCGTGACAATAGTAAACTGTAGATTCTACATGCGCATGTGCTGCGACTACCCAACATTGCTGTAGAAGACATTGTTTGTGATCTGTCAGTGTAGTTTAAAAGTCGAATTTTATAAAAAACGAAATTGCGAATTTTGATTTTAACGTTGTACACAACACTTCAACTACAGAATGAACGCACCTCCCACCTTTGAATCATTTCTTCTTTACGAAGGAGAGAAAAAGTAAGTATTATGAATTAATTAACCTATCATTTTCCAATTTTGGAAGATATTTATAATATCAGACGTTGTGTTTAGGATTATTAAAGAGCAAGACACTAAGGTTCCTAATGCCGCAATTTTCACAGTGAATAAGGAAGACCATACTCTTGGAAACATGATCCGCAAGTAAGTATTATTGTTGTATAGTTTCATAAATATGTATGATTTTATTTGGCTCTAAAGCTGTTTTGTTATTTAATAGCCAATTATTAAAGGACCCCCAAGTTTTATTTGCTGGATACAAAGTTCCTCATCCATTAGAACATAAATTTGTGATTAGGATTCAAACAACATCAGACTACACACCACACGAAGCTTTTATGCACGCTATTACTGATCTTATAGCAGAACTTTCATTATTTGAAGAACGTTTCAAGGTAAAATACAACTACTAAATCTTATATATAGAGTGACTTTCAAATGTTTTTTTTTTTTTTTTTCAAAATATTACAGGAAGCTATCAAAGAGAAAAAAGAAGGTTTGGATTAAGTTCCATTCGTTATTTAATATAGGTATTTTAAGCAATTATGTATATAATTAAATATCAACATGTATGAATGAGATCTTGTTACAAAGTGACCTGATATACTTTAATAAATAGACTAAAAGTATTTGTATATAAGAATGATTAAATAAAATCAATTTGAAGAAATTATTTATAACATTTATATATTATATCATTTTTATATCATTTTGATAAGGATTTTACTAGAGAGATACAAAGGAGAATTAACAATAATTTGTTTTCTTTATTATAACTAATCAGTATTTACTTTTAATTTGAATGAATCTCTGTAAAATACTAAAATCAGTCTCTTACAATTTTATTTCTCTTAACTACAAAGCATGAAGTTTTAAGACTAATTTAATGAATGTATCAACCCTGTGTTAAAGCTTAGTTAAAAGGCAAGACAATGGTAAGTCATAGTAGTACAATTTTGCTGAAATGATTTTCGTACAAATATTAATGATAAAAATAACAAACAATGTAAACAAAATAAATATTTCTTTTTTGTACTTATTGTACAAACATTTTTCAGAAAAATGTACTACCAATTAAATCAAAATAAGCTTTTGCAAATGATGCAAGAACTGTCTTACGCTTCAAACGCTAATGATTCTATCATTGCGTTCTTCAATTACAGGAACTATCACTGTACTTTCTGCGCTTTTTAACACTAAATAAATAATTAAATACATATACAGGTTGATATAAATAACTATTATGTACATAATTACATTGGACTTTAGCCAGCCCCCTTAATCGGTATACGTACAGCTTTTCGTCCTGAAAACGAACCAAATATGTTCAGTTTATATTAATCATTAAACAACATAACAATTTAACCATAACTATAGCTTGTAATCGAACGGTATGGCTTTGTACTTTAACAATTACATGGAAGCACAAATATGCACGCAAAAAACAATCCAATAAACATATATAGATTTTTAAACCATAAATTTAACAAGGAAGAGCACAGATTTTTATCGACTTGTTGAAATTCTTGGATGAACACCCATACCCAATGCGGGAAGACGTACACACAACGGTAGCTTTAAACTTTTTTTATATAAAAATATACTCTGCTAATTGTCAACAGGTTTCTTCTTGTATCTAGAATATCTGAGAAGCGGAAAGGTAGGTTTACAAATAATAACACGCTGTTAAAATGTTTCGGCATCATCGCAATCACGAGTATCGTGTCCAAACACTGCAAAACAATCAAAAAAATCATCAATGAAATTGGATACGAGTAACAAGATGGTTAGAAAGGAAAACTTAGTAGATTTGGAAAATATGTCCTAATAAACAAATTATATTAATCAAAACAAAAATATTTCTTTTGATCATTATGTGATACTTCTTAGGAATTGCCAAAGTTTTCTTGAAGAAAGTCTTAAGCATCTATTCTTTCTTTTGGAACAAAGAACGTTGCAGACAAATGCAAAGAGAAATACAGTTCGTACAATTCTAAATGATAAATTCTTACTTTCACAATTCTCGCAGTACGGTCTTTCCACCGAAACTTTTTTTGGAGATTTTTCGATTTTCTCCGTTTCCAAAAAGTCTTGGGCTTGACGTGGACAATCTTCCGTTTCGTGTAAGTCGAACTGATCACAAATATCACAGAACATACGTGGCGCAGCCATACGTTTCTCTAACGTGGTTCTACAATTAAATAATTAATACTTAAAATTATGAACTGCATAATTAATTCATTATGATAACACGTACGGCGTATACTCGTCAGCTTCGTTAGCAGGTACTCCCATTTCAAGAACTTCAATTTTACATAGTAAAGATTCATTTTTACGTTGCATATCCACTATTACAGAATTTAAGAAGTCTATTTGGCCTTTTGCCGTTTCATTTTCTTCTTTCAATTTTAAGATATCAATATCTTTATCGACTAGAATCAATAATTTTATGATTACTATACTATTTAAAAAGTAATGTTTAGAAAAAGGAATAAATTATAACAGAATGTTACCTATATGTTTCATATCACCTCCCGCTGCCTGAAATATGAATAATTCATTACTCTTGTTTATTATTACAATAATGGTACATTTAGATATCAAAGTTAGGAACTTACATCATAGTTGTTCTTTATATTCTCACTAGTCAGTTTTAATTGATTCGTTGCATCTGCCCACTTTGCAGTAATTAATTTATTCTCTTTTTCCCTAAAGTATACAAATCTTTATTACATACTATGTACTAAAAGCATACTAAAATTTATATTATCATCGTGTGTACTTACAAATTGTTTTGTACTTCCTTCAATTGTGCGGATTCCGAAGATATACGATTTATTTTTTCCATTAAATTCTGCATATTCTTCTCGGTTTCTTTGTCCTTGTTTTTGATAGTATTTGTCAATATCTCAATTTTCTCTTCCTGATCTTTTAACAATTTTTCAAGCGATTCTTTATTATCTATCAAGTTTCTGTTTTCTTTGATCACTTCATTCAGTTGACTCTGAATGACTTTGACCTCCTCATTTCGTGTCTGTTCATCTGTTTTAAGCTTCTCTGTTTGTGCATTTTCTAAAAGTTTAATTTGTGCTGTTAATTCCTGTATCATAGCTTCTTTATTATTTAAGTCAGTACTTTGTTTGTCTACCAAATTCTGAAGCGATTGGTGTTTCTGTTGTAACTCAGAACTTTTCTTTATTAGAGTTTCAAGTTCAGTTTGCTTAGATTTGATTTCACATTCATAATTACTTTGTAACTTCGTTATAGATTCATCTTTGGAGCTTTCCAATTCTTTCATTAAACGTTCCTTCTCCTGAAGTGAATTATCTTTCGTGGCTAATTCGTGTTGTACGTTCTTTAATTGGGACTCCAAAGTTCTTGTATTATCTAATATTTGTGATTCTAAAGTTTGCACTTTACTTTCCAAGGAAACTTTTGTCTCTATAATGTTGGACATTTCTGTTTCTTTTACTGCAAGTATATCTTGTATTTTCTTCATTTCACTTGCATTATCTGACTGTTCTTTTTGCATACGTGTAATAGTTTCATTAAGTTCCGAAATCCGTGCTTCAGTCTGCTCAGCTTCTTTCTTCGTTTGAAGTAGAGCATCTTCTTTAACTTTGATAGTTTCTGTTGCAGTGACTAGTTTGTCTTTCAATTCATTTATTTCGCTGGACATAGCTTGCAACGAAGTTGCAAGATTTTTATTATTGGTTTCTTTACTAGCTGCCAATGTTTCGTTTGTTTCTTGCAATTTTAAGTATTTATTTTGTAATTGCTGAAAATTAGAATCTTTTTCTGCTATTAAAGATTCCAGCTTTGAACGACTTTTAGTTTCAGCTTCTAATTTTTCTGTTAGTTCTTCGATAGACCAACGATTGGCACTTTGATCAGCTTCTAACTTAGATTTCAATTTTTGCAAAGCTTTTGTTTCTTCTTTAGAAGCTGTTAGTTCTGATTTCAAATTACTTACTTCTTTTTGAAGTGATAATACTTCTTTTTTATGTGAATCTTGCAAAGTATCGCGTTGTTTCTGAAGATTAACAATCTCGTCTTTACTACTTGCTAATTGACTCGTAAGATTCAATGTTTCTTCAGATTTTTCTTTAAGATTTTGTTTAACGCGTTCGTTCTCCTGTATTTGTTTATTGAGTTCTACGTTTTCTGTTTCAATAGCTTTCATTTTACCAGATAATGTTGTATTTAATGCTCTCTCCTTTTCTAACTGAGTCTTACTATCTTCTAATACTGAGCGTTGTTCTTGAATTACTGTAGTAGCTTCTTTTAATTCTACCTCTGCGTTATTCAATTTAGCCTCTAACGACTTGAGCGTATTGTCACTTTTGAATACTTTGTCTTTTAATTCGTCCAATTCTTTCTCTTTGATTCGCAAATCTTCATTATATTTTACAAGTTGTGCAGATGAATCAGTAGAACTACTTATCAAATTTGCGATATCAGATTCCTGGATACAATATAATAAAATAAATATTTGATTGAAAGACAGTACATAATGGCAATATAGTACAACAATCACTAACCAATTTTTCTTTTTGAGCTGTGACCTGCGACAGTTTATTTTCTGTACCAGCCACCTGTTGATTTAGGTTTTCTATGTTGCTTTCGAGTACTCGGAGTTGATTCTCCAAATCTGTCTTACTTTTTTCTGATATGGTAAGCGCATTCTGCAACTCTGAAATATAAATAATGACGTTGAATCAGTATCAACTTATAATAATTAAATATAATGTATCCTTTACCTGAAGTTTTTTCTGTAAGATTTTTTATTTCTTCATCTTTATTCGCTAGAATCGATTTCAGTTCAACTATATCATTTTCTAATTTGCTGAGTAACAGAGATTTTTGAGATATATTTGTATTTGCTTCTTCGATATATTTCGTTTTCTCTTCAATTTGACATTCATAACGATTAATTAATTTCTTTATTTCAGTCTCTGTAGATAAACGAAGCTCCGATAATTCCTTCTCTTTAACTTTCAATTCTTCATTCAATTTTTGCAACTGCGTAGATGAATTTACCTCGGTAGCTCGTAAAGAAGCAATGTCTTGTTCCTAAATTGATAAATTATTTAGTATGAATAAATTCAGTAACAGGATTATGTACTTACTAATTTCTGTTTTTCTTGAAGTATTTTAAAACTATCTACAGCCTTTGTTTGATATTCTTGTAGTTGCTTAGAAAGCATATCATTTTTCTCTTCCATTAATTTCAGCTTCTCACTTAGTTCTGCAAAGTAGAAATCATAAAAATCCTTGGAACTTACATATATCATGTCAGATACGAACCTTCAATTTTTTTTAAAGTGATACTTAATTCTTCATCTTTCTTTTTATTTATTTCAACCTGCGCTGACAATTCTGCCATTAATTTCTCAGTTTCTGATATTTTCTGATTTAGCTGCATTGAAACTTCCTTGATTTCTGAATCTTTCACATTTAACTGTTCATTAAAGGATTCTGAAAGTTTGTTAATTTGTTTCATATTCTCAGCTTTAAGATCCTCCAAAGCGACGTTTTGTGATTCTAATTGTTTCTTAGATTCAATCTCTAATTCTTGCGTTTTGATTTTCAGAAGATTTTCTTTCTCCTCTACCATTTTTTCATATTTGGATACCAATAATTCCTTTTCACTCGTGGCTTCTTTTCGTACAGTCTCTATCATTTCTGTGGCCTGTTGCAGTTGTTCTTTCAAAATATTTGTACTATTTTCAAATTCTTTTTTCATATGTTCTATTACAGTATTTTTCTCCTGTAAATTTTTCTGTTCCAGTTCCTTTATTTGTGCGACACATTGTTCTATGAGTACTGTTTTTTCCTGCACCTCTTTTTCAAGATCGTTTTTAATTACCTCCAGACTCTTGTTGTGGATTTGTAAGTCTAAAATAATTGAATTTCATTAAAAATATTTACAAAATATAATTTGTCAATGTAACATAATTTGCTAAAATACCTTCCAGCTGATGTTTATCTTGAGCAGTAACAGTAGATATCTCATTACGAAGACGCGTCAATTCTTCTTCAGTTTCAAACAATTTTATGCTATCACGTTCTAATTGAGCAACGCGTTCCCTTTCCTCTAACAACTGCTTTTCGAGATCCTTTATCCTATTTTCATTTACCGTATTTATCACCTAACGAGAAACACAATTGCTTAGTGCCTAGATAAAATCACTTATGTACACATTAATTAGCGTTAAGTGCCCAAGATATATTCAAGAATACCGTTTATTGATTACGTTGATTTAGGCGAAAATGCAATAAAATACAAAAAAACAGTCTTTTTAAATGCTCAAACAAATGTGAACCATATTATTTGATCTTGCAGATTAATAATATATATTAATTGGAAACATATAAATTCAACATAACATATCAAAAGAAAATTTACAATAATAAATAGTAATTAAGTAGTACCAAATAAATAAATAAATAAATAAATTACATTGCTGGTTAAATTTGTCTTATATTGCCTTACTGATCATTACGTATTAATGCTAAGTATAAGACCCATAAGTAAAGCACAAATTCAGCATAAAGAAAGCATTACTGGAATCAGCAATTATTTTGCAGTGCACTGCAGAGCATTTTAATCCCACACCTTTTTATCTAATGTCCTTCATAGCATAATGATTAAACTTTGTACATATCTAATACAACTTTAACCAATTTATATATTTCATGATACTATAGAATAGGATACTATGATACTATCGCCCCTTTAATCTGATACTTAATGTTAACGAAGGTTGAAAAGAATTAATTGTGAAAAGCCTTGAAGAGATAATGCGACGTCACATAGCTTTTTGACAAAATAGCGATGAAACGTTAAATGACATGACTACAGTGACGATAAGAGAAGCGGTGCAGAAAAACAGCATCATCAACCCCTCCTGTGGCTCAAACAGCTGCCATTGGATACTCACACATTGCTCAGTTCTCTCTTTCTGAAAATAAACGATAAGGTTTTTGCGTTAACCCAAAGCCTAGATAAAAATGCTTCATGTACCCTACGAAATGCCGAACTTTTAACTTTATCAAGTTCACTAGTTTCTTTCTATGAATACATTTGTAAGCACAGTTTATGTATGATCGTTTAAGAACACTTTATATTATTGGAACTTAATCGAAGATCTGAATCTGTACCCAACACCATTTGTCATGTAAAAGCTCCTAGTGCTGGTAAAAGCATATTAATCTACGTTCTAATTCTATTGTTCGTGGTTGTTTATAATTTGAATAAATAACTGGTATATCTGATATTTTTCAAAACAGAAGTAGAAAAGGAAATCTGACTAAACAAAGTGAAAGCAAAGAAAGAGAGAAATAATATACATTTTGATTATTTCACCTTGCTCTTTTTTGACCACTTGATAAATTCATTAAACATTCTTGCAAAGTTTTTTTTCTGAATAATTCATAGCTTACCTCGTACTTTAAGTTTATTTTATTATGAATTACTGTACCTATGCATGGTATATGTACCTGAATATCATCCTTATTGACCGATTCTTCTTCAAACCGAAACAGAAGATCTTCACATTTCCTCTTCTCCTCCTCCAATTGTAAAGCCAGAGCATTCTTTTCCGCCAGTAGTTTTGTGAATGCAGATTCTGCCTCTGTAACTGTTTTTTGCATCTTTTCCCGATACTAAAATCATAATGATATTCTTAATATCATTAAAATATGTACTGAAGAAATTAAAGATCTATGTACATATAATGTAGCAACCTGTTCATATTCTTGTTTTATTGAAATAATCGATTGTTCTGCTTGGTCTGCTTGATTTGCGGCTTTTGTGACACGTTCACGTTCTAAATCTCTCTCTTTTCGAAGGAACTCTATCTCCTGCTGCTTTTCTTTTAATGTTTCCTAAAATAATGAAAATATATATAAGGAAAGTTGTACATGAAATATTATTTATTTACATTTGTCTAAGTGGGATACAAACTAAGCTGTGTTTGGGAGCATGTTTGTTACATAATATAGCTTCAACAGAAGTTAATATTTAATTGTCATCATAATGCATACTGGTATGTTGCTACAAAACTCATAGTATATTCTTGATATTGCACTTGAACTTTTAGATGATTGAATAACCGGTTTTTAATTGATACAAGAGGAACGTGCAAACGAGGTAACATAAATATTTCAAGCATGGCGTTGTAATGAATTTTGTATGCACATAAAAGAGTATCTAAGGTTCTATATTTCATATGTATTCATTTTGATGACAATTAAATATGAAAATTTCTCTTGTTTGATATAAGAAACTAGTAAATGTAACAGAATCAAAACTACTGATTTTGGTAACTAAACATAATTGTTTTTGGTGGTAGAAAAGAAGATCAGTTTACAAAAGAAATTCCCACCTAAGTGGGAATTGGTTTCCAAGGAGATTAAAAGGAATGGACAGAGGATTTTATTAACATTACATACAAGTATTACTCTTCTAAACTACTTATCAACTACTACATAATTAGCAATTACATTCTAATAAATAAAACTGTATTGTCTACAGTGACTAAACAGTACATGATTACAATTACAATGGCTATACAGATGAATCTAATAAATCATAATTCTCAAATCATAGAATTATGCTTAAAGTAAGGCACAATCTACAATCACAACCACATTTGTTGATTTACTTTTGTAGTATGTTCTAAGTAAAGAGCGCTTGAATTATTCATTTCATAATAATTAATACAAACAGATATTAAATCATACTCTCACCTGCAGTGTGGTTCGTGCAGGTGTCGACGTGCGCAAACCAGGCCTCTGGAATATTGGATGCAACAGATAACAAATATGTATCATGCAACAGCCATACAATTAAACTGCAACTCCTTCTACTCGTTATTTAATCCTTTTTCTATTAAATAACTATTCTTCAATAAAAAAATATAATAGTTTTGGACTATTTTCATATTAACATCAATTAGATATCATCTATACTATAACAGTTAGGAACATACAAATATTAAGATTGTCAAACAACTCTTTGGAAATTAAGTTACGCTCAACAATGTTACTCAGCAAAAACAACAATAACAACAACAACACATAACTAACAAGCTAATAGTTCATTTATAAACATCTTTTAAAGCAATCTAAAAAAAGTTATACTTTATTCGTAGAAATCAGAAGAGACACATGTTGCTGCATTTAAAACAATAAGAGGAATCATTTGTTCGATCAAGATTTCCTAATAAACTACATAATGAGGTATTCGTTAGAACATGTGATTCCCTAATTGCTTTCAACAATGCCTCAAACAGATTAAATAGCCAAGAATCTGCATTCTGGACAGAAGATGCAAGCTGAAGACCATTCTCCTTATTCTGGCACGGTGAATCTTACCCTCGCAGAGGTGACACCAGTCCTGGTGGCAACACTTGCGGTGCTGGCGACACTTGACAGTGAAAGGAGAGATTCTCTGGAACCAGTCTTCTTCAGGGACGAGTTAAGAGCAGCGCCTGTAGGCCTATGCACCATGCACGATGACCTTTTGCTAGTTGGCGATCGGCTGACCTTGTGTGCGGGTGCGAACAAGCCGTATTTAGGTCGACATTCGAAGTACCTGAATCAATGCTAAAGCAGTTAGCTAGCCTGACACAAAAAGACATCTAAGCGACGGTATCAAGAACTTGAATTGCAATGGAAATTGATGAAATGAACCGGTTATAATATCAAATATTTCTTTGTCTATCTAAAGAGTAATTATATACAGTAATGTTTTGACAATCAAACTGTTTCTATAGTCACATGTAGGTTTATATAGTAAGATACTGCAGTTTGTAAAGCATCGTTATCTGCTCACGTCTACTCCTATGAGCAAAGCTATAAATACACCCACAGGTATGATCGATTCGCGTTAATTAATTCGACATTGCAGAATCGAACAAACGTTCCTCCCACACGAGCAAGTTCTCTTTCAACTTTTCCAGAATTCATCGTTTCTTGATACTTTCTGCTATAGCCAGAGCCAGAAGATTGTCAGTTCGAGGTCACTGCTTCTGAATATGGAATTAAATTGTATCGATAAATCAAAGTTTTCTTTATAGTTATATTGCTAGCAAGTAAAGGTGAGGCACGTGGCCGAATAGCGAGAGGATCATCATCTACCAACGCTAAAAGTAGCGACCTTGAGAGATCAAAATCTGGGCTCAGACTATAGAATTAGGAATCTCGATGCAGACCTTCTGTCACCGACGGAACCGTCGTTTTTTCCAATCGGATCATCAAGTTCTACGCCGCACCAGTCGCCTGCTGCGAAGTCTGTGATGCCCATGTACCTGAGGACACCTGTTTTACTGCCTTGACTGGACGATACTATTACTCTGTCGCCTATCCTGAGATCCCTCTGCGACATCGTGGACGACAGACTCGTCGTTGATGCGTCTGCATGACGTTACATGTACATATTTTATCAACTTGTCTCGAACATTGAATACAACATGCAAGATACAGTGCGCTATCATTACATCTGCGATGGTAATTTTCATTGGGATCTTTGAGGCTTTTACAATTCGATTACGAAATAACTCCTTGAATGTGATCTGTTTTAGAAGTATTAACTTATACATGAGAAGCCTCAAACGATACCCTTTTAAAATACATATACAGTTCTAACGATAAGAAGAGGATGAGGAATCGGCGCACATCCGATTTATTTATTGTAAACACACACAATTCAAGGCATAGTTCAGCTACATAAATCACTATGGTTACTATAGGCCACAAAGGATTATATGGTTTTTTCCCAAATGAAATCTACCAAATTGGAAGTGCTACAACGGTAACAAATTCGCAGCTGACGATTTGAGATCCTAATGGAGATCTTAGACGACCAGTATATTATCAAATACAGAAATACTGATATATATTATCGCCTGAGATCCCCTTCGCCAAATGTGCTTTTTCGCATATGACTGTAATACGTGACTGATAATTTACAAACAGATGTAACAAATAATAAAGTCCTAATCATTGTAACATGTAAGTAATTTGTAAATACAAAAACGGTATCTAAGAACTGGGTAGTCAGCTGCCAATGTGTTGAGTAACAAAATACAAAAATGTGTTAACCCTTTCATTACAAAACTAAAGGTGACTTTAGTTTAGATTACAATAAGTTAACAATCGTAACAAAATATACTCGTAGTTCAACAATGTACAGTAACGAAAGGGTTAGACACGGCGACGTTTACAAATACAAACAGCGAGGACAAAACAAATGTACAGACGGAACAATCTATTCTAAACAGTGCGCTCTAAGCTACATGGCGTGCAATCAAACAATTCGTAGAGAATCTTGCAGTTCAACAAATAACAAATACAACACGACGTTAACAATACTGCAAAACTCTCGAACAAGGACGAACAGCAATACGATTTTTATTCGAGGTGTTTAACTCTATGAAGGCGTTATGGATCGCTCTTCTTGCGCATTCAATCCCAGGGACAATTTTCAAGCACACTAGGGACGAGGAGAGTATCTCTTGCAGCGATCCTTACTCAAAGATGGAGACATGGACTTGCTTAGGCCTTCTCTCGTGCTGCCAATCGGCGACGTTGGGGTCCTCTGTGTCGGTGACATGACGTCCATCAACGGTGTCCTGGTGAGCCTGGTCAAACGAGAGAATATTCCTCGTTTCGGCTCGCACTGGAAGTATCGGCAGCCAGCCACCGATCCATCGTTCTTGCCTGAACATTTCTTATTCTTTAGTTTCTCGATTTTTATTTCGTGGATCATTGAAAGATCTTACCGATCGGTTCATCCAGGACCACACCAGCCCAGTCTCCTGGCGCGAACTGGGTCTCCCCGATGTAAGCGATGGAGCCCGGCTTGGTACCACCGACCCATACTCGATCTCCTATTATGAAGCTGTCCGTGTCCTCTGTTAAGACGACACTGTTATCTGTCCGACACAAGCGTTAATTGTTTCAGAGAGATCGTTCGGAATTTGGGAGGTTTCGGAATGCGGGTATCTGATCACTTGTATCGGGGAAAATTCAAATTCTTCGAATACTGTCGGATTCTCCTGTGATTAGAGTATGACGTTAATCGAATTGTCTCCAGTATTCGGAATTTTGATCATTCGAAGCTATTTCCAATTGTGCTAAATATTTCATTCGTATTTTGTATATTCCTGCATTGTCTGAAAGATTTGTCGAAAACAAGCACATGCAACAAGCTTGCAACCTTTGCGCTACAAACTACATGAACAGCGTTTACGAGACGATTCACAAAGAGAAAAATGTTCCTACTATAGAGTGATGCAACAGTGATTGTTTAATAAAAATTAAACTGTTTTTGTTCGTTAATCTAGGAGTTTTTTACTAAGACAATTACTTTTGCATCCCGACTTTAAATTAATACAAAAGATAAAGATGAAATACCTACCTGATCCTCTGCGCAGGCCAGCCTCGCTTAATCGACGGCCATGCGTTTCCCAAAGATGATCCATCTGGTCTGTGGTCATGCAAAATAACGCAAAACAATGCAGATCAAACCGAAGGAAGCATGCTTTTGTGATCGGGATTGCGGAACCTTTTATCACGGGGTTGAACGTGACAAGCCGTCGTTGAAAATGAAAAGTTATCGTGTCACGCACGATAAAATAAACCACGATGCTTCTATCAAACTGGGCTTGGTTTTTTAATTGCTGTTGCAACGTACGCAACAGAGGAAGTTAATTTCCTTCGATGTTATTATGCAGAGAATTATGTAAAGGGGAGGAACGAGGTTTTAAAACCTATGTGTTACAGTACATAATGTATAGTCATTTTTGTGGTATAGGATATATTGTATAGGATATATATTTTGGAATATTGGAAGTTTGAAATTTTTTAAAATTTCACATAGAAGATTTTGAAACTTGAAAATTTTTAGGATTGAGATTTGGGGATTTTTTGATGTATAAATTTCTAAATTTTTTAACTTTAAAACTTGAAAATTTTAGACTTCCTTATTTTAGAATCTTTTAACTTTGGGACTTTAGTACTTTGAAATTAAGACTGTTAAATTTATAACCACACTATATCTTCAAACATACCTATGCTCATCCATAATTTAATTCAATTAGAACGCAAGCGGTACTCTGCGTTAACAGAAAAAAGAGAAAAAAGTATAACGATTAACGATTAAATTAATTATTCATAAACAAACGTAGGCGAACGTTGGCTGTGGGTTGTTCGCGTAGGCTGAAGTCCGCTGTTCGACGAGATAGATTCGCGATTAGAGCGAAACGATTAAATTATTCTAGATTAATCTAGATTGTGTACACACAATCTCCGCGATAATCATTGTACACCAAATGCGGAACTTGAAATGTACGGAGTTTGAAACAAAATTCAAACTTTCAGGAACTTGAAATGTAAACAAGTACTGTATCTCAACCATTTATCTGTAATTTATTCTCTTGCAAGATTTATGTGAATATTAGTCTCATTCAGTGAATCTATTAAACAAATAGCCTTTTATTTCACAAAAAAGAATTTCAATCATTAAAAATATGAATTAATTTTTAAATTTAAGGCATCAATTTGTATATCTTATTAATGTTATGAGTAGAAGATATTTTAATATCAAATGCATATAAATTTACATGAAGGTCAATATTGTACCACTGCATTACTCATAATTATAAAAGTATCAATATATTTAACTCAGAATTGCATCATCAATTATTATACACCGCGTTAAAATGTATCTGAAGATCATTGTAAAAAATTCAAAATCTCGTCTACAGGTTTCAAAGGCGGCAACGTAATTTTACTTTTAAAATACTATATAAAGAACGATGCATCATCATCCAACATTTCCAATGGTTAAACAATGACTCACTCTACAAAAAAGAGACAACCTGAACGATGCAAGTCTAACATCTTAGTCGCATCGATTAATAGTAAACCTTGCACGAAATAGATCCAATGTTACATTGATTCTTTAATCGATTTTCAAAGAAATATCTACTCGTTAGAAATATGCGATGATACATTGAAATAATAGTCACGTAGATTTGATCGATTTTTAAGATCTGTTTCACGTACTTGTTACAAGTAGCTAACGATACCAAAATAAACATCACGTAAAGTGTCAAGCACCTTGACCGCGTGAAGCGAAACGCTTGTAACACGATCCATACAATACGTAGTCATACAATCCAAGATACCTCAATCTCTCCCGTGTACAGGCTACATCGTGTAAACAAGGTTAATGGTATAACTATACGATTACTATTACGCTCGTCAGGTAGCAATTTGTACCTGGAATCTGATCTAATGAAAATCATGGTAACACGATCCGCGTATGATCCACTCGAGAATTGATTTTCAATCGTAACCGGTGACCAGCTCGCTGATGTATCAAATTTTCGTTACTTTGTACACCTTTCCTTGAAACACTCAATTTTGCAACTTAATACTCTGACGGTCACATGTATCTTTACGTTCCTTTATCTCTTTCATCTAAAAAGATAGTATCGATAAGTTTACAACGAACAATTTATTTATCAATTTTTTTTCATTTTAATTAATCCAATTCAAAATTTGTTTGTGATATACTTAACAGAAGATTGTAAAAATGTTTCAAGAAATAAATTATCCAGTAGTTGGTTTAATTAGAAGAACCACATCAATGGTACTCTGTATCCAATTACCGGACGATGTCTGATCAGCGAAGGAGATTAAGAATGCAACGTGTTATGTCATTGGCGCCAGTAAAATATGTTAATTATCTATCCTCTCTCAAAAATGGTCAGGACACTCGAAACGCGCAATATTATTCGGAATATCGTTCGGATGAACCGTTGATGTGCCCATATTTAGGCGGCAATGTTATTAAACAACATGAGGACACTTACGTCAGAACAAAAGATTGTCACCTCGGACAAATGTGATTTAGGTCGGAATTGATTTGTAGTAAAATCACGTAAACACGTGTGATCTGTCTGTAACTTTTAGAGTGACACGAGTGATGAATAACTCGATCGAGGAATTTCATGAATTTTAAACGGCTGCGGTATGCCTTTGCAAACTGTTAGTTCTCCATAAGAGAACTGATGAGATAACTCAGGTAATAAATCTTAACCACTAGTTCTAGGCTTTTTGAGATTTGAGATTGTAGGACTTTTGAATTTTGGTAGTTTAGAATATTTGGAACTTAGTGCTTTGGGTCCTTGGGGAACTTTGGGACATTAGCAACTTTGAAATTTTGGGACTTTGGAATATTTGAAATATTTACAACTTTCAAAATCCACAATCTAATTCAACAAAGTTAATCTTAACAATTTAAGTTCTCCACATCCTCGAATGTCGAGATACTTTCTTGAACCTGACCTCACTCAGGCGATTCGATCTCTATCCAACACGTTCTCGTGCACCTCTACCGCTAACACAACGAATACAAAACGAGAATCTATCAATTTCTCCCAGATAACGAGAGAAAATAAAGAACTGAAAGGAAAACCGTCTGATTTTTCACACTTCTTTCCTAGCAAGAGGACCTTCCCTTGTTTCGAATATCAGATATCGGGAAATGTATCCGTTTGCACGTCAAATCGAAAATTGACATCGTTACCTTGAGCTTTCCGATCGCATTTCGAAACCCGAGCCAAGATACACGCGATCGTATAAAGATCACGGGCAAAGTTGGCTCGTGGCGCGAAAAGCCCTGCCCGAAAAAGGGAAACGAGGCAAACACGTGGGAGGAAAGACGAAACGGCTGGAAATCGAGCGTACAATAAACACTGGGATTGCATAACCGCGTGCGTCATGATGACTGCACACGCAGGTTCCTAGCTTCTCATCCATTTGTGCATCGGTGCAACGAAGCCACTGGATGAACCAATAAGGTAAGATGGGTGCCCTCGATGCGAGACGGACGCTTTTGTACGCGTTGTAGCGCGTGTCTTGATGAATAATCGAGCGACTTATCTGGATCTAAAGGCGCAGGACCTTGCTTCTTAAGCATGCGTTCTAAAATGAAATGCAGGTTAATGATTGGACAGGATTGGTAGATCAATTTTATCAAGAAGATTCAAAAAGGATAAATTGTACTTAAAATTTGGGAAATCCAATACACATTTTGTAATTCAACATTTTGGAGGTTCTAAGAGATCTTGGGATCATCTTTACATCCTAGGAATTTTAAAAGTGCCTTTCTAACACTAATTGAAAATTTGAAGACCTTAAACAAAATGGAAAATTCAGATTAGAAAGTAATCCAGAAAAATTGGGTAAATATCAACACCTTACAGTATGAAAAGAAAAATATACAACCATATTCCAGTCACCAAACGAACAAACATTTAACGATAAAATATTGTAATACAATTGGGAATTTCAATGCAACCAATCCAGTGTGAATGAAGGATCCAAACAAAACATTTATGTAGATCTGCAGTAACACCTATTACGCACAATTAAAAGAATGAATGGGACAAAATGGTTTAATAATTTTTTATGTTAGTAACAAATAACACAAAAACGACTGAAATTTACTTCACTGTCTCAAAGGAAGTATCAACCAAATTGTTCACGATGCTTAATCAAAACTGTGGCATTTGTTAGTGAGAAATCGATATATTTACCGGCTCGCTCGGACAAGATGCGTTCCGTTGAGAGGTGGAAGAACGACTCGTGAGAAGTTTGCGGGTTCGTGCTTGTAAAAGTATTTGTTCACGTTCGTCTCAGGGTCTCGTGGGCGTACTCGTTTGCACCGCGTGGGGAATTAATGAATCGCATTCAGCATCGAACTAGTCTAAACCCTCGATCGGTTTCATTTTCCCTATCCATGTTACACGTGTATTTGACGTGGATCATGCTTAATTATTCATTGTATTTCTTTCATCAAATTTATATATTCTTAACATGGAAACTTCCATTAATGTATGCCAGTAGAACAAACAGAGCCATTGCATGTAGATGTGCAACTTCTTCAAGGGTGCTACACTTACAATAATTAATAGCAATGAGAGATCTCATCTTTCTCACAGATAAAGTTACCCAATATTGCACTCAAGTGTACCAAATCCATATTCATATAAATCAGCATTTTTCAAGAGTGAAAGACAATATCTTAAAATTTGCACACAGGGAGCTCACATACATGCAGCAGCTCTGAAAACAAATGATTTTATTCTACCAATTTTAATGCTTTGTTTAATTTTTTATTACATGATGTTTTAAATATTTTTGAAAGTCTAAAGACTTACTGGATGTGCCATCAATACTGAGACAGCCTATATATACCTTTTGCTCATATTTATATGTCAACATAAATTTGAGATGTATTCTAATGATTAGATTATATCAGGATACAGTAACATTACCTTATCATTATGTAGACACGAACAATTGAAATATAAAGCTTCTTGAAAACTCCCAGAGTTGTATTCTTTCATGTTTGTGACACAAAAATATATGAAATATTTAAAGTATGAAAATAATGAGAAATAAAATATAGTTTTTCTAAGCATGCATATGCCACATAACATAACAAATTTCAAATAATAATAATGTTAAATTTCAATACATTTATTATTGAATCAATAATTACGTGTAATAATTTATGTATCATATTACAAGCATCTTCATTATAACAATGTTTGGCCCTCTTTAGACTTCTATTATCATACACAAATTATTCCATGTGTACAATGACTGACTAACAAGCATACTGAAATTTAACATTCTTCTTGTTAAAAATAAACTAATCAACATTATACTCTCAAATATATCATAAATATAACACAGTTTGTTGTTATGAACTCACTCATTGATGATCTTGGAGGCGATGGTGGAACTGCAGGTCTTGGTGGTAGATTGCTGCATGGCCTGCCAATTTTTGACGGTGGCCTCAGTCCTGATGGCTTTGGATCTGTCATCTTATATGTATGCACTTACTATTATGTAACACTGAAATATGAAAATAATGGGTT
Organism: Megachile ligniseca; assembly: GCA_945859555.1. NCBI lineage: Eukaryota > Metazoa > Arthropoda > Insecta > Hymenoptera > Megachilidae > Megachile > Megachile ligniseca. Next base: position 12,301,058 of record OX243778.1, read on the forward strand.
AATAAAATTGGGAAAATTGTATAAATTACATGAAAAAATAATGTTTTAATAACTAACAAATAAAATAATAATAGGTATATTATTACAAAATATTATAATAACAAATATCATAATGTACAAAAATCAATACTGAACATAACAGAATGATTTAATTCGATAACATTAAAATAAGTGAATTAAAATTAATTTGGCAAGTTATTTGTTGTTACATTTGTGCTATCAGTGTGTAATTTTTATCTAAGCAATGATTTGACAACAACACTGAACCTTACAAATTTGTGAATCTGCGAATTTGGAAATTTGAAAATTTGAGAAATTAAAAAATGTTAAATGTAGAAATTATAAAATTTATGAAATTTGGAAACTTGAAACTTGGAGATGTACAAATTTTCCAACAACGCTATCGCGTACACAACATTCGAAATTCATAATTTGAAATCGCAATCGAAAAGTCGTTAGCGGATGTGAAATCGAAATCGAAACTTGAATTACATATGCCGAAATTCTTGAAGTGCTCGCAAATAATATATATCATTTGACACTGGTTCATAACTCATAGAAATAAAACACATTATATTTACGTGTACGGAAGGGTCATTTTAAAATACGAATTTTGTTCATTAATGCATATTATGACGTTAAAAAATGTCAAATAGATCTGAGGTTAACTTCTTCGAGGTGAATGTTCAACGTTTAAAAATGAATTTCTACGTATTATTACCTTATTTAAACGTGATGTAATATTTTTGCATCCACTCAATTAACATATTTTACAAACAACAATTAAAACATGACCGTGTCTACAGAAACGAGCACCGCGAATAATTCGAACAAATTCGCACGATAGTCAACGGAAAAGTGACAATTACTAGCGCTAGAAGCGCTGTTACGGTCTACTTGTGAATTAATTCGTCATTTTCTCTCGATTTTATCTTCGTTTCTTATTTTTAATGCAACGATGTAACCGACAAATTTCTTTCATACATTGCTTTCATTACCTTAATCAATTATTAACACAATTAAAATTCAGAAAGTTCAATGTAATAAACGCTCGTTTTCTTGAACTTTGTTTCTCTTTCGTATCATAGGATATGTTTTCTGTTAATAACATCTTTGTTTATATTGAAGTCGTTATTTACGCCTTTCTTATCTAAAATAATCTTAATACTACATAGTTAGATAATGTAATCGTTTTATTCTTGCGATTTATACATATTAACAAAAAAGTGAGATATCAAATTTAGTTCCGTAAGGAATCAAGCATTGGCTAGATGGCGCAGTGAGTAAATCATGTTGCTGCAAGAGGGGAATTTCCTACCCCTGCTAAATAATTTCCAAGAAAGAAAAGTCGAAATGAAACAAGATTGTGTAGAAAGATACAATTGACCAAGTGACTTTAACAGTTTCAACAACTACAGATAATTGTTAGATATACATAATGTATTTTTCTAATAACGACGATTTAGGATAAATTAGTGTTCAACTAATTTAGTTGAAAAAATCTTATTACCAAAAATAATTTGACTGAGTTCAAGAAGACAAAATGACAACTGACCTGTCAAAAGTACCACTTGTTGCTTTGTCTGTGAAAACTAAAGAAGTTATTTCAACATTACTGAATCCTCCAAAAGTGATACCAACTGAAAATGGTTTGCCAAGGTAAAGTGACAATTGATAATGAAATGTGATTCAAAAAGTTTTAGTAGAGCAACTTTTAAGAATTTATGATGTTTAGAGATTGGAGAGGTCTTGCACATTCATCTAACCTGAGTGGTGAAATATTACCATTGTTAATGTCGCATTCTGATCCATCCACATATATTTTGTCGATTTGGCAAGAAAGGCAGAAGGATGTTACAATTAAGGATTTACAAACAGCATTAGAAGAAATTGATAGATGGGACATTATAGATGATACGTTAGAATTGTTTGGTTTGTACTTTTACCACATAATTTTTTTAACTGTGTAAGGATATTTCAAAAATAGCACATTTTGAAAGCCTCAGAGTGTCCTGGTTCCTTTTGGAACATCTTGTATTTCATAATTGTATTTTAGTTGTATTGTGTTTATGTCATAGAAAAAGATGCTGCTAAATATTTGGCATCTGAGAACTCGGCTACAGTCATAGAAAATGAGATTGATAAAAAAATTTTGACTGTAGGTAAGTCATTTGTAGTATAGAATGATATATTATTAAACAAAGTAACTGGTTATTATAATTAAATATTGCTGATCATTCCATCTTTTCCAATAGATGATATTTATAGGATAAGGCAAGGATTAGAAAATCAATATTATGATGCTTTTTTATTGTATGCGGATGAGGATGATGACTTTGCTATGATGACAGTAGAGAAATTAGAAAAACAATATAACTTGAAGGTAATAAAATAAAGTTAATATAGAATATGTAAAAGAAATTAAATATAAAAAAAATATATTTTTCAGCTTTGTTTAAAAGATCGAGATTTAATTGGTGGAATTACATTCGAACATCAAGCTGTAATGACATTAATATCAGAGCGTTGTAACAGATTAATTGTCATAGTATCACCTAATTTTCTTAAAAGTCCAGCAAATGATTTCTTTTTATCCTATGCTCAAGGATCTGGCATTTGTAAGTTATTGTACACTTCAATATTATAATTTTAATATTGTATTAATATACATGGTTTACTTAGATAAAGGTCAACGGAAAATCATACCATGTTTGTATGGACAGTGTGAGTTACCCCGACAATTGAACTACATGTTTGTACTCGATTATAAAAGGGGATCTTTATATAATTTTTGGGAAAGATTACGAGATTCTGTAAAAATTGTAAACTGGTACTGTATCTTCATTCAGTCTGTTTTAACTTTGCATTAGTTAATGGTTATGATAAGAAATAATTTTAGGAATGTTATGTATAATAAAAAAATTCCATTCTATTTTCAGTGTAAGCACGGAAAAAGAATTGGTATTATTTCCTGAAAACGAGGCTATTTATAAAACTGTCAAAACAAATACCAAATATGGAACCGAAGAAAATACAAAATATTTAACACCATTGAAGGAAGATGAAGTACTGAAAGACGTCAATGAATCGCTTATTACAGTAGAAACACCAAATAATTCTAAATTAGATAGTGTACAAGATAAACATAAAAAACGCAGTAACTTTTTACCACTTTGGCGAAGATGGATTCGGAAAGTAGAATATGATAAAACAAAATACACGACAATCACGAAAACAATAAGTTTACCATCTCTTGAAAACTTACCCTCACTTAACACATCGATAGATTCGATACAAAAGAAGAAAAAATCAAAAATAAGCAAATATTTGAAAAAAGTGCCTCTTAGATCGTAATAATTTTTTATCTGTAAGAATTATAATATTACTATTAATTGGAATAATTAAGTATAATATTTAGTAAATAAGACAAAGTTGTACTATATTTTGATAATAAGATGTATATTTGTAAAATTACTAATAAAACGTGAACTGTGATTATAAAACATTCAATTCATTTAATATAATATCAGTCGCTCTTTTTTTTTCACCTAAGTCTTACAGAATTCAAACGAAAGGAACAATATCAGAACGCAATTGAACTCTTTAGAATTGAATTTTATATTGAAATTTACATTCATAATGGAAATACCACGGCGAGTTAGTGTGTAACACAGTTGTAAAAGACAAGTTAAATTTTCGCGCGCGCCGTCAGAAATTTCACCTCACGGATTGCTTAATGCGCATGCGCTGCGGCCAGTAACACTGCGAAAGTGCTACCCATTAACACTGCGCAGGCGCGGCGATCAGTAACACTGCGTATGTGCTGTGATCAGTATCACTGCGCATTAAGTAATCCGCAGAAGTCCTCAGTACCGTATATACTTTGATGAAATATAAGGTATCATTAGACCCAAGTAAGAAAAAATGATATAATGTTATAAACTAATTATACATTTAGGGCAAAATGGGATAGCTTATTTGGCGTTAGAATAGGTTTAAAGTAGCTAAGGCTGGCATATTCGACGTTAGATTAGGTTTAAAGTAGCTTAGGATGGCTTATTTGGCGTTCGATTAGGGTTAGAATAGCGTAGCATAGCTTTTTTGGCGGTCTTTTCAAAGTAAAAGGACCGTTTCCTTTCAGCTAACCAGTTTAAATATAATTGCAAATATATCTTGAAAATGTCCAACTGTTACTATCCAATTGTAGTATAGTGAAATAAATACATAAGACGCAATACAAATTCATAATTTATTTTCAAATACTTGATTTTATTACTGTTAACAATATCTAATTTATTATATTTAACCGTTAGCGAATTAATTAAATTTTCATGTTTATTTTGATGGTCAGAATTTAATCGTGTACAAATATACGTATTGTGTAATAATAAATTAAATCTTTTGCGAAATATGTAATATCTTTAGTATTTTTGTACAGTTCGATTCAGGAATGTGAGTTAAATAATATGAAAGAAACAGTTTCGCGTACAATTATTCATTTAGATTTCGGCATTCATTTTTGTTCAATATCGGTAGCAAGTGATGTGCAGTCTTCATAACGTTTTTAAAATTTATAAGAAAAGTACATGACAAAATTGTAACACAGATATTAAACAAACAAAAAAATTACAAAAATTACGAATACACCTATGTATATAAATAGAAAAATTATGCAAATAAGTGAGGTATAAAATGTAACGTGTTAATACAGTTTCATAAATCGTTCAAAATTGTATACAGAAATTTGTAAATTAAAAAGCTGCAAAATGCAATGCCAACACTGATGTTGAATGTTTTGTACAACTGCAACGGCACTTTATCACAAAGTTTAAGAATATATATATATATATATCAAAACGATGCAAATCTTTGCACTAGTACAAAATACGTTTAAGTAAAATATTAATTTTAAAATTCTATGTTACAGTTTTCTTGGTTTTCCGTTAATAATCCATTACTCGTTCTTGCGTTTTTTACTGGAGACAGAGATAGGGACCTGTTATGATCCAATCCCAACGTCATCTTAAGTAACTTCAATACGGTTTTTTTATCTGCACTCTCGTTTTCTGCGAACAAATTTTATTATTACAATTAAATGAAGTACGAACAATTTTATGGTACTTACCTCCTTCCTCTGTAATCTGCTGTTCAAGATGCAATTTTTCTTGGGCTATTTCATACATGCCTTCTTCTATAGTACCCTCACTTAATAATCTCGTTATCGTGACGGGCCTAAAAATACAATCATAAATCATAAATTTAGAGAGAAAAAAACAGAAATAAATATAAATACAATTAAAGTTGTCTCCTTACAACTCAATGGATCAGATTTAATATCAATACAAAATCTGTCTTTATATGATCTCCAATAAATCAAAAGCAGTAAAGTGAAAATTAATAATGTACCTTTTTTGGCCTACTCTGTGACAGCGATCTTCTGCTTGCTTGTCATTATATGGATTAAAATCGATATCATGTATTATAACGGTATCTGCGACTGTTAAATTGATCCCCAAACCTCCAGCTTTTGTAGATAACAAAAATACGTTTATACTCTCATCTTCCGTATACTGATTAATCAGATCTTGTCTATCTGATACTGGAGTACTTCCGTCCATTCTATTGCCCAGGTATTCAATTCAGAGATTAGTAACATTGATATTACTTAGCATTGAAGAACTAAATAATAAAATATAGAACAGACCTTAAATATTTTTGTCCCCTAATAGTTAGATATTCCTCTAATATATCTAACACCATCGTAAATTGGCTAAATATCAACACCCGGTGCCCTTCTGCTTTTAACTTTGGTAACATTTCGTCCAATATCTTTAACTTCCCAGCTTCAGGAATGAGTTCTTGCGGTAACCCTAATCCAGCTAAACTTTTATACGTTCTTGTTAGCTGACTTATTTGATAATCGGACAGCCATTGTAAATCCTCGAATACATAATCGGGATTCTTTTGTTTGTACGAATGTTCCTTTGCTAATCTATTTGATATTATCTGACACAAAATGACGCAAGTGATAAAGCTGATAAAACTAATAAAACTGTTTTAATAAATAATGAAATTATAAATTTACTTTTAACTTGGAGTCATTGTAATAATCTCGCACCAAAAGTGGATGATTAGCCAACTTTCTTAACTGCATCATCATTCCAATGCCATTAACTACTGTGCTCTGATCCGCTTCCGCTGAAAACTTAGCAATTAAATCTGTATACAGTTTTTGCTGCTTCTCTGTCAATGGACACTTTATCACGTGTTCAGTTTTTGTAGGCAAGTCTTGAAGGACTTCCGATTTCAATCGACGGAGTACAAATGGTCTCATAATTTGCTTCGCATTTTTAACTTGTTCTTGTTCAAATAATGGCGGTTCACCGTCTTTCTTAACTGGAATTTTCTGAAACAGAATATACAAAATTAAATCGCTTGTTTCCACGACTATTGCTAAAAAATTGTATACTTACGGGATTTTTCGAAAATAAACTTTTTAAATCAGCTTGTTTGCCAGCAAACAACGAGGGCATTACGAATATTAGTAGCGACATCAGTTCCAACAGATTATTTTGTAGAGGAGTACCCGTTAACAGAATTCGATGTTTCGCCTATAATCGTAATCGCGCCATACTATTTATGTAGAAAAATGTATATAATAAAATAAATACGTACATTAATTCTAACGAGGTTTTCATATCTAATTGTACTCATATTCTTCAACATGTGAGCTTCGTCAAAAACAACGTAATAAATAGGCATAACACGAAACAACCTCCGTTCTTCGGGTGTACTACTAATTAAACTATACGTAGTTAACAAGACATCTACATCATCTAAATCACCATTTCGCCAACCTAATCTCATTTCTTTTCGTTCTTCCTGAGTACCACAATATTTTACAACCTTCAAGCCAGGTGACCACCTTTCCAGCTCGTTGTTCCAGTTTTCTATGTAAATTGAAGGAGAATCACAAATGGAAACAATCAAAACTAAGGAAATCTACCAATATCTGCTTACCCATTGTCGAACTAGGAACAACAATTAAATGTGGTCCATCTTTTTCATCTTTAAGGCCAGCCTCTTTCAAATATGTTAGAAAAGCTATTACCTGAACTGTTTTTCCTAAACCCATTTCATCAGCAAGTATACCATTAACGTTTTGAGCATGCATCACAGCAAGCCAGTTTAAACCGACCATTTGATATGAAGCTAGTTTTAAATTTGGTGATAATGCTTTTGGTTGACTTTTGATAGCTGATGACCCTGCAGCTACAGCCCTTTCAATATTTGTAGATAACCGAAGACATTTTTTCATGAGGGTTTCTACTGCATGTCTGGTAGCCAATAATTCCTGTTCCATAAGAAATGATATTCAAGAATTTAACATTTATATTATTTAAAATTAATCAAAAAACATTTTAAGATCTGCAGTTTCTATTATTTACCTGAGCTGAATTCAAAAGTTCTGTATCCAAGTATTTATTATTTTGGAACTTTTGAACTAAATCTCTCCAATTTTCAAATGGTCTTGCTTCTATGATAGCATTTGTTTTCTTTTGAGAACATTGAGACATTAAAAGTAATTCCGTTGAATGAGCATTTTGCATAAATTCTAAAACTGCTTTCTTATCACCAGTAAGTTCATTAGATATTTCCATATCTGAATCTTCATCACTGTTAATATTGTGAAATGGAAATTAAAATATCTGATATTTATAAACTTTTTGGACACATACCTATCAAATACTTTATCCTTAAAACATGCTTCATCTGAATCGTTATCCACATCCTCTGCTCTATTTAATTTTCTTCTTTTTTTCTTACTGGTTTTAGAAGATCCTTTAAAAGTTCTCTTTCTGGCATTCCTAGAATCTTCTTCACCTTCATCACTGTTACAATTTGTATTATTATCTGCTTCCTGTTAATACGGAAAAAGATTTAGAATGGAATATGTAATATATTCAACAGCATCATACCTTGTCCTTGTGATCTACAGGGCTTTTATTTTTAGAGGTCCTATCAGAATCGCTATCGCTGTCTTCAATTACATTTACTGGCTTGCGTCGAAATTGAATCTCAGGCTTCATTGAATTACTATCATCGTCCGCTTAAAAATATAATTAATTCATAATCATATACTTCTAATTACATGATAAACTAACCATTAACATTATCATTCTAAGATGAAAGAAAATAAACATACTCTTCCCTAGTTAGTATGTATTTAAATAGAAATAAGATTGATCAAAAGCTTTTATAAAAAAAAAACAAACGGTAATAATGATATAAGGAAATATTCTTCATAATATAATAAAAAATGGACACCGGTTGTATCGACCTGTAAATTGAAACTCTAAAATAAAAAGAGTCTTACACATATTCAACGGTTTCAGTTGTTTCTTCTGAAATCGAAATTGCCGTAAATTTCCTGAAAGGCTTGAACTGCTTGCATCCGTTTTCGGTGAATTCGAATCCGACATCTCGTTAAACGAATGAGAGACGCTGGCGAAAATACATTTTTGTCAAGGTAGCTTTTAAACTTGTTTGACAGGTGCATTCAGAAAAGCTCTGAATTACAAAGAGAGATAGATGTCCAACAGGTTAATATAATTACTAATTTACCTGCTATTCGAAATACCAAAGTCTGAAATTTTAATTATTTTACGTAATCACTTTTACGGCCACCTATCGTCTTTCAACTTTTACGAATTGTTGATACAAAGTTTGCTAAAAATCTGTGATATTTAAATGATATGCGTTTATCAACTGTAATTAATTAAAAATTTAAATAAACCATACAAATTTCTTAACGAGACATATTTTTTAATCAATTACATGTTTTGAGAAATGGATTATGTTCGATTTTATTTTGTTATAAACTGCAATTTTGTTTTTAAGAAATTAAGAATACAAGTATTCCATATGCAAAATTTTATAATATATGCAAAAAAATTTAACTTCATGTACTGAACAATTGATCGCATACAAATCTTCGAACTTTTTAAATAATAGAATATGAAACGATGAAAGATTTGTATTTATTAAGGTGCGTTTAAAATCTAAATGCATGCTTTCTTGAAGAACAGTATTGTCGTTAATGTCGAATAAAGGGGGCACTAGCCTCAGGTCCCGCCAAATTTTCTATTTTATTGTAAATTTGAAAAATTGTCATTAAAAATCAACAAGTAGTGTATTTTTTTTCCCTACATTATCATTTTCTTTAGGAACGCCTACTGTTCAAAAGAAATATTAATTTTTGTCTCGGGTCCAGTAAACTATAACTATGTCTCTGCAAAGAATTGTATATACTGTAGAATATATAGTATCTTTTCATACGATTTTACCCAAAGGATTTCGTATTCATATTATTCATAGTTTATGTCAAATATAAAATAGTGTACTCTGCGCTCATATTCCTCATACAAAATTCTTGTTTTCCATTTTCATGTATTCGATTATTCAAAACGTTTATTTGTACATTGATCAAAATCGTTGTAAAGGATAGCGATATGACTTGATATACTGTACGAATAAGAAATGAGAAAGGAATATAAGATGTTGTTGTATACGTTAATAGGAAGTTATATGTTAACATCAATGATACTTTTTAAGTATCCAACATTATTACACAAGAAAAAGAAATTGAAATTTATGTGTAAGCACATTAGTCACAGAGGCGGTAAGTTTTGTTCATTTTTCAGTCATTTTTGACAATTATGAATATCATGTACCAATGTACGTATATAAGACGTTTGATTATACGTTTTAAATTTTTTTTAGGAGCAGGAGAGGGGTATGAAAATACAATGTTTGCTTTCAAACGGTTAGTTAAACATCTAACTTATTTTCTTAAAAACGAAAATGATTTTTGATTGTAGTTAGTTTGTAACTAATTTACTGTTCATTATATTTTAGAGCTGTGTCACTTGGTACAGAAATGTTGGAATTAGACTGTCATCTGACAAAGGATGGAGAAGTTGTTGTATGTCATGATCACAATTTATTACGTAGTACGGGTACAAACAAAAATATTTCAGAATTGAATTACAAAGATCTACCTCTGTTGAAACCATGTCTTCCTATTGATTTTGATCCAGGTATTCAAATACTTTTATATTTATACATGTTGTTAAATGATATGATTTAAAAGCTATAGCTTGACAGATGCGGAATATATTGGCACAAAGAGAGAAGAGGACAGACAATTTGCTTTATTGAAGGAAGTATTTGAAGCATTTCCTAATATACCAATTAATATTGATATTAAGGTTAACAATGATGAACTTATAACAAAGGTGTCTGACTTAATTAAGAAATATAATCGAGAAGAGTATACAGTATGGGGAAATTTTAATGATGAAATAACAAAAAAATGTTACAAAACGGTAACTATTTACTTTAGAAATAATTGAGATAATACATTAAGTCATGATAATTTTTATTGATTTCAATAATCTTTCTTGCAGAATCCGAATGTAAACTTATTATTTTCTATGCGGCGTGTAACTCAGTTAATTATTCTGTTGTATACTGGTTTATTGCCATTTGTACCTCTGAAAGAAACCCACCTAGAAATATTTCTACCTTCTATTTACTTACGGTACTATATCATTTTATCTTTTAATAAATTTTAAGTAAATGGAATTGAATAGAAACAGAAAATAAATGAATATCATATTGTTATAGGCGTAAAGGCAATCTAAATCCAACATTTTTGCCTTTAGAAAAACTGGTTGTACGTACTGTTAATGTATTATTAATGAGACCATGCTTATTCAAGCATTTAAAGGCTCGTGGAATACATGTAAGATCTATTAAATCTTAAATGCCTTTATATCATAATAATTTTAATATTAAGAATGTATTACAATATCAGTCGTTTTGTAGGTTTATTTTTGGGTCTTGAATAAGGAGGAAGAATTTAAAAAAGCTTTTGATCTTGGAGCAACCGGTATAATGACGGATTATCCCTCAAGATTAAAATTATTTTTGCAGAATTATTCCTATGAACAAGGTAAAGTCATCAGAGAAAATAGTTTAAAAAATTAATATTCATTGAGCGGAGCTAAGTGTATACTTTCAAGAAGTGTACATGTCACTGTAGATCAGCACGTATAGAGTTTTCTTCAAAAAGCTAAACATTATTTAAAAAATATATTTTTATTTCTTACATGTTAACGAAAACTAAGCTAATGAGACTAGCTTGTTACGTGCGACGTGCACAAAGTATTTTTCTTATATAACATAGTTAAGATCAATTTAAAAGCTTTCCACAAAATATTAGAGAATATTCATAGGCGTTAAACGTAACATACGAGTAAGGAAGCAATCCAAAAGTACATTTTCAGTCGTAACGAAATCTGATATTTCAATTACATTAGAAAAATATTTTACCGAACTGTTCCTTAAATATATTAAAAATTTTCACGCTTCGGTTACAGTTTTGGTCGCATTTCAGTTTGATTCCTTTTATTATATTATCAGTATTATTATACTTCTTTACATTTACGAGTGAACGATAATCTAAAGTTGGCAATAATGATTATACATTATTTATTATTATTATACTGCACATACAGAGTTTCATTGTTAATTATTAATAGCTATTTATATAAAATTTATTGCAAAGTATTAAAAAGAATAAGAATTGATTAAAATCACAAATAATTCATAGCTTTATATGTAGCACTAAATTATTTTTAATTCTATAAAATCTGGAATATGTATATATGTATACACGATGCACATATTAATGTAACATAAATAGTAATAAATACTATTGACAAGTTTTACAGAAAATGTATAGAATATAAAATAAGTTATGTTAAAAAGGTGTTATTTTTTTTAACTTAAAAAATATTATGTTAACACTTAATGGTTTACATTATATTATATTTATCTAATTGTTACTTTTACTGTGTGTTCCTTTCTACTAACGTTGCCTATACCAAAGTACAATTTACAAATAGAAAATTTCTACATGTTCATATTTTATTATATACTTTACAAAACTGTCTCTGTTATTTAAAAAATACTGTGAATCTGTAACTTGTAAGAAGAGTAACTTTATATTGTGTACAAATACACATGTATCTTTATACTTGTAATAAATTTGAATATATTTGTAAGCTCAAACTTTATCATTCTTATTTGTATAGCACTTAACAAAAATCATGTCTTCCTATTGTACTGTGAAGTGAATTGTAATCTATTTATATTTATTATCCATACTTATATATTTATATGCTTTGTCCTGTCTTATATTGCACATACTACTGTAGAATAGTTTTACAAAAAAATACACCACATGTAAAAAGTTCTTTTGTACTTTTTCTTGAGTATTTGTACTTAAGAGCTAATTTATATTAATTTTCAGATCCAGTGCATTTGTGATAAACAACTCGTTTTGGTTTTTCAGTAGAATCATCATATGATACAAGTACATAGCTAAATACTTTGCCCTTACAATAGCAGCAGTATTCTTCAGTAGGATGAGAACGATTAAAATGTTTGGTTATAGCAGCATAATTTCCACTGATATTTACATTGCAAATATCACAGTGTACATCTGTTGCTCGAAATCTGGAATGTACAGCATCTGTAACAGCCCGATCAGTGGGTTTCCTATTATTCGTTGACTCATCATCTTGTAATGACATTTTGTTTCTGAAACAAACAATAATATAACATTTAATATTGTTTAATAATTTAAAGCATTTACATTGTATTTTTATTTGATTTACTAAAAAAAAAATCCAAAGAATCGATAAATATAAACTGAAATTCAGTATAGAAGAAAAAACAATTAATGTCAATAATTAGAAATGTAACATAACAATATAAATATAACTGTATTCAAAGTATTTTTGAAATCTGTAATATAGAGGTTAGGGAATTATAACCTATAATATTATACTTATGTCAAAATACCTTTTATTTCTTATAACAGTCTTTTCTATTACAACCAAGATCTTTATTGAATACTGACGTATGATTATGGAATGTTCACAGGTTTTATAACTACCCCTTATCTGATATAAATATTTTTTTTTCCATTACAGTACACTGTGTATCAGAGACACATTTTTTTCACATAACTCATACAAACCTATACAATAGAGAAATATGATTCAGATTGTGTCTTAACTCCTATTATATATTTTTATGTTTTTATTTTAAAAAACTTTAGTATTACAGATAACTAAGAAAGAAATACAAAATTAATTAAAAATCATCATATATTTCCTTAATCAAATACATTACATTTATTTAAGTCTGAAATAGATTATAAAGTAATTGTATGTATTTATATAGGTTTAATTTTAAAATGAAGTCCTATGAGAGAAAATACTAAACATTTAAGGTCCTGTACAAGGTAATAGAAGCATCGTAATCCTTCTGGATCACGTGACTGATTAACGTCTAGTAAAGAACCAGTTTTAGATGTTGTGAACGATATGTGTTCATCTCCGATTACAATTTCTAATTCCTGTCGTCCAACTCGATCAGGTTGTGGCCACAGAGAATCATCTTCCTGCATGATTTCAGAGTCTTGAATGATTCTTTTCAGTTCTTCCATCACACACTGATGTACATAGGCTTCCTTTCGAATCATTGTATCGTTTTTGTAATTTGAATTATTTGCATATCGTAATTTGCCGTCTGGTCTGAATTCGAATTCCAGAAATTCGTGACCAAATTTCCCTTTATGACCAACATAATAACGTATGTAAAAGTCTGTAGACATCGTAAGAGTGGCTTCGATATATTCTGATATTTAGTTTTACGATTACGAGTCACCTAAAATGATAAATCTTTAATTGCGGTTGAAGTCTCAGAAACACAGACTGGAGGTTAATTCACATAGCGTAATATATATTCTTCTTTCTTATTACTATTGGCTTTCAATAACAGATCAGTGAGAGTTTAACACTTACGTTTTTGTTATGCTTTTAACCAACTGTTAATAATATATAAAATTATCCTTCAAGAAAAGATTAACGCTTCAGATTATCGTATACAATATACAAATATTCTTTTGCGTTACGAATGTGACAAACATTGGCTATGATCAAGCATTAAGGCAGTTCTGCGTACAAACCAATATAAAATATTTTTGTTTTTAAAAATGATATAAAATAAAGAATAAAAATTGAAACATATTATAATTTAAGGAACGTTAAATATTCTGTTTACATAATTTTCTTGTAAATATAATATTGAAAATATATTATTCTTGAAAATTTTTCCTTTGTAAAGCACCTTAAACCCGAAATTTGAATACACTTCATCGTACTTGTCGCGGTTCAACCTTCGATAATAAGACGTTATTCAGTGGTCATCCGGTGACACCTGAATTGTCAAGCTGTGTGCCACGCAATTCTGAAATTTGTTCTCGAATTAACAATTTCAATTACATCGAATACTCAAAAGACCACATTATTCTTCGTCCATTTTGCACAATGAGAACCACTAATGATGAATACAATGCAAGTGACATGTGCGAATGTTAAAACTGTTTGGTGAATAAGTGAAATTTTTATAGTAATCATTTTGATGTATGTACCAGGGTAATAAATTAAAGGATGAAATTATTCTGCTCGACGAGTTTACGTAATTTAAGCTCGTCATAGCAAAAACTCAGCCAAGGAGTTGATTAACAATGAACAAAACTCATATGGATAAAAGACTGAATCAATTGCCAACTTGGCTGTGGACTAATTCCACTACTTTACCACCAATCTATAAAATGGTATGGGAAGCAGTACGAGAAGACAAAGTTAGATCAAATGGAATGCAAAGCGAGTTACTTGTTGACACGAATAAAGTCTTTCCTTTATTGCTCACTAGTCAGCTTCCTACGGAAGTTCTTGGACATATATGGAATTTGGCAAATCAAAAATATGCTGGGCAACTTACGGAGCAAGAATTATATATTGTTCTTGCTCTTGTTGCCGCAGCACAGGCTTCGTATACATTTAATAGTTTAGATATATTACATTTACTTCCATTTCCACCAACTCCATACCTAAACATTGAATGTTTAATGAACTTACAGCCTATGACTCAATTAAATTCTGCAACTAAATTTCAAAATCTCAATGACACCACTGAGGTTGGTTTTATAGACTCGGATGGAAAATATTCTTCAGAAATAAAGAACAGAGTCAAATTGCATCAACATGGAATCATATCTTCAGACTTAAATGTGCAAATGATAAACAGTGTACCTGGAAAAGTTTCATGTTTTGATAATAGATCTTATGCCTCTTCTACTGCAATATGGGATTCAAACAGTGTACTGAAGGATACAAAACAAGTTTCTTGCTCTCAGTTAGATTCTAAGTATTCAACAACAACGGATCCATGTGATGATTTTTCAGAGTTTCAGAGTGCTCCAATTCCAAATACTCCTAACATTCCAATATGGGACACAAAACAAGGATCAGCTATTGGCAGCAGATTAGCAAATCATAACTTAGGTGTTAAGAAACCTATGGAAAAGTCAAAGAAAAATAATATAAATACTAAATCTGCTCATGGCACTATTCAAACACGTATTATACCATCATCTTTAAATACAATATCTCAGAATAAAGATCAACCACAGTTAGAATGTTCACCAGAAATGTTTCCAAAGTGCACGATAAAGAATCAATCCAAAACAGTAATACTTAAGGATACAGTGATAAGGAACAATGATCCACCCAAAGACCATAGTGAGCATGCAAAAGATCACACAAACACAGAAGTTATATATTTAAGTAATGATAAAGATATACCGAACAAAATAGAATGCATAGGAAAGGTAATACTACATTATCTCATTAGTAACACTTATAATTATAAAAGTTTTCACTTGTATATATTTACTTTTTATCATTAAACAATACTAGGCTGCAGTAAGATCATCGGAAGCTACTCAACAGGATCTTATGAGTCTTCAACTTGTCGAAGACAAATATAGTGCCTTGCGTGCACTGGTTCAGGAAACATTTGTGACCACGGAATCAGATCCAAACGCAAGTTGTAATAATCAGTCGCCCGATGAATTTGGAGAATTTGTGTCCGCGGAACAGCCTGCTACTGAAACTCCTGCCACAAATGCTTTAGATACCGACAGTTTTGCCGATATTTTTACAGAGTTTGACTTTAAATCTAATAACAACAATGCAAATACTGCAGATTTCAATCTCATGCCAGAAATTTCTGAATCGTTTGACAATCTTAAACTTGAAGATGCTGTAGAAGAACGATCATTAGAGATGGGTAAATAATATCATGTTATTTATTTTATTTATCTTTTACATAATATATGTATATAACAATTGTATTTCATTTGAAGGTAAAATTCTACAGAAGGAAGATGCCATATCAATTAATAGTATAGAATTCATGAATAGTGCATCTAATGCATTAACCCGATCAGGATCTGTGCCTAGTTTAGATCTTAAGTCTTTCTTACCTTCAAATGCAGAGGATGAGCTAATAGTAGATACCACGCATCAGGTTATTTCATATTACAATACATAAAGTATGAGAAGAATAATAATACACGTAATATAAAAGTTTTATTCTATTTAATTTTGTAGGCAGAATATTGGGAATGGAAGCAATACATGGAAAGCTGTGTATTATTATTGCAAGTAGCTGCAAATATATTTACAAATATTAGTTCAGAACTTGTACTTAATGAAGTTTTAAATTCAGCGCAAGGATATAATTTCCTTTGCAGTTAGTAATATTACAAGATCTCGGCTGGATTTGTCGTAATATCGTAAGAGTATATAGCACTGTCATTTTCAGATTTAGCTGAAGTTGCGGCTGTTTGTAGACGTGTTAATTTTTCGTATAAAGAAATGGACATCAATATAATAGGTTTTGATGAACTGCTAATGGATATTGATCGAATTTGGGCAGAAATGGAACCATTTTATGCAAATATACCAGTAAGATACATGTTACAATCTTTATTAATTTTAATTCTTAATATAAATGTATAAATATGTTTTTAAATATTTTTGTATCTTACATTTCAGATAGTTACGGAATTACCAGCTTGGCCTTTACATCAAGGAGAAGCCATTTGTTGTTCACTTTGTTTAACGATTATTACTAGTGGCGGGGTAGTTTATAATGAAAATAATTATCACGTTACTTGTGCAAATCTATGGCTTAATTGTGTTAACAGTCAGTTGCCGGTGATGCGGCATCCGTCTTTTTATTCTCATTCAAACGTATGTCCAGGTAACAATCACATTTGATACTAATCTGCATAACAGAAAAGAAACTTATGTTTATAAACTTTTATGTATACATATTAACTTATTACGCAAAGATTTGTAGGAAGCAAAGCCGACTAATTTTATATTTCAGTAACAATTAGAAAATCAAATGTTAACATTTTTTTAATAATTAGTACATAATGTAATACGAATACGGAATACGTGTACGATAAGAGAGAATGATGGATTCCACACAAGTTGTACATATGCTTTAAATTCAAAAGTTTTCAAGATATTATAAACTAGTCCATTTAAAAATCTGTACAAACATTAAAAAAGTTAGAAAGGAATAACGATATAATGTAATCGTTTGAAATAGGGAGAAAGTGAGGTCGCGGGGAAATCTCAGAAAATTTTAAACATAGTCAAAAAGGTTGAAGGAATGCAAGCAAATTCTTAAACCTAAACAAAAGTTCATATCAATCAAATTGAATTAATATTTTCGAGAAGATCTTATGAAATTCTTAGTGCAAATACGAGACAAAAATTAATATATTATTCTATTAACGATAACAATAGAATATGGTAGTGATCTTACAAGTTCAAAATTATCGTTGACTTGTATCGCGTGGTCTATACACTATCCCTCTGCTTTTCATCTCTCTTATAACACCCGCTGGTAATCGACCTGACACCGATATTGCGTATACGCCTTTACAGAATCGATCTGAAAGAAAAAAAAATCGAATCTCAGTTATAACGAATACTTGTAATTAGCAACTTTTGTCCATTACATTGTCTTAGTTTAAAAGAAAAATGATAAAATAATGAAAAACAATATGTAAAAATTAATACAAAATATACGTGAAATTAAAAAAAAGATCTTAAATATAATCTTATGTACGCACATGAGCATGTTCCTTAATAATTATACATAGTGTCATGCATTACTAGTAAAAATTCTGTATAAATGTATAATAATACTTAATATTAAGAAAATTGAACACAATCTTATTAAATTACAAGCGTACATACTGTATTACTTTGTATCAGTTGCATTATTTGTATCAAACTATTGGTTTTAAAATTTGTACAAAGTGCTGCCTTCAATATATTTATGAACATAATGCAGAACATGATTTAGATTATTGTCATTTGCACTGCCAAAAGAGTAAAAAACGATTGATTTATTAATAGGTAGTTGGGAAATATTGTAAAATTGAAAATCTTAAAGTAATGTAGAATAAAAGATAACAATTTATATTATGATTTACTATGAAATAATGTAACTGTTATAATTTTGTAAAGGTGTACAAGAATAAAAGAACGATATTTCTCTTGCTTAATCTTAAGTTATTATGTACAGATATACATTTGTAACTTACTTATTCTTTGCCACTTGCATACCCAACTATCTTCAGGACTCATTGCAGCGATCATACTAAAAGCAATTTAATGATTCGCAAACAAATGCAATTACACATATATACAAGTTCATGTTATTTATATCTTAAATAACTTACCCATCAAAGTTAGAACTTGTACAATCAAAAACATTGTCTTTATTATTCTTCATGCGTAAAAATTCATCACAATTGTCACAACCATCAAATTCAAATTGATCAAATGTCTGAAATGATATACAAAATATTGGGTACACAATTTTATAATAAAATTATATCGACAGATTTGTTAAAAAGTATACCTTAACCAAAGAGCACACTAAACAAGCTCTTAATCCACGTAAATCTTTAGGAACTGTCTCCATTGATATAATTTATAGTATCTATTATAATTAAATTTCAACTTATTAGAAAATGTACACTATTTAACTTTGTTTTGAATGTATATACAAATTGCTATACAACCAACGAATACAATGTATGACAGCTGTACACAACGTTGGGCAGTCGCAGCACATGCGCAGTGTTACTGATGGCAGCGCATGCACACAAAGCTCTCGCGTGTACAGTTGTATGCTAAGGTAATATCTCCATGAAGAATTACATGCATTATCACCTGAATCAATGTTACCAACTATTTAGTGTTATTCCACTATTCTCATCTCTTATTATTAAAAATGCAGGTTACACGCACATGCTAATTTAATTTTAGTCTGTATATTTATTGAAACTAATCTCTTTATACTTTCTAATAAGACTAAAGCTTTTATATTTGTATACTTATTTATTTCAATAAATTTTTCATAGAAACTGTATATAAGTTTATGGCTATTTATATGAAACGAATGTTTTGGATGCGGGGATGCATTAAAACGCGGGAAAACATTACATTGTACGTATCAGTATCCGTTGCATGATTGTGATGAGAGTAGGCTTTTCCCAAACGGTTTCATCGATTCACGTTTCTAACGGCCGCTACCATGAAACCTGGAGGTGGTACGAAGATTTCTGCCGCCAAAACTGTCGCTTCTGAGGTTAGTAATTAGCTTATTTTTTTATTAATTTTACATTTACCGTCATTAAAATAACAAGAATAACCGGGATTATCATTTGCACCTCGGTTACACTACAACTGATACTTCAAAAATTTTGAATACTGTAATTTTCTTTTTATTTGTAATGTCATGATTGCATTCAAAATTTTTCATAATTTAATGTTTGGATACTGTATATTGATTTAATATTAATTCATATATTTCACATATACTAATTCAATCCTTTTACTTAATATACCTATCTTGCTTTTAACATTATGCAGTATCAATGCATGCTAAAGCTTCAAGTTAGATCATATATTTTTGTCTTTTACTGAAACAGGATAAGGTCAGAAAGTCTTTGCACGTTTTGCAGCCATCAGCCACCGACAAAGAAAACTTAGTTGGTGGAGGGAGGATGCTCAGATCTGCTTTGCCGGTGAAAGAATCAAATAAAAAGTAAGTAAGCAACCAAGCTTTATATTTTACTCATATTTTGTATGTATGATTCAATTTAAATCTTATATTCTAGTGAAGTAAACGAGAAACCAAAAAATGAACCTACAAAACGTAAGAAAATAACCTTCAAGGATAAAGCTGTTCAAACTGCAAGAGGTGGAAAGATTAAAATCGAGGTTGAAGACCTAACTTCTGAAGGTAAATACTTTTACCATATATAAAAATACAAACATCTATAAATAATTATTGAGTTTGAAAATATATTTCCTATCATTAGCTGGACCTAGCGAAAACTATTGGGAAGTATTAGCTGAAAGACGGCGGATAGCTCTGGAAGATGCTTTAGTAGACAACAGAGAATTGACTGAACGCGTTCAAAAATTGGAAGAAGAAAAACGTATATATAAAGAAATGTTGGACGAATCAAGAGCACTAATCGAAGTTCTGCAGGTATTTTTAAAAGCATTCCTTGATGCATAATGTTTAAATTATTTCTGTACCATTGAATGAAATTTCTGTGTTGCAGGAAATGCTTGGAGAAGATGGAAATAATATAAATAATTCTCTGGATGATAGCGCACTTTAATTCTGTGTTTTGTAATTAAGTTTCAACCAGTGCCTTATGATTCAAACATAAAAATATGCATCTCCATATTGGAGATTATTATACAAGAAAAAAGAAAAGTCTGAGTAAAAAAGTTTTTATGTCGTTACAGTTAACTTTAGCCATGTATTCGTGAAAAATTCGATCATAACCGGTTATTCGAATAAGACTATAGTTGCGACTATGGACATAATTACCTCATAGAATATTACTTATATTAATAAAAATATTATATAACTTTGATTACATTTAATAAATTAATTTTCTAGAATTTACGATAATTTTCACTCTTTACATTTCAGCACCGCGTATAAGCCCTCTGTAAAGAACTATCAAATTTCTCTGTTAAAACTTCACACTAGTCGGCTCTACGATAAGAAATAACTTTACTAACAAAGTCGCTAACATCACGTATTTATTTCACAAATCTTTGGCATAAAAGACCTTAAATTCCATCGAAAACATCAACGCTAGCATCAGTTTTGGCAACAGCTGTCGGTGTTTTGTTAATACACCAGTCACAGCACTACGTGTTCGAGGAAGCCGTTATCTGCTACATCATCATCATCATCATTATCATCATTTGGTGAAAAATTATAAATTGTTCGGAAGGCTGCCAGGAAAGTCGTGTGTATAAAATGATGCTGAATGTGGGCCGCACAAAAGCGAACCTTTTACGATTGTTGTTCTTGCCCGAGGATTTCGCCCGGAGAGTTTCATCTTTTCTCATCCTGTGTAATTGGAGATGTATACCGTTTCCTTGACGATCAATCGAACGAATAGCGGACCGTCTCACGAATCGTGAGAAGCGGTGAACGTCGGGTTTGCACTGCAGAACGCCGTCGAGAAGCGTCGAAGTCAGTCCTTAATCTTCGTCTTTGAAGCGGCGATAGATGGACTGCACGTAGGTGAAGACACATTTCCAATCTGGACGGCGCATCATCACCATGTCCTCGACATCAAGTAACGGTGCAATCCCGGCGAGTTCACTGTACATTTCAATTATACAAAATTTATAATAATGGGATAAAATATTATTAGTATAATAACATTATTTCAAATACTAAGTAATCTATTTTATTTTAGATCTAAGAAAAAGGAAGTAATGTGAGGGCGTACTCGGCTTTTTTAAACGCCAATTCAAAGTTCATCCTGCGGTTCTCCGGTCGTAGCGAATGATAGTCGAAAGCGTCCGGTCTGAAATGATGAAGCAAAGCGCAGAACGCCAATCCGTTGTTCCAGCTGGTCGAGAAATTGTCCAGCTGCACATTCTGTAATAGAAAACGAAGACTGCTTTAGCCATACGTAGCTAATTTCATGAACGCGCAATTTTACTTCTCGACAAAACGCAATTATTTCTCGCGTTTCCGTAAATAACGTGCGCACACACGCGTTCGCACGAGAAGCTCCATTTACTAGGCGGATTTACCTCGTACTCTTTGGTCTTGGAACGGCACCACGCCAACAGCCGCTCTTTTATTTGCGCCGCGTTGTCCCGCACCGCTGGCTCGGTAAACTTGAATCGAAATTCTGTTGCCGGTGACTTTACGGGACTAAATATAGAGAAAGCACGCGTTAAACTTTACAGAACACTCAAAAAATATCATCGCTGTTTATATGAACCGTTCATCTGCCAACGTGATTAACTTCACAAAACAAAGGCATTACTTACTTTTAGTGCTCTACTTGTAATGCAGTCTGTATTTCAGTGCTACACTAATCCAAATCCACTTTTGTTCTGCTTTTTATTTAATTGTTTTTCTATCGTTTTTGAACAGTAACAAAAGTGGACTTGGATTACACTAGCTTTCAATCACAAATTGCTCGAACGGTTTATTGTATTGAATTATTGTAAAATTTCTTATGATTTGTGTTAGTTGTTATTTTAGTAATTTAGATGGATCTTATTATGTTTAATTGTACATAGTAAAAGTACAGTTTCAGTTCATCTTGATTATTATTATAAATGTTATATCAGTCAGTTGATGCGTAAAGAAAGGAAACATAATAATAGAAGTTCTTTCACCGGCAGCATCTAACTAAAATACTGTCGTATAAATAAACAATGCTAGTAAAAGGTTTTCGATTACCTGGGTGACGAGGCGGCGCTATTTTGTCTGTCGAGTTCACGAAACTTGGCAAACGGCGATTGCGGCTTCTTGCGGGCTGAAAAAACGAACAGTATCATTTGTACGGGCAAGAAATAAATCAAGAACATCGTATTGCAAACGTTAGGGTTCATCATCGAAACGCATTCTGTAACTTTGTCAATGTTAATCTTCTCTATCTACACGTTTGAAATCAGTTTGTCAATTAAATTGTTGCGCATGTGAGAAGATTATTAGGAGGATTTCAGCAAAATTCAAAAAAAGAAAAAAAACTTCACGAAAAAAGAAGTATTTTCGTTTCTCCGCCTCGTCGACGACCTTCGATCACCGATTGAATTGTTCAATGTCAAGTATTCGCAAAAAAAATGCACAGACGAAAAGAAACGCTTTAAAAATATAAGAAGAAATAAAACAGAAGTGAATTTCAACGGTTAGGTCGTATTATAAAATTATCTCTCTCTCCGGTGATCTAAGTCGTAACGAGGCGATGACGAAATCGCTTCAACAACAAGAAACACGTGGAGCTGAATCTAAAACTAAAGATCTAAATTCAAGTGTTATATTCTATCGATTGCTCAATTTTAACCCTTATTTGGATAAATGGGAAATCATTTATTAGACATATACTAGTGCTCTTGCGTTATTGCGTATAGAAAAATTTAGAAATGTAGAAGTTAGATATTCATAATTTAGGGATATAGATCCTATGAATCCTAATCCGAAGAATTTTCATGGTCATGGCAATCCCAATAATCTGAAGAAGGGTTACAGAGGAGCGTTCAATCTCTATTATTTTAAACAAGAGATTTGTTCTTGTGGCACCCAGTGTAATGGAATATTCCTGGTTCGATACCAATGTAATTTACGATTGTATAAAACGGTATAAAAGATTGAATATTCTTCTTAAAAAGTCCAAACTAAAGTGTGTGTACACGCGCAATAATTCGCGAATATTCGTTTACATTTTAATTTCGTCAGTTTGGGCATTTACCATAATTTTTTTCGAACGAAATATAACTTCCAGTTACTTAGGAAACGCGAGAACGCTAGGAGATTCTCCTCATTGAATTAAAGACTTGGAAACTTGGCTGGCGCGTATTCCGGTTGTTTACAATCTCCAAATAAATGCATGTGTGTACGTGTAGTCGCTATTTTTGCGTCGATAGAGGACGAATTGCTTGTTCGTCGATCGAAGAATGATTCGTCAGGAGCTCTTCGGTAAAGCCGATTCGAGAATCGTCCTCCGAACCTTTCTTTTTTTTCGCGCCTGCTGTTCTTGTATCGTTCTTTTCGTTTCTGTCAGCCCATTTGCGATTCTTATTTTTCGTTCGTAATCCTTTAAGATTACTCTTGGTATCCTGTTCTCTTACAGTTGATCGAAATACCGCGTAGATATTTTGCGACGAGGGGATATCGTTCCCTTGCGAGCGGATTCGAACCGGTTGGATTAGTAGGTGAGACAGGAAAGCATGTCGGGTCGCGAGCTGTTAATAGAGCGGATTCAAGATCGTTCTTGCCACAGGAGCAACATCCTACAAGACTATTCTGCGGTCTGTTAACGCGGCACGCAGGAAATCAGCCCGTTTTCGCCAAGAATCCAAGCGTCGTACGAGTCATCACTCTTTTTCTTGTAAAATTGTTGTGTGCAGTGTAGTCTATTACACGACTAACATTGTCCAAGTATTTCCGATCGATTTCACCGTTACAACTTTGGTAAAATTCTTACTACGTTTTGATTCTTCGTTTAGATTTTCAAGACTTATACCAGGTAAAACTGTGAATTAGTATTTGGTGCAGACAATCTGGGAATATTGAGAGTTAGTTGTGATCAAGGAATATCGGTGCATATTTATGTGTAATATTATATTTAGGAATATGAAAATTTAGGACCGAGTTTTTATACACATACATATAAACGCATCTTGTTTGTATACTGTAAATTAATACGAGTATTAATAGCGATAACAGTAATTACTTCATTCACCCGACAAATATTCATAGTTTACGGTGCATAAACCTGACGGGAGTCTAAAATCTAAACGAAAGATCAAAACTCGTGTTATGTTTAGAAAGCGTGCTCGGACCGCAAAGGATTTAAACATTTATAACTGGAAGAAGGAAAGCATTGTCGGATAAACGTTTATACGATCGTCTCATCCCCGAGACGATTAGAATAAGCTTCTACAGTTTATTCACGTATTTCTGGAACAATCTGTAGATTCGAGGATTCAGCGATGTAAGTGCGTATCTCGAGAATAAACGAATCATCCTTCTATAAAGGTCCGCGCGGCGACAACTTGGACAACGTCCCTCGTGAATTCTATTGCGCCTAGATGTTCTAACATATCTATATGTATATGCTATGTTCAAACTTCGTGCACAGTCTCTGGCCGGTGCAAGCTACACGCTACTGCGCGGCAAAAAAAGGATCAACAAAGAAGGGCTGTGACTCACTGCTTTATTCGGGCTTTGGCACGACCTTCTTAGCAACTCTGAACGTCCGTCCCGCAAAACGTGTTCGCAACAGCGCGACTCGAGTGGCTTATTAAAGAAAACAGAAAGAAAATAACAAGAAACAAACAAAGAGCGAAAAGCACAGCGCGGGGCGGTTTCTTCACCAGCTTCTAAAAGATCAACTCTCGTTTTATTGCCCCTTCTAGCATTCAGTCTTGTCTCCTCGATCAACGACTTTCAACAATTTCTTCCAAAATCCTCTTCTCGGATATTCCAAGTTCATTGTCGAGCTTCCTTTTATGTCTCGTTGCAATTCCTCAACGATACGTTTTATCACTGATCGATGCATCTCCTTTAGCATTTCGAATCTTCGATTTCTTTTGAAAATGGCGTCGGTGCAACTTCAATCTTATAAGAAGAACTGTTTCTTCATCCGAAAGTATCACTTCACAGTAGAGATACTGCTATCGATTATATACTATCAATATTTTGTCTATGTTTAACGATATGTCGATGACATCGCTGAGGCTAATTAAAGCGATCAAGGTAGAATGTACGGGCTAATTTTACCATTCAAAACTATTTGTCTTTTTCAACCTCTTCAAGGATATTTACATATATGTTTGCTTTTGAATTCATTAACCAAAGGTCACAAATATCACCACTCGTTTCGTATACTATAAATTCTTAACATTTAAAGAAGATTTAATAATTACACCAAGAAACGAAACTATTTCTTTTTCTAACTTTAAAGGAACCATTCCTGAAGTGGCGAAACAAATATAAATAGATTCGAACGATGAAACTACGCGTTGCATTCACCTTCCGTCATCGATAATATAAAATTGATAGCGATACCGATAACAGCAGCTCTACAGCACGGTGCCGCGGATACAGAAAACTCGGAAGAACGCGGTACAAGCTCGTAGACTTGCGGTTGCAGAGAATCACGTCGATTAACGACCGGAAACCAGCAGTCTGTGAACAACCGGTCTGGAATCACTGGTAGATCAGTCTCAGCCAAAGAAGCCCGACACGGCGAATTTCCTGATCGCACGCCGCATCGAGCGTTAACACGTGGACGACAAAGGACGATCCAGTCGATCAGCACTGACTGTCGGTCCTCGTGGCTTCCTCGAAGAGATCGTCGAACACTTTATCAACGTCCGCGGTGTTCACGTTCAGCAGAGGAGCTTGCTGAGTCGTGGGGATCAGAAGACGCAATTTGTCATCGGCCAAACCCGGCATCGTGCGACTGCGAGACAGCCCGACGAGACCTTTGCCCGCAAATCGCGGAGAACGTCTGCTCTTCAGGGAATCCTTGGCTTCAACGTGTTCCGCAGGGTGATCAAAGTACTGTCTGATCTTGTCCTCCATCTTCTTCACGCTGTCCGCCATGGAGGAAGCCTCGAACTGCTTGGACCTCAGCTTCTGAGAAGATGGCGACCGCGGTTTGGGTGGTTTCGGATGAGCGCCCCTCGTGAAGCTAGAGGTTTGCGCTTGGTTAGGTTTTGCAGCACGAGAATGACTGTTGGAGATGGCCAGCTGGTGCCAGGACTCCGATTTCGATAGGACGATGGATCTCGATGGTTTAGTCGCGCAGGAGACCAGGTACTCGTCGCTGGAGTCGATGGGCGTCGCACCGTTTGGTATGGGAGAACGCTCCTTGTGCAGCGGTTTCGGTGGAGTGTTCGGTGTTTGTTCGTAGGCTTCTCTCAGGGCAATCACTCTGTTCACGGTCATTGGACCAGGCGATTGCGATGGAGGAGGTTCTGACTTCTTCTGAGGAACAGGCGCTAGGAACTTGCCGTATCGACTGGCTCCTTGAGGTATGTCGAAGTTCGCCGGTTGATCAAAGTTTCGTTGATGGCTCTGAGCAGGGTTTGGTGACTGATGCTGATGACTCTGAGGAAGGTTTGGTGAATGATGTTGGCTCTGAGGAAGGTTTGGTGACTGGTGTTGGTGGCTCTGAGCGAGGTTCGTTGGCTGATGTTGATGGCTCTGAGCAAGGTTTGGTGATTGGTGTTGGTGGCTCTGAGCAAGGTTTGGTGACTGGTGTTGGTGGCTCTGAGCAAGGTTCGCTGGCTGATGCTGACTCTGGGTAAAGCTCGTTGGTTGACCTGCAGGATGATTAAAGCTTTTAGGCTGAGTGACGGTCAAGTGCTGGCCGTAGCTCGAGGTCTGTTGAGGAGGTGGATCGTTCAACGACGTGACCTCGTTTTGCAGTCTACGGACAAGGCTCTGCTGCAGCAGATTGTGTCGACGAATCTCGTCTTCAGGGGTGGTGTTTTCGTTGGTGGGCGGTCTGGATCTGGACCAGGACCACTGCGAGGGAGACGGGGACGAGGATGTTCTGGAGTCAGCTGCCACCTCCTCGGAACGAGGTTCGGGACTGTCCACGGAGGACGCGACCGTGGCTATCGCGCAGGTGTATCTGGTGACCACTCCAACTTCAGGGCTGATATCCTGATTCTGAATGTTCTGATCGTCTGGGAAAGTGGAAGCGTCGTTGGGCCAGTCGGGTGCCTTTTGCTCGGGTACGTCCAGCGTGTCATCTGGGTGATCGTAGTCGTACAAAGCGGGAGGGACGTAGGAGGAAGAGTACTCACGGGTCTCGGGAGCTTCGTCCGGTTTCTGGTAACCTCGGGTGTCCTCGAAGGGCGCGGAGTCCCTGAGAACAGGTTCGGTCACTATCTTGCGCGAGTTGGCGGACATTGGAGGACCGTTCAGCTCGGAATCACTGGGCACCGTGTGGTAATTCTGATTGTGATCCAAAATGAACCGCTGACGATCTTCGAAGGTCTGATCAGAGTCAGAATGTTCGTAATACGCTGGTTTCCACTGTTTCCCGGTATCGCTGTCGCTCGTTCTACTCGAGTCCCCGGAAGTCTGAACGGAAGCGTTATTGTACACCAAATTGGAACCTTTTGAGGTTCTTGGCGCTACTCGGAACGAGCGTCCCTCGTCCTGGTGCTCCTCGTTGACTCCAGTCTGCACGGCTACGGAGGAACTACCACGTAACGTGGTATCGGCGAAGTTCTTTGGTTTTTCCACTTCGTGACCTTTAACCGTTGCACCTCTTATGGGTTCGAACTTTTCCTTCGAATCTCGACGCTTCGTCGGGTACTGGTGAGTCTGCACGCGCTTATCGGGGATCATTTTAAAGGAGATTTTGCCGTCCACCACTCCGGGGATCTTGTCGCGCTGTGTCAGCTCCAGCTTCTTCGGCTCCGTGGACGGGGGTCTCCCGACGAAAGGAGCGAACTGCTTGCAGAACGAGCGATAATCGAGTTTCCCGTTCTCTGTCACCGTACCATTTGCCCTGTTCTCATGGTCCAACCACGGTGGACGCGGAAAACCGTGTTTATCCTGCGAATCCACTTCGGCCCTCGAAGGTTTTGCAGGCTCTCGATCGAACATCATCCTTGCCTTTTCTTTCAGCGTGTTAGTTGGGACCGGGGCGTTCTTTGGCCAGTGATACGTGGGAGGCACCTTCGACGGTGATACCGCAGAACTCTTCTCTATTTTCCTAAAAGGAGACGAGGGAGCGTGCCGAAAGCCCGACGGCGAGTTCGTCTTCGTCACAGGGTGATTATAGTTGGAACCCCAGTCAGGGTAAATCTGCGTCTGAGCACCTGGGAACATTTTGTTCGCTCGATCCTTGAGGGACGCTTTATTTTCCTTGTCTTCAGGTACGTTCGACTTGTCGAAGGACGTTTTGATGTTGGAGAACCGGCTGTTCCAGTTCTCGTTGGTCAACGACGACATGTCCATAGTTTTCCCGCAGATCTTGAAGGGAACCACGGGCACGTTCGACGGCGATTCGGTATTCTTGTTGATCAGGGCCAGGAACTTTCGGTCGTTCTCCGTTTTTGGTTGCAAGGTAGGCACGATCGCGTTCACGGAGTTAAACGATACTTTGTCGCCGACGTTTATCGGTCGTCGCAGAGAAACGCAGCCAGTGTTCTCGTGACCCAGACTCTCTTGAAGCTTCAGGTAACTGGGTATGTCGATCGTGTTCGCGCGTTTGATCTTCGTCTTCTTCGCGGTGAACTTGTTGCTCGCGTATTTTCCACCGGCGGAAGTCGCCAACTCGGCGCGTTGCCTAAGCGCGGCTGCTAATTTGCTCACGCGAGATCTCTCTTCGTTATCCTCACCGTTCTCTTTGTCTTGATAGTTGCCGTTTGCTCTGTAAGGAGCCTGGTACACATTCTGCTCCCCGTTCACCTCATCATTTGCCGTGTCCACCTGTTGGATTCCACGGTACACGCAATTCTCCCGAATCTCCTTGTTCTTATCCTCCAACAGTTGGCGCTGGTTGATGGCGTCCTTGATACACTTGTCGCGAATCTCCTCCGACTTTCTATCCACGTTCACGTTACAAGGCGATGTCAGATCTTTTTGCTCTCTAACGAAGGGTACCACATCTTCCCGTTGAAAACTATTTCGTTCTTCCTCCAACCACTTCCTGGCACGAGCCAATTCTTCCGTGGAGACTCCTATGGTGTGTCTGGTCCCTCGACGTCTTCGGCTCAGCGACGTTGACGGTAAGACGGGCACTTTTTCGGGTACAATTTCGGGCACTTGCAGTCTGGATAACAAACTAGATACCAGTCTCAGTAATTGTAATTTGCTGGTAGGGTCAGAGGCGGCTCCGTGCCTGGCCAAAGCTGCCACGTCGATCCTCTCCAAGGTCTCCCGGAGTCGGGACAAAGCGGTCTCGATGTCGGACAACAAGAGATCCTCGAGGAACTTGAGGTCCTTCTTAAGCTCGGGCTCCTTGCAGGTGCCCAGCGCCTGTTCCATTGAACCGCGTATCCGGAAGTCCTCCTCGGAGTCGATGCCGGAGTCCTCGGGCAACGCCGCAGGGTCGTCGTCGCGACGACTCCCTAAGGAGAGCTCGAGAGCAGCGCGTAGACGCTCTACCAGTACCGGCAATGAATTCCACTCACCGACTGGCGCGTTCTCGTTGCGTCCATCGCCTGTACTTGTCCCTGTTCTCGTTGCCTCTTCTCGTCCCGCGACGCTGTTCCCGTGAATGGCGGTCCCCGGTTCTCCGGGCGTGATCGCTGAAAAAGAAACGACACGAGACGGTGGTTGAACCCGGACGACCCGAACAGTCAATCTACGGCCGCACGACACACGAGGAAGCACACGCGCGCGCTCGGAAACCCTCTTCGCCTCTGGGAGCCGGTCGGAGCGGACG
This sequence comes from Megachile ligniseca, assembly GCA_945859555.1. NCBI lineage: Eukaryota > Metazoa > Arthropoda > Insecta > Hymenoptera > Megachilidae > Megachile > Megachile ligniseca. The sequence goes on from OX243778.1 coordinate 12,331,554, forward strand.
AAAGACACCAGCGAGCGAACGAGCGAGCGTGGAACGCGTGACGCGTTTTCGCGAGCTGAAAGGGAGGCTGGCTGCTTGACCGGCAATCGCCGCGCTAGCTTTATTTAAAAGCCACGGGATTCTCCGCGGGATTTATTTTCGGTCGCTCGTTCAACGCCTCGCGAACGAGCGAGCGAGCGCCGTCGAACGTCACGCGCGCGATGTATACGCTAGTACGGATTGGTGTCGGCTAATTCGAAGATCGATGGTACACCTTTCGCTTTTCGGGATTTCGATGGATTTGTTTGCTTTGCGGAAGAATAACGAGCCCCAGTTTTCTTTCTCCTTCTTCTATCGGGCTCATTTATATTTTGCGAATAGACGCTGGAGGGGATTGAAATCTTACACGCTGATACTATTTTTTTTTAGAGAAAAGTTATAAACAAAAGTATTAATCATTTCTTCGAATATTCGTTCTCTCCTGAGAGATCTGAATTATTTCTTTAAATTATCATGAATATCTCTGTCCACAAGATTTTGTCATTATTTGAATTTCCGGGTTGGGGATGTACCCCTGTGAGTCAAGTGATGACCATCTCTGACTCATCTTATTGTTACAATAAGTATTTCTTAATGTACAACAAACGCAATATACATAGAATGCATGAACTAATCAGACTTCCATTATTAAACGAATCATTTTAACACTAATATAATTGCTTTTAGAAAAATAGTAATCAGCGCTGGCATAACTTTGTCCTGTTCAGTGACTTTATATGTCGAATCAAGATTGGCACGTTTCTCGGTGAATGAAGAAACTATTCGATCTAAAATACCTCCTAAGTCGATATTCTTTGCAATTTCAATTGCTGGCAATTGAACAGAGAATAAATTAGCGGTAGGTGATCCATTTATCCTCGAATTACACCGTGCATCACGAACCTGGTCGAGTGACTTCTCTCTTCTCTAGTTCGCTCGATTTTCTTTCTATCTCTGTGAATGTTTCTTCTTTGTTTCCTTTAAATTTTCCCTCTTCACCGAATTCCTTCACAGTCTCCTTAGGGATGTCTTCGTAGGTGTCTAAGTAGTCCACCGAGCTGGATCTGCCGCTCTCTCCCTCGATGATGCTGTGGAAATCATTGTTCTCTGCTATTACTCGAATATCTGCAAAGTATAAATAAACACTGAATCGAAATACCAGAGAAAAGAACAATCCTGATATTGTTACAGTCCGTACATAATTATACATTTAAATGATGTATTACAATCTTATCCATTATTCTACTTTATTAGTGGTTTCAAATAACGGACTGTGCTGTGCTAATCCTTGAACGATAGGCCATTGAAACAGCGAAAGTTTAAATATAAAACGCTAAAATTACATTTCAGAAACGCTTTTCGATTTTATTTTTAAGATTTTGACAAGTTGAATGGCGTTGAGGTCAACGGTAAGTGATACTTCGAAGAAACCACTAGACAAAAATTGTACGGTGGACTCTCGTTATTTTACCAAGCGATATAAAGATACAAAGACGATACACATGGTAATAGAGTAAAGGTAAAACGTTAAAATTAATTTATAGCGAGTTAAAAGTTTAAATCTAAAAGATAAAACATTTCACTTTTTGTTAAACAATCTGAACACCAAATTTTAGACAAAATGTGGTCCAAATTTCGACTTCATCGTTCAAGGATTAATGCAGGAAAATGTTATCTATTAGAATGATTGATGAAACGATCAGATGCCGATTAATCAAGTCTCTGGCTCGCGATTTCGATCACACGTACTTCAGAAAAAAAGAACAGTACAAAGAGGGAAAGAGCTCGAATTATTTAGCGAAGAAGGTAGAGACCAAGATGTTACTTGGTTTACACGACAACGTGTACTCGTTTTTAGTAGCCACGTGCAAACAGAGTTGTTTGTCGAATCAGAAATTATAGACAAAGGTATCGTTAAATGATTGTTAGAAAGAGAAATCGCGTGTACATTGGTGTCAGACGGTCACCATCGATCATCGTACATTTTTATTTTCCCTGAGTGTTTCGTCGCTCGTTCGTTATCTACGTATCTACGATAGACGAATATTCGTAGGCCAGAGATATTCAAAGAACATCGTGACGCCGTCTCGTAAAGACCTCACCTTCCGTCTCCGACATCTTTGATCCTCTGCTTCGACTGCGCGCCTGGAAGCAAAAATAATTGTCGTTTTACATTTTGTTATAGGGTTACATTTCTTATTTTGTATGTAAAATTAAGTGTTAATTGCTATTTATATTGTACTGATTTTTGGTTAAATTAGAGATCTTCTTATGCGTGATTCCCAGATTTCTAAATTCCCTAATTTCTAATTTCCCAGATTCCTAAATTTCCCTAATTCCTAATTTCCCTAATTCCTAATTTTCCTAATTTCTAATTTCCCCAATTCTTAATTTCCCAATTCCTAATTTCCCAAATTCCTAATTTCCCTAATTCCTAATTTTCCTAATTTCTAATTTCCCCAATTCTTAATTTCCCAATTCCTAATTTCCCCAATTCCTAAATTCCTCAATTCCTAAATTCCCCAATTCCTACTTTCTCAAATTCCTAATTTCCCCAATTCCTAATTTCCCCAATTCCTAATTTCCCCAATTCCTAATTTCCCCAATTCCTAATTTCCCCAATTTCTAAATTCCTAAATTCCCAAATTCTCAAACTCTCAAATTCTCTCATACATAATCGCCAATTGATGATAACAAATAAAACATAATAAATACGAACAAATGACTCTTTGTCTCCTCCTCAACCTTCCTCTTCCATCTTCCTCAACCTCAAAACGTAAAGAAATCTCGTCGTTCTTAACTACCAGCTTACAAACTTCGAATTTCGAGTCCAACACAAACTTACAAACACAATATTACATTCGGCCTTTCGTTCATACAACACTTCAAAAAACGATAAAACGAAAACTGAGGACGCTCTGATTGTACGGTTCACCGGTGATCGCGTCGTCGAGTTTGTTATTAAAAGTACGTTTTGTCATTTCGCGGTTGGTCCTTATTTAGGCGACATTGAGCTAGTTCTATTAAGACGGTTCGTTTAGTTCCACGTTTGACGCGGGGCGTTTCAGGATGTTCCCGAGTGAACGACGGGATTCTCCGGTTCCGCGAAAGCACAACGCGCGACCACCTCGAGGTTCAAAGCGTAAAATGACCGACTCTAGGTCTAGCCTGATGCATTTCTCGATGGCAGAGAAGCGTTGGCGGCTGTTTCGGACACGGCAGGCCTCGCGCGAAAATAACTTTGACCCGTTTTCGCGCATACAGAAATTAGGAAGTATCCGTTGATTCTATGCGAGCTACGCTTACGATCGGTATCCATACACTTCAGGAATTTCAATCAAAATATCTTCACGCATTTCTGACCGATACTCAATACTCAAAGTACCCTTACTCAGATTTACACATTCAACTTGTACAATTATTGCAATATAAAATTATATAAATTAGTATATGCTTATTGTGTTGCATGTCTGTTGATCTTAAGGTAAATGCACCCATGCTACTACTTATTTCATTTTATAAAGAACTGTGGATGTTCATGCATTGGTATATCAAGGTTTACAAAATTTAAATGAATCATGCAATCTGTAAGATCTGCAGCCTATGAGTTAATATGTTTACTTTACAGACTTTGATATATCATAATGCATAAACATCTGCATCTCATAATTCTAAGATGAGCGTAGTAAATCTAAGCATGGTTCTAGGATAATTACATTGTCCACTATGTTCATAAGTCACCAATTTTATAAGAAATCTATATTAACATTGAATGATCGTTGTTTCATAGAAAAGTCTGAATATGTACTCTTAAACATTTACAATCTTATGTGTCCAATAACAGATTCATTTACCTTAAGATACATGGAACAACGTACCAATAAAACTATGAACATTTTGATTACTTTTGATACAATTATAAAAATTGAATTAAGAAAGACATGTGAGTGCTTCTGTGTTTGTACTACAACTTTTGTAAGTATCTACTAGATTACTCTAATGTTAATTATATTATGTCCTGATTCTGAACACGTGGAACATGCAACATGCAGAAAATATTTTTAGATTCATCTAGCGAGAAAACAAGATTGTGTCCAAGATTCATTTCCGTTCCCACTTTCTACAGAAATATGAAATTAAATAAACAACCACGTTTCACGAATTACTTTTCGATTTCGTAAAAATGTTTCCAGATAAACAAACAAAACGTCGATTGTTGTTTCGCGAACTATAACAAATGTTTCCGCGAAACGTTGCGCAACACCGTTTTGCTCATTCACTTATTTCGCGTGATCAACGGTTAAGAACAACAAATCCGTATGTTTTTCCAAATCGTTTCGACCGTCTGTCTAGTTTTATTCGATCGTTTAGGAACGCTTAAATCAGTCCCGAGAAACGTACAACCGCATCGCGTCAATATCTTAAAATAGCAACAATCTGTTTAACAACGATCTATTAAAAAAGAAACAGAAAGATCATCTCGAAGAGGACCTCTATGTTTCTTTCGATCTTCACACGTGGACTGACGGGGTGAAAATAGCGCGTAGCGAGACACATTGTAATAACAATTATTGAAACGTTGACTGCCACTGTGAAAATGGAGGGTAGAAGAGGGGAGGAGGGAGACATATTGGAAACTGAATCATTTAGAGTACTAGGCGTGGCGATGTGACGCGTGGTGATACAAATCTTAATTTACGAATTCTCCAAATTTTAAATTGCAAGATTTTCAATTATTCAATTCACAGATTTTCAATTTCTAAATTTATGAATTTCCATATTTCCAAAATAAGTTTCCAAATGTAAATTTCCAAATACTCAATCTGATGTGTGGTAATACAACGTAAGACCACTTAACGGGTAGCAATGTATCATGCGGCAATATAACGCGTGGTAACATCACTCGTGGTAGTACAACGCTTGTTAATACAACGCGTGATAATACAATTTTAACAATTATCAAGTTGATAAAACGCTCAAAACATTAAATATTTATTAAGCTACTGACCAGCCATGCCCACAAACTTATCACCTAACTCAAATTCTTTATTTTTGTTATACAAGTATGTATATTATAAAATACCTATCAGAATAGTTGAGTTGTAAGTTACGTGACAATAAAGTGTACGCGTAGCAACGAAGGGTGAGAAAGCTGGCGAAAGTTCCGGTCAGTTTGCTCTGCACGCGAGACGACCATGATAGGCAAGCATTAGGTTGTCGCGATCGCGCGTGTCCACGAGGCCGCGGCTTTATAAATAGTTCGGGCGAGTTTCACCGCGGTAGACGGCTCTGGATGCCCTCTCGAGAAAGCACCTTCGTCGGCCTTCGACCGGTATACGCTTTTTACCGAAATACGACGGTGCGCTGCGACCTTCCCGTCCTCGCCACGCGATACAAGCTTTTTCGAGGCGAGCGACCACCGGTGGACGCGTGCCAAGTCTCTCGGCCACTTTGTTGCTCGAAAGCTGGCCGATTTTGGCCACGCGAATCGAAACGGGGCGTTCGTCCAACGCGTCGATCGTGCACTGGAACCGATCGCGAACGTACTTCTCTTCCTTCCTTGCTACTTTCCGAATTTCGTCCTCCTCCCGTTCCGTTCTTCGATTCGCTCGCAACTTAATGTACACGGTCAAAGAGAGACAAAGAGGCACCTGTCGTCGCTCGTGGAACACACAACGATGATGATAAACGTTCACGAATGTATAGATAGAAGGTAAAAGCGATATGGTTTACCTTGAAGGGTCAGAGGAGCAGTGTCGGTGTGTATTGGGAGCCTACGCGCCGAGGAGACTGCGCGAGCAACAGCCTCTCTGCCAGCAGACTCCTCGTTCCGGTGGTTATCGTCGCCGTCGGAGCTGGTGGTGGTGGTGGTGATGGTAGCGACGCTACCGTTAAAAGCTTACCGTCACCCGGCTCGAATTAGACCGCCCTGAAATAGTCCGAGTTATTGCCGCCACTGTGAACCAGCCTGGACGCATACCTCGCTATCGCACGCGTCCTACGGGATGCAGTGTACGCGGTGCTTCCGCTATCGGTCCTCCGGCCTCTTCTGTTCGTGTCCACGTTGCTTCACGTACTGTGAGCACCTGGTCGACCACACCGCATCAATGGAAAAGCGGTAGACAGTATCCGGGATTTTACGTTCCAGTAACTGCATTGATCATCATGTACCTGTGACCAGCTGCTTCTGCCGTTACGAAGAGAGAATGCGGACGAAGAGAGTGAGCTTCGACGAGTTTCACCGGCTACCGTCCACAGGAACACCTGATGGTAATGTACTTTATTACAGGATTTTCATCGGTGATTACAAGTTTCAAGACTTGATTGCGTTTGAAAGTTAATCATAGGTTTATTTAAGGTATTGGGTTCGCCAAAGAGTTTTATCTCTTTCTGAGAAGATATAAGACCAAGATCATTTAATCATCACTAATCATCTATAACTATAGTTGCGTAGAACATGCATTATTAATAGCACATACATTGTAACATTATCTATTGACAAAAACATTATTTGTTCAACCCTTTGATCGTGTCAAGATTAAGTTCAAGTAAATCAAGTAATCAAATCTGACCACTTTGGTACCCACCTTTCAGAATCTAGTCAAAGTTATTTTGACATAATTTTGATAAGTATTTTTAACTTTATTAACTTTAACTTCTCTTCAACTTGGTATCAATTTTTGTTTTAGTTTCTTCATTCAAAACTATAAAAATATCCTGAAACAGAAAAGGCAAATGAAGAATTTGAAACGAAGACTGGCAAGTATTAATTATTACAATGAATTCAACACAGACCTTCTAATAATATTTCATATTATTAATATTCATGTTTCCTTCTTCTGGTAACTAATGTCTGATCACTGTCCTAATCTACTAACATCCTCACTTGAGTTACCTGTAAAATCCAATTAACGTTATATATTAGTCAGCATGTTTAATTAAAAAGGATTTTTTAGAACTAATTGGAGCCAGCCAACTAATTGACTGTTTTATATATTTCATATTAGAAATGTATACATTTTCAAAGTAAAAAATTTCTAAATTTCTAAATTTTTTCATTTTTAAATCTTGAATTCACACAATCAAAAATGTTCATAATCTAAAATTCTGATTATACAGCTTTCTAAAATACCAACTTAAAAATTTCCAAATATTCAAAAGCCTCTTTACGTCCGATGTGGGTCATTGACACCATTAGCTAAACCAATTGACCAGTCTTATCCCAGCCAAAAATCTTAATTACGCAACAAGTAAAGCACGACTAAACTTTTTTCAAATATTCCGTTCTAGACGTACGAGGAAGTACGAAAAAACCTCTGGCCGAGGTACGATCGTCATCGCTAATGCAGGCATCGAAGTCTCCCGCGTGCCATCGGGCATGCCTCGCGATCCACGCTCACGTGTCCCGTCTCGTGTCGTCATCCGGGATCATCGATCGGCAATCTGCCGAAATAAAACGTCGAGACTCTCGTTTCGTTCCGAGCTACCTTTTCCTGGCTCAGCTGATCACGAACACCTTAAGTCTCCGTTCATCTCCATCGACTCCAAGCTAGCCCCACTAGTCTTTCTCTTTCATATCCCCTCTCGAGACTGTTGTCCTCCTACCACCATACTGGAAATCACTTTCGAAGACCCGTTAACCTACTGGGGGCTTTAGTGTTCACGTTGTCTTCGTACCACCATGTTAGCATCGCAAGTGTGTCTCTAGTGCACCTTGGTTTCAAGATAATCATCCTCGAATGCTAGTAACTCGGCGTGACCGAAGGTACAGCTTCCTAACACACAAAATAACTTTCAGAAAGTTACAGAGTTTGGCTTAATGTATTTACTATGTGTTATTTGACTGACAAATACTTAGGGAGAACCTCTGATGCTAAGAGGTTTGCGAGAGAATCGGAACTGACCAGTTCCTTCAGGGTCGAGGGAGCACATCTTCAAGGATGAAGGGATGGTTCGACGCTTTTCGCATCGATGGAGGTCCAACGTTGTACAGCTATAGCAATCGCACTCCTGTCACCGGTGATGTTCCCCTGGTGATCGTGTTTGTGATATTCGGCACCATTTTCACGGCGTTCCTAGTCATATTTCCTGGCATACGAAAGGAGGTCAGCATTTCTTTCAGCGTAATCATGACAAAAGAATAATTGCGTGTTTCTTGTATCCTGCAGAGATTCAGCACGTTCCTCACGGTGACCTTGAGCCTCTTTGTCGGAGCGTCGATTCAAGGTTCGTACGGTCCACTTTAGCACAATTAACCGACCTCTGTTGAACAGAGAATGAGGTGACACGTTTATGATTGCAGTCGCACAGTATGGATCCTCTTGGCATACCAGCTCTGCCACCATCGTCAGCACGTACAGCGCGTTCTCTAGACATAAAGCGGTTGCTGAAATTGGTGGATACATTGGACTGATGCATATAAATATTACTTACAAACGTGAGTCACTCGAGAAACGTTCTTAAGCAGTGATAGTACTTTGTCCGAAATTAGTGAGTACTTCAAGGTTAACATGAAAGGATATATTAATTGAGTTTGTGGTAACCTGTTAAAAACTTTACAATAACGCAGGACTACAGTCTCTAGCTATATTATATAGTTAACAGTTTTAAGAATCACTGCATTTCGAACTACCTGAATTAATCAAAATATCTCCATTTACAAATCTAGTGCTACCCAGTAGCGAAAATCCAATGGACGACGTGGAGTACAACGAGAGATTCTGGTGGAGAAGTACAGGAGAGATGACTAGTGCCTTCAAACAAGCCCTTAATCAAGGTGCACCATTTCCTATCGTTTCCCTGGCTGAGTACTTCAGTCTTCATCAAGAAGGTTTCTCCTGGGGCAGCAAATACCGACAGGCTGGATATTACGCATCGCTCATACTCTGGTATGTCACAGAATCGCTTTCAACATTGAGTACTGGTTCATTTAATATCTTGACTTTGTATTTTTTATTAGTTGATTAATCTCTTCTATAGGACATCCTTTGCCTCCTGGATTATGATGAACCTGCTACTGGTAGTTGTGCCACGATACGGGGCGTATGGAATGGTCTTCACCGGTATTTGTATGCTGATAACGAACCTAACTTATTGGGTTCTTTTACCCTGTGAGCCTCTGATAGCTCATGTTGATGGATCAATTCTTGCTTTTGATTTGGGATGGAATTATTGGCTGGTTCTGCTAGCTGGTTTGTATACTTTTGTTTATGGTTATTGGCGTAATTAGGATTTTTGTTTGAAGTGAATCATGTGGATTTACTGGTGATGATAATCGCCACCTTAATTATGCCAATACCGTAACCATACAATTTGACAAGAAAAGTTTGAGATTCAGGAAAGTGAATTCTTGTAGGTATCGGATGCTTATTCGCTGGAGCGGTGATCACGGCCATCGACATGATTTTTCCTCATCAGTTCTCCACTATACTGGAGGTCGATTACGATACACCATACGACAGGCACGTTATCATAGAAGAGAGTTTCGACACGAGGAACATCAGGCGGAGGTTACCTAAAATTGAGGATTCGTTTGGTGATCGCATAATAAGGTTTCGTCTTAATTCATTCACGCTGTTTGTTGAATGAATTGAGGATGGGATATCGAGTGTCATTAAACGACGAATCTTTTGATCATTTCAGTCAACTGTCGTCGAAGTTACAGAGCAGACACGATGCTAAAGAAGATACGCAAGGTGTAATTAATCGAGGCTACACATCGCACGAGTCTTCCGATTTCCAACACGACAGCCACGAGGACTCGTCGAAAAACAACTGGTCTTATCCATTCCCGTCGTCTTCGCGAAGAACTATGAGCGGTTGACTTTTGTTATTTATCATTCAATTGTTAGTAAATTCTTTAACACTTAAATAATTCTGTTTTACTGTTATTTTAACCCTAGAACTCCTGCGGGAGAAACGGAGAGGAATAAATGTCTACTTTATAGATTAACTAGAAATGAAGGATAATAAAAAAATATTTTTATTGTCCGTAAAGTACGTAAAATGGAGGAGGATCATCCTAGGAGTCCTAGGGTTGCTACCTCAAGATTAATTTATTAACGCTTTGAATCGAAAATTGGAGGCAAAAATGATTCTCTTCGTGGTCATAAATAAGAAATATAATAATCGTTATAAATAAGGGATGCGCGTACACGCATAAATATGTACACTCGACAGAATTCCATGAGATTCATGATAGAGTCCATCGTTCTTCTTCTCCGTCGATCAGACTAGCCAAAGTTTTCGAAATGATGAATGAAGTACGGCAAACGACGACCCTTGTTCACTTCGTCGCAAGATGACATCACGCTCTTCGTTAGTGGGCGTGGTCCGCAGCTAAATACTCCTATTTTACTGACCTGTAAACATCCGTAACCATTTAATCCTGGCTCCGACCGACTCAACAGAAATAATCCAACATTTTGCAAGAACTCACGTAGCTATGTTTCTTCTGAACAAACTTTAAGAAGGAAGTCATGTCGGGTCGACCAAAGTGATTGATGGCTTTTAGCCCAGTGAAAATGCTTTTCTTGGATAGCCTCTGGAAATGATTCTCGCAGATGTACTATAACAGACACAGTTCCAATTTAGATGGTGGACAATTATAAATAACAATGATGGATAAGTTAAATAAGGACATCTCCCACTCCTGATACCTAGATGAATTTATACTACTGATCACAGATACCCATCACTAATATACATGATAAATATACAACTTACCAACATAGTAGTACGTAAATCGAACTTGTGAAAGAATTGCGTGATAAATATGTGAATTTCTAGAACGTCCGTAACATCCTTCCTCTCCACGTCCCTGAGTACGTCGATGAACCACTCAAAATGTTTGTGTGAGGGACAAATCCACAAGAAATAAACCTACAGACAATATAGGAATTATTAATTGGATACGTCTGCAATTAAATGATTGATAGAACCTAACCATAGGCTTTAAAACAAGTACCTTTTTACAAGCAACTCCTGAATATCTGTTAGTTGAAGTTCCAAAAACGAGGTCGTTGAGCATGGACGCATAAGGAGTGACTCCAATGCCACCACCGACCATAACGGCAACTTCAAACTTGTACCAGTCTTGATTACCGCCTCCGAATGGTCCTTCTATTCTGATTTTCGGGTGCTCGTCTTCTGGGTTATAGTTGCAAGGATCAAAGTAATTGCGTAATTTCCAGGTCCATGGTCCTTGCGCCTTGATATGACACGACAGGACGTTCTCGTGTGGTGCCGAGGTCAACGTGAACGAATGGAACTCGTTGGACCTGAAGGCGGTACACGAGATACGCACCCACTGTCCAGATAGATACTTTAAATTGGGAGGTCTGTAGAATTTGATTTTGATGACGTCTGATGGTAACAGCTCCGTTTCGATGATGTCTAACGCCATGTATTTGGTTCGAAGACTCACCACCTAAAAGTATGTTAGTTATTGACTTGATGTTGTTATTAAGTTTACTAAGATCACTAATTTATTGACATCTTGTCAATATCTAATGTCAAAGTTAGATGTCAGTTTACCTTATCAAGGGAGTAAATGATGGCGGGACCAACAAAGAATATCCAGAATCGCGGTGAACCCGTTAAACGAGCTAAACCGTGAATCAGACACAACGCATACAACACAATGTACAAACTGTGAGTTGACCAGAAAAATTTGTATGCTTTCTGACGGATAGTAGGATGAGCGAAGACGAAGATTATCGTCATCACAATGAACAGAAGGATTCCAGTTAAACCTGTGAAGAATTATTCTGGTTTCAAACAACTTGATGATAAACATATAAACCACAGATTACGCAAGACAAATTATACTGTCTTAGTGACTCATCATTCAAAAGCTAAACAATCTGTAAAAAGTCTAATGGATTCCACAATCACCTGTTACAGTCCTAAAAAGCCAAAATGATATCGTCAAACGAGCATCGCTGGGAAAGCTGATCTCACTAGTCAAACATCGAAGATGTGCAAGTGGCTGTGTTGAAATGTGATAAAAATTGACCATGTGACCCACTGTATGTAAAACGGAAAAGAACAGCGCTGTGCATGCAGCAATTTTGTGGAACTGTATGTGAGAATCCAAAGGAATATACTGTTGAATGGAGAATTCTTTGAGTTTGGTCAACAGATTACGAGACATCGTTAAAAGGAGTAGACTGTAGCAAAAAGACAAGGCAGCTGCAGATCCTCTGGTTATGGCAATTCCAACTCCCATTATGTGTCTCAGATCCGTGTGTTCAGCCATAAATGAATAATCTACAATTAGAATAACTCTTAATTACTTGACTCTTGCAATAGGATAAAAAAGAACTGTACGTACAGATAAATCTCTCAACGAAGAGAGCAATAGTTGTGACGTAAAACACGAACAGGTAAAATATATTCTGTCGATTTTCCTCGAGGAATGTGGACACAGCGTCCCACTGCTTGCGTGCCCAACTCTTCGAGTCCTCAGGAGGAAGTGTATCGATATGGAAACCCGTCATGCGAGCTACATTCGTTGATGTGTCGAGGAAATTTTGCTTCGCACCTTTGCAATCGAGACCGATCGCCACGAAATCGCCTTTGTATTCTTTCATCATCAACTTAAAGTCGTTGTAGGTCAAGTAATCTTTCCTTTCTAGACCAGCATCCTGAAAGTGGACATGAATCATGCTCAACGTCTGCATTATATTGTGATTATTATTGTAATTACTTGGAACATTCCGTCGATCAGTTCCGTAACATGATCATCGGACAGACTGGTCGTTCGTGCGATTTCCACTAAAGATCTAAGCATCTCTGATAGTTCTTCTTTGTCGATCACTCCGTTGCTGTCCTTGTCACACATGTCGAATATTATTCTGAGTTTATCCTCGGTCTTTCCTCGAGAGAACAGCAAAACGGTGTCTAAGAATTCCTAAATACAAATGTAATGTTTATTGCTAGACCCCATAGTTAATGAAATTAGGTTGAACTTGGATTTTCAAAGTGTAGCAAGTTGAAGAATAATACATTAAAGTGACGATTAGCAGAGTTTTGTTATTTTAAAACAGTAGAACCCACACCTGAAACGAAATACGTCCATCACGATCTTTGTCGACGATGTTGAACATTTTTTTCACGAAAACCGCATCCGCCCGCATGCCGAGGGCACTGGCGAACTCGCTTTTAGAAAGCGACGTTCTCATCACGGTGACCACTTCACCGCTGTCGCTATCTTCTGATCGTCGTCGCCTTTCACCAGGTCGTAGACCGAACGTCAAAGCATAAGCTTCCCTAAAGAACTGTTGCAACAAAGAAAAACTAGCGTTACATAGGTAGACAGACAGGAAGACTATTTAACATCCTTAAAAGGTAAGTTAATGGGAATCAACTCGACATAAAGGAGCAAAGGGAAAAGACCTGCTCGAGTTTCTTCTGACGTCGCTCCTTCGTTTCCGCCTTTGCTAGCATAATGTCTCGCCCCACTTGGGACATTGTGAAATGCTTCTTATGGGACGCCAGAAATGCTTCCAATTTCGCAATAAACTTTCTACGTGAAGCCAGGGAATCCAGTTCAAGGACAAGGTCGTAGTCTCGAGGTATTCGTAACAGTACCAACGCCTTTCGATGCCCATTCTCGTTCTCCTAAAAGACATTGTTATTATTAATTCTGTAGCTTTAGAATCTTGGAGGTCAGAGCTCTGCGTATTGAGCTCTGAGGTTAAGCTTAACCGTACAAATCTTTATAATTGCATTTGAATTCAAGGCAATACTATTATTTTGCTAATCTATAATTTATGTAGTTGTATAAATATGAGGGTCAAATAGAATTCTATTGTACGTATCTAGTGGTATGCTAAACGGATACCGTTCTGCTTGTTAATCTTGAAAGCAGAAGATAATAACTCGTCCTTACAATTACCATATTGCATCTGTTCGTATTGCACAAGAGATGTAACGCAAACTAGTCGAAGCTAATTAAAGGATCGCAACCAAAAATAATGAACAAAGGATCAGAAACGTTCATAAACGATCATTTCGAACAGCATAATTTCATCGTATGAGGCAAGTCTATTTTTCGCCGTTCACGAAAGCGTGGAATTACAGGTTTCGACGTTGAACGGGTCCGCTGGATTTGGTTAATTCGAAAAGAACCAGTCGCAGGAATTTTCACGTGTTCGTTTTCCCTTTGTGAGCACAGGGTTGTGCAACGACCGGGTTCCGTTCGTGATTTCTTCGTCAGATTCTCCGGTGAAATTTCACAAAACGTACAAGCATGAAGGATCGTTGCGGCAATCACCTGAGACTCCTCCATGGCAACGGTGTTCACATCGTTGAAATCGAACGTGCGTAGTTTCTCCCCTTTACGATCGACGATGTGCAGAGCGGCTTCCGGGCCGAATTTCACCTTGACCAACCGACGATGATTCGCGTGCAACCATTCTCGTACGACCATCTTATCCACACAGATCTTGCCATCGCTACGCTTTTGTATCGCCTCTTGAAGGATCTTCAGTCGTCTTCTTCGTCGGTTTTGTAGCTTGACTAGTCCGTAGCCGGCCCCGGCACACAGGATCGGCACGAAACCCAGAAAGATGCAGGCGTATATGTACACCAGCTCGCTTCCCTGTAAAAATATATAACATTACTTTTACCATTCCCAAATGATGTTATTGAATAATAATCACCTCGAAATAGTCGTAGCGTTGCAGTGGAATGCATGAATCTAACATGGTTGAATTCAACTGGTATGGTTGAGGGCAAGGATCTCCCTCTTCCCAGGTGAACACATTTCTCTGGATAGCATCCGGTGATATTCCAGTCGCGTTTATTATTACGTCCCACAAGGTAACGCGACGAATCTCCTCGATTTCGTTTTTCGTGAAAATTCTATGGAACATTAATAGTAGAGTTATCTCTAACAATCTTCATAGATGACTTGGTAGTCAAAATCGATGAGTTTTCTTACCCGTTCTCCGTGTTCTCGAACCAAAACCTATCCGAATCTCTCAAACGAAGAAACTGTTCTTTAATCACTGCCGAGAACAGTTCACCTGGTCCAGCACTAGACTCTAACATACCCCCAACGTACACGTCCACGTTATTCAAATTATTCGAGTGTATCTCTACTAATGTCCGCAAGAGTGATGGGTTCTTGTTGAACAATTCTGGATTGATTTCGTTCCACGTTTTTCTACGAGGCAACTTGAAGTGTGCTCTGGCTGTGTTGTAGTCTGGAAGACCGTTGTCTCTTCCACGCATGATATTGAGGGCGCCCAGATCTCTGCGAGAGAATTCCATGGGTCCGTAGAGGTTGTTCCTGATGTCGGTGCCGAGAAGATTGTCTTCTTTCTCGGATAACTGGGAACTCATACCCATGATTAGCTCCTCGATCGTGCTGTTGGTTAGGACTTCCTGTGAAAGGTCATTGGAAGGTTATAATTATTGAACATTTTCGAGGAACTGAAACTGGAATCACTGGTATAAGTAGGTAAGTACTAAAGTGGTACCCTCAGATTGGCTTTCATAATGTGAAAAATATAAGGGGTATATTATCTCATATTGAAAATTTTTTAAATATCCAAATGTTCAAAAACTTAATTGTCAAATATCAAACTACTCTGTAACTTCTAAATCCACAACTTTTAAATTTCTAAATTTCCAAGTACCAAACTTGTCAAATTGTCAATTTAATTCTCAAGAGCCATTTAGTTACACTTAGTCTAAGACATTATTAGTAAAGCTACAGTCTACAAGCCAAGGTACACTAATTGCTACTACTCTACAAAATAATCCTCGCCAATTTCAAACATTGTAACAAACCTATAAACTAAACAATACATATCGCGATGAACTTGTAAATTTAGTTACAAAACATTCGCTTTCGCTCACATTCGAGTCCCACCAGGTGGAACAAAGTCGTATCGCTGCTTGATCGGTATTGGTTCTCCTGTATTCACAATTTTCATTGCGACGGTATATACCAGGTGGTATCAGGGTGTGTCCGTATCGGAAAGCGGCGCTTTGAAATATGTGACTGATTCCTGGATGTAGATCCGACTTGTAGCCAGTGTAAGAAGGAACATCTTCGTTCAGAAGTACAGGAATGTACTCGTATAAAATGATGTTCTGCAAGCAAAGAAAAGAAAGTTTAAAGATTGGTTATACGAACGGAACTTTGTATCAATTCTCCTAAATGGCACAAAATTAGTGTGTGTATTCAGTTACGTTGACAGTATACAATTACAGGGGAATGATATAGCATTACGCGCTACGACAACAATGAGATGATAGCTTATACATATATTGTGTGAAGGAAGGATAAATTACATTTATGTTGGATTAATAGGAGGAGACTAGGAAGAGACTAGGGAGATAAATGTTATAGAAATTTAGCAATATAGAAAGAACTCTTATGCAAAGATTAAAAATATGCAATTTTCTTACCTGAAGAGTACCTATAACCAATCGCCGAGCTTTCTGAAAGATGTCTTCGTCAGACATATTCGGATTTTCCTGTTGTATATGAGCTGCAAGAACATTGTGCCATCGGTAAAACAATATTCCCAATGCCAGCAACGGTGGATGTTGATTGGTTCGTGGATCTCCAAGAACTGAACAAAATAATGAATTAAAATTTATAATAAACCTAATCGAATAGTAATTTTCTATTGAACAAATCATCTTGGTGAACTTACGATAAAGACGTTCAGGGCTGAGCATTCTCATCACGTGCGGCACAGCATGATTAAAAAGTGGAGCACGCATGGTGTTTCTCACAGGAAATTTCCTCGTGGGTTCCATGAGGAGGCTGCCATTCTTGAAGGATCTCATGGTGTTCGCCCATGCTTCGCTGCTCGAATAAATGAAGCTACCGTCGATCCAGCTCGTCACTTTGTTTATCTGCAACCTCACGTATTCAGAGCTACTTTTCACGACTTATTTCCCAGATTTAAACAAAATCGTCTAATTAGCCATTCGAAATTAGGAGAGAGATCGGTCTCGTAACGCGACACGTAGCACAACAGTAGTTTAGTCCTGTTTACAATTGGGATTCAGCAGAGATAGGAGTCCTTAGTCGGACAGAAATTTCTCATGGGAGCATTCGATGCACCTTATTTAGCAACGCAATTATGATATACGTTGAAAGAAAAAACGTAAGAGACGCCTTATAGGCGACTTAATGACTCCTACTTTCCCCGTCATTAACAATAACGCTTACGCCTGCTCCATGTACGAGAAGAGTATTGCGCAGATTCCTCTTTTTCTTTTCTTTTTTCTTTTTGTGTTAAATAATAAACGTGGGTACTACTTTCAATCTTGAATACTCAACAAATTGGTATCTTTGTCGTGGACAGATTAATCTAACAACACATTATTTAAAAAAATGACAGAATCTCGGTTTTGAATGGTGTTTACTACGACGAAACACAATTTTTCGAAAAATTAATGTTAATACGTTTTGAAACATTAATGATTCAGCGTCACGGTTTGTTATGCTTTTCAGGATCTTTCTATATATCGGATTTCAATGTCTGCAACCTCAATGACGAACGATTAAAACCGGACACGAAAATTCAATGACGAATCTCAATGCTAGTCATTGAACGTCATCGACCACACCCTTTCAGTGAAGGGGTAACACTTCAGGGTCTTATATTTGATACTTTTGTACTACTTACAACACGTAAACAATTACTTCCTTAATTTAAATCTTTCAGCTCATATCATTTGTACACGATTTCTCTACTACTGTGTTATGCTTTGTACAGGATAAACAATGCAAGACGCACCAGGTGCGTCTTAAATTATAAAGAACAAATTGTACAGGACAGTGCATGATTCTAATCAATAATATAAGTCACATACGGTGCATCAATGCATAGATAGTGTAAGAGGCATTAGGAGCGTTGTGACAGAGTACAAGACGCATCAGGTGCGTCATTACAGAGTACAACGTGCGTTAATGTACATGACGCATAAGGTGCGTTATTACAAAGTATAGGACGCATAAGGTGTGTTATTACAAAGTTTAGAACGCGTAAGATGCGTTGTTAGAGTCTGTCGAATGCATAAGGTGCGCCGTTACATAGTGTAAGACGCATACGGTGCGTCACCAATTATACCATACAAGACACATACGGTGCGTCATTGCTTATATAAATCTGTACAGGACGCACATGATGCGTCATCAGTTAATACGAAGGTGTTAAATAAAATTGAGAAGGAAAACAAGGAATTACCTGTTCCCTAGGGCTGTTAGGGCTGCGTCCAGTTTGCCGATCGTAATCCGCCCGACGGAAGGGAATGTACTTGTTACCTTGGCACTCCTTGTCGAAAACCGGATCGCACTTATCCACATCGATCCGATGATACTCTATCGGGCAGCCGCTTTCGCTGGCCATGATTATTTCTGACGTGACCAGTTGCCCTGAAAATGTTTCCGTCTACGCTGGTGAAGACGGTTCCTTCAAGGAAGCGTGCATACACGGCCATGCAACCAACGACCGGTTCTCGAATCACTTTTCCCTGAATACGTTTCCCGTTGGGTGTAACGACTATCAGACACGTATGGAATTTAGGGAACCGTCCCAGTTTTTACTTTCTTCTTTCAGAATCTGGCACGCTTTCCTCGCCGTGCACTCATTCCATCGTCAAATTTCGTCGGCTCGTGTTTCACGAAACAGGAACGAAAGCGGATCATTCGAAAGTGTTCACGCTATTTATCGGAGCGTCGTTTGACTTTATTTTTTCTCCCACGATTTTTGCACTATTTGCCCTTCCCAAGGTGCTGAAGGGTTTTCATTTTGAGACAGACTTGAGATAAACTTTGTATCAGGAATTGTCAATGTTACCAATTTTCGAATTTCTAAATTGTGAAGTTTCTGAATTCTTAAATTTCGGACACTGCTGTTTTTTTATACCGGTATTATTCTGCATTTTACATTTCATAACAACTTTTTCATTGTCAATAACAGCGATTACAAAAAAAGAAGAACATCATAATACACGCTTTCTCGGCAAGAAAAAGTTAATGGAGGTGAGTAGTCGGAAAGTATTCCCAATTATTCGGAACAGCGTGAACTAAATAAACGGTGTGTCTGTGTGCGTTGCATGGAACATTTTACCACGAAAAGTGGATCAAAAGGTTCTCGCAGTACTCGTTTCTATTCCGACACCCAGACACCTTGTCGTTTACGCAACAAACGTAATATAGATATTCGAATGTACCGTCACGGTAATTTCTTCGCTTCGTAATCCACCGTTCTATCCTGCGATTATCAGATTGATCGTCGATACATGTAAATCGCGATAAATCAAACACGCGTACGCAACGAACATCAGAAATCAATTTTCTCTAAAAGAAATCGTCGCTGTATTCTAATTTTCATAATTGTCGCTGTTATTATCTTCCATTCCCTTTTTATTACTGAAATTACCGCACCTTGGGAAATCGAGATGGTAATGTACGAAATTGATCCTCGTAAATTACGCAGGAGAACAGTAACAAGAAATTACATGACGCATCACGGTTTTTCAGTCCCTTTGTTGAAGCGCTAATTAGACCAACATTTTGGATTTCTTTCGGATTTGAATCATCAACGCGTACACGCACAGTAGACCACTTCATAATTAAGAAAATAAATGTGAATAATGCCTTATAAATTTAACTCTGCATGACAAAACAATTTTTTACACTGCATTTGTCATTCATCCTTGATTTTATTGTATTTACAGGTGAACGAAAAAGACATCACAGATTATTAAAAAAGATTAAAATGTTACTTTTAATTTTATGCAATACTAATACTATTTAGATTCTATCCTCTTATTTTAATGTATACAGTTGTAACTACTGGACATTGAAAATACTCGTAACAGTCAACGTGGTGGTAAAACGTTACCGTAATTTTGTCTAATTATAGTTCACAAATATTTGTAAAGTTGTATAATATTTTGCTTCAGTTATAAATGATTCACATTTGCTTTCCATTATGCAATTTTTCTCAACTATAAATCAATTGTGTATCCGTGTTTGTTCCTCTTAGCAAGATAAACGACGAGCAATTTGACATCGAACGAGTCCATCGACAGCGCCAAATTGGATCTTCTCCAAATTTCAATTTTATTTTCGCCTCGTGATCCGTGAACCGTGTACTTGAACCGGTCGCTCGTGCAAAAAGTTGAATGAATATTAACGCTTTAATGGATCGTGTCCCGTTCTTCATAACAAACGAAGCGTAAAGATTGACAACAATTATAAATCGCCGAAACAAAGTTCTAAACACGATAAGCACGTATAGTTAGAATTAATGTGTTTCTCAGAGTAATTAACGAATCTCGTATCTAACGCACAAAACCTGAAACATGAATTAATTAACGATCAACGAATTCTGGATAAAATCGATTCACGTAACACGAATAATTATCGTCTCGAGAACGTTCAGGGTGCACGGTAATTACCGTGAGCGGTGTTTTCAGAATATTAATTAGCATGATTCTCACCGAAAAAAGCGAACAACGCTGTTCTGTTCTTCACCGAAGGAATACCGTCATCACCTTGCATGAACAATTGACTTAATTTCCTTGGTGAAGGTCTGTCCTGTCCTGCCAACATGTACACCCCATCGGAATAGGCTGCTGGCATCTTTCGTATCAGCCTGCTGTCTATGGAGGTACAAAACGCATTACCAATTGAAAGCAGGAAAATTAAGCTAATGTATAGTGTGGTACAATTTAGGCTTATTTCAATTCAAAGAAAATGTAAGGAGAGATATGTACTATCACTCTCTTTATCTGTTCACTTATAATATCATAAAATAATGATATCATCAGTTATAATACAATTTGATTAAGATTGTTACAAAATCATAGTTTGTTTACTTATATTTCTATATGAAACATGTCGACGAACATTATAATGAACTCCAATTTATGTATGCTTGTACTTTCTGTTACTTTTGATACGGTGAAACAGTACAGTTTGTTTGAAAGTTTTGTTCCTTTCTTCTAACGGTAGCCGTTGGTGGTTTCAAACTGTTTGCGGACCTTGTTCACAGACGTCTAATTACCCTATTCTTATTGTTCAAACGACGAGCACGAATCTAGAGGAAATGTTTGTACAAGAGATTAGTACCTGGTTAAAAGGGTTGATACTGTTGTAGTAACTTTGTTGATGTTCATTTACGACATCTCTATTGTTCTATTGTAGAATATGAAATAAGATAAGATATTCAAATGAGTTATTTACATTTCCATGTTCATTACTATGAACATTACAGTTAAAAGAAAAGTGATTAGTATTACACCAGAAAAAAGTTTCAATTGTAGTAAATAGAAAGTTATTACAAAAATGTACAAGATATTTTCAAAAGAAAAAGAACAGACTTTCAGTGTGTAGATCTAATAACAATCAAAAATAAAGCATGACCGAGTTGTAATTAAGATTGCGGTATACGTTTACAAGTATTAGCAGAATCGGTAAAGACCGCAATTTTCAAGTTTAAAGAACCATAACATTTCTATCCTCAGAACTGATTATGTCTTTCACGCGACCAGCTTTTTTACCGTTCCTTTTATTGCGGCCGTATTGAAACAAAATAGCGACTTTTTTTTCGCCTTTCACTCTTCACGAGATTGGTTTGCACGTTATTGCAATTCGAGCTACATCACAATGCCAAGAAGAACACTCGCAACAATTTGTGGCAACCGATAGCCGTTTCGTTCATATCAACTTGCTTTCGAAATGTTATTCATTGCAAACACAAAATGCAGTATAACTTCGCTTCATTTCACCATACTTCTGGACCTAAATATCAATCAGTCAAGGATCAGTATTCCAACGATTAGATTACTACATTTTGCTTATTAAAAACTGATAATAACTTACTCTAAATCTTTATTAGAATTCATCTAATATTTTAGACTTGCTTATGGATAGCAGTCGATGTTCTGAAGTAATTCTATCTGAGTGAAAATTGATATGACAAAACCGAGTCACAGTTCAGAAATCTGAATAAAGTTTCAATCGTTGTTCATTTATGCTCGTCGACAGGGAGTTTATGAAACAAGGTATGCATAATAATCTCGCAGTGCCGTCGTTAGAGTTCTAGAAGCCCTAAGAACTTAACAATTATGTAAAAATTAATGTATAATAGTCGTGATATCAAATCGTTAGAGGAAAATATTTGGTGATATAACGCATGGTAATACAGCGTTGAGATTCGAACACGTGGTAACACAAAGACGTCCTAATGCGTGAAGTACAATGAGTTGCAATTTCAATGTGTAAAGTACAACGAGTAGCAATTTCTGACCTACTGACGAGTAGCAATTTGATGACCTAACACGTGTCAATGCGTAGAGACGTGGTAATATAACGCGTAGACAATACAATACGTAGCAATGCAACGCGAGATCTAACGTGTAGCAATTCGACGCGTTACAGTACAAGTGGCAATATGTAGTGACCTAACGCGTGGAGATACAATACGCAGCAATATAATAGATTAACTATAAATATTTGTAATAGCATCAACTCGAGGCACCAGAAACTTTAACGACGGTTCTGCAATTTAGAATAACTTGCCGATTGATCCCCAATCCGGATGAGCAAGGTTGTTGTACCATCCGTCGTATCTCTGTTTGTCGGCATGACTGTGCAGTACTCCTAAAACAAACAATAACAAAATGACTAAGTTTTTGTACCTCATAAAAGCGAATAAAAAAAGGCTATTGTACATATAAATTGATAATGTTCTTTACGTGCTCCTTTTTTCGCGGACCTGTTAACTTTTTATACAATGATACTTATTTAAATTTGAAAGTGAAAACATGAATAAAAGATTCAAGGATAGTTCTCGTTCATAACCATTGATTAATTGAATGTATCGACACAATGAGTTTTTGTACAATGCAATTACACTCGCTGATCTATTAGCACTTTCATAGAACAGACAGGATGATCTAGGCTAGTGAAAAAGTCGAGGTTGAACTCTGCATCCATCAATCATCGTGAATAATCATTCGTGGAGCGATTGCAGTTCGCAGGTTTACTGGATCGTTAAACAATAATCATTATTCGGAAATTCTACCATGCACATAAATAAGTTGGTGGCTGGCAGAGATTCCGGCCAAGATATCCCAAACAGATCCGGCTATCAGTTCAGGATTTATGGCCGACGTGATCTCGCACTGGTTGCAAGGATATTATACATTAGACATTTAAGAATCTACTATTTGAAGACTGCTTAATAGGATTAAAGTTATTTAGGATAACGATGTAGTCTTAATGCGTGGCAATATGACGCGTAGCAACATTAACGCGTGGCGATATAACGCATAAAAGTACAATTGCAATAAAAAGTAAGACAAACATCCTTATTTAACACAGTTCATCGGCAGTTAAACTTATTTAGGTATAATATCCGTCCAGCCAGAACCGTTATACGCGGCAGGTAACTCGGCATCGCAAGCAACCTGACATCAATATTCAATTAAAAGAAAGAGTGTCTTTCGGAGGACCGGTAATATTCAAACATACATACTTCATAAAAGATTTCCATGACAAATAGGAAATATTAAGAGGAAATCAACGATGGAACATCGTATTCGTATTTTCCCTTTTAATACACTTTCCTTGTTCATTGGAATAACTAACAACATTGAGCTTGCAAATTTTCAAGTTTTGTAATAAGTGAACACACTAAGTCAATAATTGAGATGTCAAATTTTGTAGAGATATAATGCGTGATGGTAGAATATGTGACAATATATTGCGTGGCGATATAAGTATTGATTTAATGTATAGTGATAAGACGAGTAGTAATTTTAACGACCAACTAACGCGTTGTAAAATAATGAGTAGAAATTTTAACGCGTAATAATACAATCCGTTGTAATTACAGTGCAATTTCAATGAATGGCAACTTAACGCGTGGTAATACAGCACGTAGCAAGTTTAACGCGTGGCAATACTACGTGGGGTAACACAACGCACAAAGATTACAACACATAGAAATTACAACGTGTAATAATACAACGCGTATATGTTACAATGCACAGAAATTTCAAGATGTAAAGATGTCAACGACTGGCGATTTAATGCGTGGCAATATAATGCGTAGAGACTCCAATACGTGATGATAATACGGATAGCGATACAATGCTTTGCAATTTTACGCGTGGTAATATAACACAACGATACTGCATGTAGCAATACAACGCGTAGGAGTCTCAGCGCAAGGCGATCTAACGCGTGGTAATACAATACGTAGAGATTTCAATGCATGGTAATAGAACGTCTAGTAATTTCAATGCATGGTATTAAAAGACATAACGATTTTAACGCATGGTTGTACAACGGATAGTTATTTTAACGAGTGGTAATATATCGTGTAAAAATTTGAACTCGGCAATACAACGCATGGTGGTCTACCGCATGTCTTCACTTTCATTATTTCGAACGGTTAAGAGAATCGCGCGCTGGCAATAGCGTAGCGTACCGGTTCCAGCAGGCAGGACGATCCAAATCAGCCAGATCAGCGAGTAGAGTAGCGGCGAGTATCCCCTCGGTGGTCGTCGTCTGATCATCGTCACCACAGAACCAACTCACACCCTAGCATTTCTTCTCCACAAATCTATCGTTCTCGAACCCTGTTTGGTTTCAGCAGGCGGATCACTCGCGGATGTCAAACGTCCGGTTCAATGGCAAGAGCGCATATTGCCTCGTCGAGAGGTCTTTTCGGAAGGCACACTGGATGACAAAGAAGAAAATTCGCCACGATGACAACGGACAGCGAGGATCGACGCGTTGGCGAAGGAAGGAACGTACGACACTCGGTTACCGGCCAAACGACAGAGACAACACGTGCAACACGGCCGAAAGAAAAAGAATCGAGGCCCGTTCGCTGCTCAGGGTATGCCTCGTGTCTGCCTGTTCGATCCAGGATTCCCCCCACCGCTTCGAACCACGGGAACGGTGAACGAGGGTATACCTGGTACTCGAGTGGTTTGGGCCAAGAGCGCTCGGTTGTTGGCTGTGTCGTGTATAGCCGTTCTTGGCTACGCGGTGAAAGTCGCCGGCCTATTTGTTTCGTTACCGCGAACGCACCTCGCTCTGTCTCTCTTTTTCTCTCTCGCGGCTGTTCTGCCTTTGCCGCGACTCCGCTCTCCTCCTCCTCATCCTCCCTCTTCGTCGTTCGTTCATATTCGCGCACATCGCGACGTAGCGGCGACGTCACCGCAGGCGCAGGCCTAGTTTTCGAGTCCGCGGCACCGATTACCCAAGGCGAAACCTCTCTCGGTTCTCCGACCTGGAGTTTCAAGGTCGTCGCCTGACGAACCGAGTCCCGACGACGACTTCTCCATCGGGACCTTACACGCAGACCCCTTTGAGATGTCCCTGCTGCAGCCTGAAACTGTGAGAAGCGGATGAGAGGAGGTAACCTTGACACGAGGAACTACTGCGTTACAGAGAGGTGTTTCTGAAGTATATTGCTTGGAATGTTTGATGGTGGATACCGTTCGTGTATGATCCTTCAGGGGAAAGGAACGCGGCTCAAAGATGCAGTTGGTAGATTTTATGGGGATGTTAGGTCTTGGTACATTGGAAATTGCTTCCTTCTTAATAAATAATCTGGATGCATCTTGCGAGTCTATAACAGTTTGATAAAATGCGATATCAGTCGACTGCGGGTATTTATGCATTCATGATATATCGAGGTATGCAAAATGTAAATAAGTCATGTAATGTATGGAATCCACAACCTGTGGATTAAATACTTTATACACTTTACAAACTGTAATATGTCAGAAATGCATAAATATCTATCTATTATCCTAAGTATCAGCAAAATTTTGTATACTCGTACATTCAATATATGGCTTTGTACCAACTTCACCCATCTTTGGGTGACCTGTGCTCGACGTCAGCTTCATTTTGGTAACCTTGCGGATACCGGTAGAGCCTACATGACTAAGAGGCCGTTGACAGCAGTACTGGATAATATTAGTATACCTCAGAGTTACATTGGCGGACAATATTATAAAGAACCTTACTAGCTACAGTAATCTGCAGTTGAGACAGAATATTCAGTTTTAGATGAAGTAAAACTTTTGATCATAACATATGCTGTGTTTAATTACATGAATAAACTAGTTACTTTAAAAACAAATTAATCATAAAATAAAAAGAGAATGCATTGAATATAAAAAAAAACGAAATTTTAATATTTTTATAATCTGCCAATGGTACTCTTACTTTAAAGTACTTTACCTCACTAATTAAAGAACAGTCACGATCTATAAAATACTCGGTTTTCAGCAAACTTTTTTTTGTATCATGGGAACATTCAGGCAAACTTTCATCCGCCTTGTAGCACGCATGGTAAGTTAGACAACAGCGTCTTACAAGCGTTAACGTGTTGATATGTAACGTCTTGTAATACCTTTCGCAATGTTAATCTTGTATTAAAATGTTACGCGTTTCGTAAGATTGCTAGGAAATTTCAAAAATTTCGGCTATCCCTAATCAGGTAACACAATTAGACGTTCTCCAGGTGGATGTGAGTCAACCGGCAGAGAGATCGCGACTACCGGGCGATTTTTATCGCCCTTGGCACGAATCAGTAATGGCAATTGCATTTCGAGAAGGAGATCACACTCTCATGTTCCTTATTAAGAGTATATGTCACGCAAAGCGTCGTTCTTTTCTGCTTGGCCGCTTCACTTTTTCTATGATGAATCATCGATCATCCTTCTATATTCCTTTTTATCTACGAAAAAGTGGTTAAAATTAGTATGTTACTGCACAGGGTAGAAGAAAAAAGAAATGGAAAGATTAAAAGAAAATTCTAGCACCTGTATTTCAATGTAAGTCATTCGCTATCGTGTTCGAATATCGTGGTCCATATTTACATACAGAAGAATTGAGTATGCACCTAGGGCACAATACCAGAAGGTACAACGATGTCAAATCACATTATCCATCGCTTACTCCATGTACTCAATAGGAACAAAATTGTATGGATCATCGACGTGATTGTTCAGATCGTTCCACATAAGGGTCGTTTTCTTTAAGTGTATCGTTTTACTTTGTTCACTCATGCTTTCATTCGATTCGTTTTTATTTGGTGTACACCTTTGGGTGCATCATAGTCTTCCTTTGATTAAAGACAAGTGTAGAGAATGGAGTCTTCCATCACTCAGGAGGACAAGGATATTAGGAATATTCAAAGGAAAATCTAGGAAGAACCTGAGACGATTTTAAAAAAAAACCTGCGAAGGTCTTAGGATCACTACGAGTATCTAGAGCATCCTAGAAAGAATCTATACAGACTCCAAGGATCCTAATATAAGTACCTAAGAAAATTCTAAAAAGACCCTAATCTACTCCTATGTATTCTCATCAACAAAGGAAGCTTATATTGCACCAAAGCGTACTCGATACCATCGTGTTTACGGAAAAAGCCGAGGAAAATTCGCGATTCGTGATCTTCTGCAACTACCACATACGCTTTATGCAAATATCTGCTCCGTCCCAATCATTCGTCGCTCGAATACACGCACACACGTCCGCGTTTCAATGTCCACTTTTAACCGTGAACCTGCGATCTCCGCTTGTTGTTCGAACCAGCTCTCACACTCTGGGTCCTCGCGCTGTAATTCAGCCAAACGACGTGCCAGTTCCGAGTGTCCCGATTTCTTAACCCAATGCCTTACTAACAAGACAATTTCTAACTTGAAACGGCAGATGCGCAGCTTCCAGCATTGACTCGATTAGTTACGAATTCCCAGGAGAACATCAATGTCATTCCTCGCGAAGTAGCGCAATAACGATCGTCGTAAATCTCCGTTTTTTATAATTCACGCGAGACACGATCATTCTTCGTTGCAACGGCGAGATTAGATCCAGCTGACTCATCGCGAAAAGCATCTTCCCGGATTATAATTCGAAGAGACGTTTATTACGCACGTAACGTGAACGTTCAATCGTATCAATGAAGTGAAACGGATGTTCTAAGATTAACTTATGAACAGAAAGACAAATGTGTACTAAATACTCTACTCAAAGTGATTAGAGGATTGTCCGTCATAAAAACTAAGCTTTCAAGGTAAATTCTTGGTATTAAATGTTAAAGTGATTTAGTATTTCTTGTAGAACTTTCAATAGCTCCCTCTTCTCTGACGGAATACTCAATCCTCTAATTAGTTTAAGCGGTTACGATGTTTTTAGAACAAAACGTTGCACAGGTACATTCCACGCGAAGGATATATCAGTATAAATTAATGTTTGCACGACAGTCAGGCGCATAAAACCAACGCACGAGCGACGTTGCTCCGGGCGATTGCCTTTGGCGACTCCTTTACACCCGTAGTCGTCACCGACAGTGGTTGTTTCATTTTTAATTCGCATGACACATACATTCTATGCATATTCAAGTGCAAACCATTCCATTAACGTGCTCACAACCACTTAACGCACACGCACGGGACCGACGAGTGGACGGAGGATTCGAAAAGGTGGAAGATCATTTAGAGGTAGATCCAGGGTAGTAATAAACAACCGCTGGTGCTGGAAGCTGCCAGTGCGCGGCGTGGAGTTCGATCAGTTGCAGAAGAGTCTTTCTGACCGACGGTAAGATCGTATCTTCAGCAAGGAAGGCGTCCCTTAAACTTCCCAGCAGTTGTTGTAACTGAGCTGGTAATTCGGTATCCAGATCTTTGCCGATGCATGTCAGGATGAAAAACAGGCAATCCGTCTTTAACAAAGAAACAGAAAGATCATTAACATAGAAACTTTAATATGGAAAAATGTCCTCAAAGAGTAGAGGTGCAGTAGACTAGCGCTACCTGATCTTGTACAAGGAGATAAAAGCAGAAAAATTATGGAAAGGTTAATATAAACGGAACTCCCGTTGTATCTCAACTTCATGAACATGATTCACCGAACCCACCTCTGCCAAGGAATTTACAACCGGAGGTTGCAAACAATCTTGACAACACTTCCAAAGTAACGTGAGAAGTACTCGTCCAGGTGGAACACCCTCCTGTTGTGTCTTCAATTGGAGCTGCCTTCGCTTCAACTGTAACCATCATCATGAATATGGATGAGAACGAATGCCCACGTCAATCGCTTTGACTCATACTAGCACGAAAAAATAGACTGGTTTGCAGTTAAGGTAGTAGAAGGTTATAGAACCTAATAATCGATTACGTGATTAATCTATAGCGACGATATCTATATGACTCAAACATCTACAAAAAGTACATCCGTATAGCGGGTCTTGCCTACCTGACAATACATCTCGTTTAAAAATGTCATAAAGGCAGAATAACGATGATAACTAGATCCATCATAGAGCATTTTGGCGCGGTCCTGATACCATTGTTGACACGTGTTCAACAAGGACTCCAGGAAAGTCTCCTTACTTTCTTTCTAAACATGAAAAACGTAATTATTATTTATAGAACACACCTTATCCATTTTAATGACCTTAAAATATGTCATGAATGTAATAATTTATTGCACTCGAAATGAATGAATTATGATTGAATAGACAGTAACCTCTATGATTGTAATGCAAATTTTTGCCGCAGGATCTGCATATTTGCGATTCTCAACGACCCTTTCCAAGATGTGTCGTACCAGCTCCATTAAACTACGTGCGTTCAACACATTTGGATCTGTAAACCAATAATCAATGAATATTCGATTCAAAGCGTAGCATCAATCGTCATTGGCTGTACCTTCGATAGCTTTTAAAAGCGTGTCTTGAATAGCGGCGGGGAATTTGCCTAATTCAGAAGCATCTGAAATATTCACCGCCTTCGCAGCCAACACATCGGCTGCATTCAAGCTTTTCGATCGTTTGAGGCCATAAGTAGAGACGAATGATAACGATTTCGTGAGCCTGCCGGGTTTCGCTGGGTTCGATTTGACTTCGTTTTGATCCATATTGAAGTGGACCCTACCCGAGCCCTGTTTTAAAAAAAAATTATTAAACATTTACCATACGTTCACGTTCAGACTATTCGCAATAATACACATATTCCATTTTGCAAGGCGCTACACTGTTCTAACGAATAACTTAGCTAATTTATGGAAACCTCAAAGTATTGACAACATACATTAATCATCCGAGGTCTCCATTAAATATACTTCACTCACAGTTCAACAATCTGATAGTTTCAAGTAGGCATTGTCATAACTCTGCATAAATGGATTGATCATTCTTGCAAATTATAACCTACATGCAGAATATTCCCGCTGGATGCCGAAGTATCAAGCGGATGAGACTGTCGTAGCGCTGAACTCATTGAATGATGACCGCTTGGGAGATGACGAGTCGTTTGATGATGTTGCTGCTGAAGAGCATGTTGTATCTGTTGTTGTTGCTGAGCGTAAAGGTATCGATGCACGTTGCCACTTGATTTACTGTGCTGCAGATAATACGGAGATCGCTCTGAAGCATTCGTCCGAGACCTGAATCAACATCATTAAATTCCAATTACTCGATGACATGGTAAAGCGTTAAATTAACTTTACTTTGTCCGTTTACATATGCAGAAGCTAATATTACATTTATTCGATACTTGTTTGCAAGGTTATCATAACAGATTTTAACGATTGACGTATCTACAATTTTTATAGAGGTGGGTGAGGTTCCTCAATTTTTGGAAATTGAAAATTTATCATTGCTTTGATTTTTCGGGTAAAAATCAAGCCCACCCTGGTTACGCCAATGGTAGTAACTCTACGAGAATTATAACATTTCATCAAAATGACATTGCAACACGCTGACATAAACCTACGCTCCATCTTTCACTTCGAACATTGATCTGAATACTAATCTACAACATCAAAATTACGCAAGCTCCATAAAAAACGAATCTGATTTCGAAATTTCTTAATAGATAAACGTTTCAGTTTACTAATGATGTTATTAAATCTTTCAATGATGACTAATATACAATTTTTATTTTTGATAGTATACTTGAAATATTATACTTTTCAATCAATCATTTGATTTATAATAGCTAGTTGAAAGAACATAATGTAAATTGTTTCCCTTTTCTGTTCTCGTTTTATTTAAGAATATACCAATCTAAGGATATAGGGATTTAGATATTTAAGAATCTATAGATACAACTATGTACACTAAATCCGTCAATATTACTATACTATTTCCTGGAAGTAAAACAAGACATGATGTCAGTGTTTCAAACCGTAGAAGTTTCTTCTGAAATAATCCCGTTTACAAGAATTTCATATTGGCTTTCTAGACATTCTTTCGTAGGTCGACCGAGTCCTAACTATTTCGTAAGTAGTTTATGCTCACTTAGAAGGATGCGAATCGTTCTGCTTCATAGTGAACTCCTTGGCATGTACGTTCAAACGTGGATTAGTAGAGTTTGCCGTGGTTCCTTCCGTTCTTCCACCTATAAAGCATCGAACATCGAATTTTATTTTAGTATACGCAATCTGCAAGAGGAAAGACGAGATACGTAATATACGAACCTGGAGGTCGATAAATCTCCAAAGATGGTTTACTTTTCAAAGTGGTTACGTTATTGTTGTTATTATTATTAGTAGTATTATTGCCGTTGTTATTTGTTTTCTGCGGAACCGCATCCCTCATCTAAAAAACATAAAATTTCTTCTCTTAAAATCAAATAAGACCAATTAGTACATCAGAATTGTTTTGGAGTAATCCATCTTTATATACAATTTTGTTACAGAATTGCAGTGTCCTTAGATTCCTACATCTCTAGTAGACACCTCGATACTACACGGATGCTCTTAGTATTTTAGACACATGGGATAAAACCATCACGAGTCAATTACTTACCCGGACGAAAACTAAATTTAAGGCGACTGAACTTTGACGTCGGTCAATCCCAGCGAAGATAAAAATGTTCAATCGTGAAAATTCTTTAAAACCAAGTTTACACAACGCATACAAATATAAAACATACGGCAGAGCTCCATTGATCTAAACATATTGTGGGACGAGTCAGTTCGAATAACTGAAATATTCAGATGATAGACGTTCACGGCTAAACAACCAATAGAAATACCACTATTGGGTACTGCAAAGCTCATGAAGAGAAATTTCAGTCATGTTTGTTCATGTAGTTCGACTTGAAATAAATAGAATTTCCGTACACATTCCACAGTCAAGGTATGTTAAATCAATCGTCTTCCTCTCACGACGTTTCAAAGAAAGTGGCTGCTTTCCAACAAAGAAATTCGATGGATAAACGTGCTCAAAACAAAGAGATCGCGATGGACACGGTCTCTGATGATAAAGACGCAGTACGGAGAGAACGGGGGAGACTCACAGTGGAAAGCGTGCGAGAATCATCGTTTCCAAGGGCCTCGAAAGAGTGTGGGATGGAGATCCTTGATCAGAGAGGGTGTCAGTGACGCTGCGAACGGCGAATAGGCCGGTAACAACAGGCTCGAAGAATCGTCTCCTTTGACAGCACGTGTTAGCGGAAAAATTCTCGCGGGATCCGTATGTTTTCTCGTCGAATTTTCTTCCAGCTTTTTCCGCTTGTTGTGGCTCGGCCGCGCGTTACAGCCGACTCCGATGACTGTCGACTAATAATAGACAGCACGGCCACGAGCGAGCAAGCGAGCGAGCAAGCGAAACGAAACGAAACGAATGCGAATATACAGCCACACGATACCAGCTTACATACGTATTAATGCGAGCTGCACCGTGCTCTAACAGTGGACTGAAAATATCCCGACGAGAGTCATCCTCGGGTGTCGCCGAAACACGCGTTTAGGGTGGATCCGAAAATTGTCGAGCGCGGACGTTGTACGGCCTCTTCATGGTCGCATCGCTGCTCGAACGCGTGTGTTCCTCGAAAGACCGCGAGAGTGTGGCTGAAGAAGAATGAGTGACGGTCAATGATTAGGATAATGTGTAGGGTGATTAGAGATAGTGACATATTAACAATTATTTATACCTGATAACAGAACCATCGCGTGCAGGTGCACAAATTGTGCACCGCAGTAATTTGATTAATTATAAAAAAGAAGAAAAAAGTTTGTACAATGGCGACTCTGTGTGATAGAAAAGGAAGAAATACAATGGTGACTGAATCTCATATTTCAAAATTGGTGAATGAGAGTGTGGAATGCATACCATTATTTAGAAATGTGAGAAACGTAAATAAAAATCGAAATACGATCTAGGGAACTCAGAACAGCTTGCGAAGACAGTACCTCCTTACACTTGGTTCGAAACGGCACAAAGCGCTATTGATATCGGTCGAAATTTCTTTCAACTATAATTGAATTACTCCTAAGATGAAATACCTCCAACAACTTATTCTGTTCTCTAGACTACTTCTTTAAATAAAAGACTGTTTGAAATGTTTTGAGATGTATGGAATGTAACAAATCTGAAAAAATAATTAATAATAATTTCATTGTTTATACAAGTGGCAATAGTGTTAAGTAATAGTTTATAACTGAGTGCTAATCAACAATATTAATTACTAATATCTTTCCAATAATTATTAAAAATTGCAGTTATTAATTGAATACCTTTCTAACTGAAGTTAATTTTTTGTAATAAATATTAATAATTCATAACTAGTTGTAAATTGAAATAATATCCAAAGAAAATTCAGTTAGAAACGTGCAACACGTTTTTGGCGTTGGTTCCATTTCCGTTTGGATCTTAAATATCTATGACTAACGCAATATCCAGTTAATGTATTCGTAATTCTAGATATACAACATTTACACTGGACTGTCCTTCATTTTACATTATTCATACGTTTTCATCGTATCTATACATCATAACTTACCTTTGTCGCTTCTTCTTTTGTGTGAGACAAATGTGCAACGCGCACCATCTTCGTCGCTGATTATTCAAATAAATTTATCGTTGAAAACTGTTGAACTTCACCAACCGTAATTACACTGTGTACATCAATAAATATATTATTATCACTACGCCAACTGTACTTTCACATCATATTATATTGTTTAAATTTTAAAGCGTGTACTTTACATCAACAAACTATTATTTAAATATATAATCATTGCGTTTAAAATTTTGTTCATCTACAATTTTATATTTGACCAATCAGGATCAAGTTGTTTCAATATGGATGCTGGATTCAACGATCACTTATACTAACGACAAAAGTTAATTTTATCGTGAAGAGGTTACTAACCTTCGCTAAAACGCATCGCAAAAGATGAAAATATTCGGGAGAAATTACTTCGAATTTGAAAACTCTTCGAAAAATTCTGTAATTCGTTTAAAATGTTCTTGATATAATCGTTCGTTCGGTCGCAGTTTCGTTTAGCCGGTACTGAAGACCGGAAGTGAGCCGCGGCACTAACGTCGTTCTCGATGCTGGCACTCGATCAACCGATTCGAGACGACCGCGAACCTGTATTCAAATTATCGCGATGAATCATCGTTCTGTTTATTCGCAATTCTAGACTCGATCTAGGTATGAACTTCGAATATTACCTATGACGCATGTATTATGCACCAATGATGGTCATATCAAATATAAGTCTTAAAATGCTTACGGCATCGAGGTATGCGGTGCGTGCAACGATAATATGTCGGAGATTCATTTAGATTCAAAATGTCCAAATTTAGAAATTTAGAATTTGTCCATCGCTGCTATAAACCATGATTATAAAAAAGGAACAGTCATAGAAGGATGATTACATTTCTTTCAAATAAATTTATAGAACACTATAAACACAATCCGTGTTGCAATTCAGTTTGTTTAAACATATTTTTGTACAGTTAGAATTTCGCGAATTTAAAAAACTTGTGAATTTTCGAATTAAACGATTAGTGTTTCACTTTGCACTTCAAAGATTTTCCGGAACGCGAAATGATTAACCCGGTAAATTATAAGATTAATATCGTTAATAATATGTACTTTTTACCTGGAATTGCGACGTAACCATTGAGATTTTAACACACGTTAGTATGTTACGCGTTCACGCTTTCGAAATGTTGTGTTTTGCCGAGAACGGAAGGATGCATGGCGTTGGAAAGCAATGCCATTTACGCGTGCACATGTCGCGAGCGTTATGGCAACTCAGGCGGTAACAATCGAGCTGGATCATCCACGATCCATTCGACCGTCCGTGAATCTTCAACCACGCACAATCCCACCCACGCAAATGACGCTGGCTCTCCATACTCGTTGCATACACGCACGTGCAATCCATCATTAGTATGGCGTACAACGTATGCATGGTTTATAAGTCCTTTGCACGCAATCAGCTGTTTTCATCAAACTATTAACTCTTTGAGCTTGACTATAGCAATAATAGTGCAACGTTTTAGATCACTTGAGCGCCATCAGTAGGAGAAATAATGTTACTATGACAACAATAATATCGATAATTAAAAATGGCAATTTTAATAAGGGGACCTGACATTTCGAGTTTCGATAGATACCGGAAATGTACGGACATAATCGAGTGGACCGAATATTTCAGGTTAAATCGGAGGAAATCGGGTAGGTTCGAGCAAATTCGGCTTAGTTGATTTCAAATTTGAAAACTAAAAGGCCTGAAATTCTTAAACTTACAAATTTGGAAATTTGAAACTGTAAAGGATCTAACTCGAGGCAAACTTGTTGTCACAAATCATTATTTATTTGTAAATACGATTCAGAGGATTACAAACCATAATAGCAATGAATCAATTATAGAATCTATATTTCTTTTAATTGGAAGCATCAAACCATTTATCACTTATTTCGGCCAATGGCTAGTTATTTAATTTACATATCATTCGATGATACTTTATTTTTCTTCTTTTAAACTCTTAACTAATATATGTATATCTTGTGCCTCATGGGGTAACTATAAACACTTCTTTGTTATTAATACCTCAAACAGAATATTATAAAAAATAAATCTTAATTTCTGCTAAATTCGTTTAGTACGTTTTTCGGTTATCGCGATGAAACGTAACATACAAGATCTAAATAGAGCACTAGGTGCTAACGATAATTGATTTCTTAAGGTGTACAAATCAATTACAGTATGCAGGCCGCTTTGAATTGAATCAAATTAATGAGTATCAGCACCAAAGTGGTTGTTGCAAAGCATATCGGTAGAATCTACCTACAAAGTTTATTATTTATATTAATGATGAAATTCTATATAAATTCTAATATGTTTCAAAACGATTTCGATTCTTATACGTTGTTTATAGTTATAAAAAAACGGATAAAAAATTATAGTACATTACACAGATATGGTAATACGTTATTACATCATTGCTGATGTAATTATTGTTTTTGTTTTATCTTTATCAATTAAATACTAATTCATTTCATTATAAACCTGAAAAATTAACATCGTTTGCGTACGTTTTAAGTCTTAATATCTCACTACAGAAAGATCTTTGAACGTTAAGCACGACGAACAACTCTGTAGACAGATTCTCACTTCAACATCGAAATTACATCATTCGACACGTACGGAAAAAGTGGCTTATAAATTATCCTCTCTGAATATACGCTTCTTTATAATACAATACAATTTGCGAATATCATCGTACGCTTTTCTTTCGTGTGTAATGTAATCTTATATATTATACGCAATTTGTTTAATGTATGCATAGTCGAAATGTAGCGTCAAATTCGCAGCAGAGAGACCATGGGATATAACGTTCTAACATTTCGACCATGGGGTATATTCGCTGTAAATATAGCTAAAATTGTAATGCCAGCTAGTATGGCCTGTGAACACTTGGGTAGTTTGAAATTTCTTGATGAGCGGCCAACAATCATTCTAAACACTTATTCTTTACAACGGTGATGGACCGATCATGTACCCGACAAAGAGCTCGCGGGCACAAGTGACTCCGAATTTTTGAATTTGAATGTTGACCAACCAAAATTTAACGAGTGCTGTGCTCGATCTTCCATCATCGTAAGATCTTTCTATATTGCCAGTTTCAAAAATTTGACGCTCCTACAGTCCCGCTCATGGCAGTTTAACAACAGAATATTGTACTCGTCGGTTCCGGCCGCTTACACATTTATGCACCGCACCCTCGCGAGCACAGTTGCCCATCACCGCTTCATACTATAGTTTATCTTTACTAATATTGTGTGTACGACAAAATCAATATATTAGTATTTTCAATAATATATAAATACATGTAACAAATAGACGTCAATTAAATAAATTGCAATACAATATGATGTCACACTGAGCATGTAAACACGAGTGTAAATACGAAATATATACTTTATGATATCGGCAGCAAGTCAACGTTTCGCAGTAACATTGTTACCATGGTAACTTGTTTTACAGAAAATTAGGAAAAGAAAAATTTGTTTCTGTATCAGAAGTAAACACTGGTTAAAATAATAGCGAATGCACGAGTACCTTTACAAAAAATATTTGTTTGTTGAAGATTGGAATACATTGCGGTTTAAACTCACTTGTTTCTTAGGAACTTTCAATTGTACAAATGCAATTCCGTTGCAGTATTACGCAAACATTGTCAATGACTATCGTGCAAACTTTGTTATTGTTTACATTATTGCCATGGAAACGTTATTACTGCTGAAAATATTTTCCGAAATGAACAACCAGATATGGAATTTTGAGCGGCGGAGCGGTTGTGGTAGCTGTTAATATCTTCGTATATTAAGTCTATTCGTCTTTTATTTCCTTATTTTTTAATTAATTATATTTAAGCACGCGTACACTGTAATAAAATTACACGCCCCATGTACGGACTTTTAAATATACAAGTGTTACAGGATGGTTGAACCTCAAACTTGTATTAACAGTATAATTTATGAATCTCTAAAAGTGCTAGAATTTTTCAGTCTGTTGCACTTAGCGTAAATGACATTTTGTAGATAACTACATATATATGAATATCCAACCAGCCTGTGTATCATATATACAAAACACAACAGGTGATTACGTATTAACGGGTTAATAAAACGTATGTAGCATTTGACTATAATGTATGCAAATAACGGATTCCGTTACAACGTTGAACACGTTTGTAATTAACGGTAAATAAGTAAATAAAAGTCTTTTCTTCCTGATTATTTATCATTCACAAATATAAATGTACGTGTGTGTGTATGTATATGTACTTTTTCCTTTTCTTATTGCATGCTACCAAATAACTGCTGCGTCGCTGTTCTTAAAGCATAATCTTAATTGGTATATTTTAATTATATTTGATTAAAAAAAAAAATTAGCTAAATTTAACTGCTGCATATCCAATAAAGTACTGGGGTATTGGACCTATCCTTTTGCTACTCCATCTACATCTTTATAAAATCCCTCCCTGAGACACAAGGATTGGTCATGGATATCCAGCAGTTAGGCCGAAATGCTAAGCATTTTCCACTATAAAAAAGTTGGCAGTTAGCCTATTTCAATCATTTCTGTATCTTCCATGTTTCCATGTCCAACTCCATTGTGTCTATAAATTAATATATTCTAGATTACCGACCTCAGAAAATTAAATAATCATGTAATTTAAATCAAATGTGTTATATCATGTTTGCGTACGACATAGTGATGCATTATTAAAATTACTGAATACACTTACCTATGATTTTGTACATGTGTATTATGCAAATGAAAGTGCGTTCCTCGAGGTGAGAATCCTCGAATGTTACCTCTACGTGGACTTCTAGCATTTATTACTCGTGGTTGGGAATACATATCTTCCAGTATGCTAGGTGCTACATACGTAAATCCCTAAGATCCGTTACAACTTGTTAGTAATACAATAAAACTTTCCAGTGATTGTATCAAAACAAGCAATATGGGAAAACACACTTGAAATACTCTGTTAGCAGATTCACTTAATGTATACTCAGCAGGAGAGTCTATTGGTGCAGATGTTGTAAATGTTTGGTCAAACTGAGACACATCATCTTCACTGGCTAATGTTGGTTTAAAAGGTGGTTCTAATTTGCGAGAAATCACATCATCCCAGTTGATATGCTTGAAAAATTGGTGACTCTTTATTTGTTCTGCATCTGATGAACCAGATCCTAATCTTTGTGAAACTTGTCTCTATAAATCATAAGAGCAAACATTAGAATTTGCATTAACTTAAAGAATAGAAGCTTCTATGATCCACAAAATCAACCTTCAACAATTTTCGGATAAGGTCCCTAGAATCAGGTGTCAAGTACTGAGGGAGATTTAATTTACCACGTAGAATCTTTTCAATGGTCTTCTTTCTATTATCAGACGTAAACGGTGGCTAAAAGTTTAAAATGTAAATGTTAACAAACTGACATTCTCAATTTATATTCAAATACTTAAAAACACTTACTAAACCCGTAAGCATATCATACATTAAAGTGCCTAAACTCCACCAATCTACTGCCTTACCATGACCACTTCGTGTTAAGATTTCTGGGGCCCTTTTATCAAAACATTAATATCATTAATATCAATAAACCAAGAAATTCAAATTGTAATTATATTAAAGTTCTTCTTACATATATTCTATAGTACCACAGAATGTATGTGTAACAGTACCATCTTGAATATGCTCTTTACACAAACCAAAATCAGTTAATTTTATATGTCCTTCTGCATCTAGCAAGATATTTTCTGGTTTCAGATCTCTGAAAATTTATTTACAATATAATAATTAGTTTAAAGATATAAAAACAATACTTAAATTCTGCATTAAAATTTATATTTATAAAAACATTAAAATACCTATAAATAATTCCCTGTAAATGAAGATGTTGAAGAGCCAGTATTATTTCTGACAAGTAGAAACTATAAAATTGAAACACATAATACAGTTTATACTATCAAAACTAAGCAATAATTCACATTGTTACTGCTAAGTTTTTTACCATTTCACTTACCAAGCAGTTTCTTCAAGAAAAATGCCTTCATCATTCAAATGTCGAAATAATTCACCGCCACACATGTATTCCAAAATCAAATACAATTTGCCACCAGTTTGAAAAGCATACATGAGGTCTACGATGAAAGGATGCTGCCAGGTAAAAACACATATATACTTATACTTTGATCTTTTACTACATGTTAGTTGTGATAAATTATGAGGTACATTAATATCTAATTACAAACATTTAAGTTTTTCTACTTTGTTCTTTTAATTGAACAATATAATAAATTAGACGGCCAAAGATCAAATATCGTCTGTACCAGTTATCCACATGCAATTTAAACTTACTTTCACAGCTTCCAAAATGTTTCTTTCAGCCTTAGTGTGTGCAGTATCTTTTTGATTCCTTATAATGGAGGCTTTACGCAAGACCTATTTTCCAAATAAATATATTCAACGTAAAACATACAAATGTAAAACAAACCTATAAACATAAGTCAAATCAAATAAAAGATCGATAGTTAACATATTTATTTTTATTTTAAACTGTGAAAAACAATAATAAAAAGGAAAACTTATTACTTTGTTTAATCATAACAGATGTCTTTTATTTTTTTATCATTTTTTTGGTTCTCTTAATTTTAGGGAAAAAAATTCATACATAATTCTGTGTTATTTTAAATAATGAGTTGATTTGTACTTTGTTGTAGTTCATAAAGCTGTAAATGAGAAATCTATTAACTAATACTATTTTTTGTTATAAATTTTATTCATATTATGTGTAAAGTAAAAAGAAGATGGTTGGATAAAGACAATTTTTTGCCTACTGTATTGTTCAAAAAGAATTTTAACAAATGAAATATTATATTAAGTCATATAAAGTTAAAGATGTACTCTATGTTTTTGTAACTTTATTGTATAATTATTTGTTTAAGTATAATATATGACTTTCCAATGCTCAGCCATTTGTCAATTTGCTGTTGCCTTAACTGTAAAACAAATATATCACTTTAAATATCCAATGTTTATTAAAAACCATTCTCCATGTAACAACAAATACCTTTATAGAATCAGGTAGACATAAATATATATAATTAAGAGAAGACATAAATATATATAATTAAGAGAATATATTGAAATTGATTCAATGCTGTTAACATACTGTACTCTTAAGTGGCTAATAGCTTTAATTTATTTCCTAGTTGAACTAGTAAACTGCATTAATAACTGTACTATTTTAATTAGTAACAAAGGTGAAATTATTAAAAAAGAATAATAATAAAGTCACAATTAACTAATAGACAAAAAATGATCCTTATCCATCCACCTCTTGCGAACAATAATTGCTGCGCAGTCCCGATCAAAACAAAGGAAGACAAAAAACTTATATAATTCCGAGTGGAAGGTTGAAATAAAATTTTCCGTCGAACGAGACCGAACGGGTGTATATTTAATTTATTCATTCATACGTACTGTACAAGATCGGTAAAGTATCTAATAAATAGAAAAGCAATGAATGAAATATTTTGTCCTACCTTCATGGCAAAGATCGTCCCCCTGTCATTACCAGTGATCTTACGCACTTGAAAAACCTTGCCGTAACCACCTTTCCCGATAACTTTACAAAGTTCGAAATCCTGGGGCCCAGCTCTTTCCCGGCCGCGATTGACATTCTGTTCCGATATTGCTACCGTTTCGACACCTTCCGATCTAACAACGTACAATTTCTTGTTACTTCGGAACCTGACGCGAAAGACTGGTATAAGTAATTAAGGAAGGCTTACTCACTCGGTTATCTCATTCACGTTTGGATTTGCATCGTACTCTTCCTACACGTGAAAAGAAAAATTGAGTAGGAAAGCGTTACGGAACGTGGAAAGTAACTGACGATAAGGAAATTGGAGTGCTCGTGTGCAGATGGAGAATTACCTCGCCGATCTCGATAACATCATCGTCCGACTCGTCCCTATTTACCGTGTCCGCATCGTGCAATTCGATATCGAAAACTGCGGCCATTCCTACAACCGACTAACTTAAACTCGACGAGATTTCGCGGCTGCCGAGGAGAGGCGAATTATTTCTTTTGTAACAAACACGACGATAGCACAACAATATTGTTACACGGTCAAAACCTTCAATTACTGTGAACAAGCTGCCCTGTCCCAAGGCATACCAAACACCCTCTCCTTCACGAGTGATCCGATTGGCTGTGCAACCTCGTCATTCTCGGGTTATCAAGCGGGAGTGTACACTCTTTTGTCCAATCAGAGGAGGCGGTTCAAGTTTCACGAAGGAA
The DNA here is from genome assembly GCA_945859555.1 of Megachile ligniseca. Lineage (NCBI taxonomy): Eukaryota > Metazoa > Arthropoda > Insecta > Hymenoptera > Megachilidae > Megachile > Megachile ligniseca. Next base: position 12,373,722 of record OX243778.1, read on the forward strand.
TTGACAACTGTGAAATTCTTCGCACTCTTATCATATTTTCTGATTACGATTTTGAAATTTTTCGCGGTTTGTTTAAATTTTTGTTAATATCAGAAAGTAGCAATACACCGATATTGTTAAAAATATATGTTACTCAAAGTAGAAACAATTGTATTTCTTACTTTGCTTGCTACTGTACATTTAACAAAAGCGTATGTACACACGCCTATATCACTGATAACTGACAAAATATGTTGCACATAAATAATTAATATTTTAAATAAAAAGTAGACAAATTTTTATTTACTTCCTACAGCTGAAAAGTTTTGTAATTTAGTGTTACTAACACATCAATTAAATAGGTGTCAGATATATTGAATTGAAAATAATGGATGACTTATCGGGTAAATTAATACCCGACAATCGAGAGTATCTCATACAAGTAGGTGTCACCATTTTAACATTGATAACAAGTCATTGGATATTATAACGTATCATAGAATAGCAAAAAAACTAATAATATTTAAATACCGTTGTACAGATTAAATAGGAAGCTATATAATAGAAGATGGTTGTACGTCATCACGTTCAAGGATATGAGAATTTTTTTAAATTCATGAAGAATTTAAAAACTAATGACCCGACTTATGTGCTATACAGTGGTAAAAAACTTGCTGACGGTAATAGTTGGTGTCCTGATTGTGTTCAAGGTATAATTATTCAAATGCAGTCATTTATTTCATACATAACCTAATTATAATATCCTTTTAACACAAAGTAAAGTTAAATAATATTGACGTTTTTTTTTTTTTTGGTTATGAGTATACTTCATCTTATTCTACTGAAAATTCTAAATTTCATTAAATTACATATATTAATAAATTAGCAATAAACATGAATATACAGGCAGATTTTATTTTTATTACAGCGGAACCTTTTATAGAGCAAGGATTTAAAGATGCGCCTGAAAATATAAATTTAGTTGAAGTTGAAGTTGGAGATCGTGCCTTGTAAGTATATTAATAGAATTCACATTCTTATTTCACATTTAATATTGGGAATATTGGCAATGTTGGAAATATTTTTGTATTGGCTATAATCTACACCTGAAAGCTTTAAATAGTGTTTAATGTTTAAATGTAATAATCCAAATCATAAAGCTTCACAATTATTTTTTGTTTCAGTTGGAAGGACTTAAAATGTCCATTTCGAACAGATTCCATTACAAAGTTAAGAGTTTTGCCAACTTTAGCAAAATGGGGTACACAGAAACGTTTAGAAGGTGATCAGTGTCAGCAAGTTGATCTCATTGATATGTTATTACACGATGAAGATGATTAGACAATTCACATTTACATAATCTAGTAATGGTGATCAACATGAATAATTCTTTAAGTTTTCTGTGATAAATATTATGTCAAAATAGTTTTATACTATAAAATTTGTTTTTATTATCAGAAACCTTAGTAGAATTTCCTATCCTTTCATTCTTTACAAAGCTAACTGCTTGTTTTTACAAATGTATACACAGTTAAGTGGAATGCATAAGTAAACATTGCATGTTTACAATAACAATAGGTACAGTCACCAACAATGTAAAAGTAAGAAATCATATAAATTTTCTATAAAAATTTTTTGAAATAACTTTTGATACCTAGCTATAAAGATAAGCAAAATATAACAGCAACACAATACATTGTTTTATATATTATTTTATCTCAAGGAATGTAGTACTTGGATATAGCTCTTTTTTTCATTCTGTGTCCTTTGCTTTTACTAGGAAGTAGCTGGTGTTATTTCTTGTGAAACTGCTGGTGGTATAACTCGTATAGAATAATGAATTTTCTTATTTCTCAGAAAACTGTAACTGTTATCAAATACGACGGAATCTGAAAGTGATAAAATCAGCGGTGAATTATGATCGACAAACATCGTATTTTATCGATTAACATGATCAGTGCTTACACGTGGCAGGTACTTCACAGGTCAAGATTCCAATTTCTTCTAATTGATGAGCGGCTACTCGTTTCATAGGTATAACTTCTTTTTTTTCCCCGTTTGTGTCCTTTTTCAAGATACCAAATCTAATATCGTGATCCTCAGTTCGGAATTCCCAACTGTGAACGTTCACTAATTAACAGAACTGAAATCATATGGGTGTGTATAATTTATACATATACCTCAACAGAGATCCCATTTCAGATGCTGACATATCAAGCTCCAGTTTGCCACCTTTGCGTATCGTGACCGTTGTATAATCCTGCATGTCCTTGTCTGTGTTATTTACGTACAATTCTTTTGGGATCTTACCACCAAGCCGAATCTGAATACAGTTTAAGTTATTGAAGTTAACATGTTAAGTAATTTGGATTTAAAAAAAGAGTCTTCACCTTTGTTCCAAGTTTTGGATTACCGTCGGGATCTCTTAAGGTACCTCCAAAGTAAGCAGGTACCTGGTCCTTTGAAATATTACTGAATATCGCAGATTGCCATTTTGGAGGATCAGCCTTGTATATTTGAATCTTGGACAATGTGTATTCATTCATGAATTTTCTCGCAATGGAGAATGCAAAAGTAAACACTTTCGGAGCTGAAAATTAATATGTACGTACGTTCTTGTTTTATAATTAATAGTCTATGGCAAGTCTTAATGCGTATCGTAAAATATACCGTTAATTATGTAACAGGTCTTTAAAATTTCGGGATAATTAGCCTCGTACATTTGAATGAGAGTGATGACGACTTCTCCAGCTGAAAAAGGAATAGGATGCGTATAAAGCAAATGCAGAAGTTTCTTATTCGACATTTGTACTAAAGGACTAAATCAATGCTTTCCTTATTAGAGTTACAGAAGAAAGTTCTACCTTTCAGGATTTTAATTAATTTCGTGACCTCTACTTCTTTAACATACTGTAAGATTGTCCATCAAGAAACCAATATTACCTGGTCTCCACAGATACTGCCTCAAATTAAAACCTTGCATGTCAAAGATCACAACCACCTGTCCTGCTTCTGGTCCATATTTCTGCATCCGTTCACTGCATATTTGCAGATACTCCTCAAGGTGTTTTATCGTAATTCGTATCATGTCCCGTCTTGAAACGACATGTAAAATGCCATAAAGATCAAGTGCATCGAAATACACGACAATCACTGGAAAAATATCGATGTACATTTAACAAAATTATTATAGTTCTAAATTTTTATGGAAAAAGGTATACTACCAGGAGCTCCATCCTTATCGAAGCCACATAAACCGTGAGGTAAATGATCATACAAGATTTGAGGTGGTTCCCATTCGGTTAACTTTTCCACTTCGTACTGCTTTCGCCATTCCAAGGACTGTGAACGATAATTATAGTGATTTGAGCAAAATACGGAAATATTGTCGATTACAATAGAAACAAAATATAATTGCTTATGCAAAGAGCAAATTTTTCCATGCTACTGTACTTCCAGCTCTGAAAAGACCTATCTATCTCTAAGATCTAAACATCATCCAAACAGATAACTAAACCGTGAAGTGCAGCTTTTTTCTTGTTTCCTGAAGCGAAAGGATAATTGGCTGAAGTCAACACACCTTGCAATATCAAGAGTAACTTCGAAAGTACAGTGTGTGCATTTGGTGCACTGAAGTCTTTCGTGTTTTCGCACGTCACTAATTGTATGGAAGTTACATTATCATTCCAATCATCTTACTTAATTTAATTAAGTGAATGTACTCGTTTAATTAAATAAAAAGAATACGTCTTGTTTCGTGAACAAACCAGAATTCTCATCAAGTGAACATTGAAATGGGTCTTCAGAAAAAAGTAGGGTGAACAATACACAGGGTGTCCTAGATTTTTTCGACACTTAATAATTTATAATCATTATTGTACTTTAGTTTAGGAGTTGGTGAGGATAAAAGTATGTTGTATTTAGCAGATCAAGTTCTAAGAGTGAAGTGTTTTCTGCGGATGTCTGCTAAACTGTCGTTCGCACCCTTAGCGCGTTTGTCCTAACGCACACGACATCCCTTGATGGGGGTGTCTTCAAACGAAAAATTTGGCAATGCACATTTCCCAATGACGTGAATGTAGGGTTCATTACGAAACATTATCTATTTGTAAAGAGGTCACCTCTCCAATTTTGTAACTTTTAATCCAGGCAAGATCGAGCGTAGATGTACTGATTACAAAACGTTTGTAGACAACTCTTGTGCAACACCTTGTTTCTTATTTTTATTTACAGAATATACTCTCATACTTTGTCGAGAAAACTCTGGCACCCTGTGTAAGTCATAAGTCATAACAACTGTTTGCACTCCACGATCATTTTGCTCTCTCTTTGCACTTCGAGTCGAAGCAAGTTGAACGTTCAACTTTGCAGTTTTCTTTTTGCACGCCCATTCACCGAGGTGTTTCATGCCGCATGAAACTTACAATTTATGACGAATGTACAAAAGTTACATCCAAAGTTACATCGCAAATACTTTACTCGATTTATCCTACTTTCGTTTCACTGTTTCGCAATTTTACTGCAATGTTACGACGCATAGAACGTTAAACTTATTTTATTGAGGCCACGGAATGTAGAACGTGTTAACGCGTTCGTCTAAAAGTTAATATTATTGAATGTGCATCGTGTATTCATGTTGACGTGTATCTGCAGAATCACGGTTGATGAACAGCGTCGTTAATTGATGCACGTCGTTAATTAGTTCAAAGATCCGATGTAATTAAGAAATATCGTGAGAGTGCACAACGCAAGGAAATTAATTCACTCATTTTGTTAATTAATTATCGAGCGTAAAAAATACATCACCGATCAAAAGTTCCATTTCTATGCACATTAAGAACCATTTCTTTATAATGTATGTAGGCACACGATAAGTATTTAAGCATCTCTGAATTATTAAAAAGACGTGAAAGTCCTCCATGAATTATGTCTGAATTATGTCTAGCAATTCGTCAGTTTCGTTTTTTTTTTTTGTTTATTTTTTTGTGGAACGACCCATGCTATGGGATAAGACGCGCAAGAAATATGTGAAAGTACAGCTATAAGTTTCAATGTGTCCCCCTTTCGAAAGGTTCGCCAAGATTTTTTGAAAGCAGAAGTGTTGACGTTTATTGAGTTCCTGCTTAATTTAAGTCATTTTACTGCGGGTTTTATCATGAAACTAGCAATTCGATCGATCAGAAAATAAACGACGAATATGAATATTTTAAAACATACTCACGTCTCGAAGCATCTTCTCCGCGGCCGCTGGATCCCATTTTCTAGCTGAAAATGATAAATTACTTTTAATTATTTGCCTTGCAAAATATGATACACTAAAGTATAATTCATTAATAGTTAATTACATTTTAAAGGACAATATTATAATGTAATATTTAGATTGACAGAGAAAACAAAGCATAAAATTTTAACACTTCTTTTTCTCAGTTTTCTTGTTAGCTAATTAAAGTGTAAAGAGGTTACAGAACAAACGTGATGTTAATGACATTACTAAAAAAATATTCATACGATCGACTGTTTGTCTTCGAATGCCCGTTTTGCAATTCATATTAAACATAATTTCCGGGATTCTGTTCCACCTTGGATTTCATTTTCCTCGAATTTGAGTTTAACCTTTTACAGTCTAACATTGCATCTGACTCAACCTTCCTACTCGTATCTTTTTGTTCGCATTATGGTAATACAATGTTTTATTCCAGGAAAAATATTTTAAACCACTAATGTCAACACAAAAAGTTTATAATTTGCATAAAATTACTATAGAAAATTGAGTGAACTGTTCAAAATATACAAAACATACAAACCCAGACACAATCAATCATCCGAGGAAAAGAAATGTTTTATAAAAGCATGCATTTGCATAAATACCCGCAGTCAATTAATAATGTAAAATAACAGATATAACAACAAATTGAAGACTAGAATTGTTGGTTTCTTTAACGTTCTGACAACTATGTATTTCGTGAAATCTGTTTTGTAACTTTATATTTAGAAAATGATTACTCATACTGTGCATCGTTTTCACAAGTTTTTAAACTTGTACCAATACTACTTAGATTTATTACACCAGCGATGGGCAACTGAATAATCAATATCTCAATTTGTAAACTTGATAATTTTTAGTTCCTACACTTTTAAATTTCTTAGTTCAAAAATTTAAAGATCGGAGAATTTACGTCTATAAATTACATCACTGCACCTCAATGCCCGTAATCTGTAGTTGACTTGCCCATTACAGCACTATACCATACACGATGATCTTCAGCGTGGTAGTCAACGAGTTAACAAAACCGTAAAGAGGTTTGAATCGGTGTTAGTGGTACTTGTTGCCAGGCAATTGCAGTTACTTTTCTCGTCTTTAAACCGTGTCGATTACAACGAAATAAATAGGCACAAACGAATAACCACGAGTGTCAGCGAGATAGGTTTCGTTTCTTCTTCGGTGACACGTCGATCAAGAAATCTTACAGCGAACTTCAAGAATTCATACCTCTAAGCCAACGCAGTAGAAAGTAATCATCGTGATGAGGTTGCAGGATGTCTTGAACCGACCGCCTAAACTGAAACCAGAATTTTCTTTAAATTATTCCATTTTACACAACCGCATTTCGTCAGACTGACGTAATACATGCATTCATTACTTCCTTTTGCTACGATACTATGTTGCACTTACGTTCTACTTCATTCGCTATTATGTAATAGTTGTCATTAACTAGTATACATGATTATACTCTTTAACAATTTATATCCTCATAGAATTATAGATTGCGATAAATTACTGTCTTTGACATTAATATTGAAATATATTCAATGGTACAAGAGGAAGATACTTTTGTTGCATGATTTATAGAACTCTGATTATATTGCCATTTTCATAAGGTCATCGCCACGCATTCTATATACCACCACGTTACATAACGCCATGTACTAAATGATACGTTTCACAAAGACTACCACGATATCAGAATAAAAACTTTTTAGCGCATAACAACTGTTCGTGGCTATATAAAAGGAGTGCATTTTATAATAACGGTTTTCTGATCTGTGAGCTAAATTTGAGTATAATGGACTATAACATCATAACTATTTCCTGGTCATAAAGTAGTGAAAGTAAAATGTTTTTCTAAGTAGTGCTTTGATGACTTTGCGATTACTGCAAAAATATGCGATTGTTTTATTTCGTGCGGTTTACAAAACCGCTTGGACTTACTTTCACGTAAGTTTCTCGGGGATCGGCCCAATCCGGTTATCCACAACCAAAATATCATCCTGTCATATTTTTCTTTCCCTTTCCAAAAGTTCAGACTTTGATACTCGTTTTACCGGTTTAATTATTAATCACTTCATTGTTACTGCGTTCTTTTAATTTTGTTCTAGTTAACTTCTTAAGTAATACTGAGTTAAATACATCTCTATTTTACTGATAACTGTTTTTCAAGTGTCTTAAAACTGTCATAAAAAACAGTTGTTTGAGCAATCAAAGGTGACAGTAGTAATTTGATCTATCAAAGATCAGAGTAGTAGTTTGATCAATCAGACGTCACAACAGTAGTTTGATGAATCAAAGATTACTTGTCCTTCTATACAAACTGACGCAGTGTTTATGAAAAGAGTACCTCTTTCTTATTTGCAATCGCGGAAAAAAGGTTAAGAAAAAATTGCAAAGGTAGTAAGATCACAGAACATATGCAGCAAACCGGTTAGGTTTGTTAAAAATCCTTGCACATAAAACGGGACATATAACATCTATCTTCTCCAATCTTACTGCATTTCCATAATTACAGTAATTACAATTTGTCTGTTTTACGTGTGCAGAAATGAAATTTGCAATGCTACTTAATTAAAGAAAAACTCTACATAATTTAAACAATATTACTGATTCCATAATTCACAATGTACATTTCAGAACAATATGCCTTTAAAGTTAATAAAAATTTTATGTTTGTAAACTGCAACGAATATATTGACTGCAAGTATAAATGAAATAAATTATAAATTTCTATAGGAATCTTTTCAAAGTCATAGGAAATAAACCTGAATAATGACGTTTATAAGATTGTCATGCGTATCGTGTTCTGTCACTATTTCACATATCTTTCGTTTGTGATATACAGTTATCTTCGATCACTCTTCGAGGAATGATTAATCGCGAATTTAAATACAATGGTAATCAATAGATATCGGTTGAATTTAATTTGCAGAACTAATTGCATTCTCTGTGATGCGATAAAATGTATACAAAAAGTCATTGAAAAATAATCACTTCAAGTATCGCTCGAGATTTATAAAGAACGGTCTTTGGAGTCTTTATCTTTTATGTTCCCTTTTCGAAAGTGTAAGAAATAATACATGATAATATAATGATAATTATAATTCTAGTCTCACGTTTGTAACTGTAAAAAATACACGCATTGTATTTGTCTTATTTTAGAAGACATTTTTATATTATTATTGCAACGCATGCTTTCCTTGACTGTAAAGAGTTTCTTTGTTTTAAAAAATCAACAATATTTCAAGACCTTGAAAAATCATTTCAAGTATTGTTGATTTTGTATAATTCTCAATTGTTCCTATACGCAATTATTGTTTACAGTGTAGCGAATGCTCATCATTATACAAATGTATAGATAGAAACACGATAAAACCAATTCCTTCATTTTTCCACAGCAGACGGTTGCGATATGCCGTTATTTTGGAACATTCTTGTAATCAGAAACCTTAGATAATTTATTAACGTAACATTTATGGTCTGGGTTTTCTGACACAGGTTATTTGACACAGTTCGAAAGCTTGGTCATCATTGGCGTGACTATTGACCACAGGAGGTCCGGACCCCTCCAGTTCAGAAAATATGAACTGGTATTTCGACATAGCGTGAGAGACGTATAATACCACATTTGTTAATAGATATTTTCAAGTTCCCACATTTCTAAATTTCCACATTTCAAAATTCCTGGATTTCCAAATCTCTAAATTTGAGAAGTCGCAAATTTCTAAGCTCCCAATTTTCAAACTTCTCAAATTTCTAAATTTTACAATTCTCTAATTTCGAAACCCCCAAATCTCCAAATTTCGAAATCCGGAGCACCCCAAACAAAAATCCAAGTTACGCCAATGCTGATGATACTAATTTACATATGTACATCGTCTCTGATTGTAGATATCGGTTGATAGGTTCGAGATGTGTGTCAAAGTATGTATATACAACTGATCTTCGGCATAGTAACGTTGTGTAAAGCTCAGGCGTGTATTGGAAACTACAAAGGTAAAGAAAGTGCCGTTTAGCTCGCGGACATGGTTTCCTCTTGATTGCCGAACGGCACAAGAAAAAACATCTCACAAGTACGTAGGAACCGTGTTCCGCGTCGAACGGAAAGAGAGAAGCGAAATTAAGTGCAGAGAGATGTACAGCTCTAAAAAGGAAGGAATCGCAAAAACGGAAGGTATCGGATCCCCTTCTTTCTCTTGAAATAAAAGTAATTTTCATTGGGAGAAATCTTTCGGATAATAACACGTTTTCGACGACGAAAGCAACGATAAAAGGTTAGCTGGTGGCGAGTTTGAATGAAAGTTGCAGGAGTAAGAGGAAGTTCATGGATGCGTTATGGTGTTCTGGCTTCGTGAGTCGATGATTGGTTACATGAAACAGAGAAAGCAAATGACAATAAGGATTGTGTTACAAACTGAAAAGAAGAAGAGAAAGAGATAGTGTTCTTAGGTGAAGAATCGATTATTAAGCGTAACATAGACATCACTTCGTGACAAGGAAATACACACGTACATAAGTTTGATTCTACGACGTTTTTATAATGTACTCGCTTGTAAACAGTGGATTCCTGCAAACACTACGGTAGCTAATTCTACTTGAAGTTCATTAGAATTCTTATCGTTATTTTATTCGTTTATCGCGACCTATTTTCCTTGATATTTTTTTTAACACAATATCGAGGTACTAAAACATTTTGATTACAATCTACCTCAGTGTATTACAACTGGAAAAAATTCTAATTCATGTACTGTACGTTTGTAAACACTATAAAATAATCGGAACTTTATTACCCAATTACGTCGTAATAGCACAAAAACGCTATAAAGATTAGACGCATTTAATTACCATAGTTACCAGTAGAAAATGATATACTGATTACTGCAAACATCTAACATTCTGATTTAAACTCACGTTGTAATGCCAGAGATGAAAGGTTGAATAATAAATTCAGTTGTCATAATGAATTCATTGTATACGAATGTCGATGTCCCTGAGAAAATGGCAATATAGTAAGAATGCACTGCGTTATGTGATAGCGAACATCTGGATTACAATATTCAATTAAGGGTAAAGTTAAACAGAAACATTCCTCATAATGTTACCGGATAGCTCATTACTGACCCCAACCTTTTGGCCTCGGTCCGCGCGCATTCATTCGAATCACGCATACGAACAGTTGAATACAAAGACTTACTTTCATCAACGCGAATCGTTGATCGTCTTCCAGCTTTAATGATTTCGACATTTTTTAACGTCCTGGTCGAGCGTCGATCCTTAATCGCCAACAATTGCAAAACGTATGCTTAGCCGCTGCTGACAGTTGCTGATTTCGCAGTTCCTCTAGTCAAAACGCCTCAAAACGCCTCGTCTTTCACGCTCGAGGCACCGTGTACACGCCAACCTTTCCTTCGACGTTTTCTGTTTCCTATCGGTAACGATTAAATACGTATTAATAACACGGTAGATTAGTCAAACTATCGATAGTATGAGTTAGAAAGGAAAATAAAGTGTCGGAACGCGAATTTATTACAAAATTGATTTAGCCCTCGTCTAACCATGTAATTTAATCAAAGTTTCAAATTAATTTCAAACAAGTTTCCATTTCAACTTTCTAGATCTTATATTATCTCTTCCGACATCTCTTTTTCGATACATTAAAATTATATATTTCATTTTAATCGATGCATCGGTATGACCCAATCATCGGGGATTAACGTAATAGATGTTGTACGTTTTACTGTATGGTAATCTGTGTCATTGTTATGCGAGACGATTGCTGTTGCATTTCAGTAGTACACAAGTTCTTCACGTTCTCAACAACTTGCTTCTTTGATCTAACAACTCTCGGAGTTCGAGAATTTATTTTGCCGACAGTACTCACTATAAATAAACACAAATGCAAATAAGTAATAAAGTAAATAGCTATTAATACTGTAAGTATATTATTTTGACCTAATAAGAACTGAATACTGAATGACACCTCATGTTTTGAAGATGTACCTCTGCAATAAGTTATGATAAATTTTGTAAACAATGATGGCGAAATATTGAATTTACATTTTCAGTTTTAGAACAATTCTGTTCAAAATCTATGATAGGTCCATCTAGAGAACTAAACATTTAAAAGAAAAAAAGTGCTATACGTTTTATATTTGTGTATTACATAAAGCGCATCCATCCATTGAAATTACTGTTACGTTAGAGCAATAACCGTATAATGTTACTAAACTGAAATTTACAACAGTCATAGACTACATCTACAACGGTAAATACAACGTACAAAAAATACCTATAAATTGCAGCGACCTGAAATAATAAAAATCGATACTAGTTGTACGCAATCGTCAAGGACAGGAAGAAGTATCGTGCAGAATAACCGTCATTTGATGGATATAATCGCTGTAACGGGTATGAATTTGAACTCTCTCCGCGTAAAGAGTGTTGCAATCGAATAAATTCCCTTCAACCGGTTCGAGTTCGCAGCCACCACGAAGTGCATTAAAGAAAGAAAGAAACATTACCAAAGGAAAGTGAAGAAATTTGAGTTCTTCTTTCTTCGGTGGTTCGACAAGAACTGTCAACGATCTAGTCACTCGATGCACAAAACGCAGCGTTTAGGCACGATTGAATGGCGCACACTATCGCGTTCGTGTTTCGCGGTTGCCGATTTGCACGATGGTGCAACAGGTGTCTCTTGCGGTCACCAACCGCGCTCCAGTTCGAGAGCCAATTTCTCAGTAAAAATGCCCGCTGCGTGTTGATCGGCACCCAAAGAATGAAAACGTTCTGTTCTACACTGTTCTCGATACCGGCGCTACCGTGCCACGACACCCCACCACATTTCCTCGTTTGAATCCCAGATTCACAGGTAGGGGAACAGAAATTAATCGAAAATCAAGCCGATTGTTTTTGACGATGAGCTCTTCCTCCTCCGCGGAATACAGCCTACGCTGGGAACGATGCAGCATAAAATTGGATAATTTCAAATGCACACGAGTCTGTGAGTAAATCTGATGCGTGACATTGTTTCATGATTCCGAAATACTTTTCTCCTTTTGTGATTCCACTAGTTTAACCAAGATCTAACAACTAACCCCGACCTAAGCTTGACTAACCCGACCTAACTCCAACCTAACCAAACCCTCATGTCTTGATAGAACACCTTGTTTCGATTTTACCGTATTATGCACTAACAAACCTTAAGCTTCCTCAAACATTCGATCAGATTTTCTATCTTCTATGGTATGTCTTATTTAAACTCGAAAATCTCGATATATTTTAATCATCATGGAATATAAATAAATACATCCTAAAAACATAAAAGTTCTTAATGAATCTTTTGCACGTTTAATAGCAATAATAATAATGTAGAAGTTTGACTATGAAAGACTCTGTATATAAATATGATGAATTTGTGTCAGTTCATTATACCTCCACCATCGTTTCTTGGGTATCGATTTAAGCATAACCTCTTCGACTGGTATTAGCAGATAAAGTTTAACGATGTTGATTTCAACATATTCATGATACTCGATATCGCTGCAACCTTGACAATTTCGAATTTGCGGACAGCCAGTTTATTTTTGTAGACTCATGGTGCTATTATAAGAAATATTCTTGCCTCGTCGAAGTGGATCTGAAATCAAACGGCGTACCGCCAATTTCAAGTCACTGGTTACGCCATCTGTTGAAGGGTTGATGTATTACACAGTGAATTTGACTGTTATCGTACTTAACCTCGATCGATCTCTCGCATTCGAGTCATTGCGCGATTCAGACATGGCGTAGAATGACAAGTAGTACGGTTGCTTGCTTCGCGAGTGTTTTTTCGATACACAGACGATAGTACAGTTACTATTGGAAGTAGTATTTCGGTTAATTTGTGTCTAAATCTTGAAGACGCAGTGGCCTATGCGATCGTAACTACTCAGGTGTTCCTGCATCGAAGAATGCAGATCTATTACAAACAATACGTCTTCGGCTTTCTGTGCCGGCATAAATTTCAAGAAAAAATTATCCCACGCAATCGAACATATTCGACGGTTTCGAAACTGAACGATATTCCCTGTTATCGGGAACCTGTCATGTAAGTAATTTTTATAATTATAACATATTTTCAGTATAGAAATGTATAAACGTTGATCGCATTTAATTTTCCGGAAATGTAAATGTAACAGTGACTGATATCGTCAAAAGAAAATGCGTATTGAATCTAGATTTCTTATCTTGTCCTTTCGGTAAAGAACGCACGTCATTCTTTACCGTTTTTGTTCACATTTCTGGGCGTAATATTTTTGCGTTCAAAACAGGAAAATTATAAGATTCGAACGTAACACACTGACAGATTTTAATGTTGTCCCCTTTCACAATTTATACTATTCGACCGGCTTGCTCATTTACGTCATCTAGTTTCGTTATATGTATATTTCTACCTCATGATTATTCATTAAGTTAATCTTATGCTATTCCATTCAGAAACTTGTTTAGCATAAAAGAATGTTCTTTTTTTTTCGCTTACATTATATGTCCTAGAGTACGTTTTCACGATCGCATTTGTTTGTGTGCGCGCTCCTTTATCTTCGGCGTAGCATAATTACACAAGCGGATGTATATGCGCTCAGTTATTTCCTTCACGTTTCTAAATAATTTATCTCGAAACTATTTTTATCTCGAAATTCACGAAGCGTAAAATTGATCGGATGAAGCCGTACCTTCCACGACTTTTAATTACGTAAGGAACCTGTGCCATTAAATGAAGAAAATTGAGTCAAGGCTCTACGCGGAAACGAAGCTGTGCACGTTTATGTTTATATACACCTTGGAGCCGATGACCCGAAACGTTAAATCCTGTACTACATTTGGAGGAGAACGAACCTTATATCTGTATTCCCCGTGTATCCTTGACGCTGAAATATCAATGCAAATGTAGTAGTTCGTGCACATACTACAAGTTACCTATTTATTGTACTTATTTAAAGATATGTATTTACAGTACACTTTCGTTATATTCTCACAGACGATGCTGTAACAGTGAGAAGTTCTTGGCAATGATAGTATATGAGATTAAAGTGATGTTACATGCGGTAATATATCGTATGGCAATGTAACGGATAACTTGCCATCTCATTAAAGCTGCTGCTATCGATTATCGGTACATTATCGATGCGTTATTGATAATTGTACATAATAGCAACGCTATAGCGCATTCGTCGATCAGTTGCTATCGATCACTGGTACATTATCGATATGCCATTGTTAATTATCGATAACAGTAACTTCACATCACATTCGTCGATCAGAAATGAATGGTATTGACTTTTGACACCATGACGGTGTCCGTGGGACTCAAAGTGCATAATGGTAGGAGAACGCCAGTAGTGTGTACGAAAGTTCTTATCAAAGTGACAATATAACGAGAGTCTACTGTACTTGAAAAATAACCTTGTAACATCTGTTACCTATAACTATCGTGGCCGTTAATATGTTAACACTTTGATGGTTTTACATTCTTATCTTGATGATATCTTGTAACTGTACATCTCTTTTAACATCTAAGAGAAGATTATTGATAAAATTATATTTAAGAATTTTTGTTATCTATGCTGTAATATTACCAATAAAATAAAGAACAACGAAATACAGAATTGAGCATTACGGTCACGAATACATGACGCCAGTCGTTGATGTAAAACGTCCCAATGAGGAAAATGCGGGGTTCGGGAAAAACACCATTTTGAAACACTGATCAGGCGGAAATGTGGAAGGTATAAGAAAGCATGGTTGGTTCCTAAGCTCCTTTCTCCCGACCCCTCTCGAACGGGACAACACTCCACGCTGCGTCGTAGCCAGTCAAGCACAACAAAGCATAATATTGAGCGCTTGTTGTACTACCGTCTTCATAAATTTCTGCGTTTATCTCTGCGGAAGGGTGTACCCGTGTCTGCTGATGAACAGAGGGGAATCGTATCTAAATCGAGGACAATAAATATCATTTGTGAGAAGGAACGTTGATAGGCTCGCGGCGCCGCACGCGCGTCCAGTTTTCTCGACTTGTTGTCATCGTCGGTGCCAAGAAGCAAGAATTTTTGACCGCACATTTCAGTTTCGTTAGCCGTGAATTTTTGCGAGGAAAAGTGTACGCCGATTTATCAACGACAAAAGTTAACGATTATACCACCAAGTTTTGGGACAATTAAACGGAACGAAATTTTCCTCTTTTTCTTTTCGGCATGGTGAATTCGTCTTGATGTGACTCGTCGATATGTCCCCCGGAAATATGGAAGGCCGCCGCCGAGCTGAATACGGAAACTGTAAGTGAAAAGCATTTACCGTTGATCAAAGAGTAACACTGTTTACGACAGGTACCGTAGTAAGAAAACATGAATGGAGCTTGTTCGATTGACTCGAGTTTCCTGCTTCTTTTTGATCTTAGATGTTATCGGATGTGAAATCTTCATACTATAATAAAACCTCTGTGTAAAATAAATTCTTTGATCGTCGAACGTTCCAATGTTCGTACTCTTTGAAACGCAATTGATGCAAGATGGGAAGCTTTTCCCTCTTTTCATGTATATTATAAAACAGAATCGCCTGTGTCATGTAGATCACCTTTTATATTTCTTTTTATAAGTTCCCTTCTTGCACATCCTTTCGTCTTCGTTAAATTTCTGTTGTCGTGCAACATTTTGTAAAGCAGTTGTGAAACACAGTAATCGTGTAGAAAAGCTTATGCACGTTTCATCAAGAATAATTCTGGAATAATAACAGGATACACTGAATAGCTGGTTACGAGTGCGCAGATTCTGATAATAAGAACATCCGATATTCTGAATTCTACCAATCTCGATGATGCGAAACAAACATGCTAACAATGACAATAGAAATTCACAACTCTTACGATGGGTTTGTAATATTAGCCATTATTAGTTTGTAATATACATGTGCATATAATACAGTCGATTCTCGTTTTATTACTAGTTTTACAAGAATCTTGATATTTTCATAAAATATTTAATACTACATATTACCAATTGCAAGAAGTTTCGGTAAATATAGTTTTCTTTGGTGCCAATATAACGAGAATCTACTGTACTATGCCTAAAGCCCCTGAAGTTGCAATGAACTTTCGAATAATGTAAGCAGAAATAAATATTAGTTTGAAAAAGCCATATTAAAGTCGCGAATACGCGACGCCAACTGTCAAAGTGTTAAACGAAATTGCAAGTAGCGAACAAATAGGAAACCTAATAGAGATTCTAGGACAACAATGCTCGGAGGTAATAGGCTTAACGGCTCGATACAATTTACGGCGATTAATCTTCACGCCTCTCGCTTCTATTTGTTCAATCAACGTTTTCAACTAATTATCTCTCTAAACTTTAGATCCTAAAGTGAATCATTGAAAGCATTGAACCTTCCCATAGTATTTTTCATTCGATTCTTGAATGTTGCCAAGCACTTGTATAACGGAAATTTTATGTATCAACCATAACAAATTAGAACTGTTGAGGCGATAATAGTCCACGTGATGGTTAATTGTTTGCTGTACACGTACAAGGAGAAGTACCATATCTACAGTTCGTATCCACTTGTTTAATGTTGGTAATAATTGCGTGTTTCGTAGGAGGCCTATTAGTTGCATGTTTTCTTAGAACTGCGCAGAGAAGACAGTTGATCAGATTGCATGATTAACGTCTGGATCCATAGAATACCATGCACGAATTCCTTTTTCAGATTCAGTTATTTATTCTTCCTTTTTTATATAACCTGGAAAACATCCTTGTTTATTCATCCTGAAAATATTTGTCAGTATAATATACTTCATTACAGTAAATTTCCTACAAATTAATTTCACGACCAAATTATTGAAGTTTTTTTTAAAAGTAACATTTAAAAGTTGATTCAGTTCGGTCCTGCGTGTTTTGATTACAGTCTGAGACATTATAAAAGTCGGTCGTGTTTGAACAATGAGTCATCATCAAGTGTTTCAAGATTTTTAAACTTATAAATATGAGATAGCGATGTACCTGCATAAAATCTCCATAAGTTCATAAACATCTCCACATAAAATCTGTTTGTTTATCAGACTTCAAAGGAGCTGTAAGAAAATCGTTTTGGTTTGAAGCGTATTCTGAATTGTAGAGACGGTATAATTCTGTTGATCCTCGAAATTCACTTTTTTAAAGTAAACAATATCGAAAAATATTATTCCACTTGTTCGATTTATTTGCATGGCTATAAATTGTACCGTACGAGTGAAAAAAAAAACAAAATTCATGCGTTGACTGCCACAGCATTTTTCAATCACCGGTGCATAAAAATACCAGGGTTAAATTAAATTAAAAAGTTAATCGATACCTTGCCTTTACAATGTTACTCCTGATTGGGTACGAAAAAAGTTAAATATTTTACGTAATTTTTGTTTGGAAAACATCAACTTTATAAATTATAATTGGAAGTTAAACTAAAATTAAGTCTACAACATGTGTAGAAAGAGAATTGCCTGTTTAATAATTACCAGTTAGATAATTGGTTATTAGATAACTATCGGCGAGGTAATTGCTTACTTAATAATTTCGTGTTAGATAATTATAGATAATCGTTAGAAAACAAATCAATAGTTTCTCACAGTTAATGTTCACCATAAGAATCGAGTTTGAAATAGATCAAATGTTACTATTAGGTTAGCAAATAAGTTAGAGGTGCCCTGACCATGACTGCAGTAACTGATCGTGCATCCATCGTTCTTCGATGGAAGTGGTTGCGTTCTGGATGCTTGCCACGAGAAAAAGCCTATATGTAAAATTACGTACTGGCCAACCACTTTGCGTCCCCGTTCACCCTGGCAATAATTCCTGTGACAACCTTACGTTTCGTAATGTACCTTTTGTAATTTTCCCGTCTCCTCCAATGAGCCTAAAAGAAAAAATGAACTTATAAATGGAACACGATTTTTGCTGGATACATTCTTTGAATTTTTTGTGGCTGAAGCGTTCACTGCATATCTTTAAACATATTTTAGCTTTTTAATCAATTTTCAATCAATATCAAATGGAATTACAAAATGTAATAGTCCAAGTTTATTAGATAACTCAGTTAATTTTAATGCAAATGCAATAGTATATTTTTTTTATTAAATAAGACGTACCAGTGTGCATAACAACAAAAGAGAACCTTCAATGCTTTAAGAACATTTACAACCTGTCATTAGAAAGACGGTAAATTTATTTCGGCATAAAACGAACATCAGTTTATACTTTGACCCATTATACTGCGCACACGTGCAGTTGCACACTTGTCGATATTTCGCAGCCACGTTATTCTCAGAACAAACGTAAAAAAAAATTAAACAGGAAGTTGTTCGAGGCATTGTTACAATAGCCTGTTCGTGATTCCTTCGTGCTGCAACTGAGTATGATTAAAAATATTTATGAAAAATTGAAAAAAGATTGTTAAATAATATATCATTATTAGTGGTTTTGTTTATATAATCTTGCAATTAAAAATATATTACTAATTACCTACTTTTGATGATTTTATTACGTTGATTCATTCGTAACATCGCGAATAGTAATCTGGTATAATCATCGGATACAAAGTGTGTCTAATCTTAAGAATCTACATAAACGCTTCTTTAATCCGTTATTTCCATGCATACGTGTTTTGTAATATTCCTCTATTTCAATCGATATGCTTTAATAGCATAGGAAATAAAAATGTGGTTTGCATACGGTAGTTGTATGAATTATTTACATGTAACCAGCCTCATATAACTAAGCTAAAAAGGCAGTTATTATCATAAATATTCAATCAGTTATTTCTTCTGGATACATTAAAAATAGAGATTCCACAATCCAATAGTATACTTACTATAATACGTAATCAATTGTATAATTTTTTAATATGTATAATAATTATCTAGATAAACAGCCATATGTAAATTGTATTCCTCTAATAACTCGATCATCTCAATCTTATCGATAAAATTCGGTCCATTTCGAATCTCCGTAAAATACAAAACTGTAGTTGTTAGCATTTTTTAAATTTCTGTAAAAATCATTTTTATTAGTAGAACATTATGTCTGAAGATAGTATTAACATATTATACTCGAATAAAAAGAAAAATAGATTAAAGTTACGACATGTAATTGCAAGTCCAGTCGGTTGGTCCAACTTACACACAAATAGTCGAAGACAGTCGGTGATCGTCGGGTTGATTCGGCATCGCTCGTCAATGTTCGTTGATGCTGTATCGTGGCGTTCTTATTCAGTATGCTAGTGTCTTTTGCCGCTATCATGTAATGCGAGCTGCTCGCACGCGGAATGTTTTAGTATTTTATTTCTTCAGTAACACGATGTTAGATTAACCACGAGTTTGTGTTTCTTTTCAAGGGTTTTTATCTCTCTCCCCCTTATTTAAGCTTCCTAAACAGTGAAAAGTGTAAGAAGCATCATGAATTTGCGTGTTCGTTTGTTTCCACCTCCAACCACCCTCAAAATGGTAAATGCAATTATCGACTTATGATAATTCGATAATATCTTGTTTAAGTCGCATACTTTTATCTCTTTGAAATGTATTTTAAGTTTTGTAATTTGTCATCAGATTAATCTTAACGTCATTTGATCATTTCATCTCAGTTACTATGTTTGTAAATTTTGTTTTGTTAACCATCATTCGTACACTTGAATGCAATGTAGGTTTCTGTCGGATAAGGTCAAGTGTAGGGGGAGGAGCTCTTCCCACTACTTGTTTTCATTTTTGGAAACGATAATACGTAAACTTAAACATTTTTAAATTTCCAAATTTTTAATTATCAAATTCCCAAGTATAAATTTTCAGATGCGCTAATTTCTGGAGTTTCCAAATGTCTAAATTTTCAAATTTTTGAATTTATAAATTGAAAAATATTACAAAAGTTAGCGAGTGGTGGGGGAACTCTCTCTATACGTCGCCATTTTCCCTAGGAAAGTGTACCATGCTCATCACTGTACCATGCCAAACATATTTCTCGTATTCGTAACTGACACGAACACGATAGCACAAGGTAGCCGACAATTTGTTAACCTCATGCATAATGATGTAGTGTGTCTGTCAAGAATCTTAGATGAATCTAATCATTTTTCACCAGCAACTCTCACCGTTCCTCGGTCACTTTAATCACGATTTAATTTCGTACGTGAGCGGTCACAGTGGGCTCTGTGCACACTGTGGTCCTTGTATTTTTAGTGATATTGGCACGTATCACCGAACGATATTAGCTGCAACACCTTCAGCAATGTAGACAATTCGTTACATTTTTGTAAAATATAATAATCAAACACTGTACGTGTTTTCATGTTCTATCTATTTATATTCGTTCGCTTGACATTTATATCTATAGCGTTTTGTGAATCACTTGGGCATCTAATTAAGCTTTGCAAATTATTTCTGTACTACTTCCTAAATAGACAGTTAAAATGATCTTGGTTTATCTAAAATCAATATAAAATTATAATTATAATTTCCTAAATTAACTATTCACATAATAGAGATGATGTATTCTATTATTAAGTACAATTTAATTTTTAATTACCTCTTCTAATTATCACTCTTTTACGTTTAATGGCTGTTAATAATAATGCACACTATGTTATATTTAAAACACATATGCATTCACTCTGACAACTCGTTGGAAGTTTTTTCATATTTTTATGTATTTTAATATCCTGTAGAAATAGATACATATATAAATATTACAAATGTTAAGTATAAATAAAAGCATGTTATAAAAGAGTTTCGGAAAGAATCTTCCGTTTTGTTTATACTGGTCCGGTCTCCGTCAGTTTTTTATTCGACAGCCGGCAATCAAGGTCGAATCCATAAGAAAAACTAGTTTATAAATGCAGATCTTTGATGTTCGATGCACATTCAAATAAGTGATATTTCAATATCATTTCTTTTGTACATGTTTAAAATTACAAATGTATTTGCATTACAATGAACTTTAGATGGAGGATTGCAACCGCCATTCTGACAATACGATGTATCGATATGTACATAGAGTTCGATTATCGATAGCGTCGATTTATTGTTCGATTTGAGCGGTATTGCTATTATCGACAGTATGGTTGCCAACATTCTCTACCAGTTTTTCGTCTTCTGGAAAGTATTTTTGATCTTCAGATTAGTTATTTCTATCCAGACTGCTATTTATCTTTTAAAATACTGATATATTTTTAGCAATGATATATATCTTACAGTCAGAGTGCAATGATCGATTTTAACTACAACACGAACTTGTGAATCACTTCCGTGTTCTGTTTCGGAATATGTAGTGTTAAAATGTGAGAACGTTATTTCCGTGTGCGTATCACTTTACATTTGGGTCTTCGAATGACGTTTAATTAAAGAGATCGCGGGAAACGTATCATTTGCGTAATAGCGCGTAAATGAAATAGAATTCTATACATGCAGCGCCCCCATCATTCAAGTAGACGCGTTACCATTTATTAGAGATGTGTGGGTAGCCCGATATGTCAGTTACCTGAGATTTCGGGTCAAATTGGAGCGGAAACCCGAAAGTATTCATTTAAAAATTAACGCTTATAATTCCGAAACCTGCAGAAGTTTAAAAGTTGCCAATTTGGAGATTTGCATATACGAGGAATAAAATTTCTGCAGCTGTATTTACTAACGATAAATACGGAATTTTGTATACACCTAATGTTACCAATAGCAAAATTTCTTCAAAGGTAATATAAATTATTATAATGATACAATTGAAAAGAAATGGTACATTCATTTAAAATCTGTGACAGAATCGGTTACCGTTGGAAAAAAGTCAGTGCGCATGTGCGTGCGAGTATCCGAGTGAATTTTAAAGTTTGAAAACCTTCGCAAGTCGCGCACGTATGAAACGTAGTTGTTATGACTTAAAATGGGTCGATTCGCGTGTATGTTTCCTTTTACTTGGTGCATACACGTAGGAGAGCGATACTCTGTACATTTCAATGTCTTTTTTCTGTTTTAGCGTTGGTCAGAGCCGCGCAAGAATCGAGCCTGATGTCCGTATGGTCAACAAGCACTGGACGCAATTCAGTGTTTGGCGCGGAGGGTGGAGCGGTACTCCCCTCCTCGCATTTGCCGATCCACGTACACGTGGCGCGCACACATCTGCGCAACGCTGACGGCCACTGCTTCCACAAGCGGTTCCACGACTGTCAGGTCGGTAGTCTCCCCTTGTTTCTTTCATCTCTTTGCAGTCCGTTTCCTCTTTATCTCTGCACGTTACGTTAAATATTAGGTCGTTAAATATGAAACATTACAAACACTACATAAACTTCTTTCATCTTCTTTTTAATAAAACTCATGTATTGTTAATCAAATTCTGTTATTTCATTAATGCTATTTGAATGTTAGTTTGCTTGTGCCACCGGTTGAAGTCTGAAGTATGAAGTATGACAATTCCGGGATCAAGAAATTGTTTTGAAAGCGGATACCGGTTCTCAAATAACTTCTCTGCAGTTCTATAGAGAGTGGATCAATCAGTAAAACTAATTATCGTATTGTAACAAACAAATGTAGAAAATAAGGAGCGAAGAGACGTCTTTCGAACTAACGTAATTAAATAGTGGAATTTGGCGTAAAACGGATGATAATATATGTTAAAATTTGCGTTTCGGCACTTGTCAGATTTCATACTTAACGACCTAATATTGTACTTTTTCGGTGTCTTTTTGTAACACATGCATTTTTATACTGAACCATAATTCATTTTCAGTTACATTATTATTACGTTATAATTCGAAAGTTTCAAAGATTTTGCAACGTTGTTTTGATTTTGTTTCTTTATTTACAGAACTGTTCAAGTATAACATATGTTTGATCATATCACGATTCATAAACAAGAAAATATATTGGATGTCAATTGAACTTGAACGACAGGGATCAACTAGCTCGTCACTCTATTTTTAATTGATAAAGCACGTTGTTCGATGCTAAAGTATAGTCCATCGGAGGAACAATGAAATGTTCGAATTAAGATTTATGGGGTTGTTAACGATCGTCATCCAGAAGGAACTCGTGTCGATATCCATTATCATAATGTAGAAGCACCGAGCTGGAACAAACTCAATTTATCATCCATTCGCGGAATCCTTGGAAACGTGGATAAAATCAATCTGAGTCGTTTAAATGGTATTGCCATCATCTTCGTTATCAACGGAACGCAATTTGTATCTCACAGTTATACATCGGATAATTATCTCGACGATTATTCTCTTGGCTGTGAATTTACCTTATATAAAACAGGCGTACAGGAAACATTAACGCTTTAACACGTTCTCTGTGAACGTTGCGGATTCACGTCATACTCAATACTATTTTAGACCTTGAAACTTTGGAATTTTAGAATTTTTTGGACTTGGGGGTGTTAGAATTTTGGGACTTTGGAATCTTAGAATGATATTCAAAATTTAAACTCTCATGTTCCCAAGCTTCCAGAGTTCCAAAATCCAATATTATTACTAATAATTTTTCGCTATTACCTGATTTTAATATTAGTAACATTAACTGAGTATAATGCAAATACGTAGCGTCTACAGCGAACGTGTTAACAAAACTTGCCATGCAAATTATGTGTAAACTGTGAACGTGTATCACATGCAAATTAAGATCCAAAAGAAGTCGGTTTATCGCGTATCCTATGCACACGATTGCCACTTATTTAAATAAACGATAAAGCAACGAAAATTCTTTCAACGTTTGTTTATGGAATACATTCAGAAATTATATGATTTTCGAGGTCAGAATTATTCGCGCTGTTTCTCGCTTGCCAGATTTCCCGCAGGCACGTCAATCTATCAGCATTAGATTCGCTTTACGTCTACAAGATTTTCATTAATTTTCCTTGTTATTTGTTTCGTTCAGCACCCATTGGTTTTTTGTCCTACACGGGACTTTTGGCAAGTTCTCCCATTGGCACCAACGTTGCCATCTACTTTCGGTACGTGTCTTTCTTTTTTAACGTGCTTGTACAATTGAACGCCAATTATTCGAGCACTGATTCTTTCTAGATGTGCAATTAGCTGGATTTATGTTTAACGACAATTTCGTTATTCGAGGTACGTTCTCAAATGTGAAAAATAGAGATTAGCGTCGTTATCATTGCACCACGCTGTATAAAAAATGTTTACAAAAAAAGAAGAACGTGATACGTGAAACCTCGTATGACTATTTAAAAATTGAAGTTAGAAACATTGTAATATGTGTTCGTAGTACTTGAAAGAAATTACAAATGCAATATTAATATTAACTGTATAAAAATCTCGAACTAGAGGATTCGAGAGGAAAGTTTTATGTATGAACTGGATGAAATAACCAGGTTGATACTCGTACTTTAGTCATTTAACACAGAAACATTGGCGTAACTAGGTAGAGACCAGGGTGGACCTGGCTCTTAAAAAAAAATACGGATTGATCCTCCCCACGTAACATGAGGTACGTAAAACATGGGATACCTCATATGAGAAATTGACAAATTTCCAAATTCCTAAATTTCTAAATCTCCAATTCGCAAATTGTTAAACAACTCGAAACGTTAAATTCCTAAACTCCAAATGCAGAAATTTTCAAAAACTGCTCCATGCCTGTTGTAGTACATTGGCACTATTGGTAACGCTAGGAGACTTGACCCACCTCAGAAAAGAATTCTAGTTACGCTAGTGCTTAGGAATGCGATGTATGTACGTTAACTTGTATCTTTGTATTATTTTGTTATAGATATATATACTGTATGTTACGAGTCACGTTGTCAAAAATATCTCCGAAATTACTCTGCTGACTTTACATGTTACTTCACTATTGTATCGCGTTGCTGACCAGTTTGAATCATTGAAGTGTAATTTTCTACTGCATGAACGTTCACCGTTACAAGTTAGCGTACCGTTCCAATTTAGAACATTGTGCGACCAGTTGCTTTTTAATTTAATAATATTGCACGCTTTGGAATCATTCACCTATATTGTCTGTATATTTTTTTGTTCGCCAGTCAAAAATGTCGCAGTCGGGAGATGGCCTTCACACGCCGGGTTATCTCTCTTGGAGAAAACTACAGCTCAGCCGAGCGAAGCTTAAAGCGTCGAGCAAGACGTCTGCTCTACTTTCCGGTTTTGCTATGGTACATTTTCTGTAATATAATAGGAGGCATAATGAATAATTTTAGACCAGTGCTGTCCACAAAATGCACCATCTTACTCGGTGCTTTATTCCCATTTATGTTAGAAATGATATAATGTAGCAGGGAGAAAATGAAAGAATTTTTGAATAGCACTGTTCTAGAATACAGAGATGATAAAATTTCTGTTAAGCAAAATATAATATAAGTTAATCTACAATTTATACATATACATGATAGTAATTAAATTTTATTAATATAGGTGGCTATGGTGGAAGTACAACTGAACTCTGACACTAAAGTTCCTCCAGAGATGCTGATCGCCTTCGCCGTGTGCACAACGCTGCTGGTCGCAGTCCACATGTTGGCCCTAATGATATCAACGTGTATTCTACCAAACATAGAAGCTGTGTGTAATCTGCACAGCATAAGTCTGGTACACGAGTCACCGCACGAACGTTTGCATTGGTACATCGAAGTGGCGTGGGCGTTTTCCACTTTACTAGGACTGCTGTTGTTTTTATTGGAAATTGCTATACTCTGTTGGGTGAAATTTTACGACTTCTCGCAAGTGGCAGCCTGGTCGGCGTGCATTGTTTTGATACCGGTGCTAATAATCTTCCTCGCGTTCGCTATACACTTTTATCGGAGCCTGGTCGCTCATAAATACGAAGTCACCGTGTCCGGAATAAGGGAACTGGAGTTACTTAAAGAACAGATCGAATCGACCGACGTCGAGGGTAGGAACGGTGTGAATCTGTTACAGACCGCCGGTGTGACGCACGTGGTATGAACGCGCTGAAGCGTTAAAAGATCTAAGTTATTTTTTAAATGTGATAATCTTTTTATTTTCGGAAGAGAGTGGTGAATCTGGGGTGACTCGACTGCACAATTGATTGTTGTTATAAACGTTCAAGCAGCCGAAAGAAAAGGTCAAGGAGACACGCGTACGATTATTAAAACCAGAAGTGAATCTTTCGTGTGCAGATTTGGATCATGATCATTTAATGTGGGAGAAAAGATTTCGTTTATTTTGTTCCTTGCAATACTTCAGTTTGCGTGTATATATCGTTGAAACGAAACGTCTGTACCTTCCATAAAACGACGCAGTCCGTTACTTCTCGTGTTTACATATATTGTAGTAAATTCTGTGGTTACCGACAAGTAATATTCAACGAAAAGTCTGCGTAGTAACGTGAAACATTCCCTTTCTCGCGTAGCGACTTAACATGTAAAACATAACGATACACAATAGGATTTACTGGTTGATAAGGATATGCAGGTACCTGAGATTACGAATGCGGGTCAGGTCTAGAAAAATTCGAATAATAATGGACGAGAACTTGAACATTTTTTTCTGCATACGAATTCCCAACATCTAAAGTTTTGAAAATTTATGGTGTTTTAGAATCAGTAAGTCGATGAGATTTAGTAAATTAATATGATTAATTTTAAACACTCGAATTGAATCTCAGGGTCCCGTATGCGAAAAAAATATTTTCGGATTCTCATAAAATCCTGTCCGAATTTTTCCAAATATCCACCTGAGCTTGTAATCTCGGATTACAGCACATCCGTATTGTTTGATGTAATTAACTATAGCTCAAACAGCGACAGCTATGGATAGATGTTTATATTTGTCTCGAATAAGCGTGACTAGACCGCGCAGAATGTACTTATTAACTGATTTGAAAACGTGCCTTGTTTTATGCACCGTTATTCGCGATTCTTCCAATTTTATTTGTTTGTCTCTTCATTTATCTCGCGTAACACGTCCTATGCTCAAGCAATTTGTCAAAGTTTTTTATACTATAAATTATATTGCCTTCTCTTGCGTTCATACTTGGTCGTCGAGTTACTGCCGGTATTGAATAAATGAAAATTGTACATAATTTCTATTAAACGCGAACGTACATACATGCTTTAATAGGTATAAATATATACAAAATTAAGGCGCTTTTGCCGAAATAAAATATACAATACCGAGATTCATATTATACTGCCCCCCGCATTATTATATTCCATCGTCAGAATACTTCTCAACAATATTTATTAAGTATACAAATGAATACTTTAGTATTGATTTTAATGTTTTTCACACAAGTTTGTAAATTTTTAAATTTGAAAATTTTATTGCAAAATTTTCAATGTTATTAAGAAATTGGAAAGAACTCATTTCAACATCACTTACGAGACAAAATTTAAACAGGGACACGTGTTGTTAGTTACGCACACAGTCATTATAGGCTTCGGCATTTTTTTGCAAACGCGTTCTAAGGAAATGGGTGGTACGTCTTGGTTAGCATCAGCAGTTTCAAGTGTAACTTGAACACTATCCGTAGATTCTATTAATCCGATCTGTGAACCAAATGTGCGTAGAATTACAAGACATGGAAAATGTGAAAAATTTTTGCATTTTTTTATGTACCGGTGGAATAGGATATGGTGTGGGACGAATAGCAGATTGTCGCCAACATGCATCTAACATCGTCGCATTTACGCAAGAATCGTTTTCCCAGAAACCATGCTGCTCTTGGCCAGTAACTATATGATAAAAGATTCCATGACCTGCTTTTCTGCCTTCGACAAATTGACCTTCGAATCGATTACCATTAGCTGTAAAAGAATTAATCCAAATGTTCCGTTTGCTGTTGATTTTTATATTGTATACGAAACGAACGACATTAATACGTTTTTTGTAAGTTACAACTATTGTTCAATTTGATAAACTAATTTTAATTTGTATTCTAACGTAAGAGGGAATCAAGTTTAGACACCTGTGATGATCATTCCTGTGCCATGATAAAGATCGTTCTTCCAATCACCCTCGTAATAATCTCCGTTGCAGTACCACATTCGACCATGACCTTCTCGTCTATTTTTACAGAAATTGCCTTCGTAATAACTACCATCTTTGAACCATTTGTGCCCAAAACCATGTTTTTTACCATTAATCCAATGGCCAATATAATAATGACGAATGGTGTGATCTTCCTTTGAAATTTTGCTCAAAATACCACAACCATGTTTTTTATTATTCAACCATTCACCATTATACATCCATCCATTACTATAAAATTTTTAATGAAATTAAAATTATTTTGAAGTACATTCAACTTATTAAAAAGTAATCTAAAATAAATACATAATATCATTAGTTTACCAGAATTATTTACAATCATTATCATTGGTGTAATTGGGATTTTTATTTGGGATGGACTACATCTCTTAATATTATTAATAATGAAAAGGAAGGAGATTGGATTTTAAAAAATAGAATATTTGTAATGTGGTATACAGAGAAAGGAAAGGAAACTTTATCTTGGTTCCTACCTAATTATGCCAATAATAATTACGATAATTATTGTACCTGTATAACTCTTTACCCATGCCTTCTTTTTTATCATCTTTCCATTCGCCCCTGTAATAACCTTTGAAAAGTAGTTTAGTTTTAGTGCTAAAAATGGCATTCCGTAAACCGTTTCTTTTCGTTTTTTCTATTTTACGTCTTGTATACGATTCTTTTATGGGCTTTAAAAAAGGCATAGTGTAAACATTTATAATATTTAGATTTAAGCGGCCTGGAATTTTGTTATCGGTGCTATCTTAAACAACGCTAAATTCGTAATTGAACATTTGAAATAACAGTTAAAAAATTTTAAATGTAAACGGAAGAACTTTTCATCAAGAATATATTAAAGGTATTTATTAAATTTATATTAAATTTACATACATATCATCTATAAAATTAATATTTTGAAATCAGTTATGCATTTATTACAAAAAATATAAATAAAATTTGAGAATATTTACGCCATTACAACACTCACGAATCAAAGCGCCTCTACAGTAAAATTTAGTTCATGAAACTTGCCGTGGTCAACACGACGTGTTTTCTTTAAAACAAACTATCGAAAGAGGGAAAATTTACACGTGAGAAGTATTGTATTTATTTTAACATAAAGTCCTTTCATCTATGTTCTCGTGTCAGTGTCGATAATATTTCTATGAATTCTGCTATCACGATCGAAGATATCGACGAAGAGGTGATTGATTTGGACTCTAGCCAAGATGCCATCAACGATACTGACAATGATCAAAGTGAATGTTCGATCGAAAAAAATTCACTATCGAACAACATTGAGGACAGGACGAATATAACGAATGAAAATACCGAGGATAATAAAGGCACAACTAAATTAGAAACTTGCATTGATTTGGATATATCAAAACCACTTATTAAGGTTATGTTTCGCGATGAAAATATTGCTCGGTAAGTAATTATCTTATCTACTTTCGCGTAATGTGCGTATTTTCAAGTAAAATATTATTCCATTCATTATTATTTTCTACAAAGAACTGAATTTATATAAAATGAATTGAAAATATTGTTTGTTTACATCTAAATAGCACACATGTGGCATCCATTTAATCCTTTATTCCGATTTGTTTTTATTATGCTTTTACGCAGTTACGATTAATTTATCGTTTATAAATATTCTTTTATTTTGCAAATGAAATTGTAGAATAGAAACACGTACGATATGTAAAGTAGAATAAATCATAATATTAATTTCCAGTAAAATATATAAGTTAATATGCATATTAAGATAATACTGAACAACAAAGGTACTACCTCATGTGTCTGTCTTAGGTTTTAGTATCCTTTTGCTAATTGATATCTCATATTATTACAGATCTCCTTATATATGGTTTAAAGTGCAGATAGTTAACACACCATATGAAGATTATCTTGCAGCTATCATTCAAAGTATTTTGTTTGTAAATGTTTAGCTTGTTGGCAAATCAACATCCATAATTCAACTTTCAAAAACATTCTAGGGCAATTAGTTTTATTCAGTGAAATTATGTCATAGCAGGAAAGATAAATCCTATTGAAACAATGACATTAAATATTTGTTAAAATATGGATTATTTATGCCTAAAACCATATATAGGAAGATTTTTAACAATACAATCTATCAATTTGCAAATGCTTAATAAAATTTGAAGAAGACATTTGGTATAATCTGTTTGGTAACCTTTTGTGCTCATTATGCTCAAGTTAATTGTTTTAAAATAACCCATATTTCCATTTCCTTTATTCAATTTGTAGGCAGTATAGTAAGAAAATAACAAAGTTTTTAGGAGAATTAGTATCATCCAAGATTAAAAATCAAGAAAATGATAATGGTTTAACTTTAGAAATTTGGGATAATGATATTGACTCGAGTCAGTCCATTGAAATTACTACAGAAAGCGAAGATAGTCAGGATATAATATGTGACACATTGTTTACTGTAGATACACAGCCAAAAATTAAAGATGATTTTGATGTTCCAACTTATGGGAAGGTCTGTTATTTTACTGGAATGTTTGATATTTATATATTGGAAGAAAAAACTAAAACTTTGTTGTAACGAAATCAAAATAATATTTACCTGTTATTATCATTATTAAGCATTTAATATATTGTATATATTTTAGAAATATGAAAATGCATTTGAGAAAGTACAACTTAAATCAAATTCTCCACAAAAAAATGATTGCTCACGAAAATTAATGTGTTTTAATTGTTCGGAAAATCATAATTTAAGAGATTGCCCAAATCCACGCAATCAGACTAATATAGATAAAAATAGGAAAAATTTCAGTATGAAAGGCACAAGAACTCTAAGATATCATTTAGAAGATGATCAAAAGTTTGGTCACCTGATTCCTGGTCAATTAAGTAATAATTTACGTAAAGCATTAGGTCTTAAAAATAATGAATTGCCTAAGCATATATACAGGTAATTATTTCTAATATCAGAATATGAATAATATAGAAATATGCATATAGAAACATACAATTTTTTACATGTAATATATACATAATATAACACTGTTCTTAGAATGAGAGAACTTGGTTACCCTCCAGGATGGTTGGAAGAAGCACGTTTACAGCATTCTGGTTTGTCATTATTTAACTCTGATGGTGTTCCAGAAGAAGATCCTAATGATGAACCAGGAGAAATTATTGAAGGAGATAAAGATCAGTATGATATTAGAAAAATATATGATTTTCCTGGTTTTAATGTACCACCTCCACTTGGTACTCACGATGTAAGTAATATAATAAATAAAACAATTTTACAACTGGAAATGTATATTTCTATGTATTAAATGTATTTAAAACTTGTGAATGATAGGAACATTCACAATATTGGGCATCGGATATAAGAAATATGCACAGCAAACAAAGAATGCTATCTATATTAAGAGGGAAAAAAGCAGATGATGGATATAAACGGAAAAAGCTCAAAACGTCTAATAATTCAGAAAAAGATAATTCAGTCCCGGTATCTAGTGAAATGGAAATTGAAGATGTGGAGGGTACATGATCCCTTTTATAGTTATATAGTATAGTAATTAAATATATGTATGTACCATAAAAATATATTCATATTTTCTTAAATAGAAAGCGTAGTAGAATGCATTCCTGTTAATGGACTGTTTATACCACCATTACCACGAGAATCTACAGAAAAAGTACCAGAACCACCAGTATTACCATCACAATCAGAAGATTCAGATTATCATTCTCAAGAAGTACAGTTGTCTGAACCACTGGTATGTGTTAACAAATTTTACTCTAATTAAAACTGTTACTTTAATCATTATTTAATTTGTAAGTAAAAAAAGGTCTTTAGTGCGATATATTAAAAATGAAATAATAACTTATTTTTATCAAATATTACAGGAGGAAAACAAATCACCGCCGTCTCGTGCAAATTCTCCATCATTATCAGATTTAGAGAACATGAAAAAGCAATTACTTGTAGAACTACAAGAAACAAACTCGCAGCCAAATTCAGATATTTCATCAAAAAGCAATTCTTCAAATCCGATATCTAAATCTGATATGCCACCACCTAGCAATGAAGTTACACCAGAATCCAATCGAATCCGTTCAAGAACAAGCTGTGGAAGTGTAAAATCAGTTGATCTAGGTACTCCAGTTTTTCAAAGTACATCCCCCTATAGTAAGTTACCGTCGTCTGAAAAGTTTTCAAAAGATATTTGTGATGTGATCAACTTTGAGAACCTGCCAAATTCAACAGGTAAGTATAAACAAATGACTGGAGTTTTGCAAAAAGTGAGAACTACATTAGCAAAACTTCATCAATAAAGATCATAAATATTTGATTAAAACATGCATAATATTAAAAGAATTCTAAGCATATTTCATGAGTAGATTTTGTATAGAACAAAATAAGCAATAATTTTATTTATTTATAAAGATAACATAGCGACAAACTAGGTCCAGTGAAATAATTTTTTTAATGAAGAAACGTCTTAAATTAATTCGTATTAATGAAAACGTTCTCATTATACATTTAAAGAGGTATAGATAATACGTTTTTTTAGTTGATATTATATTAAATTGTATATTTTCCGAATTGGAAGATCTCCAGGATAGTTTTATCCGACATTTTATTATTTCTGAATCATTTTTAATAATAGAAAAAAGATAATCAAATATTTTACAACCAAAATGTAATTGCATTTTTCATATAATTCACTTATGTGGAAGGGGGCCTTGAGATAAAATACAATCGTCCTTCTAATTGGTCTTTCTATTTATCATAAAAATAAGAAAAAAATTCGTAATTTTCAATAAAAATTAATGATGTCGCACTTTTGAAAATTACAATATAGTATTTTTCTATTAATTAGTGACATTTTTCTCGTATATTTCCATATAAGAAAACATTCAACATCTACGAAAGAAGCCTTCTGTTTGATTTTGCTACTCAGTTAATCATAACATTATTGTAATTTTACATTTTTTCTTTTATAGACTTTAATTACTATGCTAAGTCATTTCAGAATTGGCGAATACATTTATTAATATAAACAAGCTCTTTGTTTATATAAGAAAAAATAATTTTAAATAAATGAATTCTTAAATGAAGTATATGTATTTAAAGTATTCATCATTACAATATAATATTCATAAATGTTCGTAAAAACGTTTAATTTTCATTTTGTCACTTACATGTTACATGTATGTATATATAGATAGTTTATTTATACTATATATTATGAAATAAATTCGTTGTTTATTAAAGAACATATACTTCGCTATTTTTATATAAAAGTTTGATTTCAATTTTCCAACAAAATCAGTAATAGCAAAAGATTCACCAATTCTAAAAAACTTTGTATATATGTAAATAAAATAAAAATGTGTTTTTATAATGCCATAAAGGAATGAAAAGAAGCACTTGAACAACATATTCGAGGTATATTTCTCTTATTCTTCGTCTATAATATTCATTTTTTTCTACAGTTTTAATTAAATATGCGAGACAAAAAAGAAAGAAATTTTAAACAATGGAGTAATTGTTTAATTACAATCTTCATATTATTATATTACATATTTGTTACGTTTTGAAATAAGAAACATGTAGCATTTGTCACGTATTAGATATTAATAGACTGTTAAAACGTAAGAATTAATTCCATGTTTATAAGTTTTTAATTATAGATATTTTGATTCTTCTCTATAGAAATGATTTGTAAATATTATTTTCTGAATTAGTTAAGTATATACACAATTAAATTAGAATGTCTTACTTTTCAAATAAGTATCATAATTTAGTAATATTTAAATGAACATCAGTGCATAATTATTAATTTCAAGCATAATACTATATTTTTCGTAATTGAACAAATAAAAATTCCCGGAAATTCTGAAAAATTAATCTATTTTCATAAGTCAAAATTAAGAAAATAAGAAAAATATAAAATGTAATGCAGAATATTTATTGTCAAAAATGTAATAGAGAAATGTACAACAGTGGAAAAGATTAATTTATCGCATAAACTATGTTTTGTATTCGTCGCATATAATTAATATAATATCGTCGGATGTTTTATACAATAAAATCAATTAAGTTAACTCTTTCACATAAATTGTGCTATTAAAAGTATGTAATCTGGAAACATTACCTTATGAATACTTAATTTTCTCAATTAATATCGGAACAAATTAATTATAATACTCTTATTTTTTAATACAGTTTTTTCTACCATTCCCACTATTGCCTTTAGAGTGTTAAAGTATCATACTATAAAGTGGTTAATATAAAATATTAGCTCGACTCGTATATTTTAACATATTATCGTGTGCACATAACGAAGTTTTACTATTAAATCAGAAAGAAGGAATGGACGTCACTAGATAATCATCGCTTTGTTATACATTATTTTAATTTATCAAATTCCAATGTACGTGTTTCTAGTAAAATTTCATTAAAACTAACATAAATATCACATGTAATATTACTATCGAATTTTAAACACTCATGTTATTTGCAATACCATCGAATATCAAAATACATTAAATATTTTTCGTGATATTACGTTAGATGCAGGTACTATAATATCTCGATCAAATTTTATTTTAATTCAGCGATCACAATTCGGTGCAATGTTCAAACAAATGCGTTCGTAAACATTAATACCAGAGATTCAATTTTCCTTTCATTTGTATATTGTACCTTACAAAAATATTTTGCAGAACTTTTAGTCACATACTCTTGGCATGTGTTAGACGTTAATAATTCAACAAAAAAAGAGAGAGAAAGAGAAAAAAGCGAATACCTCTCAAACAATATAAATACAATAATATTAGGTGTATATGGGAAGTTACTTTTCTTAGGATCAAATAAAATATATACTAATATCGAATAAATTGAACTGTTATTCCCTCTTCGCTCCCTCCTTTTTCTGTAAGCTCAGTAGATTTAACTATCAAAACGGGTTATCGTATTGCACTTCTTATTGCGTTGTTGGCGGGGGTACAGGAGGATCATCGCTTGAATCCTGAAAGAATTAATAATCTAAAAATCACTATTACATACAACAATGATTAAAATGGTGTCTATAACTTACACGCTCGTTATCTCGATCTTTAACGTTATTGTTCCTTATCCGACGAAGTGAATTCGGCCGAAAGACGTACATGAGAACCATAAATGCAATAATTAAGAAAGGCATAAAGAAATCATTGGACGGCGGAGCGGCTGATGGTCCTGGTACTAAAAAAAGCGAACCAAAGTTATATGTTTGAAACGAACGCATTACTAACCCATTAATTGTCAGATGTTTAAAGTATATTATTGTTAAAATAATGTAAGTAGCTGGAAACAAAATCTGCGGCCACTATTAACAGGTTAATTAGAAATAAAAGTACGTACATCGCGTCAGGCTGAAACACTCGTCATCCGTACAATAATTTTGGTTCTGCCTTAACTAAAACAATAAAACGTTCTTCATAATATTTTTAATATGAATAATCGAAACTTTCAAATAAATATATCGTTATTAAAAAGGAACTTAAAAATCTTAAGATTATTAATTAATTTTAAATTGAAAGAAGTATATATTTCTGTAATGAATATCATTTGCTTTGAGTTTAGTTACATGTATAAAATCTAGAATCTAAAATTAGTATTGTCACATAAATTCTTGGGAAACTGTTTATTATAACAAAATTTTGCAGAGTAAGTGAAAATATGGTATTGCATCAATGATATTTATGCATGTGTATAAAGAATATGATGTAGTCATCAATACTTCTTTCATGATTATGAAATTATAAACTGGTTTATGTTAATCAGGAAAACATTGAAAAAATATAATAACAATACTGACTATGCTAATGACCTACTGCACAAATATTATATATCCATCTTTCAAACATATTTTTATAGTTATAAAGTTTTATAGTTATATAAAGTAATAAATGCAGTCCAGGAAGTACTTATATAATATGATATGCCATTAATTAACTAAAAATGGACATATAGTGCTTGTGCACTAAGGTATCAATCAAGTTCACTTGTAACAGAATTTAGCCATATTTTCGACGTCTAAACAGATATGCCACGTCGAAGGAAGAATACAGTGGCCGCAATACTAAAATAGAAATTGAATCTATTCAAAACAACAAATAATGTTCATTCATAAAGGGTTCAAAACAAAAATCAGTTATCTGTCAAATTCGAACATTGTCACTTACGATAGAAAGTAGGCGTTGCATAGCTAGTTCATGGTTCCATATGCGTTTGCAAATATCAAATTCTTCGTCAGCCATTGTAAAATCTACACATAATTAAATCCGAATCTATAATCATGATACATCTGAATCAAAAGAAATATATACATGTCACACGGAATTGTTCTCGTAATTAAGCATATGTCATAACAATTATTCTGGAAGCACGTACACAATGGAACTCAAGTGACGGATGTAATATTTTTCGTATAATCGTATACGTACTCTGTGGTATATATTTCGACGAATGTGAATGGATGCAAAGTCCTAGATTATGTTCCGATTCGCGCAACAATGATAGAAACTATTATCAAAAACGAAAGGAAACATGTATATATGTATTTACCACTACCATAATAATTATAAGAAAAAATGATATGGTATAGTTCTGTTCCGTGATAATACTGCACGTAATGGTACAGTCGAGTGCAGTGTTGGCTTTTAAGTAAGAACAAGTGTAGTCATACGAAATTTTCCGTTTATTTATCATAAAGTAGCCGTAAAATTTATCGCAGAGTATATTTTTTTCGCATAATTTAAGTGAAATGTCACAAAACTCGTTTTACATCAATAATAATGTTAATTTCGTATACAAAAATATTACGACTCGTATTTTAAAAGGTACAGAAAACATTTTGTATACATTTTTAACGGACATTGTTTTCGATTCGATATGGTTTAATGTAGAACGATTTAATTCTATCGATAAATAAGCGCGCTCGAGTCCGATGTATTCACATAGTACTAATAAACATTTTTACAGGCATTTGAAAAACTGTTTTATATAATCATAACAAGATAATATTTAATCTCGATACAGGATACATTAAATAAAGTATTATAAGCTGATTCTTCTAAAACCACAAGAAATATTGATTTTATTTTTTTATCTATATTAAATAGAATAGGAAGTTTATCATTTCGCGAATAATCCAGCTTCTTACGGAAATAAATAGAGGTTCTCCCACTTCCTTTTTATAAATATTTATTAAAGTGTCAGAAAAAATTTATAATATTTAACTTGATTCAAGCTGCATACTGAAATACATATGTGTGAAAGAATTTAAATTGCAAAAATGATAAATATTAATAAACATTTCATACTATAAAATAACAGCTGTTTATAATAGCCGATTTACTGGACAGATTAATAGTTGAAGAACGATTAAAGAGCTTTGTTATAATGCGTTGAAGTTACCGCCAATAAAAGGAAAACAGCATTCTAAGTGTACAATAATTTCGGAAACTCGACACTGCTAACAAAATATATTTTTACTCACCTTAATCAGTGTGGCGTAGGTAGATCTTTATAAAAATAAAAATAATTACGTTACTACAAGAAAATGAAGAGCCGTACTGTATTTACAATCGATACGAGTCAGCCATTACGTTTGTCGTGTCGTATCTCGAAACTCGAAAGTCGTGGTGTCGTGGTCGAATGCTTAAATAGAGTTGCTGCTATCGATTATCGATACACTATCGATATTGTATTGATATTTAAAAAGTATATCGGTAATGAACGGAAACATAGAAAATATAATGTGTAATTTTATCGTTCAAATTTATTTATTTTTTTTAAATTTTCAAACAACCTTATACTAAATTAAAAATATTACATAATGATGTGTATCTATAATTTAAATCTATTATAATAAAAAAAATAATTAATTTAGGTGTCTTTAATTAAACAAAACTTCATGAACATGTATATTTGTATCTTAATTACAATATTTAATAATGTAATACAGAAATTATCCCAGTTCTAGGTCTTGAATCTAAAATACAATAATTATATTAAAGACAAAAATACATAGTAATATAATTACTCGTTTGATGCTGTAAATAACCAAAACATATACCTCTTGAACTTTCTGCATTTCTTGTGTTAATAGATTGTCCAATATTTCTTGAAATCTTTGTCGTAATTTAACATTTTCAATGTTAGCAATTTCAAGTTCTTGTTGCTGTCTTCTTTGACGTAATTCAGTTAATTCAGTATGTAAAGTCGCAAGACGCGTTTGTAAGGAATCTGCAGTATTAAAAGAAAAATGTTTTATATAATTGCACAAGAAATGTGCATTAAGGTGTGAAACAGTAGGTTCATTTATTATACCTTTTGATGTAGTAGCAGGAGGTAATTCTGAGAAGCCTTCTGGAATAATATATTCCGAATGAAATTGTTCAATTTTAGACACTTTTGATGTTGGTACATCTTCCGGTTTTTCTCCTTCTGTTTCTATATTATTATCATTTTGGAACATTTCTTTACTAAATTCAGTAACAAGAGTGCTATTTGTTGCTGTATTATTAGCAGATCTTTCTGAATATGCAGCTTGCATGGAATTAGAGTCTGATACTCTACTATCTGCTGAAAGCCTGCTATTATCATCCAATTCCATTACATTTATATTTGCTTCCTCGTCATCTTCTTCGCTATCGCTTACCGGCTCACCAAATATATCGTGTTCAGCTACATAAGTTAAATAGTATTTATTAATTACTTACTTTAACATAATTATATTGATTTATACCACTTACCAACATCGAGACTCTGAGAGGTATTACCGTTAATACTTTCTCGTTTAGTTTTCACTGTACCAGATGATGATACTTTACTTGGCTTAGATTGATCTTCATCTTCACAAATTACTTCCCACTTAACATTAACAGCCTCGTTGTCTACCCTCAATAGACGTTTAACTTCTTTTTCAATTTCTGGAGCTTCTACATATTTCTTTTTCAAAGTCTTTCTAAATCTTCTGCGTCTGACATTTTTTGTAGGAGGTGTTAAACCATGTGGCCATAAAAACTTCTTGTCTACTTTATTTGGATCTTTCTTTTTTTGTCGTACTGGAGACTCTTCATCTGTTGTAGTATGATCATCTTCTTCCTTACAAATCAACAACTATAAACAGTAGAGTACAATTAGAGATATATTGCATGTATAAAAACTTTATTTTTAGTTTGCTCAATCATAAACTGTTATACCTGACAGACATCAGCTGTTTTATAAAAACTTTTATTGTCAATAGTTTTTAAAGATTCCACGATTGTTGGTAGGTCCACAACCTAAATTTATAATATCCTTGTGATTATATTATTATACAAAAATCTTTCTTATGCATAAAAAAGATATGCTACAAATTTTACCTTAGCATGAAGCAACCAATGGTCAAATCTAACCTCTCCATAACGCATATCATTTTCCAACTTAATACTTAGTCTGTCCTTTAAAGGCAATCCAGAACGTAAAATATCTTTTAAAACTCGTGATGGTTCCTACAAAATATTGGACAATTTTTGTATATGCAATCAACCTTTCATAATTTTCATAATTGTTTAGGTTAAGACAAATTATTGCACATAAAATTGAACATACCGGTGGTAAACGTAAAATAAATTGACTTTCTAATTCAACTTGCGGCTCACTACGATTCTTATAATCCACATTTGGATTACGATTCATGTTTTTATATACAAAACTTTGTGTTCTGAATTAAAAGTTAAATAATACAATGTAATCAAACAACGAGTTATCATTCATTTGTACGATAGTAAAGCGCATGCTTGTTTACGTTTTTCGTAATGCCAAGTGTATATACACAGTGACTTTTTATTTTTGTAAAATCCTTATATCAGACGTCATCACCGACATCTGAAAAACTGAAGATAAAACTTCAGAAATTTAAAAATTTGGATATTTCAACGTGTTACGTTCCATGTCCAAATTTAGATTCTTAAGATGTATACATCATTATCTCTTCTCATTATTCGTATATTTTGTCTTTACCGTGTATATAACCGATCAAATAAAAGATGTATAATAGTGGGGGCAATTCCAGCACAAGTAGTGGGGAATCTATTGAAGTTATCCGCGTTGCGCGAATTGGGTATGATGTCTCCCATACAACTAAGTATAGATTGAAGTCAAAATACTTAATTGCAGATAACGAATGTGATATCAAATAAGCATAGCATAAAAAAATGTGTACATTGCTTTGACAAATTTTATCAAACTATTACATAATTATTAGCTTATCTTCATTGAAAATACATTCATTTATAGTGACGTTACGTACTTATGACGTAATAATTAACCATTTTCAGTCTAGTCAATGCAAAAGAA
Organism: Megachile ligniseca; assembly: GCA_945859555.1. Taxonomy (NCBI): domain Eukaryota; kingdom Metazoa; phylum Arthropoda; class Insecta; order Hymenoptera; family Megachilidae; genus Megachile; species Megachile ligniseca. The sequence goes on from OX243778.1 coordinate 12,414,356, forward strand.
TATAGATAGCGTTTCTTTTAGATTTTGCTTAGTGCTACTTTGAACATCGCCTTTGAATATATCGTTTGGATATTTGATTTACAGATTTTATATATCATAATTATATGATATCTTATACAAAATCTATTTTTTCATTGTTTACTAGTGAGACGTAACATGTGAAGATACACATGGGCATCAGAAAGTTCCGGTAAATAAGTTCGCAATCTTGATTTTTGACTTAATAATTAATACAAATAAATTGTTTGTTTAATTCGTGAATCCATATTGTTACATAAACAATAATATTTATTCATTTTTGTTTTCATTTTTATCAACATTTGCAATATGTGTACGTTGCGTATTTACATCAATAATTCTGTTCTATTGAAACATTATTTACGCGCAAACTTTTAAAATCGATTTTAACAAAATATTTTGCACTTATATATACGAAACATACATGTTAAATTTGTATATAAAATTTAATGATTTTATTTTTATCAATTGAATAATGGGTTTGATCGAATCATATTAATATATAGAATATTACTTTGTTACTGCAATAGAAAGGTCGCACTATATAAAAAATTACATTTCTATCGTTGCGAGTTATCATTTCTGCTTCGGTAATAAAAAGTATAACCGAAAAGTCTTGTGCATCGTACATTTTCCTTGTGAATTATTTAGCAAATCCATATGTTTATAATTAAGCTATACCAGTAAGTGATCAATGGAACATCGGACTTCGCGCTCGCGCTGTCGCACTTCTGACGTCCATCCATAATCGCCTTTTTGCTTCGAATGTTTGTAATTACATCAGTAAAAAATAGCCTAAGTCACGAAGTACATCAAATTCGGAAGTTTTTATAATGAATTTATCGTTCGCTTCCTCATTCATTATGTTTTCTAATATCTTTCCCTTAGTGTGACTAATCTTCGTAATACACAAGTATTGACTGGGTATACTGTTGTGTCGATATCAGGTAAGTTATAAATGTTTTATATAATATTTTTTGCATGGCTTGCTAATAATTTACTAACATGACAAATCTGTTTCTGTACTTTAGATAGCATGTCTACAGAGACAAATTATAGACTTGGTTTCCAGATCCAACATTTGTCTGTTTTCCTTTCAACTTAATCAGTTTTACCCATTATTATTACTTGTTTTCTAAATGCATGGCATTGATATTTATTACTTAGCACTTTATGATTATATTTGTTGTATTCTGTAATTGCTGTTCTCATAATTTATCTAATCATAATCGCTGTTATCATTTTGTATGTTATTTATGAGTAATCCGCACATTTGTTTCTATTTTATCATTTAGTAATATATATAGATCTAATATTATTTGTTTCATCTATTATAATTAAAAAACACACATTTTTTATACAATAGATCCATAATGAGCTCTCAACCGATTGTGGTGCCTGGTGGTGAACATCGATCTCAATCAGAAACATATTCTGTTTCTGTTGGAAGTACTTCTGATTCTTTCAAAACTATGACACCGCCTAATGTTAGCAGATCACTTAGCAATCGTAAGTATAATTGATGTTATTGAAGTTTTGAATTGTTATATGTTGTTGAAAATAAATATTTTATGAAGGAGAAGCTATTGGTAAATGGCAGAAACAGTTGTATTAAAGTATTAATAAATTTTTGTTTTCTTACATCTATATTTATGTAATATGTTAATTATATAATAGAATGAAAATTATAGTTTTTCTGTATTATAATTTTATGAGAATGTACTTATTTGTTATTCATGAAATTTTATTTCTGTTTTAATATTGTAAATTAAATAGTTCAGTTTTTTTTTAGTTATGTTGTTTTCAATTAAAAAGGTTTATTTAAGAACAATATTAGAACATATGTATATGTCTGTAAAATGTGATTGTCTGAAAGTATTATTTTAATAACTTGTTGATTATTGATTAAAGTAATTATATTGCAAATAATTGCCATTTAAAGGTATTAGTGACAGTGGATGTGATACATTACCACGCAAGCTAGGTAGGCTTATAAACATGGATTGTGTGTATACAGTAGTAAGCATCAGTATTAGAATTACAGAAATCAATAAGTAGATACGAGTATATACATATGTATAACATTCTATCTTCACATTACACATATTATTAGCATTTCTTTGTTCCAAATTATTTATTGTATCATCATTCAACATTATTAAGCAATTTATAAATACATTTATCAGTTTCAATCGGTATCATTTGTTTCAATATGATCTCCATTACTGAATTAAGAAAAAAAATTCTTCATACTATTAGATATATTAAAATGCCATTTTATTGTATGTATTAGATTAACATAATGCATTCATGCTGTTAGCATATTATTCACTGTTAATTATATTATACCGTTCAACATTTACATCTATGCATAAATTTGTTTGAAGAAAAGTATGTGTAAATTAGAGAAGGCTGTTTCTTAAAAGCATGAATATTTTCAGTGCATGAAATACCTTATAGTACATGTGTGCAGTTATTGTATTGTAGAATATTTCGAGCATGTATTAGTATTTACAAATAAATTTACTATTATAGCTACTTTTTTAATGACATTCAAGCAAAATTCCTAGTTTAGAAATATTTGCATTGCAAATATGTATTCATTTTAATAATATATTTTGTCCAATATCTTTAAGTTACATGTTTTCCTATATGTAGTATGTATGTATTCATGTTTATTTATTGCTTTTTAAGATTCCTTTGCTTCTACAATTAAATGAATTCAATTAAAATTTGAAGCTATGTTGTATACAATTATATGTTATATAATGGTTATTAAGAACTGTTATTATTGATAGTACATTGTTAATATTGTAAAAACAGATTTATACTTTAGGACACAATATAGCATAATTTATTTGTAGCATATTTACTGTTACATAGTGTTAGTTAAAAAATTTGAAATTTGTAATTTTAAAAAATAGATGTATTTGAAAAATATAATTTTTTGACTTATTGTAAACATATCAATAAATAAATAATAATTATGATTGAAAAGAAACTAAATATATAGAACCAGTGGATCAACAACTTCGAAGAAGCAGTGGTCAAGTTCAATCTCCAACATTACCTAATCTTCCATCAACAGAGTCCATAGCAACATGTGTAAATTTAACAACTGCTGCACCTCCACTATCACCAGGTATAAATATAATTACATTAATTCATAATGAAAAATAATCCTAATTTTGCCAGGTGCTTTTTAACTTTTACATGAATCAATACTAATCCTTACTTGTGAAAGTAGTTGATTAGTTATGAAGAACTGCATTTTTTGATTCTTGTTTGGCTTACAATATTTATCTTATATTATGCATATATATTAGAATCTGTAACTTTTGTAATGTAATTTTTGTACATTGTATAATTTTTTGTGGCTGATAAACCATCAAATATATGTATTAAGTAGATTATTATGAACATAAGTCATGAGTGAACAATACTTTTGTATCATAATTATACATAGAATTTTATGAGCATTACATTGATATAATATATTTTGTCTATTAATTTCTAATCCATTTATAATTAAGATAAATAGGAATGATAATGTTGCACTAAAAACAGCTTTTTAATGTAATTACAAAAAAGAATTAATAATTATTATAACATAAAAAATTGCTAACTGCATAATGGATTATGTTAATACTACTTATACAAAGTTTTCATTTTACCTTGTAACAAGTTAGGTACATCTCATTTGTCGATTTTTTGTAATAAATCTTATAACAATGTTTTTTTAGAAAATGATAATTTTTTCTTATAAAATCGAATTTGTTAAGTTTATTATAAATATTTTAATTCATTAAGCTTGATTATTTTTAAGGCTTGTAATTTTAATTAATTTTAAATAACAACTTAAGCTGTGTTAAATGTTTATTATTAAGACAGAAAAAGTTATCAGTTCTTTACATAATAATTCATAATATCATTTCTCAGTAAATACTGTCATCTACATTTTTTAATCATCTTACAAGATATCTTAATAAAAATAGTGAGAATAAATTTCTCATTAAAATTATTACACTATTAATTTCACTTAAGTGTAATGTTTTAAGCAGTGTATTGTGTTAATATAATTGTAATAAAAAATATAATTGCTCAGTTAATCTTTAATTGATTAATATTGATAAATTTAATTAAATGTGTCTTCATACAATGAAAATATTAAAATTTAATCACCTTGTTACCTAATCACATTGTTTGAATAATTTATGTTATAGGACTATCCGCAATGGGTGAAAGTAATCAAAAAACAGATAATACATCTGACAAGGTACATAGTTACTGATTTTGAATCAATTAGTTTGATATTTTAAATTGTTAATTACAATACTTTTTATTGCATTTTTTAGTCTTTAGATTCCTGTAAATTAACAAGAAAAGAATCATACAAGGCTCAGAGAAAGAATTATCGAATGGAAAAGAAAAGAGTTGCAGATGAACTTTTAAGTTCATTTAAGGATCCAACTGTCATTGTAATGAGTGATTGGCTTAAAGTTCGTGGAACATTAAAAAGTTGGACAAAACTATGGTGTATTTTAAAACCTGGTTTGCTACTGCTATACAAAAGTCCAAAAACAAAAGTGCTGATTTATATTATTATTAATTTAATAATTCTCTTTTTCATACAAAGTTACGTCAACATAATTATTGCAGAGTAATCATTGGGTGGGAACAGTTTTACTTAATACATGTCAAGTGATAGAGCGACCAAGTAAAAAGGATGGGTTTTGTTTTAAACTATTTCATCCTTTAGAACAATCAATATGGGCTCCAAGAGGTCCAGAAAAAGAATCCATTGGTAAATAACAAATTTTTTTTTAAAATAACTGCAATATATCTTCATACAACCATACTTTCAGGAGCTGTTGTACAACCTTTGCCAACTTCTTACTTGATCTTTAGAGCCCCTTCACAGGCAGCTGGTAAATGTTGGTTGGACGCACTTGAATTATCTTTGCGTTGTTCATCGTTAATAGTGCGTTCAACAAGCGCATTGCCACGCACTTTACCACATGATACTACAACAACTCATGAAACTCAGTGGAGTGAAGCAGATTATGAAAAACATTTTGATGAGCATGGTGAGTTATATAAAAGAACAGTTCATGTGACAAATGAAATGAATTTTACATCGAATAAAGCTACGACGTTTCTTTTCTTAATACTCATTACTATTATTAACCTGAAGTAGATTTGCAATTATCGATATTATACTTTGTTTATCGATATTAATTGCACCATTATTATTGCCCTTTTCCTGACATTTGTCACCTTAAATACTTGCTTTTGATATCCACAGTATGTTTATCTAATTATGCACCTCAATCACCTACAGTACATCAACGACGTTTATTATCTTGTCCCCAACCACTTACTCCTTGTACAACAAATAATCCTAAAAGTGTTTGTCCTTCTCCAACTCCAATGTTTCAACAATTATACCATGCAATTGCATACTGGGATAAACAATTTCGTGATAGATCTCCAACACCTACTACAGATACAGAAATAGTAATGTCTTCAAATTCTGTTGATGTATTAGGCGATGGAGATATTTACTCTAATATGTCTCACTTTGAATCTACTTCCAAACCTATTCCATCTTCTACTCGGCGTATGACTGTTCCTTCTATACATGTCCTTGAATATGACACCCCACATGTAGTAACGCTAGATCCTATGCACTCCTCACATACAGACCTGGACGATATTAGCCAACCAGAAAATGGAGTAGCAGCTGATGCAGAAATTAGTGCTTCGGACAGTGAATCAGAAGGATCAGCTAAAGAAGATCAACCAGAAACCATCAATGAAACACCATATGTCGCAAATGAACAAGAAGTTCTTGGGATGGTAAAATAACTTACTGTATCCATATGATTGAAATCAATTTTCCTTTATTACATTTCTATTCATATAAGTTTAATCTGAATGTGGAAAACAGGCTGGAGAAGTCGTCGCAGAATTGCAAGAAGAACAAAAGTCTCTAATATGGTTCTTAGTAAAACAAGTTCGACCAGGGATGGATTTATCAAAGGTGGTCTTACCTACTTTTATTTTAGAACCTCGTTCATTTTTAGAAAAATTAGCTGATTCTTACTATCATGCAGATTTATTGTCTCAGTGAGTAGAAAGGCGTATAAATTTTGAATCGTATTCATGTACAATTTAAAGTACATACAACTTGTTCTTTGCATTTACAGAGCAGTGGTAGAAGATGATGCGTTTACACGAATGAAGGGAGTAGTTAAATGGTATTTATCTGGATTTTATAAAAAACCACAGGGTCTAAAAAAGCCATATAATCCACTTTTGGGTGAAACATTCCGTTGCTACTGGCAACATCCTAATGGTTCAAGAACGTTCTATATTGCTGAACAAGTAAGATTTCTTATTATTAGAGTGCAACACTGATGTAATCATTTATTACTTTGGATGCTTGTAACTTATTTTCCCAGTTATCTCACCACCCTCCTATATCAGGATTCTACGTTACAAATCGTCAAGATGGATTTACTATTAGTGCTACAATCATTGCTAAATCTAAATTTTATGGTAAATACATGCAACGTAAAATACATTAGGTTTCCCTTTCTATGAATTTATGAATTAACAACGTATTATTATTTTTCCTTAGGAAATTCAACATCAGCAGTTTTAGATGGTGTTGCAATATTAACAATGTTACCTAGAGGAGAAGATTATACAATGACTATACCATATGCTCATTGTAAAGGTATCCTTATGGGAACATTATCTATGGAATTGGGTGGAAAAATTCACATAAAATGCGAGAAAACGGGTTACCATACTGAATTAGAATTTAAACTTAAGGTACCATTTATTAATATATCTATAATTTTTTCTACATTCCTAATTCCCTAGATTTCTAGATCTCTAGATGCCTGTATTCCTATAAAATAACAGTATGATTATAAAAATAACTCGATACTTACTCGCTAGCCATTCCTTGGTGGTGCAGAACAAATGAATCAAGTTGCCGGTGCAATACGTCTTGGAAAAGAAACTCTTGCTTCTATATCAGGATATTGGGATGGTCAAATAATAATTACTGACAAACGAACAGGAGTACGTTAACCATAATTATTTCTAGTTTCATACGTAATAAATAAAGTCGGTACTGTATCGGTTAATCTTACAGCAAGAAAGTGTATTCTTTAATCCAACTCCGGAAGTGCGCAAGAAAAGGTTGAAGAAATATACTGTGCCCTTGGAAAATCAAGGTCCATGGGAAAGTGAAAAATTATGGTGTGATGTCACGCAAGCTATTAACAAAGATGATCAAATAGCTGCTACCGAAGCGAAAACTCAATTAGAGGAAGCCCAAAGAGAGCGTGCTAAAGAACGAAAACTCAAAGGACAAGAATGGGTTCCTAAATATTTCGTTCAGGTATTGTATAACGAATACTTTTATTTTTATGATTTTACATTTAATAAGTATAATGTATCCCATTGATGACGGTGAGGATTTTATTTCTTGCACTGTTTAAAATATTATTTTTTTATGTCAATAGGATATTATAACGGGTAATTGGGTGTATCGACATGCAGATGTTCGGCCATGGGATCCCAGGAATGATGTTGTTCAATATGAACAAGATTATATAGTTCGTACAAAAACTAGACATAAAACGCCAATTATGCGAACTGGTAGTATTGTTTCTGCTGAACCCCAAACACAGGTACAGAAACAAAAATGTTAATTAATTAAGTTATATATTTAAATTATTTAATCTTGCTTTTAACATCTACAGTAGAAAAGTCACGTATCATTTGTATTTCAGGTTCCGCTTCTTCAAGCCGAGTCCCGTTCGTCACTGTCTGTATTGAAATCTTCCAAAAGACAATTGTCCAGTAATTTACCATTGACAGAAACAGCACACGATTCTGGCAGTTCATCTGCTGAAGCACACTCAGATTCTAGTCAATCAGTAGGCAAAAGAAAACGTTCTACTGCAAGGTAAAATTTATTGCATTATACGATAACGTGATAATAATAGCCCATATTTTTATAATATTTTTTGTAAATAACTTTCTGTTCAGGATAATAGATGTTATTAAAGAAGTAGAAAGACAAATGTTGGAATACGGGGATAAACTGAATCGCATACAACATATACTAGAGCAGCTTGCTATAAGACAAAGAGAACAAGCTGATCAACATCATAGTATAAGTATGTTGAAAAGTTTCATAGACACGATTCTTGTTATCGTGATAGTTTTTTCTGTTCAATATTTTGTAAAAATATGGAACGAAGAACCTAACGGAGGTTGAAGAATGCTATAACGAGGTAGTAGTATAAATTGTACATGTTATTTATCTCATCTCAATTTAAATTATCAGCTTTTATGTAAAAAAGCTTTGAAAGAGCAAATCCTAAAATTTGAAGTACCTAATTTAAACGCGCCTTCGGTGGAGGCAATAAAGTATATTGTTTTAGTAGATTACCGCTGAATAATAGTATAGGAAAGAAAGATTCAGGGGTTCTAAGGAACATCCTTAATCACAGTGCAATTTTGTTTCGTTTATAGTTTGAAAATATTCAGTTAATGCTTTGTAAAATAATATGTTCCTTGAATGAATGTGTACATGTAAAGATTCATTTTTTAGCAATTTGTGTAAAATTTATAATCCATGTTAAACGGTCCTCACAGCAGCAATGAACTATACAAAGTAAAGGGATTGTATTTACAATTTCTTTGAGCTTATGATGTATATACTTTACATGCTAATGCACGAAAAATAATTACATATTTATTCAAAGATTCTAACAATGTTGTAGTCCTTACTGCAGGCGCTCAATAGTTAAGTGTAATGATAACAATAAGGCTACTTTAAAGATATAACATTTATTGTTATAAAAGTAACTATATTTCTTGGATTATGGCAAACATAGAAAAAGCTAATTGCAGTTCCCATTTTCAGAATCACTTGTATAGCGGTTACTAAGAAACAGATCATAACTTAGATCTATTATTAACCACTTATAAGTGAAAACAATTCCTAATAAGTATCAGATATTAGGATTATTTATTAATACTAAACAAAAAAATTCATCAAAAATTTTAGCAGATCAATCTATCAGTTTGTTTTGTATCATTTATACCTTTATATTGATTGCAATATGTAACAGTAATTTTATCATTACTTATTTATATTTGAAAATATCTGTATTAATAATGTTCTCTATTTTACTAGTTTAAAGCAGGTATTTAAATTATTTGTTTATGACTTACTGTAAATATAGAATTTGTTATACATTTAATATCATATGACTTTTAAAACTTATTATACGCTATTTCGTATAAATCTTTCTTGTAATAAAAGTATATCGGATTATAATAATTAAGATAAGTATTTTAAAAAAAGAAATTTTATTGTCAAATTTTATGATATATCATGTCAAATTAATATTCACCTGTACTAACAATAGTATACCAATTCAAATATTTTATTTGGATTTTTATGTTTATATGTTAAAATTTTAACATTTTAATAGTAAGCAATATTTGCTTCTAATAAAAGAATTATATTTGGATAATATTTTAATGAGTATAAAGGTGTTACACTTTAAACATAATTTTGTTATAAAAAATTTTGTGTAAAAGTGCATTTGTTATTAATAGATATATGTTTTTGTAATTCAAAGTACTAATTACGATCTGTAATAATATAAAAGCTGAATAGGTCCCTTTACACAATCATTTTTTAAACGAAAGTTGGTTTTTATTTGTACAAAATCTATATACTACATTTCCTATTCCGTATTTTCTAAAACACTGCAATTAGCTATAAATCTAATAAATTTGTTCAAATAGTTTAAATGGTTGTTAATATAAAAATATGTTTTTTAATGCCATCGTTTAATGTATAGTTTATTAAATTCTATTGTATTATTTTTTAACCAAATTCATTGAGCTAAATTTAAATTCGTTAGTTAGATATATTTTTACCTAAACTATAATATATTTTGCACAAAAATTTACAATGATTCTTTATTCAGATTTTTCTTATTACTTAGTTTTGAATATGTAAAATTCTTCTTGGTAATAAGTAGGTGTAATTTGTTCTTAGATTAAACTTCAAATAATTTTAAAAAGTACAAGCGCATTGTTAACTGTTGGAAATAAATTGTTTCTTGTGATGTTGAATGCGTTTTAAAATATTTTTCGTAGAGTACCTGATATTTTTATACTGTAATTTATTTAACTTCATACTTTCTTTTGTATATTATAAATTATGTAATAACTATCTGAAATATTTCATGATTATATTTTTCATGATTTAAATATTGTAATACCAAATTATTCAAGTTAGAAATAAGATATGTATTGAAAAATGGTTACAGAAATTGTTATATTATAAATTCGAAGTGTTAAATGTTATATGCTGAATGTTATTTTATATATTTAAAAAGATTGTATAAATGATCTTTAAAAATATATTTCATTTTAGACTTTTAATACATATTTTTGAACGTTTGCATTATTTTTGTTCATTATTTACATTAAAAATAAACCAATATTGTAATATGTAATACTGTGACAAATAAATAGCATATTTAAAAATAATCAAAAAGAACTTTTTGCAAAATAGGTAATACATTTTATATTTAATTATAAAAAAGCCACCAATTTAATGGTATTCATCTTTTTTCGTTAAATTTTATTTTAAAAGAAAAGAAAATTATTCTTAAAATTAACAAATTATAGTGTTTAACTCAAGTCATAATTTCGTACAAAACAATGTACTCAGATTCAAAATACTGTAAAAAAAGGAATTTTAATTCTTCAAAGAAAGGCATTAATAATGTTGCTTCTAATGAATCACGTAGGAATAATTATACAATTATATGGTTATGTTTTGTAAACATTTAAAAATCAATATTTGTTTATTTATGTATATGTTCTTATTTAAAATTTATTTTTTTAATTGGTAGAAATAATATCCACTAAAGAACAAGTTAAATAAACTATAATAATATTTAAAAATATATATATCAGGTGGCTGCATATCAGTAACACCACAAATGATTCGTGCAGCTGTAAAAAGATTACACCTACGAAAAGCTTATGTTAGTTCATCTCTCATCAGTCAATATCTACGTCACAATTATCCAGTTGAAAATGATTTAAAAATATTCTCTGAAGAATTGAGAAAAAAATTGGATTGTGCTGTACGTGTTGGATTAATAATAAAACATGGAGAAGATGCATATTGCTTGCCTACTCTTAGAGAAGAAGCAAATATACATAACACAATCTGCACTACATTTTGGGAAATATATGAAAATGTAATTAAAAATTGATTCTCATATTAGTTGTAGTATCATAATTAGTTATATATATTTTTTCAGTATCCTACAAGTGCCGCACAAACTAGATATCAAAATAGAAAACGTTCTACCACCAAAAAAAAAAGAATGAAAATATATGAAACTACTAAAAGGTATAATTAAAAAGTAATAAACGAAACATAATCTGAAAATTTGTATATTGACATATTCTCAATTTACATTTATTTTGTAATTGAATTTTATTACAACAGATCTGTACATATGTATATTTAAACAAAATATTTGTGCATATAAAACGTAGAACCTATATAAATATTACATTAAATTAAGTGAAGAAAATGGATTATTTGGGTCAATAAATTTTGGTTCATCTAAATTTTCTTCAGCACTAAAATATTCTAAGTCATCATTATCTATGGTTTTAGATTTGGAACATTTACGCTTTTTGTGCTTTTTACGAAACTTAATTCCTTCCTGAACTATTGAAAACAAAAGTTTTATTTTTGACAATAATACATTAAGAAATCTCAAAAGACTTGAGGATTTTTCAAATACAGTATTTATATATCTTTCCACGTCATCACGTGTTTGAAAATTGTTACATAAATTGTATAATAGTGTACCATTATAGAAATTAGAAATTTGAATATGTGAATAGGGCTCGCCTAAAAGTGCATTCAATTCTATACCGTGTTTCAAACAATTTTGAAATTCCGCGAATGTATGAACTATAAGTTTATTAAACTTTTTTGGATTTGTATAGAATTTTTGATCCATTTTAAAATGAGAAGCAAAGAAGTGTGCTGCCAATATACAATCGTCATGATTAATGTTATTAAGAGCTTCAGCAATTGTAACATCCATCGAATAATTTGGTTTATAATCAGTTGCTTTTCTTTTTTCTTGTATTTCCTTAAGTTTTTGACCACACTTTTGTTGAAAATTAGACAAATTTCTATATTTCCCAATTTTAGAATCTATTATATGGAATAACATAGAGACAAATATAGAGTATATACAACTACTATTTAACTTGGATGGCTCTTGTTGTTTTACCCAATATTTAATGCAAATTATATATAATTTCCATTCTGATGGAAAATTATTTATATGCTCCATATTTGAAACCTCTAATGTATGATTTAAAATCTCTCTTCTTATACTTAATGGAACTTTTCTGAGATTAAACAAAGATGGAATTTTGCAATTAAATATAGTTTCTGTACATTTTAATTCATAACGTTCAATTCTTCCTTCCAAATTTCTGGTTATATATTTCATATACTGTATTTTCTTCTTTACTGCTGATTTGAGAATTCCAAATATGACACTGACAATTTTTAAACTTACTGTAATACTTGGAGGATAATTATAATCCTCTAATTGTACAGTACAAATATATAAATGTTGATTTATCAAGTCCAAAAAATATGGTGGCTGTTTAGCCTTAAGAAATTCACTTACAAACCATGTAGGTAAAGTACTAACAAGTGCATTAGTAGGCATTGGTTCAGATTCATTAACAACATTCATTATTTCACTTTCTTCTTCTTCTTCTTCTCCTTCTTCTTCTTCTTCTTCGCTTATGTTAATTTCATTTGTATCAAAAGCATCTTCTATATATGTTAAGTTGTTGATATCCCCATTAAATTTGTAAATTTTATTTACATTACGCATATTTATTTGAGTGACATAGTCTTTTGAAAAACCTAATGGAATAAGCATTTCAGCAGATCCATTTGTGTATGTATTTATATTGGTCTCTATTAAATTCAATATACGTTGTCGTGTAGATTTAACTAGTTTGCTTAAAATTCCAGCAATAGCATTATCCAATGTATATCTACTCAACCAATTGAAAGTTTCTTCTATACGACGTTGTTGGAGATTTTGTTTATTGTTTGATTTACCTCGCACTTTTATGTGACAGAAAAAATTCCTAAATGTACCACATTTTACATAATCATTGCCTAATAGTATTGCTGCCAATGGTAACATAGGTTCTGTTAAACCTTTAAAATAATTTAATAAGTATTCACTTTTATAAATTTTACAGCATTTCACATAACCTTTCCCATTTATGTTTTTGGTCAAATAACTATCTAATGTATTAAATGGTATATATAATGTTCCATATATATAAAAGTCTGAATCGTAACTAAGTACAGGACAGTTCAGAATTCTTGCTATAGATGCTATAGTGCTATCGGCTTCAAATAGACATTGTATATGACGAATATTCTTGTTTTTTAAAACACTTATAAAAACTTCTGTCAAAAGTAAAGGGAAGAATTTCATTCTCTGCTGACTGCGAGGGCAAAAAGTTGCTGCTGCATTGAGCCTATCTTGTATTCTTTTTATTTTAGTGTTCATTTTTTTACTTTCATTGGCCCCATCGAGGATGACTAATGGTGTTACATTACATTTTAATAAGTCATCAAAAAAGTCTGATACACTTTGATAGTATTTATCATAATCACCACCAAAGGCACAATTACACTTTGCATGTAAGTTATATATTTGACAACAGATACTGTAGCCATCAATTATTAAATATGTATCATGTAACTCATAGTAGCGTAGCAAACGACATGAACGATTGTTTACAAACTTAGTTAACCCAGAAACACCCATTTTAAATCATTTGAATACAAACCAAAACAAATTACAACATTGAGCACTGGATAAATAAGATATGTGGTGGAAGTTCTAGAAACAGAAGAAAACTTCAATGAATGAAATAAAATGCTATATAAGTAATCAAATTTATTTGTTACTTTTTGTGTCTGCAGTTATTTCATTGTACACATACAAATATTTGTTGAGAGGTTAAGAGAACTGCAAAATATCTTACCAGTATTTCAAAACATTGTATGTACTCAAAGAAGAACATATGAATATATTTTGTATTTTTACACATTTAAAATACTAAATGATGATTGCATTTCGGAAACATGTATACCTCTTGTATACGTTTATACGTCTCATATTTCACTGTATCGTCAAAGAGTAGATATAACCTGTGGTATCATGCAATCATAACAGCACATGTGTTTCTACCTATGACATCGCTTATATATGCGTACATAAGCTCTTAGAGAGAAAAAATCTCACAACAGCGCATCAGTATGACGAATTTTAAATTCGTTTTGCGCAAAGATTTGATCGCTTTTGGTTCTGTACATTTTAGCTGTGAGATATTGAATGCATATACTCAGTAATTTTCAGAATCTTTTCGCATCATTTATATTAACTTCTTCGTCTGAATAGAAGCTTTAGAATTTTTTATAAGTGTTAACAAACAGAAAAAATCAATAAATACAAACATGCATTCAAAATTTAGTTCTAATAGTTCCTATTATCTACCGCTAGATAGCTATAGTGTCAACTTTTATAGCTATAACTTCAATTTTTTAATTACTTTACTATGAATTATTGTAAATTACGGTCCATTTTTATTGCAAAATGAACCAGCTTGCTTTTAAAAGTAAACATTTACTTGGGAAAATTGTATTATTCATTGATTTCGAAAATGTCTCCTGTGAAAAATTCCTCTTGCGAATAATGCATGCCACCATGTATCATATGAACGAACCATCGAATAATGTGAGTTTGCCGCTATTGGTACACCTGGTTTTAAAATGACAATGACAGAAATTCAAGCTAGAGTTTAGTTCAGTATTGACGTGAGTTGAATGCAGAGTTTCAGTTGTGAATGCATTGAATCTGTTGTAATATCCGTAAAACGTGACTGAAGTTTTTGAATAAATAAAATTGAGACGCAGTTCAAAATATTTCAAGTTTTTCTTTCATAAATAATGAATACCAAAAATCTGTTAGCACAGTGCATTGATTTCAAACGAACAGGTAATGGAACTTGAATTAAGGATTGTTCGTGATCTCGTTACAGAGGCATTTATGAAAACGATAAAAGAAACATCGAGTTTCTTGTAGTTTTGAATTTTGAGGAATTTGGTAAATAGCAATGAATGTTTAAGAAACATTGTCCGGAGTATGCATTTCTGGATTAACAAACCGGCGGGGAGGTATTACGGTTTTACTGGCCGCCGATACCCCGCCACACCTCTGCCAAAAACAAACTTCAGTAAGATATAAAATTTTCTAAAGTTTCTTCCTTATTAGTTAGTTAGTATTTTGTATTAAGGTATTTGTAGACATACTTGAAAATTTCACACTTCTGATTGTTATAAAGTGATTGAAGAAAATAATTTTGATACAAAATTTTTACTAAAAATGTTTATATTTATTGTCTTTATAGATCAATGTCGATATAATCCAGATTTAAGACAAATGGTGACTCCACTTCATCGATTTCAAAATCAGAATGCTATGGAAAATACAGCTGGTCCTAGTAATTTAAATAGTTGCAGAGCATTAAGAACTACATTAAGAACTAATAATGAAACCCAAAACAATTACCCAGTTGACTCTACTCGACGTACTCAGCTAAACAACATCTCCAAGTAATTAAAGAAAAAGGTCTACTAAGAGGATTCTGAGGAACATGTTCTTCTTATATACAGGGTGACTCACTTATACATGTCTATCAACAGAAAGTACTTATAAATGATTCGCCCTTGATCATAACTTTTATGCACAAAGATATGGATGTTTAAGCAATAATGATAAAAATAATAATGTTTAAACATAATACTGTTCATATTTACAGCAATGTAACGACTGCTGGAAATAATCAGTTGATATTGTCGAATACTGCTACAAATGGAACAAATAGAAGTCTTTTGGATTTTTCTGAATTCAATGATGCAGAACTAGCAAGTTACAGATTACGATGCGGTGTTTGGATAACTTTTGTATTTGCAACAGGATTTGTTGCTGCTGCAAAATTTTATTTTGGTGATCATGTATGCTAAAATTCAGATATTTCAAAAAATTATATTTACTGTTACAATATTTTAATATTGTTTATATTGAAATGTTTTGTTCTTTATAGGGTCAAGGCATAGAAGTTTTTGTATTTTGGGGTCTGCTAACATTATTATTATTGTTTGCGTGTTTATATTCGATTTTATGCCGTCGAAATCAGCGCAATAATCATCAAGAACACCACATTCAAGAGGATCATGTTGCATCTGTAACTGCTACGAATACAGTGTCCAATGAAAATATTAGACCTATTTCTGTAATAAGGCAAAATCCACCACCACCCTATCATATTGCTATTTTGATTCCTCCACATAATTCGTCGGACGAAGCACCACCACCGTCTTACGATAAAGTCATGCGATGAATGAACATCGTTAAGTCGATATAAAAATGTATAGAATGTTGTCACTATTTTTTCATATATTGCATTTTGTAAGCTGATCAATATTATCGTCAAAGTGTGTTATCAAACATAAATATTTCATCGTCGAGCTTTTAATTCATGCAACCGAAAGAAAAAGGATGAAATGAAACCATCAACATTTTCTCTAGGCTAGGTAAACTTTACATCTGTGATACAAATAGTGAGGTAATGTCAAGATATCATTCTTTATAGCATTTACGAATTAAAGGAAGCATAAGAAGACTATTATGGGCATTATGTGATGTCTGAATAAAAAGAAATAAATGTGGTATCTACAAAATTTATGTATCTGAATATCAAAAAGGTATGTGCTTTCTGTTTTCATATTCGAATGAACATTTTTAATTTATTTATAAAAATATATGTATCCTAAAGGAAAAGTAATCATCTTTTCATGCCTAAAAAACTATATATCTTTGTCACAGAAGAAAGTAAAGTATATAATTTTAATTTATATTATTACATCCGTTTGTTAAAAACGGCAAGAAGTGCTGTTTGCACAGTAATATACAAAGATTAAATTTCGGCTCACCTTTGACGCATGAATCGTTCGCTCTTCCTACAATCCGTAAAATGTAAAATGCTTCAATACAAAATACACTAATTCTATTATGTAAGATTAAATAAAAAAATATAGGATAAGTATTGTATATGTTTTATAATACTTACTTATACACATGTACATAATATAAGTAAATGGGTATACACATACACGCAACGCATACATACATACATACATTTGGACTATAGTATAAATTCAATCAATAAATATAAATGTAATTTCATGTTTCTTGTGTCTTTTTAATATCGAAATTGCACATACATGTAAGTAAATTATAGTTTACAGAGTAATTTTATTTTATATTTGAAACAAATGTATATAATACATTATACAGAAAATATTGTATTCAATACTTATAATTATTAACGATCTTGAAGTTACCTTTTTATATGTTAAAATGTAGCTTGAAATAAAGAATCAATCAATTTTTTGTTCTGTTCCCTTTTTACAATTTTTTTATATGAAATTTATTACAAATCTCTAGGCAATATTACATTTGTATAGCTTTATCGCGTAAGAATTAAACGTAGGCGCTTGTTTTATATGCACAGCATAAATGATTGATTGTTACTTTATTAAGAAAATAACAGTATACATTGAAATGACACACTTTCTCTCTAGCTACTAATCGAAATTATATAATTGCATCAATAAAAGAATTGCACGGAATCATTCTGAAGCTTAAAAATAATGTCAATTCCCTAAGTCACTATATTTATTTATTTTATATATGTTTAAATTATGAAAAAATTTGTAACGAAGTTAACGCTAATAAATTATTCTTAAATTAATTTTGTTAAAATAATGACAATTAAATGTCATGCATCAGATCAATTTACATATAAATATGTATTTTGTACATCACGTTAAAAAAGCGTAAAAGGTAAAATAAAAAGAAAAAATGAGTCGATTACGATTTTATCAAAACTACTATAACTACTTGATTTGCTAATTATAAGAAAGAACATCATGTTGTCATAAAGTAAGTAACTGAATAAGTTTAAGACATTGTGTAGTCTTATTTTTAAGTCCTTTAATTTTTGTTATTAAATGTTTTATTCCATAATAACATGATGTTCTCTGTTATTACTGTATAAATTAAGTAGTCAGAGAATTTTGAGTAACTTCTAATAATCATATATCATTAACATTTATTTCTTTATATTATGGCTATATTTCATGCTAGAATAGTATAGAAATTTCACTTAATAATATGCATTGTGTTTAAACTCTTTGGATTTCAAATAACTTTACATCTGTACCGTACCAAATTGGAGGTTCAACATTCCTTAAGTATATAACACCCCACATATACGTTCTGAACCAAGCAGTTGTTCCTGCATTGGCTTGGTATCTTCTGATAAGAATAGGATGTGGTACTGGTAATAAACCGACCAATGTACCGTGTTGTAAAAATTTCAAAATTTCACTTTCATCTGTCAGACCCCTACGAAGAAATATATATGTAACAATGTAACAAGCAAGTCTGAGGATTTGGAAATGTGAAAACAGCGGATTTATACATTATACTTACTTATCAATACATATTTTTTCAACTTGAGGTACGAGAACTTGAAGTAAACGCATAATAGTTTGTAGTGGGAGTTTGCTTTTCCACTGATATACCCATTCGCTAGAAGGGACCCACTGATTTATATTATTAGAGGAATTTGTATGTTCAGCAACTCTGATGCCTCCCTTCTATTCAATCGACAAAATAATAAGTAAGTAGTTTATAAATACCAGATAATCTAATAAATTATTCGTGTCATTATATTCTTACTGGTATAACAGAACTTTTAGTAGAATTCATTAAATCTTCTGTTCCACCCACATTGTTTTGGTGATTAGACTTCCCTACATCAACATTCACTGAAGGACTTAACGGATGTGCAGATTCTTTTTCAGTCATTTTTTCGATACCTAAAAACAAATACAAGTAATTAACAACGCAATTAATGATTAAACATTATTCATTTACCTGGAGTTTCTAACAAGGATGCTTTTAAAGTTCCAGGTTCTGCTGGCTGTGCAGGATGTGAACCTTCCATTGCTGCTTTGTTAACATTTTCATGAGATGTACTAGCAGACACATGTCTACGTTGTCTTTTACTAAGAGATTTTGCAATTGTATTACAGTCACTTGGTAAATTTGCTAATGCATGGAACACTTGTCTTTTACGTATTATAGTATAAACTAGATTACTATTTCCATCAAATTGATACTAATAATAAAAAAACATGATTAGTTACATTAAACAAAATTCACCTTTTAATATATGCGCAAATTACCTGGATGATATTGTTAAAGATCTCAAGAAGAAAAAATACTAAATGATGGTTCGTGGGGGCGGAAAATAAAAACCACGGTGTACTAAATGCTTCTAATAAATGCAATAATTTAGTACTAGCCACCATTGATAGTGTTTTCAGATATGGAGAAACATTGACTAGAATTGTTAATAAACAGTCAAATAGTGGCTGTAATCTTTGGTGTCCAGTTGTAATTATCTTATGAAAAACTGTAATTAACAAATCAGCATGTGTACCTGTAAGCATTTCATTGCAGTAAGTTATTTAAATCATATGAATTATCAAAAAATTGGCAATAAATTATAGATAAATTATTACCTGTAAAAACAGGAATGTCCATAGGTACTGTAGCTGTATATGGTTTATTTAATCTAACGCCAAAATTACGTTCTCCGCTTAATAAAAGTAAAATAAACACTCCTATATGCATTAATCCAACTCGTGCTGCACAATTATTCTTAATTATTATGTAATCTAGTTAAGTTAAATTCATAATTTCATAAAAGCTTACATTGATCTGCTCGTGAATCATTTAAATGATATAATATAGGTACCAATACTTCAAGAACATCGGAACTTTTCAATACATAGTATAAGAACTTCTTATTGTAATCACACATTTTCCAAAAGAATACCAACAACTCTTGGTGAAAGTGTACTTTCTTTGTAGAGTTTGGTAGATACGTTTGCATCAATGGGTTATTCAATAATCTAGTAATTCCTTTCAATACGAATTGGAAATCTATAAGCATAGTTTTCTTCAATGTCATATTATTAGTAGATTGTATCAGGTACAAAGATAAATATTACCTTCATCTCTATGGATACGACTAAGATAATTAATGAATAAATTATTTCCAACAGTTCCTTCTTCTAACGGAGTACCACCGCTAGTATCATGATCTAATGTTACTATAAGGATTTGTAATGCAACATCCACTAATGGTTCTAATGAATCAGTAAATAATAAATGATTGTATGGTACTCCAAGACCAACAGGATCATATGCACATACTGTATTCAACAATGACGTGAACATAGGCAAAGCATGTCTGTTACAGAAACATGAAAATTTCCTTTAAATTACTTTTTCTTACATGTTTTGATTGATATAAGTAAAATTTATGACAACGTACCTATTTTCTGAACTAGTTAAATACTGGATCCACCTATTTGGTGTAACTGAGAGATCCATTGGAGGATCATACATGGTTTCACTGAAGCATGTAAGTAACAGTTTCAACAATTCTGTTCTGTTTGAATCTAGAATTGGGTATCTAGGGGGTGAATGTGCAAATCCCACACCAGCCTCCCAAATATATTCACAACTATCTATAGACTGCAATTCTTCTGCTTTATCCTAAGTAATTTTGAAAACAATCTATTAATATTTTTCAATTTTTTGAACTTTTAGAATATTAAAAAAAAAACTTACAGGTCCAGATTTTCTATTTGCAGCTACTGTAAAATCAGGACAAAACAACAAATCCTAAAATATAAATATGAGTTATTAACAATTCATTTTCCTTTTCTGTTTATTTCAAAAAATATGTAAGATGTATAAATAATACTTACACAAAGTGCATTAAGTAAAGAATGGGCCAATGGAATACTTTCTTCATCATCTTTGCCAGGTAAACTAGACCAAAAGAATCCTTTCCAATCAGGATCTTCAAAAATATAAGGTAATAATTTTGTTAATAAACGGCAACAGTTCAAAACAGTTTGTTGTTCCCTTTGTGTTCGACAACTATTATCAACTGCTTTCACTAGTTTTTCCACTGCTTTGTAACATAACTTGGCTAAATTAGAAGGTGCATCTCTTCTCAATATACGAATATCAGATGCAGCGATTAAAGTAAATATATCTTGCACATTAGTTACGTTTTCAGACCAAAATTGGTCCCACAATTTATCATCTGAAGCATCGATCGGCTATAATTGAAAAAAGAATTTATTACATTCTTTCAACCTATATTATACTTAGCCAAAAAACATTTAAAAACCGTACAACGATTCAGTTAATATTATATGGATAAAAAGTATTTTTTTATTACTTATTATATTAATCCCAATAGAGAAATACATGATAAACAAAACTAAAAATTTGTATATATCACAGATACGTCAAAACGTCAAACAGCTTGGTGAGTGCAGTAATAAACAACGATTTTTACCTGTGTTGTCGACATTAGTTGTAAGATCGCTCTACGAAAATTTAATTTTGTATTAACGTTCCCCATGTTGTTCTATTTTTAATTAGTTTAAAGTGAAAAGTTAAGTGTTAAAATACAAAAACGATCTTGTTTCTCTTCAAACAAGAACGATCACGGCGATCGCCATGTTTACGTGCTATAGAGTATCAGTGCTACCAATAAAAATTTTCTTATCCTTATATCGAGTGTGTTTCATTATCATGGGCACATGTGCAAATTACATAAAAGCATAATGAAAGATAAAAATTCTATATATTTATCATTTAAAATAGTATAAATACTGTTTTTTATATTTATACAATTGTTTTCACGGATATGAATATAATATGATACAATTTTTAATTTATTTTCTATATTTTCCTTGAATCCATACTCTGTACATTTTAAGTTGTTTTCCTCTGTTAACTTGAAGTCTTCTATCCACAAGATTTTGTTCTTCACTGAAGCCGCAATTTGTAAATAATGTCCTGACTTCATCTATAAATAAATTTGTTGTACAATTGGGTACAGTGTAGACTTCCTTTTAAATAAGGATTAGTGTAGTGGGAAGAAATACCCCATTACTAATAATATTAAAACAAATAAATAAACGAGGTACCTTGAGTGAAAAAATATACTCTAGTTCCATCTCCTCGAGCATAAAAATTTTCTGACAAACAGCAACCTTTTTTGAATCTTAGTTGAGCTAGGTCATATCTTCCATAATCTCTAAATAAAACTAATCCACCTGGTTTTAAATATTTATATACTTGTTGTATAACATGCTTCATTCTGGAAGTAATGTAAATTATTCGTTTTAATCTGCACTTTTATGTAGTTAATAAGATACTCACTTGTCAGGCTGTATAGCAGAAAGAACAAATATTAATACTATAATATCCAAACTTTCTGGTTCAAACGGCGTTTGCCAGTTTTCTTGTGTTACATCAAGAACAAATGCTTCACACCTTTAAAATATATAGATTATATTGATAAGATTACTGTTATGATTAATGTTAAATATTATATGTATTTAGTAGTTTATACCTAGATGTATCATAAGCAGGATTTTGCTTCAATATATCTATTGCTTTTGTAGAAAAGTCACAACAATATACAAATAAACTTGGATCTCTATTATATAAAAGTATTGGAAATACAGTGTTTCCTACTCCACAGCCAATTTCTAAGATTTTATGTCCACCTTTACTAGGTAAATCAAGAATTCTAATATGGGTTTCTTCATCGTTTTTGCTCCTGTTTTCAGTTACAGATCTTAAAGATTGTTTTACATCTTGTTTTACAGTATCAGCAGCTAACTCTGGAAATTCTGTAAACAACCAATGTCTATCTTTGAAAAATCTGCAACATCAAGAATAAAACTTTTTTTCTCATTTCTATTACTTATAATAGTTACACTGATTATTGCTTATATACTTCATCGATGTACTTATTTTCATGTATTCCATAAAACTTGTCCCAATACTTGTTAGCCTCACATTCATATTCCCAAACTTTTTCATCCGGCAGGGTTACAATTGAATTTTCATTTACTTTTTGTTGAGCCAACGTTTGTTGTTCTTCGTTCCATACGACATTGTCCCTTTAAATGACAATCAAAAGCAATAACGTTCAACAAATGATAAACTTTAAGAGATGATGATTTATAGGTTAAGAATTGATAACCTTAATAACGCAAATATTGTGGTAAATATTAAATAATACACACATACCATGCATTATGTTGGAATACATTATCACTACTGGAAAGCGTTCTATTCCCAAATTGCGGTCTTTTAGTTGATTCATCTTTGTTTGTCTGCAGTGTATTCTCGTCCATTTTTACGCGCTTTTTCAAAAGCATGCGTAGATAATATACGAATTACAAGAGCATAGGTTATATACAAGTATCAAGAAATCATGGATCTAAGTAGGAATATGGAGACAGAGCTAGATCCTTAATAAGACGAGGACAAGATGAGGTAATTCGATACTAACTTTCGATTAACTGTCATTTGATACAATCCCGAAGTTCAAAATTAAAAAATGTGCAAATTTGAAATTTTCGAGCTACTAAATTTGAAAATCTCTGATTTTAACACTTCGTCTCTATATTTTCAGGTATGTCCACGAAAAGAATAAAAAATATTATCAATTACCACGATCACCTAAAAATAGAAGCATAATTTATTCTATTTATTTTTATTTATTTTAAATCAATGCAAAAATGTTTAGGTATATCGCAGAATTAAATTATAACCGTTTTAAAGTTTGATTCAAACTAAGTAAAACAGTGGCATGAATATGGAAGCAGTTTTTTTTTTACTATATCACTTGATACCGTATAATCATCGTTAATTACAAACATTTACTCTATTTAACGAGTAAATCTATTATTATCGAGTTAGACTTGTCACAGATCATCGTATGTACACTAGGACTTGAAGATCAACGACCTAGGAGACAGATATAGGTTGAGGGCGCATGGTATGCAGAAACAGGATGGGTGTGACGCAGAGGGTGCAGGTTAAGGGTGGTATATTGCGTCATTGGCTGATTGGAACCATGAGGATTAAGTCGTTTACGTTCACAATTTTCCGCCTCCTATCACTTTAATATTTATATTCATATAACTGCTATTTAAGCTCCTCTCATTACTACTTCTAAGCATATTGTATAAAATTATTTAACTTAGCGAACGCAGCGGAGTTAATTCGTGGTCTATTTCTATTTGAATTATAAAAATCAACAAATAGCTGCTAGTGCTCGACTTAAGCAGCATTTCAATAGATTTGCTGTTAACAATCAACAAAAAATTCGTTCGGTTTCGAATCTATTATTGCACGTGTTGAAATTGCACTACATGAAAATAATATAATTTTAATTTTTATATCAAATGATAGGTTGGATCAGCAAAGATGGCTCATACGTTGTCGATGGATAAATGACATGTAAAAACGATGGACGAATGACATTATGAAAAATAATTTTTTGGAAGCTAGTAATACGAAGAGGAAGTATAAAGCTATGTAATGTCGTTTGAGAATAGTACCCGATTTCCTTAAACGTGTTAGTAGATTTTCCACGGCAATACGTTGCTAAGGGCTACAAGTTCCTTCTTCCGTTACTGCATGGTGCTTCATGGCTCATCGTGGGTGGCTACCGTGATGTCCTAATCCCACCAAGTCCCTAGGGGTGAGATCGATACATCTATTTCTCTTTCCCTTATGTTTTTACCGGGGATAGTACTCATCGATTTCAACTGATTCGAAAGGAATACTTGACATGAACGAAATCAATTTTTTCAGAAACAGGATCCAATTTTTTGCACGTGAAACATTCATGAAGCGAAATGTACGATCGAGGTAAAGGAGATCGTCAGGAGAATTTTGTAATTATTTTTTTACATGACTTCTTAACCGTAGAATGTAAAACATTAAAAATTTTTCCTAATTGCACTGATCATAGGAAGAGAATTATTCGTAACAGTTTGACCACTCTGTACATAGAAAGTTCTGTCTGTCCAAGATTGAAGAAGCTCGATATAAAAAAAAATTGCAGAGAAACGTGTTGAGGAAGAAGATGACAAAGATAATCAGAACAAAGAGGATTTTTGAATGGTAATAGATTTTATTTATAAAAATGGGGATATTTAATCGTTTCGTGTCATTGAAAGATATTAATCTCAATCGGTTGTGCACAGTTTACAGCCCTCGAACGCGACGGAAGACACAAGTAGGGCATCGTTTGATGGAAAAAAAGAGAGGAGGAAAAACCGAAACGAAAGGGATGAAAAGTCATCGAGTTCCCTCTTCTTCCTGGCTCTGCCATCCTCGAGCTTGCACGGTCGCGTTCGATAAATTTAATGCGCGCACCAAACTCGAAAGCGCCTATTGGCGTCGAGAAATTTGCAGGGAACGAAGGGTCTCCACGTTGACGGGACAAGAATGAGAGAAACATACATAGATAGAGACTGGAAAGGGATACAGAGGAGGAGGAGAGGAGGCTGTGAGAAAGAGGGCGGCGAAGAAAGAAGGCGACAGAAAAAGATAAAAATTGAAGGGATGGGATGAGACATAAGGGTGATGCAGTGATAGCGAGGGAGAGAGAGAAGGAGAAAGAGAAGGACGGATTGAACGCATGGAGAAATAGGGAAAAAGGGGGGAAAAGAGAGCGAGAGAGGGAGAAGGAAGAGAGTAGAGAACTGTGCGCGCCGCAACGCTACGGGGTGGTTGCCCTCGTCTGCGCTTTGTGGGAAATGCCCGCTCAATAACGCGTAGGTCCTCGTCTGCCCCTTCTCACCCTCGGAGGCATCGCAGCAAGGGCCACTGCCCCAAAAGGCACGACCACCCGTCGAACAACCCTTATCCTACACTCCCTCCTACCCATAAGACACTCCTTCAAATCCTCCTTCTCGTCTCATACATCTGGAAAAGATCGAATCTTGTCCTTACACCTTGTCCTCTTCGTGGCGACGCTCCTGATCCAACACGATGGACATTGCTGCATACGGATTCATTAATATTGCAATCTTGATGATGCTTTTGATATCAATTTTAACTGGTCAAGTTATTTCATTGCAATCTATTTTGAATGATTTGGTGTTAAGAAAGAAATCTGATTGGAAAAAATTGTAGCAAATTTCTTTACTGTATTTATTTTTTTTATATATATTTGTAGAGTAGTGGACAAATATTAACAACTATGTTTTCTAAACTGTGAACGAGTCTTATTCTTTGGGAAGAAATTTGATGAACATTGCAACAAATGTGTAGAGTTCTTTTGATTTTTTGAAAAATATATTTTGCAAATTGATTAAGAAATGTTTAATTGCAACCTTGCATTCTAGCTTTTGGAGGAAAGTGGTCGATATCTGCCCAGTATACCGAGGTACCTCACCCTCATTCCAGGCATGGTGGAACCCCCAAAGATCGTTCGGGCAATGACCTCGAGATTATATATTCTGCCGGTATAGGGTGGTACAGGGTTATTCCCCTTGAATTCGTCCGCGGTGCTGTACGTTTGAACAAATCGCATCGAACTCGTAACTCTTTACAAAAATGCCATTTTTCCGTGCACCTAAATAAAAAAACCCGGGAAAAAGAAATAAAACGAAATTAATAAAAAAAGTACATCGTTGACATTAACAAGAACGACGGAGCTTTCGTGCAAACGATTCTAAGAAAGAAATATTTTATTCTTTTAAGTTCTTACTCTTTACATTTGAAAGCTTCAATTATAAAGAACTTCAACGACTCACCCCAATATCGATTCACGGTGTCTTCAACCACGAGGATACAAAATAATTTGTTTCGTTCAAATATTTGATGATCCTTCTCGTAAACGAAGGTCTGCATAGGCTTTGCATAATAATTCTACGTCAAAGGGGGGTAAACTAGCATTGGTTATAGTTTTCGTGGCGGATGGCATTTATAAGCCCTGCTCGCTACATCCACCACCTACCGGATCAATAAGTACTCTTCTTGTTTCATAGGAACCGTGTCCTCCTACGTATTGTGATGATGTCTCAGATTTTCTTCAGGTACAGTCATTAATTAACATACATATACCTGCAGAGTATTGAACGTATACATAGAAATTCTGTTTGGAAATCCTGGGGTCAATTGTGTACTAACCTAACATACATTTGGGGTCGAGATGAAAGGGGCTGATAAAAGGGTATTAAATCGCCATATTAACTTCGCATTGTTTGACATCATCGACATCGACGTAACTAGGATTTTTATTTGGGGTGCGCTAGGTACCCTTTATTAATAGTGTTAACGTTTTGCGTTAACTGACCTTTCAAAATTTCGGAATCTGTTTTGGGAATGTCTGGACTTGTAAATTAATAAAGGTTTTAAAAACCTGGTAACTATTTCGAAACTAGAAATATAGTGTTTCACGTATAGATTGTAACTAATCTTTAAAACTGGATGACTACCCATCACTAACCGATTATGAAACATCGAGAAGCAAATTTGTTAGCGATTAGCAATTATTTTTAGTCCAGAGTGTATCACCCGTTTCCACGGTTTTATCGGGAAAAGTTATTCTTTCATTAACACGTATATTTATAAAAATTAAGGGTCAGCAGTGTCAACGATCGATACGTCCGGTGCTTTATCAATGGGAAGTACGAAGGGAGATAAAAGAAAGTTAAGAGAAAAATTGAGACGTATGTACGGATCGAAATAACGTCAATTCGGATTTTACAGCATGCGTGCAAAATAGACGCGTAGATACCGGCCGCTCGTATCTATTTATAACGGCGACGGATCGCGGGGCAATTGACCGCGTGGCCTTGACTTCCTGTTGACCCGACTGCCCCTAGGGAATTTTGGCGTATCTCGAGGAATTTCTTGCCGTGATATTCACCGGTCTTCTCTAATCAATTCGTTTCTTTTTCTCTGTAAACTCGTCAGCGACAGACTGCTTATTTCGTTTTATTTCAATCGTCGATTCAGACGATGATCTGTTTTGATCTGTCTGATTGGACGAAACCTTACAACATCGCTGCTACAAGCATCTTATTTAGTGCTTTAAAGACTGTTCGTAGTAAGCTGTTTGTTAACAAGTGTAATTACAGATGCTTACGAAATAAATTCCCGAATGCGCATGAATTTATGAAGTTATCAATTTCGTAAAGAATATCGTTTATTAAAGATAATTAAAAATGCAATTGCGAATAACAGGAACGCATTAATTCTCGTTTATATAATTATGAAATATGTCCATAAAAGGGATCTCAAATTTTCATGACTCACTTTTTTGTAAATATTCGGTGTTTCGAAAACTGATATAGAAATTTAGAGGGACAAACACCGAATGATTATTTTATGGAATAAAATTAAATGCGCACGAGTCATGCGAGGAATTATACATCTATGATATCAATATTTCCACGGATTATAAACGACCGCTATAAACATGCCGCACCACCCAGGTTGATCGCGATATCGAAAGGTCGAAAGTGATATTTTTTTTCAAAGACTGCGTTGACGTTGATTAAAAATCATCGAACGTGTCGCAGCCAGCCTTTCAACGTTATTTATCGAGACAGCGAGTGATAGGTTAAATCGAAACGATTGTTCTGTACACCTTTTCGGCTAATTGCAAAACTATGCTCAAATTCATATCGCTTTATATTGCCGGTCATGTATATGTATATACTTTTTTTTATCAGGTACATTCGTGTGGGTAGAGAAGTATTTGCAGATTTGGAGATTTGGGAATTTTGGGATTTGGGGATTTAGGGATTTGGAAATTTTGGGATTTGGACATTTGGGGATTTGGGGACTTAGGAATTTGGGAATTTAGGGATTTGGGGAATTAGGAATTTGGGATTTTAGGGATTTGGGGACTTAGGAATTTGGGAATTTAGGGATTTGGAAATTTAGGAATTTGGGATTTTAGGAATTTGGGAATTTAGGAATTTAGGGATTTGAGAATTTGGGGATTTAAAGATTTGAAGAATTGGAAATTTGGAGATTTGGGAATTAAGGGATTTGAGGATTTGGAAATTTGTGTATTTAAATAATTGAAAGTTTAAAAATTCGAGATTTTGGGAATCAGACTATTTAGGTATAAACAAATTTATAAATATAGAAACCAAAAGATTAGATACTTGAGAATTTTGAAATTTTTATACTTGCCAAGTGTTTTTACTTTATATAATTTTTTATAAGAATGTGTCATATACACGATATTTACAAATACACGAAAAATATTCGAAGTCGATTCTTTCCACAAACGAAGCCACATAAGAAAAATTAGTACCGAATATTTTTGAGTTATTCTTTCATACAGATTCATCCCCTTTTTGATTATACCGTCAACTCGAAATATGTTCAGGGCTGATTTTCATTCTTCCCTTACCGAAATCCGGGCGTATCGGTTCTCCGCGAATAACTTTGTTTAGCTTACTCGGCTCAACGTGCTTTTTTTCTGCAATCGGTAGGAAACCTGTTCGTACGAGCAACGGAATGTCTGAGTGGCTGCCGTCCTCCTCTCATCTCCGTGCAATTCCACGCGTAGTAGAACGAACGTGTCGACCAGGTGAGATCGTTCATTCTCTGCAAGGGACATTTTTGTACGAAGCTCCGTGCTGGACGGCGGGCTGCTGGTTGGGGCTGCGGAAAAAACGGCCGATGGAAAACGGAAGGGCGGGACGAACAGTAGAAAGTATATTATAAAATAAAGGGGAACAAGAACACGTTTCTCGAAACACTAGTTTCGTTGCATATTAAAAATCTGACATCCGATTTCTGATTACTGTCTCTAAACTTTTGTAGTTGTATTTAGTCTTGTTCGTAATTTTTTTTAGTTTACAATTACTCTCGTCTGTAAATTTTTGCATTTGTATTTAGTCTTGTTCGCAATTTTTTTTAGTTTATAATTACTCTCATTTCGGAATCTCTATGTTTGCAATTACTCATATCCAAATTTCTACGTTAACAATTACTCTCATTTCTAAATCTCTACATTTACAGTTACTCTCATATCCTAACGTCTACATTTGCAATTACTCTCATTCCCAAATCTCTACATTTACAGTTACTCTAATATCCTAATGTCTACATTTGCAATTACTCTCATCTCCAAATCTCTACATTTACAGTTACTCTAATATCCCAATGTCTACATTTGCAATTACTCTCATCCCCAAATCTCTACATTTACAGTTACTCTCATATCCTAATTTCTACGTTTACAATTACTCTCATTCCCAAATTATTGGCAATAACCAGCCATACGTCGCGAGATGATCTAACGCATCTCCGTCTAAAATGGTTGACCTAACACGTAGAGATGTAACGGGTGATCTCTCACATGGCGATATAACGAGAGGAACGCAAAGTCGATTAGCCATAACGCATGGTTCTTCCTAGAGTAAGTAACTAGTAAATCCCAGTTACTTCGGTGCTTATCGAGTTGCGTGCACGACTGGAGAACGCGTCTAAAATCGAAGTACCATCGCAACGAATCGAAATTAAGTATCGGAAGGTAAATGCATAAGATTAGAAAGAACACGAGTGAAGAGCAGAACAAGAGAGACATAGAGAGAGAGGAGAGCTCGTAGGTGGTTGTGGAGGATGTCGAGAAATGAAGGCCAGCGGCCTTGACCTTGTCCGTGACTTCGTAGTGAATGAGAGGGAAAGAGAGGAAGAGATACAAGAAAAGACATCGGTCAAAACAAAGTGGTCTGCTTTCTTCTTTCGTCTCGTGCGTGGTCGCGGCAGGCAAATCCAGGTAAACGGCTAGTCGATGTTAATGACTAAGTCACTAGGCTCCCTCGGTCAGGGGCTTCTTTGAATTGACCGTACGGATGATGGCTCAGGTAGTAGGCAGGCATGATTTCGCCAACGATTGTGTGCACGCACAGGGCTGCCCAACTCAACTACAAACCAACTTTACAGTAACACGTTTATGGACTGACGGATCGATGTCGGTCGAAATTTTCAGATCGTTTCTCGATCAACGCTGCATAGACCAAACAATTACCAAAGTTACTTATCAGGTATCTGCAGATCTACTTAAATATCCTTGGATCTTCGTAGATCTAGATCTACTTAGATTTTTGTAGATCCTATTGGATAACCATAGATCTCCCTAAACATCATTATATATCTCTAGATAACCCTAGATCTCCTTAGCATCCCTGGATCTCCTTAGATTTCTCGAGATGCCTTTAGATATCCCTAAATCTCCTCAGACATCTTAAACCTCCCTATAAATCTTAATATAGCCCCAGATCTCCTTAAGTAGCTGTAAACGTTCCTAGATATCCTTAGTATCTCAGGATGTCTCTAGATACCTCTAAATATCCCTAACACATATTGCTGGATATTGTACAAATGCCCAAATATCCACTTACATATCCCTACATCACAATATCTTTATACCCTTATGTCTCTATATGCTTGTATCCCTATATTCCTAGCTCTTTATAAAATCCTGTTATCACAGTAATTTTCATGCATTAACTTGCCCTCAATAATTGACTTATAATTCAGCCACCGAGAAGTGGACTTAATGTAGCGTCGTTCGAATACAATTATTTTTTTCCAGAGTAGAGTCATAGGTAATTGATCAGTATTCGTATTTCATGTGAACATCTTTTGTATTTTTCTAGACATAAAGTTTTGGATGACTGTCGAAAATCTAAGACGATTTTTGTTTGAGTAGTGACAAAGAATTAGGTATAATGCATCTAAGTTATTGAATTATGCGTCACTCGTGAGAACGGTAGACATTGACCGTGTTAGTAAGAGCTTTGGCATTATCTTGGGCCAGGGAAAGATGTATTTTTAACATTCCCCGTCCGTTTTAGAAGCTTGTTGTTAGATCGAATTAGCAAACTAATGAAGTTTCTGGATTTTCACCTTTGACTTTAACAACTCCTCGAAGGATTTAATAATTTTTGCATCGAAGACAGGAACATTCTGAAGTGATTAGGATCTGCAGTTAGGTATCGCATAATAGATGAGAATTTTCGGACAGATTCATTAGTCAGCGTTAATCGGAGGTAAAGTTTACAGTAAATAACGGAACATGAGTAATTTCCTGATGACACAGTTATTGCTTATATTAGTCATAATTCTGTGTATCGTATCGTCCATTATGGTAAATATATGCCTTCCGTGTCGATCCATTTCTGATACAGGATAGAAGTGTCATGGAGTAGATTGCAGATCTAGAACGAAAAATAATTTTTACCAAACTGACTTATTACGAACATTAATCGGAACAGAAGATTGGAAAATATTTATGTTTATTTTTAAAAGTCTTTTCAAGGTTTTTACGCAGAAAGGCACATGCCCAGACATCTGTCCAGCATAAAGTCAATATTGCCATTATCGAAAGTAATGTTTCGATATCGTATTTTCTTGCGATTGTAGATTTACAATAGCACGTAATTGTACCGTGAATTGTGTCTCGTAATGTATCGGTTTAAAACTTACCTTAATCGACGAATCTGGTACTTCGTAATTATTAAATCTTAAAAAATGATACAACAGAAGCGAGTCTTCAAAATTTGACTGTTTTCGAACGTTGACGTCTCATTACGCTGTATCGTATTATCTCCAAATGTCTGACCACGCGATGTTGGATCAGCACATAGCAACCGCTAATAATGCTAAATAGATAGTAAAAAATAATGAAAGAAAAATTGGTGACTATAAAAGATCGAGCGTCGATATAATGATTAATGGTAGAACGTATGAATGAAAAGTGTCGATGACCAGTTAAAAAAATGACGAAAATTTTCCTGTCGGGAAGGGAAAAAAAAGCGACAGGAAAATCTCGTCTCCTGACCTCGAGGGAGTAGGAGAAGTGAGTGAGGTCGTTCCACGATCGATAACGCGAGTCTCTCGCGAGAAGGTGCGAAAGAACTTGGTCGGGTACCTAACGAAAGGGCCGAAAGAATCGATCTGGTTCTATGAAAAAGAAAGAGAGATTTTTGATACCTACCGGTTTCTCCTTTGGTTAATGGTCGAATGAACAAGACGAGACTTTGTACACGTATGTTTCTCAGGTAGATTTCTACATAAGGGGGCATATGGTACACGCGTTTATTGTCGTATCGCAAACGGTCGCGTATACGGGGGTGAGTGTACCACCCGCCACTGTCTGTCGTCCGTTTTTCTCTCTCCTCTTTTTTCATTCTCTTCCCTCGTATCGTCCTTCATTTTCGTTCTTCGTCTGTCGAGCGAAACTATTGGTTGCTGCTCTCTGTCGTACTCGTGCTCGTTCATTCGCATGCCTGCCAACTGCGCCACGCCGAAACTCGTCGAGAAAACCGCGGTGATCATAGCCCTCTCTGCTCTACGTCATTCGTTTAGGCAGTACGTTTCGTCCTTGTTAGATCAGTCGTAGCCAGGTTACTTGCTTCTTTGTCACTCTCAGGGAACTCGTAAGATATCGTGGTAATACCGTGCAGTACCGCCGTTAGCTTCGGGCACACAGGGCACTTGCCCTGGGCCCTGCGCTTTTGGGGGCCCCGTGCTTCAACTTTCAAATTCTCAAGTCACCGCGTCTTCAGACTCTCAAATTTCCATATCACCAAATTGTCAATCTTTCGAATTTCTAAATTTTCAGCTTTTAAATCCTGAGGGTGTCAAATTTTTAAATCTCTGAAACCCTCAATTTACTAATATTCGAAGTCACAAGCTCCAAAAATGTCTAACATTCCTAATTAGCAACATTTCTAAAGTTTTGAACTCCTAAATTACTGAATTATCGAATTTCTAACATTGCGAATTCTCAAATTTGTAAATTTTAGAATTTGAGAATTTCCGAATTTCTAAACTTTCTTATGTACAAGTTTAAACATTCGTTACTTTAGCAATTGTCGAAATGACAAATTTATAATGTTTGAATAGCGTGAAGAATAATTTCGGCATTTGTCCCGGTGCCCGGTGAATATTATTGTCGGCCCTGAACACCGTGATACGGTGAGCGTGTGTTGAGTGGCGGTCGTGCAGACAGGTGCGGCCGCTGGAGCCCCACCGTTGGTGGTGGTGCTAGCAGCGCCTCCACGCGGCGACTCATCTTAGTTTCGGGCAAGATGGGCGAACCTCGCCGGGCAGTAGCTTAGACTCTACCTACAAGACAACACATACACTAAATGTTTCCTAACAACAAGTAACAATTAATTGTACATTTATTTTATTTAAGGGAACACAAACTCTATTTTTGTAACATGCTGTATTAGTAGTGCTCCGTGGAATTTGTACGATAGTAAAAAACTGGTGCGTGGCCACGCGCGATACAACGGACGAACACGACGACGGAAAGTATGAAAAGATAGGAGAAGGTTTCGCGATTGTCGGAAGAGCAAGTGCGAACGAGCCAAAAGGAAGAAGAAGAAAGAAAAAAAAAAGGGAGACGGTGATCGTGAGGAGGCGCAAGACGAGGACCCGAGGATCGAGAGGACATCGAGACGAAACGAGCAGGACAACGACAAAGGGGACAATCCCGAGGAAGACGGTAGACGAGGTGGATAAGGACGATCGTACCGCAACAGTGGCCGCCACTGAGGCTGAAAACGACAGCGAAGTAGGTGATAATCTCGCGGTAGTCTCTGTTCGTTGACTCGGCTCGGTGCTATTAGCCGATTCTCCGCGGTGTGGTGCGTGTTTCGATATACAAAACGAGCTACGACGTGGAGAGAAAAGTGTACGACGACCGATAGCAGTGAAGTGTACGGAGCCGACACACCCTCTTGACACTCCGACATTCGTCTCGTATCGCCATCGGTTTACCTCTCTACCCCCTTCTTTCCTAATCATTTCTCGCTCCTTCGTTCGGCTACATTTACGTAGTACACCGCGTGTACGTTCGGCCACTGCAACGGAAAGCCGCACACCACGTTCCTCTTTCTTTCTTCTTCGCTCTTCCTCCCGTCTCAACCCCTCGTCTCCTTCTCCCCTCTCTATCTCTTTCTTTCCGTGCAAAGTGATTTATCGTTACGCTTGTCGCATCGGATTTCGTCGGTGTTAAAACCATACCGAGCCGGCTATCGCGTCCATAACCATACGTACCGTGCTTCGTCCTAGCTCTACCCTCCCCCGGCAACCCCCCTCAAGCGTCTCACCCACACCTATATCTCTCTTTTTCTGCCTCCGCTCCCGCACCCCGGTTTATCGGCCGATCCGAGTGCAAATTCGTTCGTGACCGTGCTGTGCGAGTTTTGCATCGACGAAAACGCGGGGTGACGCCGCTCTCTTGGCAACGCCAGACCGAAAACCGTCGACGACCACGAACAGAGAGAGGAGGGACACGCTCAGCCGTAGCAATTGAAACGACCACGGCACGGTATCGTTTCGAGCAGGCGCCACGAGCGATAACACCGCTAACATGTCCGTGAGAATGGAAAACGTAGCCGCGCCGAGGAAAATGAACTATAAGATGATGGTGAGTAACAATTGCTTTTCTCCTTTCGATCGTGTCGAACGTGCTAACGTGTGTAACGTGTAACGTTTCGAGTGTGCGTGTTATACGCGAGAGCGTGTATACACGCTGTTGGAAAACGTAGCATTACCATGGGGACGGCCGATAGCCACGAACCTTGCGGAACCGGCGTAGTTTGACAGTTTGCCGCGGGGCGTCTGCTGCCCCACCCAGTCTCCTCTTTCTCTCCCCCACCTTAACCTCTCTTCGAACGTCTTCGCGTATTCTTTTTTTTCCTGCTTCTTTATTCTACAGATATTGTGTCCGGGGAGATGAGTATTAAACGATCTAGAATATGTGTGTTCTTCATTTCATTTTTTTCTCGTGTGTTTTGCCGTTAACGCGTGATTACATCGTGAGCTCCGCGGTTTACTTTGAATGAAGCGGGAATGATGAACTTGAAGGATGAAAGTGTATAATGGACCACTAGTTGCCGCCGCCGGTAACGCGTTAAAGGTATTTATTGAAATAAGTGTATTTTAATTAGGACGTTTTGTTTCGGTACGTTTGCCTGATGGGCAACTATGCCCGCGAGAGCGTAATCACGCACGTGCGAGTAACGTGCACGCGCGGGTAGTGATGGGTAATTACTTTCTCTGTTCGAAAATTCGAAATTTCAGTATTTTTAAATGTCGTCAATTTCCGACTTTCCTGGTTTGGAAATTTTAAATCCCAGAAATAAGAAGATTTCGATGTCTCTATTTTTGCCCCCTCCTCCCCCCATGATGTCCGTGATCTCTTTTAACAGGCATTTAATTTGGTCATCAATGGTTTAATAATATCATTTTCAAATTTTTTTATTATCCTTCCAATAAGTCAAATTTAAATGTAATCGATAATGTGAAATGCGAGATGAAAGTTCGATGACGTTATTCTCCTCACCTATTCTTTCATTTTGTGACATTTGAGACATTTTATATACCCTTTCAAGTTTTTAAACAATTTATTTATAGAAAAGTAATAATCATTTCAAGTTATATATACTCGAAGAGAGAGTAGGGTTAAAGACCGGTCGACCAGTACCTTGCTTTGTATTGTTTTAATTATAGATATTGTTATTATTAATTGGCAAGTTTAATCAGACATATATCGTGACCAGGGATTTAAATGATTTAACCTATGTACGGTACAGATTAAATTATTCTAAAATGATAAAAGAAACGATGTTTTTCATCAGCTTTATAACTTCTTTTATCAGATATTCGCGAAAGCAGGTTCTTATTCTCGCGCATACGGTCCTGACATTTCTGCGCAGACTCTCGCCGTTTCTTCCTGTTCTCTGTCTACTTTCAATTGCTATGCTTTTCGTAAAATAATTCTGTATTTCTCCTCACATTCGACTCATGTACAACAAACTCCTTATTTATAATAAGTGTTATCTTCAACAAATACATGAACATTTTTTTTCATTATCGATTGATTTAAAAACGACTTATTTATAACTGTAAATAAGATATTTACCAAAAATTCCATTTCTATTTTAGCATTTTCCCTTACTGTCACAAGTCAAATTTTTCGTAACTTTGTGTCATGAATTCGCGTCAAATATGAAATGTTCGTTCCGTATTTATTTAATATATTATTTTCGAAATGCGTCCTTCGATATTACATCAAAGTTCTGCGGTTTATTAATGCAATATTTAGTTGCTTGTGAAAGCGACGTGGAGCCACTATCCGGAAGCATTCTTAATCTGCACATTGAAATTCGACCTAACGCTCGCCAGTGTAGCCAACTTCATCGTACGCTTTTAGTGACAATGCAATGACAGTTACGTATTCTTCTTCGTACATAAATATCTTCGAGCCTGATTTCGTGTTATCATACGAAACCTTGTAAAATATGTTACAGAAAATGTAGAGAGGATTTCATCGAACCCGATGAATTTCTTTTTATGTAATGTTTGCGGCGATAAATATCGCTTATCGCTTAAGTACTGTCTTTTCGAGCCTATTAATAATTCAGTGTTTTAAGCTGTCTCTAAGTCTAGTTATTGTTAGTGAAGTCATTAGAAAGGTTATCGCACGGTAAACGTGTTCAAACGGATTGACGTGCAAACAGCTGTTCTTTTCAGTGTTGCCAACGGCAAGTTGTTACTCGAATATCGTATCGATGCAAATGAAGGCAACAATGTGTGTCAATGTGGGATACATTTTTAATTGATATGAAATTAATATTTCGTGGAATTTTTTCTTCAATATATACCAAAGGCTTAAGTTATCGGTAGAAATAATTTGTAGCAAACATTGAAAATACATATGTATTTGTTAGAACATCTGAAACGGTGGATATCATGGTTGAAATTAACAACTTTTTTTATTATACGCGTACTTTGAACTCCATAATCTGGAGTGTTTAGTTAACAAATCAAACATTTAAT
The DNA here is from genome assembly GCA_945859555.1 of Megachile ligniseca. Classification (NCBI taxonomy): domain Eukaryota; kingdom Metazoa; phylum Arthropoda; class Insecta; order Hymenoptera; family Megachilidae; genus Megachile; species Megachile ligniseca. The sequence goes on from OX243778.1 coordinate 12,452,434, forward strand.
CAAGATAATCAGAACACATTTACGCTCGGCGATCTTTACATCATTTGGTGCACTTTCACGATTAATTTCTTTTTTTTTCTTTCTTCTTTTATATGACGACAATACTTTGAATATACGGAGATAACAGGAGTCGGATTTGCGTTGAGTTTTAAGAAATTGATACGGTTATCATCCACTATCAAATATTTTTGTTTTAGTACGTCAGCAGTCATTACTTACGGTTAGATTATGTGATTTTATCAAATCGTATTGCATTTAAATTTAGATTGTTTTATTAGCTTAAGATGGAAAATTGCACGTTCTCAACGCCGTTATTAACGTATATTCGCGCCCCTTATCTTGTCGGTAAGCGGAAAAATGATCAATATGTTATTTAACGGATTTTATGTTTCTCAACTAAATACCAAGTGTTTTGTTCGTAGAACAGTTTCCCTACAAAGTAATCGATTGTGCATATCGAAATCGATCGTACTCGAAGCGAGATAGAAGTCTTACGAAACTTCGTAATTAACACTTTCGTGACTGGTAATTCCTTGTGATTAAAGCGTAAAGAACAAAAATTTGCTTTTCTAATACAACGTTTCGAGTCATTCGATGCTCGCAATCGCATCGAATACCGATTGAAAATATCAACGTAGAAAGTAATGGAAACGTTATGGTAGCACCGATTATATCAATCGAAGATATTTACGCGGGAGGTTACGTAAACCCTTAACCTAAAATTTTGAAAGCGATGGAAGCATCCTGTTTCTGCCGGTCGGACACATTAACGTAAGAGGTTACAAATTTCTAACCTAATATCGCAAAGTATACTAAAATACCGTTGTACTATGTCAACGGTTGCAAACGCGTTAACAAATCGTTCGTTCGCGCGCATTGAATCAACGATCCACGACTTCTGATTAGGCTCCCTCCGGAGATAACCGTCGTTCAACGAATACAGTCGAACAGAACAATATTGTTTTGCAATATCGAGACACGCGTTCGATGGCGTACACTCGATAGGATGTCTCGAAATTATTTCACGTTCAAATTCGAATTATATTTTCGAGATAGGACGTGCGACGGTTCACGATCTTTTCCGACCACCTTTTCCTGTTGTCGATCGTAAAGTACTAATAATAGATGACCGGTGCTAGGGAGGTTTGAAGGTGATGATCACCGGGTTGTATCACGTTTCAGGATCGACTTTATCGTTGAATGTCACAAGGATTATTAGCAGACGACATTTTAAATTTAACGTAATCGAATAATTCTGAAAGGTTAAGGTTTGGAAATTTCGAGTGTGTATAACATGATTCGACATTTAGATTGAACTCGACACCACGTGACCAGACATCTGTGCTTCAAAAGTGAAACGTGTACAGTACATCGAAACGTGTATTATCTTAATTTCCTAGATCCCTATATTTCAAAAATTATATATTTCTGTAGAGTCTAAACTTTCTCAGATCATAAAAATCTGTAAGAAATTTGTACGGATAAAATTCGAAGTTCAAATATGTTTGGATTGAAAACTTGCAAGATGGAGTTGTAAATATCTATCCGTGTGCGAATGTCAAGGGGAGCGTACCTTCGAGAATGCGAACGCGTGTGTATTAGTGTGAATCAACCTTTATTCGCCAGTTGGTCAGTGAACGTCGATTGACGCTGAGAATTCATAACGATAATTGGACCGATTTGTCTCAATCGCGATTAGATATGCGAGTCGATCCGTTGGTAAATCGCGACCACTTCAGACGATCGCAAAGATAGATTGTTTACATCAGATCGCTTAGACTTAGACGTTGTGTTGATTTTTTAGAATACGTTTCCATTTTCGTATTTGCTTGTATTGAAAACATTGCCTTGTTGATCATGAGTTTGATACCCTCGTACGACACCAATTTAATTTGCCATTTATCGTTAATGTCGTGTAATATTTTAAAGACGTCGGTCCATTTTGTACGCATTTTGTTGCTCTGTATAAATTCTGTACGAAAAGCAGGAAACTTACCGTGATCGATTTTTGAACGCTGGCTTATTTGCATGTCTCGATTCGCGGGGGTTATCTATTATTCCTATAGAAAGAAAGGAAAAAGATAAAGGTTTATTCATTAAAAGAGAGAAAGAGGGGACGGTCTCGTAGGCGGACAAAAGTTGTATGCAGAAATAATCGAGCAGGAGAGAGAAAGAATCAAAGGTGGGATCGGAAGGACGAAGGGAGAAGAAGGAAGGGCCAGGTTGAGCGAAGAGAATAGAGACGCAGCAAGGATATCGATTATTTGCGGTTGCAGTAACTGCAGGGCTCTTCTTCTCTCCCTTCGTCAACCCGAGGACGAACACCCGGAAATCTCGACGATACAGCGAACTGAGATTAATCTCATTTTTCCCTTCCGGTTTTGAAATACTTCTCAATCGAGTTACGTGAATGAGACGAGTGTCTCGTTTGATCAAGGGGAAAGAAGCCCGATAAAAACATCAGATATATACCTAGTTTATCATTTAAAAAATTTTTTATTTTCATTTATAGTAGCAAAGTAAACAAAATTCCCGTATCGTAGATTTATAAATGCTATCGCTTGGAAATACCTATTTTTCACTAACACATTAAGATACCGTCATTGAGATATTCACTATCGAATAGTAGACATGTAGAGATATAGGAATATTAGGATGTATATACTGGGTTATGACGATTTTACGTCTAGGTATAACTAGTGATATTAGAATAGGAATTTTTAACCAAAAATATTGAAAATTTTAATACTCTGATTCTAGAAATGTGAAGATTTAGTAATATGGGCGTGTACGAATTTAGATGAACAAGATCTTTAAAACTATATACATAAAATATGACTGTCCAGTTTCTACGAACATTCTAGTTTTTTTTACATCCATCGTGTCTAGAATTTAAAAATGTGTCTCTATATTTCATATTATATCGCGACAATTTATCTTTTGCATTATTACCTTCTACTTTTGAGCGAAACAAAAAAAAAATTGTCGAATCACCGGCAATTTTTTACGCCAGGCAAGTTTCGTAACAGCCCAACCAAACGCCGAGCGAAGTTGTAACTTTAATACAATTCGAAGTGATTTTAATTGCAAATGCCCGAAGTATCATGGACTTCTTTGAACTTGCTTCTTAAGCGTCTGATACGTATTCCTAAAATACTGAATAAGTGGTTTCATGGAAAACAAAGCAGATTGTACAAGGAAAATGTTAGAATGACACATTATTGGTACATATGGCGATACTAATCCTCTTAAAATGATTCATTACTTACCAAGGTTGATAAATTTCTTTGCACATCTGGATCAAAGTCCTTTACATTTTCTTTGTTCTGCCGATTACCAATTATCAGTTACCAAACCTAAAATGGTTTTAACGAATTCAACATCCACCCTTCTGTGTCATTGGTTGTTAACGCCTTGACCAACATGGCGGTCGACGCGCCAATTACGAACTTAGAGATTTTTACCAAGCGACTAATCCTCGCGGATGAGTTGAAAATCTCGGAAAAGAAGTTGAATATTCCAAGCAAGTTATCCCGAAGAAAATGTCAGACGTACGGCATTAAAACGGCGCAAGCAATAAAAGCCAATCAAATTATTTAGCATAGAAACAACGCGACGGGTTTCCCGAGTGAATCTCCGCCTCGAGCATCGAACAAGATATAATCTCATCGAAATGAATCGTGACGAGATACTCCTTCGATTCCACGAAAAAAGAATGTTTCTTCGTTCTGTCGATACATCAAGGCCTTCGATGTACCAATACACTGGAACACCTGTTGCTGAGTCAATTATGATCGGTATAACGCAACCGCAAAATTGGCGCGAAAAATTCAAATGAGGTTTCTGAGATCCGAAATTTCATAACCTCGTATAAGCAAACGAGGTTAGACATCAAAGTAACTAAGTCACTGTTATGTAACGAAACTGTTAGTGACAGGATTTGTACAGGAACTCCTTCTACACTGAAAATTCTAAGAATTCTAAGGGAGTATTTTAGTAGCAAGGACATGATAATAAAAGGGAGAGTTGGGGATACAACGGGTTTAACTATCAAACGAATGATTCACTGAGACAAGATCAGACCAGACGCAGAAGCAAAAGTTGTTCGTTTGTTGACATACCACGCGTATTTGCCGTCTGTGCAGACCGTTAGACAAAAGTGGTCTCTTGGAACGGAGGATACACCTACGCGGGACAGTGTAACAATCTTTGTTGTTGTCTACGTTCGCGTGCCTTTCGCGACCTACCGTGTCACCGGGAAAAAATTCGCTAGACAGACAACGGTACTCGATGTGTCTGCAAGGGGTCAAGGTCGTACGATGTCCACGGCTCGTTTCTTGCGAAATTTCATCCGCTCGGCGCGTTTTTTCGCTGCACGCATCATAGGGAATTTCATTTTTTCAAGCATTTACTATCTCTATACGTTTCAACATAGATTGTACCTATTATGACAAGAGTAATAATATTTAAATGATAAGATTTTGTGTGAGGTCAGGTTAGATTAGGTTAGGTTATATCATTCGCATCTATTACGATTGTTTAGGGTTAGTTTAAAATTGTTAAGTTGTTTCGTTAGGTTAAGATTGGGTAGGATTGAATTAGGTTAGTTCAATTACATGTTAGGTTAGGTTCGCTTAAATGAAGTTATGTTAGGTTAGGTTCAATTGGGTAAGATTACGTTACTTCGTTAACGTTAGGTTAGCTTTGATCAGACTTTTTGTTAAGGTTACAGTATTTTGTCGGGTTCTACTAGTTTTTCAAATGTGTTTATTCCTCGAACTTCAAACACGATACATCCAAATTCCAAGCAAGAATTGAACGCAATTGCACACAAATTAGAAATTCATTCCCTTGGACGGTATCTTGACCGTATCATCGATTCATCGATAACATTTCGATATTATCGATAACATTATCGATAATATCAGCTCAGCCGGAGGATGATTGGATTTCCAAGGTGGTCGCGTGAGCTTGATACTGTGTCTGTGTCTTGTATCATTCGCGGACGATCTCATTGTTTCACGAGGTAAGGACACGGAAGCACGCGATATGCTGGCTAATAATACTCACCGTCGGCCTAAACTCGGTTAAAGGGTGTCAGGCTCGAGGCGACCAGGCAGCCAGCCAGCCAGCCAGTCAGCCATTTTCCCTCTATTTTCTTATCCCCTCTGGTCTCTCGATTACCTTCTAGCCCGCTAACATGTTCGTCCTTCTGCTTTTTCGCGAACGTGTGTACAAGTATCATGCGTATCACGTCGGCCATACGTGTCGCACGCGGGAGACATTCGCAAAATGCACGTGTCCCTTCTCTGTCTCTTTGCTGTCCATGCACCTGCGATTGCCCCCGGATCGCCTAGACATCGAGCCATAGATGTATCTACCATGAAAGCTGAAAAACCGATGTTGTTCGCTCTTCCTTTTCGGGAACACTCACCAGATGGAATTATCGAACAGTTTTTTTATCTCGTACAGATGGACTGCTCATCATTTCGGTCTTTCTTAGCTTCAACGTTCAATTTCGACGCTACTGATTCTGGATAAGTTCACACGGATTTCAAGAATTGGTATAGTCATCAGTGTATACACTTAACTTTCCTACGGGATCTCCTGAAATAAATTCATTGCGGTACCATCTGCTGTAGTGACAACCTTTCTTTTAAATTACCCTTTCACTAAAGGTCCATAAAAGACTCGAGTATCCAGAAGTTTAAAGACCGCAAGAGATATAGGAAAGGTTTTCGATTATTGCTTTACGTGATTCAAATGTAAAAAGTCGTAATGTGTTATCTTACATCAGCTACTATTGGCGAACGTGAGAGTCTGTCGGTGAATTCCACGGCTGACGAAAGGTGAATGTTAAAGCGAGAAATTCGCAAGCTTTAGGCAAATAATAATGCTGTTGTACGTCGTGAAGCGAGATTCGCAAGGAGAGATCCATGTCCTGGAGGCGCGTATGTAGGTCAGCCTGACGATATTGATGACGAGCCATTAACTGGCCATCTGCTTTGAAAGATGTTGAATAAAACCGGATTTTGTCGTGGTTTCTACGTTGATAAATTATTCCTTTGTCATCTACGAACGTGTATCCAACAACAAACAAAAGCCTATTTGTCCACTTGTTAAACACTTAGAAAATAACTATTTTCATTAATAATTGCGTTTAATCTCTCTTTAACGTTTCTCGGGGCTAACATCAATCTTGTTTTACATAAATTGCCATAAATTTATATCGTTCGGATTTCGAAATATTCATGCTTAAACGTATTTCAGACATTCCAGTATTCTTTTATTCATCGAAGATCGGTTTTACTAATTCCACATGTATCGTCAAGATGGAATGATGTAATCTGATGAATTATTATCTTCACTAATTGATACGCGAATGCTAATTGTCTGAGTACAGATTCCGTGTTGTTGGAAATTCAAAGATGGATTTTCTTCGCGGTTTGAGCGAAAATAACGGCAACCACGAGTTAACACAATACTTTCTGCTTAATCGTCGGCGTGCGTGCTTGTACACACGTTTGTTACGTATCCGTGGTATGCGAGCAATCATTCTATTCCGTCTCGACTTAGTTCTGCGTCGGCTCTTGAATTATTACGTTAAATGCGAGCGTACGGCGAGTCGCGGTCTAAACGCCGCTAATAACCGGTGACACGTGCATGAATCGCAACATATCAACGCGGTGGAATTCCTGTTTCGATAACTGCAATTAAAATTTCAAATAATTAGAGTTCGCGCAAGCATTACGATTAAAAAATACAACTGTTCGCTGATACAACTAACGTGTAAACAAGAAAACACTTTTGTTGCTTTAAATAACATATACTATTTCATTAGTACTTTACAATTCAATTATTTTATTTTCCTATAATTTTTGTGAACTCGGTCTTAGAAATATAATTGTAACATGCAAAATTCTGATTAGAAACTTAGGAAAGAATGAGTTACGTTCGCGACTGCGCAGGTGGTCGGAATTGTGAATTTGAATTTTCGCGCGCCTACTGGGCAACCGTATTAGGTATAAAAGGGCTGATTTCGGATTACACACATTCAGTCTTACGCGCGACGCGTAGGATTTACAGACTCAAACGGTGTTCGCGACATTCTTTGAGAGTAATGGTCCAGCTTGTAGTAGGCTAAGGAAACAGTTTCCAATTTGTAACTTCGTTACAAAGTTAATATTGCTAAATTATGTCTGTAGCTAGAAAATGAATCTGCATTTATCATACAAGGTAATGTCACGTTAAAATGGCAGATATAAAAATAGAAAGAATATAGAAACTAAGTCGATACATTGTTGAGACTCAGTACGTTCATCTGCACCGTTTAAGTAATTCAATTGACACGTGTTCGTTTTCTACTCGAGCTTGTTATTTTTATGATCGAAGTTTACGGGCAATAAATATAACCCGGTTGCGCTTCCGTCACGGACAACTTGATTTTAATGTAAGAAACCAGCTACGTCGCAGCCGAATTTTGAGCCACGAAACCTGTTGATCTGGGAATCTATCCAAAAAGTCGAAGGACACGAAAAACTAACATGCATATTATTGCCATATATAGTTTTACATAGTTGTCTATACATGCGATGACCAGTAAACGTAACTTATTTAACACTTTTGCCGTAACATATAAATTACATAGACTGTAATCTATGTCATAGAGCAATAAAAATCTTTAGAAAAGTTTTCCGCGAATACCGTGCGTAAATTTCCAAGGATTCACCGGTTCTACACCGGTTGATTCGCATAGTTTTCACGTAGTTCGAGCGCCATTAAGGCGTCTGGAAGGAAACGTTAGCGGTCGAGTAATTAATTTCGTATTAGTCATCGTGCAGAGTCAGTGAACTTGGTGTATCTCTTAGACGGTCGAGAGCTCGGACGATTTTTTTTTCTTACTTTGAAAAAAAAAGAAGAACTCTATCCGATCCAGTGAATTCTCCTTTCCTCCTTCGTTCCTTTACGCAGATCGAACGTGTTTCATGATTACAGTCCGTAAGTAATCGTTCCGCGCGCAAAAACGAAAGTCGATTTACATAAGGTCGAATCTCGTTCGCGGAATTCGATACAGTTTCAGATATTCTTTTTAATCGATCGTCCGATAAAAAATCGATAGTTGTGAACCACGCATCGTGCGTGAATGACTTCTGCGCAGATATGGCGACCGCATGAGCCGTTTTGCCAGACTTGCCGGTCGGTGCAATTTCAAATAAACCAACATGTCTTTCGTAACTTTCACTGGGTATACGCCCGTGGGGGCTCATAACGCTCTTATCAGATCGATTTTCCTGTTCGTGGATCGATAAGAAAAATGTATGCGAAAATATCCGTAAACAAGTTAAACTTACTAATTGGACGGAAAGTATTCGACTCGTATTTTGTACGAATATTTCTTACCGTCGAAATTTTTACGAACTACAAATGTTTCAAGCACATTAATATTTCCATTGTAAAATAAGGAAAGATGCATTTTGAAAATAAACGACCAAATTATTAGTCGCAGTACTGCGCATGAGCAGTTTCGCTGTGACCAAACTTAACCTCAAACTATTCTGTCCAAAGATTTTAAACTAATCTATTTTTCTCTTTTCTGTTTCAGGTAAGTTTTCAACGATTTCAAGGCAGCAAGTATTTAATTACCCATCCTGATTATATTAGGTACGCCCATATCTTTACAATCTACCGTGATCGTCCATATTTTAACATTGTTTTAAGCGCGTTGAAATTACTTTAGAACTTTTAGAGATATCACGGAAGTCTAACGATATTAAACAATTTTGGAACTTTTTGAACTTCGACGTAGAAAATTTGATCCAACGATGTTTTTGCGTAACATAGTATTTAAAGTATGCCGTTCAGTCAGTCACGATACGTGACTTCATTAGTGAACGTCGAGGAGAAAATATTTTCAACGGAGCGTCTTATTAAAAGCACGTTCTTACGTGCATGTGAACCGAAACATATAATATACATACATTTTATATTGGTCGCTCAAAAGTAAGGACGTGTCACGTCGATGACTTCGAGCCTAATACAATTATTATTTTTAAATCTTTTATCGCGATGAACATTCCAGACTATATTGATAAACGTTTGATTCGATCGAATTCTAATCGTATTTTGCTTATCCGTCAGGCTTTTTAACCGTTATTTTATCTCTGTCACGTTACCACATTTTAGCGAGTATAGTAGGCTTCCTTAGGAACAGTAACGAGGTAGCGGAAAGATATCTCACCACTTGTTCGTTTCCTGCTGATAAATTAAGAAATGTAGAACTTTTGAAAATTCACGATCCAAATATCTTCAAGTTTACATATTATATCTCTGTCTCGTCCTAAGAAAGCCTACGTCGCACTCAAGTGTGCACATATTTGAAATACGATGATACGGTCAATTGCATATAAGGTAAATGCAATAGTATTGTGCACTCGCTTGCCTCGAGGTCGACCTTGCTGGTACAACGATCTGAAAGTAATTGTTCTTTGGCGTGAAATCCTACTTTGTATTCTACTGTTCGCTTTCGGTATCGTTTAAATTGTCCTCGATTAGTAAGTTCACGATCGCTTCCGATTACTTCCGAAAACATACGACTGGCAAGATACGCACGTTTCTTTATCCCTTCCTAAAGTTCAACATCAAATCTATTCGATTCTCTCGAATTAACCTGTTATTGATGATCGAACGTTATTCGATACGAGAGAACGTTCGAACATACTAAAGTCTTGAAACAAGAATTGCGCGGGTTAGAAGTTAGGTTAGAAACGCGAAATGCGAAAGGACCAGCAGTGTGTCATGGTGTTGCGCGAGTGCGTAACGTACTGTATCTTCTCAAGGCGAAGAAACGGAATGTCCGGTATGCGCCGGCAAAGAGGAACTCTTTTGCGGAGGGATGAGCGAGCTTGACGACTGGTTCTCTCTTACCTGCTCCCCTCTGGCACTTTTCTTTTCCCGTCCCCTCGCGGCTATTAAGGACGCATGCGCATGCGCATGCGCATCCACGCGCATCCGTCGATGGCTAGCGATGGGATCGACTCGATTCGTTACTCTTGAAAGTATCGACTAATAAAAGTTCAATTTCATCTCCTTTTCACATAGTGTATTTAATCTGCACGTTATTATTACTGAAACTGGCATTCAATGAAAATATTGACACACATATTAAAGTGAGATCAAAGCTGTAAGTAAATATTTCGATAATTCCTTAGATTTAATTCGAACACAGAACATATACTTGGTTAGTTTATGTACTTAAAGATCACCAGTGCTCGTGTATTTACCGTTAACGCTGTTACGTTCGAGGTAATTATTTATCCGTTACTCATAGGTGAAACGTTAATTCAAGATAATCGACAGAGCAGTATCTGGTATTCGCGTGAGAAATCGCGGAATTTCTTCTGCAATACCGGCACCGCACGCGAGGATATTGGTCCCATCGCTAGACACATGCACGCCAGCGCCGCGTGAAACAACCAGTGGCGTATCGGAGGAAACAGTAATGGAAGATATCGAGCAGTTTTTCAAGTTTCGTTCGTTTCCATTTTAAATGATCGAAGTATGGAAAAGTATTTATATATATTTCTTGCATATTCAGCACGATTGTTCGCCTAGCATTTATAAAATATATCATAATCCTTTACACAAATGCATCAGATTCTCGTTCGATCGTAAAATTTCAGGTTGAAACTGATACCGATTAGCAGGAGAGTTAACGGCTCGGCGTCGTCGCGACTTCTATCGGCAGATTAATCGAGCGTGTTGCGGAGGGATGAGAAATAAATTTCTAAATAGAGTTCGCAACGTACTCTCGCTGAAATCGAGAAGCGGACACTGCGCCACTGCGTGAGAGTAGTTCGAGTACCTGTACGGTCTATATCTGTTACCATGTTCACTGACTGCATGTATCTTGGCCGTGAAGCAGTAAACGGGATTAAACCGAGTTGCAATTCTAACGCACGGTGAACTTTATCTGTTCGCTTAATTTGCACTCTCTCTACGCAGAGCTATACACGAGAAGTTTATGCGCTACGATGATCTTTTTCCTGATAAAACATTTGTTGAACTTAACCTTTTGCACTCAAAGCACGCGACGAACAAATGACGTACAGTACCGCGATTCAAACATGTCTCATACGCAGTCAATAACTTTTAACAGTTCTCATTAATAATTCTTTCGCCAGAATTAGAGTCACGAGTTAGTTTCGAAAAATGTATCTGTGCACATTATGAATTTTAGCTCGAAGTTTGATAAAATATTTAATCAAATATTTCCACTGTGTAAACTCGACACAAGTTGTGACCAAAGTATGAGCCAATGCCTAAATCCGTTCGCTTGAATAGAATCGTAGTATAGCACTGTAGTGGAATAGCGGTATAGTAACAGCATAGTGTGGTATAGAAACAATATATTAATTCTAACTCTGACAAAGAAATACCGCTTTTTTTTTACTATATGAAAGTATTAATATCCAATCGTATATTCGAGATACAGTCATCAGTTATTCCCACCACAATTAACGCGTTAATCAGCGTTCATATAATCGAACATTCAAAAAGAATAGACGAGGGCAATCTTCTCGTATGCACCGACGCTTCCGAGAGAAAACTCAGAGAACGGCGTTTCATGATCTACATTAATGGATCTCCGGTAGTGGTCCTCCCCTCTTTCGACGAAAAGAAGAAAATCTTTATCGTATTTGTAACACGAGTCCGTTTGCTAATAGAGCGTAACATTCATGCGAGATCGTACAACTGACGCGGTTTGCCCTGCTGTGGTATGTGGGACATCCTGATCCCTCTCAGGTCCTGCTTTGGGATATATGTATTAACATAAAAGAAAGTGCGGTCCAAACTACATCATGCAAGGCCATTCGATCTTCGACGCACGTTGCACCGTAATTTTATAGCGAAAGTAGAAATTGTCTACTCGATCTTGGCAATTTTTTGCTACAAATATCCTTATGTCGAACGTTCTCCATGAAAATAATGATCATGTTATTAGAAAACTACAATGTATTGACATTAATTTCTAGGCGCTGCATAAATTGTTCTATAAAATTCTTTTTAAGATTACTGCCTCCGGTATTATTAGGTTTTGATTTATCTACATTGCAATAGTTCTAGATACTTGTATTCGTAGTAATGTATAGACCAAGAGAGAAATGGAGATATTAAATATCACGCAGAATTAACTGTACCAGTAAGCGTGGAGAGATTCTGTTTGCTTCTATCCATACGTGATTTTGTACCTTGCGAGCAGTTTTTTTTTTTTTTCGAACGCGATGAATACACGTAATCGTTCATTGTAACACGAGAACTGGAGTTCTTTCATAAAACTGTCACTCGGTTACGACAACTTACGGTTGTATTTCAAAACGTCAGCGACAGAATATAGGATCGTTGAACTCGGGTTGAAATAGGAATAGCCAAGGTGAAGAACACTGTTTACTATCTTTTCTTATCAGAATTAATTTGAATTAATGTCTGTGAATATTTTTTTGTTATTTTAATAGTTCTGTTAGCAGCAGTTACGCTTATGCATCAGATTAAGAGCTAATATATTGGATACACAGGATCAAATTAATTCACTAGGTAAAGGAAAACCAGTCAGACGAATTTTTCTACCTTTCAACGTTCCTCGTGGTATTTCATCGATGTCTACGTTATCTTTTTAAGATCGCTTCGCAATTTAACTGGTCAACGAATCCATAAAAAAAGTGTTTAGTCTGGTAAAACGATTTAATAACAAAATAAGGCGAAAGACTATTTTAGAAAGTGATTACGAGAGCCGTAGTTTCACGTATGCTGGACGACTCGATAAAAGGCCCCCACCATTATCATTTATCAGTGACCTCGTGCAGTCACGCCTCTTTGATAAGACGAAAGAATCAACCGATTCCTGTATCCCATCGCTCTCTTCATTTTCATTCTCTTCACCGTCAGACTCGTACATTTCCAAGAAAGTTCTTCCCGAATAATTAATGTAACTTCAAATATTCTGTTTACCACGAACTTCACGCAATCGCTTTACTTCGTCGTAACATAAGTCACCAAAGATGGCCTCCCTTTGCGCGCAAGTGTTTCCAACCGATCGAGAACCAACGGCAAACTGGTTCGCTGGAAAACCATTAATTTTCACGAAGTCGAAGAAAGCTTCGTTGTACGAAGTACTCTCGAAGTGAAATTTACGATAATGCTCCTCGACCACCATCTAACGAGCTATTTTCGTTGGCCGGTTTATGTTAGAAATTTACCGCAAATCAGTCAAGTAGTCGCCGCTAATAGAATCATTTTGCATGGACGTTTACCAACAGTCTGTCTTCTTTCTTCTTTGAATCAATGAAAACGCCATTAAGGATGCCGCTTAATTAACGAGAAGGCAACGATTTATCACGTTACAAGGAGATTTTCGTCCTCGATAAATATCAATGGACGTTATTATTGCCACAAATTAATAGACTCTTCGCGATTAACAATATTTAGATAAATGTGGCACTTAATATTCTTAAGTGTACGAATAATTCATATTCTAGGAGAGATTGTAACCTTTTTAATATTTACGCCAGCTGCGGGATGCGGCAGCCATTTTGGATCTTCTCGATTAAGGTTTGCTTACTTTTTTTTTAACTTAATTTGAGGGGTAAGCTAATTTTTTAATTTTAAATTTAAGTATGCCAAAGTTTGCAAATTTGAAAATTCTTAAATTTACAAATTTGCAGATTTCCAAATCACCAGATTTCTGAATTTCTAAATTACCAAATTTCTAAATTTCCAAGTCCCAAATCCTTAAATTTTCAAACACCCAAATTTCTAATTCCCCAAATTTCCAAATCCCCATATTTGAATACTCCCAAATTACTTACTGAAATCAATTACAGAATCGACAAATAGTTAATGACGCACACGGTGCGTCAGCGATAGTTATATGGGACGCACCCTGTGCGTCGTCTGGTGGCAGTATGTTAATTATGACAAGGAGGCGGACGATTTGTCCGTAGATGCCGCCGGTTCAATTGAACGGCATGCAGACAACGTGGCCGTTGGTCACTGCGAAATAGAGAACGACGTGTGAAATGGGTATCGTGATGTACCGACCGGATGTCACTTCCTGCTTACCACGTCTGCGCATCATTGTAACGTGCACCGTACCTAGCGATGGGAATAAGACGAAGCCTCTCCCAGTTTACTATTGACCATTTCCAACGATGAAAAGGAGAGCGCGGCTTGTAACCAGGATCGGATCCAGTCCGATGAGTTTTAGAATGCAGAAATAGCCATCACCTGCTATGCGAATCGAATTCAATGAACACGACGAAATATAAGCGTTCGTAATTTTCTAAACTCAAAATTTGACACGTAATCGAATGTACGAAAAATAAGACACGTAGATGTAGGAAATAGCAAGGCAAAATGTCTGGATAGATAAGCGAAACAGCTTCCAATAAATCCGATCGTTTAGTGTTTTCTGCACGAATTAAACTTCGGATATCGAGGTAATATGCAAATGAACGAGCTCGTAACACAGTGTAGACCAGAAGCAAAAGCACAAAACGGGACTTCCTTGTGTCTATGGTGTTTGCTAATAAGGTGGAAAGGAAGAAAGGGAGGAAAGAGATCTGTAAAGTAGTACAGGAAGCGACAAGCGACTTGGAGTTTCATGATAAGTGATTTACAACCGTGACTTTCAGCTGGGTCCTCCCTCTCCTGTTACTTCTCTTTCCCCTCTTTCTTTCTCTCTCCCTTCTTCTTCTTGCCTTTTTCTTTCTCTCTTGAGCTGGTTCGTTCTCCGCCAAACGGTAAACCGTGTTATCACAACTATGCCAAAAATGCAAATCAACGAGAGGCCTTTCTAAAGAGGTTGGAATGCAACGCACTCGAAAGTCCTGGAAAGGCTTGTCCTGAGATATTGCGACAGATGTAGCAACCTAGCTGATGCCAGGGGGGTGTTCTTGTACATTTTCAAATCAGTACAATGTTTAGAAAAAAAAGACTTTTCCCAAGTTTCCAAATTCACAAATTTCTAAATGTCCAAGTTCTAAAATTTCGAAATCGCCATACTTGAATATCCCTAAATTTCCAAATTCTCAATTCTCAAATTTTTAAATTTCCTTGTCTTACTACAGTATTTTACTATTTCCCTGTACCAGTATACTGCCATTTTAGCACTTCACTGCTTCATTCTCCAATATCAATTTATTCTTAATCAGATTTCTCGTAGATCTAAAATCAGAAATATATATTGTAGTCCATAAGTTATTTACACCATTTCGTATAAACGTACAACGCTTTGTGAAATAATTACCGACCCATCATCGACAGCCATAGGCAGTGAGAAAGTCTTTCGTGGTTACGAGATGGAAGCAATCGTGGATTTATTTTTGACGTTACACTAATCAACCGTCCATAGAAAATATTTCTACAAACCTTTGATTAAATTCTGACAAGGAAATCCCCTGCTGGTACAAGCTCCAAGAATATAGTTTCTTCCGCTCCTACGCCTTTGACGAAAAATATTCGTTTCCGTCGTCATCTAAAGTCGTCCCTTTTATTTTATCGCTCACCTTTATACTTAGTGGAACGGAATGAACGCTTTAACTTCGACGAATCCATGCGGAATGAACGGTGTGTAGTGTAAAGGAAGAAATAGGTAAAATAAATCAAGAAACCTGTAAAAAATTGTAAAACCATAACTCCATTGCAGTTACATTGCGCGTAGATAATTTTCTTTGAAGTAAAGCAATCTCGAACGAGCCAAGAGTATATGGAGAACATAACCTCTTCGATTTATTGTGACTCGAATAATACATATTTTTGCAATCGGTGATTTATTGGCGATTGAAAAATCGAACGAGCTCGAATAAACCTACGGAGTTTACTCAGTTTCAACTGAACATCTCGAGCAACCTTCGAGTCTGTTTTACGTTCAAGCCCGTACGTTGCAATTAAGGCCTATTTGTGAATAAATTTATCTGGCAGCAGACCAACCGATTGTACTTACTGTTGCTTACACGGGCTTACAACAGTTACTGTAATGTGTTTGCTAAAGACATTAACTGACACGAATTTACTGTGCAAATGACTCTAATTAGGATGGCCGCAAGCAGAACGACCAAGCTTGTGTGTTATGCGTTAACCATGCTACTCTTGCGTGTGTAGGTTTTCACGCAGAATCATTTAGAAGCATAAACGTAATAATCTTTAGCCATGAAACGTCCCCGAGAAATTAGCGTAGAAATGATTACAGAAATAATTACGAGAGAAACCAGTTCTCTTTGAACGTACTTATCGTCCTATCATTGTTACAATTTTGAAGATCATCTTTTTTATGACTTGAAACCATTCAGCACAATATTAACTTGTTAATTCATTGGTCATCGCGTATATTGTGTTACCGAACCTTTCGAGTTCACCGTGAGACATGCGATATCGTATGTTTCGATACTGAACGATTCGATATTTAGAGTACTCTAAATGTTACGAGTTCCGATAGAGTGCGCGTAATGTTGCGAGTTTCGATACTTGCAATATCGCATTTAACATTTCGAGTACACCAGACATCGCATTACTCGAATTTTCGATGCTTCGATATTAACTCTTTCAACCTATTTCGATCATTTTCGAAATACGTTTGAAAAATGAAATCCTTCGAATGTTTCCAGAAGCAAATTATTTTTGACGGTAAAATAAAAATATTGATAAAAGCTGTGAATTAAAGAAAAATTTTTGTTATATTTCAGGGTACAAACGGTCCGAGACCGACGTATGTGGGTGCTAACAATGGTAACGCCGGTGGCGCCGGGGGCGGCGGCGGTGGTACCGGAGGAGGTGGCGGAGGCGGCGGCGCCACGGGTGGCGGCGTCGGTGTGGGTCCAGCAAGTGGCGGCGGCGGCGGCGGAGGTGGAGGTGGTGGCGGCGGCGGTGGTGGAGGCGGGCATGGATTGAAGGGGAACACCGGTGGCGGGCCACGAGGCGGGAACCCGGTGCAGTATCGTGCGAGCGGTGCTGCGGCTTGGGGCGCAGCGCCGCCCTCTCACGCGGCTGCGGCTGCGGCTGCGGCAGCGGGTGCTTATCCGCCGTACACGCGGTATCCGAGTGCGGCTGCAGCTGCGGCGGCCGGACAGATGCCCGTCGGAGCACAGCAACTACCGCCTACGGCGAATCCTTACGCCGCCGCCACCTACGCACAGCACGCGTCGGTAAGTCCTCTCCTTTCGTTATTCGCCAACTCAGACTGCACTTGTTAACCACAAATTTACTTTGCGTCGCCTGCCTTGAAGACCGGCTTTGTTTCGGCCCATTCCGAATCATTTCCACGTACTTCTATTTATAACTACGCGAAAAGATATAATTTTCCTTTTTTACAATTCGATATTGCGTTGCTATTTTATATTCGTATAAATTTTATTTTTGTAAACTTTTTATCATGCGACGCGAAAAAGTATATTTCAATTTTAATTATGCATATTCGCTTTTCCTTTATTGTTTACGGTTAAACGGTTCTTTGTTAAATGAATAACAGAGATGATTAGATGTGCGCTGACACTTGGATGCTGACTGTTCAGCGCAAACGTCTTGTACGTTCTTTTTTTCGAATCTCTGTAGTTGATAAGGTAACCTATAAACTGTGCTTGAAACACAGATGGGAGTCTCGTTAAATAATGTATAGTTCATTGTCGTTTTTAGTTTTTTAGTGTGAAAGCAGTAGTTAGTATGTTTCTGATAATCCTGTCAAAAAGGACCCGCGCAGACAGTAGGAAAATGTTAACCTTTGCGCAGCGAAAGGGTTAACCCTTCCTTAAACCGGGTGGGGCCATGACAACGCGGCATGTCGTTCTCGTTGAAATGATGCGCGATCTTTTTATTATCGCTATTTTTCTTGATTTTTCGTAAAAGTTTCTTTCTTCTTTTAATTCATAACTATGATTTTTTATTAATTCTTCGAAACGTGTATGACTTTCAAGTAGTGTAGTACATGTGTACCTTGTTTCAAATATGATTATACTTCGAAGCAACCGGCATAATTATTGTAAGATTAGTGTAAGCATGTTATAACCAGTTGCTTACAAGGAATTACACTCTGGTAGTATATGGACAAATCAGTTCGAAAGTGATCATATATTTATACTACACACGATATTAATAACCTTTCTTTATGCCGGGTGGGGCTACAGTATTTTTCGTAACTTTTTATAACTGATGTTTGAATTTAATCGTTGCAACACTTTTATAAATAATAAATAATTGTCAAATTGGATTTCATGTAGAATGATAATAATAAAATTTACTTTGCATTAAACTAAAGTGTGGATTATAACATGTAAGGTAACCTTTTATTTACAAATCTTTTTAAATATATTACAGTATGGTGGACAACGGGTGCCTACAGCCTCTTCTCCAGCTAACACTAATAGTAGTTCTAGCAGTGCTACTGGCAGTCAAAGCGGGACAATGAGCACGAGTCTTAGCAATAATGCTATTCAAGGACAACAAGCAGAACAACTATCAAAAACAAATTTGTATATCCGTGGCCTCAACCAAAACACTACCGATAAAGACCTTGTTAACATGTGTTCTCAGTAAGTCATTCGTGTAATTATAGGTATTCTTAATAATACTAGCGAATCAATGATTGCATGAAGAAACTATATTTTACTTTGACTTCTAATGTTTTTTTTAAGATAGAGAAGCATATTATTTCTAATACAGTGTGTTTTTGCAGATATGGAACTATTACTTCTACGAAGGCAATTTTGGATAAAAATACGAATAAATGTAAAGGTAATTTATTAAAGTTTTAACCATATACTATATACTTTAATATATTTATAACAGTATATATAGTATTACTTGTTTATTAATTACTTTTATTAATTTATGATGTAATTGTGTGTTGCAGGTTATGGATTTGTAGACTTTGAGTCACCAGTGGCGGCAGAGGGTGCTGTGAAAGCACTGGTCGCCAAGGGCATCCAAGCACAGATGGCGAAAGTGGGTATCTGGTTGCTCCGTAGACTGCCCAGTGTACGTTGGTTGTGCATGCAAGTACAGTAATACCAGAGTAACAGTAAACCTTTTCTCTTTCTTTTCTTCCTTTTCCTCTTTCCCACTATCCTACCTTACTTTTTATTTCTTTTTATTTTTCCTTTATCTTTTTCATCTTTAATCTTTTATTCCACGCTGGATCCATCTTTGTGTTTGAGTATAACTAATATCCCTTTTATCCTTTTGTTGATATATCATTTTTGTTGACATATAATGATTAAATGCCATTAATGTGAAAAGAAAGTTCTTATTCCCATACTGCTATGATAAATATGTACACAGTACAGTACTTTCATGCATTATTTACTATAAAGAGTTGGATAAGAAAGTACTGAAATTTCAATTACAGTAAATACTATGCTTGTCTTTCAATAATCACTAGCATAACTACTAATTACAAAGCAAAGATAGATTGTCCAATTGCATAATATTTGTGTTATTTATTAAAGGATATTCATCTGACTATAAATAAGTAATTCATAGCTAGTTTATATAGAACATTAATTAAACTAAAAATATTATTTACTTCATTCATCTTTTTAACAAAATTTTATTTCATTTCATTTCATATTACTTCTATAAGCACTTGCATATTACAGTAAATATGACGTAAAGTTTAAGTCTATTATAAAAGATAATTTTAAGAAGTGACATTATTTGATATTATTACTAGGACTTTTGTTGTTTTTTCTATTTTATTTTACAGTTACCTAAAGACAAGCATAGTATCATTTCATGGCATCATTGCTCTGCTTTCAGCCCCTCTAGACATGCTTAGAACTGTACATTGACAGGACTATTTTAGTATTCTATAATCGTTGCGTTACGTAGAAAAGGTACTATCTTTTAGTATAGTAATGTCAGATTAAAAGAAAATTACAAGTTATTGTAAAAGAATTGAAAATATTGCAATTCATCGACAAGTGAGAAGGGCTGTTAATAAAGTGATATCATTTTTGTAACTTTTTATTTCTAGTTCTGTCCTGTTACTTTAAAACAAATGTATTTCTACTAGAGGGGTGTTATTAAATATAAACTATATTTTCATTGGTAATTAAAGTTGTGAACAGTTAATGGTAAAAATTTTAGAATACAAACATTCACATTAACAATATATCCTTTAAGTATACATGGACCAATGTATCATAATAATATTATGCTATCAGTGGAAATATAGTAGCAGGCAATCATGCATAATTTAAACAAAAAACAACCTTAGCTTAAAAAAAAGAAATAAGTAAAAAAACTTTTCCTATTAGAACCTGTCTCACTTGTCTACAAGTCTCTAATCTTCACTAATTCTATCTGTCATTCTATCTCATGTACCTATTGATTGCTTGTTGCTGTACCTCGGCCACAAATTGCTGATATTGCTGTGTCAATACATTTATCAGAAAATTGCATTCATTTCAGCACTATTTCTAGCCTCTAGCAAACATCTAATATACCCTCAAATGTTTGTGTCCATATCCTGTGTAAAAATATTAGTTGCTCATTGTCATACCAAAAGGAATAAAACATTTTTTGAAATATTCTGTTAAAATTGCTTTCAAGTATGGCAGTACAAACGATATCATATAATCGTAATATGGTATATTTTCTTATTTTTTTGTGTAATTTTGTCAAATGTTATGTGTTTGTCTTATATTCTAATGATGTGCAAATACTAAGAAAAAAGTGGCTTATTATTTATTTAGTTGTTAAAATTTGTTCGATTTTAAATCTAATTTTTACCCATATACGTACATTGCCAAAAAAAGTATTGGCTCTTGCCTATATATTGCTGAAAAACTAACTTGGAATGGTTCTTCTAATCTGGCCGCGGTAAAAAGCACGGGGTGCCATCAGCAGCTGTGATGATGTCAGTCGCATGTGATATGATATAACTAAATGACGTACCCATTATTAACTGTACTCAGGGTACACGGTACTTACTTACTAATTAGTGGTGCTATGTCAAGATCAGGTGCTATCTTATTCCTGGGGTGTTGGTTGGTTCTAATTGATATACTTAGCTTGAATAATAATATTTAACCGGCACACCAAACAAGTTTAGGATGTGTATTTGGGAATCTTTAAGAATTTCAGTTTTATGATGATTTAGTACTTTATGAGGAATTGTATTGTATCTTACAGTTCCTGTGATGTACTTGAATGCATATAACATACAGAAAGATGCATATATTTTCTACAAAATCCTTTATACACATTCGCACTTGATTAAGAATTAAATCATTCTATTGAGATACAAATTCATATTCATACATATATGTATACATAAATACGTTTATATGTACATGTATGTGTGTATATATGTATATATGTTTTGATAAATATATATACATATATTGATGCCATAAGCTTGGCTTATATCATAATATTTTCATTATTTATTTTTTTGTTTTAATGCATTCGCAAGATTGAAGTAAATTGTCGTAAAGTATAAGTATATTCAAGTAACTGTAGAATTGATTGATTTTTGAGAGAAATGGTGGATCTCAAAATATGCTTGAGGGTGCATAAATATTGAATTCTAGTTCGAGTTGAGTTTAGTGTACACGTATCTTTCCCTTTTTGTTCTCTACGTACAAAAATTGTAAACAAGGGAAACTTGAGCATGAACACATGTATATGTATGTGCATACATCTTATACACATAATGTATTTTTGTAATATCGTGAGATAATTAGGCCTTAGTTTCATTCCTATCTCATACTGTAACTGTATATATATGTGACATGCCTGTGCTTTTTGTTATGCTTGTTTCCAACAATATGTCATATGTGACTGGAATTCTATTACTGCTTTGAATGGTTATTCTTAATATTGTTTATTACAAATGACTAGATAGCTTGCATCATTTATTTGTTATTTGTTATATACGCATATATGATTATTAAAATAAATCTTCTAGATAATTGTAGAGAAGCAACATAAATTCCGACGAATTTCAGATGTTGTTTGCTAAATTTTACTGCTATATTAGTTGTACAAAAAGAATATTTAACATTGGACATACGCTTAGAAGAGAGAAATTTTAACAAGGGCTACATTAATAACATTATTCTAGAAAAAAATGTTTGAAATTATTTAACATCAAAACAAAAAATAACGAATTTCTTATTATTCAAAAACATATTTATTATCTTATTATTCACATAAAATAAACAATGTTTGCACAGGCGATATTCATTACTGTGATTTTTTATGAATTCATTATTTATTTTCCAATTACGTTATTGAGCACCGAATGCTATAGGTACCATATAGATTATTGAGTTTGAAATATTTTTTATGGAATACAGAATGTATTTATGCGTGTGAGCATGCTTTGCACATAAATGCAGAGTACGTATTATATTAATTTTGATCATAAGCATCCATAAAGCAAATTTGGAGAACCACCAGAATGTGGTAACGTAATGTCATGAAGCATGATAATCTCTCAGTATTTAAAGATCATAATTATCTTAATTCATAATAAGTCGTTTTGAATATATTACTCACTTGTATATTTAATACTAGACTAAAATAATCATTATAGTTTAATGGTCTCTTATGTAGTATCTTGTAGATTTATGTAATTTTTTGATAAAAAGAATATCGATAAGTTATGTATATAAAGGATTTATGTTTTAAATATTGTGTAAAATTTAGTTTTCGGAATTTCTTGCATCATTGCATTGAAACGAAGTTTAATTTGAAGTTATCATTTTAACATTCTATGTGAATGTGTATGTATAATGAAAAAGAGAGATAGATAATATTAATTTGGATTGATAATTTACATTGTAAATTTGTTAAAAAACTATTTAAAATATAAATAGACCTTTTGTAATGTTCATCTTATAAATCACAATTATTAATTCATCATTGTAGTGATCTCGTCTGTGCATTCATTGATATCAATCATATTTATGTAGGTATATGCAAATACATGTATCTTGGTGATGAATGTTAAAATGATAGACACAAAGCTTTTTTTGAAATTTATTATACATATACATATTTACACGTTACAAGGTGAAATACAATAAGTTGCATAGTATTTTTACTCTCTTCTCAGCAACAGGAGCAAGACCCCACCAATTTGTATATTGCAAACCTTCCATTGAGCTTCAAAGAAAATGATGTTGAGGGTTTACTCGCTCAGTATGGGCAAGTTATTTCAACGCGTATATTACGCGATACTGCTGGACAAAGTAAAGGTGTTGGATTTGCAAGGTTAGCACTTTTTATATTTCTTCTTCTTTTATTTTTATCAATAGTATTATATGATTAATCGCTACTCGTAGATATCGTTATATATAAAATTACATTTTTTATATTAGAATGGAGTCCAAAGAAAAATGTGAACAAATAATTCAAATGTTTAATGGAAAGGCACTACAAGGGGCTAAAGACCCTCTATTGGTGAAATTTGCTGATGGTGGTAACAAGAAAAAATCATTATACAAAAGTACAATATGGAGAGAAACTGGAGAGGTAATTCGTTTTAATAATTGGAAGGTCATAAATTGATTATGTACTATGTAAGTTTTAACGATTGTTGTATGTATTTACGCAGAACATGACTTTGAATTACGATACAAGCGGTGTTGGTCAAAATGGGGTTGCAACTACTCACATGCTACCCACAGCCACTTTAGCACAATATGGTCGTCATTACGGCCAAGCTTTGCCTGGTTACAGCGTACCAGGAGCACCTTGGGTTACTCCTTATTTGGTGCAAACTGGCCCTCCACATATGCAACAGGTCGACGTGAGTTTTTATACAAATTTTTTGTTGGTTTTGTTCCTCTTTCAAATATTTATACTTAGTTTTTCAAGTTTATTTGTTATGTCTCATTTTGATCCAAATTTACAATGAATTACAGCCTTAGATTATCATTAACGAAACAATTTAAGTATCTGAATCTATAAATTAAATTTAAACTTTCCATTACAGATGATGCCATCAGCTGATCCTAGCAACCCACAATACAGTATGATTCCTCAGCTTACTACACAAATGTCTACACTGCATCTTGGCACTGGTTCCGTGAGTATTATATCTGTTCTTCCTTTTTACTTTAAATATTACAGTCTGTTCTTTTTATTCAAATTTAAGTTTAAACAGTTTCTTAATTTTTCATTCAAACGCGTGCTAAGATCGCGTAACGTATTTTATTTTTGGATCATATACAGTTAAAATATTTCGTTTTTCAGTACATAGCAGCAAGCCCGCATCCCTATCCTTATACTACTTACCCTCCTAGCATTATTCATACCATGCCATTGGGTGATTCTGAACAAACAAGTAACGCAGCATCTCCTGATGACTCCTATCAACAATACCAAGCTCAGCAGCCCAAGTAGGCTACGGTTTTTAGGTACAGGCAACAATTTTGAATTTGATTAGGGTAAATGTACCAGTAGTTGATATTATAAGACTTATTTTTTATTGTAATTATTACGTGCGCCAACGAGTAACGTGTTTTGTACTAAAAACTATCGTTCTGTTAATTCGGAAATTTAATTTTGTTAAAAGTGGGTAATTTGATAAGTTGTAGATTATTCATTGATACACCTGATTATATCATATCTCTTTCTAATCAGCAATTTTGTAGATGGATGACTTGATTCATCAACTATTTTTAAATGACTTGAACCTATTAAGTGCTGATAAATAATCCAAGAATGAAGTTTTCTTAAAAAATTGAACCCTTCAAACTGTACAAATAGTTGACACATCAAATTACTTAAAAATTTATTGTCGTCAAGTTCACGAATCGGTCATTACTACCAGACAAAATAAAACATAATGTTTATTGAAAAACAAAAATATAACATTTAAAAATAGATAACATGTACAAAGCATTTATAAAATCGAAAAAACGCAAGGAAAAGAAAGTAGGAAAGCAATTATAAGTATTGATACAAAAATACATAATCTTTCAAGTAATATACTATTTAAACAATGTTTATTAATAGCTTACCAATGTAAACACTTAACCCAATCGTAATTTAATCTAATTTCGATGTCTCGATATAACAACACATATCATACTTAGGTCAGATTTTAGAATTTTTATATTTGTGATTGAATATAAAAATCTTAACTATCGGTACACTGTCAACTACTGATACAGGTACTCTACACCATAACTAATAAATCTGAAGAAAGAAACCCAAGTGAAAGCTAAATAACTTTATTTCAGATACGATTACACCGAGGGTTACGTAAGTTAGGAGAGCCACACCTGTTGATACGAAGGATTATATTAATGAAGAATAGATGAGACTAAATACATTATATAAAGTCAGATAAGATTCTTCCTCATGATAATTGACTTGCCAGCCATCTTTTATACATTTTATCCATCAGATAAAAATAGGTGAAAGTAGTTAATATTTTCCAACGATTAGAGAATGAATGTTGTCATAAGACGGGGTACGAGTGCTCGTGTCATTTACATTTGTTCGGCACCAGCACGGCTCCATACGCTGTAACGTCAACACATCATTACGACAGTGACAAGAAACTGATACTCTACGACGGACAGTTTAGTGTCAAGCTGATAGGCTTCCAGGATTAACTTTAGGTATTACATTTACTAAGGAAATGATAAGTCGAAGCTGAACGCTTGAGAGTGTGAATAAATATTTTAACAAAAACTGTAAACTATAAAAGAAACGCTGCTCAGAAATATACAAAGGAGAATTCTTCCCAAGAAATAATAATAATAATAATAATATACAGAGGAAAAAGAAAGCACTTCCAATGCTAGAGTTGATAAAAAAAGAACATTCAGATTTTGTTAATTGCGTAATCAGTACCTACCGGACTTTTGTGCCAGCTGGCTGGCCGGTGGCTGGGCTGAGAAAGAAGAGATATCACTCGGTATTTTTTTTACAAAAATATCGAAAACAAGAAACTCTTCCTTGACAGCGCACACCACCCCATCCGCTAACTGCACTCTCATCACATTATTTCTTTTTGTTTTCTTCTGTTTCGTTCAGACATTCCAAGCCAGGCACATATATTGTATGTATGTATTGCCACGCGGAGATTTTTATCTACTTTTACAAGTACAGTTCGCGTTCTCTTTTTAATCACGGACGACTATATTTTATGAACGAAAAAGAAGCGAAGAAGATTTTAAAAGAAAACTAATAAAAAAGAGTAATAAGAAGCTTTATTTCTAAAAGAAAAAATACTTCAGGATATATGTAATTATTGTAACAAGAAGGAAAGGAACATAGTACTTTTTAGAGGATTTATATTTATGAGTACAGTTATTAACGAATCGATATCAGTTTTAATTGTACAGTAAATACAGATATTTTTTTTAGAATTGTGCCTTTTCAGACAAATCCGCTAGACAAGGGATATGCTGAAAAATATTATAATATATTTTTACGTCGGTATGTAAATGCGAAACTTGAGCCAAATTTTGATCTTCTAGTTAAGAAAATATAATTGTTCTTGCGTTGTAGCCAGTTAAATATCACTGCGTTTGTTTTTTGGTTACAAATTCGAATAGATTTTGTATGTGTATAGTTGCCACTAACGGGATTGACGGATCGGAAAACACCCGTACGATCCGTGCGGAAAGAGTTATAGGAACAAAAAAAAAAAAAAAAGAGAAGAAGAAGAAGAAAAGAAAATCAAACGGCGGCGGATCATTGTAAACCAAGATAATTCACACCGCCCGAGAAAAAAGAGAGACAGAGAGAATAGGCTTGTTACAACGGGATACGATAGATAGAGTGTAAATTAATTTATTATATCGAACGAACGAGTAAAAAAAAAACGTGTTACAAAATGAACGAAGATAATAGGACTGGAGGAAGAACGATAGGCGAGAGGATCGAACGTGAGGAAACAAAAAGAAACTTATAATAAGAGAAGTCGAAGGAAATTTTCTATCTACGCGATGTCTCGAATGAAAAGAAAAGAAAAGAAACGAAACACTCCTCCTCTACTGCGTTCCTCTAAGCCCGTTTTTTACATCCGGTACACAGTTTTCACGTTGTCTGACTTAGATCGAGTCGAGGAAAGATTAGCAGAAAGCTTTCTACCAAATATTGCGAGCTCCGGGCTCGAAGTGGCGGGCAGGTAGTTAGATAGAGTTAGAGGCGAATCGTAGCTATTATTATAATATTACAATAATACGCTGTATTATTATAATTAACGATTACTATTATTGACGTCATCTAAAGTATGAAAGATTTTTACACTGTTGAGACTTGAAGTAAATAATATATTTAGTTTATTTTGGTACATCACGATTTGATGACAAGAGATAAAAGATGAAAAAAAATGGTATGAGCTATTTTTTAAGAGACCGATTATTACTCGATTTGAGTCCATGCATTGAGAGGGGAGAGAAAAAGAAAAAATGAGAGAGCAAGGGAACGAACGAACGAAAGAAAGGGGGAGAACCTATTTGCGAGCGTGTAAAATTTGTTGCACAAGCGAGAGATTGTCACCACGACTGACAACAAAAAAAATCACATGTGATTAAATAGTGAATTTTGAAGAATTTTACTAATAGACTTGTACTAAATAACTAATTAATTATTGTGACGACCAAAACAAAGAGCAGCATTTTAGTGCTGGCCGAGGCGGAAGAACAATGAGGTTCGAACGCTAAGCTTCCGCAGATACGGAGCCGCACTGGAGAGCGGGCAGAGAGGAGAAATAGAGAGAAAGAGGTGATAAACACAGAGTGTAAGGGACAACGAGCGAAAGGAACGAAGGGAAAACAAAATAAAAGATGAATGTGAAATAAGAATGAAAGCATTACAGAAGGTTAGAGTGAGCGAGATATAGAAAGTAGAGGGAGAAAGAGAGGAAGAATGAAAATGTAAGAACGAGTGCGTCGTAATCTCTATTGTATAGAATTTGCGAAGGAGGACACTGCGAGATGTTGTGTAGTTAGTGTTGACTATGAACATAGGTTAGGCACCATTTTGGATAGGAAGTAATCAACTAAGTGATTAAGTTTAGGTAGATAGTTAGCTGATAGTTAGGATTATATAACTGCCTCATCTTGTTAAAGAAAGAAAAAAAAAAAAATGGAAACACACAAAGACGAGGCACCGTTCAGCCTATGCACCTCGTACCCGTCAAGACTGACTGGCTATTCATATTAATAAATATATATTATTCTACAACATATTATCTACTGTAATATAAATAGTAAGGACTGCTTGCTGCGCACCGCGGGTCGGGTGCTTGGGCTGGCCGGGCAAAATGTATTTACGAAAATCAACTTTTTTTTTGGAAGCTCGTTTCCAAAAAAAAAAAAAAACAATGCTGCTTTCCGTAAGCTTTCTCTAGGATTCTCTAGCGTAGCCTCTTTTTAGATTAGATTTAAAACTAGTAGTACGTAGGCTGATTGTAGAGAAGATGAGAATAAATTGAAAAAAAAATCGTAGGATGTTTTAAGTAACGAAAATAACAAAAAAACGTAAACGTTAGTCGAATATCGGCTTAAGCGAGTCCGAGTTTTCTCTTTGATGACGATGACGATGATGATAATGATGATGATAATGACGTTGACCCGCAACACGTCATCGTACTTCGACTTGTACAGTCCTTAGGTTTCACCGAGGTGTTTTAAGTCATTGTTTTACATTGTTAAGCAAAGATAGGTTTCTAGCTGTAACGAGAAATGAACACTTTTTTCCATGCTCCCTATTCCTCCTCCTCCTTCTCCCTTTTCTAATTTGTAACTTTCCTCGATTTTCCTCCCATCGATATGTTCTTCCTATATTTTTCTTTTTTTTTTTTGTTCTTTCTCTTCATGTTCTTCGTCGCGTTTGAATCTCTTCGCGTTACAAGATATCGACGAAAACATATGTAATTCTCCAAAACGAAATACCATACAGTCTGATTAATTTTGGTTTCTTCTCTCCAGGATATATTGTTATGCGGTTGGCGACCAATCTGAATATGAAAACAGAGTTTCGTAAATCAGAGAGAAAGAAAGAGAAGATGAGAATGAGGGAGAGAATGCGAGAGAGAAAGAGAGAGAGAGAGAATAATGTCGAGGCATTAAGTTAGCTCGCAATCGTACGAGAATTAACATTGAAGGAGAAAAAAGAAAAAAAATGAATACATAGGTTCGAATACATTAAGATGGCGAGGCATAGCACGTAATGAACTTTTTTTAGATTAAGGCAAGTGTGTCATAGCTAGTTAAGAAATAGGGACTCTTAGAAGTCGATAGGTGCTGTAATAAACAACAAAAAAAAAGGGAAAAACCAACAAAGTTTAACAACGGTCAGAATTAGATTTTTCATGAAAGAAAAAAAATCTCGAAATAAGAACACAGGGCATACGCCACTAAAAGTGCCCTTAGTTTATTTTGGATCGTTTAAAAACGCTAGTCTTTGTGTGAGATAATGTGGGGGTTAGATAGGGTCTTCTAAAGAAACAAACGAAAAAAAAGAGAAAAAGCGAGAAAAGAAAAGAAAAAGATAAACGAAGAAATGCAAAACGGCAAAATGAAAAAAGAAAAAAAAACAAAAAAAAAAGAACGAGAACGTGAGAGAAAGTGAAAATAAAATGTGAGAGAGAGAGAGTGAGAGAGTGAGAGAGAGAAAGTGCGAGCTGAGCATGTGGTGTGTAGGTGTATGCATAATTTAAATAATGCGTACTTTAAAAAAAACCATCTGCCTATTACATGACACAGACTGCAGAAGACACACTGTTACTGTAAACTGCACACTGCGTGTGCACGCTCTGAAACGTCACTCTTCTACACTTTGTATGAGGGAGCGTGCACCGAACAGTTTTTAGAGTTACTTACAAGTATGGTTTGGTATATTCAAAGTGAAAGAATCAAATTCTTAATTATTATCGTCCCTTATTTTTGATCAATAAACGATCTGTTTTGGGGATTTATTCGAATCACTTTCTTTTTCCTTTCCTCGGTTCTGGTACGTGCACCAAGAGTGAATCCCCAAATTGTATTATGATTTCTTCGATATCTTTCTTGGTACTCTTACGTATGAGTTGGACGATTTCGTTGCATCGATGCGTAATGTTTCCCAATTGATTATTTTCATTTCTCCTTTTTTCCTTTTGTTCGAGGGCAACAACAATAACAACAACATCTGCGAGACAAAGGAACAAAATGAACTGTAAAAGTCTGTAAAATAAACTTACTCTCGTACAAAAGAAGAAAATCAGTGGCTGTATTTACACGTATTCCAGAAACACCTAAAAGAAAAACACTTATGCCTTCTGTCGAATCAAGTAGCAGAACTATTGTAAATGTCTTTTTCAACGTTGAAGCAAAGCCCCTGCGACGTTTCTTGGTATCCTTTAGGGCTGAAAGAGAGCTTAATGAATTAAAATGATGAAACGAAAATAAGAAAATCACGTTTTTCTCCATTGAACAACAGTGAACGACAATTATACTATTCACTAATGTGTAGAAGTACAGCATGTGCAATAGACTGAAACGACATTGTCCTTTGTAAGTAAAATATAGAACGATAAGCCCCCCACATTATCCTAATATATCGTGTAATACATCCAGCGTCCGCCTCTATATCAACCGACGGTAGAATTGTTTCTTGCGAGTCCACACACGGACAATTAACATGCCATTGTTCAATTCTGGCAATACGGTAGAACGTAACGAGTCTTTTTCTTATAGTACTTTTAACACCTTACCGCTAATGCGATTTGTACTATTTTGAGTAAACGCTTTGATTTATGCGCAATAAAAATAATTCGAAGTCCTTAAAAAAAAAAAAGAGAAAAAGGAAATGGTAAAAATGAATCGAGGTGCTGGCAATGTACGAACGATTTACCAGATCTCCTCTTTTGTCAATTAAGTGGTGGTTTTATAATAATGTAAAATACGAGGGTAAAATTAAAGAGAAAAAAAGAGACACATCACGAAAAGAAACTCATTGAAATAAAAAGTGCGAATTTTGATTTCACGTTGAAAGCTTTTTCATAGACAATGAAATATTTTTTCGCTAGGACCGTATGTTTTTCTTTTTCGTTTTTGTACATGTGTTTTTTTATTCGTACGAAAATACTTGTTGTTGCTTTATATACGTCGTTTCGATTCAAGTTTATTTCAAATATGTTGTTGCAGTTAAGAATAAGATTGTTCGTTTCGATTATTTTACGGTGAACACGTGGAATTTGTGATCGATATGTTTAACGACGTCGATATATTGAATTTCATTTAGACGATTACATTGTTTGATTTAGAGTATAATAAATATTAAAATAATTTAAAAAGGCCTATTGTTATTAATTTGCACTATATACGAGACTTTGTGGTATTGTAGTTAAAAATTTTGTGTAAGGTACTACTTTATTATTAACGAACAACGGATTTTGACTTGAATATTCTTACAGTATTATCCGCGCCTCCGGATACCATGAATTTTGGATTCGACCAGTTGCAACATAACACTTTGTCTTCGTGTCCGGAAAGATCGAATAACGGTGCCTTAGGACTGCAATAAATAAACATCATTTTAAAATCAGTTTACGTTGTGCGTGAATAGCATCAAATTAATAACTAATCTAACCTTCTGGTATCCCAAAGTTTCATGTCATTATCGTATGCTCCTGAAATAAAAAGATTTTCGTCCACGGGTGACCACCTCACAGATTGCACCCATTGGGTATGAGAAGTGAATACTGATTTTACAAGCGTTCCCTCTGAAACAAATATATTTTTAACAAAGTTGGCAATTATTAATTTTTAAAGAAATCAATTTAAAATCAAAACCTGTAGATCTCGGATCATATAATCTGATGTGTCTATCGGCGGACGCTGCTATAATGGCACGACTTAATAGAGAATAATCAATGTCAAAGAAACTTTTATTGCCAGCAAGTTCATGTTTAATTCCTCCCAATTCTGAATCCCATATCTTTATCGTATGATCCCACGAAGACGATATAAGTTCCGTTTTATCTGACCATACGACACTGCTAATGGCTTCTTTGTGCCCTTTCATTGTTCTTTTAGGTACCTATACAATAATTCCACACGTTTATACGAATAATTATATTATACCCACATTTTTCATCTACATTCATACGTGTCATTTACCCTTGTTTTACCGTGTTCCGACTTCAATCTTTTCGAAGTAGATTCACCATCTTCATTTTCATCTTGATTAGCTGTGAAAATTAACACAAATTAAATAACTTTTCTTCTTAACAAATAATAGTGTTCAATACATACTAAAATTTAATTAAAATATTTACATGTAGACCAGATTTTTAGCATTGTGTCCCATGCTCCAGTTGCTATTGTTGTTTTGTCATAATTTACATTGACAGCCTCTAGGCCACGTTCGTGTCCTCTGCATATGTGTATACAATCTACTGAATTTTCTACAATATTCCAATCCCATATTATAGCTGTTTGATCCTGCGAAGCGCTATAAGTTTCATGAATATATAAAAATCATGATAAAACATTTTTTTCTTTGTTTATTCAGTACCTAACAAAACTGGCAGTGTCATTATTCAAAGATATCCATGCAACTGCTTTGATAGGTGATGTATGTCCAGGAATTACAAGCTGATGTTTTCCTTTTGATGTCCAAATATGTAATGTATTATCATAGCAACCTGTCAGTATCCTATTAAACACATTTTTGGCTTATTTAGCAGTTAGTTTAACTGTTATAATGTAGAATGGTTATAAATGAATAACATTAAAATTAACCATTTTTCACACACGTCTACTGCAGCCACCCAATCATCATGTATAAGACAGTCCTGAGGTTCTGGTGGAGGATATTTCTCAACATATTCAACATTTATCACCTCTTCTGTAGAAATATTTTTCTCTGCTATGTGCTCAGATAATGAACCACGCAGAAATTGCGAATATATCAAAAAATCAAATTCTATATCATTTTTTATATCAGTAGATTCTAAAATTAAAAAGTCATTTTCTAAGTAAATATTTATTACTGAAATTTATTAATACAAGAATGGATAGGAGTTTACCTTTCAGTAGTTCATTTACAAGAGTATTCAGTTCACTCGATACAATAGATGTGTGAACAGATAGTGGGAAATCTGGTACAGCATATCTAAAATTTAAAAACATATGTTCCATACATTTCACGGTTTCTGAGTAAAAGTTTTGTTATATCACCTGCACGTAACAAACTAAATTAACCTCTTCATAAAAATAACCGCAAAATGTACTTACTGTTCTTGTTTCGTAATAAATCTTATTTGTATCTGTGGAGCACTATTATTTAAGCTTGTATTAGCCATTTCAGCTTTCCTACTATTCGCGTAAGTAATATTTTTCATATAATTTACAAACTACACAATCACACGTGTACACTACATTTTAAACATACTGCTTTCACAACGCAATTCATCGATTCTTCGAATCGACTTATTTGAAGTTCGACATACTATTATCGATTATCTCTTTTCAAATCATTGAACTCCGTTTCGTGAAAAATTATACTTGTTTTGCGCAACTCGGCTAACTTCAGTAGATACCTCTCTATTTAGTACTGTATTTACTGTACATCCAAGAGCAAATCTGGCTTCCTTTGTGGTTCCTTACATTGCAGCTCGGGGAGCCACCATCCACGTGTGACTATGCTCGATACGTAGTAATTAATCCCTAACTAAGCTTCATATAGAATCCAGTATTATTTTTACCCATTACAAAAAGATTAGTTTGCTTTTACAAGTATTTGTCGATTTCACAAATGCCTTCTGTAAATTAGATATAATGCCTATCAATGCTCTTGTGTTATGGCTAGTGATAGGAGACCACTTCTCCTTCGCTGCCATTTTTCCCAGGAAAACTAGATTTGCTCTGAAATGTACATACACTGTTCATATCATCGACCATGTACAAGGTGGATAAAATATGCGAATAATGAGAAGAAATTGACATGCAAAACATCTTCAGTTTCGAAAACCCGAACTTCAAAATTGGGTGGAAGAAGTTCGGGCTCAATGATATGATTGAAGTTATTTAAAAATTTAGGTATTTCAAAATCTCGAAATTTTTGAACTTTGAAAGGTAATGAATTACTAACAAGTAGAAAATCCTAACGTACAAAATAAAAGACCACTGAGTATACATGCATGTTGCTCTTGGTTACAAAGTGACTCAATCCAAACAGAGCAAACATGCGCAGAGTAAACAAAATATCATCGAATCGTCAGCATAATCTTCCATAGAGTGAGTACTAGGTTAACATAAATCGTGATAAGGTTTGTTTTGAAAAATATAATGTTTTTAATAAAATATCTTTGCAATAAGTATAACATTAAAAATATAAAGACGTAGGAAATATTGATATTTGTGTTTAAAAAGTGTATGTACGTGTACTATATGACTTGTACAACAACTAAAAAAGTTTCTCTATCACAAACAAAAGGTCTTGTCATTTTTAACAGTCCATGTAATAATTGGTTTTAATTATATAAACGGAATTTATTTTGCATAATACTAAAAATTATATTTTCGTTTCTGTAATAAACAAACATTTGTTTATTTTTTACTTGTTTAATGTTTACATAAGTAATTTAGAATTAACGTTAAATGTTACAATTGATTACAGGTTCCATATTTTTATTATAAGTATTACATTGTAGTTAAAACAAATATTACATAATGGATACATTTCCACTGAAAAAAGTAGAATTACAAACTGATGTGTATATGACATGCTTGCAACATGCCTTATCAACGGAAAAGTTTGAAGTAATGGGCCTGCTAATTGGGGATGTATGTTTATGATTTTACTATACATTACAATTTTATATATTTTTATACATTAAAAAAATCTATTGTTTTTATTGTGATTTATATTAGACAGTAAATGGCGTTGCAAAAATCACAGCAATGATTATTTTGAGACGTTTGGATAAGAAGAAAGACAGGGTAGAAATTTCACCTGAACAATTAATGAAAGCTGTTATAGAAGCAGATCGACTAACAGAAGTATTAAATCGTCCTGTACGTGTTCTTGGATGGTATCATTCACATCCACATATTACAGTTTGTCCATCACGTGTTGGTAAATTTAGATTGATAATATTACCAATGCTCAAAGAACAAATTATAAATAAAATTTGAGCAAAAGAAATATATTTTCAGATGTTAGAACACAGGCAACCTACCAGATGATGGATAATGCCTTTGTGGGTTTAATATTTTCAGTATTTTCAGAAAGTAAAGAAACTAAGGTAAAGGGTAAATGAATATTATCAATTGCTCTTTTAAATAAATAAACAAAATTGTATTTTTATAGGAGCAAGAAATTGCTTTAACTTGTTTTCAATCTCATAATGGAGAAGCAACAGAAATTCCACTAGAAATTGTGTACACTCCAATGATATCGAATATATGTTTAAAAGTAAGATCTTGAGAAATGAATATATATTAAGCTTTATATATGACTTAAAGTTTAATCATAAACACTTAATATGTTGTTTAGACTATGACAGATTTGTTAAAAATTTTGGTTCAAGAAGAAGAAGAAATGGCAGAAACATATCAAAATCATGAGGATATCCTTGCCAGTATACACAATACAGCTGGTTAGTCTAATTCTATTAATATTAATTAGTTTTAATTATCATGAACAGAAAATAAATTCAGTTACTAATTCCAGTGAGAACACGGTCATTGGTTCACATAACAGATATAATCACCAAGCCTTTGGTATTAACGTTTGAGAAAAGGATAGCTTTAAATAAATTACGTGCTGCTCACCTTCGAAGACAATTACAAGAATTACAAAAAGTATGCAATGGATAAAAACTTCTGATACCGTAAAAAATAATGTTTCTCCTTTTTCTTATGTATTATAATTTATCTTAAATTCGATATTTCGTTATTTATAATATAAATTTTCACTCATATTTTGTATTGTTTATTCCAATTGTTAATAAAATTTCTTTTAATATTAATTTTAATAATTTTTTATTAACTGAATGAAAAAAAAGACAAACGACCTTTCAGTGATTATTTTTATTTTACCTTTCACGAACAAAGATCTGGCAATACTTGCACAGCTCTATATTTACACTACGAGAACAACAGTGTATTTAAATAGACTTAAATTTATTCAAAACACGGATTCTGCAGAACGAGAAAGATGTATAGGATGAGAAGGACTACGTGCTAACCTTTTGCGAGGCAGCTTTTCCAGAGTAGTTAACAATTTTGCAAAGTCGGGCCGATTTTCTGCATGGAATGACCAGCAAAGCATTAAAATGTCCTATGAACATATAAATAGAATACAACAATTTTTAAATTACAAATTTTTTAAACATTACAGATAAAATATAAAGTATAATTTGTCTATACCTTTACATCACGAGAAGCTTGTAAGTTAGCTAAAGTTTGTTTCATTCCTTTGCCAACTTGCCAAATAATTGCTTCAGGAGGTTGTCCTTTAAATGGCCATTCACCGCACAAAAGTTCGTACCACACAGTGCTGTAATAAAATGTTATTTTTCATTGTAAACATATAAGTAATTACAAACATATAAATAATAACTTGTTACGAACCCAAATGCATAAACATCGGAAGCTTCTGTAAAAGGTAATTCTTCCTGATCCCGATTTTGCTGTGGTTTCAGTCGACGAACAATTTCAGGAGCTAAATAACATAACCATCCAGGTGGAATACTCAGTGCATTACCTGTTCTGCTGAAAATAAAAAGTAACGAATACGAAAATATACATACAGTGTTTTGCGGTGTTTATTGTTTCAGACATAAAACCTACCTATTCCCATAACATAGCTTCGTAACACTAAACAAACCGAAATCAGTTATTACAACTTTTCCATTTTCTAAAAATATGTTTTTACTCTTGAGATCTTTATGAATTATACCACGAGCATGAAGATATCCCATTCCCTAAAAAAATGTATACGCGTTAAAACAAAATTTTTATACAAAATAATTGTGACATGTATATTTTTGATACAATATACCTGAGAAATCTGTTGAGCGATGATAGTGGTTTTGTTCATATTAAATTTATCTTTACGTAAATGAATATGAGTGTAAAGAGTCATGCCTTTGCTCATACTAGTCACTATCGCCAAGCGAGGAGGTTTCATACAAGCTCCCATAAATAAAACTAGATTTTCGTGTCTCGTTTTTCGGAATGTAGCCACCTATAAATATCAACATAATTTTTATTTATATTATTCGTCAATTTGTTCATGTTATGATTACGTTACTTTAAAATACATAAATGGATAAATTATCAAAAGCGTTCGTATGATCAGAGCCGCCGCTAGAGTTTGCGGGACCTGAATCAAAAATTTTCGACGTTATTGGACGGTGCATTAGATCAGTAAAGGGCATCGATGAGTACAGTTGATTCTCGTTATATTGCTATAGTTGCAATTGGCAATATAAAAAGAGGCGCTTCCATACAACGCTTGAAAGTTTAGGCGCGAAGCTTCTCTAAACGCAGGGCCCGGGACGAGTGGTCCATTTTTCAACGCTAACGGCGGTGCTGCATATGATGAGAAGTATATTTATGTATAAGTACCTCTAACTTGAACGCTTCCAAAGTTTTATCATCATCTAAATAATAGTCCATGTTCAGGACTTTAATTGCAACATTACCATGCCAATAGCCTCTATACACTGTGCCAAATCTCCCAGTACCTATAGGTTCTCCAATTTTCAGTTCATCATAAGGAATGTCCCATTCTCGCATCGATAACTGTGATATTCAATTGATATAGACACTACGATTAAATATTAAATAACACATTTAAATTACATACGCTATTTTGTCGTGGCCAACGGCTATCTCCTGGTTCTCCATCAGAGACTTGGGAATCTTGGGAATCAACCCTAACAGGAGTTCGTTCGGAATCTGTGCTGACACTGCCAGATCCAGAAACGCTCACTGTTCTTTCGCTATCACTTGACATAGTCGTACCTTCGAGTCGATGAGTCTCTAACGTAACACCTTTGTCATTAAGCACAACATCTAGAATGAAATGATGGTGAAATGCTCGGTTATTATAATACAATATATTATTAGATGAATACCTGGAAAATGGAACTGTTGTTTGGCAGGTGCCTGTGGGGTTTGGCTAGTATTGGCAGGTAACAAAGCTGGACTAGAAGGCGTTGAGCTGTTACAGCTCGAGGTATTTGAACTAGAATCCGCGCCCTAATAAATTCAAATTAGAGTAAAGTGTAGTTCATATTTTGAAACAGTACTTATTCAACCATTCATAAATTTACGGACTATGTAAAACCATTGCTTGTGCGTAACACACCTGAAAAGGTATATTCATAGAAGAATGTGGATGCGAGCGTTTACGATCTCTTCGATTTAAAGAGCTCAATAAATTTGAATTATGGTGATTAGGAGATGTTATACCAGGTTTAGTTAATATCGGAGAAACATTTACCATACCTAGAAGATGTTATTTTATTTGAAATCTATTAAAGCGACGAACATTTGAATAATTTGATCTAAAATATTTGTACATACTGTCACCTTGTACACTTCTTTTAAACTCGTCAAAGAGTTCTTGAGGTAGGCCACAAGATGGTGGTACTTTAGATTCGCAATCTCGGTGACATTTATATTTACATTCTTTGCATTTCAAACCAGTGCCTATAAACATTTGCTTATCGCAATAGTCGCAAGTTGTCATCATTTTAAATGTTTTGGTAAAGCGATGAGCAATTATATGGCCCATTCCGCGGGTTACTGTTGGCGTACGTGGTGACTTTGGCACTTGGAGACTCGTTACTGTGAATAATTGAATTGAAAAATTGAAAAGCAATAGTTTTTCATTCTTGTTATAAATGAGAATTTTCTAAACCAATAATAAATATTTACCTGTTCCCTTGAAACTGTTATCATCACTTTCAGCACTAGAATAAGGTGGTGACTTAATAGGACTATTACTATTTAGCAGGAAACTTTCTCCTGCAATGTCTGCAGTACTACTGCAAGATCCTGGTTCTGTAGGCAGACGATTTCTTCTTCCTACACAACTAACAGGATCATTTCCACAACTACAAAATCAATGAAAGAATATCTTTGTGAGCTTCATATGTAAAGACTATATTAAGTCAAATTATTACCTTGAAGCTGAATCCCCGTTTTCAAGTCGGTTTGCTAACTGTGATTCGTGAGACTTTGACTTAGTTAAAGGAAACACTTCTGGTTGTGATATTGTATTTTGTAAACCTATTTGATGTTTTTTACAAGGAGGAGGAGTCGTTGGAAACTTAATTCCTGTTATTAGAAGATAGAATCTTGTATTAATTACGATATTTAAGTGTTTCACTGTACTATAAAATAAGTAAAAATATCAGCTGAGTAAAAAAAGAGGAATATATTTACCACATCCTGGTCTTTGTAAAAGAGGGGTAGAAGGAGGACTAGTTGACGATAAAGACGTAACGGAAGAAGCTTGTGCTAATATATCACTGTTAAGATTGTTGTTGTTATGATATGGAATGCTGTCTTCTGAAGGAACAGAACATCTTGTTGTACGGGATCGAGCTGGCCTAGGAGATGCTCCAGTACGTAAATGATGTCTATCCCAAGAATCCCAAGAATCCCAATACAAATTCATATCACTGTTATCCATATCCCCTCTTAGGAGAACATCTAAATACCACAATGTTTCAAATAAAACACATATCTCAATACACGAATAAATAATAATTGTATAAATATTGCTATATGTGATCAATTTTTACCCATATATCGACGAAGATTGTGTAATGCCCTACAAAGTCTACGAAGTTCTTCTTCATGTTTAACATTATTTTCTCCCAACATGCTACCTAGTTCATGTTCAGATTTTTCTTTGAGAGCTTCAAGTGAGTTAGCTTTAGAACAAATCATCTGAAATTTGTAATCAATATAGATGCCTATTAAAATTTTACCTATGTATTCAAAACAAACTTTTTGTACCTGTATAGACTCTTGTGTAAGTCCCACTACCCTTAACCATTGTTGCAAAGATGGATACTGTTTCATCTCTGCAGGTAACGATTCTTCTAAAG
The DNA here is from genome assembly GCA_945859555.1 of Megachile ligniseca. NCBI lineage: Eukaryota > Metazoa > Arthropoda > Insecta > Hymenoptera > Megachilidae > Megachile > Megachile ligniseca. The sequence goes on from OX243778.1 coordinate 12,492,515, forward strand.
CCAGTTTGGCTTTGGTTACAAGTTGCTTTGAATATAATTTTATAAGCTTCCCCTAAAATATATTTAAACAACATAAAATAAGAAAAATAATTATAAATATCAAAAGGAGTTAAAATTTTGTCAGCATTAAAATAATTTGATCTGTCAAATACTCTATTAAATATTATAGTTACTAAAACTGCAAATTAAGTACTTATCTCTAAATTGCTTATAATCTGTTAACAAGAATTAAACGAACCTCTGTGAGATATATTTCTCTGATTACTACTGCCATCATTATTACAATTATAAAATAAAACAATAGTGGTAATGACAATAAATGACCATATTTATGAAACACAAGTGACAAAAGATTTGCATGCACAACTGTCAACACACAAACAGATATAAATTCTTAGTTAATAAAGAAATGCATCTGCAACTTGTTGACAATCAAGAAACAGCCTTTCACGAGGTCAAGGCGACCGTGCTGAAGGGAATAAAGAAAAAACGAGGAACAACGAGAACAGCCACACGCGCTTGAGAGTACCTCAAGCGTCCGAATTTCCTGTTGAGTGAGTTCTGCACTGGTGGAACATTGGGTCCTCAAACCTTCAAGTCGATCAGCAGAGATGTCAATCATGGATTGAACGACATCTAAGGCTCGACGGATTTCTTGTTCCGCATCTTCGCCGTCCGCCATCCCGCGCCACGATGACGGCCCTTTATTTCGTTCTACGCGAGTCTAATTTCTATTTTACAGGCATAATTTCGTTCGCGTTGGGCTCCTATCGTTCGCGGCTTTATCACTGATTCTCCATGTAACCAAACCACTTATCAACATTGACAACCATCTTGGCCGCCTATCGGTGACGTCAATCGGTGCCCGACAATCCGGGATTTCAGCACGTTCATTCGAGCGATACTGCTACGTTCATAAAAGTGTTCTTTTCTACTTCCAATTATTATATTCATCATTTTCAATAGTGAATAAAAAATGTATAATTGTATTAAACTGTAATTACTGTAAATGTTAAAACATACATTTTACTACTACCTGTTGTATTTTCCATTTTACAGAATCAAAGGATAAGAATTGAAGACACGCCCATATATATAAATAATTGATTTTTCTGTTATGCAGATTATTTATTGGATATCATGTGGAAGTAATCTTCTTTAAAATTATTAATCGAACTCTATTTCACGAGAGAATAAAGTAGACAGTAACTAGATAATTTATACCCAGGAATACATAAATAGAAATTAAATGTATGGTTTTTGGAACATTTCTTAGGTACGTATTCATTCCACGAAAGATCATACTCAGTTCGCGCATCGCGACTAACTTTAGTCGGTTCTCTATCGGTAAATGTTTTCTTCCACTACTATACACTTTCTACTCTGTCGATCATATACATAGTGGACGAAATATACAAATAGCGGAAAGGGAAATCGATGAATCGTTCCTGAGAACAATCTTGAGCTTTGGATTAGAAGTTCCAGTTTCAATACTTTAACGTTCAATACTTTAAAAAATCCCGGAATTCTAGGACTTTCAATTGTAACAAATTATTAGCACGTGAACAACTCTACTGTACAAAGTGTACAAAATAAAAGGCCACTGGGTATATGTGCTCGACATCACGAAAGTCATATGGACGCATGTGTGGTGCTGTTGGTTAGGAATTGTGTTCGAACCAGTCAAAATTTATATGCGCAGAATGAACTAAAATTTGTCGTCTGATGTGTATGATCTTGTGGTCAACGAATAATAAAACGTATAATAAGCGCCACTTGCATCTTCTCCCGTCACTCTACACATCCAATATGAGATTTGAAGTTTCTTATCTAACTGTCTTATCCGGTCGATGAATAATCATGTTCACTCGCTACCTCCTGATTTCGGTGACATGTATTCTTTAGATAAAATTCTGTGTTTTGTGTTTGAATCGTGGAATTTATAATAATTGCTGTTGTTATATGTTAGCGTTAACAAGACTTTATAGAAATGGTGAATATAGGTACAATACAAAAGACTTATCCGTTGCATTGGCTCGTGTGGAATAACAACTATGTAGAACTTGAAGAGGAATTATCTTCAAAACTGGTTTGTAAAACAGAAAATGTCATTCAATTATTAATCTATTATTATATTATCAATCATCATACTTGTCATTAAACAGACGGTAACAATAAAGTCATGAGAATGAAGTATATATCAATTGTTTCTTTTTTCTCAAAAGAACGTAATATATTGATAACTTATTTATTTGTTACACGAGATATTGAAACACTTTGTCAAAATTAATGATAAAGTATAAAAAATTATATACGATAAACAATATTGGAAAAATTATATTACATTTACTGTTTGATTAAAAAGCACAATGTAAACAGTATTTTTCCCTTTTTATTTTAATTATCTGTTAATTAATTTGTATTCATTAATAAAAAATTTAATACTTTACATGGACATTAATTACTGAAATAAATTATTTAGAATGCTATCAGAAAAATTTCACGAATGAAGCCTTATACAAGTAGGAAACCATAAATGTACACTGACTTGTAACTTTTGATATTATCAGTTTGAATATATATCATTCGGTGTGATCAGTGTTATAGAGGAATTTAATGTCAACGTATATTTATATCTCTTACTATAAAATTCAAAGAATCTTTCAATATTTGTTTATGTGTAATAACATTATTCCTTTTCTACAGTTCAAGTCCTAGACATCTTGATAATTGTCATATTTGATAATACCTATATTATTTTTATATAAATTAACTTGAATATAAAGAAAACTACATTATGTAGTCATAAAAAATTATGTTTTAGCATGATATTGAAAAAGTTGATAACAGAGGGAGAACACCGTTAATGCTAGCTGTAACATTGGGTTATACCGATTGTGTTGAAGTGTTATTACAACATGATGCTAATGTTAATACAGAAAATACTCAAGGATGGACTGGTAACAATTTTGTTTATTAAAATTTTATATCAATTAGTATTTCGTTTTTAACTCTATTATTTTTATAGTGGTTCAAGAAGCGGTTGGTACAGGAAATCCTGAATTGCTGCAAATGGTGCTAGCACGTAGAGATTATCAAAGATATTGTAATCGGACAGCTGGTATTCCAGAATTACTTCATAAACTTAAACAAGTAGGTTTATTAAAATATGATAGAAAAATACAATGATATAAAATTAAAATATAATATAACATTCAATAATATTTTCAGGCTCCTGACTTTTATGTTGAAATGAAATGGGAGTTTACTAGTTGGGGTAACTATAAAAATGTGTAATATCCCCATTATTTTTGGTTACAAATGCAAAACTAACATTTTATCTATTATTAGTTCCTCTTGCCTCTAAAATGTGTCCTAGTGACACTTATAAAGTATATAAACAGGGCAGTAACGTGAGAATTGATACCACTTTATTGGGATTTGACCATGCAAATTGGCAACGTGGAAATCGTAGTTACGTTTTTAAAGGACAAAGTAAGTATTGGAGGATTGTCAGGTTGCATGTATAACATTTGTTAAGTTCATTTTATTCGTCAGGTTTTTTTTTGAGTATTTTTTTGAGGTATTTCATTTTATATTAATAGTAGAATCTTTTATTTATTTTTTAATTGTATATATTAAATGCAAGCTGCATCAAATGTACCTGTGGCAATTAGATGTGAACGGAGTTATGTATTCAGTATGGTGGGACATGAGTCAGGTGACAGAACTACTTTTACAATTAATAATGTGATGTACAAGGAATGTAGACAACATATACTTTTATGAAGTAGCAAAAACTTTCTTTATAGATTCATTTTATTGTCTGTTCATTTGTATTTATATTTTTGTTATTATTATTTCTTTGCAACTTTATTATTTTTAAACAGTTCAGTAGAATAAATCGAAAACTGTAAGAGGTAAGTGTATATACTATGTAATTATAGAAATTACAGTAATGTGTATAATACTATATTTATATTCATGGAAATAAGTTTTAATAGAAATTTACCTATATCTTGTTATAAATAAGTAGTTGTCGCTATATTGTAAATTTAGAAGTGAATATTAGTACCATTAGTAGTAGAGAAATACAAATGTGTAATGTAGAATAATGTGAAAGTTCTACTTTTATTATTTTTCTATCAAGTAACTTTAATGATATAAAGATAAAATCTGTTCACACAGATGATGGAGCAACAATGATGGAAGTAGATCATGAAACAAGAAAAGTGTATGTCGAGCATATGAAAATCATCGATGTTGATAACATACAATTAATGGAACCAGCAGAAGAGGGTGTATTAGCTCGGCTTACAAATCCAATAGTTACTACATATATAGATACGGATAAAATTAGTTTTGAACGGTAATTATTTCGTTTTAAGATGCATATTGACTTCTTAATTGTATTTATATGTACTTATATAAAATTATTTTTGAATGATTAGCAATAAAGCTGGTTTATGGGGATGGCGATCTGATAAAAGCGAAGTAATAAATGGACACGACTGTAAAGTTTTTAGTGCAAGTAATGTAGAATTAATAACAAAAACTCGATTAGAACATTTATCTGAGCCCGATAAAGCGAGGGCCCGTGCCCCTCGTACACCTCTTCAATCATTTCTTAGCATAGCGGAACAACAACAAGAGAACAGTATTACTGCAACTACTAGTGTAATTTTTCTTTCTTTAATATTTAATTACATACAATATACAAATACTCTAAATTTCATTTATTAAATTAAATATTTTAGGAAGAATATAGCAATGTTGGAAATCCTTGTAATATTACAGCTGAAGAATATTTTGATCCAGATGTTGATTTAAATGGAAGAGATATAGGTAGACCAAAAGAGGTTAATACAAAAATTCAGAAATTTAAGGTATGATAAACAGCATTATATGGAAAAGACATTATTATATAATAATCGTAAAAAATGACTTGAGATTTATAATTTACTGCTTGCATACAATTACAGGCAACTTTATGGCTTAGCGAACAATATCCATTGAGTCTTCAAGAACAAATTATACCAATTGTCGATCTTATGGCAATATCTAGTTCACATTTTGCAAAATTAAAAGATTTTATCCAAATGCAGTTACCTGCTGGATTTCCTGTTAAGATAGGTAAGCCTTTAAGTTTATTTCCTTAGAATACAAGAGCATGTGATATAATAAGTTTAGGAATGTTGAATTAAAATTTGTTTTGTTTATAGAAATTCCTCTGTTTCATATACTAAATGCAAGGATAACATTTGGAAATATTTTTGGTATGGATCAAGAAGTACCACATGTTGGGCATTTACAAGAAACTAATAGAATGACTTGTTTAGTTGATGATATTTGTTTTGAAGCACCTGTAGGATATGTGAAATTGGGTACGTTTAGTTCTTATAAATAAAATAATGAAGGAAGTTGATAAATGTATAGTTACTGTTAAATTTATATTAAAAAATCGTCATTGCATCATATAATAATACGGTATATAATAATTATTGTATAGGTGCTGAAGTTCGAACTCAATTTAGTATCGAAGAAGAAGATGATCTGTTACAATTTGCTATTCAACAAAGTTTACTAGAAGTTGGAAGCGAACGCGATGAGGTATGGATCCTTAATACTAGGAACATCTTTTATAAAATTTCACAATTTAACTTTTACCATTGTAATCATTACTGTTTAAAAATTATTTAGGTTGACGTATGGGAAGCTTTGAGATCTCAAAAACCGACTCGACCTAAAACGCTTAATATGACGACGGAAGAAGAAAGGCAATTGCAGAGGTATGCAAATATGTATTCCGTAGGAATGCTATTTCACATATTTTGTTTTCGTTTTCAAAGTTCTAAATTATTTATTTTGCATGTGTTCTTGCTTGACAATTCAAATTCAGGAAGGTGGGTGAAGGATTGTTACAAATATTAGTTGCATGATAAACATTAAAAATTTATTTTTATTAGGGGATATTAATAGTGAATATGTGTACAAACATTTTTGAAACAAACACAAGAAACTGAAGTACATATTAGTATAAAATATCCTTTTTACCATTGAAGATTTCATTTTTTCTATAATTGGTGGTTCATTTTTAATTTTTGTTCGTACATTGAAGTATGTAGAATAATATTATACCAGCTTTTCATGATCTTAATTATAAATTTTGAATTTTTTTTTTGTTAATACAGAGCTATTCAAGCAAGCCTAGCACTATATCAGGAGAATACTGCTGGATGTGCCAGCGGTCGAAGTAACTCTAGCAAAACGAATGACGTAGAAGATGATGATTCTCTAGAAGATACGGCAGAACAACTCAGATTGGCATTAAGACTTTCGGAGCAACAACAATTAGAAGAAGAACAATGTCGGTTGTTAGAAGAAGAAACGTTTCGGCAAGTGTTGGAATTATCTCTTACAGACAAATGAACTTTAAAACGTGCAATAGCCACTTAAACATTTCATTAAATTATACTTCCACATCTACGATAATCTTCCGACAACGTAATATCGTGATGCTGTCTAGCATCAAATCATTTCCTACGATTCGTACATTAAAAAACAAAACTGTTGTTTTTAACAGTCATTTGTTATTACAAGTAAATATATATATATATATATATATATATATATATATATATAGTTGCGAAATCAGATCAAAGTGGTGGAAATAATATAGCACTAACTATGAAAGTAAATGATTTAACTTATGTTATTTATTTCTTAGCTACATTTTATATGAAAGAAAGTTGTAACGGTATGGTGGAACATGGTATGTAATGTTTAGAAGTCTTGAAAATTACAATTGCTCTGATGAAGAATCAGAATATTTTTGAGTCTTAAATTACATTTAAATCAAATGACATTAGTTAAATAGGGAGGGGGGAGGGGGGATTGTTGAAAGTACGTACTGTAAGTTACGGCTGTCAATATTTAAAATAAAAAGCTTGTAATTCTCAAGCCTTCAATAATTATTGGTTTTATCCTTTCTCCTAGTATTAAATTTTCATCTAAAAAAAATTATTTAGTATAGAAATTTAGAAGTATATATCAGATTAATATTTTAATTAATTATATGTAACAATCTACTAAAAACTGCCTTTTTTAATGTTCGGGCAATTAAAAAAACTATTCCAAGTTCCTTTTTATACCCGTGATAAAATAATTGTAAGTAGCGTTTCAATTTATTAAGGGTAGTAGTGATATAATAAAAGTATGTTATTTATTCCTTAAAGTTTATTCGTTATAGGCGGTAATTTCGTTAAAATATTTAATACATTATGTGTATGAAATAAAAACATCATTGATTAACCTGTTGTTAATGCACGAATTTATCAAAAAAAATTAAACGTAATTATACTACATATCATTGCTCTGTAAAAATCTTTATTATAAAGATAAATTATTGCTTCTCTCATAATTTCAGTTAAAATTCGAAATAATTGTTCTTAACAAAATGTAATTGCAATATATTAACTATATTGCATTAAAAGGGTATATTTCTACAATATACAACAGGTGTAATTATACGTATAAAATAAAATATGCGTAGAAAAGTATGGAAAAAAAATATTTATACAATACTTAAATAGAAATTTTATTATCGATAACTGACGGTAGCTAATACTGCCATCAATAGACTACTCAAATTCTGATTGTGCCCTAAAACAAAAATACCGTTTTTATAATAAAATTATGTTTCACAGAATTAAATTTAATCTGAGAAATATTTTTACACGATTCCAATCGAAAATTGAATATATTCTCAATGATATCTTTGATACAAACCTTTTATATATAGTATTTAGTATATGTGCACTCTGCGCAAAACGTTGTTCGTTCTTATGTGCTTGTTGATGCCACTTTTTGCGTACAGCATTCCAATGTATTCTATGTTCTCTCAATAATGTTTCTCGTGATATTAAAGTTTGGCCGTCCTAGGATAAGTAGCATAGTTAGGTACTATAATATCGAATTGATTAAAGGGGTAAACATGGAATATTGCTGTACAAACATCTTACATAATCTAAACTCAATTCTTCCTTTGGTTTATTGATTGGTGAAGGTATACGATTTCTCGGTATAGCTTCTTCGCAAGGTAGCGGAGGAGGTAAATAATAAACATCACGAACTTCTCCATTAGTATCTAGTATATTATTACTAATATTGACCTCATTTACTATTTCTGGACTTGGACTGCGCACTCTGAAAATAAATACAAATTATAAATTAGTTTTCCTAAATTATTCTTTAGTTTTAGATAATATATAGTAAAAAATTACTAGTTCCTTCCACAGTATTTTACGAATATTATTTAAAATTATGTTAGTGTAAATATTAATATGTGCGAAAATGTAATGGAATTAATTAAATAGCATAAGGTATACATGTACGAAAATCAAAATGAATGAACAAATAATATTTAGATATTTACAATTGTATATTTGTTTTACTTACTTAGGCACAAGATTAGGATTTCTTGGTTGATTAGCCATCCATGCTCTGCATATTGGATAAAGCGGTGTATCTTCTTGAAATTGTGCTAAATCAACACTTCGATCAAATAATTTCATTACATAAGTATGATGAAACGCAGTATCCATTTGCACTTGTCTACGACGTCTTACTTTTCGTGGTTGTTGAAAACCCATTGATTTTGTTCTATACATATCACTAAAAATGAGAATTCATTATTTATTGGAAAAAACGAAATTATTGCATATATTATAAATGTTACATTTTCTTCATCTGATGCTTATAATCTTGTGTGGAATTTTCTTCACTTGAATCAGCTGATGAACCTGTATCGCTATGTTGTAACAATTCCCTAAGAGCTCCTTTCAAACGATCTCTTGCAACAAGTACATCGTTGTCTCCTATAAAATGTGTATTAAAAGAAAGAATGCAGTTATTTTGCAAATGAATGTACTACAATGATCTATTATAAAATAATAACTAGGATTAAAATAAATGAATATCAATATTCTTTATTACCTAATTCATCTTTTATTTCTACCTTCACACGTCCAGAGAGTGGTACAGGTGTAGGTTGAATATTTCTTTTTTTCCCCATCTAAATTGTAATATTTATTATGTATAGTATAAATATTTGTAATTATAATTTTATAAACATATACAACACTAACCATTACTCAGAACATACCTTTTGTGAAAATTCCAAGTAAAATTTAAGAAATATATGAATGTGTTATTACAAGGTATAATTATGAAAAGAAAATGTGTATTTGCCTATTAATAAATATTAGGACATTGGAAATTCAAATTTATGAGGTTAGAAAATGATAAATTTTCATATTTCAATAGTGATAAAAACCAGATTTTTTTAATTATAGTTTAGTTTCTTCTTATTTTTTTTAAACAAACATCGCGTTATATTATTTCAACAATGGCTGTATTATAAACGATACAAATTGCAGCAACTTCATATACGATTGTAACGCGTTAACGTTACGTCTTGATACTCAAACCTAATAATCCAATTCATGAATGGATCATTCGGGTAGTTTATTGTGTAAAATATTTTGTGGCAATACGAATTTGTATATTTCAGTTATATAAAAGTCAATAAAGTTATGCAGTGGATATTAATTATTCTATTCTTATTCATATTCAACGCAGTAAATACATTTGCATATAATTGTTTTTCATATGGAAAAAGTTATAGATGCAGATTAGGTACAAAAACACCATACAGATTTATATCAAATTATGATGATTCTCCTTTTGAATATTCAGGTATGTGACTATAAATGTAATATTGATCTCTTTATTTCATTAAAACATATTTTATTAATGTTGAATATAGGTTGTAATCCAACAAAAATATGGTTAGTTTTAAGACATGGTACAAGATATCCTGGTAAAAAATATATACCAATTATGATTGAAAAATTGCCAAAATTGAAACAAATCATTTTAGACAATTATAAAAGAAATAAGGCAAGTATTACAGATGAGGATATAGCTTTATTTACAGACTGGAAAGTTAGTTTTGCAGAAAACGATATGATGAAGTTAACAGAAGAAGGTGAAGATGAAATGATTGATCTTGGAGAAAGATATCAAGCTAGATTTCCTACACTTTTGACAGAAATTTATGATAACCAAACTTATAGGGTAAAGAAATATATATACTTTATTTTTAACATGATTTGTGATATATCAATTACATTATTGCATTACATTATAGTTTAAATATACTGCTACTCAACGTACTGAAGAAAGTGCAAAAAATTTTGCCACTGGATTATTTGGCAGACAAGGTAGACATAAAGTTTGGTACCCAGAAGCAGAACATAAGGATCCTATCTTAAGAGTAATTAATAGTCTTACCATTTAAAAGAGAATTAATTTTCACTTGCTTATTCATTTTGTTTCAAGTTTTTAGTTTTATAAAAGATGTGAACGTTGGAGATCTGAAGTGGATAAAAATCCAGCTGCTCTAATAGAGAAGGAAAAATTTTTGAAGAGTAAAATTTACAGAAAGATGCTGCAAGATGTCTCAAAACGTATTGGTTATCAAGTTGACCAAGGTTAATATATTACAATTAACATAAAAACATGATACTTTAAAAAGAAATATACAGTTGGATAAAATTTATCTTTTAGAAACGGCACATATCATGTACACGATATGTGGGTTTGAAACTGCATGGCAGCTAGATACAGAATCACCATGGTGTAAAATATTTTCCATGCATGACTTCAAAGTAAGTTTCCTGAACTTTACATTTTAAAGTCCAATTATTTTTTTAAATATTTTATTATTTCATCATATTCATAACTATAAATTATAAACTACAAATTAACTTTCTGCTTTTTAGGTACTTGAGTTTGCTGAAGATTTGGAATATTATTGGATAGATGGATATGGTCATAAATTGTCTTATGAACAAGCATGTCCTGCCTTAAAAGACATGTTTGATTTTTTGGTGTAAATATACGTTTTGTACTTTGAACTTCGTTTATATAAAATTTGTTAACAAAATTTGACTTTGATTATAGGTCAAACGAGGGACCAGTAGTATCAGCATATTTTACTCATTCAGGCACCATTTTAAAGATATTAGCTTTACTAGGAGTCGCTAAAGATGATCAGCATTTAACGCACGACTTATTTTCATTGTATGCGGATGATAGGGCTTGGAGGACTGGTATTATAGATTCTTTCGCCTCTAACATCGCATTTGTTTTATACAAGTAATTATTATTTTATGCAAATTTGCATTACTTTGAATTCAATACAATCATCTTATTTTAAACTCTTGTCATTTTTTGTTTCAGTTGTTCAGGGATTCCCAGTGTTCTTTTTATACATCAAGAAAGACCACTGTTTTTGCCTGGCTGTCCTTTACATGTACCATGTCCATTATCTATCATGAAAGCTCTCTATCCTGATCATGAAGAAGAATGTCAATTTGATACAATGTGTTCCATAAAAGAACAAATATAATTAAGGAAACAATGACCAAAAACCCATGACAAATTATATACTTTTTATATTTTATTATACCGTATTAAAATAAGATTGTTCTTGTTTATTTGTTCCTGATACTTATCATAGACGAGGTATAGAACAAATATATGTGTAGTGGAGTCAAACAGAGCCCCCTACTTTTGTATAGAAGTGTTCGTTTGTCACTTGTTACCGTTGAACAAATAATATATATTTGTTATTTACATAAAACTTTGTACTGAACAATGATATTTACATATAATAAGTTATCTAAAAGATACAAACTGCATGTGCTTATTTTGTACTTTTAAAATATACCTTCGTTTCACTGTAGGTAAACAGTTTATATTCACTAAACTGTTTTTATTTAACCTTTTTTGCATTTAGATATGTTTTTATGAAAAAATTAAGTTTTATTTCTTGATATAAATATATTATAATTTAATATATTTATTATCTAATTATATACGTAATTTTCATAGATTTATATGCAGGTTAAAACATAACCTTTATATCTTTTAACGAACATCAACAGAGCAATGTGTAAATAATTTAATGAAAAAATGACTTTAATTACAATAAAAAGTGCATCTCGGGCTCAGTTGTATTTTTTTAAACGATTTTGCTTTCATGCTGCTAAGTGGAATGTTAATACTTGTCAAAAACATATTCTATCAGAAAGTGAAAATAATAATGGTTTGATATTACCCCAAAGTAATAGAAAATGTGTAAAAGTTAGTCTTATAGGATTACCAAATGTAGGAAAAAGTACTATAGTTAATAAACTCACACGCAGATCAGTATGTATTCTTAGCTATTTTGTTACTTAATTAGTATATTTATTTTTTGGTAATTTTACTTAAAATAAATGTTTGATAAATAGATATGTCCCGCATCTGCAAAGGTTCATACTACGATGCACAAAGCAGAAGCTGTATATACTGAAAATGATACACAGATTGTATTTATGGATACACCTGGATTGATATCACCGCGAGACATGAAAAAATACAAACTATCAAAGAGCTATAAAGAAGATCCTTTAATTTCAATCAAAGAAGCAGATGTTATTGGAATTATTCAAGATGTAACTAATGTATATTATAGGCACAAAATTAGTCATTTTGTTATGGACTACTTGCAGAAGAAAAGAGAAGATACTTCATTATTATTAATCATGAATAAAGTTGATAGAATAAAGGAGAAATCAGTTTTATTGGAACTCACAAGAATATTAACAACTAATGAAAATTATCCAAAGTTTGACGATATTTTTATGATATCTGCACTGACTGGGGATGGCATAGATGATTTGAGGGTAAGATAATATATACATTTTTAAATATTATAATATTAATTATTATAAAATGTTATGTGTATATTTATATTCTATTTAATTCATGTTATAGAACTATCTATTTGATTCAGCTAAAGTAAGTGAATGGAAGTATGAGGACTCTTATACTGATCAGAAAGTTGAAAGTATACTAGTAGAAACTGTAAGAGCTAAATTAATGGATACTCTTCCATGTCAAATGCCATATACTATTAAATTAGAAATGGAACAATTTGAATACAATGACGATGGTGGTATCAACAGTACTGTGCTCTTAAACTGTCCTAAACAAAATTATGTAAGAGCATTATTAAGACGTAAGGGTGAAAAAATTAAGTTCATAGCATTTGAAGTAGAAAAGGAATTACGTAATGCATTTAGAAAATCTGTGTTTGTACGACTAGTTGTAAAATGTCAAGAAGACAAAAGTCAATAATTTTATCAAAATTATTTATTCTTTTTGTACAGAAATAAGTATATAGAAATTTACACATATTAAAAGAATTTCATTTTCATTTAAAACATTGTTTCATTAATTTTAAATATATATTTATTGATGGATAATATTGCAATGTGTTGCATAAAATCAGTCAGCAATGTTATTGAAATATGGAAAAGTAAGATCAGTTTCTTTAAGGTTTTCTTCTATCCATTTGTTGGCTTTAGCATTAAGTTCAGGGGTAAACATATCCTTCCAGCTACCACTTTTACCAGTTCTAACAAATGTTCCTGCAGTTATAATACCACATTCTTTTAACTCAGATGAGTTCACCATTGAATTATTCCGAAAGTTTTTGATGTTTAAATAATTTGCTACTTCTTTTATTTGTTCTTCTGTATAAATTTGTCCAAGAAATTTAGCAACTTTTTTAATTGTCTTTGGAAAGTCCTAAACATATGTTATTTAAATAAAAGTACATTTAAAGCAGAAATAATGTATTTTGAGCGAATTTTGTGACTCACATGTTGCATTTCTTCATAAAACATGAATAATAGATTTGGATGATTTCTATATTCCCATGCTTCTTTCAAGTGTTCCCAGTAAGGACTCCATGGTGCTAAAAGAATTTGAAATTATCTGAATTGCATCATGTGCTATGTTTTGTGCTGTATGTATGTAATACTTACTAAGATTATTTTGAAAATAATCCCAAAAAGTTGCAAAGTCACCTACATATCCTTGAGTTTTAATTGCTTTATTTAGATGATACCAAGAAACAGCAACATCTTTTGGATTCCGTGCAACATATATTACCTTTCAATCAATAATGTGATATTGTATGAAATTATGAAAAAAGAAATTTTTTATTTCATAATTATAATTCTACCTTGCAACCAGTATCCAAAATACCAGGCAATAAACTAAATGGAAAATGTGATTTAACGAATCTTTTAGAAGGCATTTTTGATAAGACTTCATATCCAGGTTCTGCAATCTTTTTACATAGTTCTTGCCTATCTTTGTTGCCTTCATTCATTTTTAAAAATTCAAGTGTTACCTCTGGATGATTGAACATACTAAATCTAAATACAAATGAATTTTAAACATAAGATAAAATTTAAATTTAAGAGTTCTGAAACATAGATTCAATTATACTAACTCAAGAAATGGAAATCGTTCTGCTAGAAGTTCGTTCCGCGCCCTTTTGAAATCTAAATTGTTTGATAATAACCAAACTAATTCTTGCATCCATGTTGTACCTAAAAAAGAAACGAAATATAGTTCAAACAATCACTTAATTATCATTGTTATATGTTAGCTTTTAAATTCTTATAATTTTCAACAATAATTATACAAAAAGATTTTCTATAATAACAAGGTACGATAACTGTATTTTCTGTTATAATATTAATTCAGAACGCTTATTATTATTATTATACTTACCAGACCTTGGATAAGATAGAATCCAGGTATCATCTGCTCGTGCTTTGAAGTTATAAAAACCTTCACCTTGTTCTGTATATCTGTATGGAAAAAACCACTTTTTTGGACCTACTAATACCCAACCAGTTTTCTCTCCTTTAAATAATTTCAACATTTCATTGGTGTCTTCTGTGTTCAAGAATTCATATTTCGGAGTTTCAAGTGCCATCGTGTTCGTTTTGTATAAAACTGCGCAAATTCGAATACATAAGTGCACCGAAAATTTCATAACAAAATAATTAGATGTAAACAAATACACTTTTAAATAGTTGAATAAACATATTGGTAGATATTATCTGTCGAATAAAGCGCGCGAAATGTTACTGTTACATTTTATATCTTTTCTTACTTACTGTACTTACTGAGTAATATTAATGAAAATATATTCAACGATCAAACACAGTGAATGATCTTTACAAGTTATAGAAAAGTAGCTGACTGATGATAGAGATATTACATTCACACGAAACCTAATAATGAACTAAAAGAATTTAACGGGAAAATCAGGTTGAAGTACTTTCACCCACTAACGGGTCCCGATTCTTTTTCTCTTATCAGTTTGATCATTGATATTAAATTTTAAGCTGTTAAAATGATCAAATACATAAAACGTTATTTTATAAATTTTGTTGCTATGCTTGTACGATATCAACGCAATAAAATATTTTATTTTAATTTATTATAATTTATTTTAATTTTTAAGAGTATTCGTACGATACATGACTAAACACAAGGAACATAGGTATTGAAACAAAGCCTTTTTTTGTGAAAAATTTATTTCTACTATAATAATAATACCGACAATTAACAACGTGTGTTTTAATATTAAAAATTGATCCCTAACGGTAGCGAAAAAATCACATCAAGATTCAACTATTTTATATAGGAACTTCTCATAATACATTTATATAATGTATATATCTCAGTCTTTTTTTTACTTATAATTAAAATAAGCGTAAGAGTACCTCGTCTTGACGAAATCTTTATTTGCTAAAAGATAAAAAGGAAGTTTTCTTTGGTTGTGAAATATAAATTTTCATCAGGGACGAGTTACTTAATCTTTAAATTAAACCGATTTCCGTGCAAATCGGTCTCTTTACGATTAGCTATCTAACTTGATCACGTGTAGAAAAATGACTTATTTTCATTATAAAAGTATTAAATTAACCTTAAGTTTAAAAATCTAATCGAAATCTTAATCTACTAAATTACTGAAATGATTTTTTCAATGCAACAAATATGAGAATATTAAAAGTTCAAAGACATCATTGAAATATTAAATTCTAAAAGACTTATTCAAATTTAAGTACTTTTTAAATAATAGATCTGTTTCAGAAACGATACTTAATTTGTTATTGAACGACTTGAAAACATGAAACCTTATATCACTGATTTGTACTCTTGGATAATATCATTGTACGATATTCAATGAAAAAATCTAAAGTCAATTCCATATTCTTGTACAGAAAGTATCAAAAACTTTCTGGTCTCAAAACGTTTTCAAGAACTGTTAGATTTTCGCTTTCTGGAATGAATTTATCATTAACTTGTGTAATTTGAATTACATTAATTTCAGGGGATCTTGTAGCTTCTGCTTTTTCATATAAACTGTGATCCCAAGTTTTATTTACTGGCTCGATACAAGAGATGTTCAATCCTAATTTGCAGAAATTTACTGCAGTCTTATCTTGATTATCTATAGTTTCTGTTGACAATTCACTATTTTGACTCTCAACAAACGTAGGTGAAGTGGGTGTTGATATATCTTCGCTTCTCAGATCATCTTCTAATTCTGTGACCTTAGTAAACGATGTACATCTTTCTCTTTTTATAAAAAAGTTTTTAAGTTCTGGATTCGCCAGAAATACTTTGCATCGTTTAGTATGTATTTTCATATTGTCATGTCGATTGAAAGGTCTATCACATCCAGGGCAATGAAATCTATAAATAAGATATATTACAACACAAAACTTATATTGCATAGAAAAAACGAATGTCAAGAAATTTACCTAATTTTACTATGTACTGCCATGTGAGCAGCTAAGTGAGATTGTTGTCCAAATGCTTTTTCACAGACGTTGCACTTGTAATTCCTAATACCTTTGTGTTTTAAAAGATGTTCTTTCAATATTTGACTACTTTTGTACACATTCGGACACAAGGAACATTTGTACTTTCCAACAGCATGTACCTATAAACAAAATTCAAAGTCAGTTAATTCTGGTCATTTAATTAACTTTCAGAGGTCTTTCAGTAAATGATCTCACATTTCGATGGTTATGCAAAGCTTTCTTTGATTTAAGGCGTTTTCCACAAATACTGCATATGTAATCTTGCATGTGCACATTTTTATGATGTGTCTCTAAAGCTTCTTGGTTGGATAAACAAGCAGAACACAATTTACATATAACTTTATCCTTGTTATGCATGATCATGTGTGCTCGTAATCTGCCTCTTGAATAAAACTCTTTTCCACAAACCTTACAATTGACGTCCTGACAAACGTTTAAAAAGGATAAACATGTAAAACGTGACAAAAATATACATCAGTCAATTACAAAACTATATCAATGATACCTTTAATACTTTATGAGTCGAATTATGATAACTCAGCATCTGTCTTCTTGAAGTCGAAAAATCACATAATTTACACTTATATGGACGGTCACCTGTATGAATATTCATATGTTCATCTAGAAGAAACGCAGTGGCATATCGTTTCTCACAGATATGGCACGGAAATGGCTTCAATTTTAAATGACTTTTTCTAATATGACCACGAATATTGGTAACAGTTACGGTAGAAAAATCACACGCTTTGCATTGGTAAGGTTTCATTTGCAAATGGCCCCAAATATGTACCTGTAATAGTATAATATAATTTAATATTTACCATGCAGATATACATCTCTAAATTTCTGTATCCCTAGGTCCTAATATAATCTTGTAGCTAACTATAATCCACTACTATTATAGTTAGTATTAGTATCTTCAACTTACTTGACACTTATCTATTCTGAGGTAAAAGAGTCCACAAATATTGCAACGTATATTCTTTTTATCTACTATCGTTAAATTCTTCTGTACTTCTTCATGATCAACAATCGACATGTCGACCGTATAATACGTTTCAATGGCTTGTTTTTCTTCATCACTAATCAATTCAGAGATTTTAAAGAACAACTTGTCTTTGCTCTTCCTCTGTTCCTTGCTTTCGTCAGAACTGTTACTTTGATTGTTTTGTTGCAACAACAATTCTTCAGTTAGACTAGACTTTAAATCACCCTCTGCACTTTGATTCAATGTATCTGCTTTAATGCACAGTTCTAAAGGATCTTTCTCAATTGTTGCAGTGGCTGTCTCGTTTGACGACTTTATAACAGTTACGCGATTTTGTTCCGTGAATGCTATTGGTTTCAAACTACTTTGATCATTAGATAGGTTGGAGCAGTTAGTAACATTGGATTCTATGGTCACAGTACTTTTACTTTTTTCGGTATTAGTGATTTCTGTTCTTAATGGAGAACTTAATTGTTGGCCCGTTTGATTCTCATTCTCGTTATCCGTCAAATTTATGTTTTCTTGCATCAAAATCTCATTAGGAATCCAAGTTAACTGATTCAATTTCTCACTCTGTTTAGGAAGTGTACCTTCAGATTCTAGTTTCTCCTGTTTCACAATAACAGATATTGCTTTATTTTTTACCAATTTGTTTTCAATTTTCCTTGAACAGTCTTCAACATTCTTCAAGTTTTCATCATCAGGTTTTGTTTTTGTTGCTTTATTACTATGCACAATATTAGTAGTATTACCCTTCATATGAGTTTCGTTTGATGATGAGTCCATTGCTCTCTGTTCCTTCGTTGTGGTTTCATCCACTTGTGGTTTAGGTAGAACTATAGTACTTTTAATTACATCATTGAAATTAGTATTGTCATAAATATTACGTAAACAATATCTTTTGCACTTGTTATCAGAATCATTGTTCCTTTTATCAATGACATTCTGCAGCTCTTTCTGTAACAACGCAGCCTCCCGCATTTTTTCCAATTTACTCTTTCTGCCTCTCTTGCGTCGTACAGGAAACACCGAGTTTTCGTTAACATTTGTCTCGTCTTTTCGCAATAAATTTCTTGAACTTGTCTTCTTCATAATAGCGTCCTTTCTTGATGCGAAATTTGTTTTGCGTTTAAGTTTCGTACCATTATTTTGTCTGTTCATTGAATACTTTTCTCGTGCAGGAATATTATCCGTCGTAGATTGGGTGTTCGAAACTATATTTTCTAATGTATTCGTATTACTCTGAATGTTATTTGTTTTCTCGATATTACTATACGGCACGTTACTTTTGGTTATACAGTTATTAGTGACTGGCGATAAAGCTTTCGTTTTGCGTTTCGTATCAATTGTTGGTGGGGCAGCATTTTCTTTGTCCGATTCAGCGTCATTTTCTTGTTGGAGTGCATCTTCAGTTTCCTTTTCAACCTGTGGAATAAGAAAAATGAATCTATGTAATTTGGACATTAACAGGTAAAAACACAACGCATCTCGCGTTAATTGTTCCTACCCGTTAAATGAATAAAGATAATGTGTTAGATTATAACTTACAACCTCCGAGAATTCCTTTTGAGCGTGATGGCAGCTGTCGTAGAAGTCGCACAAGAATTCCAACGTACCCAGACATCGCATGCACACAATTTGCGGCAATCCATCGTTCTTTTTTATCTGAAACAACAAAATAAAACTTCGGTGTTCATGGAATGGATTGCATTCGCATTGCAGAACTTCATTTTTGGTAAGAAAACATCAAACACATGAACACGTACATTAAACAGATGTTAATTATACAGTTTTGCTTTTTAGGACAATCTTGGGATTAAATAACGATGGATCCAAGTCAGTAGGATAATGTTCCATCGATGAAAAATTTCAACTGTCCAGTGAGCGATTATTTTCGTTAATATACATGCGATATAGAAAATTATATGCAAGGTAAACGATGCAACAAGCACGGAAAAGATAACGATGAAAATCAAATAATCAGCAGTCCCAAAAATATCGTACCTTTATTGAGAAAAATTGTGGAATCGTTAAACAAATGTATTTTTTGTTCTTATTGTCGAGAGAAATTGTTATATATATATTTATATATATACGCTAATTTATACTGGACATTATTTTTAATGACATATTAATGTTTATCCTTATTAAGAAGTACATATGTGTGTATATACAAATTTGTTCTATGTAAATATGTATATACATACATATATATTCTTTTGTGACAAGTACATTATTTCCTAGACGAAAAAGTAGTTCGATTTAACAAACGCCTCGTAAAAAATAATAGTTATTGCTTATCACTTAACTATCTGAGGAAATAGTTTATACGTTAATTATAATATCTTTCGCGTAATTTTGTTAATAATTCTCGCATGAATCACTTGTTCCAAGAATATATAATAATCATAAGTCATACATAATTCTTTGCACTCTTGGCTTTTTTTATGCCTGAATCTCTTCTATACCTTTCATAAGACAAAAACTCTCAACATTTTCAAGGTCACTTTAAGATTATTCTAAATTTTAAAAATATATATATATATATATGTTTATATTAATGTTCAGAGTAAACTGATACCTGACAAACAGAACATTTTATAATTATTGTTTGTGTAACAGAACAATTTTTTTTATTTTACAGTATTTAATTGCCTGAGCATAACTTTTTTCTCTATACCTTCACTATAGTTAAAGAATAAAGAAACTTGTCATTTTACTTGAAAAAAGAATAAAGCAATGTTACAACAATTGTATGAAATTAAACTTTATCTATAAATTTATGTCAAGGTAGTTTATTGGCATTAAAAAAAGCAATGATATTCGAGCGCAAAGAATTAATATCAACTTCCTTCACAAGGAAGATCAATGTCACAAATACTCAAAAAACCATCAATGCTCACACAATGCGTGATCAAAATATGTTGAGTTCATCAAGGCACTTACATATAATTCTAGTTTCGTTTCTTCTCGCAGATCACATAATAAATTTTTTCAACGCGTTTCGTCGTCTTATGCTAACTTTGTAGCGAAATTTCTGTTACTCTGAACAATGTAGATTCCACTGAAAATAATTGAATATTCGTCCAAACTTGTATATGTTTATCATGGATCAAAGGCAAATACGTGTATTGTTTTAATGAACAATTGTTTTCATTGGACCTCTACGTATATACACGTAAGAATCTTATATGTAAAATAGATTCGAAAATAGAGTAAAATGTACATTGCACATGTATGGTTTAAAACTTTTGTGATTCTTCTAAAAACAGTCATGTAAAAATACATAGAAAATATTTTTATACACCTTTTTAGATGGAATTATTCATTTTGGAAGCCCTATCTGTACCATGTTCACATTTCTGATGAAATATATCTCGTTAGGAAGCTAAGTGTGCGATAAATATACAAATTTTTGTAACACTTCATACTGTAATATTCTTTGGCTTCCATGCGTTTGAAAATTTTGATCACTTTCATATTTTTACAAAATTCATCAAATCTTTTTAAAGCAGCTTTGATGCTAGATTGTCATACGTTCAATGGCTTGTCTTTATTACAGCTTTGGTAAATTCTAATCGATAGTATTTCATGTGCAAAAATTCTTATAACGTAGTACACGTAAATGGAAAGAATACTTAAAAGATCTCGGTAGTTTCTTAAATGCACACCTACTACATTATGTACAAAAAGAAAAAACTACTGTTTCAAAAGAAGAAACGCCAAGGAAGGAATTGAATTGACTGATTCGCAATGTCATTATTCGTTTGGTAATATATGTTGTTCTGAAAAATAAAAATGACATTTCCTAGAAAACGTGGCTACTTCGAATCTAATCACATCCACATTATCAGAAACAAATTTTACTTAATTCTTGCAATAGTATCTCACAGTTTCCTTAAAAAAAGTCGACATAAACGAACAACGTCCTATCAGTAGACTATGAACGTTTTAGCACTTATATGATATATGGAAGTTTGCAAAATATACATAAGTTATGTAATCTATGAAATCTGCAGTCCATAAGATCACATATTTTGTGTACACTTTACAGACCTCGATATACCATAAATGCAGAAACAATCACAGTCTATTTATCAAATATTGTTGATTCGTATAATCTAATAATTAAAAAGCGTTTCTTTCGGAAAGTTCTGACTTATCCGTGAATTAAGTTAAGCTTACAAAAATATCAGAACTATGGTCAGTTCGATTACTTTTCATTGGACGTGGTGGAAGTCACGTCAACATTAGAAGCATTCTTTTGTTTAATAATACCAGTCTTTTTATCTTCGAAATGTCTTTTTCTATGTACTTTCATGTTATCGCGTCTATTAAACTTACGCCCGCACTCTGGACAAGCGTGCATCTTTTCACCATGCACGTGCCGGTGCGCAGCCAGATGACTAGCTTGAGCGAATCTCGCACCACATTTCTGGCATATGTGTTTCCTCAACCCTTCGTGTTTCAATAAGTGTTCGTTCAGGAATGCTTTGGACGCGTATCTATTGTTACAGACATTACACACGAAGGGCTTAGGATTAGAGTGTTGCAACACGTGAGCTTTATACTTGGACGCAACCTTGAACGTTTTACTACAAACCTCACATGTATACGTTGTTGCGTGTCGTGTTTTAATGTGTTCGTTTAAAACCGCGAGACTCGAATAAAGATTATAGCAAAATCGACACCTAAAGTTGCGACGGTTTTTCAAGTGTACACTAGCAACGTGACTCAACAGTCTCGTACGATAAGGAAACACTTTGCCACAATATTCGCAAGCTAAATTCTGCGGAGGTAAATGCGATTTCATGTGGATCTGTAACGACACTTTATGGTGATAACTTTGACCGCAGTCCGTACAAGAGTAAGGTCTCACGCCTTTGTGTACGTTATCGTGTTCCATCAAATAGAATTTCGATTTGAATCGTTTTGGGCACTTTGGGCATTGTATTGGCCTTGGATTAGTATGCGAACATCGAATATGTTTCATGACGTCGGATTTACATACGAATTTAGCGTTACATAAAATACAGGTATACTGTTTAATCCCGAGATGAGTCTTCACGTGAACCATACACTTATCTTTACGTTCATAAAACTTGCAACACAATTTACAGGAATAGCCGTTTTGATTGTCCGATACAACATGTTCGACGTTGTCATCCACACGAATCTCTTCTCCGTCGATCTTGAACAATTCTTCAGGATTTTGAGAAGCCTGCCATTTTTGCTCGAATTCCGCAGAGTCTTTCGATTTTGTCGAATTACCATTCTTAAGACTACTACTGATAATGGTATTTATTATACTATTTACTTCTACGCAACTTTGGCTCTGTAGAAGACCAACAATAGCTTTATCTACTAGACATGAACCTTGATCTGGAAATACCCGTGCTCGAACTGTGGCAACGTCGTCGCTTTCCTTTTTACATAATTCTACAGTGAAACTAATATCTTCGATATCACTGTTTTGATTCCTGGATTCTTTCACGGAAACCTCAATGTTTGGAGAGTTTGATACAATAGTGAGAAGTTTATTTAATGCAGATGTTGGAATTTGGATAGTATGAGAATCTTGTTTTCCAATTTGCTTTTCAATATTTGCAGTTGAGCTGTTGCGTGAATTAACAGTTACTTCTGTGGCAGTATTATTATGACTTCTAAGTCTGTTCGCGATTGGCATATCACTTGTTGTTTCATTCGTGGTAGTTGCTTCTGTACTTTGTCTGCTTCTAAGCCAACGTGTAGTTGTTTCTGAGTTTTCAATAGTCTGTACATCTTCTGTAGCATTCTCATTCTGGTTTTGATCATTATTTTGATCTTTTGCAGTTTCCTCATTACTTTTCACTTGCTGCTGACTCCTCAAATTTCTTTGATTTTTTGTAGCTGTCTTTGAAACACGCTCTACTTCTTTGACAGTCTTCTCACTTGGAGAATTTAAATTTTTATCAATATCATTGTTGTTATTATTTGTTGAAGTGCTTGGTGTTGTATCTTCAGTCTTTACATCAGCCTAGGAATAGATTGAAATGAAAATAGAAATGGGTACCAGAAATTTACTGATTTTATTGAAGCAGTGAATTTAATCTGGTATTTATGGTGTATGTTCATTGTCATAGTTCAAAATATACTCAAAGAATTATTTAAATTTAATAAATATTATAATTTTATTTGTACATACTTGAACCAAAATACCAAATGATGCTTCTTTTATGTAATTTGTATTTCAAATATTATAAGGAAATGAATAATATCATAATGAGCGGTAGAGCTATACATTAAATTGAATACAAACTTACAATTTCTGATAAGGGTGGTAGATTGTATCGATCGCGTAACACTTGTTGGGTGCGAAGACACTCCTCTTGGAAGTCACAAACGAATTCGAGCTTGCCCAGACACTGAACACAGATCGCCTTGGGCAGAGGATCCCTCTCATCTATCTGCGATTCAAACAAAATACCTAAATACTAAATATATATAATTTAAAAATCTTAATTGAAAATCTGGTTCTGTTCAATTTTTAACTAATCTAAGAAATCTGGCAAAAGATAATTATACATTTTACTGTTAACCCTACCGCTCTGTACATACACTGTTATTAGAATTATTACAATCTGGTACCCACTCCAATATCATACATTGCTTTAATTATTATTATGCAAGATACAACATTTATAATCATTTATTAATACAGTACATGAACATAGTTTTTACATAATCAGTAAGCACATCAATTATTTAAAATAGGCTTTCTGTGCATTTTAAACATAAGAAACTAAAGGAAACAAATTTGTTTTGTTCTTCAGGTACAAAAGACATTGCTGTTTATGAAAATTACAAAACAAGTCACACTAAAATAAAGTATATATTTTATATACAGTTGTAAGTTAAAATTACAATGCATTTGACAAAGAACATAAAACTATAAATTACTATTTTATATGAATTTTAAAATCGGAGCTTTACATTAATATTTCTTTTTCAAAGAAATTGAATATACCAATTTCGTAACGAATACTGATAGTGACAGTGTTGCTAACATCATCGATCATATTTTTCTCATTGAAACAAACGTACAATGTGAAAGAGAAAACAGTTATTATTAATAAAACTATGAAAATCATTTAAACTTGCAGGAAAAATATAAGATAACAAAGAAAGGAGATAACGTCTTTTTTTCTCATGCTCTTCTCCCTTCCGGCCATTTTTCTAACCCCCTCCTTTACAATGCAACTGGGGCCCGGACCCCATGGCACACCTTTTATTTGTACTTACCAAAATGTTGATTTTCGTATAAATCTTCAATCCCAAAAATCGTTTGGTGCCTTCTTCACCGAACACATCAATATATATACTTTCGCACTGGCCGCAAAGACGACAAATCTTCGCCTCTCCCTCCCCTAACTCCATTTTTGTTTACGTTGAAGGCTGCCTGAATACGCTTTCGACTACTTGATCGCACCGAAAATTTACCATGGACAATTGGTGCTAATTTATTTTTCTGGCCTATCCCCGAGCACCAGCCGCACGGCTCGGCTGTACCACGTTCCTCGAGGTCGACCTCGTCCCGGTGAAATAAACATAAACGATAAACAAAAGACAAAATTAAAACGCTAGCGTTACTACTTCCTTGCTGGCCTGGCACGGGGATGTAGCCGCGTTGGGCCAGACCAGCATACATTCACTTCCCCCCACACAGTTATATGAATTTCAACCAATCGCTGATTTCTTTTTTGCATTATACGTCTGTTATTCGTTCAACGGGAGATCGTATTCGTCATCCGACAAGTTTCTGTTCGTTCTGCGCATATCGGCTTTGATTGGTTTAGTCAACCTTCGTAACCAGTAGCAACGCGCATGTGCTTTTGCACTTTGTAGGACGCCATAGGTATATACCCAGTGATTATTTACTTCATATTTTTGTATTAAGTGTCTCTAGAAAGACTGTGAAGCCCAAACATTTTTAAATTTCGAAATGCCAGTTTCAAAACCCTGTTTTCAAATTTTTTAATTCCTCTTCAAGTAAAAGTATTGAAATCTCGCTTGATCTTACCCGATCTCGATACCGAAGTTGAAGTTTTCAGGACTCAGAATGAACCGTAAATTTCTTTCTTCTCGTTATTCGTTTATTTTGTCTACCGTATATATGACTGACAGAATGAAAAGTGTACTGTAGTAGAGCAACACTAATTGGTGGGGTGCGTGCTGAAGTTAGTCGCGTGCGCAAACCGTGTATGATCTCCTGTTAAAAGGATGATACAATGTTCGCCAATAGATATCGTTGCCGCGCTTCTACTTAAAGCATCGTGACCGATATATCGACGATTATGATCGATAGTCAAGTTCCCTAATAGACTTTCGTTCTAGTAACTCTGTTGTCATTGTAATTATCGTTATTGTTGTGTTATTAAAAATTGTCATTTACTACTGTCTTAGAAATTGATAGGTAAGTGTAAGAACATCTTGTGGCATTTATAAATAAATCAGTCTGAATTTATAATGTCATGTGTTCGATTAGTTTTATTCTCTGCCACATGTAACGGTATGCAATTGGATATGTTATTTTACTGTTTATTTTATCTCGATCAAGTTTAATATTTGGAAATTGGCTGTACAGATAAAATAATGAAAGTAATCGCATGGTTGTGAAGTGTATACGTAAAAAGTATATTGTTTTTAACTCTTAATCAGTAGAAAAAGAAGATGACTAAGTTTATCGCACGATACATTGAACACATGTTTCGTGATTGATTCTAAAACTACTTGAAAATTGGGTTTATTGTTTGATACAAATGTTTGGTTATGTTTCAGAAAGATGCTTTCAATAATAAATAATTAATGGCAGTAACGATCAGCATTTATGAAAAGACTCGAGAGAAGCGACTGAAAATGTATAAAATATATGAACGTTATAAAATAAGAGATACTTAAAATTTGCAATAAACATATTAATAAATATTCTTGCATTTTAATATATATTCAACATATAATATTAACTGCTGTAAGTATTATAGTTATGTAATTCTTTTTAAGAGTTTACAGATTCACTGAAAAAGAGGTGGATGCTGCAACATTTGCTTTTGATTATACATAAAATTGGAAGTTGACATAGATGTGGCATATGTCCCTTTTTCATTGAGCTCTTCAATTATTAACTACTACTTTGAAATGCTTTCACTTTATGCATTATAGAAAGTAAAATTATATATTCAGATTTTTCATTGCATATTTTCAATTTTCATACAACAGGAATTATGTAAAGAATATAATTGAAAAATGAATACCTTAAATGATTCTGTCATAGTTTGTGATATGTCACCAAAGTCAAATAAAAAGAAAACTCCATTAGGAACAAGAAAGGCACAAAAGAATGCGAAGAAAACCTTTTATGAAAGTCCTTTGAAACATATTCAATTAAGGTAACAAAAGATACTGAACAATTTCAATTACATAATCAAAATGCTTCATAATTCCTTTTTTCTTGATTACAGTAATAAAAGATGGAAACAGATGCAAAAAGAACAGAAATTAATGAGAGATGCTAGACAAATAAATAACAATAAAAAGAATGCTTTTTCTTTAATGAAAGATGTATCTTTACAAGATAGCATAATTATTTTAAGTGATAATGAAAATGATTCAAGTAACCAAAAGGATAAAAATAATTGTATAAAAACAAGAAAAAGGAAAAAATCTCTGGAGATAGTAACGGAAGATAAAGAAAGTTCTACATTTTTACATGATTCAAATAAATGTTCGTGTCAAAGAGACACTGAAAGATGTCCAAAAAGAAGAAGAAGAAATTCTCCTTCATTACCTGATAATGATTCCTCTTGTTTTTTGATATCTGACACAGAAGATTCTGATATAATATCAGTTGATGTAGATAATGAAAACATAGGTAACAAAATTAATGTGTTTAAAAATTGTAATGAAATTATATTGATTTTGCATTTTTACTACAATTTTAATTTATTTAGCACCAGCATCAAATTCTATGAATCAAAATTCAGATGATATTATTGTAGTATGGTCGTCTAAAACATCATGTACATCATCTAAAACATCATGTACATCGTCTAAAACATCATGTACATCATCTAAAAGTAATTCAGTAGATGAGAGACCTATAGATGAAGAAGAAAATAGAATTTTTATGGTAGATTGTACTCCAAATCCAGAGAACCTTAGTTATTTAGAATGTAATAATGAATCAACATCTAATGAATGTGAGATAAACACTAAAAGAAGCAATGAAAAAAGTTCTAAAGAATGCTCTGAAAATAGTACTGAAAAAGTTAATGAGAAGAATACTAAACAATGTACTGACGAAGACGAAGAAACAAGTGATGAGGAACAAGAGCCTAAGTATCTACCATTCAGTAAACAAGGACTGAAATTGCCTAGAGCTCATAATATAAGTAAAAAACTTGTAATAAAAAGATTACAGAGGAAGAATTCATTTCTAAATTATAGAAGATACGTGACACGATCATCAACTAATAGAATACCAGTTGTAGAATCATCTAGACTTGAACCAGCTAGACTTGAATCATCCAGACTCGAACCACCTAGTGTTGAACCACCCAGACCTGAACCATCTATATCAAAACCATCTAATAAATTAAGAGAGATAATTATTGATGGCAACAACGTGGCTATGGCGTATGATAATCTCCGTTTTTTAATGATTTCAATTAATATGCATATATAAGTAAATATATGATATCATTTTATCTTCTAGGCATAAAAATAATAAAAAATTTTCAGAAGAAGGAATAATATTAGTTACGAATTATTTTCAACAAAGAGGTCACAGTGTAAAAGTATTTTTACCTCAATACAGGAGATCAAAATTCACTCCATTACTTGAAAAATTATATGAAGAAGGAATAGTGGTTTTTACACCAAGTCGTAGAATCGGTGGCAGATCGATAATTCCTTATGATGATCGGTAAAGATTCTTTGAATTGTTTGTACGATGCGCATTTAATTCTTATTACAAACAATATAAACGTACTATTATTTGTTCTCAGGTATATTTTACAGTATGCAACAGTGTCCGAAGGTATTATAATATCTAACGATCAATTTAGAGATTTATACAAAGAAAAGCCGGAATGGCGCAATACAATCGAAAATCGTCTATTGGCACCAACATTTGTTGGAGATTATGTTATGTTTCCTGAAGATCCCTTAGGCAGAAATGGCCCAACTCTTGAACAATTTTTGAGGTTTTAAATATAAAAAGATAGCAAACACATAATATAACTATACTGACTTAGACTATGCAAATATGTTTTCATAATTTTTTTTATAAACTATATTTTTTTAGTATATAAATGTGTAAACATGTACATAGATATATTTGTTACTTAAGTATTCAAAACATTTCTGTCAAATGTTTTGTATAATATTTAATTTCCTAACTAGTAACAAAAATACTAACGAATATTTTTTATCAGCAAAACAAAAAATAATTTCAATATTAAAGTAATTAGTACATTAGTACATCTTTCATTTTTGTTATTTGTTGTACATAAATAAAGTGCTTGAGATATGTACAGCATCTTACGTAAATGATACACAGCTATACAAATATATATAATGTACGATAATGGACCTAAAAAATTTTGTTTAAAAATTACGGAAATCATATATTTATATTTAACACATAAATATTTGGTAAATAATAAATTGTATGATTACAATTCTTTTTCATAATTTAAGAATTTAAATAAAAATATTTAATTTTAATTTAACAACGCATAATGTTTATAAAAATATAACTTTTTTTTCTCACTAATGTAAATACAAATCGATACAAATACATAAAAGCTAATTTATAATTACTGAAAAAGTGAAGACCACTTTTCCTTAAGAGGACTAAATTATCAATAAATATAATGTATATAAAGTTTGTTTTTTAACTGCCAATATACCATTTTTAAAACCGAATCAATCATTTTTTAAAGACACAGAATCCCATGTAGGTTTCCAACACCACTTTCGAGATTTACGAATATTATCCATATTTTCTTGCGCAGTTTCACGAGCCAACCGTTGCATTGGATTGCTATCGTCCGAATTATAACTTGAATTCGATAATACTGTATCATGTTGAAATGCAGAAGTAACGCCTACAGAAAGCAATATTTTATGTATTTTTGTGTTGCTTAACGATACAAATTTTATATATAAAAAAAATAATTACTTGCTTTGGCGAATAACTTTTCTAATACATATTGATCATCTTCGGTTGAAGTAGAATGATCTGTTTCAGAACGTCCAAGACGTCGCCCAATCAAATACGAAATACGTTCACCTTCGAACATAGCTGAAGCTACATGTTTGTCTGATCCAGAAGTTTTTTTATTCCTTTTATGTTTACGATGTATTTTATCCGATTTCAATGCTGTATCCCCATTCTTGTTGCATACAATTCTATCATTCCCTTTACCCGTTGAACTCATTGTATTTGAATCAGTAAATAGATTTTCTGGATTAATATTATTATTATTTGAAGTATCATCTTTCTTTTGTACTTCATTCTCTGGTGCACTAACTTGCATATTATGCTCAATATTGTTCGAAATATCACTTTGCTTAGTATCGCTTCTATCTGTATTTTGATTTTCATGTTTGTTATGGAGATCTACGTTAGTTTCACCCTTCTGTTTTGTTGAATCTTTTTCAGGTGTTTCCTGATTATTTTCTGAAATATTTGCGTTTTGCGTCGTGGATTTAGCGTTTACTGTATTTTGACTTATATTCTTACTAAGCGTGGCAGCCAATTGCCGCATTTTTTCAATTTTACTGGAAGAAAATTTAGTACTTCCTGGAGTCAACCTAGATTCTCGGAACAACTGATCAGATTCGCTGGAATGTCCATCAATGGTTTCATTGAAATTAAAAAGTTCAACTAAATCGGAAGTTTTAAATAACCTACGTTGACGTGGATCTTCTAAAACTCTATTAGAAAGCAGTACTTTAAATATTTGTCTATGGTATATCTAAAACGGAATGGAATTATTTCACAATAATGCAAAACATGTATATTATATATTAAAATCAGTAACGAGCTGATCAAGTGCTCGCCACGTTAGCTCTTTGGTGGATACTTGATCTGCTCACCACTTTGCAGTATTTCACAAATTGATTTACCTTCTCTTCAATGGTACCAGCAGTGATGAGTCTATAAATAGTGACGTTTTTACTTTGACCGATTCTCCATGCACGTTCTCTTGCTTGAGCATCGGTTGCTGGGTTCCAGTCTGGATCATATATGATTACTCGATTTGCCCCAGTTAAATTTACTCCTAATCCTCCAACACGTGTAGTTAATAGAAAGACGAAATACGAAGAATCCTGTATAAAAGAAAAAGACATTACAAAATGACTTTAAACATCAATAGATCAAATATATTTTTGTTATCAACGTGCGTACGTCATTAAACAATCTAATTGTCTCCTGCCGTTGTGACATGGGGGTAGTTCCATCCATTCTTAAATAAGAGTACTTTTCATGTTGTACCAGAGCTTCTAAAATATGCATCATCTGCAAGTTAAATTTCACTATTTGTAGTAGATTATGTAACATAATTACCATTCTACAAACAATGGTAAAAGTTACGTACTTGTCTTCCTTGAGTAAATAGTAATGCTCTGTGGCCTTGTTTCTTCCAAATTTTAAGAAGAGACTGAACTACTATCATTTTGCCAGATCGTTTCCAATAGCCAAAAGTTTCTAAAGATTCTTCTGACATATTTATATCTTCATCGGAATCCTAAACACAATGCTAGTTAAAAATAATCGCGTTGTAACATCTTATCAACTGTAATTAGTAAAATCTTACAAGTGGAGTTGAATAAACAAATAAATCAGGATGATTGCATATTTTTCTAAGCGCTGATAAGGCTATTAATAGGCGTGCTCTGTATCTTCCCGTTTCCACATACTTCTTTTCATGTAATACAAAAGAAACATCTTCGGAACATAAATATCTTTTATACAGCTTCTTTTGTTCCTCAGTTAAACTGCAGAATAATACCTGAAGTTTAGAGAATACATTCGTTTAAAACTTTGATATGAGTTTATGCAATTATAAATCATAAGAAATTATGTAAAAGAAATATAATACTGCGAACCTGTTCATTCTTTTCTGGTAAACTAACATGATGCTGAACATCTTGTTTAGTTCTTCTAAGCATGTACGGCGTGATGGCATCTCTGAGCATTGTTGCAACATGAAGTGCAGTAGCTTCCT
The DNA here is from genome assembly GCA_945859555.1 of Megachile ligniseca. Classification (NCBI taxonomy): domain Eukaryota; kingdom Metazoa; phylum Arthropoda; class Insecta; order Hymenoptera; family Megachilidae; genus Megachile; species Megachile ligniseca. Next base: position 12,524,584 of record OX243778.1, read on the forward strand.
GCAGAGGACTAGCATTTGCGTACCCTCCACGAGTTATAGGACCTGCACAGTGTTCTAGAAATGCAGGTAAAGTACCTAATTTTCCTGGTAGGATGAAATCAAAAAGAGACCATAGTTCTTTCAAGGAGTTTTGCATTGGACTACCAGTTAGCAACAGTCGATGTGGTGTCGAGAATTCTTTTACTGCTTTACTAACCTGCAGTAAGTAAACTACTATTATTATTTGAATCCAAATTTTGTGTATTATTTTTAAGTAATTGCTTCCAATAAATTTCAGATAAAGTACCTTTGCTTGAGGATTCCTTATTTTATGACCTTCGTCAAGAATAACATAATGCCACTCAGCTGACATAAGTATTTGTTTATGATTAAGCATACCAGAATAAGAAGTAACTAATATGCCACCACATTGCAAGGAATGTATTAAATATTCTAGATCGCCTATAAAATATTTGCTACTAATAATATAAAAATAATATAATTAAAAATTTTTAGTACGTTTATTTTTACCATTATAACTTCCAGATTGATGTAAGACAACTACTCTTAGAATAGGCCACCACTCGTGAAAATGCGTTACCCACTGTTCCATTAAAGTAGCTGGACAAATGACTATGGTGGGTCCCAATCCTCTAAATCTGTGGATAATTAAAATTCTAATTGAAAACGTTAAATAAACGTATAAATCTTATGAGAATCAATAAAGAAAAGATTAGTAAAGGAGAAGGATATTAAACGTTGTTTACCTTCCACCATCAGAAAGCAACTCACTACAATCCAAACCTGCAAGAAATGCAATAACTTGAACCGTTTTTCCTAATCCCATTTCATCTCCTAATAATCCTCCTTGATTGCGACAATGCAACTCCCAAAGCCATTGTACAGATACTTTTTGATATCTACAAATATTAAAAAAAAAGATTAGCTTGTTGAAATGAGATATATTTGCTTTAATATTACTTTATTTATACCTATATAATTTTTTCCAAATGGACTGTGGAACTTTAAATAAATTATCTATTTTATGTAGTGATTCATTTTTTGAGAAACTACCCGTTTCCACTCTGTGTTTGTATATTTCTTCATCACCATCATCTAAAACTAAAAATTAAATATTCTATTAATAGAAATGACGTCTTGTGTCAATGGTAGTAAATCTTAAATTAAATTTGAACCTAATAAAACTTTGCACATACCTCTTTTAACATGAACAGATTTTATGCAAGATTTTTTTTTCTTGGATGATGGTACTTCATCTTCTATAAATTTAAAAATTCCTTAAACATCTTAAAATAAATTTTAATAAATTTGTAACTAGATTAATCTTAATTTTTACCTGAATCAATTTGTTCATCACTTGGAACATACTCGCTTCCAGAATCATTTATTACATCTATAGAATCTTTATTGTCTCCACTTTCAACTGTTTTATTGTTGGTATTGTCGTTTGGAATGCTAGAAAAATTTGATATAATTTTTGGACGTTGATTTCCTTTAATAGTTTTATTAACTTCTGTAACTTTTGTACTTTGTATGTCATTATGAATACTATTATCTTTATGCAAATATTTAGTTGTTTTATGCTCTGAAATTATTTTTCTTTTAAGAGATTTAGAATTTGCTTCATCAGAAATTGTATTTGATGCTTTTGAATTTTTAATAACAATCTTTTGATTTTTATTATTGGATGTCTTTGAGTTTTTCTTTAATTGTTGTCTTTGTCTACCAAGTTCAGCTTGTTGGCGAAGATATTTTTCAAGATCTAATAAACTAGATGTTCTATCACATGTCCTGAAAAACAAAATTTAAAATTTAATTTGTAGCACATTCATTCATGTTAATTTATTATTATGTGCATACATACCCGTGAGTTTCCGATGAATCAGATTGTTTTTGGATTGCTTCAAATGGCGTAATTTCTCCACTTAAAACTTGTTTTTCTAATTTTTTTTGTTTTAAAGAATCTATAGTACTACTTTCATTATTGACATCATCATTTAACGCTTCTGATTTTCTTTTTGTTTGTATATTTATTTTTACAATATTTTCAATTTCTTTTGATGCTTCACATAGAATACTTTCCTCGCTTCTTATAGACAAAACCTAACAACATTTTTTTAATCATGATAATAATAGAAGAGCAATTTATATAATATATTTCTTATATTGTACCACTATAATTTAAATAACAACATTTTTATAAAAGAGAAGGAAAATACAATAATATAAACAATAATTAATAATTACAAATTCTGTTATCTAACCTTTTCCGATAAACATTCATCGATAGTTTCATTCACGTGTGTCTGATTTAATCTTTCATTGTCAGATTCCAAATCTTGATCATCAGTATCCATATTTGCGAAAAGTTAACGCTTTATATGAATACATCACATTTGGAAAGCAAAAGAAGAAAGGAATGATACGTTACATTTTAATTACTTTAACAGTATTTTAATTTTGTACACTATTATCATTAATAAAACATCCTTATCTGAATCAATGTTTCTTAATTAATCATTATTTACTTTGTTAATCATAATACAATATAGCACACACACTTTTATCTCGCTCAATTTATGTCGAAAAATAAAATGTTATCTGAATTCTTTGTGTATTTTAAAATATTATTAGATTGCACAAAAGTGCATCATCTTTTGTGACAGCGATGAGCAGATTAAAAGCTCATGGACACCGGCATGAGACTTTTACTATTTTTATATTATATCCTGCTTTTCATCGTCAATATAATAATGTTTCGAAATTTGAAGATTTAGAAAATTAGCAATTTGGAAATTAGGAAATTTGAAAATTTGGGAGTTCGGAAATTGAAAATTTGCATACACTACAATTGAGTACATTTTCATTTGAACGAAGAGACCGAAACGCAAAACCTTCGATAGCTCAGTTGGTAGAGCGGTGGACTGTAGTTGGCACGTAAAGTAAATGGACATCCATAGGTCGCTGGTTCAAATCCGGCTCGAAGGAAATTTTTTTTTAACCAAAGAGTTCCTAATTCTTGCAACAAATAATTTCTCACTAGATTATACATTTCTATATGGCATTATTAATAGCATAATTCAGTAAACAAATAATTTGACATTTGATATACAATATGTATAATTATAAAGAGATCTAAGGGTATTGTTTAATGATGAGGTGTGTAGACAACTTTTTGGTAAAAAGTAATTAATCATTTTATATAGTACCTAAAAAAATGATGAATTACAATTGAACCTATAGTCTACTCGTATAACTATTCATAGAATAGACATAGTAAAAGAAAACAAAAATTAATTTGTTTCGACCGTGACAGGACTCGAACCTGCAATCTTCGGATCCGAAGTCCGACGCCTTATCCATTAGGCCACACGGTCAGTTGTACACCTTCTCCAAAATTTTCTCTATCATGATACTTCTTGTAACATATTATATTATAATATGATACAATATTCCTTATACTTTGTTTCCATCATATTAGAAATGTAAAAAAAATTGATATTAGAACCATTTTTCTCTCATAATACATATATATTCTCATAACAACTCAACAATGAATAGATGCGTGCTACTTTTTTTTATCAAAATAGGTACTATATCATGATTTACAATTCATAGTTTTTACTACACGATGCAAGTCATAATATTTTACTTGCACGATATTCTAAAAGTGCAAGTATGTATTTTGTTTTTCAATCTTCAATTTGAAGATAAACTCTGTTAGATGGCGTTAAACGACGAAAATAAATTTGTTCATCCGAGAGTGATGGAGTAGCGAACATTTCGAAGTTTGTTTAAAAAATTTATACATGCAAATAAAGTTGCATAACAATAAAAGTGGTAATAAAATAAAAATCCAAAACAAAAATGTCAAATTTCCAAACTCAACTTACATACTCTTTAGGAAACAAAATAAAGGTTCTTCCGAAATTAAAAAAAGTATTTGTTCGTCCCTTAATACAAAGTAAGTTTACTTTAAAATATTGTATCTTAAAAACCATAATAATTTATTATTTTGTTTCCACTTACAGTAGCTGTAAAAGCAATAAATCAAGAATACATAGAGAATGGAGTATTAGATAGGATAAGTCAAAAGTATAATGTACCAGAAGAAACGGTGGACGAATATTATTCAGTTATTTTTACAATTTTAAAAATTCACCTAGGTTCATTGTCTCAAAATATTAAACCTGCAGAATTTAAGCAAGTATTGGAAGAGCTAAAGTATGTATCATATTAGTTGTATACAGTGTTCTATTATTTTTAAGTTTATAGTATATAACAATGCATTATTTGTAGATTATCATCAGAATGCATTGATGACTTTTCGACAGTAGTATATGGTCAAAAGCGTACAGAATTAATATCAGGATTGATAGAAAAGACAAAGTTTTATCCATATATAGTTTCCTGTAAATGGCGCGTAGACATTACTATTTCCTCTAGGTAATTTTGATCTATGATATACACTATATATTATTTTGTTATGTAATGTAATATAAAATGTAGAATAACTAACTTTACAGTTTAGTATTTTCATTTATACAGTGGTGAATATGGTAGGTTTTGCTGCAAACAATGTTGAAAGGGAATTCCATCATTCAATTCATAATTGTCAAATTTTTAAATTTATAAACTTTTGAATTTAGAAATGTAGAAATTTGATGGGTTCTCCCCTGTACTTTTCTTATCCAAACAAAATTTACATTGTACATAAGTGTACTTAATTTTTGTATACTTTTAGCATGTTAAATAGGGTTTTGGAGCCACATATTGTTATGGAATGGACATTTAACAATGGAAAACATCAAATATTTGAATTATCTCTATCAAAGTTTCATCAACTTCGACATGCTGTAGCAACTATACTTATGGAAATGCAAAAAGTTGAACAACAGTGTATCTCAAAAAATATCATGTGCAGTTGATAATTATATTCAGGTTAATATAATATTTTTTTTTGGTACAGTATCATTGTAAAAATAATAATATATGTAACATAGAAAATAATATTTTTTATAATAGAAGTAGAATTGTAAATAATAATATAAATGATTAATAAAATAACACAAAATAAGTTATTTTATAATGTTTCACCCCATAGTTTTTCAGTTTAATTAATACGAAAATATTTTTAGACAAACTTTTAATCAATATTTGAGCAACATATGATATTTAAATACAAAATGTTCCAATTTTAACTCCTAGAGTGCGCAATATCGTATGCACTGTGTTAGTGCATTCGTTTTGTAAGGTAAAGGAAGAAGACGTTTTCACAAAAATGACGTCTTTAATAAAAAACTGTTGGAGATTATCACGAAGCTTTCCTGTCACCATACCGAAGTGTAAATAAATTTGTAAACTAATTCTTTAATTTTTACATTTTTGTATTATGTAATGAATTATAAACTAAATTGATAGGTTATCCAAAACTTCTTCCTTCAATAAGAACTAGCACCACAGAAAGCGAGAAGATAGAAAACCGACGTACGTAAAGTTATTATTTATCATGTATGTAATAAATATTTAATATTTTGTATGATAGTAACAAAACAATGACAATTTTATCTTCTTATATTTCTTAGCAGTTTTCAAAATGAAAGTATATTACTTGTATTTGTACATTGTAGAAAGATTTTATAAGGTATACTTAAATGAATTTGTTATCTTTGATTACAGCAACAATACGTAAAATTACAAGAGACGTAGAACAATTAAAAGATTTTGGTCGCTATGTCGCTGAATGTTTACCAAAGTATGTACAGAAGGTTCAAATAGCAGCTGGTGATGAACTTGAGATATTAGTTTGTCCAGATGGAATTATTCCAACATTATCATTTTTAAAGAATCATCACAATGCTCAATTTGTCAATTTATCAGATATTACTGCAGTCGATGTTCCTAGTCGTACATACAGATTCGAAGTAATGTTTTGTATAATTATTAATACTTTTATATTTCTTGTAAGAAGTGTTGTTATATATCTTGTCATTTTTAGCTTGTCTACATGATCCTGTCATTGAGATTTAATACTCGTATTAAAGTAAAATCATATACAGATGAACTAACACCTGTACCAACAGCAGAACATGTATTTGATGCTGCTAACTGGTATGAGAGAGAGATATGGGATATGTTTGGTATATTCTTCGTTAATCATTCGGATCTTCGTAGAATTCTTACAGATTATGGTTTTGAAGGACATCCATTAAGAAAAGATTTTCCCCTATCTGGTTACGTTGAGGTAATTGATTAGTGTTCTTTCTATTCCTATGAATTATTTTTTCAAATTTATTTAGTAGATAATTAATATTAACAAGATTGTTTTTTTTATATCTAGGTACGATATGATGATGAAATGAAGAGAGTTGTATGTGAACCATTAGAATTGGCACAAGAATTTCGTAAATTTGATTTATCTGCTCCATGGGAACAGTTTCCCAAATTCCGAGATCCCGGAGCTCCTGCTGAAGAAGTACCCAAAGATAAATAAATTATAATAGTGAAATAAATTTTATAGTATTAAACAAGATTTACCTCTACAAATTTTACACCTATAAAAGAAACACAAAAATATAAATGAAGGGGTTATATACTGATCTTTATTTCGTAGTTTATTTAGCAAAATAGGTAACAGATAATATTATTGTTTATCCCCATCAATAAAACTAATATCAAATAACAATTTATTTAATTTGTTTAATGATACTGATAATGTAATTTTATTTATTTTGTTATAAAAAAAGCACATGTACGTGTTTTGTATTATTTATTTTACATACGGCATGATATTATAAATGTAATTTATTAATTACAAAGTGCTTATATTTTATTTTTTAAGGCATATTTTTCGGTGAATTATAAACAAATTGAATCGATAACAAAATTGACTGATCCTATCTTTAATGTTTGTGTGTATATATAACAAGGAGAAATACTCAATTTTTTTACAATTGTATACATATATCCTAAGAAAATTGTTCGTGTACTAAATTATATTATTGCATCTTTTTTTAATTACAATAGCACCAACAGCTAGTGCATCATTAAACTAAGTACTTACTCTTTCATGTATGTCTTTTAGTACCAATGAAAATTTATTTCCAAAGAATAATTGTTGTCCATGTGTAAGGCAAGATACTTCCAACTTTTGAGAAAAGATAAATTTTCACATTTCGTAAAAATATATATTTTGAAAATTGTTTTCTCGTTAATCCACCCGGAAATACGTGTGCGTGGATCGTATATAACATCATCACAGTGCCAGTGGTATATATGTACATACATAACATTCATTCTAACATCACAGTATTTCATAATTATATTCTTATATAGACTTCAATACACGCTCTATAGATGTAATAATTGTATCCTAAGATAATCATACGACCAAACACTTGTCTTTCGTAAAATACTCAATTCCAATAACCGGATATAAGGTTGAATTGACACAGTGAATATGATACAGGGTGAAATCATTATTTGACACACCCCTTCTAACTTTTTAGCGAAACTTCTGTGCTTTAAATTGATTAGTAGATTAATCAAATCTTCAAATTTGTAAGTTTTTAAATTTCTAAAATCGCAAATTTTCAAATTATTTTACCCCACCTACTAAAGAAGTTTCACTTTAAACGCTCATGGTGAGCAACTCACAATTCTTTTATTAAAATAATAATAGAAATACTAAAATTTCTGGATTACGACGCCCCCTCGAAGTGGTGCTCTGGGCCATCACACACTTCGCCCGTAAATTTCGCCGGTATTGACCGGAGACACTATAATTTTTCAATTGAATTTTCCTTCTCTAAATTGTCCTGTTTCTTTCTAATAAACGGAACAAATCCCCACAAAGACGCTCCTACTACTAAAATGACTCCTAAGATGCTAAAAATCGGACCGTAGCTCCCGATCTGTTCAAATACGATACCACAAATGGGTGGACCAATGAGCTGTATAATTCCGTTAACGAACAACGAAATCCCATAAGAGGAAGTTAACTTCTCAGTTCCTAACATGTCGGCCATTATAACTGCGGTGATACCGACGTATATACCGGAAGCTAAACCAAAAACGCCACAATAAACCGACAACATACTGTAGGTAGTTGCTATAGGCAAAAGAGCTAAGGAGATTCCGGAGACGAGCAATCCTCCAACGAAGTACCAGTGCTTTGGCATTATTGAGACATCGGATAGAGCTGAACCCCCGATACGTCCTATTAAATCTAGAATTGAAACGGTCGAAAGAAGAAGGGAAGACATGTTCTTGTCGAAGCCTAATGAAATCGCGTACGCTGGTAACAGTATAACAAAGTTGGTGTAACTGACAGCGTTGGTAGAATTCGAAATTAGTATGACCAAATAAATTGGATCTTTGAGTAAAGTGAAATCGAAGAATTTGTTCCCTAATTTCTCTTCATGCTTGTTCGTTTCATCGTTGGGCTTTCTGGTGAACGTGCTCGATATAGCGTTCAAGGTCAACGTGGACGCTCTTTCTGGATGCAAAGCGGACAACGTGCTCCCGTGATACGGCGTGCTAACGTAATTGAATGACGATGTGCTGGGAGACTGGAAAGGTGATCTCTGGCGCTTGAACAATCTGTTGGCATCGGCACCACGTTCTGGAACAGCGTGCAGCGCTGGAGTACTATGCATCTGGCCAGCTATTTCTCGTCCTGTTGGCATGCTGATCTTCCTGGTTCTCCCTTGAACCGGCGTGTTCTTGTAATATTCTAACGCAACGCTGGACGCACTCTTTGGTACTATGGGTGCAGCCTTCTCGTTCGAATTCGAGGAAGAAACAACCTGTTTCGGTTGCTTCTCGTCTTCGGGACTAGTTACCGTGATTGATGCGGCTTCTAAATCGTCGTCGTTCGACTTGTTTGTTCGTGATGCCGGCACCATGTGCTTTTCCACCGGTTCGTACAAAAGAGCACTCGCCCATACATTTAAGGTGACAGCACCCATTATTAATACTGCACCTCTGTAAAAAAGTAAAATCAATTTTAGCGTTTCATTCGGTTCATCGAGACGATTGATATGGGCTTACAATATTGTCATCAGGGTATTCCGTGACTGTTGAGATAAGAAATCGAAAACAAACGTTAGTGGAACACAGCGTGGCTTCAGGGACGGCTTAACAGTAAAATATGATAAAAGGCGAAACCATTTTTTTGGCGCACACTTGTTAAGTTTTTAAGCGAAATTTATGTAAGTGATTGCAGTGAATATGGGACAACCTTAAGAAAATTAGATTTTGTTTTCTAAAGTAGACATGACTGAATGGATCAACAAAAATTTCCAAATCTCCGAATTAAAAAATTTTTAATAATCTGGAAGTGAGTCCGCATAAGGCCTGCGAAGAGGCACTTGGTCATGTCTATTATAAGGTACTTATTTTTCCCATACTCACGTACAGAAGTTTAAAAAATACTAAGATATTTTATTGCGGCGCCCCGGGCTTTGCCCGTATATTCCGCCAACGTTGTGTGGCTTCAAAGTCAATTACATAAAAATAAGCGCTTGAACGTTGATTTTGCTAACCCTTACTAAATACATATATTATTTAAAAAAATGTTATGCTTAAACTATATCGTCAGTATAATTATGTCAATATGGATTGGAATAGGAAATACTTTCAAATACATATAATGACGTAATGAAATGAAAACAATTCAAAAGATAATAAATACAAGCGTTTATAAAAAACGCTTTATTTTTTATATTCCTTGCATATCCCTTAATTACATAATTGAAACATGTTATAAAGTACCATGTTTCATAGCATATAAATTATAAAAAAATGAAATATAAAGGTTATTTTTAAGAATTACAAATTCAGAAATATAATTTGATAATGCTACTTAAAAAAGATCATGTATCACAGATGTTACCAGTTCATTGACAATAACATACTTTTGATTTTTACAGTCACATAATTTTCTTAATACTGGATCACATATTGTACATATTATCACAGACAAATCATTACAAATAAAGTCTTATATATTCCCAGATATATGAGACTTATCCTAATGAAGATTTTCATTGAATCACTCAATTGAATTCATTGGATATTACACTGGTGTTTCATAGTCTGGACCGAAGATTCGTGTTCCAATTGGAACAGACTATGACATACCCAGTTTGTGCGTCAATCTGAAACTTTACGATTCAAACATGAACAAACAGCAGTTAATTCCGACGCGTTCGTTTAAAACATATTAACTCAAAGTATTAATACGAAAAAGTAGTATGTTTGAAAACTTCTTCAAACATTAATATTACTGGCATTTATCCAAAAAAAAAAGAAATTATCAAGGATGAAACGTGCATCCCTTTCTCGCTTAATATAGACGATGAAAATGATATTTTTAGCATGTGTTTCAGATCGCGTACAATATTCTGCGGTACGATAGAAGTTCATCTTCTTCGAAATTGCATTTTGTCCCTGTCTTCATCCATGGAACACATTTTTCTGTAACAAAAGAAAAAAATAAAGGGACGCTTAGACGAGCACAAAGTTAAATTTTACTTGAGCGATAATACTATAAGTCATAAAGGAAGTGTGTTTGATTTGTTACGTATAAAGATTCCACATTTGGCAAGTAAACATTACGTGTTTGATACACGACGCGTGCAAATTTAATTATTATAATGACTATAAATTGTCGTGGCGAAAAATCATTTTGATACAACACTTGTCTTTCGTCACTGTAAAAGAAAACTTTGAAAATTATATACTGATAAAACACGATATTGCATATGAAGACTGACTTACATTAGACGCAACGCTGACCTATTAGTTAACCAAACCGTACGACAACATTGTATGCAAACATTGCATATCGTTGAAACTAAGAAAAAAGAAAGAATTGTATTCGTGTGTGTGTGGTGTAAACAATGATGTAACTAGAATTTTTGCCTAAGGGTAAACCAAGTCCTCAAACTTTTACAACTTCATCAGACATGATTAAATAAAAAGTTGTAACTTTCCTACGTATCACGCGTTCTTTATGCCACATGTGGCACTGATATTTTGAGTAAAGGTCTACCCTGGTCTCTATCTAGTTACACCAATGAGTATAAACCAAGGACATTAGTAGAAATCGATTAAATAATAATAAAAGTAAACAAATATTTTGTTACATTTCAGTTATCACAGCGTTCAATAAACAAATTAGAGCGGATAACGAATTGGAGTTATCTTAATTCCTTTTTCTAGTTACGACATACTAACATATGACACGTGAGCATCACGCATTTGTCACATATACTTTGAACGTCAAAACGTACGTTTCCGCAGTTCTCACGCGCGTGGTTTATTATGTATGCACATACAAACAAAACGAGACGTGCATATAATTTCTTTTAACTATTCGACAATCCTTGTTGTTAGTTCAGCAATTCGTTTTCAAAGAGATAAAATAAAATATTGCTTTCGTGTACATATACGCATGTATTTCGAATAAACGTTTACACTTTTATTCTAAATAATGGTATGTACTTTCATTTCAATAGTTTAATCACGCAAAAATAGAACGGATTAAAGGTCAGAGAAATCTTGCTATATGGCTCTTTTCTACATATGAATGAGTTCCAGGTCATATAGCCCATTCTATAATTTTGTCAGTTCCTACAAGCCTGTGTAGGGCCATATAGCGAGACTGCACTGTGTCGTTTACACTGACGATAACTGGAGGATATCGCAACTTGACGGTGGAAGGATTGTATCCAAATTTTAAATAACCACTCAGGCAAGGAACTCGTCGTGGAGAAAAATCATCACAGTTCAATATATCATGTAATAATGACCCAGGTTTACTCGTTCCTTTTTTATTGTGGTCTCGGCGTAGTAGCGTCTATTTTAAAAGCAAGCGTTAAAATACATTACTCACAATGTAATTGCTGATATATTGTGAGAAAATGTTGTACAACTCTGTTTAATAGGTATGAAAATGTAAAAAACTATGTTTAACGGAAACAGATTCTTACCTAAAACAATTCAGAAGCATCAAAAACGTTATTTTCGGATGAAGACTTCTCGAGTTAATGTAAAATTGTTTCTGCTTATAATATTAATGTTAATTGGTAATGAACTTAGCATTTCTTCGACACCCGATACGATCATTAACATACGATACACACTTCTTTACACATGAATATTCATACATTACCGTACGAGTGTCGAACAGTTAAATTTCGTTATCTTGAATGATAACACACGTCTGATAGAGAAGCTGTAAAACAGCTATAGAAATTGTAATCGCCATGTACATAAATGTACACGCGTGATTTATCTCGGCATCGTGTGAAAGGAACTCTGCACATGCATGATCAATCATAGTCAAATTTAATAAATTGTAATAATGATTTATAAATACTCACCAGAAATTATCTTCACAAAATATACAAACTTTCTACGACAATAACACTTTATTTACAGATCTTCACGAGAACGAGAAGATGCACGTGATAATACACAAAATCTTGTACTTTTTAAAACACATTCAATATCACAAATTGCACAAAAATTAGAGAGAATTACAGATATATTAAATTTTGTCGAAATTAAATAAAATCAATATACTAAAGCATGTCTTCATTTATTATTTTAGTTATGTAATTAAAACAAAAGCTGAATATAAATATATCAAAATAAATATTATTAAATAAATCAAAACAAAAATTGAATTTTTAATTTAAATTATTTATCATAGAGTTTTAGTTTAATTTTCTTTTTTTTTTTGGTAATTACGAATTCATTTTGTAAGAAATAAAGCCACACCTATTTATTCAAAGACATAATTAAAAGAACATACCTGTAACCATATTCTCGTAGTAGAACTCCTAGGATAGGTGGAAGGAAAATTGAACCTAATGCACTACCAGATATACACAGTCCATTTGCAAGTCCACGTAGTCGCACAAAGTAAGATGTTACAATATACACAGTTGGAGGGAAAGCCAAACCAGCTCCTATTCCAACCAAGACACCATAGCTAAAGATAGAAGAAATAATTAGCTTATATGTTTATATGCAAAGAGATATAATATTTCCATATTTGATATTTCTATTATTACCTAACACACAGGAAGGCCACAGAATTTGCAAAATAACTTAGCATCATTCCTGCACCTGCAAATGTTCCTCCTAATAGAGTTACTGTTCGATAAGAATATTTAACTGATAATATACTGGAGAGAGGCCCTGCAATATAATTCATAATATAATTCAAATTTAGTTGTAAATAACAATTTTATTTTAAAGATACTAATATACAAAATCATGTTTTACCAAGTGAACTGTATAGGAAATAACATAAAGCTGGTATCCATGCAGCTGCAGCAGGTGATGCATCAAAAACTTCAAGAAATTCAACAAAAAGAACACCAAAAGATTTCACTGTTCCTGGGATAAGTAGATTGACCATAACGGATGCTAACAGCACAAGCCAGCCCCATCCTCCATCTGGTGGGACTAAGTCTTCTTCTGCTGTTACCTTTTTAACTAAAACATAACATATTACTTATAGTAAATTTTGCTGCCACAGATAATTTAACATATTTATCTTTGTTACGTCCACATATTTCACGATGAAACTATAATTTAAATTATGAAAATACTACATATTATATTATGTTTCACATTATCATTTTTATCTCTCGAGTGCACTTAAACGTCAAAGATAAACACTGGACCTTTTAATTGATAGCAGATTAAAAATAATTTTAAAATAAAAAGATCTTTGATTATTAGCTTCCAAAAATAACATTCTTTAAATACTACAATTTAAAACTTATAAATAATTTTTAATACTAAAAAGTAATTTTTATTATTCAGTACATTTCGAAATAAAAACATGTTCTAAAAATCTTTTCTAATGTTCTTTTATTTTATATATACTCGGATTGTTCTCTTTTTCAATCTCATCAACTTTTAATTATTTAAAGCTTAAATTTTAAACAAAAACTGAATGTGCACATTAAAAGTTTTATATGAATGTTATAGCAGAGTGATCATGGACTGTGATCAGCAAACACTGATTCATAGAAGAATAATTAAAGTTAACAATTGGACTATTTTGAGCATAATTTACAGTTATAAAATAATGAAAAACTTTGATATAAAATTAGCAGTGTAGATAAATACAAAGAAAAAGCTGAACTGATCAAAATAAATTGTATTCATTTTTTTTTATGTACAATTTGAATTACTAGTGCAATTTTTATGTTCTTAAGTATTATTAATTGTTTACAAAAATTGAACATAAATAAAAAATTCTTTTCTCAAATGTTTTTCTGTTTGTTTTCAACGTGAAAACCTTACTTTCGACAAAATTTCAAAAAAATAAATGTATGAACGACTTACCTTGTTTATTGGTCCCATTGAAGTTACTTTTCTTCTCATTTTCCGTATGTTGTGACACAAGCCTGTAATCCCCTTTTTTGTTCTTGTTTGCCCCAAACTTGATGTTAATTCCATTGTCTTGATCTTGGACTCGTTGCATTGTCATCGACCTTTTCTTCTTTACGTTTGCACTCGCGCGCGCGCGCGCTTACACATGCACCCCGTATATAATTATACAAAGTAAAAGCAACCGTAGCTGTTGCGAAGAAAAACTGAATGCACGATAACGATTCGTGCGTGAATTAATAAATGCAATGTAAAGATAAGCGAGGAACAGCTAGCCGATATCCAGCGAAGGATTGCAACATAAAATAGATATATATATATATATGTATATATCGTGAGCTACGACTGCACCAGTATCAATGTTCACAAACTGCAGGATCAGCAGTCGTGTCCTCCTCAGCGATTGCCTCGGACTTCATCAATTTAAATCTGATGCCGTTTACACCTACGCTACCGTGGATTTTTCTACTCCTTTGATAAGGCAGGCCCCGTGAATCGGTCATAGACCTTCCGCGCGTTAACGATTTTCTTCGAAAAAGGGAAAAATATCTACGATGTAAATGACCCGACGACGTCACGATCTGCAGCCCGCAGCGCGTTGATGTGAGCAATTTCACTGGGCCAACACCTCCGCCCGTTCCTCTTGATTTCGACGCTTTGTCAAATTGCATAGAGCACATGAACAATGGCATGTATGTACACGAAATTCTTATACGCGATGGCTTGCTGTCATCCCGAGTAAAAACCCTCACGAATACGCCCCTTCAAACCAGATAACAACCACACGACTAGCCTGTCACGGAACGACTGATCAGCTGTGTATTACGCAGACCCGTTTACCACTACTTCGAGTCCTGTTCCCCACTACGCCCACGTCCTTCCCTCCAGCATTCTACGGTTCCCCACTCTTTCTTTTTTCAATGGTGTCCTCTTTATCTCTCTTTCCTTTGTCTAGCCATCCTACTCTATTACCTTCTATTTCAGCGATTCTCAACCCTTTCCACAACCTTGGACTGCCACAATCAAATTTTAAACATTACAATGCCATCAAACATGACGTCATTGTGTAATGACAAGCATGGCAGTCTTCTCTAGGGAAAATGGCGGCATGAGGGAAGAAGCCCCACTACTCGTTGGATTTTGATTGGAAAATTAAAATTTACAAATTGCCAAACTAAGAAATAGGGGTTCGAGAACTTTAGGATTTCAAAATTAGAAAAGCTACTGATTAGAAGATTTAGAAATATAGGAATTTGAAATTTGGAATTTTTAAATTTGAAAATATCAAATGTAAAAATTAAAAATTCTGAAGATAGAAATTTGGGAATTTAAAGGACCTAAGAATTTAAAAATTTGTAACTTTGAAAATTTCCCTAGTTACGCCAATGCGTATCCACCTCCTCGACGCGTATCGCTTATTGAGAACCGCTGTTCTATTGCACGCGTAGAAAGAGGACGAAGCAAGGAATAAGGAGAATGGAAAATTTATGACAGACACAATGACACGAAGCAGGGGACCGATTTCTGTGTGGCTGAACGCCATACGAATTTGATATTTGTCGCGCGCGGCGGCGTCCCACTTTAGAATAGAGAAATCGAGGTAGGAAAAACAACATGAACACCGATAAGCCTCGTGGTGCGATTATATCGAATGGCAATCACGAAAAATGTTTGCTATCGCCGCGAGGGATCCCAGCTTTCAGCTTATCGCGAAAAGGTAAATTTCGAAGCGACTCATCGGTAAGTTTACTCACCTCTTGAAATATGGTATTAACTAACGATCCTTTTTGAACATCACAGAACTAATTTATGACGTTCTAAATAATCGATTTAGTCTATGAGAGGTTCAAGAAAGATAAGAAATTCTTCATTTCTTTTCTATAATCTCCGACTAAATATATCAACGTTGTAAATATCTTTGGAACAAGTATACGGAATTTGAAAATTTCCGAATCCCTAAATTTAAAAGTTTGAAATTTCCATGGGTCTCCGTGGGCTTTGATGCGTTCTAGACCCTCTCCTTTAAGGCTCTACCTGAGGTATTAATAGTACATTTACAACCTACTATATTAGGAAGGTGACTATACTGAAAAGTTATATTAAAACTGCCGAGCTGTAAGATCCATTGAATTATTCTATATACATTGTAAATAGATATTGATAAGAAGATACTGATAAAAAATATATTTTATATGAAATATTCAAATCTATCACACCAAGCATTTTCGAGGCGATTTATGTGTAACGAGAAACGAACCAACGGAAATCTACGCAAACAGTTTTGATGCAGTGTCACTGCACAACTATGTAGCGGAGAGATTCTATCGTTTCAGTCATATCGCGGATTCATTGTACCATGTGTTTGTCAGAGAAACCATTATGCGTACTTTTGACGATGAGTGTTCGACGAATTATGACGAAATATTTGCGATAGAATGAATACGATAATTAACCCTTTTTCTCTCCAATAAATGATAATCAAATTACTTTCTGATCATTTCATGTTATTATAATTTTTTCAATAAGAACTTTTTAAAGTAAAACTGATTTCAAACAAAGATGCAGTATCAATTTATCAGTGATCCACATAATTTTATGAAAACAAGCTTTCGAAATTATCGTCGAATCGTTAGATTTTTAAAACGCTTTCTCAATCCAGCCAGATGTTCTACATTTTTGTTTTTCGAGTACACAGTGAATTGAACACTTCATTTTTATCGTATGGAATGTTTACGTGATAATCGACATATCCTTCGTACCGATGTAACAGATCTGTATGTTGAATCTACAGAATTACGATAAGCAATGTTTAAGGTATTCCATATATTGGAAAACACGAAATATGTGTAATTTTAATTTATAGGATAATGTTATATTGTGCACGTTTTGCGGTAAATTCAAACATGATAAAAACCACCCATAAAGATGGTTGTTGATTTCGTCGAACAGTCTGATTAATTGAACAAAAGGAGAAAAATATTCAGTAGGAAAACACGTGTTTATCTAGTCTACATAAGAAATTAACCTCTTTATATGGAGGATATTTGATCATACGTAGTTGTGAAAAGTCGTGGACAATATAACAAGGTAATTGCTGTGCATCGCAAATTAACTTGAAACGTGCAATTGACAGCAGTAACTACACGCATGACTCAGTCTATATTTGTTCTTATTAAGCATCAATTGGTGTTGTGATGACAGTTATAAGAAGGATGATGCACAAGTCACCGAACCGGCTTAGTTCTCGAATTTACGCGTGCACGCAGAGTATCCATATTAATCGTTCGAACCTGAGTTTTATTCTTGGAAATCATGCTTCGAGAATGTGTATAATCCCGCTACGGATAGAGATACAAGAATGCGTGTAAATATTTGAACGGACAATCACAGCTATGAGGAAACTACAATGCCTTCGTGCTTTAATATTTCTTATTGTATTATAGTGATCGCTCACGCTACGCAAAAAAAGATATTCTCGCGAAAACGTTGGGGAATAATCATAATATGATGCAACCGAATCATTAAGCATTTCAATAAACAAATTCATTAAGTTAATAGTATGATTCTTTTTGTACATATCAGCGGATACGATCTTGCACTGATTGTCTCTCGCTTAATTATATTTTTTGCGGAAATTGTTCATACGGAATATTCGTAGACAATGAAAGATAAGACTATTAGATTAAAACTATGAAATTGTTATGACGATTTATGACTTTATCTAATTATTTAAATATTGTTGTGACGTTCGGAAGAACGATATTTATCAATAAAAGGAGATATCTCCAGCTTCCCTTTCCCTCCCACCGGTCATTGCGTTAGTACGTTGTTGATGGCGTAATGAGTTCGAGTTAAAACAAGATGTACAAATAGAAATGCTTCTGTCAACACTGTAAATTGCCACTGAAATACTTCATTTACGTCGAGTATCCATGTCAACAAAAATATTTGTTGCTTCAATCACGAACGTCTTATTGCGGCAAATTTCAACTAGCAAAACTTAATTGCTAAATTGGATGGATATATGTATAGTCTTGTTTTCAGAGAATCAAGAACTGATTAATGTTGAAATAATACTCAACAGCAATGAAAAGATATTTTATGACATGATTTTGTGAAATTTGGATAATAACATTATGATCTGTAAATAAACATTTAAATTGAAACAACTTAGTTAAATATATTTATTTCTCCCAAAAAAGAAAATATGACATAGCATAGTGTCTACATAAAGCTCTAAATATATTTTAAGGTACAATGTTTCCAATATAATCACAGTTCATAGTTTGTGAAACTTTTAAATATGAAGTATTTAGTGGCTATTAATAATTAGCACTACTCCTCACTGTTGCCTAGAAGGTCAGAATCATGCTTTATTTGAGGAACTATCTTTGTTTTCGTTCAACTTTTGCTTTTGTTTTATATTGTAATCTGACAAAGCAGCCTTAATTGCATCTTCTGCAAGCACTACAATATATAAAACAAAAGGTTAGGCACTATACTTATTTTAATCGGCAATAATTATATTGAAAGGTGCAATTAGATAACTGCAAAATTTACAATCAAGAAATATAGTTCATATTTTCATATGAACATTCATATTTTCTTTACTTTCATTTGAAGCTACTAAACTGCATAAAACATCTTCAATAATAAACTTATCTAATATCATTAATGTAACAAGATATTTTAACAAAACATATTACTTACTCGAACAGTGCAGCTTGACAGGTGGTAAGCACAATTCTTTAGCAATGTCAGTATTTTTTAATGCCAAAGCTTCATCTACCTGTAAAATATATCAATACATTGTATATTTCATGAATAAAACTGTACGAAAGTATGATTGTACTTACAGTCTTTCCTTTAACCCATTCTGTAGCTAATGAGCTAGAAGCAATAGCAGAACCACAACCAAAAGTTTTAAATTTTGCATCTATGATCTTTCCTTTCTCGTCAACTTTAATCTGAAGCTTCATTACATCACCACAGGCAGGAGCTCCTACAATGCCTGTACCAACTTGATTATCATTTTTATCTAGAGATCCTACGTTCCTTGGATTCTCATAATGATCTATTACCTACAAAACAGTAACAGTAATATAATAAAAACAAAATCTTAAGATCTCCAAGATCTTATATGAAGTCTGTTACATATAGATGTGACATATAACCTAAAATTACCGGAAAACGCAAAATATTTGTCATGTCATTCTTAAAACATTTTGTCGCAACACTACAATTATAGATAATTAAAATATGAAGGTCAAACGAGCGATATATGTACCTTCCCATAATAGACGTATCTAGCTATTTGATATTGATTACTGAAAGCAGTGAAAGAAATTCATCGCAAGTACTAAGGATCAAAATGATAAATACTTACATTTGGATGATAAAATACAGATGGAACACTTCGAGATATTAATTTCGAAGTGTTGCTAAGTTTCGTGGGCAATGTTCGCAGTAAAGACATTGTGTTTATTTGTGAAGAAACATTGAGCAACGAAAACAACACTCGTCACCTTGCACAATTCTGAAACAATCGATTTTAATTTGAATTATGCACACGTTTAAATGTTGGCAATACGCAGAAATGGTAGCCCTGTTTCAATTTGGCCGCGCATTTACGCATATCTTGGCTGATTCATCACTAGCGTAATGTCAATTTACGGCGTACTTCTCGCTTCGTATTCATATACACGGTGAATAAAAACATATGGATATCGAAAAGAAATTATAATGTAGGACTATACTAAATAAAAGATCACTGGATATGCACGTTCAATGTCATATTGTCATACATAAATGTCAGTACGGCTGCGCGTTATTTCTAGTTACAAAGTATATAGAGCCAATCGCAGCTATATGCGACGCAGGATCGAAAACTCGTTATCTAGGGAGTTTCGTAACGAAGATTCAAATGAATTCTTTCAATTCATTTTTTGACTTATATATTCATAATTAATCAACAAATAAGGAAACATACCTTTCAATTCAACTGAACATAATCTAACAGTCTTCGTTTAAAAACGATAATGAAATATAGTCGTTACAAAACAAATATTGCATTACATGAGTAAAACTGCTTTTAAACAAGATTCAATTTCAAGATTACTACAGATAATGTACAAGTCACATAAAAGAATTAAGCGTCTTTAACAAAAAATGGGAACACAGTGATAATAGCATGAAAGAATTTATTAAACTATCATTTCGTAACTTGACGATAGATGTTTTATAATTGTCATAAAAAAATGTTGATATTACACAACGCGTTCAATTGGTAAGAGACCTTGATTACTTGTTTGTACGAGAAAATGTGCTTTAAACTGATCTTATGATATTATCGCAATAAAGTTATTAGAGAAATTACGTACCTTACATTTTATCTTTCATGATAAAGTAACAAGAATTTCCTGAAAACGACAAATCCGTTTCCTTGATATTAGTCAGATAAAAGAAGAAGAATGCAGAGAAAGGAAACAAATGATCTTAAAGTATATAACGGATGGACACAAAAATGGATGTCCCCAAGTCGGATTAAACAAAATAACGATCTCTACATACGCGAGATAGTACGAGGACCATTTTCTTCGCCTAAGTTATTAGTGTCGCAACCGATTATCGAACTTTCAACTTTTCAACGACAAGCTGTAAATGTTAATGAAAATCGCAACGATCTACGACACGGCATTCCAAATGCTTGGAAAGAATATTTAGCTAGAAAGGGATTCTGCAATTCAATAGAGACACGTGTTCTGCAGAAAAGTTTAATGCCTTCTTACGTTAGATCTTTCGCCACTGACAGGATATGGAACGAGTTAGGTTTACCTCTCGTGCAAGGCATCCCTGACCCATGGAAATGTAAATTTCTTTTTCAGAGGCGATCCGTTAAATGTTTACGACGATGCGCTTACAATAACAAAATTTCCGCGCAAATTGCGTGTATTTATGACGGAGACGATGAAGCAGAAATAGAACACAGTGCAAAGAGACAATTTAACAAGGATCGTGTAGTCAATAATACATGTCCGCTCCGTGACGAAAACAAAGAATTGTTTTCTTCGCGGAAAAAAAAAATAGCACTTGAAAAGAGTAAAAATAATTTGGAGAAAGTAAAGAGCAATGTATTGAAACACGATGATGAGTCACCGATTGATAAACATTCAAAAGGGACTCAACATGGAAAGTCAATGCCAAAATTTAGAAATATTTCTACCGCTCAGACGATTAATAACATGAAAAAGCAGACAAAATTTACACAAATGGATGTGATTCCGAAAAAAAAAAAATTAGGTAATGAAAAACCGTTTTTTCAACAAATATCAAAGTCATTTGAATCAGGGTCTATTTTATGTTCATTCATATGAAACTTTGTAATCAGTATTTTTCAATCAGTGTGAATATTTAAAAATTAGTACGAATTCTTACTCTAAATTTAAATTACTGAATTAATAAAAAAAGAATGTTCTTTTTATTTCAGTGCAGACACCAAACATGTATACAGATGCAAAAAATCAAACTGAAAATAATTGTAAGAAGGACGTTCAGAATGTTGTTTGTAGCAATTGTACCTTACGGAATCTCGTCGATTCAAATATAAAAAATTGTCCTCAACATGCAATTCCTTTTCAACAGATAAACGTATCTAATCTCGTACTCTGTAAAAATTGTGAAAATATTTATCACAACAGAGATTTTCAACAAGTAAATAACACCATGAAAACGAAAGCTACCTATGTACGTAGCTCAAAAAATGTCGGGCAAGTAAATAACACTATGAAAACGAAGGCTACTTGTGTACGTAGCTCAAAAAATGTCGAGCAAGTAAATAACACCATGAAAACGAAGGCTACTTGTGTACGTAGCTCAAAAAATGTCGGGCAATATAAAACCATAAGTCAAAAAAAAAACGATAAACGAAAGAAACATAAATTGTCTGATTGCTTTAGAAAAGCAAAAACGCGATTTAAGCAGGAAAACCTTGTCGATACAAAAAGTAAGATCTATCATGAACAAGAACTGAAGCTTGTTTGCGGTCGATGTAATAACCCTTATCTCAAAATTGCATCCTCTCGTGATACTGCCACCGATCAAAAGACAAATTTGTGCGTTTGCAAAAAGGAAGAACAAAATAAAATTAGAAATGGTATTTCAAAACATTCCATGACGCGGAAACAAAGCAACAATATCGTTCGATGTTCCAAGAATTACTTATGTACGTGGACTGAAAGCAAAATGCACGTTTCCAGGGAAGACCTTGGACGAACGCCATGTTCGATTAAAACAGGAAATAATGTGTCAAAGAAAAATAGTGGCAATGATGATGTAACCATTTCAGCAATGAATTTGGAAATTAAAGTAAACTCAGAAGATGATGACCAAATCTATATTGAAGATCGTATCATTGAGAATCCTAAACAAAAGATAATTCCAAAGAATATCATGTACAAACGGTACATAGACGATAGTAAAGGAAATATACTGTCGGAAGGTAATCGTTATAATGTTAAGAAGAAGTCTATAAAAAGGGAAAACAAAATCAACACTAATATAATGATCGTTGAAGGAAAAAATAATATTAAACAATTTCAACAGGTAAGATTAGATCCAACGTACGTTGCATCTGATAGTGGTGATTATGCGGATGTATCAGATAATTTTATAGATGATGACGCTAATATATCATCTCAAGAGACAGTCACTTCAATAACTTTCATTCGTCAATTGACAAATACAAATCCGAATATAAAATTGTATCGGAAACGCAAATTACTAAACATTTACCGTTTTCATTAGAAAATGGCGAGAAATAATATGTTTGATTTTGAACAGGTTTCAAAAATTGAAGACATGAATGATAATAAAAATCATCTTGATTGTGATGTATTGTATTGTTCTGAATTTGTTAAAGATGAAAGCAGCGAAAGTTGAAAATTAATAGGAAAATATACTTCAACTAATTATCAATTGATTTAACAATAAAGTTCAATAATGTTAGATGTCATAAATTAAAACTTGAAACATAATTGAACAACTATTTTGTGGACATTGATATATATCCGAGGTATAATATAGAAATTTATGAAATACATTAACCTAATTTTCTATAACAAAAAACAGTATTTTAATAATTACATTAAAAATGAATAAGATTTTATATTTAGTAAATAAAAATTCTTTTCAGTATTTCTGATGTAAACTTTTTATAAAATGAAAGTAATTTAATATAAATTAATTATTTTTCGATTAAAATTTATTAAAAGATGAAAAGCAATTATTTGATAAGTACATATAATTAATTACATTCTAATATTAGAATATCTAATTTTACTGTTACAAAAATATATATCTTATAAATATATTATTAGTAATACTGTAACAAAACAAATTTCAAATAAATATTAATTGAATTACAATTACCATTTATCAAAATGTCGAAAAATGCTTGAGTTTTAACATTTGTTCATCGTATGATTCACTTGAACATGTACTGACACTCATATCTGAAAAACTGATCATAAAATTATATTTAAACAAATTTACACAGTTCTTAGGTTATATTTTTTAAACATATTTGAATATAGTAAACAACATACACGACACTTCCAACAAAATATAGTGATTAGGTTATCTGGTTAATTGTCTTCACCGCCATCTGTCAATTGGAGTACAAATTATTTCTTATTGTGTTCCTCTTATTCATTACGACTGTCATTACTTATTAGCGTGATGCTGAACGAAAGAAAAAAATATTTGTTGTTACAGTGAGAGATCAGAAAATGCATCTTCACCGACCCAAAATCTATTTCTGTGCTGTGATGTCATTATTTAGTGTTATGGTTTAACGATATACTTTCTTAGATATATTTTTCAATTGTAAATAACCTTATTTTTAGTAAATGTTTTTCAAATAAATGGAATATGGCAAAGACTAAAACAATTAGTAAAGGCTGCCCAAAATGTGAACTGCAGGTAATTTTATATAATTATTCTGCTGATTTAAATTAAAGCAAAAAATTAGCAGATAATAAAATATATTAGAAAAATTTGTAATTATCATAATACCACATTTTTTAAATTACAAATTTTAGTGTCGTCATTAATATGTACATTATTCTTCAATTTAATATATTTTTTTGTAATATTTATAATTTTTATACAAATTTTTAACAAATAATCAATAATTTTAATAAATGATAAATGTTTAAACCATAAAGTGAATTTTTTTATTGAAAGTTAAATTTCAATTTTGTATTATATTTTAATATGTTTATTTTATACTTTTGAAATATGATAATATTATATTATTTGAATTTTGGTAAGGTACAGTAAAATAAATATTTATTTATATTTATACAGGGTGTTTCTGTACAGGTAGTACAACGAGGCACGAGTGATTTTCTTATGAGCAAATAAATAGGAAGTATGGTCAATAATATAAAAAAATATATTATTAATCAGTATCTGTTGAGGCATTGTTGGAATTTGTTCATAACATGATGAATTTTTTAACATGTGAAATGCAGTTATTAATTTATAACATACATTAATTTTTGAACTAACAGAAATCTTCTCTACTGCTAGTTTTGAAGAATTTTTTTGAGTCTTAAATAAGAAATCATTATTATGTATTTTCCATTTATTTTTTCATAAAAATTCTGCCTGTACCTGGTTGTATTATCTATACTAAAACAACATGTATATAAACTTCATATATTTATGTATCAAGGTACCTGTTGCGTGCAAAGCATGTCCATGTGGGCATTCGTTTTTCAATGCAAGGCGTAATTCAATTAAAAGTCCTCCTAGTCCTGATAATGGAGTAATGAAAACTAGGCAAACTAATCGACCCAAACAGAAACCAAATTATTACGATTCATTAGAGTATGATAAACAATCAAAGAAAAGTGCAAAAGTAAGATATTTATTTAGGTAAATTTCCAACTATGTATTGTGATGGTCAAAATCTATGAAAGATTTTAATCGCCATAGATAAGAAAAGCGACAGATGCTGCTAGCGACATAGACTGCAGACAATTAAATAAGAAGAAGAAACGAAAAGGAAAAACTAAAGGTAAAAATGGATGTAATAATGGAATAGCAGATGACGATGATGAAGTGCAAGGAATTAACGGTTTATCACCAGAGAAGCAGCTCACGTGCACTTTAATACTACAAGAATTAAATAACAAAATGAGAGTTGTAGCCTGGAAACCGACGTAATTTTTCTACATATTCATATATCTCTTATCATCAGAAATACTAGCATTTATTACTAATTGACTCTGATGTAATCATTTTATATAGATATTAAATGGCGTGTTTAATACGTCTACCAATTGCATCGTGAACCATTTAAATGCTATTATATGATTTTATGCATGAATTAATAGGATCAATTCATACAAATAATACATAATTTTTTTAATGCAAGAGTAGATTCTATAAACTGATTTTAATTGTAAAAATTGTGTACCACTTTGTGATAAAAAAAATTTGTACTTCATTTTTATGGTGATTTTTAGAATATGTAAAGTTTCTCAAGTATCAATTTGTATATTGATTTAATTTTCTTTCAGATAGAAAAATTAAAACTATTTAAGTGAAAAGAATATAACTTTTATTAAAGATCACTGTGTTTAATTACATCTGTTTGTATGAAAAATATGTATTTCCTACTAAGACTGTTTCTTTCGTCGCAGGACCTGCCGCAATTCTTCGTTTTCTACAAATAACCATAACGTAACATGTAAATACAATGTATATAATGTTGACGTAATACATAAGGCAAATAACAAACTGTAAACCAATTTTTTTTAGAAGCAATTCTTTACAGTGTATATAGTATATATGCGTAACAATATTTGCCCTACATCGTTCGTTTTCACTTAATTGTAAACGGTGTAAATGAGAAGATCTATTTACCAATAAAACGAGAGAGACTTGCATTTATAAAAATTTATGGAAATCACCCTTACCTGCCGCGAATGAGGTATTTATCGTAAAACGTTACGAATACATTGAACCAAGCAATACATCATAGTGGAATAATTGTAGCGACAAATGTTGCGATTTATTAGTTTTCTATTACACATTCAATCACATTCGCAAAATATCTTATTCTTTCACAGTCGTCTCTCCTTGACAATTACTGTTCTCAGCGTTAACAGTCATCTTCGATGACTTCGTTACTTCGTTAAAAACCAGGAGCAAAGGTAGTCCTCCCATCACCATGCACGTTCCCATACAGAGAAAACATACATTATAACTGCCGGTTACATCGCGCAGGTAACCTGGAATCATTTTCAAATCATTAATAACTAATCATTCAGAATAAACTTGTTTTTATTATACATCAAACCAGGGTCAGCGCGAGGTGGATTCAAAACGTTTTCCGCAACCTGCCAATCTGCTGTAAATGGACCGTGAAAAGTTTTCCGTAGATCCTTCAAGGCCTTATGCACGGTATTATACGTGTACGGGTACTTATCAAATTTATTAATGTTTTAAGTTTGAAATTTACGTATACTTCGCGCCGACCCTGCATCAAACAATACCTCGTCGACTGCTATGCAGCATCGAACACCTCTGAGTGTATTAGTTTGATAATTAACATTCAACATATTTCAACAGTGTAACACTGAAACAATCATAATACCTGCTAAAGGCGGAATAGAAATTGCTCCGACACTCTGGAACATCCTAACAAGACCGTAAGTAGAGGATATTTTATCAGTTCCGTATTGGTCTGCGAGAAGGACGGGTACCAAGAGAAACCAACAGCCCAGACATAATCCGTACATGCCCACCGAACATGCCAGTACATAGAAAGAATGGGCCATTGGAATTGCCAATACTGCTACACCAGCACCCACGACACTATTAAATAAAAACAATAAACCATTTTTATTTCCGTTGCTTTCAATCATTG
This sequence comes from Megachile ligniseca, assembly GCA_945859555.1. Classification (NCBI taxonomy): domain Eukaryota; kingdom Metazoa; phylum Arthropoda; class Insecta; order Hymenoptera; family Megachilidae; genus Megachile; species Megachile ligniseca. The sequence goes on from OX243778.1 coordinate 12,551,939, forward strand.
AAATATATCCGCAACTTTTTTTCAGACGCGAGAAATTATTTGTGACGTTACCTTCCAATGTATCCTTTCCGACGATCGAACAACTGCAAGTCCGAAAGCCAGCCAAGTCCTAATCTCCCGCACAAATCCAGCGCGGCGGAAATCGCCACTAAGTACCCAGCTTCCGATTTTGTATATCCAGCCGCATGAACGTATGCTGGAAGATAATACAGCATGTACGGGCTTCCGGTCGACATGAGGCTGACGGAGAAGCACATCATGATGAACTGAGGATTTTTCAATAGCGACAGATCAATATATTGCGCTATCCTTTGCATGACAGTCTTCTTTTCCTCCGGCACTTGTGGTTCGTTCTGAGGAACTGGACATACGGCGGTGACCGATCTCAGGGATCTCAACGATGACCTGGCCTTGTACACGCACGTGGAGTCGGTCGACAGATCCTCGACGCTGTGGAGTATACTCGAGCTACGGATCTTCGAGATCGGTTTCATCCTAAGGCCCTCGCCCATCACGTCCTTCTCTTCCTCGCTGTCAGTCAGCTCGACGGCCACTACACTGTTCTGATGAAATAATTCGTTCAACAGATTATGCTTGGTAGTCGAGTCGTTGGCAAATATTACGTCTAACTTCTGCTGTTTCGCCGTTTCTAATTCCTTTGCCGTGGTCTCGACCTTTTCCAATTTATCCACCACGATCGTGTCTTCCGGCGCGTAATTATTCTCCAGTGGTCGGTACAGGGTAGCGCTCACGCACACGTGGAGCATACAACCACCCAGTAGGAGAATGGTGCCGTGGAAGCCGAAATTCTTCACCAGGGTTTCGATCAGAAGCGGGAACACGAAGCTGCCCGCCGCTGTGCCAGACACGCAGATCCCGTTCGCCAGGGCACGATGCTTATCGAAGTACTGGGAGACGAGGATGATGCCTGGCGTCGTTGATAATCCACCGCCGATACCTGAAATTCCATTTACATAATCAAGAAATAACAATTAACGAAGGTTTAAACTTTAAATAAACGAGAATTAAATCAGTATTACTAAATACTAGGTTATTTCATAAATCTGTGACTGTAAAGCAAATCATATATTTTGCCATTTAAAATTTGAAACTTCAACTTGTTATTTCCGTTACCCGAAATAAGCATAATGTAAAATAAAATAATAGAATAGTAAAATGATGAAACAATAAAATGTTAGACTATCAAGATAGTAGTACAGTGTTATAGTAGAGTAATAAAATAATAGTATAGTAAGGCAGGCATTGTGGGATACAACGGTAGAAGAATTGGTCGATATGCAGGCAATTAAATATAATAGCGTATACTAATGTTTTAACCGCTGTTAAATGATTAAGAAAGCTGCATTGTTTATGAAATGACCTAATAGTTCGTTTGTTCTTTTGTCTAAACTTGCATCTTTATTTTAGCATTGTGCCTGCATCTACGTTACGTAACAAGTGACGGAAGTTAATAAGCTACAATACATGTGTACTAGCGAGCGTGGTTGGCTTCCCTAGGGAAAATGGAGTGCATAGAAACGAGACCTCACCACTCGTTCATTTCTTGGTAAATTTTCAGATTTACAACCTTTGAAATTTTGAAATTTTGGAGATTGAAAATTTGGGGATTTGAACATTTTTAGGTAGACATATCGGATCCTCGAAAATGAAAAGCAAGTGGTAGATTCCTTCACAGTTTTTGTCCAAAGGAAGCCTACGTTGTAATCGGAGTGTACATGTGCAGGCGTTGAATGCATGATAAGATCATAAATCATTAATATTTGCGCACGCTACAGCTTTTCACGAACCTGTTAAAACTCCAAATGTAAAAAAGAGGTGTATCAAGCTCGTGGCAAAGTAACTTATAGTTAGTCCTAAAGCACAGAACAGTCCCCCGATGAAAACGACCGTTCGACAGCTGTATTTCTGGCACAGCATACTCGTCACTGGAGCTACGTGTGGAGCAACACATTAATTTCTCTTTTAATTACACCACTCGTATACATAATTACTTCCGGCAATATAGTATCAATTATTCGTCGACAGAACAAAAACATCCAGTCGACGATACTCATGGATACAATTACTCACCAAGCGCGAGACAAAGACAGGACAAAATAGCCGGTATCCAGGAAGCGACCGCTGCCGATGAATCCTTGAACGTTTCCATCACCTCAACGTACAACACCCCATAAGATTTCACCAGACCAGCCACCCAGAATTGCACGAAAAACGCTCCGAAAACGATGACCCACCCGTAACCACCGTCCAAAGGAACATAAGTGATGTTCCTCGGCTTTTTCGTCTCGGTTCTCTTCGGTTTCTTCTTCTTCGACACGGAGCTTTTGGTCGAGCGAAGTTCGCGAGACTTAGCTATCAACGGCCTAGCCGTGAGACTCGATATCGTCAATAGATTGTCGTTGTCCTCGTCCTCGATCGTTTCGGGGCTCTGAAGGTGAGGTGGCACGATCGGCGTGGACGTCGCCGTCGCCTGTACGGACAAGGAAGCTGGTCTCTTCGGCGACGGCATGCCATTGCTCAAATCGAAGACGGGAGCCGAGTGTATCGACAATAGGGAGCCCAGCTGATTCTGTTGATTCATATTCTCGTCGATGACGGTCGTGCCGACCATCTCCTGCGACGCTGTCGCACAGGCGACAGCATCACGCTCAATCGAATCCTGCAAGCTCCATTCTCGTGGTAACGACATATTTCCGTGGCTTCGTTTGTGCAAGGAGGACCGTAATACATTGGAGTTACGTTGCTTTCACGTTCTCCGTTTGCTTCCCTCAGCAAACTGTATCCCGCACGTTTCGCAACCACCTCGCGTTCACTAGCACCCTGAAGAAGATACCCTCTCGGACTTCCGAACGATGTCTATCTACCTAGCTGCCTGTGGGTACACCCTTCGTGCTGGTTCGACGCCGCTCTCGCCCCCTCCTGTTGCCCTTACCCGCTGCCCAGTTGGAAACCTTGCGGCAATTTGCTTACCATCGACCTGGCCACCCCCTAACGAATTTCTCGTTACCTGCCGATCGACTTCCTTCTCACCATTTACACGTTCTCCAAGGTTCTCCTGACTCTGTCGTAGGGTGCTTGGTAAATAACTGAGATGAGAAAGGTGCGCACGCAGAGGAGGTCGCCACCGAATGGAAACTTACAAGATCGATAGGAGAACACAACTGACGCACTGGCATCTCGTGGTAGTCACCACCACGTGCTTTTCCAACAATGCCTATACAGTTTATTGTCCTGCGGTCGACCCACTTTTTTTTTTCGCTTCGACCTCGACTCTTTAATCGCATACACCCCTCGAATCACTGCATTATGGACCGGTCCTTCGCAAGCCCCTCGGTTCGCGTGTCCTTTCTACTTTTCCTCAAGATCGTCTTCAACGTAATTGTAGGGCAATTATCAGGGCTGGGTTAGATATCGAACAAGACAAGCTTAAGGGAGGGGTACCACAGAAAGTTTTCATGGACAGATTTTGGACCATACTTTAAAATATCGAGACTATAGAATTTCAAAACCTGGAACTTTTCAAAGACCCAATCTTTAAAAATTCCAGTCCTTTTTTTAAAATTCCAAAAACTTAAAGTTCAAAACTCGCAAACTTTTAAAATTCGAATATTGTAAATTCTCAAAATCCCATCTCTACAAATAAGGTTTAATATGTTGAACTAGGTATCAAGATCCATTAAGCATTTGGGGCCTCCAAAAATCTTAATCCGTCCCTGGAGATTATATTGGCTCATGCAAGGACGAGGACGAAAGAGCGTGTACAATAATTGGTACAATCTTTTAAAAGTTCCTCGTGTATTTAATTATCGATGTTGCTTACCGCAAAGTATAATTAATTCATCAATTTCAGTCGTCGTTTTTAAGCTGTTTTATCCACAGATGAAACAGCCATGAAAAGAGTTTGTCGTTTCAATGACGGAGAGATTTATAAAAGGATATAGATAAATTTTGTCCCCTTTGGATTGGAAAAACGACATAAACACCCTAAAATCGTAAAAGTGGGGACGGATTCTGTGCGCAGCATCCGAACGGATCAATGAATCTCTGACTTCTGTCTCGCAGATCCACCTTCGCGGTCGACGTTAACGTTGAGTCCGTTTATAACACCATCGAGAGATAAGGGCGTGAATGACTTCAAATGAATTGTCAAGTAGTTTGTACATACCTAAAAATTACGTGAACGTTCAGTGACTGTTCACCGATACGGTACGTTCGAAGTTTTAGAAGATAAACTTCTAAAAAACAGTATATAATTTTAATTTATTCTCTTTTCATATTTTTAACATTTTTACGTAAATATTAAAATTTACTGCATACGAAGATGTCAGATATAATTTGTAACAAAAATTATGTACGATCATACATTAAAGAGTTCGCGTTATCTTTTTAATCATTGCATATAATTCTTGTCGTGCACTTTGTTATTCAATGAAAGCTCTTAAAATCTACTTTACATCATAGATCGAATTCCATAATGAGGCAACACGATCGAGCCGCATTATTCCTAGTGCTGATTGTCCTGAACGAGCAGGTGTACAATGGACTCACCGAGAACCAGTTCAACAATCCAACCTTCTTTAGGATCGGCGGTGTTTTTTCCAACAACGAGAGCATAGAATATTTCCGGGATACGTTAAGTGTAAGTAATGATCTCCGCTCAATCCTGACTCTGCGACGCAGAATTATCGCGATAATATATTCAACGCTATTTTCTTTCATACATTGTTCCTTTTCTCCCGACATCATTTCACAAATTTTTTAAAATATTTCTCAATTCGATCGTAAACGTCTCACTTTCTTTTTTAAACAATTAAGCAAAGTGAAACGATGTTGAGTTCAAATACAACCGGTAATCGAATCGTTTGTGGCCACGTAAATGCTTGATATTTACCCGTTGCACTATATAGTGCTTGCCTTTTATCGAGGTATTACTCATTGTTCATTCCAATGTTTAATCGATTTTTCAGACTCTGAACTTGAACTCGAAATATGTCAATAAAGGTGTGACCTACAAGCACACGGTAATTGAAATGGATTCGAACCCAATTAGAACAGCTTTGAGAGTATGCACCAATTTGATAGCGGAACAAGTGTACGCCGTGGTTGTGTCTCATCCGCTTACGGGTGATTTATCACCAGCTGCTGTTTCTTATACCAGCGGTTTCTACCATATACCCGTTATTGGTATATCGTCGAGAGATTCTGCTTTCTCGGACAAAGTGAGTAATCAGCGATGAATTCGTCTGTGAAAATACTTGTCAAACATAAACGGAAATCCAATCATAAAACTTGCCAGTAATTTAAAACTTTTTTCGAAAAATAACAAAGTCTCAATATCTGTGTAGAGATTTAATTCGTTATAAGTTTGTCTACAGATTTTGTGCAAATAAGATTAACGATAATACTTATTGCGTCAGCATCACATTATCGGTATTATTACGTTCAATATCTATATCACATACCTACGTTCTAAGATTCTTAGAGCGTGAGACTTTGAGACATTGGAATTTTATAATTTTTAAAATTTTGTAATTGTCGAGCGTTACAACTTTGGGAGTTTAAAATTTTATATTGCAAAAGAAGTCTCGAATATATAAAAGCTAATAATTCATTAATAATCATGGAACGTTCTTTTGCAGAACATTCATGTTTCCTTCTTGAGAACTGTACCACCATATTCACACCAGGCGGACGTATGGGTGGAACTATTGAAACACTTCAACTACATGAAAGTGATTTTTATTCATAGTTCTGATACTGATGGTCGAGCTCTACTTGGGCGTTTCCAAACGACTTCTCAGAACTTGGAGGACGATGTGGAGATCAAGGTTCAGGTACTGTTTATAGTAATGAAAATTTGAATAGCAATCAATTGTTTATTACTCTGAAATCTTACTACCAATTGTCTATTTTTTAGGTAGAATCTGTTATCGAATTCGAACCTGGACTTCAAAGCTTCATGCATCAGTTGATAGACATGAAAGGAGCGCAAGCTAGGGTTTGCCTTTTGTACGCTTCGTAAGTGTTTGAATAGTAGCATCAAAATATTCAGATAATGACGTCTTTTCACGTTGAATTGTGTCTGTTCAATGCTGCATCTCATATATGTATTGATTGTAGGAAGACTGATGCGAGCGTGATCTTCCAAGATGCTGCGGCTCTAAACATGACCGGTGCAGGATACGTTTGGATCGTGACGGAGCAAGCCTTAGATGCGCCGAACGCACCGGAAGGTCTTCTCGGCTTGAAATTAATTAACGCCGAGAAAGAAAAGGCGCACATCATGGATAGCTTGTCAGTTCCTTTCCAATCGTACATAGACATCCACGCATGTATGTTACACATCTATAGCTTCCCGTCTATAACCGCTGAAGCAAATATCAAGGAATTCTACGCATGAGAAGACTCGAATATAATTCTAACAAAGAACAACACCTATTTTCTTTCATGTCTGACTTTTCCTCTGATATAAACATTATACTATCGCATGCACTTATACAGTAACATGCACATCTCTATTTCACTGCGATGTACAACTGATTTCAGATCACTGGATCACAATCTGCATACCCCTTTAGTAGATCCTCCAATCTGTCCAGTGGATATTCTGTGTTGCGTACACCAAAACGCTGTGCTTTAAACGTTAGGATATACGTGTACCAAGTATCGTTGCTCTAGACGACAGAGATAATACCTATATTAATTCATTATCGCTTAATCAAAACTTGATTAGTTACTATGCAAAACTAATAGGATTCTAAAGCAACGAGTTCACTTTTACAGATTAACTTTTACAGAAACGTACATATTTTTTAGCACTAACCAGCAAGTAAAGCTCTATTTTTAATTAACTAAATATAGTAAAGGTTAAAGGTTACAAAGGCCTGCTAGCGAGTTATCATTAAATCCGAAAGAGTTTGTCAAGTGTTTCATTAAACTTCATAAAAACTTGACGAGTGTCTTCGTTCTAATGAGCTATTCGTTTCAGGGTAGTGCTCGTATCTGCTTTACGGAAGATGAACGAGACGAAAGAGATCACAGAAGCACCTAAGAACTGTGGAGACTCGGGTTCTATATGGGAAACCGGAAAAAATCTGTTCGAGTACAGTTTGTCTTTATTATACCACTACATTGTTAATTCTAATTCAAGCATCATGTAATTACTTTCTTCGTTTCGAACAATTAGGTTCATCCGGGAACAAGTGTTGATTGATGGAGCTACCGGCAGAGTGGCCTTTGATGACAATGGAGACCGCATTTACGCCGAGTATGACATTATCAACATCAAGGAGGATGGCGAACACGTTTCCGTCGGGCAGTACTTCTATCCATCTGTAAATGATCAACTGTAATTTTTTCTAAAAAGTATGGAGACATGGATGGACTTACGACGCACATTGTTATTTTCAGAATGGTACCAAAATGAAGTTAAGCCTTAACGAGATGAACATAACGTGGCCTGGTCGAGTAGGAACCAAACCGGAGGGTTTCATGATTCCTACGCACTTAAAAGTGCTCACAATCGAGGAAAAGCCGTTTGTTTACGTCCGTGAAATCGCGGACAGTGAATCTTGCCTACCAGAAGAAATATTATGTCCACATTTCAATGTCACTGATCAGCTAAGTAAATATTTCAGAAATTTCACGATAATCAGCTGTAAAAATACGTATCTTTTTTATTGTTGATTAGACACTTCGACTTTTACAGGCACAAAAAGATACTGTTGTAAAGGATACTGTATGGATCTGTTGAAACAATTGTCGAAAACTATTAACTTCACCTACAGTTTGGCTCTGTCGCCCGATGGACAATTCGGCAGCTACATAATCAAGAACAGTTCAGGTGCGAGATGTAAACGATGATAGAACAATTGTAGATGTAAGACCTCGTTTCGGTAAAAAAAATGAGATACACGTACTTTAACACATTCGTGCCCACTTGAGTAAATCACATACTTTAAATCGGTACGAGGTGCGTGACTACAAGTTAAATTGCTACTCGTTAGATCACTACGTGTTGTCTCGGGTCTTCTTATCTCGACCGAGTTCCTATTAGCCTGGGCTTGAACGTGTTAATACGAGAAAAAAAGAATTGGCGTCTCATTTAGGAATAAATTGATGTTGCAGTTGGAGGAAAGAAAGAATGGACAGGTCTAATAGGAGAGCTGGTGAACGAAAGAGCGGACATGATAGTTGCCCCCTTAACGATCAATCCTGAACGCGCTGAGTTCATTGAATTCAGTAAACCCTTCAAATATCAGGGCATCACTATTCTCGAAAAGAAGGTACATCCTTTATACTGTGAATAACTACAATAGCTCTAAAAGAATTTATCAATGGCTTAGTTCAACTGATATAGGCAAATTAGATTCAGCAAAAAGAAAGCTCCCTTAGACATATGCAATAAGTTGTTTACAATGTACCTTTCTCTTTTAATTACTTCAGTGTAATGTCAGTCATTCTTATAAAATTCGACGCATCAATAAAATGTCATTCAGCAGATTAATGAACATCTCAATTTCCAGCCATCAAGATCCTCAACGCTGGTGTCGTTCTTGCAACCGTTCAGCAACACCCTGTGGATTCTGGTGATGGTGTCGGTGCACGTAGTGGCTCTAGTTCTGTACCTCCTCGACCGGTTCTCGCCTTTCGGGAGGTTCAAGCTAGCAAACACTGACGGTACCGAAGAGGATGCCCTGAACTTATCTAGCGCCGTCTGGTTCGCTTGGGGAGTCCTCCTCAATAGTGGAATAGGAGAAGGTCCGAAGGTTTCTAAATTTCTAGATCCATCTGTAGGTCCCTATATTTCTAGATTACTGTATTACTATATTTCCAGTGTTATTCCATAACATATTTCTATATCTCCAATTTCCTGTATCTCAAAATGCCTATGTCCGTAGTTTATAATAAGCTCCGTAGCATTATCTTGTTGAGCCAAGCGCGGTTAAATCGATTAATCACGAATGGATACGTAATCGGGTAAAAATACCTTTATCGTCACGCTCGTCGATAGGTTATTACAATAGATGAGACCACTTTTGTTAGCTGTGTATATTTTTGTTATAGTGATAATGAAAATTGTGTAACAGGTACTCCGCGAAGTTTTTCTGCTCGCGTGTTGGGCATGGTGTGGGCAGGATTCGCAATGATCATCGTAGCCTCATACACTGCCAACCTGGCTGCATTCTTGGTGTTGGAGAGGCCGAAGACTAAGTTAACCGGCATCAACGATGCTCGAGTAAGAACAAAAGGTTGAAATACATGTAATGTCTTATCAAGATAAAATAGTTAAAAATGTATAAATGTATGTCTTTAGCTTAGAAACACCATGGAGAATCTTACGTGTGCCACGGTGAAAGGCTCTGCCGTGGACATGTACTTTCGACGACAGGTCGAACTATCAAACATGTATCGCACAATGGAAGCTAACAATTATGACACTGCCGAAGAAGCCATTAGAGATATTAAAATTGGGTTAGACATCTGTTTAAGAATATAGTAATTGTGTGCTGTTGAAAAATGAACGGGATAAAGGACAATATGTTTACAGGAAACTTATGGCATTTATTTGGGACAGTTCCCGGTTGGAATTCGAGGCCGCACAAGACTGTGAACTGGTAACTGCTGGAGAGCTGTTTGGACGTTCCGGTTATGGAATCGGTTTGCAGAAAGGCTCTTTATGGGCTGATGCCGTAACCATCGCTATTTTAGACTTTCATGAAAGTAAGAATCTAACATTAGAAGCACTGGAAACAGTTTCTAAATCAGTGATGGTTAACTGTGTCTAATGTATAGTTTCTATGACTCTATGCTTTTCCGGAACCCTGTGACTCCTACTCCATAATCTACCCATCACTGGTCTAAATTACATTAAAAATTAACATTATATCAAGGTATCAAACTTCATGGTACAAAATCTAAATGTGCAGGTGGTTTCATGGAAAGCCTAGACGATCATTGGATCTTTCTCGATAATAGACAGCAATGCGAACAACTTGAGAACACTCCAAACACCTTAGGTTTGAAGAACATGGCTGGAGTGTTCATAGTTGTCGGAGTCGGAATCGTTGGTGGTATCGGGCTTATCATAATCGAAGTGGCGTATAAGAAGCACCAGATTCGCAAACAGAAAAAGATGGAATTGGCAAGACACGCTGCTGATAAATGGAGAGGTGCGATCGAGGTAATGCTTCTTTTTTTTCTTTAAGATAATTTCTATCGCTCTTTCGTGAGAACTCTGTGTTTATCAGTAAATCGCAAGCAGCCAGGAGAAAACAGGAGCAACGCAGGGAAATCTAACAGACCTCGTAAAGATACAAATAAAAAACATGATCAAACCAAACACATACATAGACACTGTATAGATCAGACAAAGGCACAGACACGCTTCGCCAGCTTTTGCGATAAGACAATTATGTATATAGTTAATTGCCGTAAAATTAGATTTTGCGCTTTGTACAGGTCAATGCGAAATACGATAAGGATAGAATAATTATCCTTCGTATCTTGCATCACAATCGCTTATTTTATACAACGTTGGCATTTTATGCCGTTTGCTTCTTTTGAATTTGATACATGCTTTGAATTATTGCTCATTCTTTCACAGCAATGCATCTTTATATGCATTATTCATTAATGCATTACGATTCGAATGTCAAACGTGTTGTAGTGAAAGAATTTGACCAGTGATGGGCAACTATGTCCATGAGGATCTGGTGCACAGATGTGCAAGAGGTGTGCACTCACGGGCATTCGTTTGGTAACGACGGTATTTACATGTGGTCATCTAGAGTGAGATGTCCCTAAGCCTCTCTAGATTCTAAGTTATTTTCAGCTATATCTAAATTCTGTAACTTTAAGTTGTCCTCAGATCCTTGTAGTTTCTATGGCCCTACTTAAGTTCTATGTCCTTAGATTCTATAACTTTCCCTAGGTTCTATGACCTTAAGTTTTCTCTAGCCCCTTTTCTAAACTCTCCTCAGCCCTCATTGTAAGCTCTTCCTATGCATGCATGCTGGCGCCCATAAGCTCTCCAGCAGGTACTTTATCTGACCACCACTCAATTAGAACAGTCGCTACAAACGCAAAATTTTAATAGCTCTACTTCAACCAATTCATACACTGTAATGTAACCTTGAAATTTGATAGCGTTAGTCGAAGCAAAACAACGAATGTTATTTTTTTTTTAACAAATTGTTATAATTTGAATTTTCATTTCTTCTTTCTTTTATATGCAGAAACGAAAAACTTTACGAGCATCAATAGCCGCACAACGAAGGATTCAAAGCAATGGCCTTAATGATCCTACGACCGTGAGTCTGGCGGTCGATACAGTAGCTAGATCGAACGTGACTCCACGGAGTCCTGGTCGAGCATGGCCAGGGGACAGTGATATTCGTCAACGACCTATTCCTCGCTCAGACGATATCAGATTATCGCCAGCCGCTTACACTGCAGACGTCTCGCATCTTATTGTGTGAATAAATTAATTCCTAACAATTGAGCATACATCTTAAATATCAAAATGTTGTATTATTGTTGGAAAAACAGAAGTTTGTTATAAGACATGTGTATCAGTTGGTCAACAGTGAAAATTGTCATCTTTTCTTAACTGGGCCAACAATTGTATCCAACATAGATTCCATGTCACTTAGTATGTAGGGCCAACAGATTGTTTTTTTCTATAGAACCAAATGTTGATCATTTATAATAAACCAATAATAAGCAAACAGTTGGCTATACTACATTTCAATAAAAGCTTTTAAAGATATTTGAAGAAATAAAACATTGTAAGTGATTTATAATTATTGCTTGTTATGATAATTATATATATGTATAAATTGCATATATTACACTGAAAAGGTGAACAATTATTTTGGTAATAAACTTACCTTTACAATTTATACATGTATCTAATTATTATAAATAATTATAAGTTATTTCTGATTTCCTGCCTCTTAATTGTATTTTCATAGGATGTCTTGTGTTAGGATTAGTTCTTTTACTTATTGAATTTATACTTTAATTTAGTAATTGACCTGAAATAAAAAACAATTTGTACATTTTATAACTATTCTATTTATAAATCTGTAATATTATTTTCTTTTTTTATATTATATGTATGTAATTTCAATAGAGTACAAGAACCATTTTTTATCAAAATCATCATTGTTGTAGATCATTTTTTAAATCTTCCTCTTATTTTTTTAATTCTTCTTACTCTCCTTCCCATTCACTTCCTGTCTGCTTGTAAGTGTCACGGATTTTAGTTAAATCGTTTGAAAAAAATATTCTCTTTTTATAAGGTCTCTTCTCTTTTTATACATATATATATTTACCTGTTCGTCACGTCACACCACACACGTTGCGACTCCACGTGGTCTCTTTAGAAATGTGTGAGACAAGCTGTTTTTTTTGCGTATGCGTAACTACAATGGCCAATTGCAGCTGCATATCTCTCATGTGGCGAAGGTAGTGGGGTAATGTTCCAAGCGCGAAAGTTTTTTGCTGAATTGATTTTATTTTAACCTTCCAAAACTGAAAAGAAAAAATATAAAGAAACAAATGAATTCAAAGACTGCACATAAAACTTGAGTGAGCCAATTATGGCATAACAAGTCAAAAATGCGGTCTATTATGTATAAAAATTAGTAACGAAAAAACTCAATTTATAATTACTGTAAATAAGTCATAATTATAGTAAAAACACCGACTAATTTTTAAATGCTGGATACGGTTGACCAACCATAAATACTACTACGGTAACTATGTATGAATTATAAGATTTGTTTTGTACAATAAAAATGTTGCTTATTGACTTTACCGACTTGTTTGTAGCATTCCTGTTAAATTTCTAAATTTCTGCATTTGATAGTTTCTAAAATGCCATTAACTACATGTTATGCGCAATTCGTGTATTGATATATTTATAATCAATTTTTAAATATTTTTAAATAGCATCGTTTATTTCATAAAACATACAGTAACTAGAATTAACGTGACTGCATTGCACTTATGATAATCGCTACATGTTATTGCGGTTAAATGCATTTAACTTATTTACTATACTTCGTGATTATAAATAATATTATTGAAAAATAACTGCAGAATTTAACAAATTAATTGATAATTGATAATTTGATGCGTACAGAAATATATTAGTTCGTCTGTGAGTTTCCTTTCTGTCTTCAGTTTATTGTACCATGACCACAGACGTAACACATGAGAACGAATTGTGTCAAGTTTCTCACCGCTGTCATCTGATGAACATTCATTGTGCACTGTATCAGATTTGTTTTGTAGGCGGTTTGTAAGTAATTTAATTAATTTATAGTTAAAAGATATGGCGGATACAACAGTAGACGCAACACGCCGTTTAAACGTTAAGAAACAGACCCTGGATGACGCTTACGCAGCACCTGCAAATTTTCTCGAAATTGACGTGATTAATCCAGTCACACACGGTATCGGCAAGAAACGATATACTGATTACGAAGTTCGCATGAGGGTAAGTAATACTCCCCTTAAATTTGAAACTTGTTTCTATTCGTTAATGTCACATTATATGTACACGAACGTTTTCATTTTTGCGAATATCTACAAGATCTTCTTTTTACCACTATAAAGCAATAAAATATGATGTGGCTTTATTTTATCAAAACATACAAACTCCGTAAAACTGTTACGTCAAAAATTTTATCCGCTTACGTTCATTTATAAATTTTATGGATTGTTTGTTTCACTTTCTTGTAGTTTACAATATTTTTCATAGAAAAAATTTAATGTTGCAGTTTAGTAGTTGAAGATGTAACATGTGTACAATTTAAAAATTTGCTAAAGTAAGTTTTAGATATTACATATCAATGTATTTTTCTGGATTAAATGTATTATTTATTAAAATGAACAGGTATAATAGTAAAAAACGAAGGTGACATTAATAATTTTGTTATAGACATTAATCAGACGTGTCATGGGCTGTGTCTGCTATCTTACTTTTGATGATAAAAGCATATAGATACAAAAAATATGTATGCTATTGAAGCCATTTATAGACCTTAGATGAATATATGAGAATCATCTAACATTTAAGAATTAACACTGAATATAAATGAATTGATTTTGTTATTATTTGATTAGTGTGTAATAATATGATTATTATATCTTATATTTTTACAGTTTATAGGTCAAGTTAGTTACATATTGCATTTTGTATAGCATTTTAGATACTAAAAGAATGAGATATGAAACATGAAATCTTTATTTCTTTCAGACAAATCTTCCAGTTTTTAAAGTGAAAGATTCCACTGTAAGAAGAAGATACAGTGATTTTGAATGGTTGAGAAATGAATTAGAAAGAGATAGTAAGGTTAGTTGATAAATTACTTGAAGAGCATGAAAAGAATTCTTAATTATTCACTGACTCTGAAGCATTAAATAATTCTTATTATAAGTTGACTTACTTTCTTTATTTAATATTTAAATTGCTTATTTTGAACATATAGATTGTAGTGCCTCCACTACCAGGAAAAGCTTGGAAGCGTCAGATGCCTTTTCGAGGAGATGATGGTATTTTTGAAGAAGATTTTATTGAAGATCGAAGAAAAGGTTTAGAAGCTTTTGTTAACAAGTAAGTATATGAAGAGAATGTATAAAAAATATAAAACAATTTATTAAGATATCAATATCTATTAAACTACGAAAAATACAGTAAGTTATTAAAACAATATTGTGCATAATGTTTCAGAATAGCAGGACACCCATTAGCACAGAATGAACGATGTTTACATATGTTTCTGCAAGAACCTGTAATAAACAAGAACTACGTACCTGGAAAAATACGTAATACATAAGTTATAATAAGACTTATTGCAAGTATATTTTCCTCCCCACCTTTAATATGTGAAGTTACTTTTCATTATTTTTAAAATTTATGCTAAATTTTGTTAAGATCCTTCTGTATTTATGCAATATTTAATCGAGCTTCTCGTGCTGTGATGTTAAATTAGAATACTTGGTTTTGGAAGTTCTTGTGTTTAAAACACATGGTAAAATACTCAGAAGGATCTTGTACGTATCATTATCATTGAAAAACCATCAATAAAATCTTTACTTTTCATTTTATTTTTTCCAATAATACTATTGGCATTCTATAGCAAGATTTATAATTTGATATTTATCATTTTCAGAAATTGAAAAGTAAAGTTGTATACAAGAATCTAATTAATACAATAAGTATACAAAGTTCATAAATTTCACAATATGGCTTAAAAATAAAATATCAAAATAAAAGTTATTCATTTACAAGTTGTTCAGTAGAAATAGTATTAACACTTTTACTTTTTTAAAATAGTTCAGGTCATTTTCTTTATACACATTGCAGATTTTTATATATAATACAGAAATATTTAAAATGAAAAGAAATAAATGTAGTATTTTACTAAATCGATTTCTACTGGACAGCTTGTAAGTAGTGTATAAATTATAGTTTGTAAACTGTGCTATTACAAGCTAAGTGGATAAGATAAATTGAATTAGAAATGGAGGTGAAATCTTTTAAAAATTGTTTATAATTTGATATTCTTTACATAAAGAAATGTTAAAAATCTAATCTAAACTTTTTTGAACTTATATCTTTGTTTACTGATGATAATATATATATATCACCAACACTTTTTGAATCTCCCCGTTACACTTCTCGGTTTACTATGAGAATAGAATACAGAAATACTATCATTACTGTACTGAAATCAACAGTAAAATCAATGTTTTCAGTTTTTAATTTATGTTGGGCGTAACACTTCTTGAACGTGTATAGTTATCAAAGGGACTATGTACAGGGCATAGATTAAACTATTTTACAGTTTTTCATTTAAGTTATAGTTTATATTGCAAGTTGCATTCTAATGTACATATTGCGTGCGCGTGCTTGCGCACCCATTTACACGAATATATAAACAGAAGTATTGTACATCATTATAAATAATAAGACATATAAGACAAATTGAGACTGTAACTTACATAACTACTTTAAAGCTTCAAATAAGTAGGAAAACAGTTTCTACCTTAATCGAAGAATGTCTAAGGAACTTAACTAATAAACAAAAGAGGCAGCATTGCTAGTTTAGAATACACTATGTTGAATAACTTTCACACAAAAATTCACGTTATTCTTTGAAAAACTTCTACAAATATTTCATAAAATTACCACTCTTACTTATGCTACATTCTTTTTATATACATATCTTTGAGTAATGGATACTGAACATACTCCTTTACTGTATCTCTCTTCTTTGAAATAAAGTACATAGTTGTAACCATCTAATTTCCAATCTTGAACTTGTAATATATAAACAAGTGCATTGCTAATACTGCATTTTATGCTACCTTTTTTCTGTTTAACAGAGTCAACTATATAATCGTTTGTTTATAAGTATACGTCTTGTTTAGTTTTAATGAACTTCTTATTTTTAAAGTACGTTTCTATGTATTTGCTCACACAGTCTTGCTCTGAAAAACAAAAATATAAAATATGTTAGATACAAAGTTTTATTTTTACTTGTCAAGTATTTTACGAAATACTAACCAGGAAATGTATTTTCAATAATAAGCATATCAGCTATATGCTTTGCAACTATTTTAAAAAGTTGTCTATCTTTGATTCTTCTCTTTTTATAGAATGGCATTAAATGTTTTACAATCCATGGTGCTATTCTTTCTTTACATGCAGTTAAATGTTCTTCTATACAAATTGGTGAATCTGGCATCATCTCCTCATCATCAGATTCTCCAAATAATTCAATAAATTTTTGTTTTACACGACCATGTCTTCTGTAATTTTTCAGAGATAACTCTGTCATTTTTGCCTTTAACTTTGATACTTGATAAACACGTTCAACGAACCAAATACTGTTTAGTCTACGTTTTTGTTTACTTTCTTTAGTTTCACTTTCTACTGGTAATGATTTATTAGATTCTCTAGCTTTCATTTCTTTATAGTAACTAAAACTATATTTTCCTTTACTTATATCTGGTGCTTTTACATTATTACTTTTTATAGGATTGCTCTTTACATTGCTATTATTTTCAGGTATACTACTAGATTGATTGGAGTCATGTGGAAGAAGGAAGTTAATTTCTTTACTCACACTTGCTCTACTAACACCAGAATGTTTCTCAATCAGTGTCATAAGATCACTACTATCATCACTGTCACAAAACATGTCTTCCATGTGTTGCAAAAGTGAATCTTGTGAATTTTCTTCATCATTCTGAACATTGGATTGATTTATGATTTGAGTATTAGAACTGTCTTGTATAAAACTGCCTTCTTTCATTATGCTATCTTCTTTCATTGTGTCTTCATCAAATATCATTTCATTATTGATTTCATTGCTTGATGCATTACTAGGTTCTGTGTCATGGAAATAAGTAGAATTTACAGTAGGTGAAGCAGTACCATTACAAACAGTCAACTGTGAAAATATGTCTACATTTTCATTTTCATTCTTTACATCATCTTCTTCATTAGCTGGTGGTGTTTGTTTTGTAGGAAGTAATTCTTCAGAATTAGATGTAATGCAAATGCTTTGAATATTATCAAGTTTTTCTAACTCCACCCATGAATTAGTTGTTTGAATTCCAACATCCACTTTGGTGGGTGGGGTTTCTAAAAATATTATTAACTTTTTATAGGTTTTTTTCTGTGATGTATGTGACTTTACATCTGAAATCTGAAAATATCTTAATTTCAATTATTAATTAACTTACCAGTTACAATTATTTCAATAAATAGGCTTACCAATTTTAACATGTTTTGTCTATATAATGTTGCTTCTAGAGATGATCGAACTGCAAGTAATTCCATTTGGTTTGCACATTTTTTTAACTGATCACACGGAATATCTTCGTTTTTATCTTTATAACAAAGAATGTAATTAGTGAGCAGGCATTTGTGAAGATATGAAAAATACACAGCACGAACCTGTAATGTAATTAATATATTGATGTTTAAACTGTCAAACATAAATTAAAAGCAAACTTTCAAATAAACGAATAAACATATATAAAACTTAATGATTGAAAGAGTATTCTATCATGTATAGAAAACCTGCCGTAGTGGTCAATCGAAGAAATTCATCATTTTGATCGGTAGGTATATGAAATTTGTTGGCTGAAAGTGAAGGTAATGATATTGACAGAAGATTGTTGATGTCTTCAAGACTAATGTTATCATCATCAGTATTTCCGATGTTAAATTCTTCTCGTTCTTGTTTCATCGTACAAGGAAAGGATGTATCCATTTGTTCCATTGATGGATCATTAAAATTTTATTCAACTATTTTAAATTTATTGTGTCCAAGTCTTGTAAATATTCACCGTGCGGTAATGTCATGTTCAACGTTATGCTGAACGTATACTTATAATACTATAAAACAAATATGACGAGTATTAAAACATGTATTAATATTTGTATACGCAAGAAACAATTTCATGCAATTAAGCAAAAGTAGTAAACACACTACTGTTGTCTATTTATATTTAACTACAAAATTCCGATTTGTTAGTAACTAACTTCATACATGTCGGAACTTCAAATTATCGAATAAACGAAGCGAGTTACTACACAATTAAAAGATTGATTTAAACAATATTCATGAATGTAATATCTAAGATAATTTAAGAATTTAAAAGACAATACGAATTCAAAGAAATGTTATTAATACTATGCTATAAATTGGTTGAATGATTGACTGAAGTGTGATACATCGGTATTTGTATGGAATAGACATTGCCGTAACTAGGTCAAAATTTGGGGTGGTTTTGGGTCTCTACATATGACAAGAAGAGCGTATATAGGATGTGGAAAATTAAAAAATTTGTATGGTTATAAATTTTAAATTCTCAAATGCTAGTTGCATACTTATTAATAATGCTACGGAATGTCATTGACTCTGAACAAAAAAATCATAGTTACGCCAATGGGAACAAACCAATTACCCACTATTTTTTTCCTCATGCTCATGATACTTTAAAGTCCCCTTACCATTTTCATGTTACATCCTGTAATAATATCTACTTTTACGAGTAGGGAAAGGAAATTTTGTACATATAATTACTGAAAATAAAAATATATATGAATTTCATTTATTATAATAGATTTACACTTTACAGACAATTATGTCATTATGAAAGTTATAATATTTATATGTAGATACTTTAAAAGGAATATAAACGGTTTAGAAAAATATGAAATGAAAAACTAGTACTATATTTGAATAATTATCCTGATTTATTTTTGTACTCTTGTAATATTATTCTTTATGAGATTAATGCCAAATCTGTGTAAATATACAGTGAGTTCAAATATTTTATACATTAAAAATAACTCTAAAATGTTTTAGTTATCTCTAGTTTCTGGTTCTTCGTCGTATGCTGCCATAACTTTTTCCATTATTTCCCAAAGTTTATCTCTTGTTAAGTCCTTACAGAAAACCTATAAATAATCAAAATGATAAATGTTAGATGTTTAAAAAGATCCATCATTTTTTCCAATTTGGTTTAAATTTCTTACATTAAACCAAGGTTGTTGATCACATTCATCCATCAATGGTACTACAACACCATAAATTTGTAATGACAGATTAATACAAGCAATTGCTATTAAATTTGGTGGATAGTCAAGTACAGATGGGGAATGATGAAAATCTTGCAGAAGAGCCATACTGGTTTTTGCAACTGGATATTTAGACCATTCCTCTTCTCCAAACCATGCTTGCAAAGATCGTAGGTAATGTAACATATACTAAAGGAATAATATTACATTATTTAATGCAACAAGATGATTAATTAATAAAGATCATATATACAATTTGTTTGTATAAGAAGGATGTTTTGATATTTACCTTATGTGGATGTATAGGAGTTACTTGAAATTTCAGCATACGCATAGTCAAAAGTTCTGCTTGCACAATTGCATCTCTCATACTCCAGTACTGATCTCCTAATTCTAATGGTTGAGATCCTCTATGTAATGTACTGTAAGATACATTCATCACATCTCTTATTTTTAAATTATCATCTTTTACTTTCCCTGCTAAGTAAAGGCAAGTTGCAGCAATTAGCTAAAACATTTGTATAAAGAATGATTAATAAACATTACATACATATTATAACTTTTAATTATTAATGAATTATTTACATAATTATCATAACCGCCTGGAGCTGCCTCTTTTATAAACCTGTGATATAATGTTGCAGCTGTAGCGATAGTCAATGGATGAGCATCTAATTTTAAACCTATAATTACACAGATAGTTAATACAAGTTTTTAAAAATATAAAAATTAGTTGATAAAAGCTTACCACATTCAAATATAAATCGTGAAACTGTAAAATTATCACTACTTTTGGTGTAATCAATTGTAATACTTTTTTGTAAAGTATTCCTTTTTTCTCGTTGCATAGCTAACACATCAATAACATCTTTCATTTTAGAACTGTAAATATATAATATATATTTATTAATTTTATGCAGTAAAATATATAAAAATTATATTACAAACATATAATTATAAAAACAAATAATGTAAACCATATACCGGCATATTACTTTACGAGTATATAAAAGGATTATTTGTAGTAATTTTTATATGCTTTTGAATTACCTTAGCGTTTCTGTACTAGTGGGTTCCGTTGGATTCATTTTGACAATTTTCAAATTGAATCTGTCTATAAACAATGAACTTTAGTTTATTATAGGTTACAACGACAATACGTATTTATTTTCGCTGCACACTACAGCGCCAATGTTACCAACATACCAAATACATTTTGGTTGCGTTTTCTTTGTGCGTGTTAGGTTCTCCACACTTGACCATTTTTGCAGTAAAGGTGTTACAGGGGTATTATGGCATAATGTTGACATTTTAAAAATGTAAATAACTTTTTTTTAATATGTATGTAAGTATGTAAGGCATATGCAAGTCATGTCGAAAGAATATAAGCTCATTATATTTTACTTTGTATAACATACAAAATATTGTACTTTTATGTATTAATAATATGCCTCTGAAAGGATTAAAAGTTTTAGAATTAGCTGGTCTTGCACCAGGTCCATTTTGTGGAATGGTGTTAGCTGAATTTGGTGCATCTGTGATTAAAGTAGACAAGGTATTACATCTATTGATTTCATTTAATATTAATCCAATGGTTGTAACATTAAGATATTCCTATTACAATTGACATGTTTTTCAGATTAATACATTTTATAGCCTTGATTCACTTGGCAATGGAAAACGATCAATTGCATTAAATTTAAAAAGTCAAGAAGGTATTGATATATTTAAGAAGTTAAGTAATCAAAGCGATGTGCTCATAGATCCATATAGACCTGGTATGTATTTGATAAGTCATATGTTACTTACAAGAATTTACTTTTTCTCAAATTATTCAAGTTAAAGGATTTATAATTATTTAGGTGTAATGGAAAGAATGAAATTGGGTCCAGAAGAACTTGCAAAGACAAATACAAGGTTGATATATGCTAGATTGAATGGATTTGGTAACAAAGGACTTTATGCTAAGATGGCTGGACATGATATAAATTATTTGGCTTTATCTGGTAATATTCCTGCAATTACATTTAAAATGTTAAGTATTCTTTAAAATAGTTTTAATGATATTTAGGTTTATTATCTTTATTTGGTCGTTATAATCAGAAGCCAACACCTCCAGCTAATTTGGCTGCTGATTTTGGTGGTGGTGGATTAATGTGTGCCTTTGGAATAATGTTGGCATTATTTGAACGTAGTAAAAGTAATACTGGTCAGATTGTTGATACATCAATGGTAGATGGAACAGCATATTTAGGAAGCTGGTTCTTTAGATCTCAGAAAATTCCAGGATTATGGGGAAATCCACGTGGCAAAAATATGTAAGTATCTTCAAAATAAAATAATTTTATTTGTAAATTCACTTATATGTGATATCTTTTACAATGTTTCATAGATTGGATACTGGAGCACATTTCTATGACACTTATGAAACAAAAGATAAACAGTATATGTGTATTGGAGCCATTGAGCCACAGTTTTACCAAATATTTTTAGATAAACTTGGCCTTTCAGCAGATGAACTACCACAGTTTGATAAATTTGATGAAAATCGTGAAATACTAGAAAAGATATTTAAACAGAAGACTCAAACTGAATGGTGCTCTATATTTGATGGCACAGATGCTTGTGTAACACCTGTTTTAAATTTAGAAGATGTTGCACTTCATGCTCATAACAGAGAAAGAAAGACATTTATGTCTGACAAAGATGGTACAGCAATTCCAAATCCTGCTCCTCATTTATCTCGTACTTCTGGAAGGTCAAAAGGATATGAAAGAAATCCTGAAAGAGGCGAGCACACAACGGAAGTTCTTATAGAATTAAATTTTAAACCTGAAGAAATAAGTACCTTAATATCAACTGGAGTTGTTAGCCAGGGTATAAAACGTTCTAATCTTTGATCACACAATATTTATACTACAAAGTTTTTAAACTTTTATTGCAATACATAAAAATGTACAGTAATTTAAGTAAAAAGTATGTTAAATATATATTTTTTTAAATAATATCTGGTCTTTTCATTTATTAAAATTTCTATATATTTTAATATATTTCAGTGTTATACTTAGTAAGAAAATCTTGCAGAGATTCTTGTTTCTTTTAAAAAGTCAATATTTAAAACTCATAAAAAGATTCTAATTTAAGAATTTTTTAATGACAACCACAACTGTTAATGACCATATTTTTGTATTTTTTTAATACAACATTACTGTCATCAAGAAAATAAAGTACAGATATTGGTGATAGTTTTGAAGGTGCACAACATGGTTTTGGTATCTCATTTGGTTTCATAAGATGTACTAAAGTTTGTACAATAGCATGATTAGTCGCATTCATACGAATATTTAGTGGAAAACTGCACTCTCCACTGCAATAATAAGCATTATATCCTTCTGGTGCTATAATCCAATCCTGCCATTGAAGATCTTTGAAACTTACATATAATGTTTTAATACTGCATATATGTTCTCTTCTCTTTCTTGTTATAGAATTAACATAAGGATTTTGAACTTTACTAAAATGTTGTTTTTCAAGTACAGTATCTTTTTTCTGTTTAAAAGGTACTTCACGTTTACTACGATTACCATTATTTTTGAAAAATCCCACCATAAATGGTTGCTTATCTGGGATTCCTAAAACACCTACAATTCCTATGTCATCTGGTCTCATAATATGACCAGTGTAATTAACATGGTATACCGCTAAGAATAATCCTCGATTTTCTTTTGGGTGTTTGATCCAATGTTCAAGAGCTTCATTAATATTTAAAGTTATCCAATCTTCTTTTCCAGTTACAGTATTTGCTGAGTCAATGTAATGTTTAATTCGTCCTCCACTTTTTGTTCGTGCCACTCTATATACTGCTACAGTGTAAGTTTCATTGAATCCAATATTTTCATTCAAGCTTTGATATAATCTTAGTTCAGCTGCAATGATATATTCTTCCCGCGGTACTTCCGACACATCGAACCAAATTCTTTTACCGCGATTAGTTTTAGATGCATTACCTGAGTATGGATTATGAGCACCAAATGTCATTATGAAATCACTCTGATCAATAACATTAATATAATGATCATTTAAATTAAACTCTTCTCGAATCGACGTGTCTCTATCACTGGATAATACGTTTTTGTAAATATTCAATAAAAATTTAGGTGCAGACCTCTTTATGAGTAAAGCCCTATGCGTGATTTTATTTGGTTTCTCAGGTAGTTCGAGGATATTTAACAATTTGCGCTCGATTTCTCGTTTTTGCTTGTAATTAAAAGCTTTATATAAAACTGTTTGATTGAAACCATTGTCTATGTAAAATCCACTTGACGTTTCAGAATTCGCATAAAATATGATTATTAAAAGAAATATTACTTCTACAACATATATTTTGTACATTTCAAATTAAAATATAATGTAGAATATAAAATATTTTTCAAAAAACGATATTCGTTTCATACTTTATTTAGATATTAATAAACCACAAAATAATATTTACTTTCATAGAAGACTCCCATTGGTAGATGTATGTTTGTGTACAAACAGTACAGACTGGATTTGATACAAGAAATAAACCATTGTCTATAAATGATTTCTATGATGCATATCACATGATACTTTTGGTAATTCACAATTCTGATTACAATAATTTTTAATTGCTTTGTATACTATGCTAGACTGTTGTTAAAACATGCATTAGTACATTACTAATCAATCAGCATAATTAATTTCGTAGGCTTTTTCAGAATATTAATTGCAACTTATAGCTTAATGTAATTAGTGAATTGTTTCTTGCAAAACTAATAATTTGGAATCTAATAGCATATAATCGCAGTGTACATTTTTATTATAAATAATGAATATTTATTATAATCTACATCAACAAATATAAAGCATATTCATCAAATATCGTTACTGCGGAGGTGGTGGTAGCCGTTCAGATAGTTCTTTACGAGGATCTTTGCAAACAGGTGGTATACAAGCTTGCTTTATCGGTAGTAAGGAACCGAATAAAACATGTTGAACGACAGGAAATTTTGCTAAAACCTAATATTTAAAATGTATTAATGTTTAGATTATTATTATATAGTAAGTTATGACTATTATCTTTTGATATTAGTTTGTACCTCAGCTTTGTACATTTTAATAAGACCGCTGTTTACTTTGACCCATGAAGACACTGCACTAACATTCCATAATTGATTGGAATGCTCAGCAAATGGGCCTGTCTTTACCTGGAATGATATTATGTTTACAACAAAAGTATAATATACTATATTTGTACATCAATATATGTATTTATATAAACCTTTGAAATGAATTTAATGCAACCAAGGAACATATACTGCTTGCTGAATGATTCAACAATGTCCTGATCAACAAAATGACGAGGTTCTATACGCGGATGACCTGGAATATATTTATGATTCATATATTTCTATAATAAGTCACTATAATGTGAATAAAAATGCGAAAATACCAATTAGCTGAGCACTCCCCCATATAAAAGGAACAAATTGGTAGTCATCTAAACTCCAAACACCATGACTACCTGCTGGTTCCATTCTGTATGTTAATTGCAATCTGCGAACTAATTCAAGATATCTTCCAAAAGAGAAGTTACTTTAGTTTACAAATACGTACATAAAATGCTACAGTATTTACATTCAATGAAAAAAATATTACCTATTAAATATTTTAACAACTACTGCAACTTTATCCTCCTGTTTGAAAGCACCAATTTTGAACATACAACACAGAAACATCAAAAATGCCATTTCATGTCCTGTGCCATAATCTATACGTGTTGGATTACCAAAACCTTCATACAAATATTCTACGATCTCTGGGACTGCTCTATACAATTTTTCTGGTAATACTTTTTGCAATTCTTCCACTCCATTCTGAAATACATTAGATTAATAAATTTTTAGTAAGATATTTATAATAATAAGACATATTCACCTCTTGTAATCTTTCATGCCATATTCTAAACGATTTGTTACCAAACCGTTGAGGTTGTTCAGTTGGTGGTATCTGTGTTATCCATTCATCAAATTCATTAAGCATTTGTATAATATTGTCTATTATAGAGCTGTGTGGGCATTCAGCATTTAAAGCTTTTCCTTGAACTGACTCATTTAAAGCTAATATAAACCCCAAATATTCCTACAACAATAGTTTCGCAGAGATTTGGTATATGAAAAATATTGTTATATATTAAAGAAATAATAATATATAGTTAAAAGAATATATGAATTCTTACAAAATATGCTTCTGACTTTTCCCAAATTGCCATATCAGTTGGTGATTTAACTGACTTTTTTGGAACAACAAATTCATGGTCATCCGCTAAAATATTACAAAATTATTATTTTATCTTCATAATTCATTTTTATATTTACATATTACACTTACGTGATACTGGTCCTCTTCTTGGACGCTCATTTGACGTTGACATGGTAGATATTTTGAAACTCAATTATTATTCTGTATAGAAATACGAATACTTTAGATCGTTTTTAAAAAATAAGGCAATGTACTCGAATAATACTCGAGAACGACGTTGCAAAACACTTGAACTACATAGAGCTGCTATTACTGGAGTATGAATCATTCAAATAATTTATAGGGTATAGTAAGCGGCAATTCAAATTATAAAAATTAAATACTAAAACAATTAAAAATGTTTCCCGATAAAGAGGTTTCCTCACCAAAAGCAGCTTACCACCAGCAAAAATTAAAATACAAAAGTTGATAGTTTTTAATTGTAAAAATTTCAAATGAATTATTAAATATATATATGTACAATTTTCATAGACAAATTTATTTTATTTTCGGATAGAAAATATGACACCGATTTATTAATCAGAAGTTAGTGAAAAAAGTATAAGTAAACATACCTGGTGATCCGTACACTCTGTTCAACAAAACATACTTATCATACGACAACTTTTCATTCGTCTGCGCATGTAGTTCTAATTGGTTCGATCAAGCTTCGTTTTGCGCTTGCGTGTTTCTGATGTTCGTGGTATCAGCATATGTATCCCGTGATCTTTTATTTTGTATATTTCCTATATCACCAGTTCTTTGTCTTATTTACGTATTTTTGTCTACCATATATACTATTATCAGAATGTACAGCATGTGGTTAAATGAAGAGGCGAGTCTACTGAAGTTAGTCGCATTGCGCGAATCGAATATCGTCTCTCGGTGAACAGACTATGGTTCAAAACTTGTTGGCGATACATAACCGGCAATAACAGTTGTGTATCAAAACTGCGTCTAAGCGATGATACCTGTACTTGCCATAATTATTTATGAACATATGATTAATATTCTTATTTAACATAAATATATATAAATTATGAAAGAGAAGAAATGGACAGTTAAATATGTTCGATATTAATCAGTATTTTTAATACTATATCAAAAACGTATTATTTCTATTTGAAAATTTATACGTACCAGGTATGTAAATCGTACTGTAAAAATCTTCTTAAGAAACTGTAAGAAACTTCATGCTCAACATCTTTCTCAAATTACAGCTATGAGCTATTCTCAAGAACAAATAGAACAAAAACGTTTATTGGCTTTACAACGTAAAAAACAAGCTCAAGTACAAAACACTTCATTTAATTCTACACCAACACGAAACAGTATTTCATCCACCAATAGCAATGTCAATTCTAATGAAAATAAGTCAACAAATGCAAGTAAATCTTTTGGAAATTATGGTGCAAAATCTTATGGACATAATGCTGACTCTAGATCAAAATTTGGAAACAATTCAGCTAGAAATACTCAGAAATTTAATAATAAACAAAAGGAACGTTTTAGTCCTATTTCAACACAGAATTTCTTTGGACAAAAATCACGTATTACAGGAAAATGTTATATGATAACTGATGAAAGATTTACTTTGGAAACATCTGTATATTTTCCTCCACTTATTGAAGCTTTAAAAATGATTCCAAGCAGATCATATGGTAATATAACAAAGCTATGTCTTTAATTTGATACTATAAAAGAACAAGTAAATATAATAATACATGGTCATATTTTTAGATATGAAAACTAAAACTTGGAATTTTAATTTAAAGGATTATGAAACCGTAATGGAGAAAATTATTAATTTCAAGACTGACATACAAGTAATAGGATTACCAAAAGTTGTTGTTGAAGTAAGATTTAAGTAAAATTCAAATTACATTCGAACAGAACCATTGATAAACTTTTGTATTACAGTCTATTTTCATTTCAGATATTTAGAAAGAAGAATAGTTCAGAGAATATTGATGAAAAGATTGATTTATCAAAAATTGATTCCCAGTTGTTATCAAGTTTGATGCCTTTTCAACGTGAAGGAATATGGTATAATTTTATTCTTAAGCATTTATTATTTTTGTTCCACTATTGTACAATTTAAAATATATATATTTTAGCTATGGAATATCTAAAAGAGGTCGTTGTATGATTGCTGATGATATGGGTTTAGGAAAAACCATTCAAGCACTGGGTATTGCACATTACTTTAGAGAGAATTGGCCTCTTCTTATTATTGTACCATCTTCAGTTAGGTTGAGTGCAAAAAAAGTTGTCCATTACTGTTTAAAAAGGGATATGTTATAATTGCATATATTAAAAATAATTATTGCAATTTAGATACCAGTGGGCAGATGCAATATATACGTTTTTGCCATCTGTACCTGCCCAATATGTTCATCAGTTTTCAAATACAAAAGATTTTATTACGGGTAACAAAATCATTATTACATCTTATGATCTCTTGGTACGAGCCGTGGACGCATTCGAACGACATACGTTTGGTTTTGTTATTTTGGTATGTATAATATGGTACACTTATTTTAAACAGAAAGTTTGAATGGTCCAATTTATGTACAGGACGAATCGCACGCTTTAAAAAGTGTTAAAACTGCTAGGTATAAGGCTGTACAACGTATAGTTTCAAAAACATGTCACGTCATTTTACTTTCCGGGACACCTGCTTTATCAAGACCTATAGAATTATATTCTCAAATAAATTTGATAATGACAAATTTTATGGGGTAATGTAAAACATTGGTTAAACTTCATATGCGTGTAAATGATAATGTGGTTTTTATACAGATATCAAGAATATGGAATTCGATACTGTGCAGGAGAGAAAACTTCATTTGGTTGGGACTTTACAGGATCATCAAACATGCAAGAATTGCAATTGTTATTGAAACGCACGTGTGTAATTCGAAGATTGAAAAATGAAGTATTAGAAGAATTACCATCAAAGAAGAGGCAAGTAATTGTTTCATTTTCATCAATTTTTTCTGTTATGTATGAATGTACGCATTCCTAATAGACATCCAATTGTAGAGAAGTAATTGTATTGGATCCGGATTTAATTAAAATCGGTACCAAAGAAATGAAGGAGATGTCCGCAAAATTGGAACGCAGCAGTTTAAGTGGCATGGAAAGGCATAGTACTCTTCTACAGTATTATAACGAATCCAGTATTGCTAAGCAGAAAGCTATATGGTATGCTGTGTGGTTATGTTATTTCTTCATACGATGAATAATTTTTTGTAATTAACATAATGTTCTAGTGATTATGTTACAAACTTGTTAAAGAGAAAAAAAAAATGTATAATATTTGCTCATCACCAGAGTATACTAGATGCACTTTCGGACGTTGCAGAGTCTATGGATATAAAGTAATTGTATTCTTAACTACAGTAACCGAAGATATATTTATTGTTTATCTTCAACTTTATATTTATGCATTGCAGATATATAAGAATCGATGGGAGAACAAACCCAGAACGTAGAAAGTATCAGGTGGATAAATTTCAATCATCTGATGCTTATTTGGTAGCAATTTTATCCATAACAGCAGCTAATGCAGGAATCACTTTAACAGCTGCACAGCTTGTAGTGTTTGCAGAGTTATTTTGGAATCCTGGAGTATTTATTATTTGTATTATTTGAAATAACAGTTATTTCATTCAATTGTATTAATTATACATCCCATTGTAGGTTTTGTGCCAAGCAGAAGATAGGGTGCATAGGATTGGACAGAATGAAAATGTTGTAATTCAATATTTGGTTGCAAAACAAACGGCGGATGATTATTTATGGCCTTTAATACAGAGAAAGATGAACGTGTTAAACGAAGTTGGATTAGATCAAGATTTTTGCCTCAAAGATGTTGATGTTACAAAACAGACGTTAAATGAAAAACAAAGAACGTTAGATTTCTTATTAAATAACAAGGAGTGCAAATTTGCAACCGACGAAGAGACAGTAGAAAATAGTGATAATACAATTCAACAAACGGAAAATTGTTCTGCCACAGCGTCGCAGGAATTCAACGAATTACTTGAACTGAATGATGAAGATTTTGACTTTAGTAATTGGGATGATATAGAATAAAACATTATTTTTGTACGGTATATTGTTAATATTGTGAGAAATACATATGTGAATGTATCGGTGTTTAATGAAACAAATAAAAGCATTTATACTTTAAACTGAATACTAAAAGTGGTAACATAAAACAAAAATACTTCAATCATTTATTTAAATAATTTTTTGTTTTTATTTATAATTCAATTACACTATAATGAACTTATGTACTGTGTCTGTAGTGTACAAGTCAATGCGTGCCTTACTTCGAGACCTATATTTCTAGATTCTTAGATCCTGTATCTTTGGATCCCAATATATCCCTAGATCCCTATATTTTCAGTAATTTTTTACAACGCTGGAAGATGTTTTCTTACTCTATGCTTATTATTTATATAAAATTTTATATAAAAGTGTAAAACATCTGTTCTTTTAATTAAATTTATTTTAAAAAAATCGAAATACCCGCCAGGAGACATTGACTTATCATATTATCAATACATTCATTGCTTTCATTGGCTGTATTTTCTTTAGCTTGTATTTACAACCGCAAAATGATGTAATGAATGAACAGGCGACTATATTTGCACCCCTGTTATTGCACATCTTGTATGAATATAGTAATAGACCATACTTTGAATATTTACCGCACAAATGAATTTTCAGTGGCAGTGTTCCTTCCGAAACTAATGTTTGTTCTTTGGTTTGAACCGCGTTCAAATCTTCGTTTATATTGTTTGTAACGAAGATAGTTTACAATGTCAATTTCTAATGCACAGCAATTTTTAGTCACATTGTATAAACGTTACATAATTTCACTGCCATCGATAAATTTATCCAGAACTCAAAAAGCAAGTATCCCTTTTAGAGGTTAGAATAAATACATTTACATTCGATAATTTTAATATTACATAATATTTAAAAGTAATGCCGCATAATTGTTTACTAACTTGATATTTATGGGTAATTTAAAAGTAATTATGCAGAAATTTTACGTGATACTTACTATATAATAATAATAATATTTAATGATATTCTAATTTCTTCTGCTTTTTCTCATAGATTTTTATTATTTGTCTTACCGGAGGATCATTGCTATTAGGAGGATTGGCACAGTTTTTAAAAAGACGGAGAAGACATCCTCTTGCTCCTTCAAGAAGACCTTTGAGAGATTTAAAACAAAGATTCGCAAGTGCGAAGAATTCTAATTTTGGTAATTGGACAATATAAAAGAATAACCTTATAAATTGATAATGAAAAAGTATCATAATTAGTCTGAAGCACAAAACTGTAATTTATTAGAAGGTATGATATTTAAAATACTTTTTTAATAAGTACTTTTATTTTGCATAGATGCATTATCCCAAGTATCGTGGGCAAGAAGAAGCGAAGCAAGCAGTAGGAGCCATATAAGCGATCGGGCATCGCTTATATCCTCTGTTCCTGGAGTTCCAGATGGTGATGTAAGACTTACACCACAACAATATGGAGTTCTTGGTGAGTCATATATTATTTTAATAATAATTTTGTAATATATCACATATATCCTATAACATTTTTTATGCTTGTTGAAAAATAGAATTTAGTTGTGATCCTGACAGTACATGACATCAGTATCTTTTTAGTAAAAATTAAAAATGAAATGGCATAAGTATGTATATTTGAATATAAAGAGTGTATCATATATGCAGGTACAAATTATTGAAGGATAAATATATTTATATACGCATAGGTGCATATGTATATATAGCATTTATATTTACATAATAATGTACAGCATGATAGATTATACACAAATAATATATCTACAAAATGAAAATGTTGTAAAAATCAGGGATAATCCTGGATATTGTTAAATGCAGATTTTTACATTGGAATTTTTATTAACACTTTTTCAAAGGCATACAGTAATATGAGGAAGCAACTAAAAAATAAGCAGTAATTCTTTGTCCAAATATATAGTTTTCCTATATCTTTCATTATTTTTATCCTGGAAACATACTATTCAGTTATTTTGGGCTAGATCCATTACATCGCTTTATTCACAATGAGAAAATATTGCTCACAGTATTAAACATCGCATCTTGCATTTTCTATCTACTTTTTCTTCTGTTTTCATTTAAACACACAGCATTCTAGAACTCACATTTCCCAATCTTGCAACAAATTATTGCTTTCTATGATAAATAACAAATTATTTAACAGAATATGTCACATTTTTTTACATCTACATAAAATTTTACTGAATATCACATTCTTGTGATTAGGCTTACTCTGATAAATATCATATTAGAAACCCATGGACATCTGTTTGTAAAATGAATTTTTCACAATATTTTCATTGACATTACAATGTAATAAAACATTATAATTGTACATTATTAATTACTGTCAGGAAATAACTATAAATGATTAAATAATTTTATAACAATTACATCTAGTAAGAATATAGAAATACACTATATACATGTAAATTTGCAAGAAAATATTATCGGAATTCTAAGAATATATGACAATATTATTTTCTTCCTTGTGCATCAAACTAAGAATATTTAAATCAAGCACAAAATTCAATAAGTCCATATTTCTCTTTTGCTTACCAAAGAAATGTATCTTATAAATTATTAACGTATTTATACAAATTAAAATAATGCATTCCTTTACCATTACAATTTCCATTAACAATTATTTTCTAGGAATCTCCAAGCCCTATCACTTTACATCAGAGATAGATGGGTACACAAGAATTGCTAGATTACATGTTCACTTTAGACCTAATTATTCTCAGTAGTTAGAAATATTAATAATTTAGAAAATATAGCTCTTTTCAAGTAACATTTCGAATCCTGATTCATCAGATTTCTATTTTCATTTAAATTGTGATATTAAAATAGTTTCAAAGAGATATCTGTACCCATCCATCCGTACTCTATGAATTCTTACTCGCTACACCTTTATAAATTTTACACTTTTCTAAAATTATACTGCAATCTCAAAAATATATATATTGTAACTGCATTAACTCGCGCATCTTTTTCCCTCGTTTCATTTTCATTTCGCTTTTCTCATTACAATCTAGTTGCCCGAGATAATACTTGCAGTAAATTCTAACTCTCTGAACACGATTCTCAAAGAAGGTATTACCGTATTTTTTCCTTTCTTTTTCCTCTCTTTTTAAGCTTTTTTAAAGTCTTCTAGAAGATCTAGAATTACACTTTGCGAAGGCATAAAATAGTTTTAGCTGGAAAATCGATTCACAGCGGAATTAGTAAAGACGGAATGTCAATAGTTACACTCAGTTATTCAACAATATAGAGGTAATGTTAACAATACACCTGTTAACATATGCATTGGTTGCAATCGCTTGTACTTAACATTTTCATGAGGCTAGCTCATTGTTAAGGTATCCTTTTCTTTCTTTTTTCTCTTTCTTTACTACCCTAAACGTGTATATATATATGTGTATATATATATATATTTCATGTATATATATATTTGTATATATAAATTTGCATTGAAGAAAACTTGATAGTTAATGTACACGCGTGACATGTATGTACGCACACGTACGCATTAAATATCAAGTTCTTGTTTTCGAAAGGCAAGCACATGTCAGCGCTGATATCGCAGTCCGACAATCAGCAATTTTAATCAAGGAGGCTTTTATTTCGTGCCATAGTCGCTATGTACGAAATAATTACAGCAACGTCTCAGGTTTGGTTGTCTTTTTTTTTGTTCTTTTTTTTTTCTTTTTATCTTACGCGTGTAGAGTGTGTAGAGTGTGTATGGTAATGTGAGCGTACGTTAATCTTTTCTTTCGATACTGTTCTACAGAATATATTACTATTGCAACGCTGGGAATTATGGATCTCTTAGAGGTGATTTCACGTGACTTTATGGACGATCATCGTCAACGAAAGTATGAACATCGCGTTCAGTCTGAACGAACAGGTTCCAGAGTGCGAAACGTCTACCTTGTTTTTTAATGACAACGGTCCTCCGTCGTCGCTCTGCATATTAGATATGTCCGACTTCTTTGGCGGTATTATCAAGTTCTCGTCGTGATCATCGTTATCCAAGATCTGTTTATGAATATCCTTGCTGACCGTCTGCGGTAACGGGGTGGTACTTGTTGCTTCCGTGGTGGGCGGTACGGTGGTGGTAGGAACTAAGCTGTAATTACTCAGGAAGTAGATAGGCCCGAATTCCGGCGTAATATCGAACATGCTCTCCTCTCTACGTATGCCGCTTGTCACTCGAGACTTTGTTACACCATCTTCGTAGTGAGATATCAGGGTTCCAGAATAGGGTACCTCCATGTCGGTGTAGTTTGCCCTCAGGGTTACGTTTACCCCAGTGCCGGGTTCCAGGTATATCAATACCCTGTTCAAAATAATACAATTAACAATGGAGTAGGATTTTTAATCTTAGAAGTCTGAAAATTTGGGAAGCTGAGAATTTAGGAATCTTTTAATTTACTTTAGAAATGTAAAAACTTGAAAGGTTGAAAATTTCAGAAGGATGAGAAGGATTATCTGTAGGTCCCTTCTAATCTTAATCTAATTACAAAAACGATCTTAACACTCACTGAAAATTTTTACACGATAATACTCACGTGTACACGTCTGTACGATTAGTGGTCTCCGTGGTACCCCATACTATCTTCGGCAAAGAGGTGCCGTTCGTTAAGGTAATCGAGCTATTTAGACCTTTGAGAATAGCGTGTCCTTGACTCCAGTACACAGAATGCTTGTAAGTGTATCCGAAAGCTTGTGCCATGTTCGCAGCTTCCTGTCCATTATTGGTGATCGCTGCCTCGCCCAGTACATGGGCTGTATATTTCATCACACGTTTTTTAGGCCAATTCAATTTCACTCTATTTAGGTCGTAGTAGATCGGTTCAGTTTCCACGAGAACGTCGCCGGATTTAGCCGATCCTTCGGTGCCATCCTAGGTAACAGGAAAATAATTATGACGGTGTTGGAGGAAGGTGGTTCTACCGCTGTTGTAAACCTGCGCACAGTGCGTGACTACTCCCACGTACGTGTTGCAGGAAGTGATGAAAATACTTTAGAGAAATCTATTTATATCGCTAATTTGAGGAATTTTGAATTTTTGAATTTGTAGACTTGGGATTATGAAATTTGGAGATTGGAAAATTAGGCTTGTGAGAAATTTGGGGATTTGGAAATTAGGCTTGTGAGAAATTTGGGGGTGCTAGAGAATTTAGGAAAGTAGTTCATTCGAAGAATTCAAAGATCCAACGATGTGAGAATTCGACAATTTGTAAACGGGGGGGAGAATTCTTAAAGTCAGAGATAAAAATCTTAAACAGTGTACCCCTTTCTATATTGCCGTTTTCCCTAAACGACCACGCTCCCCACTGTGCATTCAAGTTCCGCTTGTGTTTAAAACTAAGCAGAACATCTATATTCGCACTTGACTCGCAAGGGGCCTATCTTAAAGCAGCTAGTGTCCATAAAGAGCAAGGACAATTAACGGAAACGGCAGTGCATTTCTTCCCCTGCACTTGTCGCGAAGCAAAGAGAAGGCCCCGAGCGTAGACACAGCAATTACTTACATCTTTGACGTAGCTGATGGTGCCGAGATTGTCGCTCGAACTGAGTGTCCCTATATAATGGGTGAACCGCGTGGTCTTGTCGTGGGTTTCATCTTTGCCATTGTGCATCGCGTGTCTCGCGACGAACATCTTTTCCGATGTCGCCACGGCACCGATGGGGGTGGACTTGTATTTGTCCCAGTGTTCCCAGTTGACGCGGGCCGCATTGTCCATGTTCTCCAGCAGCTCGTACGCCTCGTACGTCTGCACGCTGCCGTGAATCGTCACGTTGCATCGTTGCTCGTCGCCTCTCTGGGTACCAGCCACCCAAACGGTGGTGTGCAGCACCCGGCACACGTACAGGGGTCTCTTTCTTTCCGACTTCTCCGCTTGATTGTTGTGCGAGTCGTCTGGAAAAAGAAAAAACGCGTCGCAGACCCGTCATTATGGCGCGCACCGAAGTAGTTGCCTCGGAGGTTTCGTCGCCCGAAACAATTATATTCTCGCGTCGCGGAAACCAGACAACGGGAAACGTTCGCTGGAAACGAGACGGTTCGGTCTTTTCGTTCCGTCGAGACTTCGGGCTGTCTGACGAGACACCACTCCTACCAATTAGTCGCTAAAACGACTCGAGAGACGCGAGTTTACAGGTGAGACGGAGATAATTTCACGCTGCGACTTTTAGGGTCCCTAGGTTTACCAGGGTCAACGACCGTGGCAGACTATTACTGAGATTGATGGCTGGGCATTTAGGGGAGATTCGCGTTGTTGCAAGTTTAAGGATTTAGGATCTTACGAATGTGGAGATTTGCACTGTTAGAAATTTTGTACCATATGGATTTAGAAATTTGGGTTTGATGTATTTACAAATTTGATGATTTGTGTATTTAGGGAGTTAGAAATTTAGATACTTATTTGAGCAGTTACAAATTTAGATATTTATTGACACTTAGAAATTTGGGTATTTGAAAATTTTTGAATGTATGTTTATTCAAACATTTTTTAATTTCGTATCTTATTTTTAAATTCGTAATTTTGAAAAGACAGAAACGAACCCACACCTATTCTCGCTTTATATCGCCATATTCATACATCAAACGAAATCTTTTTCTCCCCCGAGAGTACATACCTTCTGTTTCTTCGATCTCAAAACCACCAATCACTATTTCCTTGGACGAATCATAGTTTTGTCGAGGTAACCAATTGAGGGTGGACGAAGTGATCAACTGATGATATTTAGATAGAATGTGTACACTGTTGTCCGCGTTGGTAAATAAGAGTAGGACACCGATCAGTCCCACAGCGAGATATATCCTCTGCCAATACATCTGAAATTTCACAAGAAATTGCTCTATAAGTGTTTGCTCTTTTCGTAATTCAAATTCAATTTCGCGAGGGTTGAACGCGGTAAATGGAGAAGAGACATTCTAACGAGATCGTTATTACGATACCAGCGAGCTAATTAGAGATGGTAACCTGAGACACTGAGATACAGCTTCTTCTCTGCTTTCTGTGGAGAAGTTACGTTGAATGTTTTAATGTACACTACCGAGTGCGGTATATTTTCCTAGAGAAAATTGTCGTCTAGGAAAAAGATCTACTTCAGATTCACAAATTTATAAATATTAAGTGTCCGCACTCGGTATTGTGCAGTTCTATTTTTAACCCCCTTGACCCCGTAACTGCGAGTAGAAGTTTTTACAAATAAAATTATTCTATAAATAAATAAAATTGTGTCCACTATTAATACAATGGTTATTAATACCTTGCAGCCTCGTACTGCTCAAATCTGTCCCGACGAAAGGGAGCGCAGAAATGGATGGACAGAGTCAACTTGACAAAACGAAAGGTGTAGTTTTGAAATAAAAGAATAGTTTACGAATATGTGTATAGGAAGTTAATACTAAAGGATTGCGTAACGTTTTGGTTGTGCCGTGTTGTAGCGACCTTAACTTTTGTAACAGTAGTATCTCTCCTCTTTGCGATTATGTTTCTGCTTACAGAGCGTATCTTTAACACAGCCCGAGTATAACTGGATCTCGTGCTCTACCTTGCTTCTCTCCTGGCTCGTGTGTTTTCGCTTCAGTTAATGCCGGCGAAACGAAACACAACTCGCCAATGCAACGAGCGAGAATTTTTCTATGATAGCATCGAAACGGTTTCTTGTTTCTGTCGTTGTTCACAATTCGTCGTTTAACGTTGTCGTACAACTGACATAATTATTGGGGAATTGCTGCAAAATTGTGCAACGAATGTAGGAAGTATTTGTTTACTATGAAACATTAGCAGTGGACATCCTGAATAACAATTACACACAGCAAAATCATAAACATTAACACAATGATTAAATAACAATAATGAAATTGCTCGATAACCATTGTATATTAATTTTCATAGAATATATTGTTAGAAGAATTTAATTTTTATTATTTTGTCAACGACCTTAGCCACGTAAGCTTACCGGTTCTCGTAACACTGGAAGTCTCAAGCTACGTTGGGCACGGTTCTGCCTAAGATGGGTGACCGTGTGTGCGCCGTTGACAAAATAAAAAAAAATAGTGACAGGAATGTCATCGAATAAATTGAATTTGATTTCTACTGGTAATTGATATTTGAAAACTCATTGCTGGTTATAAGAAAAAATATATAAGATATATCAAGAATTACAAGAGAGGATAACATTGTATTTAAAATGAAACAAATTACAGTAATTTTACCTGTGGTATTCTGAGAATTCTGGGTTACAATATTCCGGTTTGTGTAATTAGCAGCAATTAAATTAATATTAAAAATGGGGGGAAAATGTTTCCTTTGGAAGAATCTGATCTCGTGGAAACGCGAACGCGCCAGTTTAGAGCGCCAAGTGTTGTATATAGCCGGTATATCTCCGATACAAGTTACTGTAACGGTTCCGTGGCATATCCGTTTACGTGATAATACACTTATTTTATAACGTTGGTGCCCCACTGCGTTTGCTTTTTGCTCTTGATTCAAGAATTCCGTTCGGTTGCACTTCGAAGCGAATCAACGGACGAATGTAAACCGTGTAAATGGCGAA
Organism: Megachile ligniseca; assembly: GCA_945859555.1. Taxonomy (NCBI): domain Eukaryota; kingdom Metazoa; phylum Arthropoda; class Insecta; order Hymenoptera; family Megachilidae; genus Megachile; species Megachile ligniseca. Next base: position 12,590,585 of record OX243778.1, read on the forward strand.
CGAGAGATTTATGCGTGTAATTTCGATTTAAATCGAAAGAAAGCTGCAAATTGAATGAAACGATAAAGTAATTTAGATAAATTGAATGGATAAGGATCAGGTGTGGAAAGGTAACTAAATTAGCCGGAAAGAGTGCCGAGTTGGCTAAGTTTCGTTGGGGTGGTTCCAAATTGCAAAATCCGTAATCCACTTTTCGCGGGTGAAAGAGATCACAAAGGTGGGCATTCTTTGTCGTACCGGGTAAAAAGCTGAACAAAAGGGTAACGCTTTATCCCGAGGGACAAAAGAGCATCTGTTTGTCCTTCCAAGTAATTTTGGATCCTGACCAGGATCAATTTCACTTAAGAAACGTGAATTAAATTTCGAAATAAAGTGAAACATTTTAGGACCCGAACGAAATTCGATAGTTTAGTAGGTTGAGTCGTTTATCAGCGAGGTAAATCCCGACTTCATACGTTCGATTTGCGGAAAACACAAGCCTCGTGAGCTATTCCTGTTTCGGCGTCGAAACAACAGGCCAGGAATTTTATTGCCAGTCATTCAACGTGCTTGACCAACCATCACCGGTTCTAGCGTTCCACGTAGAACACACAATGCGATATCTACTGCATCGAACCCTTTTTTCTCTCTTCTTTTTTTCGATCACTACACGAACAATACCAACATCCGCGTAAACTGGCGGGAACGGAAACGTTTCATCACCTACAACGATCGAAACTAGATTCGATGTAGTACGTGGCACTCGAACGAATTTCAACGTAGAAAAGTCCTCGAATGCACTCGATGAAAATGCGTTCTTTCAGTATTTTTGAGAAAACTCATTTCGTGCAAACTGGATTTTTAGGATTACTGCCGTTCGTTTGATATAAGGTGTACTCTAAGTGCAACAATTTTGAGATATCGTGGGCATTCTATTTTTGGTGTCGGGATATCAAGAGTACTCTAAATATGGCGAACATTTTAATATCGGTGGAATTTTAAATATTGTGCACACTCTAATATTGAGTGCACTGTAAACACCCCGAGCACTCTAATATGGAGGGTACTCTAAACATTCGAATACTCTAATTTCGAGTGCACTCTAAATATTCGAACACTAAACATTCACGCACTCTAAATATTCGAGCACTCTAATTTCGAGAGCATTGCACACATCCGAGCACTCTAATTTCGAGCACTCCGAATATCAGAGCACTCCAATTTCGAGTGCACCCTAAATATTACAAGAACTTGAATATAAATTGCTCTCGCAGTGCCGATTGCACTTTAATCCTCGAATCACAAAATATCACATGCACTCTAAATATAAAATTGTAGTATACGCACTCTAATCGTTCAGTAACATTATTGCGTGCACTCGAATTCAGTAGCAAACTTGTTAAGAAATTATTAAGTATTGGATTTCCATTTGGGATCAATTTAACTTGAACAGTACACCGCGGTTCAATTTACAGTCGTTTTAATGAGTATCATTTATGCAATGAGATGATAGGCTCGCTCTTATTTTACCTTCTAATAGGATTCAACTTCGAATACTTTCGATGACTCTCTTTCTCCAGTTCCCCAATTAGAACTGCTGTACTCTTGTTCCGATAATTAGTCTGTCGTGACTTAATTAGAAAATGGGATATCTGGTTGAGAATCTCGACCAATATCCCTCATTCGTGAAATCACTGTTACACTGAATATCGTTGCTCACTCGAGTTGTGAATTAGTATCATTAGTATCGATGCATTAACTGTAATAGGTTCATGTAGAGCTTATGTAGTTTTAAATAGTCGAATTTTTATATTTCCGGAAATTCAAATATTTATGTTGCAAATTTTGAAATTTTGAAATCTAATTCCCAAATTTCTAAAACTAAATTCCCTAGGTACTCAATTTCAAAATTTTCAAATCTCCAAATTCCCCAATTCCCAAATTTCCCAATTCTCCAACTCCCCAATTTCCAAATTCCCCAATTCCTCAACTCCCCAATTTCCAAATTTCCAAATTCCCCAACTCCCCAATTTTTAAATTCCCCAATTCTCAAATTTTCAAATCTCCAAATTCCCAACTCCCCAATTTCCAAATTCCCCAATTCTCAAATTTCCAAATTTCTCCACTTACTAAATATCACATCTCCCAAATCCCAAAATCCTCAAATCCCAAATTCGCGTATGACCACAACACTTGTACCACTCATCCACAAACAATCGAATCCGCACTTCAACGTTGCAAAACTCATAACCTAACCTAACGCGATCTTATTCAGAAGGCGAAGGTATACGAAGAAGTAGAGGTTTGACCGTGACACTGGTAATCCAAGATGTGTCAGGTTGGCCGAGTTCATCGTCGTTCAACCGAAAATAATAGGATAAAGCAAGGGTGTTCGCGCAATAGTTGACCTGTCAACAAGTCGTTGGATGTAGGTTTGCAACCGGTTTGATATACGTATAAGTCTTTAATAATGTCTCGGGCACGAGTCGAGAGTTCCAACTAACCGTACGCCGTTTTCACTTGCTTTTTTTTTTCGAGGTCGGTCAAATTCATATTCATGAGGATTCCATCTGCCTTCCGTGACCAGCATTATACTATTTTCTTCCACGTTTTTCCCTCGTGCTACATTTTTCTTTTCCCTCCTATTTTAACGTATCACGTGGCTATCGCGGAATCTCGGTTACATAATTTTCCGGCTTCCACGCGATTCAACGTACCGAGAGCGTAAATTGGCCGTGATGTAGGTGAGACGACCATTTAACACTTTACTGAATCATCGCTCCTTTTTTTCTCTACAGCTTATATGGTTTCGACAACCTTTTTTCTATGCGGTATCCGCATTTTTGAGGGAATTGTAGAATGTGAAAATTGAGGAAAGTTTTAGAGAATTTGGAAATTAGTAATTTAGATTGTTAATTAAGATTGTGAAGTCTTGTTTCACTTTCTAGAATTTTTTAAACACCATATGTGCCGTTTTATAATCTACCCACATAACTTGTGATTTATTTCTAATTTCATTAGAAGTGAACCACGACGAGATTTGATCCCGCGATCTCCGGATTACCAGTCATGCACTCATCTCACTTAACCAAGTATACATCAGAAACCTTGCACAATAATTTATAATATTTTTAATAGAATTGCGTACTATTTTTACAAAGGTCAATTCTTCATAATATATCAAAATCAGATCCATCTTTTAATTTACAAAGTCATTTAATTTATAACTGCTCTTCCTTTAATATTGTATATTAAAACGTTGTTAAATCACCAATATCATTTTTCTTCATTCACTTAAATAATATTACGTAACATAACTAGTAACTCCCATTCAACTTTCATCGATTCCGTATTATCTACAAACTTGATCTCTAATTATTTCGAGTAGCTGAAATCCAATCATACTTTAACAGTGTACAGATTATCAGATCAGTGTTCAGACTTGTACTCACAAAAGGAAGCAATTAAATGCTCGAAGAATATCAAAGGAAGAAGCTTAAAGAATACGCGGATCCATTGAAATTCCTTCGGCATCTTTTTAACGAGCTTTACGTCCACAAATCGACGATTCTGTACAATGCCTTTTGAAGCCCATTTGAATTTCAACTCGATTCCCGCCACTATTCACAGGGTAATTTTCGTGACGTCTCGGAAAAGAGTTCCCCTTTTCACGGACCTTTAATCCCGTTATATTTCCTGACACTTTTCATAATATTTGTAAGGACTCCTCTCTCCAATTTATTCCAAAAAAAAAATATATATAGAACATCGAAAGGCAGCACGGTTAACAGATATGGTTCTCAAAAAAGCGTATCGTTCGTTGTGCGGTTTTCATCGAAATAGATTGGTTGCGGCCGTGCGATTCGATATCAGACCGCGGTACATCAAAGGAAATCGAGCTGCGAGCGTAATTGAAAGAACGAAAAAGGGGAAAAAAAATAGCGAGAGAAGAGAGTGAACCCTAGTCACGGACGTATGATGCATCGGTCGTGTAGATCGACGAGAGATTTACAGGCGAAAGGGTAAGCGGACAAAGATGGACACAATGTGTGCCGCATGCATTATTAACACGACTACTCGTCCTTGCCGTAATTCGGTCAGACTGTATTCGTATATTTCATTTGATACGACGCCGACCTACTGACCTTAACTATACGGAACTTTTATTTGAGCCGGGCATACCGGACAGTTTATTTAATTGAGAGCTCCGCGTGCCGACCAGAGGTGCACAACAAGAAAGACACATGGCCAAATGAATAATATCATTTCAGATGGGATCAAGTTCAATATGTAGACATCATTCAATGCGCAGACATTACGCTCTCGAAACTGACACTTTCAAGGATTCGGAGGTGACTCGTTTTATTTCGGGGAAATGGCGGAGGACTCGTCACTGCATGTTGTGTACTACGCATTTCCGAATTTAAAGATTTGGTAGTTTAGGGATATGGAAATTTCGGGATTTGTTAGTTTATATGAAAATTTTGGGATTGACAATTTAGTGATTTAAAGTTTGGGGATTTTACAATTTAGGGATATGGGAATTTTACAATGTAGGGGTATGGGATTTTGGGGGTTTGACAATTTAGGGGTTTGTTAATTTAGGAATATAGAAATTTGGGGATTTAGTAATTTAGTGATATAAAGGTTTGGGGATTTAACAGTTCAATATGGAAATTTAGGGATTTGACAATTTAAGGGCATAGAAATATGAAAGTTTGGGAATTTGACAATTTAGGAATATAAATTAGAATATTTGAAAAATTAAAAGTTTTAGGAACTTCCAAATTTGTAAACTTTAAGTCTCTTACAATTTGAATATTCTCTTCGCCACTTTCTTTAAGTATTAAATCTTCCTCACCAGTGAACATCACCGTTCCAAATACTCGCACTATACTCAGTTAATTGCGATATACTTAGATTCCGTCAATAACTCTCTTCCAATTAAAGAAACCTTTCTCCCAACGCACGATAGGAAAATTCTTCGAAACACATTTGATTCCACGGTGAAACGTTACCAATGAAATTAGATAATTGACTTTCACGCTGAATTAGCTACGGAAACCTTTGGAGCCAGTAATTTTAGAGAAAGTATCGTCACTCTCCGGGAATCGTTATTTCGAGACTTTTCGAAGTACACCATGAGTCACGTATATGTTCGTGTACTTTGAAATTAAAAAAAAAAATATTACGGTGATGTCATATCTCGCTCTTGAATTTAAACTCACTGGACCACTTCACTGAGTTTACGTACGCTTTAAACTCTTTAATGACGGATCGTGAGTCACTCTTACTTACATATTTATGTTCATAAGTGTGTATCTACAACGTTTCTTTAGTTACTTTTTTGAGAGGTAGCATTGGAAAATTGATTTAATTAGAAACTTCGACGTATTTAACAGAAAAATAAGTTTAGATTCTTGAGGTGGGGGAAAGTACTAACCTTGAAGAGGTATAAAGCATTGCAGTTCATCTCAAAGAGATTAATATTACAATTTGGATATTTGGGAATTGGGAATGTAGGAATTGGAGAGTGTAGGAATTGGGAAATGTAGGAATTGGGGAATATGTGAATTGGGAAATTTAGAAATTGGGGAATATGGGAATTGGGAAATTTAGAAATTGGGGAATGTAGGAATTGAGAAATGTAGGAATTGGGGAATATGGGAATTGGGGAATGTAGAAATTGGGGAATGTAGAAATTGGGGAATGTAGGAATTGGGAAATGTAGGAATTGGGGAATATGGGAATTGGGAAATTTAGAAATTGGGGAATGTAGAAATTGGGGAATGTAGGAATTGGGGAATATAGGAATTGGAAAATTTACAAATTGGGAAATGTAAAAATTGGGAAATTTAGAAATATGAAAACTTAGAAATTAAAAAATTAAAAAATGTATGAATTGAAGAAACCTAACCTAACGTCAATTACCTACAACCCAAAAATACGCAAAATACAAGAGAATGTTAATAAAAAAAAAAAAAGTGGGAATCGAAATTGAATTTGGAGCAGCAGCGAAAGATCACAGCTTCACGTCGGCGTGTTCTCGGTTTACAACACCATTACCTAGGGCAACCGAGCTTGCATCTCGGTTTACTGGGATCGCGTGCCTTCGCAAACGCGTTCACGCAATCCATTACGGCATTATTCGTGGCTCGTCGCTGATATCTCTCTGAATCTCGTGACGTGAGAATGCCATCGAATCAACTCGTTTTATTAGAATCGCTAATCGTTCCTCGTCGTTATCCTTGAATTTCTCGGGAGACGTGCCTGACTGGCGGGCACAAAACGACGTTGTTATGTAAACACGCGCAAACCCACCAATGACACATTGCCTTTTACAATGTTTTTAAGGCGTTGTTTCTGCGCGGACAAAAAGATTATAACCTTACGGGTTTCTCGATGAAAAATTATACTCTTTAAATTCTTCAGATTCAAAGCTGGATTCCTGGGATTCCCTAGGTTAGAATTTAAGTCTTCTAGAATTCTTATATTAAAAATTGAACCTTTTGAAATCCCTAGATTTAGAATTGGACTCCATTAGAATTTCTAGGATAACAATTAGGTCTTCTGAAGTCCCTAGATCCAAAATTTCGTACACTGAATTCCCTAGAATACAATTTCAATACTAGAAAGTCCCTAGGTCAAAAGTTCTATACTATTAGAATCCCCTAGGTCCAAAGTTTCATGCACTCAAAAATCCTTAGACCTAAAATTCCATACTCAGAAATCCCTAGATCCAAAATTTTATATCACTAGTTCCAACATTGCACCCCTAGATAGTCCCTACGATCAGTTATACCCGTAAAATATCCCTATTTGAACAATTGTAACTCTTGCAAGAAATCTGTGATTCCGTGCAAAAAAATATAAATGGAAAATTTAGAAGATTTTCCTATTTCGATCTCAGTTATTTGCTGGAAAAGCAAAGAAGTATCCAGATAGCAGTTTCCCGGCAACGCGTATCGAAATATGTAAATAGTTGTTTCCCAACTAAACTTTCGATACGGTGAACTTACTTTTTCCGTTCGCATAAATTCATAATGGGTTACGAACACGATTCGAGCATCGAAGGTCGCGTTTTAGACTCAGGTAAAAGCCGTGCTCTCGTGCGGATATTTGAGACCTTTGGCAACGTAAAAGGAACGAGTATCGGTCGATTGCGCATGAAAGGGAGCCAGTCTCGAGGGCACATATGCACTGATAAATAGATTACGGTCCCCATGCATTTATGCAACGACAAACGACACGGCCCGGTATATTCCTTCACGAAATTTTGTTACAACCCCTATCTTCGACATGCTCGCTTTCGTATTTTATCGTGAAACCAACAAACTTCTCTGACACCTTGAACGCCGATATTCCGAGAGCAAACAAGCTGATCGATTTGATAAATTTTATCGTACAACTGTTCGGGTACGATGCGTAGTACATTAATCTTAACCTTCGTTAAGTTTTAAAGTTATGTGGAGATTTCAAATTGTAGAATTTAGGAATTGGAGAATGTGGGAATTGGGGAATGTAGAAATTGGGGAATGTGGGAATTGGGGAATGTAGAAATTGGGGAATGTAGGAATTGGGGAATGTCGGAATTGGGGAATGTCGGAGTTGGGGAATGTGGGAATTGGGGAATGTAGGAATTGGGGAATGTAGGAATTGGGGAATGTCGGAGTTGGGGAATGTAGAAATTGGGGTATGTCGGAGTTGGGGAATGTGGGAATTGGGGAATGTAGAAATTGGGAAACGTAGGAATTGGGAAATCTAGAAATTCGGAAACTTGTCAATATAAAAATTTGTAAATCTGTAAAATCCAAAATTTGAAAATTTCCGTATATAAAAATTCCAGAAATCGAAAGTGCGAAAACTTAAACTTGATAAAGTTGACTGAAAGTACTCTTAGAATTAAAGGCAGGTGAAATCCATTCATAGAGTTGGAGAAATACTAGGTGCTCCTCGAAGCGTGTTCTTGAAGAATGAGTTCACCGATAACCCCCGCAACCCCCGTGAGTAAATGATAATAAGATCAATCTTCATCAGATTAGTCGGCACAAATGCACGTACACACGTTCCAAATGAACTTAGCCTCGATTTCTCCAACGCCGCATTTATAACGATCGTCTGTAGAAACACGTGACGTACGATTAAATTTATATATCGTCCAAACGGGTAGATTAAATAATTTTCATCGCGTGAGAAAATCGTCACTGTAGTCTGATAGAAAAATTACTGAAATTTTCCGTCATTACCACTGCACGCTACTTAACGCTTCGACTCGGTTCGTGACTTCCGGATTTTTACATTGTTATTCGTTGCACTATTTTATATTTATTGTATAATGCACGGGTTACGTGTACCTTGAGAAGTGGCCATTTTACTGTGAACGCTACGCGTATGATCTAACGTCATTTCATGACATAAACGTATCATGATGCTTACACATCAATTTAAAGCTTCAAGTTTACTGAAGATTACTGTATAAATTCACTCATGTTTTTAGTGTAAAATGACTGGTTATCATTTATACAATATCAGCCAATAGGTAATATTGATATATATGAAGTCCGATTTCATGACAAAAAATTATTAAATAGTGGCACTTATGTTAGGCCTATTTAAAGCTTAGGCTTTGCTGAAAATGACTATATAAATGGTTTATCAATATTCTTAACATAAACTGACTGGTTCTTCATTGAAGATGAGATATAACTGATGATTAATGAATTAATATTAAGAATATTGATGATATATTTATATCTTCATTTTCAGTAAACTACAAGCTTTAATCTGATGTAACACAAGTGGTACTTCGTGACACTTTTATGTCATCAAATTCTAAAAGACTTCATATGTTTCAAAATTCCTGTTATAATTAACAGAACTGTTTCCTGCTATAATTAACAGTCAGTTTAATGAACAACGACGAAGTACCTATATTTCCAGTAAAAGTTAAGCTTTAATTTCCTGCAACACAAGTGCTTGACGTAACTTTTACGCGATGAACGCGCGAAAGGGTTAACGCGTGATAACACGTATTGTGCGTGATCATGTACCGAAAAAAAGTGGAATAAAAGCAGAAGTTGTTGTTTGGTAATGCTAGAGCAATAAGATAGGGCATGCCCTTGCCTTGGGAATACGAAATGAGAGTGGTATCGACTTTCTCCACGGTCACGCTATCAGCGTTACCATGATAACACCCCCGCGTCCCTGAAGCAATCCACAGGGACGAGAGAACACTCGTTGATACTCGTGCTTCTTAGCCGCGTTGTACACGTAACCCTCAGCCAGGGTGAGAGAGAGGGAAAAAAAAGTACACATACGACAAGTCCTTCAGACTACGGTAATGACGAGGAAGAAGTAAATTCTGGCGGGCAACAAAGCAAACGTCACGAAGAGACACCTCAGGTACCCCACTGCGACTCGTTGTCGGCTGCACGCGTCTGTTACGAACAACGTACAATGGAACAAAAGAAACCTGGGCTAGCTTTAGCCTCCGCTGCTGTTCCGTGTTGAGCTTTTTATTTCTTTACCTTTGTCGAGTGCCGTTGGCGACCAAAAGTCCCGCGCAAACGAGGATGATACGTGCGTAAACGCATGGGATTAGGAACGTTTCAAGTGATGGACGCGAGCGTCCTTTTGTGGTTTCGTTAATCTAGGGTAATAAGCGTCAACGAGAGGAAGAAAATGTGTTGCTACCACGTTTTTAGAATTACGTAAACGGGCCTACAGGCCGTTACTTTGGGCAATAGAATACTGGGGATTTCCGAAATCGCAGTTGCGTATATGCGCAGATTTGAAAAGTATAGAATGGTGTTTGAAGATCTTAACCTTCAAAGGTTAAATTTTGAAAAGGATAAATGTAAGGACTTTTGAATTTCGAAAGCTTAAATTTGAAAAACCTGAATTTTCGAAAATTGATAACCTGAAGATCTGCACTTTAACTACACCCCGATATAACGAGATTCCGCTGCAACGAAAGTCCACTGTCCGTATATTACATACCATTGAACCAAATTAACAAGCTTAAACAAACCTGCCCCGCAATGTTTAAAATCTCGATACGATAATAAAAGAACGCGTAAATGTTCAAGTCCGTTCCGTTTAACCCACCGACAGTGAACCGCTAAAATAACAATATAATTTAAGTGGGATATCATCCGAAGGATAATATGGCAGGTTTCCAAGAAGTCCCATATACTGGAAGACGATTTTCGGGTCAAGGAAGTTACGATTTGTGGAATCAGTACACCAGCAACGTTGCGGACCATCGTTCGACCTTACGTTGTTAACACTTAACAAGTTGTTCCGCGGTTGTCGACAGCTCACGATGGCAGGCAATAAAATATTCTCGGTTCATGATGTAACGTGGAAAAAAAACATATACGAAGTCACGTTCTCTTCAGCCAAAAACCGGTGTCGCAGGTAGCTCGGTATCACGTCAGTTTCATCGTGTTATGCGACGTTTTACACCGGTTTAGATTTATTTGCATACCGCATCAAGGTAAACGTTTTTTTTTCATTGCTCTTGAATCATTCTTGCGAAATACTTCTGTGTCCATTAGCGGAAAAAATTAATGCTTTTGCCTTTGTTTTAATACACGTTTCAGCATTTTTCCTGCTATAAAAGTGAAACTTATGTATATGTGATATATGACGATGTATATTTCTACATTTCTAGTATGCTTTTTTCCGTAAATCCAAACATTTTTAAATCCGTAAAGTTTGATATTTATACATCTCAATATTTCTACACTGCTATACAACCAGATAGCTCCAAACCAAAAAATCCCGCGTATCACGGTCCTGAGCTTTTGACGCGTCGATGAGCGATCTCCGTGAATTGAATTTACGACCGCGTTAATATCGTCGAACCGTAACTCGAATTTTTTCCCGAGGCACGATTTTTCGCGCGATAAGCGCCAACACGGCGTTATCGTACAGAGTTTATGGATCAAGTTTCCTTCGCTAACGACGTGTAGAACAGTGGCTGCAGTATCTATTTATCATTGTCAAGGGCGACTATGCAACCGGATCGTCTCTCTGCAGCCATTGTTAAACTCATTTCCGTCGCTCGATTGCCCGTGAGTGCATTGAAAATTTAAGAGCCACCCGGAGGACTAGCTAGACCCCTGTTATCAATCGTCAACGCTGATGGATTCGCCGGCTATATGCATTATGCTGTAATATTCGTCTCGATATATTTATACATCTTCGTTTTTTTTTAGCATTTGTACGTAAGTGATGCACAATTTTAGTTCTACTTGTGTGATAGCTTCAGTTAAAAAATTAGTAAGTTCTACGATTATATCTTTAGAAGATGTAACTTCATAAATGAAAAATTGTACTTTGTACGAAATCATCCTCTGTATAGACAGAATGATAAGAGACGTTTATGCGATCCTCTTCATAACGGATAAACGGAAAAGTAATATTCCTTTTCATCCGTCTGTTTGTTATCGATTCGAAACCTCTGGCTTCATGAATGTTGTTCTTTCGCATGCAAATCCGCTCGAATAATCGACTGTGATGTTTGGAGTTTCGAAGTTAATACTTCGACGGTTTATTTTGGACGTGATTTAATCCCAGCCTTCCAGAGTCCTCCAGATGCGATTCAGGGACTTTCTGTTTTACTCTTCATTCCAGACAGATTGGCATCATATGCTCCTTGAACTCCTTAAACGAACATCGGCGTTTTCTAACACGCTTTTCAGAAACTCCGTTCATGTTAATTGTTTCTCTAGGACTTTAGACGTCCCATTTAGAATGTTATTGCTTACTTCCTTGGACATCGGGTAAATAACTAGCCAAGTTTCTTCGATTCTTCGCTGGCAGAAGAAGCAAACGTCGAACGTATCGCGCAGAAAGGCGTATTGTTGAACGTGTAACTTCAAGCTTATCAAGATAACTAACACATTATCGATATCTTTGTACCGATAATGCAATATTGACGAACCGTCAAAGCGTATCGCTGCAACTAGTGATCGATTTTGAATTGGCAATGCTCTTCGGAAACCGTGGAAAATTAAATCCTTCACGACTTTCAACAAATTCGCGTGCTATCGTTTTTACATTCTAATACTTTCATAGTGCATAGAAACAACGAGCATAACATCTACAATAAATTCTCGGTAATTTGAACATGCTTCGGACTATTCTAAAATATTCACGAAGACTATCAAATCCTTTCGAACTTTCAAGACTTTCTACACTTTTGTTTTGCAGACGTAACACAAACATGTGGCGTTACGACAAAACCTTTCGACTTCTGTGCGTTATGAAAAGACCATTCTACTTCGTCATCGTTCGTGAAAGTGTTGGAAAAAACGAGATCCAAAGGCCGTTCAGGAAACGACGTTGAACGTTTTACTCCCGAGTATAACGGTGTTGATCCTGTGTTCCTTTCTCTGTTACCTATCCGCTCTGACGATCCTTTGCGAATCGTCTCGGCCGATGATTCACCTGGTTGCAATTTAAAAAAGAACGCTATTCTAAAAACAAAACCGCTAGGATGTTTCAGTCGTCGTCGAAAGCTTTCTCTGCGATCCGTAGTTTCTCACGCGTTTCGTATCCACATTCTTCACGAGATCGTAACGTGTTAATTACTGTAATGTGCACGAGTATCCGTGGTAATCGTAAGACACGCTGAAACGCTAGTTATTAAGGATACGAACAATTAATATTCAAATTTATACCTTTACGGTAGGTATCTTGCGTCATACGAACTCTCGTTATATTGCCGATTTCCTATAGACCTTCGAGCGTTATGATACCACGTGTTGTGTGATCATGTGTTGTATCGTGACCATGAGTTATATACCGATGAGTTGTGTAACAGTGCGTCGTGTGACCTCGAGTTGTATTCTCATGTGTTGTGTGATGTTGTGTTATCACGCATGGTTTTGCAATGTGTTGCATTGTTACGTGTTGTATATTCACACGTTGTGTATGAATATCGTTGTATCACAATGTGTTATGTTGCAACACGTTGTATCCCAATAAATTATACAACATATCTATCTTGCAACACGTTATATCATATTGCATTGTATCGCCTCGCGTTATATCACCACATGCACAACCACTTACTGCCATCACCATATCATATCACAAACCTTCTCACATAATATGCTATCAACTCGAAATATTTTCTACAACTACCACAATGGCAATATAACGAGAGTGGTACAATATAAACACCATTCAAAGAGTCCCTTCTTTCACCAATTTATATATATAGAATTTGGAGCCTTGATCATCGGTGATAAATAAGAATTAGTGCGTTAATCAATTTCGATCGAACGTTAATCTATTACCGGCGACTAAAATCCACGGCAAGATTAACGAGCCGCAAAGACGGTCGTCCTCGTATTCTATGAATAATTGCCAACAGCCACTGCCGCATTGTCGGTATTTACACGACGACCTTACGCTACTTTCCAACCACATTTCCAGATACTCGAGCATTCAATTCCGTTGCCCCGTTTGCTCGCTCGGAATTGTTTCGAGCGTGTATGAGAGCCCTCGAGCCGGTCACGACGCCTACGAGGGTGACGTTATCAAAATAGTTCTAATACCTTGATGATATTTAATGAATTCAAATGCTCGATGACGTTCGAATCGAAGCTACAGTTATCGGGGTATATTCGGAATTGTCTAGGAATTCGGTCTAGACGAAAATCGAGAGAATGTATGTGGAGTAAAGTCAGAGAGAAAATGTCTTTCCCGCGAGAAAAGTCAGAGACAATTCGATAGACGATACTTTCGTAGGATTGTCGTACGATCGGTGCCAAACTGGTTCCGATACGATCACGAAGAGACGCGGAATTGTTTAATGCTGTTAAATCAAAGAAACAATTGACACGAAGCGCAGCGAATCTTCTAATTCGCGTAGGCGGACGTTCAGTGATGTCTGATAAAGTCTTCGAACGATTCTGCAACAACTATAAGGATAAACCTCGAGCGGAAGAGTGCCAGGCACTGAACCTCGGGTTTATCGAGATACAGAAGATCTTCGCAGCTGACGTGGCCATATAATGTGACCTCCATTGGTCTACTTTACGGAGACGAACTACGAGTAGGAGGCACGTACACCTTCTACCCTCTTTGCTGTTCTACAATGGATGCTCTCTTTGAATGCTCGTCTCGACGAAAGTTAACTAGAATATTAACACGTTAACTGCCACAGTGAAATTGGACGTACCTAATAAGCCACATTATGCTTATAATTATTCTACATTCGATAAATCCATTTTTCCATCTAAATTCTTCATTTGCCATCTTGCAAAATTAATAATAATACATTAAATAACTGAAATTTATTTCCTTTCGCAATTTTATTATACTAGGCATGTAGCAATATTAGAAATTTTTATCTAGTTATATTGGGATCTATGGATTTAGAGATTCGGGGCTCTTAGAAAGGCTAGTTTCTAAGCTCAAATTTTGTATCTAGGGATTTTTTAAATCTAGGGATATTTGATCTAGGGAATTGTGGTATATGAATTTTAAGGGCTAGGAATATCGGTGTGTAGAAGTATTGATATTTGTATCTAGGAGTATTTATATCTAGTGATGCTGGGATCTAGGGATATTGGGATTTAACGATATCGTGGTCGGAAAATATTGTGATCCAGTAATGTTAACAGCTAGGGCTATTGTAATCTAGTGATATTGGGATATATTAGGATTTAGAACATATAGATGATTCTAGAGTTTAATAATTTTTTGAAAACGAGATTTGATCCTGTGATATTAAATTTTTTAAAGATGTGAAATGTCGATTACCAATCATCCCCATACCATTAAAATAATTTACCGTTTATGAATCACCCCATTTACTTGTTATTAAATATGAACTTGTATTGCTTATGAAGCATCGTTCTCCAATGACGTATGTGGTAGTCAACCTGTTAAAAGCGTCTGCGCTCAATTTCTGCGAACGATCTCCATCGATTTACCGAGAAGAAATGATTTGTTGATCGTGCCTTTAACAGTTTACAGACGTTATAAGAAATGGCTGCAACTAATGGTGCAGGACATCATGACGACGTGAACCAGATTATGAAAATCAGAGTGAGCCACGTAGGTTAAAAGCTCGTTGCGGCGAGCGATAATGATGTCACTTTTATTAGCCTCATCAGGGTCGAAGCATCCTCGACAGGGGATCCACTATTACCTAATAAATGACACGATCATGTCATGTATGTATCTTGTTACCCGTGGAATTTGCGTGCATCGACAGGTCGTCTACGTGCTAGTTGCATTGGTCGTGTAATCGATTTTAAAGGTGTCATTTGGTCTATTAATAATTTCATTTTATCCTTCTATCTGTTCACTTTTAAGACCGTATCATCTTTCGCAACGTTCGACTAATTTCGATAATGAAACGGTGATTATCGTACGGTTTGTTATTAATGAAAAAAAAAGGGTGTTGCGTGCATAATTACTGCGTTGTTTATCGGGCGTGCCTTATGTCTCGGATGCGATTATGTTTCTTTCAACATTCTATGCTGTGCATCTTCATTAACTTAATCGAGCGTAGGTACCATTCAATTATCCACGTGTGTTACTCACGTATCGTTTACGAGGTCACGTTGTTTATCGAACGCTATCATCCATTTTTCACGGTAAAAACGGAGATGTAGGCGTGAAATGCGGGTAATTTGTGCAAATAGACTTCGTTTACAATCTTCAATTTACCACTTTCAAATTGTAGATGAAATTTGTGCACTAATTCCATAATCATTGTATTTTACTTTTCTTCGAGATAAAATGTACACGGTATTTCCCGACGAATTTCTTCATCATATTACGGAGGTAATACTGATAAAAAATACTATAGACGAGTCTTTGGTCGAAATACGAGCTCAACCAGTTTAGGTCAACGCTTTAAGAACATAACGTGCTGAACATGTTGACAAACTTCATTAGTTTCATCATAGAATACCTGACAGTTAAACACGTTCATCCTCGTACACGATCAGATCATTCTCTAGAATCTTCTTAAATAAATCATAATCATTTCCAAAAATAGTTAATTCCTTGGTCCGTTTTTAAAATCAACCTCAGTGTCACGCGATCAATATCCGCAAAGATTATTTACGTTCATTTCTCAAGATGGTTCCGTTTCAATTCTGTTACTCTCTGTGTTCTATTTACGATAACATCTGTTCTGATTAGAAGGAAATTTCGTAGAGAACGCTCAAAATCGTTCACATTTGTATGATGCATTATTCTGCGTGTGTGTGCGTTAACCTAACTTGATACATTAAAGACACCAATAATTGTCGTATGTCGTGCTTTAAGGTTTAAATGAAAGTAAAATACCCCCTCGTGTGTATAGGGCAAAAGCTGTATAACGGATACGCAAATATCATGGGTGCAGGAAGTGCGCGTGTGCTAGGGAAATTTCCAAGTTCACCAGCGCACCAGGCACCTCCATCGATCTGCCGGTGCGGTGCTATTGCTACATTTACGGCATTCACTTTTATTCAAGATCCAACGGGTACGATGTACTGACCCCTGAACTTGACCTATACACAAAGTATACCTGATCTCGAATGGTTTCGGTAGATCAATAAAAGACAAAAAAGATACTAGGAACGTGAAACGGTATAAGCTTCGATGTTTCCTGCCTTCCGTGTGTCTAGTCCTGTCAGGAATACGCAATATTTTGGAACAGGGTTCTAAGGTGTTTCCTTTTCCTATCGTTCTAACTTGTCGAATAATCTGATAAAACATCGATAAGAATTGTTTTGTATGTTTGTTCTTCGTGTACGAAAGGTTATAATAGTTCAAATAGAATCTTATTGTCATCCTAGACATTTGTCCCATTGACAAACGAGAGCACCAACGATTCACAGTCAAACACCGAACGTGTTCAATAAATCGTAAAGAAGGAAACAATCGTACTTACTATTGCATTATCTTAATTATGCGAGCGTCCGAATACTGGCATCAATGGGACCGGGATTACGCGGTCTGGGCACTAGGTGTCGTCCGGTGTGTTTTATTCTGTATCGCGGAACAGAACGTGTGTTACAAAGTTAGTTTCTTTCTTTTTCCCCCTTATTTTTCGTTTGTAAATGTCGCGTGTCAACGGCCCCCGGTAGTACGATACGATCCTCGGAAGTACGAGAGCACACTACACCCGCCAAGTAAGCGGCAAGCCGAATAACTGACGCTAGCGCGAGGTCTCAATGTGTCCCACCTTCCCTTCTTCTTCTGCGCGCTCACTCTCTCACGATCCTCGTTTCTCTCGTGTTGCTTTCCTGCTCCCTCGCTCTTTTCTGCACATAAGGGTGCGTTTTAACAAAACGAACAAGAGCATTCGTTCGTGCTCGTTTGGTAGTAAACGAACATTTATCGAGCAAACAGCTGAATGCGGCCGAGTATTCGTACACCTTAAATCAAATGCTCGGAACGGGGAATTGAATAATATCGAACTGAATTAGGTCAAATTAAAAGCGAGTTCAATTGAATTGCGTGTAATAGTACAATTTCAATTTGGATCACCGTAAATCAGTGATGTGTTATCGAGGGTTTTTCTCTTACTAGTCCATGAGCGCATGCGTAAACGATGGTCGCACCCGCTATAATATTGTTGCATACCCAAGCTCCTAGTGAGAAAAAAACCCAAGACAGCGCATTTCCGATTTAAATCATGTAAAAGTGAATTGTATCAAATTGAATCGTATCGGATCGAACTACGTCGAATCGAATTGCATGAAATTGAACAATGTCGATTTGAATTACGTTGACTTAAATCATGTGGAATGGAATCGAATCGAATTGAGTTGGATCGCGTCGAGTCGAATTGCTCGGTGTGGGAGGGTTCTCATTAGAGCATTCGTTCGCATTGCACATCGATCTGGTAAACGATTGTCGAACAGTGAAAGAATGCTCGTTTACGTTCGAGTTTTATAGAAGTAAGAATGAAATGAGCATTCGCTTGCTTAGTTGAAACACACCCTAAAAGTATACTCTCTCTCAAACGTTTCTCGACGTGGTTTCCAGCAGCGCACTACTAGCGCGCCGAACCGCGATGCCGCAACGCGTGCCTGGAACACACTTTGAGTACGCGCGCGCCTCCCAGCTGCCGTATCGACCCCTCCCCATTGGATGACACATCCTCCAATAACGAACCTCCAAAAGGATTACGTCACTTTGGTATTATTGACGCCAACCATCCGGCAGCATCGCAGTGCTGGATTCTTCGGGGTATCTTTTCTTTAATGGGAAGATCAGAGAATTCTCTGTACCAGGGTAGTCGTCATGAAATCTCTCCTTGTCATAAAGCCAGCGTAGAATCCTCTCCTTCCTGAAATAGGGGATACTTTAAGTTGCGTTACGAAGTTGAATGACATGGCTTGTGTAACACTTTCTAGGTTACCTTATCATTTTGATACACGAATGTGAATCGATTGCTTTAATAACCGAGTTGCATCGATTGGATTTATATTAAAGTAATTATGGATGTATCTTCTTTATTGCTTAAACGTTTTTAGGTTCTTTTACATTGAACGACAAATTAAGATATACCGTACTGCCAAGGATCGTTTTCTCTTAATATGGATCATTAGCTGTATGCGTAACTTTATTTACGTAAGTCGTTTTATTCATTTTATTACGTTTTATTTTTTTCCCATATGTGATCAGCCAAATGAAGTTTATTGAGTTCATATTAACGCATTCATTTCATCGTTGTGTAGGTACGTTACTGGGAAACACCCCAACTTTGCTCCCTCTGTTGCGCATATATTTTTCCTTCTCTTTGTGCATCCCCTACTCTAGACTGTGACAGTTGAAATAAAAATCAAAATTCCGATTGAAGGGAACGAGAACGAGGTCCATTCGTTTTTGCACGTCATGTAGCACGTACATATTGCTCGATATATTAATGGGGATAACAACTACTTTAGCCCACTCTTCTCGATAATGTCGGTAAATTAATAAATCTATACATATTTATGCCCGTACCAATATATAATGAACATTATAGACGACCATTGACGTAGGTACAGACGAAGTTTATTCTGGTCACAGATTGAAGATAATGGGGTGCACCTTTAGGACGTGGATATCCTTAATTGATGCGGCGCGCTCGATTTCCGCCTCGACGAATTTCATGTGTACGCCGATCGCAAGTGACAAAACGTTGAATACGCAGAATGTCGTCACCGACTCGGAATTTAAATCCTGCGACAGTGTGACAACGTTAAGTAGGTGCTCTCAACCCCTCAACTCTTTGCTGACTGGCTGACACGACCGCCAACAGGGTCTCTCATTTGTAAATCTTCTGGCGTTGCAAAATCAGTCGTTGAACTTACCTCGGCCCCTTGTGCGACTGCCAAGTACCAAAGTCGCGACATTCGTCGTCTGAGCTTTTCGTCAAGGCATTTCCTGGTTGTCTGAAAACATCTCTCCAAACTGTTTTCCTTACTTTAATGGCCATGCACTTCAGGCAATCTTTAACTCTTGTCATTTCAAGTTCCTTTCCATACTTTACAGTACATTATTAATGAAGTTATATTTGAGATGTACGTCGCAAAATGACTAATTCTTAAATTGTAGTTAGCATACGTAACATCGTATTAATGTATCTATATAATTAATTACTAGGAAAATATTGATTTTTAATCAAACGGTATTTAATAAGTGCAGACACATGCGTGCCATGGAAAAGGTTAAAATTCCGGTTTCGAAATGTCGTATCGGTGTCGAATCAATATTTCTCATCCTCATCTCAAAAAAAAACTGGTTAGAAAGAAACAGTTATGCTATAGAAAGCGTCGGCGCTTGCTTACAGTATAAACGAAAACAAGAATCTCGGAACTGTGCACGCTCCAAGCCTAAACTGAGAAGAAAGTGAAAGTGTTAGATCCGTCTATCCCTTTCTATATGTTGTTCGATCGTAACTATACGAGACCCTAGCATTGAACGTGGACCTTGCGATGTAGTAAACGTAGGAGAACCATACACAGTTGATAGTTTACATTAAAGAAGGTATAGATAACGTGAACTATAATTAAAAAAGTTTCGTTTTAAATAACAATTTTAGCCACAGTTATTGTATGTATTACGGCAAATTTACACATTTTCAAGTATCTATTTTTCGCTGAACTCCCACGACGTGATGCATGTTTCAGCGCTTGCATTGAAAATTTATCTCTAGCGAAACATCGTTTGTACACATAGTACATCCAACTTACTAATCGTAGAAGTAACAGTATTCGTAACGAGAGGCAAAAAGAACCGAGATGCAATAAAGATCATAGATACCTTGAATCCATATATGTGTTCAAGATTGAGAACACAGATATAACATTGACGATGGGAGTAAACCGGGGAAACTGTATTTGTATCGTGGATTCTAACGAGAGGTGGATTCTAAGAACGCAGCGAATCGAATTAATCGGCTAATTCCTTTGAAAATATTAACCCATTTATTCTCAAAGTTATGTATAAGTAATATCTTGCTGTATGTTACCCTTTTCCACAAATTTCTTTTTATTACCCACTTAATATTTCTAGCATTTCCTCGACACGTTCGTTGCTGGACCGAAACAGCGTGCGGTCACTGTGTGCCGCCACGTTGATAATCGTTGAACCTTGATAATGGAGCACGCGTTATCGCGTGATCGGACATTTCTAATGTATCTTACACTGTGTGACTGGATAAATGCATTCGATATTAGAGTATATTCTGCATTAGAGTTCACGCTATATTTAGAACGCATTTGAAATTCACGCAATATCGAGTGAGCGTCAACAACCTCCAAGTAATAAGTTGGTTAGCTTGTCCACTTTTTGCTTTTACTTTAGCCGACATAAAATAACAAATATATTTAAGAATGTTAATAAGATAACTTTCATAATTGCTTGTGAGATCTGCTTTAATATCCATAAACACATATTAGCCTCTCTAATGAGCATTTTCTGGATCATGATAATCGATGCTATTTTGGATATAAAATATTGATTTCGACAGTAGAACCTATGATGGTGACATTCACTGTGCCCACGTGAATTGTTCTCTGTCGTTATACGAAAGCGTTTTTGTCAGAACGAATTAAACGAGTTCAAATTCGTCGTTTGTAATATTACGCGTTGGAGGAGAATGAAAACTGACAAATGTAAAACAGATACAACTGAACGCTTGCAGGATTGGAAGCCCTGGAAAAAGCACTCTATTGCTGGGAGGATGCTCTTACGGCGTTCAGCTCTTCACTCAATAATGATACGCTCGCATTACCGTCTAAGGCGGATGCAGCATTTACGCACGATGTCCAGGAACTCCTTGACTTGGGCTATCAAATACAGAGCCATGCAGAACTTCTCTTTATCGATCAAGTAAGTTTCTTGTCCCTTTCAATTTTTTAATTACCGAAGTAAATGTTATTCATAAAATTATTTTATGATTAAGGATACCATTGTAAATATTGAATCATTATCATTGTATGCAGTATTACCTACAATTAATATTTAAAGCTAATATAAAATAGAAAGTATTTTACTTTCTTTTCTCCATTGTCTCTTTCATCCTGCAATCTTTTCTACACTCCCTGTCATTCCATTCTGCTACATTCATCAATTGCTTTTTCACCGTGTAAAAGAGTACAGGAATTAATCCAATTTAAATGATAACTGGCCGCGTGTAATTAGTGCAATGAGTCACTTGACCTAACGCAAGGAGGAACTATTACATAGGAAGTTCACGGCACCGCGACTACGGTCATTCGAATCTAAGCGTATAAAATGTTCTCGCAATTGAGCAGCTCAATGTACGGTGGTCACGTTTCTGTCGATTGAAATCCTCTTTTACGTAACAATAATTGTATTTTATATATTGACGAAGAACAAATGTTTTTTAACATCGAATAAATTTCGTTTATTTGCAGCACTCGGTACTATTCCGTAACGAAAGCGAAGAAAGTTTAGATAGTCATAAACCGTCGAACATTGGCACCCGGATATCCGGCAAAGACAAAGCAGACGCCGCGTCTTCTCCAGAATCGTTCGAATCTGCGCGCGATGGGGTTAGTTAAAACGTAAAGATATATACTGCAATATCAGAAAAAATATTATCGACTAATATTTCTATTTATACAGGTAGCAGATCTACGCGAATTCGAAGAATTTTCCGAACTCTTTCCACATTTTGAAAAACAAAAACTCTATCATGCTGCACTTAAACAACACGAAGATAAAGGTATCCCTTGTAGGTAAGAACTTAAATTACAAGACTTACAATTACAATAACGACAATATGCTAAATAACGCGAGTCCGATGTATACAAGGATCATTAGATATTTAGTTAAATTACCAATAATTTATTTATAATTACAGGAGACTGCATACAGAACTCGTGAAATGCGGCTCGGATGTTGAATATTTGGCGAAAGTGTATTGTTTACGACAAGCGTACACAAAACTGTTCACTATACAATCTGCATCAGACTGGATTGCAGACATAGGACGACAAGTTATTAGCGATTTGATCATGTATGCAGACAGGGTATACACAACATACATCATTTACTCCTATGAAGAAAATAGAATTAATGGTTAAAAGTAGTCCATATAGACAACTGATGAATAATTTTTATTCTTAGGATCCGAAAGATTATTTAATACATTATGAACGGATGTTGGAGTTTCTACAAGAGCCAAGTAATCATAGCGTTATGGAAGAAGAACTGACTGCGAGAGGTGTTAAATGTATGAATTTCTACGATGTTCTTATTGATTTCATTCTGTTAGACGCATTCGAAGAAGTTGAAAAGCCGTCCTCTTCAATTAGAGCTATTTTACAGAATAGGTGGATATCGGCTAGTTTTCGTGAAACTGTAAGTATGCAAATGGATGTAATGATTTTAATTTAGTTTTTTTTACTGATATTTGGGTTGTGTTTAAGGCCATTGGAACTGCAGTGTGGACAATGGTCGTGGGTAAAAGGCGTATGTTGAAATACGATAAAGGATTTCTGGCACATTTTTATTCTCTTTCTGAACAAATCTCTCCGGTACTGGTGTGGGGATTTTTAGGCCCTGAAGGAAGTTTACATTCCACTTGTCATTATTTTAGAGATCAAGTTATTGAATTCCTTGTAGATATATTTAATTTTTTTAAAGTAAGGTACACCACCGTTGACAACCTTGCTGAAGATATACTCAGGGAAATGAAGATAAGGGTTGAAAACATAAACCAAAGGCTTTCCTTAGAAGGTTGCTAATTAAATAGATACCACAGTAGCACTAAATATATACACTAAACGTTAATGTAGTTAAATAAATGCGACGATGGTAAATGAAACTAATACTTTCACTCACTGGAAAGATTTAAAACATAACTAAATCAACTTGAATACGAGCAGTGCGTTATTCATACCTTTTGCAAGTTACATAATAATCCATTCGTGCGCCTTTAAAACTAAACATTTACTCTCTATCTATTTCCATAATTTATATGTAAAATATTTTGTACAAATTTTGTTTAACTACTTTTTAACCATATTTATAGATTTTTTATTTTCTGAATAGTGAGATAAATAGAACTGTTATTTCAATTATGCATAATTCACTGTATGTATCAATAATTTGCCTAAATGAATATTTAAAAGTAACAAGTCAGTAACAAGTAAGTTAAAAATTCTTGTTTAAACAATGATCTGAAGCTACAGAAATGAAATATGCTCATATTTATATCTTTACATATAAAAATGATATATTTATTATACAAGCGCTATAAAAATTGACTGATGTTATAGAACAAAATTATTAGACTCATATAATGATTTCAAAATATGATTATTTAAAATATTTTGAAGTTCAAATTTGCATTTGTCCTATACCTAATACAGAAGTTTACATTTTTAGTACAAAAACATCTTATAAGATGTTTAAATGTAGTTATTTTATTGTAAAAATAGATTTTAATATATTACCATTAACTGTGCACCTAGAAATGATTTATATTAGCTGTATTATAATATTATTGTGATCAGATGTTTATAGCATTTAAAGACAGTAAATAGTATATCTGTTCTAGTTCCTTGGATACTTCATAAGACTATGCAGTATTATAGTAAACTGTGTAATTTATATTTTATTGGAAAATATTCAACAACTTTATTTTAAATTACACACTGTATTTATTTATCTTGTATTAATACTATATGTATTATCACACCAGTGAAATTATATTACTTTCATAGTACTTTATAGTAATGTTATATACAGATGTGTACGAATCAAAGTATCTGCTGCCAAAGATAAGAGCAATATTACTAACATATGTAGTCCATTATTATTTTCCCTGAGGGTTACATTGATCTTTAAAATTATCCCTTATCCTATTCTTATTCTAATTTTGGTTTATTCTTCTAATTGTTTCCTCATTTTTTAAAACAAAAAATTTATTATAATTCACTCTTCTTTTATTATATTCATATAAAGCATTTAATGATAAAATAACTTGTCCATTGCCTCATCATCAGATTCCTCTTCATTGCTAGATGGTACATCTGGCATTATTTGTGTTATATTATTTCTACGCTTATACTCTGCAAAACTTTCCACTTTTTCTATAAAATAATTTTTATGTAATTATTGTATAATAGAAGTTATGAATCATTGTGTCTATGCATAATATACATGTTCTAACATAATTACCTGCAGTTCTTAATGATGCAAATGTCCATTTATTTTGATATATATGGTCTGGATCTAAAACTATCAAAGGATTCTTTTCTTTGTCAACATGCAATCTTAACCACTCAGTCCCTATCAATTTCATAAAAATGGTACAATATATAATTTTAGAATGGTGTAAAATAAAAGTAAATAAATATTTTACATTTATGAGCCTTAACAAGGGTAATTTTGATTTCTCTTCCTAGATTTATGTGAGTTGTCCCTTCTGCTTTTACAGTTCCAAAAAGATATAAACAAATATAATAATGTTTTGAATTTACTGTAGTGCTAAAAATAAAACAAATACGAATAGAAACACCGTAATATATAATTTATTTAAATTTATTTTTACTTATTAAGTACAATATAGCAAAAATTATTTTACAGAGTACCTAAATAATAAATGATCACATTTAACTCGAAGAAAATAATTATCAACGTCTTGTAATAAAACACGTATAACTACTGTAACGTCCGTTTGATACCACGCAATCTTTGGTGTATATAATTCACTAATTAATTTTGGATAATTCATATTTGACTAAGATTATTAAAATATATCAAATTCATTCATTTTATGCAGACCACCACAAAAATACAGCAACTTAACCTTATATAACAGAAAGAAATGAATATGCTGAATCACAATAGTGCAATTTAATTAATATATTATATATTTGATATACTTGCATAAAAAATTATGATTGTTTATATACAAAGAAGTATTTTAACCTTTCTAAAATTTAAAAGTTTATAAATTTGAAAATTTGCCAACCAAACACTATGAGTGGTGGGGCTTTCTTTCCCTATATCGCCGTTTTCCCTAGGGAAGCCTACTGTGTTAGTTACCGTATATAATAAAATATTTCTCCTATGAAAAATAAATACAGTAATAATGTAAAAATAATTATGTAAATTTTTGCGATGATATCGCACATTCTTTGATACAGTTTCTATTGAAAAATGCACCATATAGATATATAGATTTGGAGACCAATGAAGATTCATTTCAATGCGGTAGTTAATAAGCCGGGCGTGATCGCGATAAAACGTCAACCACGCAGTCAAAATGTCAAGAAACGATGGTAAAAAGGACTCGTCAGCATCTGCGTTTCGAAAAATTGACGTCGATCAGTATAGCGATAATAATTTCAAAGAGGAAGACGCTGACGGAGGATTGGGTGGACCTACCGGTCCGGACGAAAATGAAGTTTTGACACTTCTTAGCCAATATCCTTTCCATGACTTATATTTACATATAGTATTATTATAATGTGTTTTCTTATATTCTCCTTAATATTTAATCAAGGGTAAGAATGCTGAAGCTTTGATATCAGTATTAAAATCTGCACCACTTGGGTGTAAAAATCAACAAGTAAAGGTAACCTCAATATCATGTACTAATTATTATTTTGTGGAAGTGTTATACATATATAAGAGTATTATTTTATATTATTGATGTAAATTAGTATATGTTACTAGTATATGTGTATATGTGATGTTTTAAAAGCAATTATTGAATATTACAGGATAGCGCACGGAATCTGACATTAAAAGTTCTTCTAAGTATAAAAACTAATCAAATGGATGATTGTTTAGCACAATTAGATCGGGACTTAGTGGATGTTTTAATGAAATATATATATCGTGGATTTGAAATCCCAACAGAAGGTAGCAGTAGTCATTTATTAATCTGGCACGAAAAGGTATACAATATAAGTGGTGTTGGCAGTATTGTAAGAGCATTTTCAGATAGCAAACGTGCTTGAAAATTTGTACATTTTCTTTTAATGTTCATTACAACAATTACCATTAATCCTTACTGTTACTCATTGTCATTGTTAATACAATGAAGATGTAGATAGCCAAGTCATTCAATTTTCTATGTGGGAAATATAACACTTGTGTACATTTGTTATCAATAAAGTAATTTTTATTTCTTATACATTTGGAGAAGTGCTTTCCTTATATCGAATTTCCATTATCTCTCATAAACTTGTTTTTACTTATGATTCATTTCAGATAAAAATATTTACTCAATTATAAAATGATGCAACAGAGCATTAAAAAAACAGTCATAATTTTTATTTAAATTCTTTTCAATGTCTATAGATCTATCTGCATATTATTTATAACGATTAATACATACAAAATAATACTATATATATTATATGCAATGGCATTCAAATCTTATCATCAAATACATAACAAAACGGATTAAAGTTAGAATATTACAAATTTTGTAATTGCCGTGAATAGCTTCATTATTATAAAAGTGTTGTTCAACAAAGTCTTCATTACTCACATTTATCTTTTACTGTGAGCATTATCATGTTTGTTTGATGTATTAAATAAAGTGCACTGACAAATACTGCATTTGCTCTGTAAAATAATTAAAATAGTGTAGTTATCATAAAATGATAAATACATAATTGCACATATAAATTCTGTAATACTTACTGCCCTTCTTTAAAGTACTCTTTTAGCGTATTGCTAAACCTTTTACTGTACTTAACAAATTCTCTTTTTCTCTGATCTAATGCTTGTTTTCCTGCAGAACCGCTTATAAATGCAGTAACTTCATTCACTGCATCTAGAAGTTTTTTTATTGCACTTGCAATTTCTCTATAAGAAAGTATATTATAAATACACTGTAGATAATACATACTACAAGAATTTAGTATTTGTAAGACATGTAAATGTAAGTTCATACTTAATTGTTTCAAGGAAAGTTTTACGATCTGTTATTTCATCAGGTATTCTACTAAGTATTCTCTTTAATGAAGTTGATTTACGATTCAATTCTTGAAAAGCATCTTCAGATCGAGCTGATCTATATTCCACCACTACAAGATAAAGAATAGTAGTAAGTGTTACAGTAGTGTTTAAAAATGAATGTTGTCCACATGAAACATAGTTATACCATCATAATCAGAAGCTGCACCTTGCAACCTTAAAACACTTTCATTCATATCCAGATTAAGTTCTGCTCGTTGTATGATGCCAAGAATTAGATCAAGTGTAATTCCTGGATGAGAGTTTTCAGCTTTCAATAAAGCTGTACGTACTGTTTGGGCAGCCAATACATTCTGCCTTTCTAACTATGATAATGGATTAAAATAACATTTTTATTTATGTTGAGCAATATTGTACATTGATAAATTTGTTTCTTGCTTAATAAATTTATTATAGATCATTGGGATGAATAAGTGACAAGAATTTTTAATACCTTCATTAGTATTGGTCTTAAAATGACAGGAAAAACCAGTGATGTAACTGGAGTCTCATCGCCCATTGTCATCCTTTACAACGTTTATTTATAAACGCAGTTTAAGCTCAATTAATACAACACAAATAAAATGTAATTAGTTAATATTTTTGACGGATAAAACAAGCATGGATAAAATTGTTTTCATTAAAAGAGAATGGTTTCGATCATACTATCCATATGACAGCTGTCACGCTCCAGTGTCTTATTCTAAAACGAGGTAAACAGGTTGTGCAATCGTTCAACGGGAGATCGTACTCAATTTGTAAGCACATTGCGGCTAACTTCAGCGAATGAACAAAAAACACGTCCGATAACGAGTATGTTCTTCCGTGGAACGAATAATAAATGCCTCAATTTCTTTTCAGTCAAATCGTATTCTGTATATACTAAAAGTACATGAAGTATATTATTTTGTTGTTAAAGTTATAATTTTATAAATAGCTGGTATATTAATGTATATCTAAATAAAAAGCTATATCACAAGTACAGTAATGAATGAAGCGTATGATTAATGAAAAGCGCCTTGGCATAACGCGGTTGAACCAAATAATATCAAAACAATAGGGAATAATCTATTGTAAATATATTATATTTAATTTATTAACATTATTAATATTTTCAATGATGTTAGAACGCAAAGATCCAGAAGGAAATTTATATGTTTTTGTAAGTATATTTACTACGAATAACCTCAATTCATTTTACATAGTTTAACATCATTTTACTGTATATTATTTTCTGCAGAATGAAGAAGATTTACCATATGAAGAAGAAATTTTAAGAAATCCTTATTCTGTGAAACATTGGCAACGTTACATAGATCATTTAAAAAGTACAAAAAGCAGTAATTTGAACATTGTGTATGAGCGGGCATTGAAAGAACTTCCTGGAAGGTATGTGTATTCATTGTTTATTAAACAGATTTTATCATGTAGTAATGTATATTTTTATTAGTTACAAGTTGTGGTACAATTACCTACGTCAACGAGTAAGCCAATTAAAGGGAAGATGCATAACAGATCCTCTTTATGAAGATGTAAACAATGCATTTGAACGTGCATTAGTATTTATGCATAAAATGCCTCGGATTTGGATGGATTATTGTACATTAATGACTGAACAGTGTTATATTACACGTACCAGGCAGGTTTTTGATCGTGCACTCAGAGCTCTTCCTATCACTCAGCATCATCGTATATGGCCATTGTACATTGAATTTTTGAAAAAACATAATGTATATGAGACTGCTATTAGAGTTTTTAGAAGATATCTGAAGGTATGATAAAACCTTATAATCAAAAGTTTTATCAACATACACATAAGTGATAATGTGTATTTTGTTTCTAGTTAGCTCCAGAAGATACAGAAGAGTATATAGAGTATCTAATATCAATTGGTAGGCTAGATGAAGCTGCTGTAAAACTTGCACAGATTGTTAATCAAGATGATTTTGTATCAAAGCATGGAAAATCAAACCATCAGTTATGGAATGAATTATGTGACTTAATATCAAAAAATCCCTCTAAAATAAAATCTCTTAATGTAGATGCTATTATAAGAGGTGGTTTAAGACGTTACACAGATCAGTTAGGACCTTTATGGAATTCATTAGCGGACTATTATGTCCGCAGCGGTTTATTTGAAAGGGTATTAAAGAATTATTTGTACATTAAAATATATATTGCCTGATCTTGAAAGTTATGTAATTGTATACTTTTATTCTTGGTAGGCAAGAGATATTTATGAAGAAGCAATACAAACAGTAACCACTGTCAGGGATTTCACTCAAGTTTTTGATGCTTATGCACAATTTGAAGAACTTAGCCTCAGCAGACGTATGGAGGAAGCTACAAAGAATCCTACAGAAGATGGTATAAGTATAGATACATGTATTATTGTTCCGTAAATCTTGTAGTTTTTAATTTTGTAACATTGTATGTACAGATGACATAGATTTGGAATTAAGATTAGCGCGATTTGAGCATCTAATGGAAAGACGTTTATTATTGCTGAATTCTGTATTATTAAGACAAAATCCTCATAATGTACAAGAATGGCATAAAAGGGTCATGCTATATGAAGGACAACCACACGAGGTACATAAGTCTTGCTATTTAATTTTGATAGAAATTAAAATCTTTGAATTTTATTATTGTTATTATTAAATTTATTTTTAGATTATTAATACATACACGGAAGCTGTGCAAACGGTGCAACCACAATTAGCAGTAGGTAAATTACATACTTTATGGGTTGCATTTGGTAAATTTTATGAAGAAAATGGACAAATAGCAGATGCTAGGGTAGTTTTCGAGAAAGCTACTCATGTCCCATATACCAAAGTCGATGATCTTGCTTCTGTGTGGTGTGAATGGGCAGAAATGGAAATTAGACATGGGTATTGTATCTATTTATTTTTATATTCTTGCCCTTTGGAAATATATTACTACTTTCTAATTGTCCTAATTTTCTTTACATAGGAACTATAAAGAAGCTTTAAAGCTAATGCATCGTGCTACTGCTATGCCATTCCGCAAAGTAGCTTATCATGATGAAACTGAAACTGTTCAAATGAGATTGTATAAATCGTTGAAAGTATGGTCTATGTATGCTGACTTGGAAGAAAGCTTTGGTACATTTAAGACATGTAAAGCAGTATATGATAAAATCATCGACTTGAAAATTGCAACACCACAAATTATTATTAATTATGGTTTGTTCCTAGAAGAAAATAAGTACTTTGAAGAAGCTTTTAGGGTATGTAAAGGATTATCTTATAATTGCAATTGATATCTTTAATTTTTAATAATGATACCCCCTTTGCAGGCATATGAAAAGGGAATTGCACTTTTCAAGTGGCCCAACGTTTATGATATATGGAACACTTACCTTACTAAATTTTTAACACGTTATGGTGGCACAAAATTAGAACGAACGCGAGATTTATTTGAACAGTGCTTAGAACATTGTCCACCGAAATACGCTAAAGGTATTATATTTTAGTATTTATTATACAATTATATAATTGCAAACGAGCATTATTCATTTATATCGTTTCTTTGATACAGCTTTGTATTTATTGTATGCCAAATTGGAAGAAGAACATGGTTTAGCTAGGCATGCAATGTCCGTGTATGAACGAGCAACAAGTGCTGTTCTTCCTGAAGAAAGGTTTGAGGTATAATATTTAACATCATTTTAATAAATATGTTATCTTTACTTTAAAATAGCATTGTACTAAAGAATAATACCTGAAATTTGAATATTAGATGTTCAATATATACATAAAGAAAGCAGCAGACATATATGGTGTTCCAAAAACGAGACAAATTTACGAAAAAGCTATAGAAGTACTTAATGAAGAGAATACGAGAGAAATGTGTCTACGATTTGCAGAAATGGAAACGAAGTTAGGAGAAGTTGACAGGGCTCGGGCAATATATGCACACTGCAGTCAAATTTGTGATCCAAGGGTAAGAAATATTAATAGTATAAAATAATATTTGTAAAGTAATATATTTTTGTATATCGTAATGTATTGGACTTTTAAGTTAACAAATTAGACATATACATTTTTGTATTTCGTACAGGTAACATCAAATTTCTGGCAAATATGGAAAGAATTTGAAGTGAGACACGGTAATGAAGATACAATGCGCGAAATGCTTCGAATTAAACGCAGTGTTCAAGCTATGTATAATACTCAAGTAAACATGATGTCTGCTCAAATGTTAAATAATGCTACAAATCCACCATCTGACGTACCATTAGACGCAATGCGACTTCTGGATAGTAAAGTACCAAATACAGGTTTGATTATTCTACTTTATACAGAAAAATATTTTTCAATTGATGTATTTAAGTACTTAATGTTATTAAAACTATGTAATGTGATTTTACAGAAAATATTACTACGTATAAGGATAGCATTAAGTTTGTTCGCGGTGTAACAGAAAAAGACGGTAGACCGGAATCACAAGTAAATAACCCAGACGAAATTGACATCGATGTAGACGAAGAAGTTAACGATAATGAAGCTGATATAGAAGAAGGTAATAAATAATTCCTAATAATGTGTTCAAATTTTTATTACATTTTATTACATGTAATATATTTATAAATCATGTTGGACACTCTTTGTAGCAACACACCTATTTAATTTCTTTATTTATTAATTCGTCCTTACTTTCAGATATACCTATTGAAAAACAAAGTATTCCATCACAAGTGTTTGGTAGTCTAAAAACAACTGAAGGAGAAGATGACTAAAGCATACATAAATTATAGTGTGCAAAACACATGCAAATAGTAAAATTTACAATAAAAGAATTTGTAATTATATACCTAAATCTATTAATCACAAACTTCAATCATGTACAATATTTCTTTCAAGAAAAAAAAAAAGAAAGAAAAAGAAATGAAATAAATAAAATAATGTTTTTACAAGTAATTTATGACAAGATGTTCGTAAAGTTTCTTCTCATAGTACTACCATTTTTATTTGCAAGTCAAAATAATTTCCAGTGAACAATCTATGGCAGTACTGAATTCGTTACTAACAAAATAAAGATCTTTTTCATTGAACATTGAATTATATTATTTATTGTTACAAGATATTAAATTACATATCTTGGCGGATTTATAAAATGGAGATCATTATAAACTTCGGACTCGTCCATGTCAGAATGATTTTGTATAGATGTTTGTTCCTTACGGATACCGCCAAATACTATTAATTCACCTCGACCCGCTACAAGCGAATAAAGTATCCTTTCATCAGGACCCGATTGATTATTATGCTTCAAAGGAATCCATGAAGCTGTACATTCATCACACAAGACATTCGTAATGTCCAACACAAATATGGATAACGTGTTTCCTGTTTTTTTAGTAGGTTTTGAATGCATTCTTCGATTTCTAATAGTTTCTTCCATTCTACGAAGAGATTCTAGTTGCCGTTGTCGATTACTATTAGTGCCATTACGCACTGGTTCATCACGAAAAGCAGCCATGCTTAAAACATTGTCGTTACACAGTGTTAAACTTTTTGTAAAGTTAGAAGGATGAGATGAAGGACGAGGTGTTTTCACAGATACTCTGGCAAAAGATCCATGCCGACCATTAACGTTTACATCTCTATCAATATTTGATAAATTTCCTTGTCTGAAATCAAGATATAATTTCAAATTTACATCAAGCCGGTGTTAGTACAAATAGCAAATTTGAGCAACCAAACCTTCCATGTAAAGAAGTCGAATCACTTGCTGGTGGTGTGACTGTTTTTTGACAAGTAACTTTCTTCAGTGCTATGCTCATATCATTTGGTTTATTTTGACATTTATTTATACTGAGAACAATAACATAATTTCCCACCTATTCAATTATAAAACAAGTAAGTGACACAGAACATTACAATTTGTAATTGTTAATATTTAAAACATACTCACTTTGCAAGCTTGATGACACCAAATACGTGTGGGTGCCCACTCTGTATTATGCATGTTCACTTTTTTCCATGTCCAAGCTGTACCTTCCATTTTCAATAACCAAGCATCATTCATAGCAATATTCGGTCCAGTACACCCTCCTAATTTTTCAAATATTTAAATGTGCTCCATTATTTCAAAGAAATTTTCTTTCCTTTGTCAAAATATAATAGATACAATGTCCAGAATATTCACCTAGAACAAGAAGATGTTTATCTCCAAGTTCAATTTGAGATTGACCATAGCGTGGCTGTGGCTTTAGGTTTGAAGTGGCTTGCTTATGCCAACTATACGAATCCAGATTCAAACACCATATGTCATTGGATCTACCTCAAAATAACATTTTGTTATGAGATTAAACTAAAATATCAAGACAAAATTCAACACTTTTAAACATATTACCTGTATCCATTGCATATACCACCAAAAACAATCATATGATTTTTATGGATTGATGCAGAGTGAGCTGAAGTGGGCGGAGGTGTTTCCAATGTATTTATAGCATTCCATTTATTTGATTCTATAGAATACACATGCAATTCATTGAATAATTTCCATTGCTGAAAATACGTGTAATAATATGTAGGAATATACAACATTAGAGTTTTATTACTTATAATTGAAGTTAAATGTACCTGATGTAATGGATATGGTGATGGATGTGACCATCCACCAAACAAAATGAAGCTTTTTTTATAGTATAACATAGTAGCACAAGCTTTAGGAGATGGATAGCTACCCATAGTGATTAATCTAACCCATGTTCTTGTGTCCAAATCTAATCTCCATAAATCATTAAATGTTGTAGATGTAGCTGTACATCCACCAAAAACATACATAGAGTTTTCGTATGTACAAGCAGAATGTGAATGTCTTTTGGCAATAGTTGGCATCCAGTGCGTAGATGGCCATGGACTCCAAAGTAATGAGCCATAAGCCACAGATTTATGAAAGTGCGCTTTATTGTGCTGTATTACATCTATTACAAGAATAAGAATTTTATTATTGATTATAATAAAGTTTATAAACAGAAATCAGAAAATTAACAAAATTTACGTACTTTTAGTGGCACGGAACCATCTTTTGGATACAAGCTTACATTCTTGCAAATCTTTGTATGGTGGAATTAGACTTAAAATATATTCTAGCAAAACGTCTGGTAAATCGTCGATGTAACACTCCATTTTATACTAAAATTATTTAGTTATTTAATTACTATGCTATTTTTGATGTTTAAATTTTCGAGCCAATACAAAACTGTTATTATTTCGAGCAGTTAAAAATCATGTTCCTGAGATATCACTTTGCGGTAAATCCGAAAATTTGAGAGTATTCCACCTGAGAATTAATAGAATTTTCTATGCAACGAATTCGGCACATCTCCATCACGTAACAAGCATTTATGTTTACTGCATGCATTTTACTCAACTGCTTCTTCCATTGTTCAAAAACAGTGAACAAACAATTATTGTAATTTTTGTAAACAAAAATAATCTAACGGGAAAAGTCGTGCAAAATTGCGAGGCGATAATTGGGACGGATCCTTACATGATGTCTGTCATGAAACAACGTTCGTTTGACAGTGATTAAAAGAGCTTCAGATTCTGTTCATTTTTGTCATTGTACATGATAGTTGAAAATTTCATTCTAGCATTGATCTTCCAGTAATTATTTTTATTATATCTATTGGTATTTATCACTGAATAAAATATTCCTGCATAAATAAAAACATCATTAAAAAAGTTGTTGTAGTTCATCAACTTCGAGTATTTATCCGTCACTATTTCTTGATTTTAAGAACACAAGTAGTCAAATAATGAAATTCGTTTGAAAATATATACTCTGTTCCATAAAAAATTGCACTAACTTTATGTCCCGTTCAGCAAAAGAATATACTTTGTTTCGCGCAACTCGGTTAACTTCAGTAGGCTTGTCTCTATCGAGAGTTGTCTCACTATGATGCGCTTTCTACCCAGTGAGTCACATACATAGTAGCCAAAAGCACAAGGCATATAGGAGAATTGATGACATGTGAAGTATAAATGAAAGATCTGTGAATATATATGCACTTGGAGTTTTAAACATTGCAAATACGCATGCACGTTGCTCTTGGTTACCATGCATACTCGAACCAATCAGAATCGACGTGCGCAGAACGAACCAATAATGGTCGAACAACAAGCAACAACAAGTATGTTCTATCGTTGAACATGAGCAGAAAGAACGGGAACTCATTATCTAGTAACATTTAGTAACTAGTGGCATATTCATTTGACGGGTTTTTGTTTGTGTTTCTGCTGGAATGATATTGTTAACAAAAATGATATTTATATGGATTTTATTGTTATTCGTCTGTCATGAAGTGAAAAATGCTGAAGTAGATCCATCGAAAACAATAATTTGGGGCCCAGGATTAAAACCGGAGAAAGTAACGATGCGAGCAAGATATATTTTTCTTCAGTTTGTTGATACAGAAGGAAAAAAGTATATTTTTGTTTTTATTATATGTAGTACATAAAATAGAAATACTTTATGTTATTTAAGTTTGAAAGAATTTTCATTAAACTCTATCTTAAAATATAATTTTTTAATTCATTAATTAATTACATATATTCTATGTACTGAAAAATTGCTCTTTTTATTTTTAAGTTTAACAGAATCACCTGGAGAAGATATGATCAATGTTTCTATACAAGGCCAAAGTTCAACAGGTCATGCATGTCATATATGGACACAAATTTTAGATTGCAAAGATGGAAATTTTATTATTCGTTATAAATTACATAATACATGTTTCAATTTAAAATTGAAAATAGGATTAAAACAACGTAATTTACCTATTCTATCATTGGAAGCGAAAGGTATTATTAAATTTCTTTTCTATCAGATTTCTATTTTTATACAATACAATAATAACAAAAACTTCATACATATTTTCAGAACCTGCTTATGAAGAAGAATGTTACTGTCCAAATCCAGATATTGATAACTGGTTGGAAAACTTTGAATGTACAAAAAATTATACACAAATACACAATGATCTTGCTGACTTTATAGATGTGGATTTTGACAAAATACGTAAAGATATTGTGAAAGCATATGATCGACCTGGAAGTGTCAGTCTTTGTCATTATGTAGTTAAATCTAATAAAGTAAGTACCAATGTACTTGGTTCATAACTGTATTTGAATTAAACTAGGTAAAAATAAGATTTTCAGGGAATGTCATGGACAACATGTAGGCTTCAAAATATTTATGGATTCCATTTTGTTATCTATTACACGAAAAGTTATTTTGCCAGACATTGAATTCTTTGTGAACTTGGGAGATTGGCCACTTGTTGCAAAAAATGGCAAGAATTATCCAATCTTTTCTTGGTGTGGCTCATATGACACAAAAGATATTGTTATGCCCACTTATGATATCACAGAGTCATCATTAGAAGCAATGGGAAGGTATAAATTATATCTATATTTTAGATAATTTATCTAGAAGATTAATACACTGTATAAATCCTAAACATTTATGCATTGATTGATACAAATGAAACAGGGTAATGTTAGATATATTATCTGTACAAGGTAATACAGATACACCATGGGAAAAAAAGATAGAAAAATTGTTCTGGCGTGGACGTGATTCGTGCAGGGAAAGACTTGATTTAATCGATATTTCAAGAAAATATCCTGACCTGTTTAATGTCTCGATTACAAACTTCTTTTTCTTTAAAGGTGAAATGGATAAATATGGCCCTGGCCAAAGTCATGTATCTTTTTTCAATTTTTTTAAGGTAAAAGAATATATGTTCACAAGCATGTAATTTTAATTACGTAACAGCCGAATAATGTAACGTTATTAACATTTTTGTAGTACAAGTATCAGTTAAATATCGATGGTACAGTAGCCGCATATCGATTTCCATATTTGCTTGCTGGGGATGCTTTAGTATTAAAACAAGAGTCAAAGTATTATGAATTTTTTTACAATGATCTTGTGTCTGGAAAACATTATATACCAGTTAAAAGCGATTTATCAGATTTGGTTGAAAAAATTGTATGGGCTAAAAATCATGATGAAGAAGCACTACAAGTTATCAAATCTGCTAGGCAGTTTGTAAGAGACAATTTGCTACCACATAATATATTATGTTATCATGTAGCTTTGTTTTATGTAAGTACCATAAACAAAAGTTTACTTATTGCCACATCATATTTTCTTTTTTGAATATAAGTTATAAAAGAACCATTTTACATTTTAGGAATGGAGTAAACGCTTGAAAAGCGAAGTTAAGGTACTAGATAATATGGAAGAAGTGCTGCAGCCTAAACATTCTTGTAAATGTTACGATAATAATAGGAACCTAAAAGAAGAGCTTTAGTGTTCCTAATATCGTAATTGCAATTCAAGTTTAAAAATATACATATTGATAAGATCTTATTCTATTTTTTATTACTTAGCTTTATCAAATAAAAATTCAAGATCAAAATCTATATTTTTATAGACAATAGTACCCATACATATAAAACAAAAGATAGTATTTTTTAAAGTAAAATACAAAGAATATATCAGTTGTTAATATACTTTTTCAAGGGTTAGATAAGAACCAATTTGTAAATCCATAAACTTTTTAATGGTAATAAAAAAAATATAAAATTAGGTAAGTAAATATAAAATTAATTCTAAGGCAAACGTATACATTGGAAGCTATAAATAGGTAATGTATGTTGAATCTTGTTTCATACACTTTATTTCGGTGTAACAGATATGTTTATGCTGCATTGTACACACCGAAATTCCCAAGCTACACACATTTTTAAATGATGCATAAGTTTAAGTATTAAAATTAAATAATGAAGATGCACAGTTTCTCTAATATCTGAAATAATATTACATAGAAATTACTGCATCATACATTTCTATAAATATGGAATCGCAAATGCATGAAACTGAAACTGTAATATTGCAATAAAATAGTTTATGATAATATCTTAAGAATTAAGATGTTTCCAAACCTTTATTATTCATAATTAAATAAAATCTTTGAAGTAGGCAGCTTTTTGAATATATTAAAACGCATATACAAGATGCAACTTACACAAATCACTAATGTTGAAGTATCTTGTAATGAACTTCGAATTTCTCATAATAATTTTAATGAAATTTTAGCAGCACTTTTCCTTAATTATAATTTTCTATTATTTGCCTCATTATATAACATTGGACGATATGCTATTTAGAATTAAATTCTTAAAGTAAAGATGTTATATGTCATTTGTTACAAATTTGCAACTGAATTGTTTTTATATTAAATTTGATTATTATACGAATTTACATTAACATATACTTTATTGTGGTGGTGGTTGATATCCATAACCTCCGTACTGATTTGGTGGTGGAGGTCCCTGAGGTCCAGGAGGAGGAGGCATGTGACCACCAGGTGGTCGTGGTGGATATTGGGGATATCCTTGACCTGTTGGTGGTGGTGGATAACTCTGAGGAGGATACTGTGGATGTCCATAATGCTGACCACCCTGAGGAGGGTGAGGAGTGTATACCTGCAATTAATTTAACATTATATATATTCGTTTACAATAATTAGCAAAGGCTCCACATTTTTCAAACAATCATACCTGTGGTTGTCCACCAGGCGTTGGTGGCACATATGTCTGAGTAGTGGCTGGACCATACCCAGGTTGCGGTTGTGGCCCTGGTGGTGGAGCAGGACCTTGAGGAGGTCCTGATGGGGGTTGAAATCCGCTTGGGGCAGGACTCTGAGATTGTTGTTGCGATTGTGGTGGTGTTTGAGATTGTTGCTGAGATTGTTGTGGTTGATGCGGCGATTGATGCGAAGGAGGTTGATGAGTAGACTGATGAGATGGTTGATGAGGCGGTTGATGAGGAGCATGAGAAGGTTGATGCGGCGACTGATGTGGCGGTTGATGTGGTGGATGAGACGTCGGATGAGGTGTTTGGTGCACTGGATAACCAGATGGAGCAGGGCCTGGTGGGGCATAATTTCCGCCTTGTGAAGTAGGCGGTGGACCACTACTCGGTGGATAAGTTTGAGTTGAAGCAGACGGTGTACTCGTTGCTTGGCTACTTTGAGCATAAGTATTGATTCCACTGGCAGAGGCAGTACTAAATGGAGGAGACGTAGAAACTGGACCATACTGAGTTGCACCAGGACCAGGACTTGGCTGATTACCATAATTAGGCTGAGGTCCAGTATTTTGTTGAGAACCAGGTTGCGGAGGCTGAGCACTAGAGGTGGGAGGAGCTGCATAATTCTGAGGTGGAACATTATTAGCATATGCTTGAGATGATGGAGGAGGATAATTTCCAGGTTGACCACCTCCATATGCATTCTGAGGTGGAGCTTGTGATGGAGGTTGTTGATAATTTGGCTGTGGGCTAGGACTACCATACTGTCCCGGTTGTTGTTGTTGACCACTTGATGGGAAATTTTGTTGAGAAGGATTAGAAGGAGGATAGCCCTGTTGATTCGGCGGCGGCGGACCATAACCCGTAGGAGGTTGAGTGCTTCCCGGTGGTGGATATCCACCCGGTTGCGGACCGTAACTATTCACCGTAGTTGGAGGTCCATAGTTTGGCTGGTTGGATGTACTATATCCTTGTTGCTGTGAAGCATTTGGTGGTCCATACTGATTTGGTTGTCCTGGGGTGTACGCAGATCCTTGTGGTCCTTGATAATTGGAGCCAGAATTTTGATTAGCATACTGAGCAGGATAACCTTGTTGTGAAGGTTGTTGAGGATAACCTTGGGGTCCTCTGTATTGTTGTGGACCAGGTGCAGTAGGTGGTCCTTTTAAAAAAGACAAAATAGCACATTTAAAATATAGTATTACTTTATAGAAACAATTTCGAACTGAAATAATACTTACTACTTATAGCAGGTCCTTGTCCAGGCATTACAGGACCACGATATCCACCTTGTGACATTGGTTGTCCTTGACTAAAACTTGACATTGGTAATGTTGGCTGATTGGATGGGGGTATCTCTCCTCCAGGTCCACTTGTTCCTGTAGGGGCATTTGGTAGACCTTGTGGATTCATCATAGCATGTTGGGGACCATTAGGAATTCCTTGCGGAGGCTTATCATAGAAACAAAGATACCCTTAGTATGTTTATAATTTATATATTATAAACATTAAAATATTTATTATAATAACAAACATGCAAAATAAATTAAATATTTCTCACCGGTAATAATGCTTGTATATTTTGATTTGCATCAGCAATCGATGCTAAATATACTAAATTACGATGCAGCATTTGTTGGTACCTGAACATGAATCATGTTGTAAGTATACTACTACTATAATAAATACTTCTTAAATATTTGTTTTGGAGCAAAACATTAAAAATAAGTTTTACTTACTGTATACATTCTTGTGGTTTTCCTTTACTTTGATATTCCTGTATTGTTTGTATAAGCTGACTATTTTCATCGAGCATCTATAGTTTAATAAAAAAAGATTATTATACAAGAATATATAAAACAAACAACAAGGTACTGTTATGATATTAATTTGTAAGATTCATTACCTTCTGTATTTGGGCAGGATTTGGTGGCGGCCTACCGCGTTGAGCAAAGGTCACGGACATGATTTAAAACGGCTTATAAATCGTAAAGAAACTTCGACAGATATAATTAACTATTGTTCCCAATTTCGTCTGCGCAATACGTGAGCTCTCAGTTTACTTCTCCAAATCGCTGCGGTTCTTTGAAACTTTAAGACTTCGCTATAGTGTTTCTTGTGTACATTGTAGCACTGCAATGTCCAAAGAAGAATAACTTAGCGTGACTCTTACAAAATTGTGAACAGTTAAGGATTCTTTTATCCGATATTATTTTGTTTAGAGAAGAAACTTTAAATACAGTGACCCGCTGTTAGGGATCGCTTCGCAAAATTTCTATATAGTTTTGCAAATAAGAGAAGGTTGCTGTCCATTTCTAAAATAGAAAGCTTGGGAGAAGAGCGTATCGTGTGGCAAATGTGCGAACTATTGTAGTCAAATGTACGATACTAAAAACTGAAAATTCGTTACTTGCTATATATTTCTATATACATAAACTTAAAATATAGAGATTGTATTGACTGAAATAAAATTTTAACGAAAACTTTCAAAATCAGTATTCATTTTGAGTTTTCATCATGACATAAATTGTACACGTATTCCGTGTACCACGAGAGCAGATCATTCGATAGAAAACTTGTTCGTTCAACGGGAAATCATGCCGACCCGCGCTATGTGGCTAACTTCAAGAAGCTTCCTTCTTCGTTAATCATATATATGGTGGACAAAAATATGTCAGTAGGAAAAAGAGTGATAATATAGAGAGCATACAAAATGTTTGCCCACTGGCTATATATAGTATATATATCGTGAAGGTGGTTGCGCGTCGTCTTTAGTTAGAAAGCGTGCTAACCAATCGGAGCTAACTCGTACAGGATAAAGAAATCCTCATTAGATGGTGAGCGTCGGTCAAGCGTCTTCTTCCATTTTTCGTTGAACAAATAATAGTTTATTATATTCACCTTTTAACGTTGGAAAGAAGCGGAAATGGGTTCAGACTTGTAATACTTTTAATGTGATATAACAATGCAACTGTATGGATTCCTATGGAGGTAGTATTATAACATATATTTATAAGAACTATAATTCAAAATCTTACTGTTTTCAGAATTATCCTAATTAATAAAATATGTAAGTATAATGGTTATAGTGAGGTTGGTAAGCAACAATATGATACAGAATATAAGGTATTGTATTTTATAATATAAGTTTAAAACCTAGTTATATGTTATTAAATAATATATTTTTAGAAGTTTGGATATGGTTCTGAGTATTGCACACTTAGATTAAGGTATAAAATTTATTATTTTAAGAAATATGAAACAACAAATGAAAATATGGATATTTTTATGGTATTGCAAAAGTTAACATGGATATGATACAATTGATTGCATTCTTAAACAGTAGTTTAATATTTAAAATTTTATTTTTATATCATAGTAGCTTTTTTTAAAACTGCGGATTATGGATATGTATTGCAAAAATATGGATATGATACAAAGTATGTTGCAATTATTGAAATAAGTTTAAGAACTAGTTATGTTTTATATTTTATAGTATTTTTTGTCAAAATTGGATATGATTCAGAGTATTGAATTTCTCAATTAAACTTTAGAATTTATTACTTAAAAGAAGCCGATAAATTACAGGTGAATATATGGATATTACTAAGAGTATTGCAAATAATAACATGGATATGATACATTGTTTTGCACTTTTGAATATTTATATGGATTATGACAAGAGTATTGCAAAAAGAACTATGGATATGATATATTGTCTTGCACTTTTAAATATGTATATGGATTATGACAGAGTATTGCAAAAAGAACTATGGATATGATATGAAGTATATTGCAGTTCTTATTACGAGTTAGGAAGTAGATATATTTTATTACTTACAAATCCTTTTCATGCCCAAAGGTTGGATATGGTTCAGAGTATTGAATTTTTCAATTATAGTTTAGAATTCATTATTGTAAAAAAGTAGATAAGTGTAAAGATAATAATGTGAATATTTCTATGAGTATTGCAAAACAAAATAATATGGATATGATACTTGGTATTGCAGTTTTTATCATATGGAATATGAATGAGTATTGTGAAAAAAGTTATGGATATGTATTGCACTTCTTAATATAAGTTTAAAACATAAGATACATTTTATTTATACAATTAGCTTTGCTAAAAATTGGATATGGTTCAGAGTATTGCATTTTTAGATTAAGGTTTAGTACTTAGTACTTTGTTATTTTAGTATGTAACTCTCTTTTAAAAATATTGTCTACAAATGAGTATTATGAAGATATGGATATAATACAATGAATAAGGTATCATTCGTTACTATAAACTTAAAAGGTAGACATACTTTATCCCCCTAATGAATATTGTTTTCAGGTACGTGAGAAATGTTTTCTTCAAATAGATAACAGCAGCAGAAGTTGCGAATTTATAATTAAACAAGGTTTGACTTATTTTAACCAAACATTGTGCTTACTTTTAAATTATGTATATTGTATATTCTGCTTTCTATGTATTTTTGTAAATAAAATTTGTTCTATTATATGAATTGCGTTTCACTATGTAGTGGATTGTATAATAAATTAAAAGTAATGTAATAGAATAATATAAAAATAAAGGAAGTATGGAAACCTAGAAAATAATAAATAAATAAGAAAATTTTCTCAAATAAATGCTTTATTTGATTTAGATTGATGTTATAATAATTGTAAAATAGTTGATTTAAAAAGTTGAAAGTATTTTGAAAGCACCACTTACATGTTGCTTACAATTTATATTTTCGCGCGTTTTCCTTGAACTTCTTAGAAAATCGTACTTATCGACAATTTAGGAAAAATTACTAAGTTACCGACGCAGTCGATTTTGTACTGAAATTGCATCTTTAAGTAAAGAAGAATTCCAAAACTACCATATCGATTGGAACTGATTTTTCACCACAGTACCCTTAGTGTTTGAAATTAAAATTGAAAATACTGATAAAAAATACTGGAACATGTTTACATTCATATACAAAAAATTGCAACAGAAAAACGGGTGAAAGTTGAAAAAGAAACATGAACTTCAATACATACAACAATAATTTAACGTATATTTACTCGAAAATTTAAAATAATAATAAAAAGAATGTATAATTTATAATTATCTTTTGCTATCATATAAAAATGTAATAACGAAACAAAATCTTGTAACCGATGCACGCATAAAAGTTAATAAAAATTATAAATTTTAATATTTATAAAAATAATTTGTTAAATAAACAATTAAAAAATAAAAAATTTAAATAAAAAATATCGATTTTACAAATACAGGTATAAATGACGTCATTGCCGGGTATTGGTGGATTACGTGATAGCTGATTGGTCCACGGATCACCTATCATTGGTATTGGTGCATTGACATGACAGCTGATTGGTTCATTATCATGACAGCTGATTGGTGTTTTGACATGACAGCTGATTGGTGGATTGACATGACAGCTGATTGGTGGATTAACATGACAGCTGATTGGTGGATTGACATGACAGCTGATTGGTGCATTGATCCGGCAGCTGATTGGTGCATTGAAATGACAGCTGATTGGTCCACAGTTCACCTATCATTGTTAACTTGATAAGTGTTACCGGCGTTCAGTATTGTTTAAGCTGCCTAAGTGTTCGGATCGAAAGTGACAGCTCTTACCGGTACGAGTTAAAGTTTGAATTAACCGATCGTGTGTT
Source organism: Megachile ligniseca (assembly GCA_945859555.1). Classification (NCBI taxonomy): domain Eukaryota; kingdom Metazoa; phylum Arthropoda; class Insecta; order Hymenoptera; family Megachilidae; genus Megachile; species Megachile ligniseca. The sequence continues at coordinate 12,635,348 of OX243778.1, forward strand.
CATTCCTGTGTTATCTAGTCTTCTAGTACAAGTGTCTAGTGTGTTTTATCAAGTGTTTTTAAATAAATACGGGGGTGTATTAATGTGTTTTACGGTGTGGTTCCCCATATACCTACGTGCTTACCAGTGTGTTTTAATTTGTGATTGTGCATGTGTATACGGATACTTTAGTGTGTTTTATGGTGTGGTTATTTAAGTGTTTTATTACTTTTTTAGTGCTTTAGTGTATTTTGTGGAGTAGTTATTTAAGTGTTTTTACAAACTGTTACTGTGGTATTAGTGCACTTTATGGAACGATTATTTAAATGTTTTGGCATACTGTTACTGGTGCTTTAGTGTATTTTATGGAACAGTTATTTAAGTGTTTTGACATACTGTTACTGGTGCTTTAGTGTATTTTATGGAACAGTTATTTAAGTGTTTTGACATACTGTTACTGGTGCTTTAGTGTATTTTATGGGACAGTTATTTAAGTGTTTTGACAAACTGTTACTGGTGTTATAGTGTATTTTATAGAGTGGTTATTTAAATGTTTTTGCAAACGGTTACTGGTGTTTTAGTGCAATTATGTAGTGGTTATTTAAATGTTTTGGCAAACTGTTACTGGTGCTTTACAGTGTAGTTACCTACGTGTTTCGGTATATTTTTGCAAACGTTCTAACAAGCTCTCTAAAGTAATTACCCAAGTGTTTTGACAATAAATTTTCAAATATTTTACAATACTTGACGGTGTGACATTGATAAACGTTTGCAAATTTATAACCGAATTCTGCATGCATGCCTCTATGTGTTTGTACATCTCAAAATCATAAAAGCTTGTTAAATGTTTGCACGAGTAAATATGTCGAAAAACCGTGTATGTTAAACAAAATGAATCGATAAACACAGTTGAATTAACCATTGTGATGCTTTTATGATTACAGAAGGTGAAGTGACAAACCGCCACATCCAAATCTGACGAAAGCAGCCAACCAAGCAGCCAATCTCTAAGATGCAATGCCTCTCAGATGCCGGTAAAACGATCGCAGTGATGCAAGTCAGCGATCGGTGAGTCGCATGCTTTATGGTTCCTCCGGTTCCCATCATGTCGTAGGACGAATGGTCCGAAACGGCACGGGAACTGGTTGTATTTTTATTATTTGAGCGAGCATAGTGACACACGACTGTACGATCGTGCAAAATTCGTACAAACTGTTTATTTCATTTATTAGATCAGGTCAGGGTTTTCTTGTACATTTTTCAATTTTTTTAAATTACATAGAAGTCGGATGACCCTCCGATTTCATAGTATTCAATTCAATTCAATTTAGTTTATTAAAGTTTTCAATTTATTCAATATTTTCAAATACATACGTACAAGAAAGTTTCGCGGACAACAGATTTTGATATCAAAGTTAATTATGAATGTTTTTGATCATTTAGTAAATTTACTTTGATATTAAAAATCTGTTAAGAATGAAACAATCGATATACTTAGATTTTTGCAAAGTGTTCTTCCATTTTCTTTTTTGAAACTTTAGAGTAAATTTTTTTCGGAAGAGACACTTTATTAGCATGTTATTAACCATGTTTCTTAGCTCAGGATTTTCAGCACACATGAAGAAAACTGGTAGGTGAAAATATTGTTGGCCGTGTTCATTTTTATGCTCTAAACTCATACGCGTGCTTAGATGCTACTCGCATGAGTTAGGGCAGGTGGACACGGTTTACTTTTAAGATGTTTTGGCGATCGACAAATTGACAGTGAATTATCGACACAAGTTACACGTGTGTGTGTGGTTAGGTCGTGGACCTTGTGTCGATTAAAAACTATATCAATTTTTTATACAAACATGAAAAATCTCTAAATTGCTATTGAAAGATATAAAATTAAATAGATTGAATTTTATAATTAATAAGATAGAATTTCAAAATTGTACAAGTAGAGTAATTACAAAATTTTTATTTGCACATATTACATTGAATATTCGAAAGAATTAGAAAATGAAATATGTTCAATGTTCACTGTCGATTGTCGATCGATTTCAGCAAAAAGGTATGAACTTAGAGTGTGAATGTTGTATTGAACTCGGGTGTCGGAGACGTCCCGGGACGTACTCCCTAGGAGTAGGCTTTTTTGCACCCGGGTGGCGTGTGTGAGAATCGTGGAGTGTGTTTTTGTGAGAATGGACTTTGCAATTTTTTAAATATAGCGATAGGCAGGCAGGTAGCTTACTTCTGGTGTGATTGAGTTAGTTTTAAGTAGGTAGGGCCAGAGCAAGCTTTCATGTTTCTCTGTCCTCCGTAAAACACACGTGAGATGCTTGCATCTGGGGGGTTAACGAAAAATCGAGAAGAGAAAATCTAAATTTGAATTTATTCTATTTTAATATTCTCTTGAACTCGATTGTTCGTAAGGCCAGGCCTTTTAGTTTGTAAGTCGCAGTCGTGGTTCTAGACCCGATTGCAAAAATGAAGTATACAGTGAAGTGAAGTGAAGTGCAGTGCTTTAAATAAAAATTTCACTCGGACATTCTTTTACGGACAGCGCATTCTAAGAATCGCTGGTCGTATTTTAATTTAGAGAATTTTTTATAAAATTTTGAATTCGTTGTCGATTGAAGCAAATGGATAGTTCATTTTTATTTTTATAAAAGTGTATGCTATCTGTTTGTGGAGATCGACTGATAGTAAAATTGAGAGTTTATGTAATTGATATGAGAGCAAAGAATGTCCGAGTTACCGTAAAATTTCGCGAGTGATTTTTGTGAGGCTGTGCCGAAGAGAGAAGAGGCTATATGCCGAAGAGCCCCGGCAAAATTTGCCAAAGAAGAGGGGAACTATTAATGGCTGTCCATCTTAGGATGGAGAGTCATTTTGTCACTATGCTCGCTATTATTTTTTTGTATTTTACATGTGTTTTTTTAAACGGTACGAAATGTATCGTCAAACGCGTTTTGCTCGAATTTTGACGAGCTAAGCCATTCGCGATTATATTTCGAGATTCGAGATTTTTGTACCCCTTCGCGATTATATTTCGAGATTCGAGATTTTTATATCCCTTCGCGATTATATTTCGAGACACGAGATTTTTATACCCCTTCGCGATTATATTTTCATTTCAATTTTCTATGTTAATTATATTTTTCTGTTTCAGGAATTGATTCTAAATAAATTGTTATATTGTTCATTGATCTTAAATTCGTACTTTTCATTGTTTTCTATTTTTCAAGTTTTGTTTCAAATAAGGTAAAATTTCACTTCTCCCACAATTTTCTGTGTTAATAAAGTTTTGTATGTTTTAGAATCTGATTTTTGGTAAATTATTACATTGCTCTTTCTTCTCAAATCCGCAATTTTCATTGCGTTTTCTATGTTTCAAAAATTGTATTTCAAATAAAGTAAAATTTCACTCCTACAATTTCCTATGTTAATAAGATTTTGTATGTTTCAGGATTTGATTTCTGGTAAGTTATGTTCAGTGTTCTCTCCTTTCAAATTTTCATTGTATTTTCTATGTTTCAAGTTTTGTATCAAATAAAATAAAACCTTACCTTTTCCACAATTTCCTGTGTTAATAAAATCTTGTATGTTTCAGCTTCAGATTTTTGGTAAGTTGTTATATTTAATGCATTGGTTCTACATTAATTTCGAGCTTGTGGGAGGAAGGGTGGGCTCGGGCGCAAGTTTTTCGTCACGATACGTGGCGAAAAGCTTGCGCGATTTGTAAGTGCCTTTTGTTCTAACTTGCACTCATCTTTGCGACAATTTTTTAACTTCTGTTAGACTGTAGTAATAGCTTGTCATTTTTATCGTCAATTGCATCAAACTTAAAAGAAAGTTCTTCCAACTTTCTACTCTGTCCCCTTCTTTTGTTTTTTACAAAGTTGTAGATTATACGAGTGCAATTTTAGAACAAAAGGCACATGTAGAATCTTTAGCATTGTATTGAAGTATGCGTGAGTGTGTGAAAATGTGAGTACAGGATACAGGATACAGTAGGTAGGATCTATTCTTCTCATCGTGGGATTTTTTAAAACTCTAAAGGATTTTATTTCTAGTTTTCAAAGTTTTCAACACTCTTCGCTCTTCTATTTCTTCTTCTCTATTATTTTATTATGTCATTGGTTTTTAATACGCTTTGTACTTTCATTTCATGCGTGAATTTTATTTCCAGTTTCGGAGCTTTTGGATTTCCTTGTGATTTTAATTCAGTTTTGAGGTTTTTAAATTCTCCAGCATTTTATTTTGAGTTTGAGGTTTCAAATTTCATCGTGATTTTGTTTCGAGTTCTGAGGTTCATGAATCTCCTCGTAATTTTATTTCGTATTTTGAGGTTTTCAAACTCGATCTCGATTTTTGAAGAGTTTTGTTTCGGACATAAACAGGTTTCATTTCTTGTACTTCAATTTTATGTCTTAATTACTTTTGTATGTTTCAGCTTTTTATTTCATGTAAGTAATCAATTAATTCATATTTGTCTTAATTACATTTGTATGTTTCAGCTTTTTATTTCAAGTAAGTAATCAATTAATTCATATTTGTCTTAATTACTTTTGTATGTTTCAGCTTTTTATTTTATGTATGTAATCAATTAATTCATATTTGTCTTAATTACATTTGTCAGTTTCAGATTTTTATTTCATGTAAGTAATCAATTAATTCATATTTGTCTTAATTACTTTTGTATGTTTCAGCTTTTTATTTCAAGTAAGTATTCAATTAATTCATGTTTGTCTTAATTACTTTTGTCTGTTCCAGCTTTTTATTTCAAGTAAGTAATCAATTAATTCATATTTGTCTTAATTACTTTTGTATGTTTCAGCTTTTTATTTTATGTATGTAATCAATTAATTCATATTTGTCTTAATTACATTTGTCAGTTTCAGATTTTTATTTCATGTAAGTAATCAATTAATTCATATTTGTCTTAATTACTTTTGTATGTTTCAGCTTTTTATTTCAAGTAAGTATTCAATTAATTCATGTTTGTCTTAATTACTTTTGTCTGTTCCAGCTTTTTATTTTATGTAAGTAATCAAATGATTGATAATTGTCTTAATTACATTTGTATGTTTCAGCTTTTTTTTCATGTAAGTAATCAATTAATTCATATTTGTCTTAATTACTTTTGTATGTTTCAGCTTTTTATTTCAAGTACGTAATCAATTAATTCATGTTTGTCTTAATTACTTTTGTATGTTTCAGATTTTTATTTCACGTAAGTAATTGAATGATTGATATTTGTCTTAATAACATTTGTCTGTTTCAGATTTTTATTTCATGTAAGTAATCAATTAATTCATGTTTGTCTTAATTACTTTTGTATGTTTCAGATTTTTATTTCACGTAAGTAATTGAATGATTGATATTTGTCTTAATAACATTTGTCTGTTTCAGATTTTTATTTCATGTAAGTAATCAATTAATTCATATTTGTCTTAATTACTTTTGTATGTTTCAGATTTTTATTTCACGTAAGTAATTGAATGATTGATATTTGTCTTAATAACATTTGTCTGTTTCAGATTTTTATTTCATGTAAGTAATCAATTAATTCATATTTGTCTTAATTACTTTTGTATGTTTCAGCTTTTTATTTCAAGTAAGTAATCAAATGATTGATATTTGTCTTAATAACATTTGTCTGTTTCAGCTTTTTATTTTATGTAAGTAATCAAATGATTGATAATTGTCTTAATTTCATTTGTATGTTTCAGATTTTTATTTCATGTAAGTATACAATTAATTCATATTTGTCTTAATTACGTTTGTATGTTTCAGCTTTTTATTTCAAGTAAGTAATCAATTAATTCAGATTTGTATGTTTCAGATTTTTATTTCATGTAAGTATACAATTAATTCATATTTGTCTTAATTACATTTGTATGTTTCAGATTTTTATTTCATGTAACTAATCAAATGATTGATAATTGTCTTAATTACATTTGTCTGTTTCAGTTTTATATTTCATGTAACTAATTAAATTGTGCATATTTGTCCTAACTACATTTATATGTTTCAGATTAAAATTTTAAGTAAGTAATTGAACATTCCACAAATATATTGTTATTTCATTTGCATGTTTTCATCGAGTCGACTCGATTTTTATTTCATTTTTTATTACTAATTATTTCATATTACTAATTTTCTTTTCTTCTTTCGCACATTGTATTTGATTGTTACAGCATAGGTAATCATCCAGAACACAGACAGACTTCACCGATGGATGCGCTAATTTTAAGTTAATTTTAAGTTGCGTACAAAATACTGTAATACACTGTAGTATGGATGAGTGCATGTGTGAAATGCGTATATACGAAACTTGAAGATATCATCGAGGGATCATCGTGGGAGCATCAAGATATCATCGAAGAATCATCAAGAAATCATCGAGGGATGCGTGCGTTAGTTTTAAGTTAATTGTAATCTCGTGGGAGGGCGGGTGGGTCCCTGTAAGTGCCTCTAGTTCTAACTTGCACTCATTTTCACAATTGGTGAACTTTTCACGCGTTAGTTTGTAGTATACCCAGTTATTTTTTGTCAATTGGTCCAGACCCAAGTGGATCATTGGGGGTTGGTAGCGCTGTGAACACGCGGCAGGGTTGAGCTGCAAAGGCTGGTGTAGCGCCAGGGACACATCTTGCGAGGCACTTTGATTGAAGCACCTTCTCGATTTGCCGCCTCACGGCGTGGGTCTCCTCTCTGCGGTCAGCCTCTCTTCAAACGAGAGCGGGGAGAAATGGGAGACCCTTCGCGGATGTGTCACTCGTTCTTATCAGTTTTTTCGGTTCAATTCGGTCTCGTGGTTCACGTAAGTCACTATTGACTACCCTTTGACCCATGAGGGCGAGGACTACTTTGGCGGAAAATACTAACCCACTTTTTAGCAGAAAGTTCTTCTAACTTTCTTTCCTTCTAGTAGAAAGTTCTTCTAACTTTCTTCCCTTCTAGTAGAAAGTTCTTCTAACTTTCTTACCTTCCCCTTGCTTTTTTACATCGTTATAAATCATACGAGTGCAATCTTAGAATTAGAGGTACGCGTGCGGCGTTTAGAATAAGTTAAGCGTGTGTATGCGTGTGCTGTTTAAAATTGCACTTATTTTAATTAGCGAACTTTTTCCGCGTTAGATCATAGTATTAGTTCCCCTCTTCCTTTCTTTCTCTCTCGTTTAGCGTTTCATTTTATGTAATGCGAGTGCAATTTTATAACAGAGTGTGTATGTGGGATCCCACGAAATTAGTATTAAGTTTATAAGTGAGTTGAGCGCTTACAATTCTAACTTGCACCCATTTTCACGATACGTGAATTTTTTGCGCGTTAGAGTGTAGTATTAATCGGTAATTCTCTGTCGATTGGTCCGGACCCAAGTGGATCATTTGGGGTTGGTAGTGCTGTGAACACGCGGCAGTACTGAGCTGCAAATGCTGGTGTAGCGCCAGGGACACATCTCTGCGAGGCATTTTGATTGAAGTACCTTCTCGACTTGCCGCCTCACGGCGTGGGTCTCCTCTCTGCAGTTAGCCTCTCTTCAAACGAGAGCGGGGAGAAATGGGAGACCCTTCGCGGATGTGTCACTCGTTCTTACCAGTCATTTTCGGTTCAATGCGGTCTCGTGGTTCACGTAAGCCACTATTCGACTACCATTTGACCCATGAAGGCGAGGTTCACTTGATAGAGAATGCTGCTCCACCTTTTTGCGAAAGTTCTTCTAACTTTCTTTATTTCTAGTAGAAAGTTCTTCTAACTTTCTTTCTTTTTAGTAGAAAGTTCTTCTAACTTTCTTTCTTTTTAGTAGAAAGTTCTTCTAACTTTCTTCCCTTCTACCCTTGCTTTTTATACCGTTTTAGATAACTCGGGTGCAATCTTAGAATGCGAGCGTTTGGAATTGTATGGTGTGTCTGTGTGTTATACTTGCGTGCGATACAAGTTCTTTGCTATTTTATGGTAAAGAACTTGTATATTTTTGCGAGCGGGCTAAGTAGAGTTAGAACTCATTTATCCTTCCGATAAATGAGGGAGTTGTTAATGGAGGGTGGTTGGGACTTGGAGATAGGGTGGGTCACTGTCGTAGCAACCTCCACGTGGTGTGACCTGGTAATCGATATCGTTTTCTAAATATTTGCCATAAAATGGACTTTAGAAAACGATATCGAGCTAATAGCTACGAATAACTCTTAAATTATAAGAAATAAATAAATTATAAAACTGAAGATATGTGCGTTCCCTAAATGCACCATTCGGAGTTTCAAGAATCGTGCATTAAACGCGCATGGATCAAGTAAGTATGTAACGGTAAGTATGTAATGGTAAGTATATAACGGTAAGTATATACTGTAAGTTCTACATTATCTTTCCACATCTACATGTACAAATTTTGGCTAAACTTCCGAAAACCTCCATGCTCCAAATTGGCAGAAATTTGGGGAAAGGGTTTCTTTTTAATAAAAATAACGATTCCGAGAAGGATTTTTGGCGACTCGAGAAAAAAATTTTTATCATTTGGGTGTCACTCCCTATTTTATCGGCGTAGTATTTGCAACTACAGTTATCTACGCTTTCTACAATGGACCCCAACAGTTAATCTAACCTAACCTAATTATACATATAGTACTACTCTTGATACATTGATACTTTTTAAAAAGAATAGATAATTGCAGATTTCATAGCATCAGAATCGCCTTCAAATCTGCCTCAAGTATTCCTGCCGGTAATGATTGCGTCGGTAAAGTAGGGAGTGATACCCAAATGATACCAAATTTCAAACAACAAAAAAATCAACAGAAACCACTCACGTACACTATACAATATTATATTAATATTATGAGTTACTATTCTATTATACATTAAACAACGACCATATATGTATAATATTTATAAATAAATATAAGAACAGATTATTATATTAACAATTGTATGTATGTATGTTGTATGTATGTATGTATGTATGTATATATGTATGTATGTATGTATGTATATATGTATGTATGTTTGTATGTATGTATGGATGCATGTATGCAATTATTAGCTCTATGTACTTTCAATGTATTTACAACTTGTATGCAATATAAAATTTGAATAAACGATAAATAAAAAGAATAAATCCTGTATTCATTTAAAAAAACCTTTCCCAAGCGTTCAGAAAGATTATACAAACCTATCGAAATGCAAAAGTAAAAGAACAGTAAAAAAGAAGTACTTAGAATAGCCGAAAACAGTAAAACCGCGAAGAAATTCGATTGAATCACGAAATAAATTCCTCAGAATTCCAAGAAATGACGTCATCAAAATTCCAAGAAATGGCATTCGTGCCACCTCCTTATAACTCATGTTCTCCTGATACCAAATTTCAAAAGTGGCCACTCGGACTTCAAAAATCGCTCTCGACAATTCCTAGAAATGACGTCATCAAAGTTACAAGAAGTGGCATTTGTGCCACCTCCTCGCAACTTATGTTCTCCTGATACCAAAAGTCAAAATCGGCAACTCAGATTTGAAAAATAGCTCTTGGCAATTCTTGGAAATGACGTCATCAAAATTCCAAGAAATGGCATTCGTGCCACCTCCTCACAACTTATGTTCTCCTGATACAAAATTTAAAAATCGGCAGTCCGGATTTCGAAAATCGCTCGCGACAATTCCTAGAAATGACGTCATCAGAATTCCGAGAAGTGGCATTTGTGCCACCTCCTCGCATGTTATGTTCTCCTGATACCAAAACTCAGAATCGGCAGTTCGGATTTCAAAAATCGGTCTCGACAGTTCCTAGAAATGACGTCATCAGAATTCCGAGAAGTGGCATTTGTGCCACCTCCTCCCATGTTATGTTCTCCTGATACCAAAACTCAGAATCGGCAACTCGATTTTACAAATTTTCTCTGATAATTCCTAGAAATGACGTCATCAAAATTCCAAGAAATGGCATTTGTGCCACCTCCTCCCATGTTATGTTCTCCTGATACCAAAACTCAAAATCGGCAAGTCAATTTTACAAATTTTCTCTGATAATTCCTAGAAATGACGTCATCAAAATTCCAAGAAATGGCATTTGTGCCACCTCCTCCCATGTTATGTTCTCCTGATACCAAAATTCAAAATCGGCAGTCCAGATTTCAAAAATCGCTCTCGACAATTCCTAGAAATGACGTCATCAGAATTCCGAGAAGTGGCATTTGTGCCACCTCCTCGCATGTTATGTTCTCCTGATACCAAAACTCAGAATCGGCAGTTCGGATTTCAAAAATCGGTCTCGACAATTCCTGGAAATGACGTCATCAAAATTCCAAGAAGTGGCATTCGTGCCACCTCCTCGTATGTTATGTTCTCCTGATACAAATCTGGAACTGCAGCTTTCCGATTTCGCAAAAATTCTCGCAATTTTTAAACATGAATTTCGAGGAATGGTGTCTAGCTTAGTTGGACCATGAAGGATAGGTTTTGGTAAGGATTTAAAATAAATAGAAATTGCAAATTAATTTTTTCTCTTTATTTCTCAATGAATTTCTGTACATGTTTGCAATCGTATAACATATTCAAAATTTAATATTACATAATATTACGACATACACTATTTGATTATATATGTATATTTTACAGTAATTTGTAATTTACATATACGGTTGTTATGCATTATATTAGTATAATTAATCAATATTAATAAATGTATAATAAATCGATATATAGTATAATAATGTATAAAATCAATGTTAAATGAATATTTTCGAAAAATTAAGCAAGTAGCGCCATCTCTCCTGCGAACAGGGTGAACTATACACTTTTGAAACTGTAGTTTAATTAGTTCCCATCTCCTACCGCTAGATGGCGGCGCATGAGACGCCATCTGTCAGCAGTGTGTGGGAACTAATAAAAGTACAGTTTCAAAAAACTTGAAGTTCACCCCGTTCGCCGGATAGATGGCGCCACTTGTTTCTTTTTGGCGAAAATTCGATTAATAGTACCGCTCGTCGCTAGATGGCGTCAGTGATACCTTTCGGAAAAAGCGGGAGAAAATATACATTTTAAAAAATATAAAAAAACGATTCTTTCTAAATGCTCTTAATTTGTTAAAGTAATTACTTTGGAGTAATGTACTGATCCTTTTTATTACAAAATGCACTAGTGTGCTTTTAAAATTAATTATTTGAGAAATTTGTATTGTTGTGAATTAGACATAATTTGTGCCAATATGCTAGGAATCCGTAACCAGTGTCTGCCATTTTCCGTAGAGAAGACATATTTGCACTGATTGTACACTAGCTCGTCTTTGTTACATATCGTAACAAAAACCTGTTTTTCATTGATCCAATCGATATGGGAGAAAACTTTACGACCACCTTATACTCTTGTATTACAAAAATGCATTGACTGAGTGGTCTATCCTATATCTTGTCTGTGGTTGTATACAAAGAAGATCGATATCAGCATGGCGGTAAAGGAGCGGCTCTGTTCAGTGTGATTGAAAATCAAGATTATTATGGCTCAGATTTTATATTACATAACAGGAAAGTGCATTTCCACCGAAGTGCATTTTTCACGACACTCAGTATCATCTTGAACGACTGTAAGAGCATAGCGGAAAAGTCGGTATTAAATTTGTTATAACGAGTGAGAAAACCGAGGCAATTTGACAACTGATAATTGGAAATTGAAGTCCCAACCTCGACGTACAGAACCGTAAACAGTCACCATGGCAAAGTACGAAGATATTGCGTAACGCTAGCCTTATCTAATTATATCAGCGTAGAAAGCGCATCTTTAATTCAGTGATAATGCTTTGTTTACTATACCACACTGCACACTATTACTCTATCGTTGTTACATTTGTTTCATTGCTTTTCTTTTCGCCGGCATGTCTCTCTTTAAATCTTTAATTTTTATTAAAGAGAATGGTGATTTTAAGCTGGTGTGAGTTTCATCGTTATTAATGAAATAAATTCTTGTATTTTCTGTCTTACAATCATGATATTTTTATTTCGCTACTTAGTATACAAGGTATACCACCAAATTCATTCACCTGGAATATCATTATTATTTTAGATAATAGATAAAAATGGTAGATTGATAGATTTTTTATAGGTATAGAGCAGATCTAGAGGTTAATCTGTTTTTTCATACAGGACATTCAATTTTTTATGGTGAATTTTGAGAGCAGTCAGTCACAAACATAAGTCCCAAAATTTATCATTCTTCTTGTTCATCTTATTTTCTTTACTTTTTACGTTGCATTTAACAGTGAAGGAACTATTAACATTACAGTATATATTTTTTTATATATAATTCTTATAAATAATTCTATTATTTAAAGTAACAATGCTATTCCAGACAAATGAAATTGTTGGAATACATCTTAGTGTCATAATTTTTAAATAACACATGTTTATTGCAGATTTGATTTTTAAGAAATTAATTATAATATAGTATATTGCTTATATATATAATTAACTAATTTATGTTTACGTGTAATTTAATCAACCCATTTTATATTTTTAATAGAATAGTATTGATGTAAATAAAAGTACACAAGAGTATTCTGTTTAATGAGTAAAAGTAATATTAATTTTTAGTTTCAAAATATGTAGTACTTAGTAGTAATCCATGCATGTACATATGTATCTAAATATATTGCAGTACATTTGTTTTATTAGTATTTCATAATGTAAAGTATTTAATTGGTTTCCAAGCCTTACCGTATATTTAACTAATGTACATAATTTATATAAGTATAAATAAAATATTACTTTCAAAGCTCAATATAACTTTTGTCAGAGTAAAACATTCCTTTTTATATTATTTATTATATCCTTTTAATGATAAAAGGAGATATGACTTGTAGGATTATGATACTTATTGATAATTACTGATTAAATCAGTTTTACCAAACTGGAAAAACCTGTTTATCTCTTTTTAAATATCTATGTTCTTGTAATGTATGTATACACAACAGATCCTAATGTAATAACAAAGTGGTTATAAAAGGTGTGTTCTAAACTGTAATCTTATCTCATTTATTTTGTTATCGGTTAATGGTGCAGCTAATCAGTAATTTTTTGTCTACAATTGTTTTCTTCATAGACTTCTTAGTATATCAGAATCAGAGCAAGTTATAGACATTAATATTATGTCTGTGATTTTGTAAAAATGAAAATTGGTAAATTTTCACAATTGCATATAAAACATTTTTATCAATTATTTCAGGGTAAGCTATTTCATTTTTTTACAAAATGATGTCTTGTTTTATTTTCCATGTTATGTTATATAAATAGTCTTTAAATATTAAATAAATATAAATATTGGCTTATTACATTTGTTCTGAATTTTTGCTTGTTTTTAGAGAAATGATGATAGTGTTTGTTTACGACACTGCAAGGTGTTGTAAAGAAGATGATGATCCTGCCGAGGCAGTTATGTATTTCCATCCAGCATGGGTATCTCTTACTCAAAGACTAGCTTTAGCAGGTCAATTGATGGCCGTTAATCAGTTTCTTACAACTTCTTTTTCTGCTCCAAAATCAATTACATTACAGGGTGGAAAATTTGTGTTGAAAAAATTTGGCCAGTATGTACTTGTAAGTATATCATTATCAGATCCTTAACATTATATAAAGCTATTAATTTTCAATACACATAACTATTCCATTTGGAAATCTTTAAATATACAAAGTAAAAGGTACTGTATAGCATAGATATGATAGTGGTTATCTATCAAAGCTATTACAATTATCAGTGAATAAGACTCTTAGTGAATGAAACACAGTATCTTTATTATTGTTTAATGTATCATTTGTTACCATGAAGTAATATTTAGTACACATATTTCATTGATTATTACTTTGCAGGCAGTAGGAACTGATAGGAATATTCATGATTGGGTTCTAGAAAGGCGTGCAAATACATTGGAATCATTATTACAATTTTTCCATTGTGATCTCAATAAAATATTAGAATCATTTAATAATGATAGAAATAAATTTACAGAAAAATTATATCAAATGTTTGAAACATATTTGCCAATTCTTCAATATAGTGCCAATCTTTTTTCTAACATTCCTATTATTAAACTTCCAAAGGTTAATATTTTATTTTTATTCTGCTGATTATACTGCACTTTGTATTATAAATTAATTTCATGTTTTTCGTAGAGTGCTAGTAACATATTTTTAGAAGCAATTCAAGTTTTACAATATTGTCAAGAAACTAATGGTATTATGGGTGGTGCACTCTTCTATAACAATAAGTAAGTTATTTTATAAATTATTCGAAATTTTTCTTTCTGAAAACATTAATTTATTGACATTTTAGGGTAGTTGCTACTCAACTGAGTTCTGATTTGACAAAACAAATTGTTATAACTGATCCATATAGAATAAAGGTATCTTAAATTACTAATGGTATATAACACTTATGTAATACGAACAAATTTTTTAATCACTTGTATTTTGTATAAAAATTTGCTTCCTAGGCTCCAGCAGAGAGAATATCAACTGAATTTCATTTACCTGTTGGAGTGCAATTAATGAGAGTGTACATTGAACAAAAACAATTCACAAAACTCTTACAAGAAGCAAATAATGAACGATATTACAGTTCTTATTTGGATTCTGCTGCAAAAAAGACCTTACAAAGAAAGGTAAGCAATTATTAAAAGATAAGTTATGATGTGCATATAATAACAAAACTATTAAATTGTTTAGAATATGTCCAAGAATGCTAAAGAATTACCTTTATCTGGAATGAAACGTGACACTTCTCGTATTTTTACTGTACCTGAAGAAGCAGAATTAGATTCATCGCAGTATAATGATAATAGCCATTATGTATCTTCCGTTCCACTTACAACTTACAATTCTCCAGTTAAGCGCAAACAGGAAAGTAAATCAGACCGTCCTAAGTGTGCAAATCCTTTAACTCCAAGTGTTTGTTCTACGCCTTTGAAAGATATTAATAGAGTGTTGCATGGTAATGTCATGTTAATATGTAACACGAATGAGGAAGCAAATGGTGAAACAGAAGAAGAAAAGAAAGAAGTAAGAACAAATGTTGATGACATTCCAGATGTTGTTAAAGAAGCACTTAGATGTAAACGTTTAAATAAATTACGAAATGAAACGCCAAAAGAAAAACTAGTTAAAAGGAAAGAATTCAATAAAAAAAGTTTAAGCATGCATGATTTAGAATCATCTACAAATTTTTACACTAATCGAATATCAGTTAGAACGTACGGACTAGGTTTACCGCAGACGAAAGCCAGTATGTCTCCTGAATCTTCCCCTCGAAAGAGACCTATGTATAGGAGACAATTTCATACAATTACTGATCCTTGTTATCCTGTATTTCGATGTGATGGATTGCCAGCATCTCAATCTCTATACGAGCAATACATATCTTCGCATTATGAAGAACTTAAAGACGATCAAAACTATTTAGTAAATTACAACGACTTTTTAGTAAGTTTAACAAAAAATTGTGATGCGAAGAATATGACTAACAACTGTGATACAATAACTAGTAATAATTCTGAAAAACCGGGTAATTCTCGTGACATAAAATTAGGTGATAAAACAAAACAGGAAACTTATCGTAGATCAATGAGTCTTCCTTTAAAACCACTCAATATTACCGACAACGATGATAGACGAAAATCGACATCAGAATGTGGCAACTCGTATGATTTTCTTCAGAAGAAAAAACTAGATGGTCTACAATTAACACCTCTTATGTCCAAACTTAGTTTACTTGCTGATGAAAGAACTAGTGGTTTTTGTAGTAGAGAAACTACTCCCAGCGAATTTCGTGATTTGTCTGGATTTTCAACGACAACAAATCAATTGATCAAACAAAAATTAGAAGCAGTTAATAAGGAAACTGGTAGCGATGGAGAGGATGAACTAGAAGAAGATTGGGTAACTACATCTAAGAATGAAGTTTGCCTTGAGAAAACGGAATTATTTCTTTGCGGACATCAAAATATGGTATTAGTATTGTTAATGGAAAATGGAACTGCCAATAATCCTGATCTTATACATTTTCTTGTAAGTATATTTTATGTTTCAATATATCAATAATTTATGATGAATAACTTCCTTTAATTTAACAATACATATTACAGTGGCAAACTTGTGTAAGTACATTAGGAAAACTCGAAGCAAGATTGCAGCAATGTCTAGAACCTATGCCGTCAAATGAAAATAAAGAGTTATATAGTATTTTAAGTATTGATCCCCAATGGGATACAATACATCGTTCTGGACTTTGGGGTGTCACTGAATTGGACATTGTTTCTTGTCTTCATGATAGATTCAAGCATGCTAGTAACCTCACGGATATCATTGTCAGGTAATTCTTTAGATGTTAGATGACTCATTTAAAATTAATTTAATTTTGCACATGACAGTTATAATTTGTTTTAGTAGATCTTTTTTGCTTCGTTGAAATAATGCTAATGTTTGAAAATTTTTTAAACTTGAGAAAAAAAGAATGCAACGTAGTTTTAAAATACACTTTCTCTTTATTACAAACTTGTTATAATAAATTTTTGACTATTTACTCGTGCACAAAGTTTTAACTTTGACAAATATTGTTTATAATAATGCTTCACAAAGTATGGAAAAAAATACGAGTATATTTTATTAATTAATTAGAACGGAAGATACTGTTGTTTATGGTAACCAGTGTGGAAACATAGAGGTATTTTATCAACAAGCAGTGGCTCCAAATACCTCTGGAGGACTTCCGACTCCTGCAGATTTAATGGGAATTGTATCTCTTAAAGCAAAACGTAGACTAGAAAGAGATCACGGGATTGTATTACTATAAATTACAATTATCTACAAATATCTACATTACAACATCATTCCAGATTAATTTATTTCATTTAATATTGTGTTTATTGTATATTATGGCATGCCAAAGTAATGATACAATATCACATTTTGTACATATTTTTTGCGTATAGTAATAGGTAAATTTTTCGAATTTCTTAATTATTATCACAGGAACATTCTCTTTACCTTGTTACATGATAATACAAGGACATCGAAAAACGAGAATGAATTCCTGCATTTAGTAATTAGCATGTAACAGTAGTTGAATTTTTATTACTATAGTGATAACTTTCTAATAATCGTGCATAGATATCACGTATACATTTGAACGTGTATATAGATAGTATCATATTTATTTAAAATGTCCACATCATGAGTAAGAAACAATGAGTTCAAATTTTCATATCTTTCCAGATATTAAATTGATAACCAACGTTCCATTAATTTAATTAACTAATCTTACAATTAAAATTTTCTACACGTATTTTTGTAACAAAGAAGATACTATTTGGTATAATAATTTAAGAATTGGCTATAATCGAAACTATTTTATATTAATTACATGTACCAACCATACATAATAAAATTGGTATTAAAGCATTTCTATTTTCTGGGCTATAAAAATGTATTTTACTATGAAATATTACATGTTTCACTAAAGATATTTACTTTATAACGAATCTACATTAATTGTTTAACAATATTGCTATCAGAGAAATTCAAATTTTATCATAATCGTATAAAAATATAGTAAATATTGCGAGTTTCAGAATTAAAACAATGGCTCGACATTAAAAACTTAACTTTCTAAATATAAAAGGTAAAACTGGTAATACAATTATACATTTTTCTTTTAGAATCATTTATTATAAGAACAAATGATTTTTATTATGTATGGTTTCAATGTTATGCGATACTTAACTGCAATAGAATAGCATGATGTGACAATGCTTTGTTTAATTCTAAGCTTTAAATGTCTTAGACAGAAGAAACAAACGAGACCTATAGTATTGTACTACTACGTCCAAATTAAGTGATATTTAGAATTAATTAAATAATTTATTTATGTATTTAAGATTGTGTTATTACGAGTAAAAATTTGTATTATAAATAGGTATAATAATTGTTAAGTATTGTTTAACTTTTTAATAATTCGGTGTTACATAAATGTGAATTTATATTTTATGTATTAAAAAGCATCATTTTTAA
Source organism: Megachile ligniseca (assembly GCA_945859555.1). Taxonomy (NCBI): domain Eukaryota; kingdom Metazoa; phylum Arthropoda; class Insecta; order Hymenoptera; family Megachilidae; genus Megachile; species Megachile ligniseca. The sequence continues at coordinate 12,653,357 of OX243778.1, forward strand.
TATATGATATCATTCAGTATATATGTTAAATTAAAGTAACACTATTATTAACAAGAAAAGAGTATAACATATGTCAATGTTACAAAAAAACATGTCAAAAAGAAATGTTAGAATCAACGCGCATATAAGGAATTTACTACAAAATGAATTACAGGAATTAAAAAATAACTAGCTATTAGAAACTAATAACAATTTTTCAATAGTTATAATACGTTTTCATTAAGTATTAAAAAAGATGATAATTCTTATTTCTTTTCAATATGAATTAATCAATGAAACTATGAATTCTCTTAGATTTTAATTATAATTTTAATTTGTAAACTGTATAAAAACAATATTATTATTATGTAAAATGAGTTAACTATAATGTTGAATATATCAAACATCTTTATTCTTTTTTTTTTTCATTATGTACTTAATATTAGTATGTTAAATTGTTTATAGTAGTATGTTTAAATTCGTATGCATATTTTCTGTATCATACTTTCAATCATCTAATCTAGTCATCTAACATGTTATCAGAAACATTATTTCTGTAGTGAAATTAAATTTAGTCTAACAGATTAAAATGTTTTATTCAATTTAAAATAATTGATTTTATCATAGACCATACTTTTGAAGATCTCAAAGTCCTAAACTTCTGGAATTCCAAAGTCTAAAAACTACTTCAAACTTTTTTTTTCTTTAATATAATTTTTATATAGAATAATTTGAAATTATTAAAAAATGCAGATAAAGTATGTATTTATATGATATAAATACTATAAAACAGCATACTATATTTATACGTACTAATACAAAACTATAACATCATTATACTGTTTTTATTTTGAACAAAACATCATGTACAATTTATGGATATTTACCGCAGATCTGGAATCTGGAAGTCATTGTGCTGTTTTTCTTCATTGACTTCGATGATGATGAAAATAAATCGAGGCGAGCCTCCTGGTTCTGCTAGTTTGTTAATATGCTTATTCCACGCAGAACACACGTTTCATTTCACGCGCTATTTGCATCAAAAACTTGTCTATTAAACAAGAATCACGCGCTGACGCACGACCAATCGCGTTTTATTATTCAAAGTGGCAAGCCCCCATTAACGGAAAGTTTTTCAGAAGCAGAACATTCTGAATTTCCATGATTTATGTAGAAATCATCTCTCTAGAAACCATATTCCATACATATTTAATACTTTGTTCTATTAATTAGTTGTTTCAGTAATAATTGTTTAAAGAAATTTCAATTTATTTGTTTTTCTTAAACTAGATAATGAAAGCATCGATTCTTCTATACTGAATACTTACAATATTTTCATGATAAAATATCAATCATGTATACTCAAGATGCAAATTAAAAAATTTCACATTCAATGAACACTTCAATCTTGCAAAAAATCAGAACAGAGGTAAACATTCGCTCATAACAAAGTATTATCATGCATTATTTATTGTATCAAGTATACTGTAATAACAATTTTAAGGTATTGCAATATATTTCTTCTTCTCAACTACGTTTGGCTAGAAATATTTTTCATTGCAAATATGTAAAGAAAAAGTTAATAGTGTTGTCACCTGTGTATTAAATAAATAACAAATTAAATAAAATATCTGAATATTTCATAGAAGAGACCTCAGTGTTTAATAAGAACAGAAAAGGTAAACTTTTAATGAACAGCCTACTTTAGCTCAATCAAAGAAATGACCTTAGCACGTGGTAATTTCAGAGGCGAGCCCACATTCGAGAAAACATGAAATGATCGTGTCGTAGAGCAACCCTGAAAAACCTGCTAGAAACGATAATATTATTCAGTTGATTTGCGTATCACAATTTTAAAAGAATGTGATACAAAACAAGCCTCCACGATTGACCAATCAACGATCAGGATATCGATAGTTGATTTTGATGCGGTGATATTTAAGCGGGATACTCCTGTGATTATGAACCATTAAAAACAAATCTTTGACTAACTGCACTTGAGTTTCTACGGACATTTAAAATGGTAAGAAAACGATAATCCGTCGTTGAACATCAAATTATATTACTTCATTCCATAAGTAAACCTTATCTCAATTGATTTGTTTATAAAAAAATATTAATTTCAAAATTTTACATCTTTTTAGACCACATATACGGAAAAAGGACCAAAGGTAAGTAGATTGCAACGATAAAACAAATTGTTTGAATGTATAAATGTTTAATTAATGTGATTTTGGATTTTTAGCCTTTAGGTGGAAAGTTCGTATGCTTTGATCATATTAAATTCTGGGTTGGAAATGCAAAACAGGTAATCTAAACTTGTTATAAAATGAAGAATCAGGATATCAAAAATCAGGATATTATATTTATTATTCTGACTTCATAATTTGAATACCAACAATAAAAATACTGAAATTATAAACTCTAAATATTCATTATTTTAGGCTGCCAGTTACTATTGTGCTAGGCTGGGTTTTGAACCTCTTGGTTATCGTGGTTTAGAAACTGGCTCAAGACAAGTTGCAGCTCATGTTGTGAAACAAAATCAGGTATACTAAAAGAAAATTTTAATTAATGAAAACATTTTTATAAAGTTAATGTTGCAATTTAAACACATACTGCATAAAATACAATACAGTAAAGGAAAGAGTGATACTTCATTTATTTTAGAATATTTTATTTACAGATTATTTTTGTATTTGAATCAGCCTATGAACCTGACAACAAAGAGATGGCAAATCACCTTTCGCGACATGGTGATGGTGTCCGTGATATTGCCCTGAACGTCGAAAATATAGAGATCATTGTAAAAGTATGTAAAGAAATAGACAAATCTATAGTAGATTAATAATTATAACAATTAACATTTGATAGGTTGCGAAAGAGAGAGGTGCAAAAATAGTGAAAGATATATGGGAAGAAAAGGATGAATATGGTACTGTGAAATTTGCTACAATAAAAACTGTAAGTAGACTATATAAAGAGAATATATAAATATAATTGATTTTAATAAATATTGTGTTTTAATTGTCAGTACGGAGATACATATCATACCCTCATAGACAGATCAAAATATAAAGGATTCTTTCTGCCAGGATATCAAAAGCGAGAAAAAGACACGTTTTTGAAGAGTTTGTATGTGAAATACTTCAAGCAAAATACAATGTAAAGGGTAAATTAGCATGTATCTAATTATGTCATACTTTTATTTTTTAGTCCGAAAATTGGATTAAATTTCGTAGATCATATTGTTGGTAATCAACCTGATAAAGAAATGGAACCTGTTGCAAAATGGTATATAATATGATTAAAAATGTGAGAAACTAAGAAAGATACTATTTGTAAAAAAAATTGATGTGATTGTAGGTATGAACGATGTCTACAGTTTCATCGATTCTGGTCAGTAGATGATACTCAACTGCATACAGAATATTCAGCTCTACGCTCTATTGTAATGACAAACTGGGAAGAAACAGTAAAAATGCCTATTAATGAACCTGCTCCTGGCAAGAAACGTTCTCAAATACAAGAATACGTAGAATACTATGGGGGAGCAGGAGTACAACACATTGCTCTTAATACAAATGATATAGTTACAGCTGTAAATATCATTCTTAAAAGTATTTTCATAAATCTTCAAACAAAACTGATTTTCGATGTTACGATGTTTCCTTATGTTTCAGATACAAAATTTACGAGCTAGGGGTGTGGAATTCCTGGATGTACCGGATAGTTACTATGATATGTTAAGAAATCGTTTGAAGAACAGTGGGGTAAAAATTTTAGAAGATCTTAATATACTTCAGGTAAGAAAATGAAAACTGAAATACATGTGAAATAACTTTAATAAAAGCTTATAATTACTACTAAACCTTTAAATATTATACTTCCAGAAATTGAAAATTTTAATTGACTATGACGAAAACGGATATCTTTTACAAATATTTACTAAAAACATGCAAGATCGACCAACTCTTTTCATAGAAGTAATTCAAAGGCACAATCACAATGTAAGTATTATAACTAGTAATATAAAATTAAAATATATCTATTCTTTATTACAATTTAAACGTTTTAATAATTATTTAAAATTAAGACCATTAAAAATATGTTGATTTCTATTTTCGTTACAGGGGTTTGGAGCTGGAAATTTCCAAGCATTATTTGAAGCTATTGAGATGGAACAAGCTAAACGTGGCAATTTATAAAGAAGTGTAAATTATAATTAAATAATTATGTTAAGGCTACATAACAATATGCATAGTTATTGCATTTACTAATTTTATATAATAAATTGTTATTATAATAAATTTAATATGGAAATACTTTCCATTACTTTCAATTTATATTTAAAACTTTTTCATATTGCTTATCGCAGAATGGAAGCTAATATCACATTATTAAGTTTAGATGTTGTATTTAATGGCCAGTATCTATTTTACAAAAATACATACAGCGTGAGGAGAAAATATGTAATACAATTCAAAGCACAATCAATTGACCATTTAAATCAAAGATTATATAACATGTTATGGTGGTGTTATATTATAATCACGTAACCAATAACAGGCATATTCAAAAAATGAGGAAAGCAGGACGATTATTAAACTGTGTTTATTTTTAATGCTCTCCTGTTTTTGTTTGATGGCCAAGATATAAGCAGATATTTTTTTTTATATAAGAATTGCAATATCTAGAAAGAATGGAATAATATGTGATTGACAAAGGATATTAAGGAGAAAGTAGCTCACTTATTTCAATCTCTGGGGAGTCCATGGATCAGATCATTGTCTGCTATTAATCATGGTGAACTTGCAGACACTTCCCTTCACGCGCTATCATGAATGCCAAGGCGAAAAATATCGTGTTGGCAAAAGAATGAATTCCCCAGTGGCTTCAGCACAAAAATCTGTGAGAAGGCATGTGGTGGATCTTCATCAGCCTGTAACAGATTATAAATATACTACTAATATATATACAAGTATGTTATGCAAGTAAATATCTTTGGCAATATTCAATTTGGACGCTCTGCATAAAATTAGCTTTTCATATGCAGAAGTTAGAACAAATTGGTTATATCCAAAAATATATTGATACAAAACCAAAGTATGGTTACCTATTGTATGTTATAATGGACTGAAATTAATAATTTTATTAAGTCGTGCAAAAATGATACAAATGCTATTTGAGATATAATAAAAAAAAAATATATATGTCATATATGATAAACTTACCAAGTGATAACACTTAATCTAAAAATTTATTTTGTGTTCCAAATTTATATACAACTGCAATAAACTTGTATGTTATATTGGAATAAGTTATTTTGAGTATTATGATAAAAAATACATAATAGTACTTTAATAGTTGAAATTATAAAAAAATAAATTTATTACAATTATTATGCTATTACACTTTTGTAGAAATAAAATAAAATAATTATTTTTATTCCAGTCAGTTCAGCAATTTAAGATTTTGTTTTGTGTAATAAACAGTTCACAAATTTATAAAAATATATAATTAATAATATATAAACCTTCTTAACATAACAAAGTTCTTAACATTAAAAAGACATTTTGGTGCAACATTTATTACTGACTGGTGCAAGAAGGAAAAAAAAGTTATAGCACATACAAAAAGCAATATTGCTAAAACTACACATTTAAAGTTAATAACAAGCAGCCATACTAGTAAGTAACAAGCATTTTCAGACTAAAAATTAGAATTGAGCTTGCCTGTACCATGGTACGAAGACCAATGGAATATCAATACCTGACGCCTAAACGGTGTCGTGCAGGGCAAGTCTGAAGATGTCATGCTGCACGTAAAAGCTGGTGCCAATTGGCTTCAGGACAAATGTCTGGATGTATGCATGGGGCTGATCCTCATCAGTCTGCCCAATCATCAACAATCACTGACTCAATTTTCTTATTTCATCTTCTTTGCGGAGGTATATACAGAGATTGTTGCTGGACATTAGTCATAGCTCAATCTCTATCTTCATATGGCAGCACAAAAAATGTAAGGCAGTACAGTACACATTTGTGTAGCATGTCCAGCCAATAAAATATAATATATGGACAAACATAATGTACATCAATGTAACGAACAATTTAACCAAATGCTCAAGCCAAAATTTCTTTTCACTTCAAAAATATATTGCATTATTTAGTCTCAGAAGACAACAGCATCACAAAATCAAATTACTGAACTAATTGGAACAAGAATTTTGAACATATTAAAAGATATATCATCTTTTTGTGTTAAATTCTTATTATGTATATATGCCTTAAGTTTTTATATACTTCTGTATGAATATATTTATTTATTCTATTACTATCATAATATAGAAAAACTATTTCTCTTACCTGCAACCTTCCTAAGACATTAATGAGTACGCCACCATCAAACATTGGTTGTGAATCAATAGCAGTTATTATCCGATTAATTTTTTGAAACGTTAAACTCTGAAAATTAAAAATTATAACTTAATTCAATAAATAAAATTCATTTTTCATATATACAAAATGAATATACTTTTCCTTTTAAATAACTAAATTTCAGTATAGTTTTGTACTTTCTTAACCTAACCAATATTCTTTAAGAAAGAATGACTGTTACACTATAAAATTAGCATATGTTTCTTATTTATTGTAAGTACTTACAGTTAATTTTTCCATTATTTTAATAGCACCCTGTATTTGTAAACCTTCAAACGTCATGAATGATGACTCGGTCTGTAAGCGCGATAGTGAATGAATATGCAAACCACGATTAATACAGCAAATGAACACCATTATGAACAGTAAAAACTTACATTATACATATTTATTAAATTTGGTCTTTGAGTAGGGTCATCAAACAGCGCATAATACTGCTGCACGAAACCCTTCCCAATAACTTCATATTGAGGGTTTAATGCCATTACGCTAACTTATTACGTTCACACTCACTACTCGATATTAACGATAACAGTCTTCTTCTGTGATTTAATGGTTCGACACTTTTATCTTTAGGAAAGGTTTTATAAGAAGAATAAAATAATGCCTCTCAACATCCCTCGTGTGAGATACAAGCGAGCAGGAAGCTACTTATGCCGACGAATTCGATGTATCGAGAAAATCGTTTGGTATTATTCTCGAACTCTCGAAAAGTTTTGATGTTTGACAACGACTGTGCTCACTTTCGTGCAAATAATTTACTGCTTGTTCGCGAATTTCATAATTGCGAATATACAAAATTATTTCGTTATTATTTTGTTAAATTGCGTAACACATTTTTTAAGGAAGAAAAGGATATTTCTTACTTATTAGCGACAGATGAGAAAAATTTGAATTGCAATTCTTCGTTAAAAAACAATTTTATCCAACTTCATTTGAATGGTAACATATCATTGGTTGTTGATATTGCCGGATGTTTAGTGGTGCGACATCTGTATTTTGTATGTTACACTCGTTTAAAAGTTAGGTTAACTTCCTTTTTTCCGGTGCGAAAAACCGTGAGGTGTGTGTCGTGTCTGTCACTGTAGAAAGTAATCGAAAAACATCGGAAAATCGAAAAATAATCTCATTTTACATAGAGTATTGTTTTAAACCGTATTTATTCTAATAATTTTTATGTATTAATCATTCTTGCTTTCTATAACTTTTAAAATAACCTTTTCAATATTTTAATAAATGCTTTGTTTATTTGTATTAAATCAAATTTGAAATTATACATATGATTTGAATTTAGTTTGTTTCAATTAATATTACTTTTGCACAATTTTCATTTTTTAACTTAAAAAATAATTGTGCTATGATAGAGGTTATGTGATACTCTTGGATGCAATGTTTACAACTGCCAATTAATGTGTTACCTACATTGTTGTAAAACAAAGAAATATAATATATAACTTGAAGTAGATTATTAATTGGAAATAGTTTTAACAAATAACATATCTTTAATTCTTTAAATTAATATAATATTTTGTCATTTCTGTGTACGCAGCACATATCTTCAAGATGGTGAAGATTATGAAACCTGGAAAAGTCGTATTGGTCCTTAGTGGCCGATATGCTGGGAGAAAAGCTGTCGTTGTACGAAACTACGATGATGGTACTACAGAAAAACAATATGGACATGCCATGGTTGCAGGCATTGACCGGTACCCACGTAAAGTACATAAAAGAATGGGTAAAGCAAAAATTCATAAACGTTCCAAGATCAAGCCATTTGTAAAAGTAAGTCAATCTTTTAAGTTATTTAAAAAAATATTGAAGCAAATAACATGTAGAACAAATATTAAACATTTCAATTTTTATGTTTATTGTACTTAAACTTTTATTGTTAAACTCTTGATGTTCTTCATGAAATATTAATTAAATATATTTTAGGTATTGAACTACAACCATTTAATGCCAACAAGGTATACCGTAGAGTTGCATTGGGATAAAGTAACCCCTAAAGATATTAAGGATCCAATGAAACGCAAGAAAGTTCGATTTCAGACAAGAGTCAAATTTGAGGAAAAGTATGTACATCTTTGTGAGTTCTTTGAAAATTGTTTAATCAATGATAAAATAAAATAAATACTTATTTACAGGTACAAATCTGGTAAAAACAAATGGTTCTTCCAAAAACTACGGTTCTAATTACAGTTAAATAAAAATAAAATATACAAGTATTTTAAGTGTTACATTTCTTACTCATTTTCCTGCATCTAGATAAAAGCACAACTATTTTTTCACATTAATATTTAAAAAGCATTTGGTTTATTTGCACTGTTTAGAAGACAAGGATAATTCATCTTGGTCACTTAAAAAATTATATTTAACGATCAAAAGAACTTAATGAAATTATGATTTTTTTCAAAATGCAATACATAATGAGGTATATTAAAGTGTCAGTAAATTAACGATATATTTTAAAAATATTAGTTAATTGTGTGTAATTTAACATATAATAAATATATACTTTTAGAGTCGAAGTACCATAATCTGCAATGAATTTTCATTTGTTTTATCAACTATCACTTGCTAAGTTTTTTAATACGTTCATCTAAAGATTCTATGTTATTTCTTATAATTTCTAAATTTGATGCAAAACTATCTTGCACTCCTTTTAAGAGAGATTTATTACTTTCCAAATCAGTCGTAATTTGCGATTGCAATTCTTCTAAACGCGTTAAAGACTTACTAAAGGTAGCAGCTGAAAATTACATTAAAAAGATGATTACATATTATAGCATTAAATAGTAATCTCATACCATATTAAAATACACACCTTGTTGATGAATAGTATTTAAAGCCAACATTCGATTTACAGTTTGCGGTAAAACATGTGACATAGTTTCTGTTTGTTTCATTATATCATACATTTCTGAGATCTGAAAACGATTTTAAATAAATATTAATTCGCTAAGAGGCAAGTCGAACTGATATAACGGAACAAGTAATTTACCTTTTGTTCTTGTTCTGAATCTAAGGACAATGCAACCTTTTTTTGTTGAATGTTATCCATTTTATGAATTACAGTAGCTAATCTGCTTTCAATGATGTCTAGTTGATACATGTCTAATAATGCAGCTTTTGCTCCAAGTTCTTGTACAGCTTCCATGATTCCTTGACATTTGAGATTCTGTAAAAAAATGTATTAGTTACTTTATATTAATCTAGTAACAGAATGGATAATTATACTATACCCGTGAAAATTTGTCTAGTTTATCAGTAGCTGTTCCAATAACACTTTCTAAATTACAAAGTCTTTGTTCGAGCAATGCAATTCTAGCTGCTTCTTGCATTCTTGCTTTTTCTGGAAGATACATCATCTGATATTTAAGTACCCCAGGTTCAGCTGTCTTATCAGTCTTCATGCTCTGTTCTTTCGAATCAGATTGAGAAGCAGGAATATTAGTTTGTTTGAATGCTTCTATTTGTGATATTAACTGCCTGGAAATTAATCATTTAAAGCAAGAAATTTATCAATACTTTATCATGAAAATTATATATGTAAATTTACTTAAGTCTTGTGCCTTGAGGATCTGACAGCGTTGCAATAAGATCAGCACCAAGACATTCTTCTAATTTTAAGGAATCTAATTGTTTTTCTAGATGCTGAACTTGAGAAATTATATCAATTACAGATTTAGCATCTTCATCTTTTGCATTTTCCTGTTTCATGGTAGAAATAACATCAAATGTATTATGATATTTCAAATACAAATATGAAAGAGGAAAATAAAATTTAAAATACAATATATCAATGGATACCTGTAAGTCATTAACTTCTTCATATAATTCTTTAATTTCACATTGCAAACGTTGATATTTTTGAATGGGTGTTTCCTTCTCTCCTTCCCCAGGGAGTTCCCAATCTCCAATTCTAAAATTTCAAATGTAACTTAACGCATTAAAATTATATCTTATATTTATATATTAAAAAAGAGATTTACTTATATCCTGTCCTTGGTTTAGATGATATACGGTCTGAAAAATCAATTACCTTTCCATCGACTTGTTTACCTTTAAATTTATTAAATGCCTCTGTTGCACTAATATGTAGCTTTGCTATAGAATCAACTTCATCCTGAAAAATAAAAATATTAGTTATTGAAATGTTACTTCTACATGAAATAAATTACAAGTAATTTATCAATATTTTACCTCTGGATAAAGTTGAAACTGCTCAGATTCTGGTAAATCAGTTGTTTCATATACGTCAACTTGATCATATGCCTATTTATACAAACAAGCAACATAAATGGCAAGGCAAATGAATAAGTGTATATACACATAGGACATACAATTCAATAAAAAAAGTATATCTAACTAAATAAAAGAAACGTTAAATATAGATTTTCGTCCAAATAAAATGTACGACAATCAAATTATACTGACATAAGTTTGACATGATATTCCTGTGTGTAAAATATGAAGTACTTACAATTCCAGGTAAATCGGCATATTTGGGATCGGCCATTTTCTGTATCGAATTAAAACGTATTATTAATTACTTTACACTTTACACAGTACAAGGTATCTTTATGTTCTAGCAACGAATAATAATAGAAAGACTTGTTCAAAGTATCAAAATTTTGACTCAATGTAACAGATTGTCATTGAATATTCAATTCAACGTCCTCCATTTCATTCGCACAACTTCCATGACATCTTTCAGTAATCTTCTGTACTATATAAAAATGCGGTAATTTAGAGCAATAAAAGTTAAATGTGAACAAAATAATTTTAATAATATGAAACGTTATATTCCTGATAACTCTATCCTATTTCTTATAAAATTTAAAGAGGAACTATATGTTACAAAAGGACTGAGAAGCAACTGGTATTAGATATTAAATAATATTGTTACATATTTTTTGTATTTTTTATGGTTTATATAGTTCACTATTAGGTAGTTCAATATTTATTAAAAAATGGTACATAAAAACGGTTTCATCAAGTTTTTATAATAATTTAATTAAAATGTAAATGTCTTATTAATTACCAATGAATGAAATTACGAATAAATGAAAATATATGATAAAGGTAGTTACAAATATTACAATTCTTCATGCATACTGGAGGCTGATGATCTTTCCGTAGGAAAGCCCCAGAAAAATGTAGGATATCCTTTAATCTCTCTTTCTCTTGCTACAAACGCTGAGAAAGAAGAAATACAATTTCCTATAAAATAATTTGCTCTTCCAAGAATAGCTAAGTCTAAATGAGGAGATGCAGGCTGATCTTGTTTGAACACTGGTACCTATATAAAATGTAGGGAAGTTTTATTGAACATACTTTTACATAAATTGTTATACATACTACACAACACATTAGTTAAATTTCTTACTTCCATACGTGCCAATGCTTTAGTAAGTTCCTCAAGCATGTAATTATTATCAGATGCTACAAATACTGATTTAATGTCATTGCCATTACGTATAACACGTTTTAAATGACGTACTATTAAATCAAATGTTGGCAAGCACATAGCAGAAGTTGCTTTTCCACGTTCATTTCGATAACCAAGGCATTGAGGAGCAGCAAAAAGGTTTGGTGTACTTGATATAAATTCACAAGCACGAACCTATTGAAAATAAAATATACATATTTCTGTATAGTATCTTTTCTTATCCAAAATATGTGAATAATGTAATAATAAATACCCAATCAATTCCATTACGTAAATGAATTCCTACAAATGCTCCTCTAGGTAATTTTTCTTTTACAAATGCTTTTGCTTTATTAAGCATATCTGTATTCCATTCAAGACATTTGTGTAACTTTTTGTTTTCTAATTGAACAGGAAAGCTAGCAGGTGCACCTGTAAAAGCCAATACTGGCCAGTTTATAGCAGGGTACTGTCTTCCCCATTGTAATGCCATGTCTGTATGATAAACATCATAATGAAGAGGACCATAAAATTCTGATTTTACAAAATCTATGTTATATGTGTCCCAAAATGGGCCAAATGGGTTTCCTTCTTTAGCATTACACGAATCCCCTTTTCCACGTGCAGAGTAACAAAAAGCTAAAAGTAACAAAGTGTTAAAAAAGAACATTTACTTTTTTAATTTCAAACTTAGAACTTACATACTCTTTCCTTTGGTTGCCATATCCTTGGTGAAATATCTTTCATGAAATCTTCCATCACTATTGCCTTATGGCAACTTTGCACTCGAGAAACATTAAAATATGTATTAAAAGGAACTTGTACCTAGAAAATACATTAAGAATTCAATTTAGAAATATTGTTATTTCATAAGATATTAAAGATCATTAATTACTAACAGATCTAGTCTCTCCAGTTCTATATTCAACCCATGGTGGTAGAACTAATGTGCGATTTAAGGCTTTTGCGAATCCTAAAGCACCTAAAAAGTGGTCTGCCTGATTTCCAAATCTTCCTAGAAAATATAATTAAATAAACAATTTAAATTAATCAATTTAGTTATTATTCTTTTTACATGAAACATGTATATAGGTTTTTTTTACTGTTATTATTGTAATATTATTTAAACCTTACCCATACAGGGACAATAAACAATATAGCCATTTGTATCAATATCAAAATTTTCACAATATGTGCTATGCAATGTCATCGATAAAATAAAGAAAGTAATACTAAACATTATGATTCAGTTTTTGTATCTAACGTGATGTGTTATAAATGACTTATATATATATATATATATCAGGTTAGGAACAAGATACACAATTCAATCTAAATTCCAAAATTTAAAATCTAAACTATTCTAGTGTAACTTTTATACATTCCCTTGATTACTATGGATACGTGCATTGATAAATGAAAACATAGAGATGCTATCAAAAAAAGAACCGACGTAAAATAGGGACATTATTCTTTTCTAAAGTTGTATTCGATTCAACATTACTATAAAATCCCTACTTTTTGATTACTATACGAATGTTCGAATGAAACTGCATAGATATAAGAAAATAATAGATATATTTATATTTATTTTACAACATCATATAAACATTATACAAAATTAGTATCAACTAGTCTTAAGTTAACAAGGAAAATATGGATATGGATATTCTTTAAAAAAAAAAAAATACATAAATAATTAATGTATATTTGTCTCAAATTTGTAAAACCTTTTATATTAGAGCATACTATAAACCCATTAATACTGTACTAGCGGTAACAGGAGTTTGCGAAGGTGCACTGGCTTGTCTCACACTCATTTCCCAAGTATCTAATAACTGAGATACAGAAAATCGGCGAGGGAGCTTTGTTATACGTGCATTTAAAGCTTTTTGTACTGCACAAAGGAATGTTGTTGCATATTCGTGAGGTGCCATAACACAACGCGGCGGCGTTAAAGGATAATCAGCAGGAACCGTAACTGATACTGGTGGGACGCAAGGAAGATGACGATCGTCCAACCAACATATTAACTGAATACACTTCGATCCATTTTGTTGTGCTGGATCCAGACTGACCTAAATGCACAAATATATTTATATGTTAGAATGTAAATTAATGTATTATATTAATAACTAAGTTGAATAAATTACTTTAAACCGTTGATCTAATCGAGCTATTTCTCCTTGCAAGACATCTGGAATTTCACTTGGGGATTCTTCTATTTTCTGTTTCTTTAATGGTGGAGGTAAATTCCTGTTTTTACAGATTTTCGTAAGACTTTATTCATAGTCCTCTGCAATTACAACTATTTGTGCTTAAATATAAAATTATTACTTACTTTATTTCCGGACCAAACAAAGCTTCTAAACATGGACCAAAAGTCCGCTGTAATGTATGATTTACAACTGGACTTTGGAGATGGGTGCTTACTGCTTCCAAAAGTGGACTAAAGAAATGATGTTCCTTTAGAGTTGTTACAGGAGGTCCTACACTAGCATCACTTCGTTTGAAATCTAGCTTCTCAAGGACTACTTCGCATTTTAGCAATGTATCCAAAGGCATACGTTTGCTGGGATTTGATAAAATTTCTAATAGTTTTTTCATTTTACTTAATTTATCGACATCTAAAAAGTTAAAAATTATGTAAGTAACAATATAAATATACCAGAATATAATTCAGATAAAAATCATTAAAATACCTACTTCCTTCATTTCCCATTTTAGCAATCATTCTTCTTAAAGGTTCAACATATTTACTTAACTGTCTAACTTTGTCTCTATATGCTTGATCTTCTTGTTGTGGGCTTGGAGTAGCACCCACACCTCCAGGAGTATTTAGAGAACTACTGGGCGATGGCGCCATGCCTAATTTTAATATGATTTGTTTTATTGTTACTTCTAATTGTAACAGAGTTTTGAAAATCTTATATTAAAAATTATTTCAACATACCCACAGATCGTTGTGATCCTGCCATTATTGCATGTTGTGGACTCGGCGATGGAACTAATGCAGGCGAGGCTACCATCTGATTGCTATAAAGAACATAATTTTTAATTTCAATGTAAATTTTGGAATATATAAGAGCATATGAGTTTTTTTTAGAAAAGTTATTCTACAGTAACAACCTTGATGGTGCACCTAATCCAGCAGGACTTGGAGCTGATGGAGATGGACTCTGTCCTAAAAATTGATTTGGAGTAACATTCCGAGGACCAGCAAATCCTGCATTTATCATTTCACCCTGCTAACAATATTAATATCCATGAAAATCTGAAAATAATATCACTTACATGTTAATTCTTCAGTAATATACCTTTCTCTGCATGTGACTTAATTGCTGTTGCATTTGGCTGGGACCTAATGGTCCAGGAGCAATTTGATTCATTTGTTGTGGTATACTAGTTTGGATTCCACTAATAGATCCACCAATTTGATTACCTATCTGATTAGATAATTGATTCTGCATTTGAGTCTGCAAAATAAAAATATGTAAAAAATCATATATTATTACTAATAGTAAATATGTACATACTTGCATATTTTGCTGCATTTGACTTGTAGTTATTTGTCCCATTTGATTGGGAACCATTTGGTTCATTTGTTGAGGGATATTTCCTTGTGCCATTTGATTCATTTGTGTTAACATTGAATTATTTTGCATAGTTTGAATGGATCCCATATGACTCATTGGACCAGTAGTTTGAGCAGGCATCATACCCATTCCTGGCATTTTATTTTGCATTCCTTGCATAGTTATAGGTTGTCCAGGACGTTGATTTAAACTTTGTAATACTAAAATAAACAACATAGTACAACATGAAGTATATGATTTAAATGAATAGATCTACACACAAAGAAATAGTAATTAATTAAAACTATTTTTTCTTTTCAAATGTTTATTATAATACAACACAGTATAACATAAAGTATACATATTTTTTAAGTAAACAGATCAATTTCAACTATATATAAAGATATAATAATACATCAAAGAAATAACATAAATATTTAATAAATTATATATTTTTCTGTAGATGTACTTATATTTTAACTTAAACAGATACACTGATATGTGTATATAAATAAAGATAAATAATTAAAATATCTTAAGCATTTTTCAATATTTTCTTGTTCATGATTGATTTTCACCAGGAGAATCTTCTTCCATGAACATTTGAAATGCTTCTATTAAATCATGATCAAAAAATGTCTCTAATTTCTTTTCTAACTTAGCTATACATATTTTTTTCTGTTGTGCTGATAAATTTTTATCGTACATATATTCATATGCAAGATCATTAGTTTCAAAGTTTCCATCCAATACTATTTCTAAAATGATAATATCTTCAAGACATGTTTTTCTTAAACTTTTTGGCCATGCTTTCTCTTTGAGCATTATTTTTACATTAGTCAAGCATGGCTTTACTTGAAATTCCATGTCCTTGTAGCCTTTAGAAACTTTCATAATATCGATCATTTTATATATGTATCTCAATTTTTGTACATAAATATCTAATATATTTTTAACTTTATGCACTAATTCAAGAATTCCTGGTCCAACAGGATTATAAGTACCTCTTCGCATTTTGTTACGAAGATCCATTATGTCTGGTAAACGACTATATCCTAAACTAATGTACCATTTACGTAACAGTTTAATATATCGAAGTGCTATTTTAAATTTAATGCCTGGAATTATAGGATCATTCATGGCAGGTTTATAAATATAACATACTCGATTATTACTCAGATGAACTGCCATGCCACATTTCTCTTTGATATCTTCTGTATCAATCAGATGGTCACGTAAATTGATCTTCCAAGATTCATATAATAATTCTTCATCATGTCTATGTTCAATATATTGACAAAAATTAGCTTGAGATGGTGATTCAATCAGTTTTTTATATGTATCTTCATTATCAGAATCATAACCAGGTTCACTTTCTGTCGAACTGGCATATTGTGAATAGTACATATTATTCAATTTAGGCATCTTGGGAATCACCTAACCTAACCACTTTTAGTATTTAATAAATGTTTTATGAAGTAATGTTATAACCAAAATTATCCTTAAATTAAACTGAGTACTTTCTTATGATGAACGAATAACCTTCACTTTTTGTTGATATTTTGACTGAAGATCTTAACCTAGGTCACGGTTGACCGGGGAGCAATAAACAGCTAAATTCATGTTACCATTTTCTCATTCTGTTTCGCTATGAGAAAGACGACGACAACACGAATGTTGCCGCTTACCGATTTCTACGTGTTCACGGGGCTACTGTTTCGTTTCAAAAAAGGTGGGCCTTATGGTTATATAACCAATCGGACCCGAATTCTTTCCGTTCAACTTCTGATGAGCAGACGGTACTTATACTATATACGTACACCGGGTGTTAACGAAACATTAAACGCAACAAAATACAAATTTTAATACTCAATTCATAAATGTAACTAGTATTTCATTTTGTAATGGACATCATTCTTAGTAATACAAGAGCAAATTGTATAAACAAATTAGGCAGACCAACTAATAAAAAATACTGTATTTATTTCAATTGTTAAAATATTGAGATGAAATTTTAAGGGTATATTTTTAAACATATGACATTTAAAAATCATTTACTAAAAAGGAGTCCATAGATTTATAGACACATTTTTTCTAAAATGATCCTTAATTAATACATGTACTTACAATTTGTAGCAGTATTTGCAGGGGGTTGAGGGATTATTCCTTGAGGATTAGATCCTGGTCCATTCATATTCATCATTTGATTATTACCAGTTCCTTGACGTGCTAATGTTTGCAATGCCCCAATTGGATCTGGCATTCCTTGATTTCCAGAACCAGCATTACCTGGCGCAGAACCCCCTGCTGCCTTCTTAGAATCTGAATGGAAAAAAAATGATAATGCAATACCAACATTCAATTGCTGAAGTAATGTTTGCCCATGTTAATATGTATATTACTTAGTTCTCTGACATGTAGAATCAACCTGGCTACAAAGCCTAGATATTCTTCCTGCAATGAAATAAATCGATATTGTTAATTAATTTAATTTACAGTCCCATCATTATAAATTTTGTTCATTATTTGTTTAATAGATTAACTTGGAAATTAAAGGGTGATAACAAACCTTAGTTTTTGCTTTTTGGAAAACGTGAGTTTCCATTTCAATACTATTTTTGGTAGTAGGCATTCCAGACATTTGTATAGCTTCATCTCTGCATAGAAAATTTTCAATAAATAAAAATATATACGTGTAACTTCATCTACTTAATAATGATTTTTATTTCTACATAAGCATTTGATGCTATATAATTGATTCATTTTTTACAAAGTATATTGTTAGAATCAAGTTCATTTAATTATTTTATCATCGAAAACTTATTAATGTACATTAGCTTACATTTTTGCAATAACACTCTGTCGAAAACTCTGCGTTCTCCAGGAATTTTCGTCTGTTGCCATTTTTAATAATTAATTCAATAATCAAAGTATTTTCACAACTTTCTTTTATCAGTTAGCTAACACTGAACACCTATGTAGCAGATTCAGGGTCTACGGGTCTATTTTTCAAAGCACTGTTTGTAACCTAAAAGTATTTAGCACTAACTTCATTAGGTACGTTTCTATGAATTCAGAGTGCACGACGAGCATACTGAAGTTCATCAGTTATATCTACTCTTTGAGTTCTACGGAGTATAGTTATTTTACCGTTTTTTATTGGTAGATGTTTGTTAAAATACTGACTCAAAAAGTAGAGATGGAACAAGAGGCAACACTAAACAAGGAAATCCACCTCGTACAGAGAGAGACAGAGGACACAACCAATCCCAAGTCAAATGAATCGGAGGTGGGGGTATGATTTCAACGGAGTGTTTCGAAATGCGCATGCGCGTAGTGTACAAGTATGGCGGTCGAAAAAGAATAGTTTAAACCTGCACATTCACCAGTAATTTATTTATAATAAACATTTTGTCTTGTGATATATAGCTTTTCATTTTCTTATAAGTTATTTGTAATAATCATTTCCGTAATACATATTTTTTAAATATATTTTGTAAACTAATCATTTTCGTATATTCTTTCCTTTATCAACTTTTCAACGTCGTAAATTTGATGCAAATACCTCGAAAGGTAATATTAGTAATATACAGAAAATCCATTACAAATATATTCCAAATTATTAGAGGCTGACATGAGATTAGATTCATTAGATTTGAATTTACCGCTCGTTTGCACAATCAATTTAAAGGGACAGCGTTTTCGATAGATCAAAGGTTCCATCCCTACTCTGTGACTGATTCCTATTAAATTTTCCTAACCTCAAAATAAATTACATTTTAATTAACCTCTAAATTAAAAATGGCAGAATTGAAATTAACAGAGGAAGATTTAACACAGAAACATAAAAAAGAACGCAAGGAACTACAAGGTATTCAAATTAAGGTTTTAGTATTTTACTTTCAGTTTATATTTATATATTATCAAATAAATATCGTTTGCAACGTTGTTTACTCAAAATTTTCTTTTATTATCACTTTGATATGTTTATTAATTAAATAACATATTTACAAGTATTAAATTTCCTAATAAATGTTCTTTGTATTTAAGTGCAAATACAAATTTTGAAAAAGTCAATTTGTAAGGGTGACAAAAAGAAGAAAAAGGAGGTAACAGAAGAAATCAATCGTTTAGAAGAAGCTTTAGAAAAAAAGCAGGATGAAGAATTAACTACGTGGAGAGTTACACATCTTAATATTAATAATGTAGAAAATGAAAATACAGAAAATTATAATAATGAAGACATGAAAAATAATTTGCAATGTGAACAGTTAACACATAGAATTTCAAAAGCACAAAAAAGAAGAGACAAAAAAGCGAATGCAGAAAAAGAACGCAATCAGAGAATAATAGAAGAAGAAGCATTAAATGTTTTTGGAAAAAGGAACATAGAAATACAAACCATAAAAAAAATTCTGCTTGAACGTGGTTTAATGATTTATGAAATTCCAAGTGATGGTCACTGGTAAGTAATTTATTCATATTAATTTAATAGCAATTACAAATATTATTATGTTTATGTTGATTTTGACAGCTTGTATAATGCTATTGCACATCAACTAAAGATTATAGGAGGAACTCCATTGAATTTTCAAGAACTTAGAACAAAAACTGGTCTATACTTAAGAGAAAACATGAATGAATTTTTGCCATTTATTTCCAATCCAGATTCTGATGATTTTCTTTCGCCAGAACAGTATGAAAAATATTGTGGTGATGTTTCTGACACAAATGCCTGGGGTGGTGCTATTGAGGTAAGCTAAATTTAATCAAAAAGTATTTCTGAAAAGTTACATGTATATAATTACAATATACCTCCATGATTACTTTTGTTTCGACTAGCTACAAGTTCTTTCACATGTACTGAAATGTCCAATCGAAGTAATTCAAGCATCAGGTGCACCTTATATTATTGGTGAAAGCTATAGTAATGACAAAAAAATGATATTAACTTATCATCGTCATATGTATGAATTAGGTGCTCATTATAATTCAGTTACAAAATATGTTAAAGAGGAAGAAAGCTGATAGAAATACATGATGTTTAATAATATCTACAATGAAAATGAAACATGCAATTTCTTAATACTTTTTACTACAATAGAATATATGAACCATTTAAACAGCTGCCACAAATTAAGTGCTCAGGAAACATATCAGTTAAATTAATAGTCCAATGTTTATCTAGTAACTTTAATATATACAAATATATAAACAATCTGTAATTTTCGTCGGTAGTAAATTAGATCTATGATGTTATTACGAAGATAACAAGAATATCTTCCTTTATGTTTCTAATTACAGTATTCTTTTGGAAAGTATTTAAAACAGGATATAAGGGATAAGAACAAGATATTTGTTCTAGAATTTTAGTAATCTTAATAAAATAGCTCCAATAACATGACACCTTGTCAAGTTTTTAAGACCCTTTTCAAAAGAATACTGTACTGTTTAATACAAAATTTAATTTATTTATTACCTAAATATTCGACAATATAAAAAAGCTGCCAGCAAATTGCAAGTACATATTGTTCAGTATTTGCTTGCTCCAACGCTTCAATGTAAATATATATTTAAGTAAAACTTATGTTTCTTTTTTTAAATACAGTAAAACCTCGATTGGTCATTCCTTGACTATAAAAAGTGATCAATCGAGATTTCACTGTAATAAACATTTAATTTTTGTATGAAAATTAAATGATTAAATATTAAAAAAGAATGTAATAAAAGTATTGTGTGTACGTGTAAATATGTGGTAATACTTTCCTCATGTGCTCTTGGAGTTTTTATACTATTTTAATGGTAAATATTATGTGTAAAATATGAAATATAAGCAATAAAATATTAATTTTTGTGGTTTTGAAAGTAAAATTTATTTACTCCTTAAAACGTGTATACATAGAATAATCTGTATATTATGAAAAAAGAATGCAGTATCAGTCCTCACTTATCGACACTAGCTGCATTATTATCATTAGGTGTTTTATTATCATCCACTACTTTGTTTTTATTTGGATCATCTGGTTTCATTTGTGGGAATAGCAGTACTTCCTATAAGTATATGAAAATTTATGTAGCGTGACACATTTATAAATGATTCTTCAAATATAAAATAATTACCTTTATATTGTTTGAATCTGTGAGGAACATAGTAACACGATCGATACCCATTCCCCAACCAGCGGTTGGCGGTAAGCCATATTCTAACGCAGTACAAAAGTTCTCGTCAATCAACTGTGCTTCATCATCTCCTGCTGCTTTATCCTTTGCTTGTTGTTCGAACCTGCAAAGTAGATTGTTTCAATCTTTTTAGCTTTAATTACCACTGATAAAGATTTTACCCAAATGAATTACCTATCCCTTTGTACTACAGGATCATTCAATTCTGTATACGCGTTACAAACTTCTTTCTTCATAATAAATAACTCGAACCGTTCTGTCAAACCCTTTTCTGAACGATGCCATTTCGCTAATGGTGACATAATTTGTGGATGATCCAAGATAAACGTGGGATTAATACATGTTTCTTCTATAAACTCGCCAACAAGCTGTTACAAATATTGGTACTGAATATATATACGTAATTGCGTATAACACAGAAACTAAGAAATAATTTCTTACCTTGTCTAGTAATCTAGCTGTTGTTCTTGGGGGAGGACATTCAATTTCATGCTTGCTACATATATTACTAAGGAGTTCATTTGCTTCAGGTGTATTTAATTGATCTCCTGGAGGTAATTTAACTTTTAACACCTCTTCCAAGGTCTTCATCATTGAAATTCGCTTAAACGGCGGAGTAAAGTCAATTACGACCTCTTCACCATCTGGTCCATCCGGATGGTACGTTATTCTATAATCACCATGTATAGTTTTCACCATTCCAGATATCATATCTTCTGTAATAGACATTAAGTCATTGTAATCTGCATATGCCATATAAAATTCACAAGTAGTGAACTCTGGATTATGTGTTAGATCTATTCCTTCATTTCTAAATTGTCTTCCAATTTCATACACTCTATCCATTCCACCTACCACCAACATCTATAATCATAGAGACAGTAATGTACTAACATATAATCGCAATGTATATTGTCTATAATTATATGAAAGTACTTATTACTTTTAAATACAATTCTGGAGCAATACGCATAAATAAATCCATATTCAGTTCATTATGGTGTGTAATAAAAGGTTTTGCTGTAGCACCACCAGCAATCATATTCATCATTGGTGTTTCAACTTCTAAAAAACCAAGTTCATCAAGGAATTTACGGACGTATGCGATTATTTTTGCTCGTACATGAAATGTTTTTCTCACTTTATTGTTTAAAATAAGATCTAAATAACGCTGACGAAATCTTGTTTCCTATATAGATAAAAACAGCATCATTAGAATTAGTACCAATATATATCTTGGACAAAATATTTTGTTACTTTCTTTGTACCTTGTCTTGCAATCCAAAATAAAGGGTTGGCAACATATGCAGACAAGGACTTAAAAGGGTAATACTACGAGGCATAATAGAGAATTCACCCTTCTTAGTCTTCCCAGGATTTCCAACAACACCAATAATATCACCTCTTTTTATTTTAGAAATATCAGTGGCAAATTTTTCTTCATTCTCATAGTGTCTTGCATTTGCCATGACTTGAATTTTAAGGCCTTCACCTCTGAGGTCATAAAAAATAAGTTTACCACCAGACTCTCTAATTGAAAACACACGACCAGCAACACTATGTACTTCATTCTCTAAAATTTCTCCATTCCCTAAGATGTTGCTAAATTTATCAATAAAATCTTCCAATGATATTGATACATGAAACTTATGCGGATAGGGATTTTCATTTATACTCTTTAGATGATTAACTGCTTGTGTCCGAAGTTTAATATATTCCTAAAAATAAAAATATGATTGAAATATTTCAAGACAATGACCATATAATAAATATCTGTAAAATTGCAGAGATACTTCTTTAAAGGTAAGATGCATTTTAATGTTATGATATATATATTCACATTTGGACTAATATTCTCTTCATCATCCTTTTTCCCAGTAGCTTTGACTTGGGTGTTTGTTACTGCTGTAGCACATGCTTTTGCTTCTTTTTCTGCCTTCGCTTTTACTTTTTGTTCTGCTTTCAAGCGTCTCTTTAATTCACTGTAAACACAATTGAGATATGCAAAGTACACTTTTAATTTATTTTAATATGAATAAATATAATCTTTTGTATCGTACGCACTGTGGACAAAAATGGCGTTTAGTTATCTGATGTACTTTAATTGATTTTGCATTATGAAGTACCGGTAGTACTACGTCAACAAAAGCTTTGGTTATGT
Organism: Megachile ligniseca; assembly: GCA_945859555.1. NCBI lineage: Eukaryota > Metazoa > Arthropoda > Insecta > Hymenoptera > Megachilidae > Megachile > Megachile ligniseca. Next base: position 12,677,123 of record OX243778.1, read on the forward strand.
TACTTAGCATAATTATTCAAAGGTATTATTTTTATTGCATCAATAATGTATAGGCATATATATATAATAGATATATTTAATTACAAATCTTGATCAATTACTACATATACACTCATAAAAAGTGTCTCGATACAGGCAGATATTTGTAACAACGTGGACAGTCAATCCATGACATCAACCACTGTTACATGTAGATTTTACGTTAAAATTACAAACGTAAATAGAATAAAATATTACATAAATATAGAATACAGAAATCATACATTTAATATTCCGACAGTATGATTATTTTACTCACTTTTTAGATAGTTTTTCATCCGCAGTGTCTGCCATATTGGTAAACCTCCTCAAAAAGGACTCTTCCTCTTATTATTAAATTGGTAAACCTGAGACATGTTTCAATGCGCCAAATAAGCCAGTACATTTTTTCTCGCGGGTCATTCCAATTTTGAATTAATTCTATCCTGGTTTTTGGTACTTTTAATAATTTAATTTAAACACATATAAATGTTCATAGGTAATATAGTTTAACTTTAATTTATTCGTCATTGTTGACGATATGATAATTATATACATAAAATATGTTGTCTTGGCAACTGTCTCCACTGACTCGCTCCTTCCGAATTAATCGGTTTCGATACAAATTTTCTAAGACTCGTTAGAAAATGGATGGTTGCTTCGGCTATCAAGAATTAAAGGCGTTGCAGGATTTAATTAGCGTTCCAAAAGATGATTCAGATTCCGAAAACCTGTTACAAGCTAGCACTGGGAAACTCGGTAAGTTGAAGGCAAATTTCGCTTTTCTATCGACTGCTAAGACACAATATAAAATAAGTCATTGCAAGAGTAAGAATATTATATCATTACCATCAATGAAAAATAGACATTTTTAAGGGCCTGGTGACATTGGTATTAAGGATGGTAAGTCTCAACAACACGGCGGTCCACATGCACCATTGAAGGTAGATGGTGATGATATCTGGCACCCGTCTGAGGTAGCCACTGTACAAAATTCGGAAGTGTATGACCCAAGAAAGGTGCCGGAATATGAGATGAAATTTAAACAGTCAGTGACGGCAGAAGACGTCTTCTTAGGTGTTAGTGTACATTTACAATTACATGTAGACGATATAACGCGCACCCATAAAGCGCGCGAGTAGTTAGGTGCATGAATAGAGCACAAATATGACCTCGTTCATCGTAATACGTTTCATTTTTGAAACTAGATGGGTTTTAAAACGCCAAGCACTTCTTCCTGCGAATGGCTATCTATATCCGTAAAGATGCCAAATGAGACGCGCGAGAAGATCGAACTTTCAGTGGAACCGGAAGCGATTGATGTGCGCAGTCCAAAGTGAGAAAACTAAAATAGAGTTTGTCGACTATTTCGTAAAGTTTTATTGCTTTGATCTCCATAAGAAACAGCGTGAAATTTCTCTGATTATTTTATGATAATATGTATTTATATGAACATAAAGTAATTTATAATTTTCTAGATATCGACTGCACCTTGTAACGCCTCACCCGGTTGATCCAAATTCTTCATCAGCCAAATGGCACAATGATATTTGTACTTTGGAGGTTATACTAAGACTTGTGCGTGAATTAGACGATGTGAATTTTTAATTAATAATTGACCAGAGTTTTTAATTTTGCCTGTACGTATAATATAAAGTGTATCCAGTCATCGTTTTTAAAATTTGGCATTGCTATCTGAGAACTAACAGATTCCTTTTGTTGCGAATTTATTGATCCTTAAGATGGTATGTGCGATATTACTGAAATCTGGACGAGTTTTTACATTTTATGAGATTTATAGTTTTCTTTTAAAAAGACCGCCACAATATTGAAGCATTAGAGTCATCTAGTGATATTACAAAGAATTGTAATGGAAGCAAATTTTGTTACTGACAATTCTGTCGGTAAAGGGGACTTTTTTATTTTATTACTTCGTCTATTCACCAGAAGATAGCGTTTTTATCATAAAAATGGTAAGAGCTACGTAACCCCTGAATCGTGAGACAAAAATTTACATTGCATGATAAGTCTATTTTATGTCTTGTTCGTGGTATTACACATACCTTTTCTTACCCCAATGACTCGTGTATTGATTTGAAATTTTTTAACAATGAAATCTTTTTGGGAGTGCCGTTTCTCTAACAGTAAATTTATTTAGAAAAGACCGCACCTTTGTAGTACTTCAGGCGAACCTTTCTTTCAATTTTGTTTCGTGCATTTGTTCAAGGAAACAGTTATATTATTACCATCCATTTGACAATTTCTTTGATTTGAGATTTCCAATTACTCTTACTTCTCGATACTGTAGTTCTCTCCTTGAAAATTTATTTTTAAATCTATAAATTCAGAAATATAGTAATCGCAATGGCAACGGCACATGTATCACATTCATAGATACCATAAAGAGACAAGTAGTCAGTTCTTGATTGAATGAAACTACAAGGAGTGTATACCAATAAAACAGTGGACATTGTACTCTGGATCTGAGATTACACTTTGCGCGTAAATTAGAAGTTTGAATAATGCGCGATTCGGCAATAAAAAAATACATTAGTTGCACTTACGATCAATGACCTATATTCTACATTTATTACTCATATTTAAATAATATCTTCTCATAGGTGTCATTTTTCACTATACCTGTAATGTCTATTTTTATCAAATGACATCATACATTTAATTTTTTTATGATGAACTCACGAATCTGATTATAGATTGTAAATTAAATACACATAATAGTGAGTAACTGTTGCGTGCGATTGAAACATATGGCACGACAGTCGTGGGAACGTATATTACGCATACTGTCCCCTATAGTATATTAAATTAAATAGTAAACATCATCGATATTACCATCGATTGCACGCATTCCCTTCTTTTATTACGTTTGTTTGCGTATATGAGTTTCTATTATAGAATCGCATATAGATAGAACGTTATTTATGTCCACGCGTGCATAATTTACTTTTGCATGATCACGTGTTTGAACGGTGGTAACAGAAGGATAAAATGCGTGTTGCCATCCGGTGCTTGACATTGACAGGTGACGTATCGTATTTCCAACCTAAAAGGGTGGAACACATAGATAATTCTTTTTAGATCACGCTAACTATAACAGATGGTTTCGAAACTAACGACAAAAGAGAAATGAGAAAGAATTAGAAAGAGGAAGCAGAAGTATTAGAAGATACAGTTGTAATTTTATTTGCGACGGGTTTATGCGCATGAACGAGGAAAGGCTTGGTTCATGAACGAGCGAAAACATGAAAACGCGATACAAACGATCAGAAAACATGAATTTACTTAGGAATATACAGGGGTGGAGTATAAACTTGGATTATAAACGAAGACAGCAAAGGAAGGTTAAGAACGAAGTCAAAGCCGATTCCCAAATTTGATTAGTTGCTTTCGTGCGCATGTTCCGTACCGCCAATTACGAGAAACCACAGATTAATATAGATCTCCAAACAAATGATAATTTATTTACGCACCATTTTTAAAATAAATTTTAGGGATTTAAAAAACTTTTATTTCCCGGCTTTTATATTCTCAAAATTATTACCAACGATAGCCACTCAAAATTAGAAATCGATTTATCTGCCTGCCTCACCCTTCAGAACATGTTCTGTCCCTATATTTCTAGTTCTATGAAAAAAGGGTACGTTCACATGACAAAAGCAAAATATTGTCAAGATGGATGAGTAGAAGCAGAAATTCGTTAAAATATAGAGCGTAGAAATAAAGTTCTGTAAATTATAAAACAATAAAGTGAACGAAGAATTTATGAGATAAATATAAATGTGTAAAGGATTAACCCCATAGTTGTAATTTGTACGGAAAAACACTTGTGTAGATTTACTTCAATCATTCAATTTAGTAGAAACATAAAAATAATTTTTGTTTATAAATACTTACTTTTAAGTATTTTCCATTGTAGATGTTCGATGTTTTTAATTTCTGTTGTAAACACTTCGGATGAAATCAAGGATGATTATAGTCGTTCGCAGTATCCTATGGTTGCGACTATAGTCACTTTTACAATTAGTAGTAAAAAGAAAATAAAGTTGGAATTAGAAGATGAAATGTGAAACGGTTGAAAAGGAATGAAACGAAAGGGTAGAAAGAAAAGAGCGAGATAAAATATACGTTCATAGAAAAAAGGACAAAGATAACCGTTGTAAACCGATACAAAGGGTGATGGTGGGGATGAAGTAGAACGGGCAAGAAAGGTGGCGCTCACGCGCAGTCTGGCGTCGTCGGCCGACGGGTGTGCATCTAAAACTTATTGAATTGAAGTTTTATTTTATTTCGTCGTATTTACGGCCGTTTAAATCGTGATATCGTTAGTTCATATTTTATTGTTTGCAAGGACCGTCCTTTGAGTGTTGTAGTTGAGTTCGTAGTCGTATATAATAACAGGAAGAGGAACTGATTACGCCGGTCGATGAGCTCCCGTTACTCGTGCCGTGGAGATCCTCGTATAGGATAATTGCTGGCTGATGCGACTTGCAATAAGGTAAAGTTTCATCGTACGAAAATACATTTTTCCGAGTTATTCGACGTACACTGCTCTCTAGGCCGGTAGCGGATCGATTTTCGCAAAGGTAAAGCGGGAGCAGCGAGAGAGAGAAAGAGCGGTATACAGAGCGAGAGAGAGAAAAGTAACAGGGGCAAAATGTCTCTTCCCCTATTTTCTTTTTATTATTTTATACCTTTGAAGTACGATCTCCTGCAATTTTACTTCACACGCTTTGTTATTTCGTTTCATTTCTTTCATTGAAACCTTTAGGTTCTATTTTTAACACCATTTTTCGGTTGTTATACCTGTATATTTCGCGCGTGTAGATCTCGACGCTATCGCGGTCAAAGGAACCTGAACCCTCTAATGGAAATCCTGTAATAATTCTGGTGTTATACTGCTCTGACGTTTACTGTCATTTGATTATCGATGAAAATCACGAACATCCCTTGATATCATTACTTATTAATCATAATTATATCTTTCGCAATAAAATTGATTATCGAATCACTAGATAGATATTACGAAAGAATATGAAGTGATTCGTACAACGAACGAGACATCAAGGTAGATCAATTTCAGCCATTGTACCTCCTTGAACCGAACATGAAAGCGTACACGAATTACTCTAAAGAAATACTATATTGTGAGAGCAAACGTCAATTCTCGTTTCTCGTGTGATTAAATGTGGCACGTTAGGGCAGAAAGAAGGCTTTTAACCATAAAGATATTAAGAACAAGGATGGTCGAACGGATTATTACCACGAGGATGTATGAGTATGACGTTTAGCGACCTCTGCGTGCCAGTGGAAAAGTAATAATCGCTTTAAATGCACCCTAAATGAATTAAAATCCGATGGCCGTTGAACTAGGATGACTAATCTCGAAATACAAGAAACCCAGTGTGATTGTACCGTGACGCGAATGTTGTCGTGTAAATAATTGTAGTCGAGTGAAATTTTTGTTACTTGTGTTTCTCGTCTCTGACCCTCTTCCGCCCTCCGGTTCTCCTCCGGTCGATAGACTCGGCTCGTCGTGGGTTACACACTCTCTCGTGCGACTAATGAAAAGGACGAAGACGAAAGTAAAGAAAACGAGGCACGAACAAGACACGAAAATCGTACGATCGTGATTGTATATATGGGACAGTGGTTTATACTGCGTTTCTGATCGATATCACGGACTGCAAAGTGCTCGTTGAACATCGACAACGTGATGGCAAACAAAGTGGCAGTGAAAGGTTGGCACGGTGATAAATTAATCTTTTGTTTCGTAAGAATCGAGGAAAGACAGACAGGGATTTATCAAGTGGCTTGAATTATTCCTCAGACTACCAGGCAACCATTTGACATTAATATTATATTTCATACATATTGATAATTTTAATTTCCTGAACTTTACGCGGTTTCTTTAAATATTATGTATCTTATAATGGATGACACCCCTTCGCTTAAAAAAACGTATTTCGACCCGTAGTCGTTGATAGAGATGGATCATACCGATAGGTATCGATAACAATTCGATACTAAAATACTCAATAGGGAATATTGATACTGATTCGTCTTCGATCGATGTTAAAGCGATGCTGTATTAAAATAAAATCCATTCTGTTTAATAACCAAGTAGTATTTTCGTAGACGCATTAGAAAGTTATTGATATTTTCGTGGAAGTAGCAAGCTGATATCGATATTTTTCGGTGACTGCGTTTTCAATGCTACTTGATATCAAATCGAAATATATAAACTGGTATCGATAATATCGATACAATAAGTTCCAACTTCCAGCATTAATATGGTTCATTGTATGCGTTTTGTAGGTCTGGGTCACTGTTGACCCGGCTACGTCGTTCGAGGGTTAATCGGTGTCATACGGGGAAGTGGTGGAATTGGGATTTCCGGACGGAAATGCTTTACTTTTGTCATATCGAGACTCCTCTGTAAGTTAGTTATTTTGCAGGATTGCAAAACTGTTTACTTGGCGGTGAGTTAGTGACATCAGACATTTTGTTATCCTTTTACGGAACATTACACTTTCTGAGAATTGCAGTTTAATAAAATGGATTAATTCGTTTCTTCTTTTCGATACTTTGACATAATCTTCTACTTTTTACTTTATATTTAATTATTACTTAAAAATGGGTAATTTAATGACGACGATACAAAATTATGAATGCCAGTAATTCCATAAAATGCGCGGTCATTAAAGTGTTAACGTCTTTTATTAATATTTGTAAAATAGAAACGTTGCCAGAGGCGGTGACGCAGACAAACGAATAAATTGATCACGTGTAGTACAAATTAAATTAGCAAACTCGTGTAGCAGTTATATTGCAAATGATTTTACGTCATTTGGTTAAATTTTCAATTGTTCAAACAGAACAGTCATCTTCCTTACTTTTTTATTTGCCGTTAACTGATAACGACGATACGTTTTGTTATTCCGTGTAAATAATTCTGAAATTTATGATCGCGTTAACGCTGATAGGTTAGAAATTATCCGGCGGGAAAATAGAATAACGGCAGTTGAATAACATAAGCGAAAAGACAAATGAACATGTTTAGAGCATAAAAACAACTTTCTTAATATAAAATTTATACCATTTTTGTTTCATTCCAAGTTTCATAAAATCGAAATCTTATTGCATTTTATATACGCGATTTCAAGTTTGAAATCTACTTGAAAGTTAAAATTATAATAAATTAGAAAACTAGTGGAGTTCAGTGCACTAATATATGTACTTTCTTTTCTTTTAATAACAGTGTATTGAATTGTCTTAAAAAACATGATTGCTCTCATATTATTAGCAATATGGTGACCCTCTTTTGCGGTAGTAACAACAAACATACATGATTTTCTTGTGATGCGATTAAACTCTAGATATATGTATGATGAGTGCACTGCAACAAGTAATCTTTTAGGGTCTTCGTAATGCTTCCAGATTATGTGCTTATGTGCCGGCTTTATTCGTCTTCCCTTGTCTTCTCAGTGTTAGTCTTTTACTTTTTCATGTTTTGTTCCATTTAAACCGCAACTAATGTATTTAAAAGAAAAGACGAGTCCATCGACCCCTTTCATTCATTTTATTATATCATATGAGAATATAAAAGTCCGTATGAGACGATTGCTTTTTCGATAAGATAGTAATTGTTATATATTATTTTCGCATTTTCTTACTAAAAAAAAAAGAGCACGAAGAACCTTGATCAACTTTAGAAAAAATGACCTTCGGTTGAAACTTTTTCTTACGTCATGCTTGTCCTTTAAAATCACTTATCTGTTACTAATTCTTAACCTCAATTCAATCCGGTATTGCATAAGTGGATCAGGATTGAAAAAGATCCCAAGTTAATATTTTATTTTCATTAATCTGATTGTAAAGATTAATCGTCTAAAGATGAGGTTTTATCAGCTTAACCTTTGACTTTAACAATTTCCGGTTTAGAACAATATTCTTAATTAAAGTTGCAAATGGCAATTCTGTCGATTATCGGTGATAACACTGCTTAATTTAATTAGCTTGCATATTAGACTGCATAGTACAGTATTAGTTACGTAATAGATTCCCGTTATGTATCGCTTATGATGAGGCTCTAGCGGATGGAATTACAACGCATGGCGATATAGCGCGTGGCAATACAACGCATATCGAAACAAGTATCAAAATTCTATCATACTAAAGATTTAAGTGAATGAGAAAAATGGAAAAACCTTTAATAACTGCTACAGTTCTAACATCGTAATCTTTAATTATCTTAAAACATGATCGAGGTAATTTACATTAAGTTTCCTTTTAATAGGCTTAATCGGCGAGCTCCTTTCTAAATTATCGCATCGAAAGCAACGAATTTATCACCTCATTTTCTCGTTCGATTTCTACTTTCCTACCATTGTTAATCCCATGTAATCCAGATTATTTTTGCCGCGCTATTCATTGGGGTATTAAAAGTTTGAAAAGCACTTAATTCGTATTAGATCATTTACTGAATATGTAATGATTTATTACATAGTTAATAGTAATAATTAAATATGGTGATTAATGATCTGGTACTCGGAACCTCATGTGTCCTGAAGATAATATAATCAGTTCTTTTTAAATGAAGGACTAATTAGTAGATATAGCTTCATTAATATATAGAGCATGGAATGTAGAACATTGCAGATAAGTACTTCCGGTACTTATATTTCCGTCACTGTAATTCTAACTTCTCATACTCGCAGGTAGTTTCAAATATCCTTCGATTAGACATTATTCTCTCAAGCTCATTATTCAGTATCGTAATTTGCAACATGTATCTTACTCGAACTCCAATCTGCTTTACGTTTCTGGTATTATCTTTTTGCAACTACAATTTATAACCAAACAAATATTTTCAACTGTCATGTGCTCAGGTTTAGATTAAAATTTAAACAAGAATGTTATTCGAGTCGATAAGATAGGATTATTCACAGTCACAATAATATTATTTTTCCTGTTGCTCGTATAGAAATCTAAAAGTAGCGATGTCCACCGCATTAAAGTTCTGGGAAAAAGTTTGTTTAAAGATTAAAAAGCGAAGGTTCTCGGTAGGTAATTTCAGTAATTACACCGTCAAATACAAAACACGATGAACGCGCCGTGATGGCGTCAGTTTGTCTGGTCGATCGTTCCTTACCTCGACAACCCTCGGTGTTGTGGGGTGAAGACCCTGTACGTCTAGCCAGAGACTCCCGTGCATTTCGTATTTATTATTTATACGCCGGCAAGTGCCTACATCCGGTCGGATACGCGCGGTAGATCCACTTCGTTAAGGATACCGTGTCGCGTTTGCCGCAGGAAATCGTGTACAATTGAGAGCTTAAAATGTTTTTTATTCGGTACATCGAATTTAGTTCGTGAAATAACATTGCATCTGACAAAAGTAGGAATACACGCGCTATCTATGAAATCCGTCTATTAATATTAAGTGAATTTAGGATATTATTATAAACTTCTGATCTGTTTATAGACACGTTTTTGGGGAGAAGCGAATCGGTTTTCGACTCGCCACGAACGCCTCTGAACCTCCCCGAACCTAATGTTGTTAATGTATATATTAAAAAATCGTACTCCAGGATTCGAACTTGGGCCATCAGATTATTAAGTGGCTATGCTATTCACTACTCCAAAACATTCTGTGACCTTCGCTACATCCATTACCATATTATTGGGTCCATGTCTCGATCCCACAGTGACATTAAACCTTTACATTATGCTGTATACATTAAACAATACACTACAATATATACTTCATTTCACATAAATGAATTGCAGATTCCATGTAATTATCGATAACATCTCTTACCCTCTGTAATTACAATTTTTTGTCTTCTAAAAATCTTGCGAATTTGCAATGTTAAATACTCTTAAGAGCGAAAGTATAAAAAAAACAGTTTTAAAAAATGTTGAAAAACTTCACTATTCGCTGTTTTTAACTTCCTTTCTTTTTATGTGCTTTCTCGAACCGTAAAATGTGGCCGTGTAATACAGGAATTGCATTATTTACGTTTAAATTACAACTATTTATAACCACTTTCGTTGTCCGTATTTCATTTACAATTTACATGAAAGAAGAGGGCGTTGCGCGTTGCGAAAGAGGATACGTTTATGAAAAATGCAGCGGAACGCGCGCGCGTAATATCTCGGTTTGCAAATCCTTGCCGACTGAAATTTTATAAGCTCGCTCCGCGTGAAATTGGCCGACAGGCGTATAGAATATTCTTCCCCGTGACGGACAGTGTTTTTTATTTCTGTCATGGAAAACAACGCGAATCCTCAAAGGATTTCGAAACGAAACGGCACGGTGAATATTCCTGTTATTAAAACACCAGGATAATTGCGAATACGTTTGCGAAGCGTCGTTCGTTTTAATTTTTTTTCTCCATCATTGCTGGTTTTTTTGTTTTTTCTGTTTTTTTTTTTTTTTTTTTTTTATTTATGGATTTTTGTCCCGTGTTCCGCAAGTACTCGTTGGAAAAAAGCACTCCAGAGATTTTTATCAACGAAACACCGTTTGCTACGGGTATCATCCAGGGAATCAAGACAATTAGGAGATCACGTTTCCGGACAATTCAACCGACTGAATCACGTTTCAGGGTCGAAGGAAGCGTGTATTCCGCACGGATTAATATTTTTGTCGAACGTACATTGGACGCTGATTAGGTGGCTTTTGGGAATATGGTTTAGGAATTTGATCATTTAGGAATTTCGGACTTTGAGTATTTGGTGATTTGGGAATTTGGGGAATGTAGGAATTGGGAAATTTAGAAATCGGGGAACGTAAGAATTGGGAAACGTAGTAATTGGGGAATTTGGAATTGGGAAATTTGGAATCGGGGAATTTGGAATTGAGAAATTTGGAATCGGGGAATTTGGAATTGAGAAATTTCGAATCGGGAAATTTGGGAATTTCGGAATTTGGTAAATGTTGTGAATACAAAATTTAAGAATTGTAAATTTAAAAATCTGTAACTTTAAAAACATCTAAACTTGTAATAACTTATGATCCCCACCTAATCATTACAACTCATCACAGTCCATTATCATTTAGAACACGAAATTACTTTCAGCTTATCACTACATTAGCGTTCGTTTTGCAATCAATAATCCTTAACATATTCAGTAAGTTCATTGTTTAACTTGTCTCCAACGAGTTTTTGTTGTTGTTGGTTCACAGATGAGGGGACACGTATCAACGCGTGACTTCCTTTCGACCATAATCTATATGGATGAAGCAAGGCAGAAGAATTGAGAGAACAAACTCAAGTCAAACAACGTCGTTTCCCTGGTCCACGTCTCGTTTCGTCATCGAATCGTTTTCGTTGACCAGGGACAGGATTGATCTTTTTGCGAACAAGTGTGAGTAAACTTCTTCTTTCATCGATTTCTAATCGTTCTTTTACCGTTTCTACGTGCATCTGCTTTTGGACATGTTTCTCTTTTCGTTTGTTTGTTCCTTTTTTAGTTTTGGCCAGATCTGCAGAAGACTCAAGATCCTCTTGATTCTCCAAAAATGTCTGACACAGAAACTCTTGTTTCCATTATGAGATTCTAGTGAACATATGTCAGGGTATTAATTGCGTAGTTGGTTTTCATCGACATGAAAGAGGTGTATTTTATCGCATTATTAATTACATACATGTTTACAACAGATGTTCTCTACATGCTCTCCTTCCATTTCTGTACACACACGACAGCTTGTATCGTGAAACTACGAACTCTGTACGTGTGTCATCTTCTTATTAGAATAGTTAAATGATATTAGTAAATCAATACCCTTTAAGCTATGCAATCATTCATTACAAGGACAAATAATTGATATTCGCGATAGATGTATGATATTGTGTTGATCTGTTGTAACAAAGCACATGTAGAACACTGCCTATTTGTTAGCATAGAAGCTAGAGCATTGTTATATATCAAAGCATGATATGTCCAAATTGTTAATTACACTAATTGTAATGAAAGCAGTTACTTTTCGTTTCTATTCTGTTGGGACGATAATGAACAAAGAGAAACATAATTAAGGACTAATTAATTAAAACGTGCGGCTTTAGTTGCTGCAACTGAATTATAATTAACGCGTTGTAATCGCTCTGCATTCTATGTACAGATTTTTACAAAAATACTATCTCTATAATTTTACTTACGACTGATAACAGGTATTTTCATTATCACAATTTTTATTTTTGTCGAAGGTCGCTTGGAATAATCATTAAGAAGTTTGAGAATGTTGGCAATGACTACAGAAATATGGAAGGAACATTAACAACGCCTATGAATAACTTTATAGAACAGCTACTTATTGTTCTAAAGCAGATGTGTTCCTTCAACATATGTTCACTAGATTCGACAGTGCCCATTTATCTACTCCATATACTATACTCTGAAAACACTTTCTACTCATAATACTCTCTGTGTGAAACACAATTTGCAATTCAACCATCATGCACTAAGAATTTAGTATTGATTGGATTATTTTATTCGGTAGAAGTGTTTAGTTTCATTATATTTATTATTCGGCTATTAAACGTGTCGGTGCATGTAATAAACTGCAGTCTGTGGAAGAAAACAAGATGTGTGTAATGAAGTGAAGACTATGTATGCAAAGATGTATGTAATGTATGTAATCTATATAATGTATGTAATGTATGTAATGTATGTAATGTATGTAATGTATGTAATGTATGTAATGTATGTAATGTATGTAATGTATGTAATGTATGTAATGTATGTAATGTATGTAATGTCTGTAATGTATGTAAAGTATGTAAAGATGTATGCAACATATGTAAAAAAATTACAAACATCTTCATTATAGCAACGTTCCCGTATTGAGGTTTCCTGTGATGAATGAAACGTTGCTATAATAGGATTGTAATTGATACATAAATTACTCGGCACGTTTAATGACTGATAACAAGTATACTGAAATTAAGTTTCTGATTGTAACTGAAGGTTTGTACGTTAGTTTGAGGGTAGGATATTGTAAAGTCGAGCCGTGTTGCTGTAAAACTGAAACTGTGTTTGGTGAAATTGCAGTCACTCGAAATTCGTGGGTAATCGGTGTCGGCGGCGAGGATGGCGAGGAGCAGCGTCACTGCGAACGCATACCGGCGATGCACCGATTGCACCGTCGTCGTTCATCGCGATGCCATTGTTGCAGTTCGTAGTACGTCCCCTCGCGAATCACGATCGATCGGAATCGGGTACGGTAGAAACGGCCACGGCACTGGTACCTCTGACAACATCAGCTACTCTACCAATTTCGATCAGGGAGAAGGGCACGGCCGATTAGAGTCGCTCCTTTCTATATAACTGCCGAGCAGCACGTGATTCACGTAAGTTCGAGAGCATTGATTTTTTCCGACTAACGTTTCCTCTTCAGTTTCCTATTTCAACCTTATTTTTCTCTTGTTTGTTAGTTGGAAATTATTGAACGGATGTTGTATGCACTTTCACACCCTTATGCTTAACGACTTTGTTAGCACCTCACACGTGATCCGGATCGAAGAATGTAGTCGTGTATTGGGTAAAGGATATCAGGATGAAGTTTGCAGGAAAAAGAATTAATAACTAATCGTTTTGCGATTGTGCATCGGTACTGATAATGTAGTAGCGAGTATAGTTATGCTTTCATTGGGCGATGTTAACTATTTATTGGATATTGGTGAACAAACTTGAAAATTTATGGATATGTACATACTGAGATTTGAAAAGCAAGTTGACGAATGTGATCTCTCCAAATCCCAACCGGAATGGGGATGTTTTTATGTGCTACAGTAATATAGATTTCTTTTATTCCGGTAAAAAATGTTAATTCATAGAACAAAAGAATGGTTTTCATTTCAAAAATGAAAACCATTATTCCGGCAATTAATTTCTTCTCTAAAAAAATTATTGTGTATTTTTTTCTTTTAACGAAAGTAATTGGTGTATTGTTAATGATTAATGGGCAGCTCCAGGCAATTTGTCATCTGCTTTATAACGACGTTATTTTTCACTTTTGTGTACGGCAATTTGTCATATGAAATAGTACTCTACTGCTTAAATTTTTCACTAGAATCAACTCATCAGTAATTCTCAAAATAATTCATACTGTTATTGAAATGCTAACTTAACAATCAATTTGACCTAAGAATGTTAGAAAGTCCTTTTAGTTAATTATTCTGTTTTCAAGAAATCTAGTAAATAAATAATTACTTATTCAATATTTTCTGCACGAAATGGAAAATTTCAACAGAACTCTGCACGATAGTTATTATGAACGAATAAATTACTTCGATATCGTGCGGGAAGTATTATAATTATGAGGAATGATCGTTTTCTCAGAAGATTTTCTTGTTCGTTCACCATATTCGTATTACAAAGCTTACAGTGTAATGTGAAGATCATCGGCGGCACAATGCGAAGCTCGTCCGTTGAAAAATGTCTTTTGTTACGCAAACGACTATAAAGAAAGTGGATATTGATTTTTCACGAAGGTTTTAGCGATAAAGTTGCCGACGTTTCGGTGAAACGCTTCGAAAAACATCGCTGTTAACCTTCGGTTAAATTAGATTTTAGTCGATACATTGGTTATTAGTTTTAGCGTTAACTCCTGTGAAAGCTTCTTTACGACTCGAATTCTGCGAAACGCATGTAACGTTCGTTGTTATGGTTGTACGGTGCCATAAATACCGTGATCTGTGTTTCGTCGTGCAACTGTTAATTACCATTTTGTTTAAATGCAGAAACATTTGGAAAATTTCAATTGGAAACATTTGAAATTTTCTTTAGTATTATAACAGGTTAGTAATCTAGAAATTTGAGAACTGAAAGATTTGTAAATTTATAAATTTGTCAGGTTTGAAAATTTGGAAGAATACTTAACAATGGTAACCGCGACACTGATGTGTTAACATCAAAGAACGTAATTAACAATTTCCTTCGTAGCTTTTTACAACTATCAACAAAGCTTCCTGGTACATTAAAAAGACTCGAATATAACCATTGTTTTATTTCTCACGTAGAATGAAGTCAATGTTACGCAATAACCTTGCGAACACGATGATGCAATGTAAAAAGAAAAAAAAAATGTGCGATGAATTTTTATCGATTGTTCTCGTTGTCATCTATCGTCGCATACAAATAGTGTCACCCAGCCACAAAGCTAGAAAAATATTTTTTTCACCCCATGCAAATACAATCGAATTCGTGATGCTTCCTTGAACCTTTGCTCCAAATTTTCTAGATCTCTGGATATTCAGCTTCCAGCTTTTGAGCAAATACGATCGTTTACTCGAGCACTCTGCCTGACTATGTTCATGGCTTTCTGACGAATTCAAATATTCTATAGTCACTTAATTATCGAGGATGGTAGAATTCAACGTTAATCATCATAATTGCTTGAAGAAGTTTTGTTACTTACACATCTTGATATCTTCATTCTAATACCACGAATATAACAGATAAAATTTTCCAGGAAGACAAAAATTATCTTAGTCTAATTTTATATTTTGTATAGTTTAACGCTACCTCGATTAACTTTGATTCGGTATAACGCAGTTCTTCGTATGTAGAAGTATTATATATGATAAGTTAATACAAAATTAGCTTGAAATTAAAATAAAACTTCTATATTCGCAGTTCCTCGAGTGGCTTAAACCCTCTGTTTGACATAGAGACTTAGAAATTGTTCGCTTTGTCATGAAGTACTCTCTTAAATGTACTATAGATACCGAAGATCCGTCCGAAAGGTCGGCGCCGTACGGTACTCAGACTTTTAACTCCCTGTTTCTGGAGTGACTTAGACTTTCATCTCTTTGCTTGCCACGAGGACCTAAAACTTTTATATTCTCAGTTGCATATTCTCTTATATTTATTTACTTATGCTAAGATGACTTTATTCAATGCTTTGTTTTCTACGAATCTATATTGTGCGCTAAGCAGGGAATTACTGTACTCTTATCATCGTAAAGTTTTACCAAATGCCATTATATATCCTTCATTGTACTCTGAGAGTTAGATCACCATACGTTGTATTCACTACGCGTTGTATTAGCTACTCATTATATTTTCCACGTGTTGTATTTGCTACTCATTGTATTTTCTATGCGTTGGATTTACTACGTGCTATATGATTAATCTTACAAACATCTACTGTACTTAGTTTTGACAAGTTGAAAGTTAAACATGGGGTCCTCTATTTGCAAAGTAAGTGCTCCTAACTTTAGTGAGCTGATGGTACTACAGAATAGGTGTCTTATAAAAATGCATATATCACGCAGATATGAGCGATAAGTTATTCAAAATATTAAAGGCTATAAATATAATCTGAAATCGTTAAAATGTTAATACGGATCAGAAATGACCTGGTCACGTTGCATAGTTTCTCGTACGAGGGTCAGCAGGCCAAACTTGTGCGTCTACCTAACATACACGAATATTATTTTTCATGAATTTTTCTCATTTTCTTTTTTTCGTAGGCTATTACAAGAAACTGTTCGAAGACCTTGACATATTCACTGGCATATTGCTCGCTGTTACACGCGCGAATGCTTAAATAGTGCAAACGACGAATTATCGACCACATCGCGATCGTTTCTGTACGTTAGAGGCGACTTCGTTTCTGAACACACGGAGTTGTTCGAAGGGAAAACTTTCGTCACGGCCAGAGGGGGCCAATCATTGGCCAAACTCCGCGCAGCTGGATGTTAATCGATAAGAATATTTTCCGTGGCCGATTCGTCGATACTGTAGGGATTATTTTTAGATAACTCCTGTCCGACGAGTTCATATAAACAATAACAATAAATTGTAACTATACACTTTACACGTTCTATAACCCTCAGTCATATCGTCACATTATGTACACATAATACAGAATAAGGACTACACGTTATATGGTCACGTGTATTCCTGCTGTGATTATGAAAATGTTTTTACAGTACAATCCGTAGCAATGTAACGAGAGTCTAATATATTATATCGCCATCGATTTCGTACAGTGCTTATTGTACTTCTCTTTTCTGTTTCGAAACATTAATGGATTTGCTCGTTTTGTGTTGCAGAAATCAAGAGGAGAACGAGTGCATCTCGCAGAATGGATTTGTGCGGGGTCTACTTGTCTCAACTGCGAGCGATGCTCGTGAGGAATCTTCTGCTGAAGAAGCGCGACAAGCGGAAGACTACAGCGGTACGTGAGAAGTTCATTATTAGCTTTCTTAAAGCTCATTAACCACAAGCACCCGGCCTTAAAGAATCAGCTTTCGTTTGGAGTTCAACCAACGAGATGATACGCTATGATCAAGGAAATCGAATGGACGATCCTTAGAGCCGAAGAAACTGGAAAGGATAATTTCACAAAGCTTTTGTTATTGCTTTAGTTTTCTTATTTTAACACTTTACGCGCACTGTATGTATGTATTAGTCGTTAATTACACTCGAGTACACACGAGTGGTTGTTAAAAGCTACTAGGGTTTCGCGATTAAAACAAATTGTATACATTTTGTAGGTCTGGTCCGTAATTGACCCAGAAAGTTACAGAAGAAAAAGCAATGCGATATTTCTGCAGCTGTCAGGATATTTCTGCGCTTTGCAGGAGAGCATTACCACACGCGTTAATGCGAGAGTATTTTTATTTCTCTCCGTTCACCACCGGCAAAGTCGGAACAGTTTTATGATAAGAGTGTAGAATCTTAATTGAGTTAGTTCGCGCTGGGAGGGCAGTACTAAGTATAGACACGGTAATACTTATTTTATGTATAAATCGATTTTCTCCACCACTAACGAGCTATATTTAGGTATGCCTTTCCCCTCTTCGCTTCGATCAATCCTTTATCTTAACAAGTCTCTGCAAAAGTTTGACGAACATCACCTGAATACCTTCTTGTTCTATTTAATAATTAGTTGAAGATATTATGGTGAGGTATTGTTTGTTAATAATTCAATTGTAACTCGATCGAAATAATGAAATGTAAATGCGCGGTGTAATTAAGTAACTCGAGAATATGGACTACTTCCAATTTGGAGTTGCTGTTCCAAGTGAATCATCACAAGAAAGTTTGTCATTTCATATAGACGATACTAATTACCTAACCGGGAACAATTTCATGGAATATTTTGAACTTTATCTAGTAGAGATTAAATCTTACTAGAAAAGTGGATAGAATTATTAGCATGTAACATTCAGTGGGTTGAAGATTCACCCTTTACCTTTTAATACCAAGCTATTCTTATAATTAGATTTCATACACGTAAGTTCCATATAAATTTCTGAGTGTGCAATGCTCCAAATATTTTTAAGGTTTTAGAATTTCAAAATTTTCAAATTCCAAGGTCTCAGAGTCCCAAGATTCTGAAAGCTCCTAAATTAGAATTACTTATACTTTAATATCCAACGTAATCCACTCAAAATTATCTCTGTACCCAGCAAAGCGTCCACATTTTAAAAATCTCTGCCACGGAACTACATATATATCAACGGGGCGTTTCTACGGATCAGCAAGTTCCACGTCGTCGAGACCAGAAGATAAATCGAATTTTCATTAGAAGACGAAGGGGGTGAAAAAGGAGGAACGAAAAATATGCACGTTCGATGCCAGTACACTGTAAACCAAATTCACGAGAGCATGAAACGATATAGAAAGAGGAGGAAGATCCCCTGCAACTAGTTTCCACGGATGGCGACAAAATGACTGCGTTCCGTGGATGTCCACGACTGCCAAACTGGAGGGCGTATTGCCAATTCGTTTCGTCGCTGTTTTTGCGTGAGCTTTGTGCCAACTGGGCCAAGGGTCGTCGTGAACAGACGTACAGAACTTTTTGTTTTCACCAAGTTTTTTTTTCTTCAGACATCTCTATCGTGGATCGGAGTAACGCAACGGCGATTGTTCATCGTTGTCGATAGACCTGATCAAGGATAACATCAAAACGATCTCCTCTGCTGGCAATCTTAAAATAAACTTGGTCACTGAGGTGGTACAGTTACTAGCACGAGCGATCTCGAAGAAGATTATTCGTTGTTTTCGTTTCATTGGAACGAGGAGAGGACATTTGGAGATTTGGAAAGGACACATAGATTCAATTGGACACTCGACCATCTTCGAAGCTGTTGACAACATCCTAAAACGTTTCAAGGATACGTCGTAAACAATGATAATTCAACATTTTATTATTCAAGATTTATTCCCTTCCACAGATACATCATTTCTGCGTAAAAGATAAAATCAAGATTTCAAGATATCAATTAAACCAACATTATTTCTTCCTGGAACACTTCTGTTTTCCCTCCTTCGATTTAAAAATGGCCGGATCGATAGCGTTCGTGGGTCCCATGTTCCATATGGACGTGGAAATGGTTTCCGTGGGTTCAACAATGGAAGGCAGTAAATGGGGACCAACAAGAAAGTACACCTGCTCGACCCACATCGGCAAATGCACACCCGCCACACAGCATTGCCACAATGGCAAGCCGAGGTGAACCAACATCATACGAAAATATACAATGAAACTGTCAGCCAAATGATACCACCGATTTGCTTCCTCTCGATGCAGCCAGATACTAGGTGCTTCTTGTTCCGTTTTCATCCTATACACTAAATAGACCTTGGCCTTGCCACTTTCTGGGAAACATTGCGCGATTTCGAACATCTTGCAACCGTGTGCACCACTTCCTTCCAGAAGAACAGGGATACTGTTCTCGACATCAGTCGCGCTACTTGAAATTACCTCCGTTTCTACCTTCTCGGAATCGACGGAAGAGGAAGAGGAGGACACGTCTCGCTTGCTGCTGGAATCCGTGGGACGTTCTTTGATGTTGTGCGTGTACCGTTTAAGAGAAGAGAATGTCCCTATTTCCATGCGACCAACTGAAAATTCTTCGCCTGCAAGCAATGAACGAGAAGACATGAAATGACGATGCGAAGATCAGAAGAAGAATTCAATACAGATAAATTTACTATATATGTATTAACAAAAGCGATATTAAGGTTTGTGGACCCTGGGAGAGAAGTTGATATTATTAACCCATAATGGGAATTTTTTAATAGTGCTATTAAAAACGCAGGTAATGGAGATATTAAATAATATTAATAATGTATGATCACGAATGAAAGTTGACAGAAAGGAACTTGGAAATGTGCGGATAATTCTCCAAAGGGGTTTACCAGCTATCTCAAGGTTCCACTGGAGCAAGAAACCGTCGATCGAGGCGTAGAAGTTTTTAACATCCTCTGGGAGCACACAACAATGTCGTTGCTCCCAGTTGGTAATAGTCGTATTGTCGCATCCGTTTCTTCTCTCGATCCGTACATTTTTTATATATGGCATATTCTCAAGAATCTTTACCACGCCCAACGTGAGGTTCTCGTAGAAAGAATCCTCTGTAACGATATCCACGTAAAAGGACATCGCTTTGCTTGTTTTATCGTCGTTCTGAAAGCCATGATATTACATGACTATCTGACTCTACTCAGCGATACTGTTAATTTCCATAAATTACGTTGCCATTAGTATTAAGATACCTGTGACTTTTGTCAATTATGTCATTTTATTTTGAAACCTGTACATTTTAATCTCTAATAATTTATTATAAAAATGACTATAAATGTACCGGATAACTTCCTAATGAACTCAAGAATATTGCATTGAACAAATCATTGTTAAAAATAAAAAATAAATTGAAACTTTCAGTGAGCAAGAGTAGGTGAGAATTGATTGATAAAAAGCAGAAAAGATGTGCAAATTTGATAAATATTCAATACTTAGGAGTGTATATTTTGCAGAAACTTCATGACTCACATTTGTATTTATATTGCTTGCTCAGAATTTCTCAGACACTCCTGCAAGGAATCTAATTTTAATTTTTTAAATTCATTGGTAAGAATCTATTTTAGTTTTCCATTGACATGACTACAAACCTTTCATCTTTTAAAGAAAAAAAAGTTTGTATTCAATGCATTGATATTTTACAATTTTGGAAGAACCTTGAAAAACGAACATTTTTTTGACTTGCCTGAGAGAACCTAAATCCTTGTTAGAGGGTTGAGAACAATCGTCCTGATGAATCGGATTAGCCTGATCCGTTGTTGATCGCCATGGTGACCGAGTATGAAAGCGAATCGGTATATATACTTTTCCGTATTCGCCGAAGGGTGGGTTTATATCGAACGCTTGCGCAGGTGAACGTCAGGTGCAGAAGAGGGTGCAAGCCAAATAATTATTATGCACTCGCGAGGGAAATCGTTCTTTTTTCAAAAGTACTGCTTTTGAAATTGATATGTATGATTTAGGACATGCATTATTAACGCGTTGATTGCTATAGTGGTCACCAGGGACTGTCCCTGTTTGCTATTGAGTTAGGGGAACTTATGCTTTGTAGAATAAAAAAAATATTTTACTATATTCATTTCCGCCGAATAAGTCTTAATACGTTGATCTCCAAGCTGAAGCTGTTGAAAGTTTTTATTTAATTTCTTTTTACTAAACATTTTTTATTTTGATTACAGGAGATTTTTCTACCCCTTTGTATCCTAGGCGTGTTGATTGTGGTAAAAGTATTACCACCAAATCCAAATTATCCTGCAATGACAACGCAGAGACAGGAAGGTGGCATATTCGAAACATTCAATGGTTACAAAAACAATACTGTTGCTGTTGTTCCAAACTCAACAGAGACCTTGGTATGTATTTTGTCAGTTGGCAATTCTTTTGTCAGAGTATTCATTATAAACCGTTATCTGTACACTGTTTTGTTGTAGAATTTTTTAAATGCAATGAATACCCTGTGGTTATCGATGTGGGATTATCCTGGCAAGCTTCCCTTGAATTTCATGGTGTTTGATACAAAGGATGATCTACAAGCAGCATATTGGAGAGATCCATACAGTGTACCCTTAGCAGTAATCTTTGAAGATTCTCAACCTATATCTCAGCATCTTCTGTAAGATAATTTGAATTTTGTTCAACAGAAATGTGTTATTTGATTCGTAAGATGAATATAATGCATTAATCATGAAATTGCAATTTCTGTACTATCCAGATATGAGATAAGAACCAATCCTTCATACACAAATCCGCCTTCTCCGACTGAATTGTATTCCGCTCCAGTTACTTGTCGGAAAGACACAAGCCATTGGATGGGTGGAGTATTGTCGATAGAAACTGGTGGATCATGTCCTGTAAATAGTTATTTACACTCTGGTTTCTTAGCACTGCAAATGATAATGGATACTACGAAAATAAGAGTATGTTCTGAACTTGTTTCATTGAAACCGTAATAGTAAGGAATACATTTTATTAATTTAATCACGTCTGTTATTAATTTGCAGCTAGACACGGGAAATACCGATATAACCATACCGGATGTTAAACTTGAAATGTTTCCTAAGGAAGCTTTCACTGCAGGTAAAATTTTAGAATATTCGATAACTGTCATGAATGATCCTCTTCTATTTATTTCTTTACGTAGCTATGCACGTTAAATAACCAACACTAGAATCATGGTAGATTATTAATCATAGAAAAATAAAGATGTGTATGGTTTAGGAGTTAAATTGATACTTAATGTATCTGTTTTTCTTTTGTGGGCATATTTCTAAGGATATCTTTTATTTAGACTGGATGCTGGCCTTTAGAGTTGTTATACCTCTCTTTATGGTTCTGGCTCTTTCGCAATTCGTCACTTACCTCCTGATCCTGATAGTCGGTGAAAAGGAGAAAAAGATCAAGGAAGGAATGAAGATAATGGGCCTAAAAGATTCTATCTTTTGGTAGGTTTGCATTTCGGCAGTAGTACAATTTAGAAATTAGTTAATACATTGTATTAGTTAATTTTATTAAAAAAAAAAAGAATCAGTGCATGTTTAACGATGTACGCCTTGCTGAACAAATATTTATTTACAAGAAAATTGAGAATTTACTCACACAAATCTTTTTTACTAATAAGAAATCAATTTTCTTTTCTATTTTAGGTTGTCATGGTTCATTATCTACAGCGTCTTTGTCTTGTTACTCTCTGCCGTTGGAGTGATACTACTTTTTACACTACAAATGTTCCAACATACCCACTTTTTACCAATATTCCTTTTGGTAGTACTTTACAGCTTTTCCATAATCATGTTTGCGTTTATGATAACACCTTTCTTTGATAAGTCACGAGTAAGTATTTCATTAATTTGTTGTATATCGATATTGTATTATTATTAAATGTAATTATTTGTTTCAGACTGCTGGTGTACTTGGTAATTTTTCAGTAACAATATTGAGCTTGATGTACTTCATACAAGTTTTTGTAAAAGATTCTAGTTCCATTTCGTTCTGGGTGGTTTCTCTCCTCAGTCCAACAGGCGTTGCTTTAGCGATGGATAAGGTTTGTATTCATAAAAATATGTAACCTTAAATATGAATTCTGTAAATAAATTTATAAGTAATCTGTAAGTAATATTTATATTTATTATTACAGGCTCTTGTGTTAGATTTGCAAGGAGAGGGAGTCAATTTTGACAATCTTTGGTCTGGTCCAGGTATACCTTTTGGAGGCAGCCTCATTATGATGACTCTGGATATTTTTCTATACGCCTGTTTAGCATATTATTTTGATTCCGTCATTCCAAGTATGTTTTTAAATTTCTTAAATTATCAATGAATAATTGAGTACTAAATAAATTTTTTGTCTTAGGTGAATACGGAATTAAAAGAACTCCCTGGTTTTGTTTTACACCCGGATTTTGGTGTCAGAGGAAAGCTCCACGGGTGGGTCTCATAAATTTTAATACAAAATACTGTATACGAAAGAAAATAGAAAAAATGTATTCACAGACGTACTTGCAGGTACCATCATCGAATGGCGAATCAAATTCCTTTATACCCGGTGAAGAGACGAACCGTGATATTGAACCAGTCGTACGCGAGATGAAAGGCCGTGAAGCCATTAGAATAGTCGATCTTTACAAGTCGTATCAGAAATGTCGTAAACCAGAGATTAAAGCTGTGAATGGCATCAACTTAACAATTTATGAGGGGCAAATCACGGCGATACTCGGACACAACGGAGCTGGTAAAACGAGTTTGTTCAATATCCTGACTGGCCTGACTGCACCTACTGCCGGCACTGCCTTGATTTTCGGTTACGATGTCAGAGATTCCAATGATATGCAAATGATACGAAGTATGACTGGTGTTTGCCCACAACATGATATTCTTTTCGATCTTTTAACGCCTCGAGAACATTTGGAGTTCTTTGCTGCTGTACGCGGTATTCCTAAGTCAATGATCGAACACGAGGTACATACATCTACTGCTACATATTTAAGATACAATTGGTTATAATCGTTACGTATAATTGCATTTTTATTTTCAGGTAAAAAAAACTTTGAAAGATATCGATTTAACTGAGCATGCAGATACTTTCGCAAAATACTTAAGTGGCGGTCAGAAAAGGAAGTTGTCTGTAGGTATCGCCATTATCGGTGATCCAAAAATTATTATCCTTGATGAACCCACAGCGGGAGTAGATCCTTACTCCAGAAGACAAATGTGGTCCTTCTTACAATCCAGGCGTCATGGAAAAGTGATTTTATTAACGACCCATTTCATGGACGAGGCAGATATATTAGCAGATAGAAAAGCGGTTATTAGTAAAGGAAGATTAAGATGTTGCGGTAGTTCTCTATTCTTAAAAAACAAATTCGGCATTGGATATCACTTAACGTAAGTTAAATTGAAGTACAGAATATTTAACACATACATGCACTTTATAATAAATATTTGTTTAATTTGTTAAATACCAACAGGTTAGTACTTGAAGGAAATGCAAGAGAACATGCTATTACCAGATTAGTAATGTCTCATGTTTCAAAAGCGGAAAAGGCAAGACGCCATGGTCGCGAACTAAGCTTCATTTTACCTCACAATTCCGTAGAAAGTTTTGCACCACTATTCTCAGCTATCGAACACGAAGTTAAGACTCGATCAAGCAGATTAGGTATCAGCAGTTACGGAGTCTCAATGACTACTTTAGAAGAGGTATTCTTGCATTTGGAAAGAGACGAAGGTACAGAATGCACGATGGATAATTTATCGAAGAAAATGGTGCGTAATCGTGCATTGAGCAGATCGTTATCGTTGCAATCGAAAAGTACATTTTATCAGAGTCTACAGAATGAAGGTGGTACTGTTGCAAATGATAATCAAGCGAAAGGTATATTCATAATAACATTCATAAAGTATCACTGTGTTCATAACGTTCGAATTTCATTATTATATTGTACTCTAGGTGCAGGAGATTTACCAGATGGCGTTCAAAATGATAGAAACCCTCCTGTCCGCGGCCTTGGATTAGACCCCATAAAAATTAGGCCTAATTTCCTGCAAACCCTATACGCTATGCTTCGCCTAAGGATACTCAGACTCGTTAGAAACATCCAGTTACTGTATTTCACTATTGTTGCGCCTCTTTTTTTGGTAGTACTTGGCCTCCATTTAAATAGCATTCAAACGGTTGAGGTCAAAATGCAGTCTTTAAAATTAGATACCGGTATGATTTACTTTTTATTATGGGAGCTATTCTGTATAATAATCTAAATATGCGTTTAAATTATATATATATGTTTTTCTTGTTCAACAGATACCTACGGCAACGAGACCAAAATTTTATATGCAAACAATACTGATCATGACATTTCAGATTTAGTCGATGGAATTAGTCAGGATGTAAAATACATTGAAGAATACTATGGAAATTTCGCAAACTTGTTGAAGATTGCACCACATATTGCTGCTTTTAATATTACAGAGTTCAGTTTGCCCAAGATTGATTTAACTATCGCTTATAACGACACTATGCAACATTCCCTACCGATCGTGTTAAACCTTTTATCTAACACCTATTACAGGTACCCTTGTTAGATTAGAAAAATATTTAAAATTAATATAATTACTACATTAAACATTATTGTTTATGTGATTAGAATGATCTCAGATAAAGAAAATTTTAAGCCAATCGAAGTTAAGTCGCATCCTTTCCAACAAACATCACAACCACAGGAATTTAATATTGGTACAGCAAGTTCAGCTGTATCAATCGGAATGAATTTCGTCTTATTACCAGTAACGTTAGTCGTAGACATGGTATACGATCGTGAAGTAAGATAACCTTTTCTTACATCGTATCTGTACAATGTACAAATACTCTGATTTTACATTCATTACTGCGTGTGTTTTCAGATAAAAGCGAAAAATCAACTTCGTGTCAATGGTCTGTCATTTTCTATGTACTTCTTGACGTATTTCATTGTACTTGTCGGCCTGATGACATTCATCTGTCTATGTATTCTTGGCATTATATTTCTCTTCGATGTGCCTTCGCTTCAAGAAGTACCAGCACTTATTACTCTTGGCGGTCTTCTGATGCTCTATTGCCCATCGTCTATCCTATTCTCAACATGTATGAGTTATATTTTTGACAAGATGGATTCTGCTCAAAGTATTTTGCCTAATATCGCAACATTCTTTGGGCTTATTCCGTTTATACTAGTCACAATTCTGGACATGCTGGGTCTTAGTAAGTTGCAATCAATTGTAATATTTTAATAATTAACGTAATTTAAATCCTTTTGGTCAAACAATTCAAGGATATCACATTGGAACGATTAAATTTTTCAGGTGGAACGGCAGCATTCGTTTTACACGTAATCTTTTCTTTACTGAATAC
This sequence comes from Megachile ligniseca, assembly GCA_945859555.1. NCBI lineage: Eukaryota > Metazoa > Arthropoda > Insecta > Hymenoptera > Megachilidae > Megachile > Megachile ligniseca. The sequence goes on from OX243778.1 coordinate 12,703,870, forward strand.
ATTGTATGTACCGTATGCTGCGGTATATTATGTAGGCAGAGTTCATTTGATGTGCTCTATAAATGCTGCTTGTCATCATCTCACCATGTCCGATTATTTAACTACGGAAATTATTTTAATGGCCTTTGGCGTGCTTCTGCACTGCCCAATGTGGTTCTTCGTGCTTTTGATTTTAGACATTAGAAAGAGCGGTGGCAATGTCAGTGATATCTTCAAACACTTTTTGGTTAGTAACAAAGTATAGCATAAATATAAAAGTTGATGTACATACAAAAATATACTTTGCGTTAAATGCTTGTTTTGCATTCGTAGCGTAATGGTGGTTCTGTTGGTGAAGAAATCATGGAAAATACGGATATCGGGGAACACGAAGACTCGGACGTTAAAGCTGAAAGACAAAAAGTTTTTAATCTTATTACTTCGTCGTCGGTTCAAGAACCACCTGTAGTTCTAGTACAGGTATTGCCTTTTAATGGATTTCATACTGTTTATTGTTTTCTACAAAAGTCGCATTTTAATTGAATTGTATTTGATAGAACTTGAGAAAAGAATATCGACAAAGAGAATCTGGATCGTGCAGTTGTTGCTATAAACAAGATGAAGATGCCACTACTCAGATACAACGAAAGGTTGCTGTAAGAAATCTGTCTTTAGCGGTTGAACCGGGAGAAGTATTTGGTTTACTGGGTCATAACGGTGCTGGTAAAACAACGACTATGAAGATTATCATAGCAGAAGAAGCAGCCACTCGAGGAAGAGTACAGATTGGTGGCCATAATATCAATTCCAATATGGCAGAAGCTTTCAGACAAATGGGATATTGTCCTCAGCATGATGCTCAATGGAAAAATATCACTGTCAGAGAGCATTTAGAATGCTATGCTGCGATTCGTGGTGTGCCATGGGGGGATGTCGATAGGTAGTTTATTGGAATATTATTTTATTTAACATTCTAGAACCTGCGAACACAAATGAACTTGATTTTACAGTATTGTGGATCTATATCTCACTGGTCTTCAAATTCATGAACATGCTGACAAACAAACTCAAGAATGTTCGGGTGGAACCAGAAGGAAACTCAGTTTTGCCATGGCGATGATAGGTGGTCCGAAAGTTGTCCTAATGGATGAACCTAGTACAGGAATGGATCCTAGATCAAAGCGATTTTTATGGGATACCATTCTTGCTAGTTTTCAGGTGTGTCTCGTCATGCAATTTACTTCATCTCTAAAATGGAACGTTTTCTTCAATAATAAAATTTGTCTTCAATAGGGTGGTAGAGGAGCGATTTTAACGACTCATTCAATGGAGGAAGCTGACGCTTTGTGTTCTAGAGTCGGTATAATGGTGAAAGGCGAACTGAGGTGTATCGGTTCAACGCAACACTTGAAAAATCTATACGGTGCTGGATACACCCTTGAAATGAAACTTTTAGGGGGTGACTGCACACCTACGACACCTTCTGGTGATAGGATTACGAGTTTGAAAGAATTCGTTTCTAGTCTTTTTCCAGATGCAACTCTGGAGGAAAGTTTTGCTGACAGATTAGTTTTCGCTGTTCCCCAACATGCAGTTAACTCGCTGGCCGAGTGTTTTATGCAGTTGGAAAAAGGTAAATGTATAATGAATTGTTAAATGTATCGTGAATGTAATGCAATATTCCTAAATATTCTATACATTGTTTTTCAATTTAATTTTGATTTCTAGCCAAGCTTGAGTTGGACATCGAGGAGTACAGCTTCAGCCAAACTACTTTGGAACAAGTTTTCCTTAAATTTTCTCACTACGATGAATCTAACTCAGGCGAATGATGACTCGTAAACATGAGTGTGTTAATTCCCACATGTTATATAGTGAAATACTCATGGAACTGCTCAAGTCGTGCAAGAAGTGTAAAGAAGTTATTCTTATGGAGAAAAGTGATTTGTTTTCTAGTGTTTCCAGGTTAATACTATTAAAAATCACTAAGACAGAATGATTTCTGCATTCTAAATATCAAAAAAAGAAAAACGTTATAATAGTTATATAAAAACCTCGTATTGTTGTTTGATGCATACGTGGAAGATATATGTCCTTGTTTTTGGTCTTGACGATAATTGTGAGTGGAACATTCGTATTTTTACGATATACATCGATCGACCTAATGCAAAGAGAAGAAAAACAAAATTAAATGATATTTTTTTGTGCCGGTGTTCTGTCCGTTTATGTTCATCAGAATTACAGTGGCGTCCTGAAGTGACTACGGTGATGAGATAAATGAACTTGTGTGTAAAATCAATGAGCTGTAAATAGTGGAAAAATCGAACGATATGTCCGGTTGTCAACAGAAGCGGTAATAATGCTATTCAACAGTAATATTCGTAATTTTTAAAATTGTATTGTAATTTAGTCTATTATTCGATTCCTATTAATAGGTCTCACAATTAATATTGCTGTGGAATTGGAACATTATTATCATCATTATAAGTATAATATAAATATTGACAGGGAAGAAGAGAGTAAAGATCTAAGGATCAATATTAAATTCTTTTTAAACACAGTGAATTCAATGAATTACCTATCTACATTAATACACGTAGGAACAAACCTATACAGGTCTATTCATTTAGCGATATTTACGATTGCTCGTAAATTATCTCGAGTAATGTTTACATGGCATCCGTTGTTTAAAAAATGGTGCTGCTTATATGGAAAAAACAGCTACATTACACATACACCACAATTGGGCGACTTAATTTGTGCATATATCGTAGGGCGTAGTACGTATCTATAAAATATTTCTCTATTTCGCTTTTGGACTTTACCAAAGCCTTTTGAATAACGAGAAAGACATGATAGGTTGTTAATCTTGCCTCGGTAGCATATAAGAAGCGAGACTTTTGTGACAACTGTTCCGCGATGAAATAACTTAAATTCAGTAAAAGTAATCTACAGGAAGCTTTCAATAATCCATGAATGAGACTTTATTATAAAATACGTGTATGGATTTAATAATTTATTATGAAACAACAAACGATCGTTGTAAAGTTATTGAACATTTTTATTCTTCTTAATTGTGTAGTATTATATCCAACAAATGGTTCGGATATTTTTAATAATATTTTATTTTATTGCATATATGACACATGAGTAGGTCACATAATCTGATGGAAAATAGTAGTTGAAAATTGAATTAAACAGTTTTAAAAACACGGAAGTTGATAATTAAACGTAGAAAGGGCAAGATATTATATTGTTTTATAAAGAAAGAAATTTCATGCTTAATATCAGAAAGAAGGAAAAGGTCAAAATTAAGATGTTAGAAAAAATACGCTCTCTAGATTTTTCATTGGAGACAAATTTTCTTTTCTAGAAATAAATATGCATACAGTCGATCTTTCGAGGTCAGAGTCCCGAAAAATCGTATGGAAAATACAGTAGAAACATTGTTTGGAGGACTGAATAAAATATTTTGTAGATGATAGCGCATAGGTAGTCAAAAATTTGAATCTCGTTGTAAGGGAGGTATTGATTTTGTAAATAAAACTCATTACAAAGAGTAATCATATTGTATAATATTATATATTATATAATACTATGATACTGGATATTATGTAATATATAATAGGAAAATATTGAATGATACATGCGTCATAACGCGCGTGAGCATTTATAGGGATTGTGTACGCACAACTCTCGTTCTAGCTAATATCACATAATATAAAATTTAGTCAATTATGGAATTACACGAATGAAGGAAAAACCGCAGGCAATTTTATGAATGTTATACATATATGAATATAAAAATACAGCTGTATTTATATATTTATATAATGTGTAATATAAACGTGTACGTATACCATTTTTTAACAACACAATTATGTTTTAAATATATCACGATTACGAGATATTGCGGGAATATTGTAAACATTCCTGGACACAATTGCTACGTTAAGAAAGAGGCATACTTGCATTCATGCTAAGTAATTTTTATTGTTTCTTTCCGTCTGTAGCTCTACCTACATATATCTTCTCTGCTCATATATTAGTCGCCATTTGTGGCTTTTCTTGTTATAGCTCGTTCATACTTACGGAGTTTTCACGTTCGATCAATATATATGTATATAGGCGTATAAATATAAATAAATATATATGTATGTGTGCAATTGAATATTTTGCAACAAGAACGAGACTAATTAATTTTTTTAATTGAACTTTTCTCAGATTTCATTAGAATTATTCTGCTAGATATCTTGGCAAAAAGAAAATATTACTGTTTTAAAAATAATAGCGTCAAGTTTATATATTGCGAAATATTATAATTTGTAAATTTGCAAAATTTAATTGATGCATACATTGGCGTAACTAGGCAGGGACCACAATGGGCCTAGTCTTCCCAAAATATACAATATAGTGTAAAGAACATGGGACGATAATATGTCTTAAATCTCCTATTAAAAATTTCCAAATATTTACATTCTCAAATTTCCAAATTTTCAATTCAGAAATTATCAAATTTTTAAAATTAGGGAACTTAGCCCACCCCAAAGAAATCTTAATTACACCAATGTATGCATAACGTGAATATAAAGGTTCCATTGCCAAACTCTTAAATTTTATTTCAGATTACATTGCTGAATTAACTTCAGTTCTCTCTTGGAATTGAAGCTTTGCTCGCTGAAAACTGATTTTTAATATAAAAACCATTTTCATATTTTATATGTTTTTACAACTATCGAAAATTGCTTCAAGTAAAGAAGCCCTGTTACCTCGTACGACAAATCAGATGTTTATCGTGAAATGTCAGAGTTGTAAATTGAATGTAAAATCAATTGTCATTCGTATATATGATTTTATATGTATAACATATACATATATATGTGCATCGACACGCAACTCGGATCGACCATCGTCGGTCAATTTTTCGTTTTTGTAATATCAACGATCCCGTAACAAATGGGAAAACGAAGCGACGAAATGATTTTTTGCACATACACAACATACATGCACGCACGCATGCACGCACGCATTCATGATGCACCCGAGCGCGCGACCGTTGACATTTACAAAAAGATCTCGCGCGTAAATAGATACGCACCCAGACACAAGGACATTAAGAGAGAAAGAGACTCATATATAGATACGATTATTAAAGATGCGATTTATCATCAGTAAACTACACGCCGAATACACCCTGTCGATAAACGGTTAACTTTGCGAAACTACATATTTGTTGTGTAAAGTGAATGTAATCGATTGGTTAACAAAAGCTTTTTCACCAATAAAAAAAATGATCAGTTAAACATTAACAAAGTGTCCTTCTTCAAGCATTTCATGTTTTTTAAACTATCAAAGTGCAAGAGGGCCTGAGAAACATGTGACACTGAGGAGCTTCTTGTATCTCGAATCCACTTGTTGTTGTTTAATATATAATTTTTAAATAATTCGTACATCGGCGTAACTAGGACTTTTGTCTGAGGTGGGCCAGGTATTCTAGATGTACTAAAAGTGGCTAGAGCAACTTAATCTTGATATCATTTTTATTCATAATCTCATGTGATAAGGATATCATTGTATGTTTTGTATTTAGTCGTGTTGCACATTACATTTTAATTTAAATATTCATTTATACTGGAATAAGATTTCTGATGAAGGGAAGAATTTATATTTGAAAAGGACCAGACCCACCATGGTCCTTAACTAGTTGCGCCAATGGCAATATGCACAGTGGAGTTTCGCTATATGGCCATGAAAAGCCATGTAGATTGCGAATTATAAATTTCTCAGTTTGAAAATTTTTTAATTCCCAAATTTTAAACTTTGAAAATTTACATTTTACAGGGAACTTGCAATTTTATTCGTCAGCCAGAAACAAAACGATATCGCTCTTCAAAAGTTCGTGTGAAAGGATACTCGCTAAATATGTCACATATATGAAGATCATATAGCGAGACTACGCTGTATGTATGTATGTACGTTCGATCTAATTGATAGTATTTGTTATGTAGTACTAAGAGAAGTTTAGGAATAAATATTTCCTTTATCAGACCTCATTTTATAATACATTGAAGATAGAAGCTTAAGTTATTTAATAAGTAATAATGTTAATCAAGTTATTTCATACTGCAACTATTTGTATTAACTATATTTTCCAATTTCTTAATTTCATTTGTTTCGTTGTAATACTTTTTTTTAATTTACGCGTTTCTTTTTTAGATTTTATAGCTATCTTATATTGCGATTAAAAGTTATTTGCATAAAACCAATTTTTGTACACGTGTTTGATTACAATAGTATATTAAAAAATAATAAAACATTGGAAAAGAAAGATTGAACAAACGATTGACAATGTTTTTCATAAGCTTTATTATTTTCATCAGGATTTGCTGAACAGAAAAACTAAATTTGTATAATGTTTATACGATTAAAAAAGTGTAGTTATATACAAATTAATTAATTTCAATTCCATATAAAACTTTATATAAACCAATTGCTGCATTTTACGTTATACAAACAAACGAAAATTTTTATTATTACATAAATAACACTACTGTCAGAAAACTATTATAATAACGTATATTTGTCCTCCATTCGTATTTACACAAAAATCTTTTACGTATACCTATGCATACACATATGTATACGTATATGTAGATACACGTACATAACGTACTATATGCTTTTTATTGAATAAACTTGCATCTAATAAAAGTGTTCGTGATATTTTGTGAAGTGCAAAATGTATCAAAAATTTTCAATTGCCCTTAACGATAGCGAGTATCTTTTAATAAGGTATATAGATGATTTATTTACTACTAACAATTGTCGATAATAATATTAATAATAATTAAGTCTGTAAAAGGACATTAGGTCCCCCGCTTCAAATAAATAAATTTACAATATCGAATTTATTGTATTATTGTTATATTGCAATAAATATGTGTATATCAGACGGTTTACAAAATTGCAAACAAAATGTTATTTATAAACAGTTCACTTTCTAATAGTCACGTTAACAAATCATTTTGACAATGAAAATTTGATTTTATAATTTTAATGAAGACAGTTTTCTAAAAGTCTGTTAAATATTCTAATCAATTTAAGAATAAATATCCGTCATGCATAATGAAAGTCCATAATTCATTTTTTATTGTAACATTTTGCTTTTACAATCAAAATTTTATTTATTTTAAAATATTTATAATAATTTATAATAATTTATAAATATAAATTTATAATAAAAGGTGCTTTTAGAAAACTATGCTCTCATTATAGAGTTGATATTTACTAGTTCTATACAAGCATATTATTGAAAACCCTTAAATTCTTTACAGTTTCTATATTTTAGGTACAAATTCCTTTATGATAAATTTTTATAAATGCAGTGACAAACTTTTTTCATTATAACAACAGACAAACCTAATAAAACCTTGTTCATTCAAAGTTTATGAAAATATAAAATTGTTTCCTTGAATTTTAAAAGTTTATCTTTTGTTTGAAGAAATTGTTCACATAACATGTATTCCATTTTATACAGCGATATCAAGTATTAACAAGGTTTTATTATCCTTACTAACATTTTATTATGGAAAGTATCTATTATATCGTAAATTTATACATAGACAAGTAAGGTAACAACAGACTTCTATATAAGTCGGGAAGGAAACATCCTTTACTGTATAACTTGACGTACATTTGTTAATTTCATTTAAAAACGTGATACAATCAATTATTATAAATTATTAAAAATATGATTTAAAAGCTATATCTATCTACGCTTTAAACCATTAATACACTTCTTGATCTTTATTACAAAATATTGAAAATTACATCAATGAACGATGACGATATTATTTTTACAATTAATCTTATTTAAATCGACATTCACATATATTATATAGTGTAAATATTCCAGAAACATTTTTATGTTTCTCACCTTCATAAAAGAAACTGAAATATTTATTAAGAAAAAGTGTAGAAAAAGAATTAGATTATACTAGGTATAATATAAAATAACATTACAATTAAAGAATGTTTCTAAATCAAAGATTTTCCTGTTTTATGCACTCGGTACATTTCTATTATAATAAATTAATTGTCTCTTGTTATAATTTCGTTCTAATATATTTTCTAATGATTCATTTATTCCAAAGAAAAAAAAATAGTTCTACGAAGTAACTTTTAATGAAATTAATTTTTCAATATCTTAAGAACTTTTTATAAAGTAGTTCAATTATCAAATAAGTATTTTCCGCGTATTTATCCTTATGTTACTTTTAATCCTATAGTAAATATTTTAAATTTCTATTTATAATATATTACAATATTCCTATTATTTCAAGTTACTCTTAAAATTCAGCCGACTTTCAGATTCAATTCATAACTAAATTATATTCGAGCCGAATTTTAAGACTGAATAAAATTATATAACAGTTGATCTTTCTAATATTCCGTTAATTGCGCTAATCAGAAACGCTTCTCACAAAATTTAACTTCGTCCCTTGCATGAGATCAAAACGTTATGAAAATGTAGTAATTTGTGCATTCGAATATATTTAATAAAATTACTACCAAATGTTTTAAAAATGCAATACCCCTTTTTTTATATTACATTCGACGAGATAATGGCAAATTTTTACAAACATTATTTGTATACCTTTCTTTACAAAATAATGTGCAATTGTATTTCTCGCTTTCCAATGATCAGTATAATAAATAGAAGGAACAAGACACGTGCACATCATTATCTTAAGAAAGTTTCACGCAATCAAATTAAGAGATACCACACAAATTTAAGGTTTCCTTTTTCATGTGGAGAGGTACAAACGATGATAATCATTAGCTCCAAAAGCGCAATTACATTTCGGACACTTTCGCTGTCTAGTCTCATACCGTGTACGTAAGCAATCCCAACAGAATACGTGGAAACACTTGGTTAAAACTGCATCTTTACGTTTTACTTTGCAAGAAGGACAGGTGAGAGTTTCCTTGTACTCCCGTAATTCTTCGGCCATTACTTCGTCTAATGTTTCAGCAAGTTCTATTTTCTTCATTCTTTCAACTTTACGTCTTAATTGGGCTATTTCCTCCTGTAACAAATCATAATAATAGTCATTAGTAACTTACTAATTCGCTTGTTTATTTTACGTTCGACTAGTATTAGTCTTATGAAAGTTTTTAAAGTTTACCTGTAATCTTTTTGTTTTATACGCTTCTGCTTCCAACGAACTTGTTTTCTCAGCTACGACTTGTTGCGCTTCCTTCATTTGAGAGTGATATTTTTCTAAACAAAAAAAGTTTGAAAACATGCATTGAAAGACATCTGCAAAAGAAGCAAACAAATTTGTAAATAAATCTCTTACCGAGATGAAGTTTTAAATCAGCCGCTGACTGAGCACTTTCGATAGCTTTCCGTTTATGCATCTCCATTGCTTGTTGTCTTAAAGCTAATTCTTTTTCGACAGTAGCAAGTGAGTTTTGTAAAAGACGTTCTTTCTCTTCTAATTTACGGACAACTACATTAGCTGCTTCAACTTGCGCTGTTAGCGTGGAAACTTGTTCTTTTAAAACGTCCTTCTCTTCTCTGGCTAATTTATGCAATTGATTACTTTTAATCCGTTCTGTCATAAGTTTGAAATTTGCATCATCTTTTTCACGCAATTGTTGAATCAATCTGGAGTTTTGTTCTTGCATATCTTCAAAAGCTTGCCCAGTAACTTCCATTTCGTTTAAAAGAGCCTCCTCTTCCTGTAACCACACATAGTTCTATTTAGCATTACCACTTGTCCATGATTTCAAGCAAAATTGGTGTTCTGTATCATTTACTAGGTATGTAAACTTACCTGCTTTTGAGATGCAACTTGACGTTGAAGCGTATACGCTTGTTCTTCCAATTTTTTTATTTTTATCTGTGCATCCTCATCGGCCAACTTCTTACGTTCCTCGCGTTTACTTTCCTAAAAGAAATGTGTTAATTGTTAAAAATCCTTTAAGCATTTTAAAAAGTTACTAAAAAGAATATTATAAGTCGAAATTATATAGCAAATATATACTTGAATCTTTTTTATTTGTTGACGTAATTCTTCTAATTCTGCTCTCGTTTTTCGTTCAGCAGCCATTAACTGTACTTTATCTCTTTGTTCTTTTCCAACACCTTTATACATGTCTAATAACAATTTCATTTCCTTCATTTCATTCACAGCCTTTCTATAATTATAATAATGTGTAAATTACGAAGACAGTACAAAAATAATGAGTTATAATTACTATTCCACAAATAAAAATTATAGTTAAAGAATTATTAATACTATTGTATAAACGTACTTGAGTTGTGCTTTCAAATCCCTAACTAGTTCTGATTCCGCCATTTTCGTATCTTTGGTACGATGCGCAGGATCACGATGCTCGGTTTTAATAGTTTCTTTTTTAATATCCTTCTCACGTTTAATATCTTTTTCTTTCTTCAGAGTTGGAGAAGTTAAGGTCAAAGAATCTGGAGTACCTTTGTTTCCATCTCCTTCTCCAACTTCAATAGTTTCAACTTCCTCTTCACCAGATTCTCTTTTAATTGAAACTCCACTTTCTTCCTTAATCTATATTAGTAAAACGATTGAAATAACTGTATTTCTAAAATCATGCTCAAAGCACACATTTTGAGAATATGAATTAATTTTATACATGTGTAGAACCAGGAAGTGAGTTTGACGCATCTTCTTCTTTACCGCTTCCATCTGAATTATTGCCTTCTTTATTTTCTTGTGAAGTTTGTTGCCCCAATTTTGTTGTCAATTCCTCTATCTCCTTCTTTAGCTACAGTAAAATATGGATACCGGCTATTAAGATTCTGTTAATTTATCTTCTTAATGCATGCTAACATAATAAAATACACACCCTTGGTATTTCTGAAGAAGCTTCTTTGTACTTCCGTTTATAACGATGAACTTCGCCTTTAAGTTGCTGATTATGATTCTGAAGAGATGTTATTAAATGTCTCATTTCTCTATTGATTGGGCCTGTCTGTTCATTTGCTGCCAAATTTTGTTCAAATTCAATCCTTAACATTTCATATTCCTTTCGTAATTGAGCTAAAACATCTTCCAATTGTATACATTCTCCGCGCAATTTCTTTTGAGCCATTAATTCTTCACTCTATTTAATAAGTGTATGCAAATTAGCACACGCTTTATAAATATACATAAAATAATATAAAATATACTTGCCTCCATCATTTCAATGTGACGTAAATGTGCGTTTTTGCTAGACTGTAATTGTTGACGAGCATCATCTAATTGAGTTTTCAGTTGCATGGATTCGTTGTATAATACAGAAAATTGCGATTGTAAGCATTTATACTCAGTCGTCTCAACAATAACTGATTCTGGAAGTTGTCGAATCTGCAAATATAAAATACTTTTCAAAATAAAATTCAAAACAATATTACATGCAATGTTAAAATAGCCCCTTCATACATTTATTTTACACTATATTTATTTGAATGCAAAGAAGTAAAACACAAGAAACGAGTAAAAGCAAGTATAATTTAAACATTTATTGCACATGACATTAATTTACATTTAATACTGTGCATTATAAAAACTATATTTACAAAAACTAAAGAACTCACATCCATTTTTAATTTTTCTACTTCTTTCAACGCGTCACGATGTTGTTGATGTAATTTATCCAATTCCTGTAACCTATTATTAGCTAGTTCTCTTGTTTCTTCTAATTCTCTTTGCAAATCTTCGAGCTGTGTACAACAAAACCAAATTAACACATATTAAAAATTAGCCAAACAATTAAATCAATATGAAATATATCTTACCTTTGTTTGTGAAACACTTGATGCAACTAAGGTACTTGGTTTATTACTACCCTTCTCGTCTGCGCCATGTATTTGTTGAAACGCTTTTAACTTTTCAATTGCTTCTCCAAGATGATGCTCTAATTTGTCATTGCGTGCTCGTACTTTATTTAATTCATACTGAAGGTCATCTACTTGATTGCGAAGTTCTGCAGCAAGTGTATCTTTTCCTGTTATAGTATCTTGTAATTCTGACATCTATGATGCAACAAAATTATTAACATATATTCAAGTACATATTTGATATGCTAAAGTAAGTAAACATACTTTCAATGAAATAGTGTGGTATTTTTCATGTAGCTGTATATTTATTGCTTGAAGATTTCTATTTTCCATTTGTATTTCAGCATTTGCTCTGCGAACTACTTCATCAATATTTGGTGCTTCTTCTGAAATGTAGTAACATTACTAGTTTTTACTTTAATCCAATACATCTTTGTAATGTATTAAATTAAATTACCTCCATCAAACTCTCCTTTTAGTGCAAGAGTAATTTTTTCATTTCTTTGTGAAAGACGGTCAAATGCTTGTACAACTTTAGAAACAGCACGTTTGGACACTTGAACACGGTTTGCTAATTTGTCATCTAACTCTTCTTTGTCCCAAGAAGACAACTGCATGAGAAACGATGTTGTAGCTTCACTTTCATCTATAAATGTAAATAAAAACATTACATATAAAAATATATTTAATTACACAATGACTCCAATGCTATGTCTTACTTTTATTTTCTGACTCATCAGCTGTTTCAGCATCAAATCTTTGAAGTAATACACGTATGTCCTCGTTTAACTGATTCCAATAACGGTTAACAACATTGAGTACTGCATCATCTTGCATTTGTCGTTTTTCTAATTGTTCAATTCGTTGCCTTAATTCAGTTTCTACTCTATGACGTTGTTCTAACCGCTACAAAAAAAATATACAAACTAATGATGAGAAAACTTATTATATTCTAACAAATAAAACAAGCTGTAATAACCTAAACATTAAAAACATATATTACATATTAATCTAGTTATTATGACCATAGTTGAGTTATATAAAAGTAATGGCATCATACTAAAACATTGTAATCAAAAACAGAAAACACAAAATAAATAGAAATTCAGAATTTTGGTTATTTTTTTTTTTAATATAAAATTTCATACAAAATTTTATAAATGCATAATATACTACCAACTTACCTGAGCCAATTTTTTGTTTTGAAACTGTAAAACTTTCATATCCATTTCTTCCAAAGTTGATATAGGTCCGATTAATATCGGCTCAAATTGAACTTTTTTAATAGGCGGTTGGGAACCCGAATCCCCGCTTTCTGCAGGACGCTTCGACATTTTGTTGTAAGACTATTTCACTCTAAAAAATCAAAAGAATAAATTTTTTAGATATAAAATACATTATAGGTAATTTATTGTTGAAATTCTGAAATGTGTTATTGATCAAAGGAATCCATACCTTGTAACGTGTATTAATACCCCCCAGAAATCCTCTCCGCGAGTACCATAAAGTTTTGATATTACTATGTCATTTTTGAACGTCTAAAACCTGTCGAAAAGAGCGCACTTTCGACAGATCTTTATATTTTATCGAAAACGATCGACAAAAAGTAGGAGCTTATAACGGAAGCCGCCATTGTGTCACAGCGTTGCATACGCGGCAAATTAAAAAATAAGGCGAAAACATCGACAACCACCATGACTATAAAATCGACATAGATACGAAACATGATCACTTAGCGAAAGATCACGTTCGATAACATCATTTATTACTATACCGATATTTGTGATTATTTTTACATGATTTTTATATAAAACATAATCGTATTCTTTTATATATTATATATTTCTATATTTTTTGGTTATCATCATTTTAAAAGAAAATAATTCGTAGTAGGTTATATTTGAAATTTTGACGACGTTTCTATAGAAACCATTTTTACTGATTCAGTCGTGTAGGTATAGATCAAACCGCGAATCAGCCGCTTTAAAGAAGTAGTGTTCAGTTTTTGAAGCAGATTAGAAATTTTCCAAATTTTAATTCAAAATGTCAAATAAACACGTGCCTATAGTGGTTCCCCCGCCTCCATTGAAATTTACTTTAAACGAATGGCATCTTACCAATCGTTACAGGTATGATTAATCGATTCAAATGAAATCATATTAAAATATTTCTCTACCAAAAAGTTGAAACTTATTCGCTAGGTACCGATGTTCTGAAGCGCAACAAGAATTAGCGGAACAGCTCATTAGTGAATCGCAAAGGGTATGCGAATCGAGTTCTGAAAAAGTACGAAGTAACAAAGAAGAAACAGATTTTAGAATCAAAGAAAAAGTAGAGGATATCGAGTTTCGGAAGAAAGAATTATTACGTATAAGAAAGGAAGTTCTTCTTGAAACTGATGCTCTATTGATATACAAGGAACGTATCATGGACGCTTTATCATCCGTAAAGAGAAATGCTCTCGTTATTTGCGAAAAATGTCTTATTTTTAGGTCCGTCTTACATGAGGAACGTAAAATAAGATTAAAATATTTAAAAAAAAAAAATTATTCGATATATATGAAAGTTAATAAATACATATTAAATACATAACATTAATTACTGAAATTTTATTACAGAGAGCATAGATTAGGAATTGACTTAGTTCGCGACGACGTTGAGAAAGAATTGGTGAAAGAATGCGAGGTGATTAAGGGTGCTGAAAATCTATTGGTACGAATTTTAGAACAAACCCAGGAACAAATACGGCGGTTAAAAGCGACGCTTTATTATATGGACCATGAGTTAGAGGATAAAGACAATAATTTGCGTATTGACAGACACAATCTAACTTTGAAAGAGAATAGTTTGAATTTAAGTATTTATCATGGCACTTCGCGACTCGATCCATCGCAAGTATCACTTTAATTTCTCGTTTAATATTAATTTACGATTACTGTACTGTAATGTATGTTTTTATTTATAAAGAACTATAGAGTTGAATGAATGGGAAATGCAAACGAATAACAATATCATTGCCGCTTCGAAGGAAGTGAACAGCGCCAGACCAATGCGGTGTTATATTGATACGGCTATCAAGCAGGTAGTCGACGATTTAAACGAGCAAAAGAATATTACCGATGACGCTTTTAGACGACGCATTGAAGAAACGAAAGAAGCAAAAATAAAGTTGGAATTACAGCATTCTGAGGTTTTATGGTTACTTTTATGGTTACAATAGCTATAATTATGGTATAAAAACTGAAGATGATTGAAGAAAAAATTGTATTGTATGCACATATGTAGATAATGCGACAAGCAAACGAAATGACACAGAACATCACATGCTTAGAAAAATCAATCGCGGAAAAGGAAAGATATTTAGCTCTAGCTCATACGAGACTTGGAAACCGCTGTCAACGACCAGGTTTAGAACTTACGAGAGATCTAGTCGAAACTAATCTTGTTAAAGAAGTATACGATTTACGTGAAGTTGTATCAAAATTACAAGCAACTTTATTCGAGGTTTAATAATACCGTTATCCATTTGTATTCTTTTTTACTTAGTTCTAATCGTATGGTTATTTATTGGTGATTATTTTTGTAGGCTCATGCATCACTACGTTATTTACTGAAAACTCAAATTCAAATAGAAGAAGATATCAATGTTAAAATGAACACAATAAAAATTGACGAAGTCGATTGTATGACAATTCGTCAAACTATGGATTATCATGCATATTAAATTTATTCAAGAATTGAGTATCATACTCTACATTTTGTATGTAATAAATATTTCATGATATAATCCAAAAAGATATAAAATGTATTATCTATGTATACACTAATGACTTGAATATAAATATGTACTTAATTATAATTCCCACCATTTCAGTAGCGCCATCTTGTTTGAAAGTTTAAATCGATAATGTCGCATGTGACACGAAAATGGTAAGGTGGAACTAATTGCATGTTAGTTCTATTCTATGTTTCATCCGTGGTTCTATATTAACTGAAGTGCGAACAAGTGTGAAGTGTGCACTGTGAACTGTAGCTTCTATCAAGAACAAGAAAATCAAAAAGCTACTGACGTGATGTTAAGTCAGTAGCGACAAGACGATGACAGATAGAGAGTGAAGAAGTGTTTTGCTCCAATTTAGAACCGCATGTGCAGATTTGTTCTATAATTTCATTTGATCATAAAGGTATAAATTGTAAGAAATGGCATGTGACGCAATGACATCATTACCTGAAGAGATTGTCGTGTATATTTTGGAAGATAAACGGCTTAACTTCTTGGACGTAATTAATTTCAGTTTGTCATGCAAACACTTGCACAAAATTGTCAACGACAGCAATAAACTTTGGAAGAATAAATTTTTTCAAAGGTATCTATTTAATTATTTAAAATATCAAAAGTTAAACATAGTCGAATATAAGTAATGGTAATCTTTTGTTTATTTCAAATATTACATGATTTCTAGCTATTTGATTAAATGACATAAATTACTACTTTACAAGGTAGTATAAATATCTTTAATATATACTGTTATAACCTTCAGTTGTAATTACTATAAACGTAGTTAGTTATCTTTGAAATGGTGTAAAAACATGCTCTACATATCAGTTAGTCATAACTTAAATGACTTTTACATTGGATTTTTTGCAAAGTCTTGTTTCAGTGTAATTTAAAGTCCAAATATATTTAAACAGAAATTAGTGACTTAAAAATATAAAGAATATTACTTTTTATTGAAAAAGATTAAACAGTTTTACTCTTGAAACAGATGGCCACTTCTAAAAGAAGCATATCAGGAAAACAAAAAATTAGAGAATCAACAATTGATTTGGAAAGAAGAAATAAAAGTTAGTCTAAATACCAGGAAGAAGTTAATGTATCATTTATCTATGATGTCCAGTAAACATTACAGGAAACAGGAATTATCTGACATTGAATTTAAAGAGTTTGATCCTTTATTTCGTCCAGAAGAAGGTGCTCATCCATTAGGCTATTATTATCTTATGGATGAACTCATGAATCTGATCAAGTATCCTGCTAAGTAAGTATATTTTATGTGAATTAAAGCATTAAACATTACTTTTGTTGTTATATATTCTTTTTAGAGCAAGCAATTTAACACATAGATATTATGCTCTTAAAGTTATTCGATATTTGAAACAAACTCACTTAAAGAATGAGTGGCAGAAATTTATATCTCTACCACGAAATGAGCAAACGTTAGAACGTGGTGCAACTATTGTAGCACAGTGGAGCCAGCCTGAAAAGGATTTATCGTACTCATCAATATCATCGGCTTTAGATAATATTGCGGAGCAAACCAAAGAACTACTCAAAGAGCAACATCCAACTCACACTATATTTTCAACTCCAGCAGAACAATTTAATTATTGGAAGAATCATATTATAAATGACAATCAGTGGAGCATTTCAGAAACAAAACAAGTAACAGATGCACTTTGTGAAGTACTATTCAAAAAATTAGGATTCTATGGAAACAGTGAGATGTATTATTTATTAGAAACGTCATTTATAGATTGTGTAAGTTAACATAGATTAAGATAATAAAATTTAGTGATTTTTGAATATCATATTTATTAATAAACTATAATATGGATTTTTATAGGTTTTAGAAGATAAACGTGGAATTCCTATAACTTTAGCAATAGTGTTTGAAAGTGTTGCTCGAAGACTTGGTATACGTTGTGAGCCTGTTAGTTTCCCATCACATTTTTTGTTACGATGGAAGGAAACATAGTAAGTTAATAGTTCTATTATCATGTCAATTTAATTCTCATCTTCATTTATTCTATATCTGCATAAACATTTCAATATCTTTTATTTTATTTTAGTGGCCCAAAAGCAAGGGATACAGAAAACTTTTATATCGATGTTTTCAATGGCGGCGAATTTCTAACTAAAAGAGATTGTCCTAGAATTGGTGTTTCTAGATGCCCAATAGAAAAATACAATATCCATGAACCAGCAACTGCTGTAGAGGTTTGTACCTTCTGTGAATTATTAATTGTTATCTGTTATTTATGTTTGAATTTATTATTTGACATAACTTGTAACAGGTGATAACAAGAATGGCAAGTAATATAGAAATAGCTGCTAGACAACATACTCGTATAAATAGCAGAACTGCAAGACTTCGTTCGGCTCTTGAACTTCGATACATGATAGAACCGAGTGATGCAGATATAATTTTGCAGTTAGGTCGTATATATCTTTTACAGCATATGAATTTAACTGAATTAGTAAAAATATTAGAAAACATGCAAAAGGTATTTTATAAAGTTTTAACGATGTAGTGCAAAATATTGCATCGCATTAGAATAAAACTCTTATTAAAACTTTATAGGATTTAGAATTGACATCAAGAGGACAAGCAAATATTATTTCACAGACATTTAAAACACTTCAGGAATGCCAAAAAAATATACAATTGGAGGTAGGAATAGCAACAACATTGTTATATTTACTTGCTAAATTACTTGAAGCATTTTAGTAATGTAATTACATATATTTTAGGAAGAAATAAAACCGAAAGAAAGAGTACCAGAAGTAAAATACGCGATAGGGCTAATAATGGAACACAAAATACTTAGATATTTGTGTGTAATAACAGGATGGGATACACGTTGTATGGCATCTACAGAGTGGATGAATGAAATGAATGTGGATGAACTAACTCAAGGTGCAAATCAACCGTTTTATAATGTATTTGTAAATGATGGATCGTGTCATTATGTAGCTCAAGGTATGTTGATTCTTTTACTGTCGATTTTACAAAATAAGGCAAAGGATATATTCTAAAATATTCTGATTTATTATTAGAAAATTTGCAACTGGCTTCGAATCCGGATTGGATAAATCATCATGCAATTGGAAGGTATTTTTGCAAATTTAATAATACTCATTATGAACCAAATGAAGAAAAAGCGAGAGAGTATCCAGGTGATGAAAAAATTCGCGATGAATTACTTGCTGCATGTATGCAAAGTAATGTGTAACATTAATAATTTATTTTTTTAACTGAAAGATAAGATAATAAAATTATTTTTTTTCTGTACTACATATTCCATGCATACTGTTAGCAATCATACTTCTATAAAAAAATCACAAAAGTTTTGTTTTTTATAAAAACATTAACAATTTTACTTTTTTTTTAATATCATGATTAGAATTTGCTTAGATACTTTTAGTAAGTTTTATACACTTATTGTAAATAAGAGAATCCGAGAGTGCAAAATTTTCTTTTTTTAATACTGAATTAGATGTAAAATTGTATATACGAAAAATTAGTAAGCTATTATATACTTATGTAAACATACGAATTTTGGATTATGTAATATCATTAAATATGTAAATGCATTCATACTATTGCTTAGAGATAACACTTATCGTCTATTAGTGCTGTATGATGATTCGAAAAATATAGAATAACTTTTAACTCTTAAATCAATTCGTATGTGATATAAATATGTATTAAACGTACTGTTACTTATAATAAGAGTAAAAAGTAGTATATGTTTTTACAATACTTTGTTAAGTATCATGCAAATAATAAGCATCGATTGCTGAGCTACAAATAGTAATTAAATTGTACTTTTCGATACAGTATCGAAGTTATGTAAATTATTAACGAGTAATGTACAACGTGATTTGAAATAGTGTTAAAGTTAATTAAGATGTAAGTGTATAACGGATAGAACGATAAAGGATATTTACTTAGTTGTGCACTTTATTTTATTTTTCTGTCATGGGCTGTGCTCATTTTATGTAGGTATATTTGCAATCAACCACATAAGAACAATACAAAATTTGTTTTCACTATACTTGTAATACCATAACCATTGAAAAAATAAAACATTGAGTATTTTGATACTATACAATATATTAATATTTTAGTCTAAATAAACTTGATTTTTTTTTGAAAGTGTAATATACACGCATATAATAAATAATGATAAATAATGTAAATTGAACTACTTAATATGGAATGATATTTGTCATATTTTCTTTCGTGTGTGCTTTGTAAGCTGAAAGAAGAATTGATTTGTTACTAATATCCAGTTACATCTAGAAAATGTTGTTTCATAGCAAGTACGGTATTACTTTTTCTACATTAATAAAAAGTACATGTAATATTTTGTGTTCATCAATAAAAATTAGTACCTGCTATAAAACGCGTTGAACTTACTCGAACATTACACTTACCATATTAATAGATTTAGAAATGAAGTCTAATTTTTAATATTTTTACTACTTTTCTATCGTCTTTAATAATATTAATGTATAGATAAATAAAAATCACAGTATATTTGTAATGTTAAATACAACGGACGTAATTTAAAAGGGATTTCAAGAATTAGTTTCTTCTAATGACCTGTAATAACGATAATTTAGTTTTAACTTTATGAATACCACATATTGTTATATAGTAATACAATACATACATATAAATTAAAATTGACTTACTTTTCGGCAGTGCATTTATTGGACGTATCATTAGAAGACATTTGCATGGTAGCCTCTAACATGTTCTTCTGACCTGAAATTTTTTTAAACATTTTATAATTTTATATAATTTTTATAAAAATGACTGCACTTACTATGCTTGTGCTGATATAGTGCAGGAGCCCAGCTATAATTATTGGGACTGGGTATAGCATCTGTTGTATTACTTGTAGACGACGATGGAACATCGGGTCCTAACGAAAGGGCAGTGGATTTAATGTTTGTAACAGTGCAACCGCTATTCTTTCCATCGGATGAAATATTTTTCCTGCATATAAAAATAGTATTAAATTATATTTTAAATCTAGTTATATTTTTATATTAAGAAAAATTTATACCTTAATTTATTAAAACAGCTGGCAGTATCTTTTTGAGATATAGGAGATAATTGAATAGTTTCGAGTAATTGTTCGAATTCAAATATCTTACTATTTTCGTTATTTACAATACTAACGTTAGTGGACGACGACGGCGAAGATTGTCTCCGTGACAATAAATGTTTTGATACAATTTTGTTGCTGTCCAATACTACTAAAAAAGTAATAATGCGTGTTATTATACGTGTATTATATAGATATTAGTTACTAATGTCAGTTTCTATTTACCACTTGGCACTATCAAATCTGATCTAGTAGTTTCTACTTCATGATTCATCTTATTAGCTACAGATATTTTTGGAAGATCTTTTTCGCAGTCTATTGAATTTGAGCGAGTCGCAGGTTCAGATCTTGTCTGACTCCCGCAAGCTATTAATCCGGAAACATCTTGCTGACAAATGTTAGATAATTGACTTAGTTTCGATCTACCATTGCACATCATTTGAGGTTGACAGAGGTGCGAAGGACATGTTGATCGTTTATCAGAAAATTGTTCGTTGCACACTGAATCAAGTTCACGATGCTTGTGTGAAAAAGATGATGATCCATGACTTGGCAGTGTAGCATTACAGTGTAAAGGGCTGGAATTATGATGTAAATTTGTTAAAGATGCCCGTGCATCACAAGTATCATCCACATGTTGGTTATTAAAGCACAAAGGGGGCCAGGCAGAATTCCGATCTTGCATTTCGAATAAATGTAGTAGCATAATTTCATCTTCTAAACTATCATTGCCGCGCAATCTACAATGGCAAATAAAATTATGTCTATTATACTAAGCAATCTAAAAAAGTTATCCGTTGTTTCTATAGTTAGTTACGTAGATAACTTAATGTTAAAACAGACCTGCAAGTTTCCCCTGTACTATCTCGATTACTTTGTTGCTTTGTGCGCTGTTTATTCTGAATCCACAGTGTTAATGATTCTGCAACTTCTACATCATTCTCACCTGCAAATATACAGTAATTGTTATTATAGATGGAAACATTTAAAAATATGAACTAGAATCGTGGACGATTATTAAAAATTATGTACTGTAATTAACGAAATGTCTCATTTTGACAAATGCAAAGTTACTTAAGACGTAATTAAATTATTCAATTAAAATTTTTCTATAAGTCCGACCATTACAGTACATTCACGGGAATATTTATTTTTATTATAAAACCAAACGCAGTGAGAGAGAGATTCATTGGAAAGAAACAGAAAATTTCTTATGAAATTGTTGCAAAGTGATCAAGAGTATGGGGAGTCGGATTTTCTTTCACAAAATCTTCGTCTGGTTTCTCATTCGTGGGTTTGTCATTTTCGGCACCTTTATCTAACTTGTTTTCTCTTTGTCTGATTCTCTGTACATCCCCTACAGAACCTCTGTTTGAACTTGCGCCTAATTCAGCAATATTAGTGATATTACTATGTTAAATTATATTTCAATAAACATAACATATGTATACAACATTCTTAGTATAAAATATTCAATCTAATAGAGTTATGAAAAATAAAATACTTTTTATATAGTTTCTTTGTATCATACCTGACATAGTTTCATCGTCTACATCGTTTTCATCGTTAGAATTATCATCTAAAAGTGTTAAATGCGGCTCATTATGT
Organism: Megachile ligniseca; assembly: GCA_945859555.1. NCBI lineage: Eukaryota > Metazoa > Arthropoda > Insecta > Hymenoptera > Megachilidae > Megachile > Megachile ligniseca. The sequence goes on from OX243778.1 coordinate 12,726,224, forward strand.
TCGCATTCATCCAAATATATATCGTGTTCGCTTAATTCCTATAATAAATGTATAAACATTTTATAAAATATTAAAAATGATTATTTTTTATTATTATTTTAAAAGAATCTTACTCCACTGTCACTACTGCTGCTACTAGATAAAAGATTCAACGGTTGTTGATTAAGCACTGTCGGGGACGAATAAGACGGGGATGGAGAATGGGCATCGGTTGCCGGACAATCTCCAGATGAACCATCATTTGTACTGTGTAAATTGGGCGACTCAGCTTCGACGACACTTAAATTATTTATTCTATGTTGTTTTAAACTTGTTTTAGATGAAATGGACGATAATGTTGAAGTAGAGCCAAGAGGACGCATATTTGAGAGTTCTCCTATTTCACACATAGGCATTAGTTGATCACCCATTAAGGCGTTGTTATTACTTCCTCCGGGGAGCACATTCTGCACTGATCTGCTACAAGAGAAGAATTGAAATATTATTTAACACATGATAAAAATTGTTATATTACGAACTACTTTACCTTGTACATGTACCACTTGGATATGTTTCAGCTGAACGGGTAGTGTTAGAATTGACTAATGGATCTCCAGCAGCTTGTGATTGTTGTTGCATCATCACAGGTGCTATGTTTGACGCAGATCCACATAATGTAGCTCCACTAGGTACTCTGGTTGCTGCCATAGCATTTCGTGATATTTCTATTGCTAGCCTCTATAAAAAAAGAAATAAGTTATTAGCAATTAATACATATACTTGGTACTAGATACATGATGTCATTACCTCTTTGAGTTCATTGATTTGAGTAGCATACTGATTTTGAACGGTAATTAATTGACTAATATACCATTGTTGGTCTCTGCAACGTTGATAGAACGTTGGTGGACGTACCTGAAACCTAATATTCATCTTCATATTATAATTTATATAGTATAAAAAATAAATATATTAAGTTATATATTTTACTAGAATATTACAACTTAGGAACTTGTAACACACCTTAATATAAGAGTATCCAATTCTGTATTTAAATAGCCTTCGGTTGCAAGTAAATCTAATCTAAAAAATCTATTATAACCCCAACATTCACCGATTTCAAAGTCAGAAGCAAATTCTCGTACGATGTTCTTACTTGTATCACGAGATCCTTGGTGTATCATTTCAACTCGATACTCGTATCTGAAAAAAATTAAGATGCCCAAATCAACTACTATAAGAATAAGAAAATTTAATTCTAAAAATTGAAGATAAAGTTACTTGTTCACACGTACTTTGATGTTTCTGGCAAACCAGCACTTAATTCTAAAAAAACCGATAAATAATTTCCACGTACAACACCATTTCCATCAGGATATACTTTTAATCTCCAACACAATCCATTAACATGCAAGGGTGCAGAATATACTGGATCTGCTTTTAATTGCAGTTGTGTAAAATTTTGCATTGCAAATGTAGCACTATCATACCCTGGAACAATTTCACTGTAACAATAAATAAAATATAAATGTATAAGTGTAATATTTTATAAATAAATGTCATATTATGAATTAATGTATGAAAAATTAATCTCATACCTGTGAAAATCAGCTGGTACAGGAGCAGTGACAAAACTTGTCATTGGTTTTTTTCGTACTTGATGTATCATCCTTGAAAGTTCTGAACTTTTAATTATAAGTTCAGAACGAGTACATGTATGTAACTGATGTTCTACTTCTTGCAATAAAGCTTCCAACTGCTCTGTTTCTAATGTTAAAGAATTCTTTTGACCCATTAATGTCAATAATTTAGCTTTCAGCTGAGAATCCAAACGTGCTATTATCAATTCTACAGCACCTCTAATTTCTCTGACCCTTTCATCCTTTGCAGCTCTCACTGATTCAACATTACGTTCCTAATGAAAAATTAAATGTGACAATTGCGACTTCAAAATATTTTGTGAAAATGTACACATACCACTTCTTGTACTAGGCTAATCAATTCCATTAACCTTCTTTTCAACTGCCCAACTTCTGCTTTTATTTGTGTAACATGTTGTTCATATACCTCTTCTAATGGCTTAAAAGTGTGCCCTGAATGGGTACCACCCCACAAAGCACACTGATGACATATACATCTACGACAGGTCCAACAATAAACAGATAGTTTTTCATGATGTACGGTACACCTGTTTCAGACATGTATAAATGTTAATAACATGGATAAATAAGTTACAATTTTGAAAGTATAAATTAAAAATAGACTACCTATCCCGATTTGAATCATCATGTCTAGAATTTGAGATACCAACAGCTTGAAGAGTATCCAGCTGTTGTGTCACTTCTTCAACCCATCGACAATTTACTAACTCATGCAAATGTAAAGAAGCTCTACAATGAGGACACTGAGAGCGTTGTTCTGTTAGCCACCGTCTAATACATGTGTAACAACATAATTTACTACAATGAGGACAAAGATGTGCATCTCTCAGCTTCTCCATACAAATGAAACATCGGAAAACTTCTGCCAATGTCTATAATAAAGATATGTATTTATAACAAATATAACAAGAATATACATTAGCTTTCATACACTTAAAAATTGTACATTAAAAAATAAGATAGCCAAGATGAAATTATTTAGAGGGCATTAAAATTATACGAACCTCCACACTGTGATCATCCGAATTTTTGGAATTAATTGATGTTTCTCTACTAGCCATCATGTATATCATTTATTAATAAAACTAGTTACTGGGATATTATTAATTGTTACATATATCCTTAACTGTAAAAACTATTCAAATCTTCGGCATTTCATCTCGAATAGTTCGTTAAACTACATTACCGATTTAATAATAAATTATCTTAAAAATGAGTTGAGTATTGATCATTGTTGTTTATTAATTAATTAAACATACACAAAATGCTTTCCAAGTACTCATAAAAATTTGCAGAGGAGAATTCGATATTGTTATAGGTCGTGATTCGCCATGAAGTAACATATTTTACGGTACGCAGTGCAGGAAACATCTAATTTTCGTTGAGCTATTTTTGAAATTATATAAAGATATGCAATTTATAATATTAAATTACTTGTTTTTTATTTTGTACATATATACAATAAACTGTAGAACAGAAAATAATGTAGAAAACATATATCCATGTATAAATATAATCAAGATATATTTTTTTTAATTAAAAATAAATCATTTTCAAACAAAAATTTGATTTTGAAACTTCGTTTTTATTAATACTGATAAATTTAGTAATAAATATTATGGTAAATAATGTTATAATGTTAAACAATAAATAAAAAAAATGCATTTCGAAAGCATAATACAAATTATCCACTGTGTATTATTCATGGTTATAAGTATACAACCATGAAATGAAAATAAGGCGTAGAGGGGCATCGCACTACGGTGAAAGGTCTTCTGAAATCAGCTGAGATTCGCAAAAATTCTGTGGGATTTTTGTATACTTCTGCGGAATGTTTATGCGATAACTTATTCCTGTAAGATATTCGCAGGGTAACATATTCCTGTGAAATCTGATTCCTTGGGATGAGTTGTCTACGTGAATTAAGTTTGTATGCAATTGAATTTTATTTAAATCGAAAGAAGATGATGAATAACGTATAAGTTGAACACGAGTGATTTGGAAGAAAAATTAATTAAGAGAATTAAATGGAATTTATCCAAGAAGTAAATATGACAAACACAATGATAGAAAACCAAATAAAAAATTGCTGAAAGAAAAGATAATGATATTCTAATATTTCACCAGAGGTAAATGCAGAGAAAAATAAATGTAGACCCAAAATATTATATGGTAGTATAATTTGATAAATTAATATGGAACACGCTAAAATTTAATTAACTGGTTAGTATGAATTGAATTTACAATAATTTTTTTAATACAAATATTTTGAAAGATTAATATTAATATTTCATCAAGAATTAGCAAACAATTTAGATTTTAGATGCTGGAAATGTCCGAATGAATGCAATGTCTGATACATCAGGGACTATACTACTTTCGTCTCTATATTTCAAGTGGAAGAAGAAGACGGAAAGTACAACATTACTTGTGAACTCAATTTCTCTGCAACAAGTGTTCCTGATCGATACTTCGATGAAATTATGTGAATCCGCTCAAGTAACAGCTGACAAAGTTTCCTATTAATTTCCAGGGTAAAATCATAGTATTTTCGGAATATTTCGTGCTCGTTCGGTGTTGCGGTACTCGGTGACCGACCGAATTTTCATTTTCGTTAACTAATGCGTTAAGGCAAAGAATATTTGCCATCATAAAAATATTTATCCTCGAACAATTTGAATATAAATTTATTTTAATATATTTAACATACACGGTACAATTCGGTAATTACACATTAAATAATACGTTTCATTTTTATTCTAGTCTGGAGTCATGCTATACAAAAAGTACACAATGCCTGGCTACTTTAAGAGGAAAATGTAATTTGTGAACAACAGGTGCTTCGCGTAGAGGGAGAAGAACCCAAGAGGGATGAGGTTGAAAACGCGCAGGCGTTGGTTCACGAATATACTCCACGTAAACCGACATTATCGCGATAAAAACCTTTCTCAATCGGAATCTTGCTAAAAGTTTCTGTACTGCTCGAGATAGCGCATGCAATAATATCGGCATGTCGATAGCGGGGCGCACGAAAGAGCCTGGTTGTTTCTCTATTATCGTAGGTGGTATTTCTTCCCTCTCCGCTATTTCTTTTTTCTCGTCCTCTCGTAGTGATGGGATTGATCCCAGATCCACACAGATTTATGATGTGGATTTGTTATTCTCACATGAACTTTTTATTTTAATAAAAAAATACGCATATATACAATATGTAACCAACAGTTTTATTCTGTGCTTGTACATATTATTATACGTATATATTTTTATTCTTACCATGAAATTAGTATTTTATAATAAGTATAATAAATAAGCAAGATAATTGAATAAAATCATCTACATTTATATCAATTATTCCAGAAAGGATTTGAACCCAGGACAAAAGGTTCTAAGTCTCATAAACCTCCTGCTGTGCTACGGCCTCTACCCAATAAACTTTTTCATTACCTAAACATACTGGGATACACAATTTCCTAAACTTTGTATGTATATTCCATATACTTGGCCACGTATTTGCAACTGTAATTTTGATTAAGCTGAGAGTACATACAAACCCTTCATTCAGACCAAGTTTCATTGAAATTGGCGAAGTCCACATCCGAGCCACCCCTTATTGAAGCTATAGATGGTCTCTGAAGAAAACAATAGAATGATTGACAGAGGACTCTTTCAAGCACAGATGCTGAGGAAGGTGCTTCTATATCTTTCCATTATTGTACTACATCCATTTAAAACCATTTGAATCGATTCCAAACAGGCATCACGTAATAATTTTGGACTCGTATTTCAGAGTAGTTGCTGGCAAAGTGTTTTCAAGGTCCAGGTGTATCACGAGGGTATTGGTCCCATCGCTATTCGCATCCTTCGTCGCCTGGCAGCCGGCATGTGCGCGTTGCAATCGATTCCAGAATCAACGCATGCCCTCCTCTCTTTCACCGTTCTTCGTGGAAGAATACTCCAGTCAGTGGCACCGTTGCGGCACAACTGGACGTGCACAGTAGGGAAATGATCTAACGGGTGCTGTTCCATGTTGAACGACAATCGTAGTTCCGAAAGATCGATCGAGTCGAACCGCGCGGCGAATCGTAGAGTCGGGTCAGTCAGGATGTATTAGAGTCGTAGAGAGGGCGAGGGAACCACGAGGAAAAGGTGTCACGCCCAGGTAAGCCGAGCAAGGCACGCGTTACTTGTCGTCCTCGAAGCGTCGCTATGAGGCACCACGCAGGTTTCAAAAAGCGGGGGAGGGGGTGAGGGAGAGAACGTGACTACAACCTGATGCTTCGAATCCCGACTATAAAGTTAGACGTCGTCGGTGCTCCGAGAAGTGCTGTAATATACATACGTGGTCAATTGAAAGGTGTACATGTATAATTAGGTACTTGTTTCAATTTTATCGCGCAACCTTGAAGCTCGAACAAGCGATTTAAAGGATCGGGAGCGTTTTGTTTTCAACCCTTGGACGGTGAAGGTGTATCTTTACCGATTCAACATGTCATCTGGGGGTTTCAAATTAATCTTACATTCGTTTACATTCTCTTTATTAAAATTTTATTATATTTTTTACATATTATGCTTCTACTGTGAAGAAATGCAGAAATTACCGCAAAAGGGATTATTAATTTGTACAGAAAATTCGGCCGCATCGATTGAAAATCACCTGTTGTAGTAAACGATCTTGAAGAATTGTTCGTGAATTTAGTTGCGAAGTACAAAGGTTTTCGTTTAGAAATTTGAGTGTCTAATTTTAGTCGATTCACCGTTTTGTGTTTCACCGTGATCTGTTTCTTAGATCGTGATTTGCCGGCCTATCGAGGATTAAATAGTTAAATAATTATTGGGTGATACGAACGTATTGCAAACGATTATAATACAAGCTTCCAGGTTGTTGCGTTTAGTGTCCAATAAGCTTATTTGCCTTATAACGCAGTAATTTGTTTCGTTTTGTACGTGCAGCGAGTGATTGCGTAAATCTAGGTGCTTATGTCATTACGCAAAAGGGGTGCTGTACCGCACCCTTTAAAGCAATACCTGTCGCGTTAATCGTGAAATTGATTAAATTGATGTACCGCTGATGATCTTGCGAATGTTTATTGTTATACTTTCATGTACATTTTAAGCATTTGAGAGAAGTTTGCCGTGCGGCTGGAAGAATTGCGAGATACAAGGAAACGTGTTGCAAACAGCTTGTACGCTTTAAAGCGACTTAAAGTTCGTTACAGATGTTTTTAATTCGATGAACTTTACTCTTGAAAATGAACGCTGTAACGATAGAACATTATTAATAATTTTATATCTCTTTTGTACCCCTCAGATTATCGATATATTTTTCTTGAGAGCTTTAAATTATTAAATTTCGACAAACGAATAAACTTTTGTTACATTTATAGTACTCGTAAGATATTAATTAAGATTAATTTGCGAAGTACTAATTAAATTTAGTATAAATAAAGATTTCAGTACATAATTTTCAAGTTACAAAAAATTGAAATTCAGAAATGAAAGATGCCATCAAAGTTCCAAAGTAATCTTTCCTCTCTCACTCTTCCGCTGACGATAATATCTCTCTAATCGAGAAAAGCATCAACAGGGCATTCTTCGTAATGGAAATAGCTGTGCTACGACTTGCGGACTTCAAAGAAATAATCCTTCATCCACTTACTCTACCTTATTATTCCAGTTTACCCTTCATTTCTCGCTAGAGCCAACGAGATGCCTGGATGCAGATTAAAAAACGAATTATAGATTTATCATGTTCGTGTCATTTCACTGGAGAAACTAACTTAGACGTGCAATTATAGGAACATCTATGGGCCGTACACGGTGGTGGAGAGGAGGCTTGGAGCTGTTGATGCTCTTCATCCTCCATCACGTAATTCTGGGTGATGGCGACGTCGGTGAGTACAATCCACGATCATTCCTCCGAAGGGAACAATGAAAGCTTTTCTTACGTTCGCAACGAGCATTTCAAGAACATCTTTGAAATCAGAAACGAGGTTGTCCTTCAATGATGAATTAATGGCATTCCAGACAAAGACCTACCTTGAACAAAAAATGTAAGGATAACCTTGGATGCTTTTATCATGAAAGCTTTATTCATATTATAAAAGAAAAACATTGTAGATTGAGACGTATATTACTAAATTTCTAGATTCGTATTCCTTTACTAATTTTCTTTAGATTCGTGTATTTTTGGATCCATTTACCTTGGGTTTTCTAGAGCCTAGATACCTAGGTTCCTATATCTTCAAAGTCCTAAATTCTTAGATCTCTATATTTCTGAATTTCTAAATCCCTAGATTCCAATATCTTCACATCCCTATATCCCCAAATCCCTATATCTCCAAAATCCTATAGCAATTCAAAAGTAATTGCACTTCTATTTAAAACGTGAATAAAAAGTAAATATAAAAATGAAAGAGAAACATCGTAGTTACGAGGGTTTAACAATTTTATTCTACTTCAATATTGAAATATTGAGAATTCATAATACAGTACCAATTTTCATGCACGAATAAAAAGTAAATATAAAACCAGAAAAGAAAGATCACAGTTACGTGATCTTAAATAATATCAGGAATTCAGTTCACTCTTTTTATCGTCTATAAAAAGAAACGATTAAAACGGGGAAAAAGAAAACTCTTGAAAGTTTGTATCCTCTTAACTTGCTTCACGTCGGAACTAAAATTGGATTTATCACTGAAACTTGTTTATGCATTTCAATATGTATTACTCGCAGTTTCTACTTTTTTTCTTTTTCAAATTGCTGTTCCTCCGAAATCGTACGATTTATTTGACTCGTTTAAAAAAGTAGCGAAATAATTTCACAGTTTAACCCTTTTGTGTTCCTTTTTTAAACAGCAGCGATTTATTTTTATCGCTTGATTGTTTCAACGATAAAACAACAGTTTAGAAGAAAAGTTATTGTAACAATTAAAAGTGACACGTTATTTCGACGTCTACGATATATATTTGTGCCTGGAAAACGTAATTGGATTGCAAAGAATTAAAATGGAAGAAAAAGAACGTATACTTGGTTTTAATTAAATGTGAAGCAAAAAGAAAAATACGTAATTGCACTTTGGAGTTTCTTCCATAGAAAACGTAGTCCGCAAAAAGGTCATATTATGAATTTCTTCGTCATTAAAAAAGAGAACTATTCCCATTTTACAGTCAGTATATTCAATGAAGCGTGTTTCATTTTCTTTCGCTTGAAATAGACGAACAAAGAATATGATATGTTTTAAATATATTGATAAAAACGTGAATAAACTCGCTAAGCTATTATCTTTTCAGAACTCGAAGTTATAAGAGTGAAAGAAAATACTTTGCGAGTGTAACTGTACTAAAAGACGGTCTATCATACTTCTATCCGCTCATGTCTTCGAGTATAAACATTTGGTACATGCAATCCATTTTCTTTGGTAGCAAAAACAAGTTCCCGTTGATCGAGAGGGAAAAAAGGAATGAAAAATCGTTGGTAGAATTTCGCTTGAAACGGCAATCGCTTCTTCGATATCCCTTTTCCCGTCGAGCGGCTCTCAATGAAAATTCAAAGTTGCCATCGATTTCCTCGCTTCCTGTGCTTTCCCGTTGCAAGCGGCAGATTTCATCCTTTGATAGCACGTTAATCTCTAGAACCCGATGAATTATATATTTATAATTTATTTTCACGCTCGGAACAAATCCATCTTCATTATAACTTTTCAAACTTTTAACAAGCGGTGTTACATATTCGTTATTTTATTACTCAACTTATTATCCCCATCATCTGTAACTAATTATAGTTTAAAGATAAATCATTTTGTATTGTATGTAACTCTTCTTTGTCACGCACATGACGTCACGTAAGCATAAAATGGGTGGCGATGTAACTTGAATTTACACATTCAAAATAATATACGTCGAATACTTGAATGAATAGAAATAAGAAGAGCCATAAAACTGCAAGCGCCATAAAACTGCAAGAGCTGTAGAGTCCACAAAATGACGTCCATTAAAATGTTAAGCACATTCTCAAAAAGCTTAATCGTCTCGTTCTTTCATTCAGATCAAAGGTCTTTATCGTTGTCGACCGTGAAAATTTGATGTTTCTTCGTGGATGGGATTAAACGATGAAAAAAGTGGTGGGAGTGTGTTCGATTTTCGCCCACGACCTTTCGACGACTATCGAACCGTGCATCCCACGCGACCGCCGCCTTTGCAAATGCTTCCTCCCTTTAGCTCTGGATCTGCTTCCATCTACATTCCAACTACTAAAAGTATACCTCTTCAACTGCCCTCTTCCGTTTCCTTATCAATTAACATTATAGATTTTTACTGATCTTCGACCTTAGATATTGAGATCTTATTTATTGCTCGTAGATCAGTTTACTTGCTGTAATTTATATTGGCGTTTGATAAACATATAAATTCGAGCGGCAGACATTTAAAAATATCATGAAATGTTGAGAAATTGTGCGTAGGACATTTCAATTATGGAAGGTAGAATTGTCTTAATGCTTAGAAATTATTCTTGCTTGAAAAAGTAAGCGACTTCTATGCTCGTGTGATATACATAGTATTCTATAATTATACTATTCCATATTTTTATAAATTTTTTCAATATTTTAATTAATCCGCCAATTTTTGTCCGACGTCGGTCACATCATTTTTATACAGCTTCATCGGCGTCACCTATCAGTGACGTGTTGAACTATTCACATATAATTTAATTTAATCTGTTGGTATGTTATCTGCTCCTTTATTTGTCGATCACAATTTGTGATTATAGATTTGTGGTGGTCTTTTTAAATGGGAGCTTTTTATCTTCAGGATGTACCATGGGTTTTTCAAAAAGTTGAGATTCTAATTCTTTGGATGTATGTTTCAGGATGTCTGTTCAGTAAGAATCTCTGCGATCCTCGAACGGAAACATGCTACAATGGTAATTAATGATTATGTATAATTTAATTTTTGTAATCAGTATAAATAAAACTACCATTCAACGTTTTAGACTTGGCATTCGGTAGATGTTTACCTGTGTATACCGATTTAACCGAGGATGAATATTATCAGTAAGTATAGGTGGATATAAATAAACTGTTCGAATAAAAAATACCATGCATGCTCAACTTTAGTAGTATAGAGTAATAATTGATGACGCCAAGTACAACCAAGCACTCTTCTCTTTTACTGTCTGATCATAAAATGACTATACCACTTAGAGTTGTTTTATGAGAACCGTGCAGTACCACTTCGTGAAAGCAAGCTATCCAAATAAAATAAAAATTTATAGCCGAGTTCTTAGTGTGTAGAATTTATTTACAAATAAACGTAATCTCATTACCGACATCACTCCTCACTATTTTGTTATTGATGTACATTTTGACTCTGTTTACAGATATAATTTTGACATCAACGAACTGGAACAATTGAGACTGCAACTAGAGAGGCTGCAAACAGATGGCTATAAATGGTCACATCCTTACACGCAATGTATTATGCAAACGTCCTTGTATAATTTACATCATGGGTATGATCACTGCTTGATGTGCGACAATCTGAAATTTATAGTATATTAAGTAACTACCAAAGTGTATAAGCAAGTTGAATTAACAGATTGAATATTACATAAGTTATGTTTAACTTCCATTGTGTTTACAATGTATTACGTACCATTACTTAGGATATCTATAAATTTTGAAATACATTTGGAATCTTATTCAAGGAAATATTTTTATTTCAGGGAGAGCTATGATCTTCGACTCTGTCAGCATTTGAAAACGCGTACACGTTTTGAAAGTAAAAATAATGTTGAACAGGTCCGAGTTATTTTCATATCCTTATTCTTTTCTTTCTCTCAATTTGATATTGATTGAATCTTCTTCTTCAAGGTACCTGCAATAGCCATAGTAAAATTCACACCCAATCATGGTGGATCCAACAGCCAGTTTGCCAATGAGTTGTATTATCCCCCTGGAACACAAGTGCAATATATTCCTGATCCTTTATATAATGATCAGCTCTCTGAACAATCATACAGGGAACAACCTAGAGAGTCAGCTTCTCAGTTCTACAAACCAGAATACGATCCGAATTCTTACAATGAATACCAGTCTTTGACCAGAGAAAATTACGAAGATCAGGAAAGTAATTCGCTTAATAAACCCTTGACCTTTGACGGAATTGACGAGAGGCTGTACAGGACCAGACGACAACCGTATAATCTACGAGATTACAGTAACAGCGCCATAGAGTCTATAAAAAGTGTTTTGGAGAATGATAATGATCAATTGAAAGAATTTACTAAGAGTCCAAATCCAAACACGATCGACGACCTAACGGCTGACGAGTTAGAGTTCCTGATAAATGAAAAGTCCTCTGACGATTATCCTACAGTTCCAAAGAGCGGAGCTGAGTACGAGAAAACGTTTTCAAGAAAGTACAAACCGAGAAAGTTTGTTGAGCTTCCAGATGATAGTGAACTTATGTTTGATAATGTAAAACGTAATTCAAAGAACGATGACTATGTGAACGATGATTATGACGATATTAACGTTGACAGTGAGTCGAGTCATGGGGATGCTTCGTCGAGAGACAATGTGTTGTATACTGAAGGAGGTCTTGTACAAGCTGCTAAGGATAAATCCAACGATGATTCAGATGGTAAATTTGTAATTGGGGTAATGCATGCAACAATAATGAGCAAGTGAACAATTTCACGAATGAATTTGACATTCGCAGAGAACGGGTACGACAACTTATTCGATGACGACGACCTGAACGAACTTTGGAGACGTGAATTGGCTGGCTTTAAACGCCGAGAACGGCTGGATGTTAAGAAACCAGGACCTCCATTCTCGACGAATAACTACGCATTTAAAATACCATCCACATCTGGTAATTATACTCATTCTGATTAAGATTAGTATATTTGCAAGCAACTGTAAGTCAATTAGGAATGCCTGCACAGGTTTGGAGAACGAGAATCGGTCCGATTCGACAGAAACCGAGCTAGACGTAAGTGACAATCAAATGAAGGTAGATTCTTGACCGTCATGACGATCCATACATTTTTATCATATACAAATATCATTTTCTAGAATGAAGTACTATTCTCTCCGTTTGTGAAAAAAGAAATTGGAGCTGGACATCAGACAGAGAGTTTAAAATCATACAACAATGTTGATTTAGATCACGTTTACATGGAGTTTCAGCAACCGATTCATACGTGGTCAGAAGGGGAACACGTGGTCAAAGAGGTAAGCTTTGATATCATCTATTAAAATTCGAAAGAAATAAGTGCTTTGTTTATACAGGTAGAAAAATTACTGGAGTTAACACCCGGAGTACTGAAAGACATTCGGGTGGGTCGAGCAGAAGTAACTTTTAAAGTCGCTAAAAATAATAAGAATTATAACGCTACCGATGTCCTTAGTAATATCGGTACGTAATCATTGCAACGACGTACAGGTGAAGTGAAATAAGTAACGGAATTAATCAACTGTATAATATTTTAGATAATATACGTGGAAAATTAAAAGAGACATTGGGTGTTGAGGTGATTCGTGCAGGCATAGGTGACAAGGTTCATCTGAAAACATATTTAGGCTAGAATGTATTCTGCTTGAAACAATTAGGAGATTATCAGACTTTGAGTGTCTCATTCATTCTTCAATTAAGATAGCTATTTTCCACAAATGCTGCTAATCCTACATAGAAAGACTTAAAAATATGGTTCTCTAGTTTTCTCGAGCAATACATTCAAAAAATATAATAAGACTGTTTCATAGACTAACAATTAACATGAATATTTGTTTAAAGACAAAGCTACCTGCCACTCTAGAAGTTGCCAGAGAATCTCAGATGACCTCAAGCATGTTCGGAGCGATAATAGCTGCAGGAGTTGCAACTGCTGCAGTGGCTGCAGCAATAACATTGGTAATCGCTCGTCGCCACGCTAAATCCCGGGCTAAACTGACAGGATTGGCTACACTTGATCCAGAAGCTTCAAAGGATTATCAGGATTTATGTAGAGCAAGAATGCAAGCGAAACAGCCAACAGACAAACCGGAATCTCCGCGTATCACTAGCTTGAGTCGTGAAAGCGAGTCTAATAATTTGCCTTCGAATCGTTCAAGCACCTCATCTTGGGGAGACGAACCTGCTCTCTCGAATATGGACATATCAACAGGACAGATGGTCTTAGTAAGTTAACATAACTGCTTATAGAAAGTATTATAAGCTTAATGCTCTTTTCAGGATCTTCATATTGTTTTCTACATTTCTATAGCATCTTTAATTATTAACTTGCTTTTTAGAGTTACATGGAGGATCATCTAAAAAATAAAGACCGATTAGATCAAGAATGGGCAGCGTTATGCGCGTACGAGGTAGATCCATCATCCACAGAAATTGCACAAAGCGAAGAGAATTTGAAATGCAATCGTCCCGGTGCATCACTTCCTTACGATCATTCCAGGGTGATATTAAACGATCTCGCTAATGCCAATAACTCCGACTATATTAACGCCTCGACGATCGTAAGTATTATCAAGACAAATCCGTTCACGACTTCTTCGAAAGATATCAACGTACGGTGAAGTTCATGAACTAATCTGTACGTCATTTTCGTTTAAATTCATTGAATCGGAACTGAAAATAGAAATCGGTAAGTCACACGACGAGCATGTAAAATACGCTACCACTTACATTCACAATTTTTGCGACAAAGCTTTCGCATAGATATTTTCACAGTTTTACAAAATCGAAGCATGAATTCAGGTATAATGAATATCCATCTTTTACAAGATTTTGAGATATTGAGATTTAGGACTGTAGAGACATAGAGGTATAGAGATCTAGCACTTTAGAAATATACATTCCAAGTAACACATGCACATGTTTCGCTTTTTTATAGTATAGATACTGAACGTGCACTACATACTTTAAGACAACAGCTTAAATCTGACAAATCAGCTTCGATTTGAGACAAGGAAGATTTTTAATTGCATTGTGAAATATTTAGTACTCTAAAAATGCAAGAAATGCAAAATTTTATAATAGTTTGCAAAGTTACAAATATGTATGCTTTCCACATATTGAAAGAAAACCGTGTGACTTGCTTTAGTTATTTACAGTCATTGTTTAAGAGAAAAATAGAGAGAAACAAAGTCTCGCATGCTCTTTTAGACGGATCATGATCCTCGTAATCCAGCTTACATTGCTACACAAGGACCATTGCCTCACACAACGGCAGATTTCTGGCAACTCGTTTGGGAACAAGGTAGCGTTGTAATTGTGATGTTAACCAGACTCACCGAAGAGGGTATCGCTATGTGTCATCGTTACTGGCCAGAAGAAGGATCAGAATTGTATCACATTTACGAGGTGCACCTTGTCTCTGAACATTTCTGGTGCGATGATTACTTGGTTCGTTCCTTCTACTTGAAAAATCTTCGCACCGGTGAAACCAGGACTGTAACGCAATTCCATTTCTTGTCTTGGCCTGAAAACGATGTGCCACATTCCATTAAGGCTCTTCTGGAATTCCGCAGGTAAATATTCTTTTAATTCAAATCATATGTTGTAACTGTTTCATGATATAAAACAATATTTTGATTTTAATATATATTATTTGATACAATTTCAGAAAAATCAATAAGTCGTACAAAGGCAGATCATGTCCTATAGTAGTACATTGCAGGTAAATTATTTGTATGTTATTCATACTTTGAAATAAGTAGTATAATACTTTTGAACGTTAGGCAATTTTATTTTAGAAAGATGCTTTTTTCGTTATCTTTAATTTAATTCTCTTGTTTATAGCGATGGTGCTGGCCGTACCGGTACTTATTGTTTAATCGACATGGTTTTGAATCGTATGATGAAAGGAGCCAAGGAAATCGACATAGCAGCTACACTAGAACACATACGAGATCAAAGGCCTGACATGGTTGCGACTAAGCAACAATTTAAATTTGTCCTGATGGCCGTAGCAGAAGAAGTACATGCAATTCTTAAGGCTTTACCCGTACCCCCCGCGGAAAAATCTTCTCTTCTAGTAAGCACTTCTTCCACGAAAGAAGGCTAGTAAAATTTGAATCGAATTGTAAACTGCAATCGCGACAAGCAAAAACGAAGTATTAATTACAGTCTATCCAAAAAAATGGCCAAATATTTCTAATCCAACGTAATCATATTTATGAGTCTAGAATCTCTATCAGATCTTTTATTTTCTATATAACTTTCTTGCCTTGAAATATTTTTGAACAGATTTTAAAATCATAGGAACTGATCACGAGCTTGTAATAGACTACTTCAAATATGCTTCATTGTGAAAAACCCTGAATTTCTGTATCCCTAGATTTTTTAAAAATATGCTGTTTTTGTTTATTTATCGAGTGTGATAAAGAAACATGTGTACAAATTACTATTTTCTAGGGAACAATTCCTTCTGACTAATTTGTAATATTTTTTATGCTTCTTATTTCACTACGGCCTATTTAAATAATTAGGTGCAAACATTTATATACAAAAGACTGAGCTATACAACTGTTGGAACTCTACCTATTGGTTCACAAGCGATTTATTTGTATTCTTGTAAAACTTTTTTGTGAAGTAATCTTTTGATTATACATAATTTCAATGCTTCGAGAAAAAGTGAAGGCTTATCACTGATTATGTAGCTCAGTCTTTATAGTATTTGTTTCGTCCTTAATAAATTATTTGAGTCAAATTAAAGTTATATTGCCTTCTCTAATGGATGACTTAACTAACGTGCTTTACAATAGCTTTAAACAAAATATCAAAATATATTACGGTATAAAGAATATAGTTCTATCTGCTCAGTCAATTCTATCAGCTGCATATAACTTAGTGCTCGCATTGATTAAAGTAAATATGTTCAATTATGTATATAATTAATATTTATAATAGTTTTTTTAATTAACTTTCGTTTACGTGAAAAATGCAAGAATTGAAATCACCATTTTAGAGATTGAAATCAGAATTTTTATACTATTGTTACACGTTCTAAGAAATGTGGATTTTAACGAAGGGCTAAGAATGTTATTTCCGTACAATGAAATTTTATTCGACGTTGAACGTAGAGTTTAACGTGAAAATATCGCGGGAAGCACTATTTATCAGTCTCTTTTCTACGCATACGAAGAAAAAAAAATCGAACTGCACAATATTCACATTATAATTAAATATCATAAAAGAAAAGATTATAAAAATAATCAGTTTTATCAATGTGAAATATGAATTATAGTGTGGCTGCATAACGTAAACTTAATGTTCTAAATATCATACAAAAGTGTATTATGTTAACTAACTTTTCCAAGTGGAATGTTTAATTATTATATCATGAAAATGATATTATGTGGTGTATAAAAAGAAAAAATGTAAACGTACATGTTCGCACAATCTATCGTGTCGATATGATAATTTGTAAATGGAAATGTCGTCTGTTTGTTTTGAAACTACAGCATTATTGGTCCTGTATATCCAGTCTCCCACAAGATGAACATATTGTATTTCAAGTTCCTTCCTTGTTCATTGTGCAGAACGATTACTGTCAATTAATGTTTTTTCCTTTACATTTACATTTCTGTATTATCATTCTTTTCTATTAAATTGTAGTTGAAGATAGAGTAAATCATTTATTGAGTGCTGCAAATAATAAATTAAATTAAAAAAATTAAAAACGGTAAACAAATAGTTAAAACCATATAAAATATACAATACCAAATAGTTTGATCCTTATTACAAGCATTTCTGAATACCAGATACTTTGCGCATTTAAGTATACGGAAATTGAAAAAGTATTATTGTAATAATTTCGATTTTGTGTTAAATTAATACGAATAATGTACCGTGAAAGTTTACTTGACCAACTAATAAGTTTCATTAGTCCTTTTTAGCACAGATTGATATAACAGATTCTATATTTTTATGCAAAGGGATGAATCTATATAAAATGAAATAATATATAAATATATACTATGTTACTCAAAATGTAATACTATATGTGTTATAATATAATAAATCGCTCTATGTTCAAATCATAATGTTGTCTTGTTCTTCAAGTTTATTTTTTAAACATTACAATTTTTACATATTTACAATATATTTCAATTTAAATAAATACATTTAAGATTCTGCAATATTAATAAATACTATGAAAATATAAAGTATTATCTATATTTAAGAAAAATTATTTACGAAATATTAATATTTATATGGCAAATAAAATGCACTTCGATCTATTTTATTTTAATCATCTTGCAAAGTAGATGTATATGTACCAGAAAATAAAGGATTCCAAAATCCTGAAAAATATTAATATTTATAAACATTAATAAATACTGCCCTATTCTGCTGAAAGTAGAAAACAATACTGCTTGATATTACCTTCTGGTGTATCTTCTCTTTTCTTTTCATTAGTTCTATGTCGAGAACATTGATTCTGTCTTAATTTTATTTCTTCTTCTGAAAGTCCAAGTTTAGCATAATACTAAAAATAAAAGTATTTAAGTACTTCTATGTAAAACATTACATAGATGCATAAAACATTATATAATACCCTTTCGCATTCCCAACAAGAAACACCAGACATCTTTGCTCTGTCTGCTTTTTTCTTTGAAGGTTGATTAACTTCTGCATTCTTTCTCTTGCGATTTCTTTAAACCAAATATATTAATTTGTATATTAGTACACATTTAATAATTTGTTAGATTCATATAAACAACTTACATATCAAAACTACCCAGAAGACTCCTTCTTACAGGTGAAGGTGTTGGTGATTTACTGTTAAATATATTTTCTTTAGTAATCTGTGATTTATCCACATTACAAACAGCAGGTGCTTCTTTCAATTTTTCTCCTAACATACAAAATGTTTCATCATCATATGTTGAAGAATTAATGTGAACTTTTTGATCAATTGGCTCTAAATACGATTCTTCCTTTATTTGATTAATATTTTGTATACTGTCCAATTCTTCACTCTTTAGTGTAGTCAATAAATTTTCATCATTTACATAATGCATATGTTCTAATTTATCTACCACAGATAAAGGAGATCTTAAATCACACCTGTTTTTAGTTTTCTCATCATTTTGAAAACTACATGTTTTGAATTTTTTAATTGAAGGTAATTCATTTTCTTGTTTAGATGAACATGTTGGTAGAAAATTTTCAGTGAGACTCAACTGATTTTTTTCTTTTAAAAGAGATTTGATATCATTACTTTTGTCAGAATTGTTTCTACTAAGAATACTTGAATCTTTTGTACCTTTTTGAGTAACTTTAATAGGAGTCTTCTTGATTTTCAAATTTTTTATTCGTAGATTTGATTCAGTATGTTTATTAGGGCTAGCTAGTATTATTTCTTCATCTACTGATTTATTTCGATTTTTTGATTCATCCTTTTTAATTTTTTCAGGTGTCAATAATGTGTAAGGTTTCAAAGGATATAATCTGTTATCTTCTGGTTGTTCACATGGAAGGAATACAAGTTTTGACTGTTTAACTTTTTTCCCACTTTTCAATAATGTAGTATCAACATTATATTGTTTACTAACTCCCAATTTTCGTGACACTTTAGCCACAGGTGTACATTCTATTTCAGTAGGTGAAAATAATGAACATTCATCTTGTTTTGGTTCCACAAATAGTTCATCTTGTTGAAAACTATTTGCTAAAACAGAGAGATCTTCTTTTA
The DNA here is from genome assembly GCA_945859555.1 of Megachile ligniseca. Classification (NCBI taxonomy): domain Eukaryota; kingdom Metazoa; phylum Arthropoda; class Insecta; order Hymenoptera; family Megachilidae; genus Megachile; species Megachile ligniseca. Next base: position 12,745,568 of record OX243778.1, read on the forward strand.
TTGGAACACATTGTTGTGCTGGATTTTCATTGGAGTCATTTGAAGAAGAATGACTGAATGTATTATTATTGTTTTTAGATTTGCAACGTTTTTTTATAAGTATTGGACTGCTCTGTAACTTGTCTTGGTTTGTTTGCCTGCATACAGAATTGTCATCCAAATCAGCAACAATACCAGAGCTACATGTAATAGGAACACTTGCACATACTGATATGGGTAGCTTTATACTCTCAGGCAATATCTGACTTACATCAGGTGATTCTATGGAACATCCACATTCCTGTGATAATGTATTGCTAAAATAAAATGTAACATGAACAATATTTGTTTAGCAATATGTAAGTATTTCAGGTAAAGTTTATAACTTTACAAAATAAATTTTATAATTGAAAATAAAATTGGCAAAAGAAACAAAACTTACATATCTTTATTATTATAATCATCTAACTCAATCAACTGAAATGGAATCTTTAAATTAGAATCTTCACAATATTTTCTCAATTTTAAGTATTCATTCCATAATTCTGCAAATAAATAAAATTTAAAGCTGCAAATTAACTAACACAAACTTCACTCAAAATTGCAGTTACAGTATGAACCATTAAAACGTTTTAAATTGTTTCATTGAAACTTAAATCTTTTTACCTCATTTGTTGACGATAAAGGACATAAACAACGTATATACGATAACAAATAAAATAAAAAACAAAAGACGATAATACGAAAATATAATCAGCGTAAGAAGCAAAAGAAATCAAATATTTTATTAGTATAAAATATGTACTTACTTTTATATTGCTCGAATGCTTTTTCAAGCATTCCTGCAAAACTTTTCGTAGCATTTCGCGCGATTTCGTTGTCTACAGAACAATCAAATTGCAGAACATCTGACATAGCCATCAATAAAATAGACGAGGTTAGGTGTTTATTTTCTCGAGTGATTGAATATCCCTCGTCTTCTTATTTGTGTATACTGTTAATTCGTTGAGTTTTTTTTTATTAATACCACACGAGTATAGAATCGAACAAAATCAACAAAGCAAACAATTTATTAGTCATTCCCACAATGTTGTACTGTTGTTCACTTCGTTGAACGATCTACAGCGCGCCGGCAGTTCGTTCGAATTGGAGCACAGTTCGCCATACCGTCGTATGCAGCTTGCCGGTATAAAAGCACACATCCTAACCTCATTTTCACGATGTACGTGTTCTCTCGTAATCAGTTCAATCTGAAACGTTTGTGAAAGTTGTATTAATTTTTATCTACTCTTACTTATATCTCATTAAAAAAATTACTGTTTCTGAAGCATTTCTTCAATTTTTTGTAATGCATGGTTGAATACCCGATTAACATTCATATCATTTTGTAAGTACCTAACCAAAAAGAAATTAATTTATGGTATCATTAACTATTTTCGACTAGGAACTACGGAATTTGTATTACCATATGTAATTAGACTTTTTGTTCCCATCCTAAAAAAATCCTGTTGTATTCATGTATTTTTGTATCTTTATTATATATTGATATTTTTTTATGTACATTACATCCCGTAAATACTTCAATAATAAATAAGCATTAACATCTTATATAAAAAAATCTTATGCAACAAATAAATGTTCAGAATGCATCCAAATTTGAATATTTTCTGAACATCCCATTCTTTCATCTTTCATTTTGTTTCAGTTATAACAAAATACGTTACTTAATATAAATCATATAATGATAAATATTTTAAAAAGAAGCTTTGCCTTGAAATAAAATGAAAATATTTCTGTTCAAAGGAAATATTTTTGTTCAAAATTTGTTAGATATGTGTACATTAAACATGTACAGCTTTTGTATACGTACAGAAATATTGAATAGTTTTAACATCAATTGAATAAATTTATACTTGAAATTATAAAAAGAAAATATTGAGACTTTAAAGCTCTTGCTTCATATATCGTGTAAATGTGCACTATAAAGAGCATGTTGATATTATTAAAGATACAAGTACTGTATTAAGTAACTGGTCAGGTATCAATAATACATCAATTATATACAAGTATACACCAAATGTGCACTTACAGTTATGAACAGATAGTAGAGTCTATAAACAACTTGGATGCAGTTGTACTTCCATGCCTAGTTAATTTAAAAAATAGCAATTTAGACCTTTTCCAACTTTATACAGAATATATAGCTTAGAACGCTGTAAAGAGTTATTATATACAAATCATTATGAGCTGAATGCTGACTGAGAGGAAGTTGAGGGCAGGAAAAGGTTTTGTGTTAGGTTGGATGCTGGTTTACCTGGGGGTCGGGTGATAACAGGGGAAGGATTGCAAGTTTCCAAACCATAGCGCGACATGAGCGCTAATAATGCACTGCGAACACCAGCTGTAGCCACTTGTGACCACCTTCCAGAACTCATTGCATCGTCACCAGCGTAAACTGCATGTGCATCAAAATTTCCTGACTGAGTTGCATTTGTATCTATGAAAGTGATATTTGAAATAATACCATGTTATAAATATAGAATGAAAAAAAGGAAGACATCAAGCTTACCTAATGATGGTGGATTTATTCCAGAAGCATGAGAGTCTGTTAATCCACTTGGTCTTGAATTTGCAGCAAGCCGGAGTTCAGCATGCAATTCCCCTAACAACTGTACTACTTTTGGATCACTCTGTAATGTAAATGATAATTTATATTTTTAAGCTATAACAATAAAATAATACTGAACTGTTTAGCAGATAAAAGTCAAAAAATTATTATAAAATATTCTTATATTGTTTACCTCATTTTCTGATCTAAGTGACATGAGATCTTCAACACGAATTGGTTTTCCCTGATTTAATGTATTTGTGAGAATACTTAATCTTCGAGCAAGACTATCTTCTGTGCATAATTCTGTTATGTGAGAGGTATTATCTCCCTTTGGCCGTGGTGTGACAGATGGAGGACTAGTATAATAATATGATGGTGACGAAACCATATAAGGTCTACTAGCATCTCCCTTGGACCGTGGTGTAACAGGCGGAGGACTATTGTAATAATATGATGGTGACGAGACCATGTAAGGCCTACTTTGATTAAACAAATTATCTCCCGCATAATGAGATTCTGGACCAAGACGATTTGGATGAGAATTGTAACCTGCTTCCATTTTTAAACGTTTGGAAGATCTGAAATCAAGTAAAAAATTTATTTTAAAACTATTAAAATCTTATAAAATCATGTATTTAAATAAACATAACTGTTCATCAAAATGTTATATTTTAAAAATGTATTAAATTTAAGACATAATTTTATATAAAAAGTAACTAGTACATATATTTAATGGTACATATAAACATCTGATGACAAATGTTACATGTGTTATGATGAAAATTTATAGACTGATTTGAGCTGATACAATAACTTTTGTAATGATTTATGCTGTGTTAAAATGAAATTAATGCTTTTTAAAAGTAATAGTATATTAATAATATTAGTGTATTTATGATGGTAAGAATAATACCAACAAAATGAAAAGCTTTAAATTCAATTTCATATTGATATCATGAACACAAATGGTAACATTTATTACAACTATAACACTTATCTGATAATCCATAAAAATCATGCAGAGATAATGATTTGTAAACGTGCACGTTGAAGAAGCATGGCTAAGAAATCAATATTTTATATGGATATACATGCAATTTAATAGTCATAACATATCAACTTTTATTTATATTCTGAAAAGTTTATTTTTCACAACTTATGGTATACTTATCATTTATACCTTTATATCTGAATATGATAAAACAATTTTGTAAGAAATTATAAATATTAAAGTCATAATGTAATTGTTGAATCCATTCTATCATCAATCTTTCTGCACAAAACGGTCAAGCTTTTTATTTTAATTATAAAGCCCAAGCAGATGAATTTGTTATATGATACACAAAACCAAATCTGATATGAATTATTAAACTGGACACCCTGGGTATAAACATATATAAATTTGAACATTTATTACCTATGTATATTCTTATAAGTGTTATAAAATTTGCCCTTTATCATTCAGCCACAATAACATTACTTCCTGAAACATAATTTTTTTTTTTATTAGATATTTTGCCAATTTGTATTTGTTTACAATTATTGTTATGTTATGTTAAAAGTGCCATGTTACTTTCTACATATTCCACGATGCAATCTATCAATAGTCTGCAGTATAAATGTAATTATAGCATTTATTACATATAGTATTATTATATGTATGATAAATAATATGTACATAACCAAATGAATACTGTCTACAGAAATTATACAACAAGATCAGTGGTTATGTATCAAATACTTCTCTTTATAACATATAATGTACAATATATTTATATTTACTTTTATTAATTACAGATTAGTAATTATACAAATAATAATATTGACAAATTGTTAAAAACTCAAATTTAATATGACTGATTACATAAATAAGAAAAATATATTACAAATATTTTAATCCATGCTATGTAAAAAAGTTGATATTATAAAAGTCTAATATAGTGAAATACTATTACAACTCCTTGACTATATTGCATTTGAAATATATATATATACCTTTTATTATGAATGTTTCATATCTGTCTATCTTTTGATTATATTAATCTTTAAATAAGATAGCAAATATAGAAAACATGTTTCGTTAATTACTGATGTGAAAAGATTATTATAATGTTTAATAATGGACTTCATTCTTATCGTAAAACTATTGTGAAGATTTATCAAAACCTTTAGTACTTACAAGTCTCAAATTACAATTTTTTTTTATTGTACATTACTTTGTGGTAGCTCATATCATAGTTTGTACAAGATCATATTATTCTTTTTTTAATTAATGAAGATTTAACAATTTGTAACATAAATATTAAGTTCTTCCATATATTTGTACATACTTTGAGAATGATTTCTTAAAACAGAACACAGAATGATCAAAGTTATGTAACTCATGAGATATTTATTTAAAAATGAACTACATAAACCTTTTAATCATCCTGTTAATAAACAATGTTCAGTATTTACACAGACAGTTCAAACCATTTGTTTTCTTTTAATGTATATGCAATAACTATTACCTATATATTAACATGTTATTTATTTTTGTACATACTACATTAAAATAACAAACGTGTTAAACATTTGTTTGAACTTATCGTGGAATAAGTAGAAAAATAACATGTACTTTCACTTATTTTGAAAGAGTACATCATTGTGTACACTGGCATTATCATTCATTCCCAAGGTCCCAGTGTTCTTTTATCAAATACAATTCTTTTGAAGGATCATGATTTACTTAGTTCATAAATTAAAATATAGAAACATTGAGAGGTACTAAACAAATTAAATGATAAAATATTTTAATAACATTGGAAAATCATTGTCCATAAAAATATTAGGCAAATCGCCCATGGACATTCAGTAAATATTTTATATTACAATAATTCAATATTATTTTACATTGTGATAATAATACATTAAGATTATCTGAATTCCAAATTTCATTATAAGAATGGCATTGATATAGAACACGTGCAGCTATATAAAATTATTTAACAAATATCAAAAATTGCCATTCGTATATTGAAACTTATAACTATCTACAATACAGAAGAACAAACTATAACACCGTTGCGAAAATACGATCAATTAAAATATACCTAAGCTATAAATGTGAATGTTTGAATAAACCGAATTAACGTAAATAAAATAAAATGTTGATAGGGATGGTCGTAATATAAATATTTTGCATTTTGCATGTTTACATTCACATTTCAATCTTGACTTGTATTCTGCGTCTTCAATCTTCCAAACAGCTTCTTCTGAACATCCACGTTACCTATTTACACCTCAGAGCTTTAAATATATATCATCTATTTGCTCGCATCGTGTCCTCATTCATTTTATACATATATCCTTTCATACGCTTGTAAATATTTCAATTTAATATAAAAATTAACATGAGAAATTTCATTGATTTTGATCTCTTTTTATTTACAATCACATCATTCTCTACTATTATATTTTTTTTGCATCTTTTTTACGATTTATTATTTAAAGGCGAATATTTTATAGATATATATATATATATGTTTATATCATTGATACAATCATGTATATTAAGGATTATATGCATATACATGCAAATCATGTAAATGCATACATATATTTCAATGACAAGTTATACACAGAAGTGCATCCATTTTACATACACAAATGTGTCATAACATATGTATATGTATATTCATGCACTCATAGATTAGCAAATATGTACATATTTATCTGCGTATTGGTCATAATATTATTATATGTAAAAAATATTCGGTAATTTTTCCGTGCTCACGTGATTACTTTCTAAGGCAATCAATCGAACTGAATCACAAATGGATTTCAGTAGAGGATAATACGATTTTCCTTTTACCATAAAAATATCTATATCCTTTAAACCAAATAACATTCTAATATTATTTTAAAGCAAAATAGCAGTAAGATATTGTGATGATTAGTATGTAAATATTATAAGTTTTTTTTTTTCGGTTGTCGATTCATATATGTATATATTACTACTATTATTTAAAGATATAGCCGTGTAGCTTAAATATTATAACATATTCTGTCATGACAAAAGTATCGCTGTAAATTTTCTATGTTCTTTGATACATGCGTTTAAAATATTTCGTATATTTAAAAGTAAAATATTAGGACATTTTTTCTGTGGTAAACCAACCCATGAAAAGAGAACGATGTTGTACATTTTCGTGTCTCTATATTCCACTGTTCTGCACTATAGCCATCGTCGTGTTTGAACGACTGTGAATCAAACTAAAATTAACTTATTTTATCCATTATTGAAAGTCACATGCAGACGGACGATGAAAATAAGATACTACAACAGTTATGTTTTCATTCTTTAAATAAATATCTCTAATAACGCATTTTGCTAAGAAAATAAATGCCAAGCACAACTGCAGTACACAGCCATCTACGTGTGTAAGCAATTAGTATCTGGTCAGTACTGGATCGCGTCTCAGTTTGTGCGAATATGTCTCTCTACGACTACTCACCCCCCGACATCTGATAGATCTTCAATAGCCTTATGAGGACCTCCTTTATTTGGAAGAGGAAGAAGAGGTATCTTTCCAGCAGAACTTTCTTGCTGTTCGCGCAACTGACGTCTTCGTTTTTTGCTCCACAGCTCGTGACAATCTTGCCAAGTAGGAAGTTGAGGTGCCGGCATCCTAATTTTTTACGTGATACAAGCAGATTTTATAAACAAGTAACGATTAAAACCGTTCGAGAAAATTATGAAGTAAAACAAATCCTGTAGTGTTAAAATTCTAATTGAATACATTCTAACGTAAATTCTAATATTATTTTAAATTAATAACATAAATATTATTTTCTTTACAAACATATACTAAAATACGAAAAAAAAAACATACTGCTCTGGTTGAACATTTTTCAGCCAAGAACTTTTCAATGCATCAGCAGCCGTTATTCGCTTTTCAGGATCTAATTCCAACATTTTGTCTAACAGATCCAAAGCGGGAGCTGGCATGAATGAAAAATCTTCTCGTAAACGTCTTCTATGTGATTTTTTTGGTTTCAACGTATGCCACAATGGTAGTTTTATCACAGAAGGCCAAACGGCAGGAGTCGGCGTACCACAGACTCTAGAAATCATCTCCAACTGCATCATTTCTACGTTCGCCTGATAAAATGTATAACATAATTACGTATATTATAATAGTTATCCTTTAATTATATCATTAAATCAACACTATTTTGTACCTGAAATAGTGGTTTCTTAGAAAATAATTCTCCTAGAATACAACCACAACTCCACACATCTATCGCAGGACCATAACGTTCTTCACCCAATAATAATTCAGGTGGCCTATACCACAAAGTTATTACTTTGTTTGTATAAGGACGCTGCCTGTCTTCAGCGTTGTAAAGTCTTGCAAGTCCAAAATCAGCTAACTTGACTTCTCCTCTACGGAAATTATCCATATAATTAGCCTGCATGAACTGAAATCATCTTTCTTTCTTGCAGTAATATATTTTACATACTTGTTATTCATTAGTATATTAGAACATTTAATGTCCCTGTGTAAAAAGTTTTTACTGTGGCAGTAATTCAATCCGTCTAACAGTTGTTTCATAATGCTTGCATTATTCATTTCATTGAAATCAACCATTCCGGATTCCAACAGACCCATCAAATCATGATCCATGTATTCAAACACAAGGTAAAACGAACCTTTGTCCTGTAAGAAAGTAGTATGTAATATAATTCTTATTTAATGATTTATTTTTACCTGCAGTATTATGGGTTTTAATACAATACCTTTCTAAAGTCTAAAGCATCCTGTTTATCAGTGACAATTTCTCTTAAATTGACAATATTCTTATGATTAAGCTGACGCAAAATTTTTATTTCGCGTACCGCTGTGATAGGAAATCCTTCTTTTTCGTTTTCTAAACGAACTTTTTTCAGTGCGACCAGTACACCAGCTCGTTTATCCTGAGCTTTGTAAACTTGACCATAAGTACCCTCCCCAATTTGAGCTATGACTTCAAACACGTCAACGCAACGTTCTCCCCAGTCTTTACCACCTGAAGCTGACATAGGAGTATGACAGTTTCTAGAACCCCTACGCTTCAATATTTTTGGTCTTTTCAGTTTTGGTTTTGGTGGAACACGTTCAACTTTCAACCGTGGCGGTGTTGCGTTTGGATCATCTTCTCCGCTTAAGTCCTCTGAACCAGGAACAACTAAAATGTCAGAAATAAAATAAACTTAATATTATTAAAATCATGATACAACTACACAGATTGAACTAAAATAATACTAATATCAAGTTACCTGGTGGCATAGGTAAATCCTTAATACTTTTCTTCTGAGGTGGTTTTGTAGTGGAAGCAGGGAATTTCAACTGTGCTTTGCTAGGCGGACTTGGAGATCGACTTGGTGGCGAGTCTATACTCTCTAAATCATTTTGATTAATCCCAGGCGGTAATGGCAATCTTGATAAACTTTTTGTTTTAAATGCCACGATAGGAGGTTTAGGAGGATCTACAGACTTTAAAGGAACTAAATTATTAGGAGGGTTGAACTTAGACATAGCTGTATTCGGCGCTGGGACTGGTATAGGTATAGGTGGTGGTGGTACAGATAAATTGGGGAGAACAGGTACTGGTACAGGAATAGGCACTGGCATAGATACGTGTGGTAAACCCGACGTGTTCGCAGGTTCGGACAGTGGTAATGGTGGAGCTTGTACATTTGTAACAGTCGGAAAATTTGGACTGCTTGTTACAGTCACCGAACTAGATGTAAGTGTTATAGATGAAGTATATATAGCTGAAGTATGTTGATTAGCCCCAGGCATCAAATTTGGTGCATTAACGGATTGTACCATCGGCAACGGAGGCGTTTTTCCTGCGATTCCATTATCATCTGACATTGGAACTGGAATATCCACAAGATCAACAGACTTCACACTATCATTTGTCGGCTTCAATTGCTCTTTGTGATTTACATATTTGTCTTTATTGTCAGAAGCTTTATTTTCGGAAGATGCACTACCGCCATCCTTCTCATCAGTGCCTTCTATAATTTGAACTTCATCCTGATTAACAGCTTTTTCTTTAGCTGCTTGCAACTTTTTATACGCTAATTCTCTCATATTTCTATCTTTGACCAATTCAGCAAATAAACTGGTTTCACTAATTTTTGCCTGTACTCGAAGATTTCTTGCCGTGATACTTGATGGACTCCTTGCTCTGGGTCTGTGAGGAGATGGAGAAGGTATCCTCGAAGGTCGAGGGCTCTTTGATTTGTGTTTTCGTAATGATTTATGAGATTTGCTAGGAGAACGGGATTTCTTTGGAGTACGACTTCGTCTTCGTGAACGCGATCTTGAACGAGATTGTATTTTTCGCCACCTTCCAGGACTTCGAGATCGCGATCGAGAAAGAGGTAAATGCAATCTGAAAAACAATATATTTAATTTACGAAAGAAAAATGAATGCATATAGTTCACATATATAATACCTGCTTCCAGTGGGACTTCTCGTTGATCTCGATTTTCTTTTATCCCTTCTGTCCTTTTCGTGATGACGATGTCGTCGTTCAGATTCTTCCCGCCTTCTACGCTTGCTCGAAGATGGCGAACTAACAGGCTCTCTGCGTCGATGGCTCACAGGACTTGGACTGAATTCCCGTCGCCTTGTAGGACTAGGACTATGCCTAAGCCTATGCACCATTGGACTTGGACTAAAATCTCTTCTTCTCGTTGGGCTATGGTCCCTTCTTCTTGCTGGTGGACTTGGACTATGAGGTCTCCTTCGACTTGAACTAATGGTGGGGCCTGGACTAACGCTATTACGACGAGTATGAATACTAGGACTATGTTTTTGCCTTTCAGGAGTATGTTTCATTGTTGATAAACTTGCTTTATTGCTTTCTGGCGTTGTAGTTCTTGGAGGCATTAAAGGGGTATGTGGTGATTCTGTTGGTCTTGGAGGAAGTGGGGGAGGAGTTACATTTCGGGGTTGCCTTGTTATTTCAAGTTCTACGTCACTCAAGCATCTTTGTTCTTGAGGCGTTGCAGGCGATATCGGCGAGGTACTATCTTTTAATGGCAAAGGTGGAGACTCTGACCAGTTTCCAACTGGTTTTTCATGTTCTGGACTGATGATAATTTCATCCGCAATACGATGTGGGCTCAAACTATGAGAATGTCTTTTGGACTTTCGTTTCTTTTTCTTTCCCGAACTTGAAGAAGGACTAAGACTTCTCTTCTTCTTCTTTTCCCGTTTGTGTTTTTTCTCTTTTCTTCTCGCATATCGTCTAGACTCTTCTTCGTAGTCAGGTGTTCCACCATGAAGTGCTGAAGGCTGCTGTTCATTTGGTGAATAATGTCTATTAGAATGCCTATGCTGAACAGGTGGAGATGGTGAAAGACTAATAGGAGATGCTCCAAGGGCATGTACTGGACTTCCACCATAATAACGTCTCTGCAAAACTGGTTCAGGTACTTCTCCATCTGTATAGCTATTACCCCTACTATCTTCTGACTGAATTTCTCCTGCTTCTGGTTCAGATAAATCTTCGCTACTCACATCTGAGTATTCGACCAAAGGTTTAACAATGGAAGAAGCTACAGTTGGAACATTTTCTATAGATTTATCTCTTGACCTCTTCTTTTTCTTTTTTCCAGAACTTTTACTTTTCCCATGCCTTCTGTGCTTCTTATCAAGTGCTTCAAAACTGTGACGATTTATATCACTGCTGGTACTACCTCTTCTACGGGAACGAAATCTTCCATTACGTTCAGCTCGTTCAATATCACGGCTGCTAGGCATGTCACCTACTGTAATGCATAAATATAAACATAAGAATATGATGAGTATTTTGCTTTTGTTTTGATAATATATTAATTTGTCATAAAAACATTTATTGTGTCATTTATATAAAAACTCCTACATCTTTTTGAATATTCTTATTGTAAAAATATATATAGGTATACCTTTAAATAGAACAGAATATTATGTTTTTCGCATAAAATCTTATTTACAAGTACAATGATTCAATTGACAGTGAAATAAATGTATTAATTATGAATATGTAAATATTTATGTATACTTGATAAATCAAATGTAAGAATAGAAATGAATGAAGTATTACAAATTAACATATAACAGAATTTAAAATACTATATATTATCAGCTATTTGTAATGCCTACCTTAGTGTAATTCAGAGTAAAAAATTTTTAAAAATATTACTACTTCTATTTTCTTCTATACTTGAATACCGATCGTCATGGATATAGCGCACATATATAATACGCGCATGTAAGAAGACACACGGACATGCACATGCATAGATTAGTCGACGTAACAGTATATTCGACACAACACAATTCATTAACAAGTGTAATGATACAGTGATTTTTAATGAACTGTCACGATTTTCAGACAAAATTACAAAATTTATCAAATTTATATCTATGATTCGTCGATTCGAAGAACATCGTGTAGAAAATAATTTTTCATTGAACCTAGCACAGCCGCCATTGTTAACGATTGGGTAGAAAGGGAGTTGCCCAGTTTTCGTAAAACAGAGTTAGTTCTTATTTTTAAAACCATTATAGGATCATGACAAATATTAATACTCACGTGCAATATGGATCTTGTGATATCACACTGAATGTTGGCTTTCTTTGCATCGAGCTGATCCAACGTAGCGATGAGTGTAATGGTTACGTTCGTTGCTCAGTAAACAATTTCAGCACATATTTCGTAGGCCACGAGTAAAATTTAATAAAAATTAATAGCTATTGTAACGGTTGAATGTTCAGGCAATCATATTTTTATAATTTTACAAGCCGATGCATCATATCTCATGAATTTTCTTTGGATTGTATTTGGCTTTCTCATAAAGGTAGCTGAAGTAAGTAGAAGCCATTAACCATTAGCACGTCATTATTGTCTGATGTAACAAGCGGCAAGTGCTGCGCTCTACCGTCTAACAGTAAAATATTGGAAATTGCGGAATAATCTTGAATATTATTATACTTGATGCAATTGGTCAATTTAAATTTACATGTATGCCCATGTATAAATATAAATACATATATCTATAATTGAATATTTATTATTAAATATAAGAATGCAAATAAAATATATCATAGTAGTATTATTTCCATTTATTTGCATTTGGTATATCACACACTACAATTAAAATATAGATAAAGTTTCTGCGTTTTTCTTTAATATGTATACTTTTATACTTTCAAGCAATATATGTATTTTGCGTTTTCAATTATTTCAAAATTATTTGTAACCATAAAATATGCAACAATTAGTTGGCATAAATGGATTTTTGATTAAAGGTGGTTGGTGTTCCAATATCATAAAATTAAAAAAAAGGCTAAGGTATTGAATTATATCATATTAAATATGTAAATTGGAACTTTTTTAATTTTTTTCAAATTCCCAATTTCTAAATTTGAAAATTTATGGATTTGAAAATGCACCAGTTAAAAACGAACAAGTAATGGGATCTCTATCTTCAAAACTGTGTCCTCACAGACCTAGTGGTTTGTTGATCTATAATATATTTTGTTTGTGATATTAATAAATGCGATAAAAACTATATTTGAACGCAACTATTATTTTTGCTGTTATTATTAGAAAAGCGGAATAAATTATGGGAGAACGTTATAACATTCATAGTCAACTAGAGCATTTGCAATCAAAATATATAGGCACTGGCCACGCTGACACAACCAAGTTCGAATGGCTTGTGAATCAGCATCGTGATTCTTGCAGTTCTTACATGGGACATTATGATCTATTGAATTTCTTCGCAATCGCAGAAAACGAAGCAAAAGCACGTGTTCGATTTAATCTTATGGAGAAAATGCTACAACCTTGTGGTCCACCTCCAGAGAAACCAGAGGATTAAACTTTGATGGGATGTGTTATGTGCTGTGAAATATATTAAATTTAAATCATCTTGCTATTTTTATGTTATATAGATAGGAACTTAATTACATTTAATTACATTTTTACATATGCAAGAAACAGAATAATTAGATTAATAAAAATTGATAACAACCGGCTGAATTGAATTGTGTTTTAACAACATAAAGTTTAAAAAATTAAAATGTGATTATGATACAATAATATTGTATACATATTTTAAATCAATATTTATAAAGAAAAAGTAAAATATAATAAAGTTAATATTTTATAATCAAAATGCCAGTTCAGTGTTCAACAAATTGTGGAAAAGCTGCTATTCTGAAAGTAAGTAAAACGAGTAATTCATTATGATCACATTTAACATTTGTACCACAAAAATGTATGAAAAACATCTGACATGTTCATTTACAGAGACCCAAGACTGGACATGCCTTGTGTAAAGAATGTTTTTTCTTAGCTTTTGAAAATGAAATTCATAACACTATTGTAGAAGGTAAATTGTTTAAACTTGGTGATAAAGTTGCTATTGGAGCATCAGGTGGAAAAGATTCTACAGTACTTGCATATGTGTTAAAAAATTTGAATGAACATCACAAATATGGCATCGAATTGTTTCTTCTGTCAATTGATGAAGGAATTACTGGTACAATAATAAAAAATTATAATGCATGTAATTTATGTGAATTCTTTTATAAGAAATCTATATTATTTTAGGGTACAGGGATGATAGCTTAAAAACTGTTCAGCAAAATAAAGAAGATTATGGATTACCATTGAAAATATTATCTTATAAAGAATTATATGGATGGACAATGGATGAAATTGTGGCAGAAGTATGAATTTATCTAACAATTTTATGTCAGAATTGTATATATTTGTTATTTAGTAATTCTTTAAACTTAGATTGGAAGAAAAAATAATTGTACATTCTGTGGAGTATTTCGAAGACAAGCATTAGACAGGGGAGCTGCAATGTTGAATGTAGATTGTATTGCAACAGGTCATAATGCAGATGACATAGCAGAGACAGTTATAATGAATATCTTACGTGGTGACATTTCAAGGTTACAAAGATGTACTTCTATCATCACTGTAAGATTTTTTTTAACATTTCCCTTTGAACACAAAAAAAGAAACTTGTGTCTTATATGCATATATTAATAATAAATCTTGTAATTATAATGCAGGCAGGAGCAGATTGCATAAGACGTTGCAAGCCACTCAAATATGCTTATGAAAAAGAGATAGTAATGTATGCATACTTTAAACATTTAGTATATTTTTCAACAGAATGTGTATTTGCACCAAATGCATACAGAGGACATGCAAGAACATTTCTTAAAGATTTAGAAAAAATTAGACCTTCATCTATATTGGATATAATTCATTCTGGTAATAAAAGTTATAATATTCTTAATTAAATTTTATTAACATTTGTTTAGCATGTAATCAATGTATGTTTTCACAGGAGAAACAATGCAAGTTAAAGATACTATTAAAATGCCTGAACGGCGAAATTGTTCACGTTGCGGATTTGTTTCAAGTCAGGAAATATGTAAAGCTTGTATCATGTTGGAAGGTTTAAACAGAGGACTACCAAAACTTGGTATTGGGAAATCGACGAAAGTGAAACGAATAATGGATTCAAATGTAAATAAAGATAAGGAAAACAGTGAAGTTGAAAGTAATGATAAAGATAAATTAAAAAATTTGGAATTCTGATATTTTTCGTATTTAAATATATTAATGTAGATTTAATGTGTATTATTAAATTTAAATATAATATACTATGATAATCTAATAATTAATCAAATAAAATATTAATTATAAGCTAACATTAATAGATCATTTAAATTTAAACTAACTTCATGTACTTTGAATAACTGTTTTATTATTCAGAAGTAAAATTTTATAATCTCAAATTACAGCATTTTTTTTAGTTTTTATTCATGCCGCATTTATTCATTTTTTGGTTCTATAAAACATTATTTTGCATCATTAACAAATCAATTTTTTTAAATTATTATATTGTTTATGAGATGTTAGATAATATATGCCGCAGCTTTCTGTGTAATTGGTACTCTACAAACAGGGCAATCATTAACAATATCATCAGAACAATCTTCGCATAAGCAAACATGTCCACATGGAAGAAGAATAATTTCACGTGGATTTGTGCGACAAACAACACACAACTGATCCTCTCGAAGATCTGTATCTCTTACTCTTTGCCGTCTTTCTTTCCGAGATGCAGCAAGAGACTGTCTTAGTTCTTCTGCTATTCTTTGTTCTGATCTATCTTTCCAATAACGTCGAAATACTATACCACCGATTAGCAATCCAATTGCACCAAACATTAAACACAATAATCTATAATAAAAAATGATTTGGAAAACCTTGTTATATATTATACTAAACATAGAACTCACCTATATGTCCTTTTACGATCGTCTAATTTTCGTAGCAAAGAAGTGATAGACATGCTTGTTAAGTAAAATGGTGTACCATTCAATGGAGGTTGTAACACAAGCGTTTTAGATTTTCCTCTAGTTAATTCACCTATACCTGTCATAACTGCACCTTCCCTGAGTAACTCTTCAGTAGATTGCAAACCACGTTGACGTACCCCTAACAAAGCATAATTTTCCGTAGATATATTTAAGTAACATATCGATAGGAAGATATGGAATCATTATTTTACACCTGTAAAAAAACCCCATAAATGGTCTGCAAATGATGGTACCGTTGGTTCAAAGGTATCAGATACCACATCCATATCTAAAATATCTGCTAACAATGGTTCTATTACTTCTACAGCATGAGTGCTTCGTTGTAAAACAAATGGTACTGTATTATATACTTTATGAACAGTTCGCTCCTGATCTGACCTAAGTATCAATAAATGATAATATTACTTATGTCTTTACTTGGTCTATAATTAAAAGAAATGTAATTTTACCAAAAACCAGCAGTTGTTCTAGCCACAACATGTTCTTTAATTTTAAGTTTCTGTACAACTCCTGTCAATTTTTTATTATTAATGCTACTTAATGGTTTTCCTAAAGGTTTCACAATACCCCTAATGGCTATATAGCCTATTTTATTATCAGGGCTTTTATCGACAAGATCTCCCAATTGTGGACCAACTTCGTGAAATTCGGCTTCCTGTGGAAAGACTGAACGTTTTGAAGTATTTTTAAACATTACATTCATTGTTATAAACAATGATTAAGTTTATCATGCAATATTGCGCAGGTATTAAGGTTAGGTATGAAATAAATGTACCAATATGCAATAAAAAACGTTTATTTACCTGTACTGCTGTAATTGCATTTTTACAATAAAAATATTGCTTCAAACAGACACCAAAAATGACACTGTCAATACCTAAGGCAATTATTTCACCTAAATATTCCATGACTAGGTTATATTTTTAAATTTAAAGAGAAATTGCTGTCCATTGTTAATATTTATATTGATTGTTACGTAATCCGTTTAATTTCATTTTGATAGAATATTTGGAAACTGCATACATAGAATTTTCAGAAATAATAAAAAATTAAATTACACATGTAGCTGATGAACAATGTAAGACAGGACAAATTGTAATTGCCTATATATACATATTTTTTTTTTAAGTTGGTGAACCTGAAATCGCATTTGTTCTTCCGCCATAATTAAAATTGTGTTCTCGCATTTGCACATCGTAACTGTTCTTTACAAATTTTTGCTTATTGTTTTTTCAAGTGTCCTTCAAGATATTGTCATATTAAGAAGCTATAAGAAGCATTTGACTAAATCAAGTGAGTTTTATTTGAATTTTTATATTTTTATATAGGTTTAACTGAACAGCGTGTTATTAATGTCTTAAAACTTAATGCATTTTTGGAAATAAATAGCATTACACATATTTTTATGAGAAAAGAAATTTTATTGATAACATAGAGGTGATCAAACAGGTATAAACAGTATGTATAAAAGTATAAAAAATAAATAGCGAGGGCGTTGCAATTCCTGCATGTCTTAATGAGAGCGAATTTATCGTAATGCGTTTCAATCGTTTAAAAACGCGATTATGAATCCAATGATAATAACATTACTAGTGACATACAATGATAATAATAATTGACGTTGTACACACTTAATTGTATGATTAATTTTTCTAATCACACAAAACACTTTCATTCGTTCGTACATATGTATATCATGCGCGCGCACACATCCGCCGATTTCTTTTTTTTTCAAATAATAATAATCAATTCATTCAAACTAAATGGCCGAGATCAAAGCGAGTAACATTTATAAATAAACTAAATTCCACAAAAATGTGTTATTTGTATAACTGCATAACATTCTAATTTATGATTCGAGTATTTTTCACATTTTCCTTTCGAACATATCTAATATTTTCTTCTTAAAAATATTAGATAGTAATTCAAATAATAATACGTGTATAAGTACATCAAATCATACCGGAACAAATAAAAGCATATTCCTTTAAATATTTTTTCCTCTTAAACAAAGCGTTAAAGCTACAGTCAATCGTACTGAAATTTGTTCAATCGGACTGATACTAGAACATAAATTAGTTAGTTATTTTCCATTTGCAAATTGTTACGATCGATTATTTACGATATTCAACCGTCTGTTTGTCGACTTCTCGCTTCGATTACAAGATATGTTCACGTACTTTCGAAACTAAAAGCATCGTTCGTAAAAATAAATGAACATTTTCAAGAAATGATAACTCACATTTCGTCGAAGAAGTCATTTCAATTTAATCGTCCCAACGCTCATCGATCTAACGAAACATCATAGTAGCGTTATTCGAGTATTTTTATGACCCCCTTCGGTTAAATTCTTTTTTATGGCAGTCAATTCGTAGTCTATGTATAATCGTCTGCAATTGTCAAGCTTCGAACGACCGTGATTGAGGTCAATCGCGTGTAGCAACAGCAGAGATTATTCGAACCTCTCGCACACGTGTTCCGTTTGATAACTCGTTCAGGTTTTTAAAGGGAACTACGCATGCGCGTTGCGCAACACCGTAAGCGCAGATATGCCTTATTTTTGAAAAAATGGTGCGCACAATTAGCTTCTATCAGAGGCAGGATCAGATGAAGCGAGGGTCGATAAAGGTGTCAGTAGTTACGATATCTTAAAAGATTAATTATTGCAGTTTGATATATTTGTTGATATCGTAATATTATGTAAAATTAATAATCATCTACTTTTTACAATGTTAACTTTCAAACAAAATTATATAATTCGGCCCCCTTGTAGGACTTCTGGATCCGCCCCTGAATAGGGATGTGTGTACTAATTGTTAGTATTCTAATGTTTGCGATGTTTCGTTTTCTAGATAAGTAATTCCTTTTTGTAAAGAGTTGATTCAAATAAAATTATAAATTACAATAACACGCGTTAAAATTCACATTTCCGACAACCGCGAATAAAACTATTATCCTGACCTTAAGAAATCGCCCTACGACTTATTTTCCTTTAAAATTCGTTATACAGGAAAATATGGCAGTTATTGTTCCACGTTTGGCTAAGATAAACTGAATGCAAAGCAGCGATCATCGAGTATCGGTATCTCGTTCATCCAGAAAGATTAGAATGATTTCGATATTTGAATGATTCATCTGATCAGGCAGTGTTTGGATGAATAATTCATTAAAAAGAAACCCTCATGACCCTTACTATCGATTACTATCCGCGTTAACTTTAACCTAGAAGCTTTTCTGATATGCAATAACAGAAATTTTCGTTTCCGATAATCTCAATAAAAGTTCATTTCACTAGATATCCATACATAATGGATTCGCGTTAGAAGCACGTATAATTGCTTGGTCACAATTGCATGTGTTCCGCGAACACCGTATCACGTTCCTCCCGTTCGATTCTTTAAAAATACAATGAGATTTCATTGTCGTTCGCATTTCTTCTCCCTTCATAGCGTTTTTTCACCTCCCCGTAGAAATTGTCTCTGTCAAGTACAGACACTCTTTTGAAACACCCGTTAAGCAGATCTTCGATTCGCTGAGTGTCTTCGATTTCCACCGATCACCGGAGAGATTCGAAACTTAACATTACCGAATCTCTGAATCGTTGAAGAAATCATTTCCTTCGCTCGAACAACCGATGCTTCTAGCATCCTCGCAGCTCGTCATCGCGTGTCTTCACCCATGCTAGTTTTGAACGAATGCCTGGGTCAACGGACGATTGTCAAAAAACGTGTATCGAGCTAATCGGTCCCGATCAAGGGACTTACACATAGGAGGTTTCTTCAGGGAGAGACGTTAACTATCTCTCTTGGCTCGAACCATCGGAGAACACTGGAGAATCGTCCACCGAACGATGCGTGAACGATCATCGATAGATCTCGACACGATCAGTGTCGTTTCGATTCGTTTTGCCCGCATCCTCTGCTCGAGGATCTCGACGGGGAGATTCTAGGCAGGTACTTGCACCACTGGCCGGTGAATCGGCACTGATATCACGTAGATGTCCAATTTCTCTCCGGAAGTCTTGTCCACGATTTCACCATAGTTCACGGAATCGTACGGAGGTGGCGCGAACAAATGGTACGGAGGAGGTGGTGTCTCGGTGACCACTTGCCCGCCGTTGATCACTTCTGCCCGTTGGGCGTAGGGCACCGTTATCGTCCTTCCACCGCGACGACAACACCACTCCGAACAGCTCACTATGAGAAAGAAGGCGACCAAACCACCGAAAGAACCGATGTACCACACGATCGACCATGGGTCCAATGGGTTTTGGCTATCTCCGTCTGGAACAAAAAGAAATTTGCTTGTGAGAAGAGAATTTATTTGGGAGATTTGATGTTCCTTAGATTATTCGATTTTGAATCCTCTTTTTCTTACTGTAACATCTTACAAGTGTCATGCTTGAAAGTTATAATAGGCAACGAAGTAAAGCACTTAAACACGGTATCTGTTCAATTATTAATTATCTGTATTAAAAATATTACGATTCATTATTGAAGAAACTTGTGGTGATTCGTGAATTTTTGTAAGTGTTCGATAAAACCGACACAACCGAAATATCATAAACGTAGCACAGATTAGATTTGCTAAAAATAAAGTGTCGATCAAATTGTTAGATATCGACCACTCGAAGAATTACTCACAGTTATATTTTAAAAAATAAATCGGCAACATTGGATCTTTGTTAACGTTATTCTTGACGGAAAGAACTGAAGAACAGTTTGAAAGTGCATCTATTCTCGGCTCCTTCAACAAAAATTTATTTAACCTCCATAAAACTTTCGCAAGGTTCGATTTATTTTTTCCCCGAGCGAAGCATGTACTGCAGATTCTGTTGGTCCACCGGGAATAAATTTCACGGAGAAAGCTAAGATACACTCGATAAAATGATATCCGAGGTAGTGACCCTAAACTCGAGGGTACGAGAACCTAAGTAATAAATCATCGTATGTATATTCATACACAGTGGGAGAAGTTAGTTACTGGTTTACTCCGCTGACGTCTTTCGGTACCATTTCCAGAATTAGTTCACAGCCATAAATTCCTCGATAATTTAAGGCAAATCTACGTTGCAACTGATTTAGCTCGATTACTCTGATAAAGTGTTATGCAAATTAGTGGGACGAGACTCGTTAATGAGCTCAATGAGAGTTAACTAACCGTTTGAAACGATGTGTAGGTACAAGAGACAATGGGATACTTCACACTCAACTAGCGACTTATATTCGAAATTTAATTTGAACGCGGGAAAAATAAGTTAAGCCACCAACTTTAGATTCCTTAATCACTCAAATGTCTTAAAATCTTTATCTCTCCAAACTTTCAAATTTTTCAAATCTTTTTAAACAAAATTTATGTAATCTAAGTCTATAGAGAAATTATTGTATATAGATGCTATCAGCAATATCGATTTTTGTCCCAGGCCCCGCAAAATCTATCGACGGTTATGCGAATGGAAGTTTCTTCGCCAGCAGAGGTCTAAAAATAATAATCGAAGACTTCGAAATCCTCGTTATTGATTCCGTCGGAAAAAACTTGTCGATTTCTCCGAAGATTCTACGAAGATAGAATAAACATTATCTAGAAAGTTGTCGAAGTAGAATCGATGAACGTCGATCATCGCAACATTAACGATTCCGATGATGGTACGATAACGATTGCTTCTGATACGTGAGATATTTTTATACGTCTTTTACGAGACGTAATTTCATATGCAAGACAACGGTACGTCGTACTTAGTCTGACGCGGTATTGTTAATTCATGAATAAACGTCGATGACGTTAATAAACAGATTTATCGTACGACAATTAACCGAACGTTTATAAGAGCATTAATATGAAACGGAGTTGAAAAATGATAGGAAAACGAATAAAAGGATTACTATGTTGTGTGATTGTACTGTTCGTGAGGCTATCTTAATGATTAATCATCAAATAGCTGCATAATCTAGAATCTAGAGGATCAAAGTATTAATTGGATGTATGTACCATGGTTTTATTGCCCGTTAAGGGGATTTAATAATTCTGGAACTTCGGGTAATTTAATACACTTCATACATTAATTACAATGTAATGAACGTAATGCAGGAAAACAGCTATTATTACCATTAATATTTTGTAATACACGGTGGCTTTGATTCGAGATAATAAAAATTAGAGCGAACAAAGATACCGTTACAGTGTATTGAACTCTGAACGGAGCGCGTGCTAATTCGTTTAGCAATTTTCTGCTTACGAAAGCGAAGAATCAATTTTTTAACACCTTACCAACAGGAAGTATTGACGTTTTTGAGTTCTTGATCGTTCAGCAAATATGTACCGACAGACTCGAGAGAACCTAATTAGTACACCTCCGATCGTGAACGATCGTTTCAATAGGATTAAATATAGATATGTTACAATCAAATGTGGCAATGCTGCAATTTTCTAATTAACGTTAAATTACAGTAATTTCAGCTGTAAAAACACCGCAAGTTACAATAACTTCATTTAGCTTAGACTTCAAGTAAATTATAAGTGATCTCGTTAACTTACGTAAGTTATAATTTAAATTGTTCTTTTTCATTTCGAGTGGTAGATACAGTATTAAGAGTTGGCTTGGAATGCACAATATCAAAATTGGTTTTAATCACGAATCGATTAACCTTGTCGCTTCAATCAAATGTATTAAAAAACGAACTCGATAAACAACGAGTGTTTGGTACAATACGATAAGTCATGATTTTATTCGTGATTCGGCGCGATTGATTACTAAAGGAGAAGACAATTGCTTACCGTCGGACGAATCTTTCCCTTTGTTCTGCATACTGTCTTCTTTCTCGTTCAGCTCCGATTCGAATTCGATTACGTAGACGGTTGGCTCGTCGTCACGATCATCGCTCGACGAATCGTCCGGGTGTTGTTCGTGGTTGTTATTGGTTTTATGAATCACCTCGTTGGTCTCCAATCGTCGTTGAACGTCGGTCGCATCGTAACCCGACACTCCGTGAACTGCAATAAGACATAAACGTGCGTGTTACAGACACATTCGTGCGGTCATGATAGGGGCTAATTGCTGAAAAATTAAAACCGTCTTGACGGGAACACTTTCGTGATGTATGGCACAAAACGATTGAGAAACTGCGGTGATGAAACCGGCGGGTGAACCGTGGGACGAGAAACTCTTTAAAATATATTCGATCAACAAAATAGTTGTATTACGTAGGCTGTGGATCAGATAATCATTCGCACGTCTAGCTCATCTGCAATTATATTTTCTTATATTGCATTCCATTTCCTAATACTGCAAACTCGAGTATCGCAGTGCTCATCTACATTATAAAAGCGAATCATGAGTTCATCAGATGTACGAGAGATACATTTGCAACACTCAGATTCCTACCAGATTACTAGATCATTAGATTTCTAAATACCTAAAATTCTAAAATTGTATATTTCGATATTCTTAGATTGCGATATCCCTAGATTTCGATATCCCGAAATTCCAATATTACTAGATGCAGATATCCCTAGATCTCGAATATCCCTAGACCCCGATATCCTGATATCACTAGATACCGATTACCTATACCTAGATTCCCATATACATTTTCCACGAGAGCGAACTTTTCGAAATATTCACTCGAAATGGTCTTTCCTTTTTTCGTTTCTCGAGTGATCTGTCAATAGTGATTGTGATCACTTTTAATACTAGTAAGATAAGCGATGTCTCGATCGGCGATCTATAATTGAAGAGGGAGCAAATTGATAATTATAATCCGCTTTTGAAATTGAATTCAGTCATACCAATGGTCAATTACGTTTTCACTTCGTGAAATATTATACGCGTAATCAATGAAAGCACGAAGCATTAGAATAACGGAAGCCATTAATTTATTGTTGCACCGATCTAATATCGTGTCAGTCAACAGGGAGAAATATTCAATTATCAGTACTCGATGATTTCCCCGCGTGACACGTACAGGAAATAAAATGAAACGATAATTGCACAAACGCCAAACTTTTGATCCGTGGATCAGCACGTACGCGCATACCGGATATCTCGTGATAACACTTATCAATACGACTGGACTGTCTGCCATTAATTATGAGAGACGCAACAAGATCATGCCACCAGCAAGTGTTCCGGCACGCTTTGCCGTTCCGTGACGAACAGAAGTGCAAAAAAATCTACGAGAATAAACAAACGACCAAGTTCATCCACGACGTCGAAGAGCTTCGAAGATCGCTAACGATCCGGAAGATGTTGAACTCGTGTATCGATCTGTTAAAAACGTGCTTAATCACACGATCTACGGTCTTGTTTGCAGATAACAAGATACAGAAGAACGACTCGTATTTGTCGGTGAATTGAGACACTTCTGGCGCCAACCACCGAGACGTGGGCAATGTACATATTTAACCCCCCATTGGCGACGATTAACACGTGAACTTGTCAACGTTTCGATACCTAATCTAATTAGAATACATTATCTGAAGAACAGTAGGTCCTCGACTCGTGATATTGTGTAATACCTTTTATAATGCACGAGCCTTGTGTCTATTTATTCCGCGTGCATGCTTGTATTAACATGCTGATGAATGAAGAACATTTTTGGGCCTTGAGCTCAATACGTACAAAAGCAGGAATTTCGTCACAGTAAACACTTTACATTGATACAATGAGTCTAGTTCAATCAAATTACTTTTTAAAAATTTTTCCAAATCCGATTCGTATTTAAGCTTCTTCTCGAATTTCCTGTATTTACACATCGGAATCTTCGTTAATTCATTTTCGAATGATCAAAAGGTCTGCTCGCAGACGACGTTTTATGACGCAACTTGATCGGATTAAGGATTACGTATCCTACGTTTAATATTTCCGCTGTCTCAGGATAAGGTAAAAATGAAATTTCGAAGAACAAGTTCTGGCGTGAATTTATTTCGCGAACAACCCGAAACGAGGAGACTTTAAGCGCGCTTCCGTTTCAAAGTTGCCACGAACTTCGGATGAAAAGTTTATCAACGAGATAGAGCGGAGTAATACGAACGTTCCACGAGGTATTTCTTCAGCAACTATGAAACAAACGCATTACGAAGTAGGTTGTTCCTTTTAAAGTGATAGGAAAATAGCATTGTTAGGCCGTATAAATAACTCCGGCAAGTATCCCGTGGTTTCTTTACGTTTCCTGCCTCATTCTATCGCGAAACGGGCCAGGTATCATTATTTCTCGGAACAACTTGACGAACTTTCCTTCGAACAATGCTCTCGTAGCTTCGTTCCTCAAATTTGAAGCACGATTTCACGAGAGTCCCATTGAAACATCTCTGTTTTCTTCTTCGATTTATTAGGTTGTTACGTATCAATATGATATAACAAGTCTGACATAGTTTCCTGAAAAACATTGTGAAATACCACTTATGGCACATCAATTTGTAGTTTGATAAAAATGTCTGTATTCGCTAATGTTTTCAATACAAAAGTAGCGGTTATAGCAAACACTGACTGATTCTGATGAGTATGTCTGATGTTTCATGACATAAAAATTGCACAAAATGGCACATATCGTTTAAAGTTCGATAAAAATAACAATACAAAGATTGCATCGATATTTTTAATATAAAATCTCCACTTGTATAATTAAACGGATTTGCGAAGTAAAGAGCATGTTCTGTTGAATAAATGAGTAATAATTTCGAAACATAACAAGTTTGATATGATTTGATAACATAAAAGTATCGTGCAGTGGCGGAATGCATATTGTGTCACCATTATTTTGACAACATCACGATATCTTGTTGCATGAGATCGCGGTCGTAAAGTCCTTTCAAAAATATTCCACATTTTTTTGCGAACGATCGTTCGCAGATAAGAAACCCGTATATTCTTAACCTCACTCTCTGTTGACAGTATGGATTTGATCGACAAAGTTCGTAATAATTATTAAACTCTTAATTCTTTGCTTGCAATTTGGATTATGTCGACTAATTTACGGACGTATTTTCCGTGATGAACTTTTTGACTCATCGTGTCCCATTACGGCGCAATCGAGGCTGGTGAAATTACCGTGAATCGATTCGCGTTAATTATAAACGATTCCACTGAGAATCGACGAACGTTTCGAGAATCACGTACGCATTCTCCTTAAAAAAATAGTGACAGCTGCGAAGGAACGCTGAGTAATCTTTATATGGTGAATCTGAGAGACTTAAACTTTAACCTCCAATGTAACCTTTTATGTATCTAAGCTCCCGCATTAAAATTGTCTATCCTAAATATCTACACTTCTGCACTTTAACTTTCAAATTCAACCTCTTAAATCATATCATCAATAAAATTGGTCAAATTAAAATGAATAAAGCTTCGAAACTAAAATTGGAAGAATAAAATATTTATCCGAGTTTTATAAAGCGTCCGATCGATAGCGTGTTGGAGGTATTTAGACCTGAAAGGCTTAACTTGATGCAACCTTCGAAAACACGATTACCCTGAACGAGAAATTGTCGAGGATTCACATCGTTCCCAATATTGACGAGGTAAATCAAAGAGCTGAAACGAGATTCGTAGCCTACGTGTCTCCCGAAGATATTTCGTCTCAAGAAATAAGGAACTGGTTAGAACGAACGAGATGAGAGAACGAGAGGGATCCAAACGAACCAATAGCAAATATTTAAATATGTCGATGGTTTGTGCTAAACCAACTATCCTTTTTTTGTCCCTCGTTCAACGACTCGACGTTTTTTGTGAAGCCTCTTGTTCAAACCATTTGTATTCTGAGAATAACAATTCATTAAAGTTAGAAATTCGTAGATTACAACTTATACTCTGATCATCATTTATAATATTAATAAATATTGTAACTGGATTTATATTGTAATTGAAGCGTCGTGTTCGTTTACAATTTTCTCATCACGATATCGACAAAAATGAATAAGAACCTTGGCGAGCTTAATCCGAACACAATCCAGTCTCTGTCGATCAAGGACCGATCTCGTGGCTGCTTTCTCTCTCGTTTCGTATTTTAATTACGTACTTCTGGAAATTAGAGTCACGAGAAACGATACGCAATACTCGACGAGCGGGTTTGTGAATCAATATCGTTGTACAAAAGGTGAACGTTGAATTGAATCATCTAATGGCAGGTTTACAACGAAACAATACACCTAAGCCGAGGGAGTTGCTTAGAAACATTAACCATGTACGTAACCGGTATTCAAATAAAGCAGCATTAAATACGAAGAAAGAAGAACGGCCGACGATGCCATTTTATTTCTATCGGCAGCTGAAGAAATAAGGCGGTACAGACGATCCGCGGTAAAAAAAGAAACAAAAACCATCGTTGTTTCGAAAGGTGTTGCAAGTATTCCCATAAAACCGAAGCAATTAAAATCGAAACACGGTCCCGTTTTGTACCTTTCACTCGGTACACCGTTACGTTACACCGGTAACATTTTTATTCTTCCTTTTTTCGGTCGAGACGAACTGTTTCAAAAAATTCATTGCTGTAACTCGGTTCGTTTGACGAGTTACATAAAACGTTACAGTAGAATTACTGCATTATGTAAACATATGAACAAAATAAACAACACTTGACAGAAACGGCCGTTCTTCTTCAAGTGGCACTGGGATCATTTCACTTACGGAAGATACACAAATAATTTAAGTAGAAAGTTAATTTTGAGTAGTGTTGTTTTGCTAATTAGTAATATAGAGACTTACAGATCTGCACATTCGAGGATTTAGGGACTCGGGATTTACTGGACTCGGAATCTAGGGACTCTGGAATGAGAAATTCGGGATCTAGGGAATTTGAGATTTAGGGAATTTGGGACATAGTGAATTCGGGATCTAGGGAATTTGGGATCTAGGGAATTCGGGATCTAGAGAATTTGGAATCTAGGCAATTTGGAATTTAGGCAATTTGGAATTTAGGAAATTTGGAATCTAGGGAATTTGGAATTTTGGGAATTTGAAATATAGTGAATTTGGGATCTAGGGATATCGGGATATAGGGAATTTGAGACATAATGAATTTGGTATCTAGGTATATCGGAATTTCGAGGGTCTAATTTTGAATCTAGGGATCTGAGAACCTGTTATCCATTTATAGAAAATTCTATAAATTAAAATAAACGTGAAATAAATTTTATCCTAAGTAATGGTAAATATCTTATTCGACGATGATGATAAAGAAGGCGGGGATGCTCTTTTAATAGGATGCAATTTCCATTCGCAAGCTTTGAGCAGTAAATTCGCGATTAATCATAACAACAAAAGGCATCAGGATCTGAAACGTGACTATGCGAATGGAAGTTCATAGAAGAACGTAATCACGCGTAGTAAGACGGCTGATTAACGGCGAACGTACATGTCCAATTCGTCCAGGAATAGTACAATGGAAAACAATTTTACAACAGAGTCAACAAGGACTTCGCTATTAGTCAACGATACATACACACGTTGCGCAACGTAGTATGCGATTCACGTATCGCGTTGGAAATGTGCAGAAGAATCATCCGCGAGAAGAAATATACGCAGAATCGGCAACAAAATCTGGAGAAGGTTTGATACGAATAGATGCAATTAACGGTGACAAATAGTCGATTGGAATTGAGAAGCGATCGATTCACAAACGGCGTTCCCTGCGAGCGAGGCTTTAATCGTAATTGTCCATCGAACGATATACTAATTGGGAGGTAAAATTGAATTCTTCTATCAACTTGTCCATTCGAAAACTCGAACTCTTTAATCGAAGTTCTGCTTCTGTTCATCGTTCTATGGAAAATTAAATGGAATTTTGACAAAACGAGGTGTTCCATATTTTAACGTCCTACTACATTTCCATGTTTGAAGTAAAAATATTGTATAAAAAAACAGGACCTCTTCGCAGAGTAGTTAGATAGTCCGTTCATTAAAAAGTAATTAATCATTCAGTCATAAATTAAACAAGTGATGCAATTTTTCGTTAAACGTGACTTCGTACGAACACGTGTACCAAGAATTTCCATCAGTTTTATTCAAGATTTTCGACTTTCGAAAATGACTATCGAGTTCAGAATCGATAGTGCCTAATTTACAGGAGATATTATCGCGATTTATCGTGCTTCGTTCGCAATAATATGTTTTCGACAGATTAGAAAGAATCGTCGATTCGATTTTTGAAGAAAATTATTTCTAGAAAGCGATGGAACGATATTTGCTCTTTCTTACGTAAAATTTGAACGACCATGCAGCAAAATTCTTGGCAATTTCCCAATACGATACACAGCAGTTCTATCTAACATAGTATCTGATCACATCTGCTAATTCGATCATGAATGAGCAGAGAGATTCACCTTCTGCCACTCGGACCAAAGATAGGGAAACATCACGTAATTACTGTAATTAAACGTGATGCTTACTCGTTACATCGGATAATAACGCATGAATAATCATGTGACTCGTATTACATAATTACGTATGCACATGTACATTGAATAAACGTATTTCCAAGAATGATTTACATTCAACGTAACTTTTAGCACGTTCAGAATCCGTTGTTCGGTTAGATAATTTTAATTATATTTCGACAAAATAACAAAATGGCGGAACAGCCTAGAATACTAGAATCCCTAAAGTATTATAATGATATAATAAAATAATACAGTAACCGATGAAATTGTAGGAAAATAGTAGTGTAATAGTGTAAGAAAGGTCATTGTAACATGAAAAGTATGTTCAGTTGCAAATAGACTTAGATGTGGTCGTACGTGGGATAGATTCATAGAGATCGGTGGATCTGTTAGCCGCCGAAAAATGTACAATTATCTCGAATCTTTGTTCGAGAAGAAGACCTTCGAACAAGATCCTTTTGTTTTCCGGCCGTAGTCCGGCCGAGAAACTTGGCCACGTACCAACTTTCACGTTCGTCCGTGTATTATTATCGGAAGTATTGTTACCTGCTTGAAGTGTACATCCATTGTTCGTGGTGCACGTGAACAGACAAGAGTCTCACTAGACTTTTGTCGGATTCCGGGTCGAAGGGACGACCCCATCTTCTTTGCTTGTGTTTCAAAGTCGACCGTGTGCTAGATCTAACCATGATCGAGATAATACATGGATCTATATTTGTCGACCGACAATAAATATCTTTCGGTCAAAGTGTCGTCAGTTCACGACCACGAATTATGTACACTCACATTTCTTTCACATTCTTTTTTCTTCGAATGTTGAACATGCGTTGGTGTAATGAGAACTAGGAAAATTGGCCCTTTTCTGTGCCGAGATGTGGAACGTAGGACTCTTCAAATTTTTTGATTCCCACAGTTCTTAATTTTCAAATTCGCAAGTTTCCAAACTTTCAAATCTTCAGATGACCAAATTCTCAAAGTTCCAAATCCTCAAATCTCCTAATCTCTAAATTCCCAAATCCCCAACTTTCCAAATTCTAAAATCAACTAAAAAATTTGTTAGACCCCCAGAATCTCAACTTCCAAATTTCCAGTCCTCGGCAATATAGCAAGAGTTCTCATTATATCCTAATTACCTAAATCTCCTAAGCGTCTATTTTCTGAGTACCTCTTCACGCAACGAAAGAATTGCAAATTCATTTGTTCGACAGAATATGCAGCTGTCGAAGTTATAAATGAAATGTATGTTACTGGCAATTGATTTAAAATTACCGTACAAATTATCATCGTCGAGCTGTCGGTATTCATGATACAAATATCGGGTAAGGCACTTGCTGATGCAACGAGCGTACAGTTTTGTATTCACGTGGCAATTTTTGCACGAACGGGGACAGTTGTTCGATGTTGCGAATACAGCCACGGCTACGAAGTATAACGGTTTCCTGGGGCTCTTGTAGCGTGCTCCACGTATAATAGAAACGTTAACACATCCTTGGAACCCGTTGTAGAAACTTCAGCTGGGTTACGGACAACCGGTCAACTAGAAATTTAGCGAACGGATTAGGATAGTACTTTAGCATCTGACTCAAACTGGAACAGCCATTAATTCATGCGAGTCAAAGTAGATGAACTCTTATCGTATATTGTTAGATATCTAGATCCTGGGATACTTAGAGGTACTTAAGTAGTTATAGATATTTATATTATTAGATAGACATATTCCTAGTTATCTATATCCCTCTATATCAGGTATCTACATCTCCAGATGTACCTACACATTGGCATATATCAGATATGTACATACGTAACATGTGAGAAGATGTATATCTTCAGGTATACAGATATATATACCTGGATTCTTAGATCCCTAGTAAAAAATTGTTTCTAAATTTCGTTGTGCCTGGAGGAAATGTTCAAACACATATATAAAAATGACCTTTACAAAGTACCACCTCGAAGTGTGAGATTCATCGAAAGATCGAACGTGGGTCGATTAAAAGGGTTCATTATCGCGGTTTGGTCGATCCGAAGTAGGAGAAATTTGCAAACGGTCGCTCATTATCGCGATCTGGAATTACTGAATTTTCTCGAGAGTTAGATGCTGGTGAAAGGTCGTAATAGCGACTTCGTTAACTGGTTTCGTGACCACCAACGCGAATCATTTCCTCCGTTTCTTAGCAAAAACCCCGGCCGAATGCGGCTTTCGTTTAACCAGCTGTTACAGCTGCTACCGATTCGACGACAATATCACGTGGAACCTGTGTTCCCGTTGTTTTACGCGTCACCTCGGAGCAGGGATTTTCGTCCCGAAACAAAAGAGCCAACCTGCAACGATCGTGCAGATTTTGCGAGATAGCAACACTCTGATTGAAAAATGGAACAATCGTGTAATTGCAGCGGCTCGTGTTGCACGACCGTTTTCACGTTTGAGAACGTATCTGGTGCGGTGTATTCACTTTTAATTGCAACGAATTAAATTTTTGATAAGATAGGAAGAGTCCCGTTTTAAACTTTGGATAAAGTTTTATTACGCAGCTCGCGATTGACCCCCATGGTAGTCAACGCGTTAATGGATTCTCGATTGGTACAAGGTTCGCGAGTAAAAGTCTGACAACCGGTTCTTGCACACATATCTGGAAGCTTCGATGAGTATCCAAAACGGCGATCAGTCTTTTAGACTTTGATTAAACGTTCGGTTTATTTGTTCGGTCTTTTATCAATATACATAAAAACTTGAACAGATAAAGTGGGGATCAAACGTGTAAGCCGTGACACGAAACGAATTCAAAGAATGGATGACAATGTTAGCAAATTCGGTATCGGGGTATTAAAAAAATTTCTGCGAATTCTAGAGTATTTCGTAGAAAAGGACTACTTGAAAAATCTCAAAATAACGCCGCTGATATAATTGAGAAAGTAATATCAGCAGGTAATTAGCCCGGCTTTTTTACAATTTGTCAAACGATCAGCGATAGATACGTAAAGCATATATGCAGATAAGATCGGGGAATTTCGTTATGTCTCGATTTATGATCCACTATAAAACTTGCGTACGATATCGCGTTCATTATCTCACGAGGTGCACTATGAAATTTCCAGAAGTATTATTCGTACCTTGCAGGAGGCGTGTTTCGAAAGGAATTCCTTGCAAATGTTAGGCGTCATACTTGTTTGCCGAGCTGATCACTCCGGTAATCGTTGCCGGTACGTTTTCTCGATTTTTCGTCAGATTACGACATCTTTTGGCTCTCGTGCAACGCACGATACGCACGGTCTCGAATGAGATCTGCATTGGATCAGGCTATTAATCAAACTCGTGACTCAAGCGATCCATCAATCGATCTAAATCATACGGAAATTGCATAGTTTGTATAAGCCAGTAACTCAGAGACAATCTCGAATACGTTAATATCGATGGAAAAAACTTATGCACGGATATCAGCTATGTTTTATCTAGCGCCGTTTTGCTATGCGTTATATGCACATGTTACTGAGCTTGAAGATTTATGTTCCAAGTACAACATACTCGGTATTACACTGTTAAAGCGTAGCATACGATGTTATCCTTATTTTATGTATTTTAGATCCGGATATCAGTAGATCATGATATTCCTAAACCTTGAAATCTCTGGATTACGATCACTCTAGATCTCAATATGACTAGATTCCGATATTTCTAAATAGAAATATTTTTAAATACCGAAATCCCTAGGCCCTAATAACCTTAGATGCAAATATCTGTAAATCCCAATTCCCCAGATTTCGAATCCCTAGGTCCCGAATTCCCTAGATGTCAAATACCACTAGAGTCCAAATTCCCTAGATTTCAAATATCCCTAGACCCAGTATTACCTAGGCCCAGTATCCCTGGATGTCTATTTCCCTAGATCCGGAATCCCTAGTTTCCGAAATCCCTAGATCTGGAATTCCAAATATCCCTAGATCGCTAGGTCTAAGTACGTCTATATTCCAGTATCTGTATATGCTAAAAGATTGTGGAGTACAAAATGGTGAAGCATAAAAATGAGAAGTCAATAACTAATAATTGAACTCGCTATATGTCTTGTTACGAATGTCTGATTTCACTGTGCTGGTCGGCACGTTAACTAGCTATCGAGAATAGATCGTATCTCGATACTTTCTCCATGACCCAACAGCTTCGATATTTATTGTTTCTGTTCCCGATACCGAGGGGAAACTTGCCTTAAGGCGTGCAAGCACATGCAAGCTTTTCTGCAACTGCAGCAGTTCACCACAATATCCAATCGACTGAGACCTAGCCGGGGTTTAAAAGGGCCTCTGGCTAGCTGCCAATAGGGCTGACAGAAAACGACAAGCTCGTTAACGAATAACCGGCGACAATTAAGGTAAACGAATCGATCGGGCCAGGGTATTTAACCACGACCAGGTCGAAGTGGTTGCGAGTGCAATTAAACAGCAGAATCGAATTCATTTGCTTTCGTCTCGTTGCGATTCTGTTCCCTGTTTTCGGTTCTCCGCCGACGAGGAAAATCGACTGTTTCGTCACCGATATCGTTGAACTTGTGTCTCGATGATACTTTCTTCTTTTTTCTTTTCCTTTTAATCGCTCCGTTAAGTGGCTAATCTTTAACGCGTTCACTGTCGCCGTGAAAATGGAGAAAATTCACCACTTTTCTGTTCCGCTATTTATACGAGCTCGCTGATGTTCTTAAAGCACCCGAGAATGATTTATACACTGGAATCTGTCGTGGCGCGAAGGTAACATGCATCATGTGTAAATAATGAAAAGATATACGATTGTTTTTAAGTAGCACACTGTCGTGAACCGTTTTCGTTTCTTTTCCTTTGGAAATTCGTGACGGTTATATTTTATAATGTGCACGAAAGATATATACGATTATTTTCTGCGCATTTTTCATTGATATATTGTTCGTTTATATAGAACGTACGGTGAGGTTATTGTCATTGCAGTATACAACGTTTAATAATTATTACTGTAATATACAACGTAATGGCACTGTTGTAATACACGACGTACAGTAATGTTATTGTTACTAAGATACACAACGTATCAGTTCTGCTTTTTCCCTGAATATTCTCGAGGTCTTTTGTATACTGTGAAATTAAAAATGATGATATCTTTGTTTACAAATATTGTTGAAGATAATTTGAGGAACATACTGATACCTCTTGGTAGAAAATAATATACGGTTTTGTTTTCATATAATCGAGACAGATTCGCGGTTCGCATAATTTATGTCTTTTCGTCTGGTTTCGGACGTAAAAGTCGTGATAAATCTTTCTGTAAGTTGCAATCGCGTTTCCAATAAAGTACATGCATTTTAAACGACCTTCCTATTAGTATCTGATTTAATATTCTTCGTGTTTCGGTCGTAATTGGCCCACATTCTAGCACAGCGTTGACCCCAGCCACTCTAATTAATTTAAATCCTAAGTAATCATACAGCTTAAGTTTCATACTAATCGCGGTTGACAGACGGAAAAACTCTTAAATAAAGAATCACACCGATACCGTTATCTCCGTATATAATAATTAAAAAGATACTTATGATAATCGAAGTCAGGTGTCTAATGGAATCGATAATCGATGATGAACTGATTTATCAATCACCGACAAAGATTAAACAACGTATTTCCCACAGTTTTATCGTTCGAGCCCGACGAAAGTGTTTTTGTACACAATAATTAAAATTTCATTTCATTTCGGTCGCAAAATTACGTTACAAATATATTGAACGCGAACCAACTTCGATTATCAAGAATCGGAAAATCGAAATTATTTAATCGAAACGTTTGCTTTGATTTTGTAACTCAAACGAAATCCCATCGATATCGAAGCTTTTAATAAACCTTGATCGATCGAACTTATCAAGCTCTAGTGTCGTGTGAAATTAAAGTGGAAGAAATAAAAAACGAAGGTGTCAGACGGATCGATCGCACAGCGAGATTGTCTTGTTCGAATCAAACTGATCAAAGATTCGAGAACAGAGTCGTCGAGCGAACTTAGTAAAAAAGAAAAGAATTCCTTGTTCTCTACTACATTTTCGACGAGTGGAGATTAAACTCGATAGTCGGGCTAGATGGAGTTTGAGGCACGGAGATTGATCTCGGGTTCTCGTGACCCCACTCATTAACAGAATTAGTCACACGAAATTTGCACGTGGATACCCGATTGATAAATCACCGTCGAACATCCGCGAGTGATTCTGCTATTCTCGAAGGCTTCGTATAAAAAGATTTTACTATCATACATGAAAAAATCTTACATTACAAAGCAAATTAATAGTTGATACTAGTAAATAGATAAGAAAGATAAAGATCTTGAACAATAGATATCCTTGCATCGAACACCAGCAAAGTTAGATCACCCATTGACCCGAAGTTTCATAATCGGTATACATTAATTAACATTCGATTGTATCGACTCGTTCGATTAATTCAAAATAGCGCACAGAGATAGAAGTGTTACGACGACGATAAAAGTGGTCGGAGAAGGAGAATAAGAAAAAATAAATTCTAATCTGTTCGATCACAATAAAATTGCTTTAATCCTTTGACAAAAGGAGATCGATTAGCAGAGATCGTTGATATCATCATTTTTAACGAGCGTTAATTAACATTTTCCACTCCCGCTGCATTGCAAATTGTTTATCAGTTTAACATCGGTAAACAAGCTATTCATCGGTTATTTTTGTATTCTTTATTTTTTAGCATCGATTGCAAATAATGGGTGCCTGCTTCTTGTACGATGATGCAGATAAGTTTTTTTCTGGCTCAGGTTAGGTCTCTTGGTTTACTAATGTGTTTTATAATGTGATCATATTTTACGGTTCGAGGTTTGGACACTTTTGAAATTGGTGGTCGGATATTTTGGGAATTGAGAATTTGGAGATTTGTGAATTTGGGGAATTGAGAATTTGGGAAATTGAGAATTTGGGAAATTGGGAAATGGGGAAATGGGGAAATGGGGAAATGGGGAAATGGGGAAATGGGGAAATGGGGAAATGGGGAAATTGGGAAATTGGGAAATTTGGAAATTGGGAAATTGAGAATTTGGGAAATTGGGAAATTGGGAAATTGGGAAATTGGGAAATTGGGAAATTGAGAATTTGGGAAATTGGGAAATTGGGAAATTGGGAAATTGGGAAATTTGGAAATTGGGAAATTGGGAAATTGAGAATTTGGGAATTTTGTCACTTGGAAATAAGGAAATTTGAAGATTCAGAAATTTGAAAATCCGACAATTTCTGTAAAGTACGCGAGGTATTCTGCGTCCAACGGCCTACTGTTACGATCAATTAAATTTGATACAGATATTGCGTCACAGTAGTGTCACGATCGTTGCCAAAAGAGCATATGACTTTGTAACGTCACAAGAAGAGAGTGGTCCGAAATTTGTGATCGGTAAACTTATAATTTTATCAACGATCTCGTGGAATTGTTTGACGGTCGGGGACAGCAGGTGAAATTATACGAAAATCTCTGGAAAGCCACCAAGTCTGCCATAATTTCTCGTGGCAACGATTCAAGCCAAATTCTCTCATCTCTCCTCTGTCGTTGTAAGTTAAATCTATCTCTCGAGCTGCACGAGAAATGTGCGATTTCAGAATGATCTATTTTTAACACTACTTTTATATGAGAGAGATCTCAAAGAGTTGGACCAAAATATTTCGAAAACACGTTTGAGGGAAACGGAATCGAATGTTTGTGGCAGAACATGTTACAAGTGTACGAATTTGTTTGATAATATAATTCTATAATATAAATGATATAACATTTATAAATGACAAATAAAAGTAATGGGTCTATTTTTCCACTTCTGTCAATTTCATCTCGATTCACATTCTCTTAAGATTGTCATAAGATGCTGTTCAAAAAGTTAAATGACCTCTGTCAAATAGCAACGGTACCCAAAAATTATTAATATAATTGAACAATGGTATAGCATCAAAATACAGTTGCGAGGTATAGGAATTTTAAAAATTACGTTGAAAAATTAGCTGAGATTTGTAACAGTCGTATGGAGCACCCTGTATACCTTCACCTATCACGGTCGAGTCTCAAACACTTTCGAATAGCAACAAAACCGCGTCCTGCTGTTCACTATTTATACTGGCGTCGTTGTTATCAAACACGCGAGAAAGTCACACATGATTCTACCAGAAACTTCGACAGAAACAGCCTTCAATAATGGAAAATGTGTCGCGGGAAATAGAAGTTCGAAAATTGGCACGCGACTCCACGTGTTCCTTCTACCGGCATGTTAAACTATCACGCGTTCGAACTTCGGTCACACAAAAAAAATAGACGAAATTTTACACGTCGAGTGTCACGATTCGAAACACGATTCATTTTCAAAGATCAACATCACGCGGTGACACTTCGATGATATCGAAATTAGGTGTCGCGAATTGTACCTTGTTCTTTTGCGGTGTTTTTTTAAATCTTTACATAACACTCTACGCACTGATTAAATAATTATCGCGTGACGGTATTGATTGAACATTGGTTCTTTTTTTTTGTTGACTCGACAACTTACCTATAACAATCTAACTATAGTAAAAGTATGTTACAAGTAACTTTGAACTATTTATAATTCTCAATTAAATATAGAAATCCATCGATAAATAACGAAAACATGTATTTATCTGAATGAGGTTTATGAAACACATAATTAATTACAAACTATTGATACGATTGTGTTATTATCACTTAATAACAGAGGTCATGAACAGCACTTCTCATAAATTTACACACCATAAATCACCGAGAAACTCATAATAATTTGGTCGATAAATATCGTTGCCGGTCAGTAATGAATAAAAACGCGAGTTGCATACGCGTGTCACTATAATAATAAACAATTTGCAGTACCTGGTGCAGGAGCAGCGAGGAATGCTTGATTGGTAGCGACGAGCAAAGAGACCAGCACGAACAAGGACCACGCGAGCACGATCATCCTGGATCACTGAGAGATCAAGCTTTCGGGAAAACTGAGTGGACCGCTCCGGCACGACGATGGTTTCGCGCACCTGGTTTCCGGTACACGTATACGGTACAGTTCAGATAGTAGGCTGTGTGTTCGCGAGCGTCTCTTTAATTGATCTATCTATTCGAAACACGTTTAACGGGGCCGTCAGGCTCGGACTCGGTTTAGCCGACTTCTCCGACCAGTTAGCCAGCAGTGAACTGTTCGTGTTCCTGCCTTGGGCATCGTAATATACATAAAGTCGCCAGATAAGCCGTGGCTGATACCCCACCACGAGCTGCACCGTCCCACGACGCTCTGTGTTTCCTCGCTCGCTCGCTCGTTCTCGATAGAGGAACTCGAAATCCTCTTCTTCTTCTCGAGACCTCTGTCGCACTGCCAACTCCTCCGCGTCCCTCTACACGTGTTCCCGTGGCTACCCGGTCTCTGCAAAAACTTATCTGTATAGAGGATACACGTATTCTTATCGATACCGTCGAATATCGATATGTCGGGCTTCGGAGAAATGGCTAAAATCGTCGCTTTTAACAAGAATATTGGCTGACTGATCGGTCACAAAAACCGGATGGTCGACTTAACTGATTTCTCGGAATGTCTCTAATTATTGTTCTTGACGGTTTTTAATTATTCTTATCTTGTGAGTGGCTACATAAAAATATATATGTAGCAAATACACCTGTATCTCAGTTGTGTCTAGATGTTACATATCACTACATTTCAAATAGTCCATATAAATGTCCTACACTTAAATGCCCTCAGACTCTATCCCTGATACATCCCTGCGTCTCAAATTATTCCTGCATTTCAAGCACTTGCAACCGCAAATGTCTCTAGATTCGAATAATCCTGTGCATATTAGGTAGCTTGTTATGCTAATCTCTTAGCCCACACATTGAATGTTCAGGGTTCGAAAAGACAAATAAAAGTGGCCGCACGTGGTCCTCACAATGAACATTAGGTTTACCGAGTCATTCGATTGTGTAATTCTTGGCACATTGTACCGCCTCTCTTCCGTGTCACACATCGAACTCGAGTATCCCTGTGTACATTAAAAAGCATTACTTCCTTCGTTCTTATCTAGAGACAATTTAAATATCTCGAGTTAAGGATTAACGACGTTTCTGCAGGTTCGCGTGTACCGACTTTACACGATTTTTTTTTCTGCCCAATTGTTCGTGAGTCACGAACGATCTAAAATTCCTCGTTGAATGTCAAGGACCGGCATTTTACATAATATCGCGTTGTGAAGGATGTATAATCTTAGAGTAGCACGAGAACAATCGATCGTGAAGGAGAACGAACAAAAAATCGTTTCGATTTGAATAGTTTGTTTGTAGTAGTACGAGACGAGGAAAACGACGACGATTTTTCCGTGTCGCAGTTTTGTATCAAATATATTATCCGGCTGGATGTCAGCTCGTAATTGGCATGTAATGAAACGATTCGCGATAGAAATTGAATTAATTGTACTGGCGCAATTTTCATTGCGTTCCAGCTAAATTTGACTTCGTCATCAACCTGTTTGCTCGTTCCCCGAACTTCGGGGATCAAAGGTAGCTTTGGCTACACCTTTTTTCCTCTTCTTGACTCATAAATTTTCTTTCCAATGGTTGTATTATTTACACGAATAATTTTACATTTCCTAGAACATTCCTTATACATTCATCTTGCATCGGAACGTGCTGTATAATCATCGATGCTTCATAGCATCCAATTACTGTACCACGAAGTGACTGCTCACCATAAGAAACCTTGGTCACAGATATGGAGATCAAGAGATACAAGGATCTAGCAATCTTGGAATATACGTCTTGATACGATAAACACACGTTTCGTTTTTTGCAATACAAAGATATCTCGTATCTCTGTATCTGCTACTTATTACGTCTAATTCAATTCAAATTAAAGTTATTTGTATCGTGACAAGTTTCACAGTTCTTCCGGTTTAACTCGATTCCAATCGAATCGAAATGATCGCAAAATTTGTATCGCGTCAAACTCGACAATTTTCGTAGCTTTTCAGTCACGCTTCCATGACGATTAAATCTAAATGTCATCGCACGTCGAGCAGCAAACGAGTCGCATTACCATAATCCCATCACCGGCGTAGATTATGGTCGCGTTCGTATCCCATTAATTCCACGTTAAATATTTTCGTTGGAAACTCGGCCTTCCGGGACTTAACTGTTTACGGTCCAAGTGTGTCTCCTAAATGCCAGTCAAATCTTAGGGTATCCCTGACATTTGCGAATTCTAGAAAATTAAACCATTCACTGACATTATTATAACAAACGAAATTTATTGTGTATTTTAATTAACGCCACAGAGTTGTTATACTCCTTTTAAAGTAACCTTGTTGCCTTCAATTAAGTGATCCTCGCCATTTCGTGAACGATTTCGAGTTTTTCATTCAACGCAACGATGTGCTTGCGTTACACCATCAAAGTAATTATTTATACTGAGTCATTATCTGCTTGCTGACTGATAGTATTCATTTACCTCGCTCATCGACGATGAAACAATATATCTACGGTAAACAACGTGTTCGATTTGCTTAAACAATTTTTCAGCTTGCTAAGGATTTGGGTACGAACACATTTGAAAAATATAAAAAATTTACGATTTTGCAATTTATGATCAATTCAAAATTGAATATTGAATCCTTTGGGTGTAGGATCATGTTGACCCACAAATAATATACTTTCTCTCTGCGGGTCAAAAATGAATCATTGTTTCTGCTTGTCGAAGATGAAGATGATGTAGGATTACGATGTGGATGATCAAGTAATTTTATTGCTGTTTTCAGATGGAACTATTTCCCGAGTTGAAAGAACGACCGCTTCAGCATTCGCATGCAGCTGATCTACTGGGTGACTTCTTTTTCTTCCTTGCTTCTGAATGACGAGCTTCTTTCATAATTTTCCCTTTACTAGGTATTACACGAGTGTCACGCGTTGAGGCTAACTTATGTGATACTTGACACACTGGTACCGGCGATAACGAGCCACCTGGAACGAGACTAACGAGCATCTCACATTTCGTACGATGTATTCTGCCGTTACTGACATAATACGCGATGCCTTCGTGTCAGATGAGTCACACCTCGCCGATATTGTCTGCATCACGAGGAGGATCCTCCCGCGCAGAAATCAACCTCCAATTATTGCGGCCCGATTAGATCTCAATGATCCGTATCTGATACGAACCCAACGAGTCAAGGTGACCATCGCATATCGTAAGTGATTTCGTGGAATCATTTAGATGAAATTAAAGTACTATGCATTCACGAACCTTGGCCAAAATCGAAAGATAAGTTTCGCTTCGTGGGATTCGAATACAAATGTACTAATTTCTTTTATTTTCAGCGCCAATCTCTCGACATGTTACATCGCCACTAGGAACAAAGGGATTCGATATTATTTAAATACGACGCAACGATGAACAGTTGAAATGCCCACCTCGTACAATTCATTTGCATTTAGAGCTCACCAGAAACGTCAGAAATATCCTGTT
The DNA here is from genome assembly GCA_945859555.1 of Megachile ligniseca. Lineage (NCBI taxonomy): Eukaryota > Metazoa > Arthropoda > Insecta > Hymenoptera > Megachilidae > Megachile > Megachile ligniseca. The sequence continues at coordinate 12,787,471 of OX243778.1, forward strand.
TACGGTAAATCCTAGTCACGGCTGCGTTGCAGAATAATGCATTAAATTTTTACGTTTTGTTTGTCCAGACATATTTGGTTACGTCGAGAAGATGCTTCACGTCGTGCTCGTATCTCGACGACATGGTGCTCCTTGTCACATTGACTTGCGCTCGTTGGACCGTACATTTCAATCCGGCTTCACACAACGTTTTCTCATGCTAATTTCAACGGGAGGCGATTTTCATCTCGCACAATGCTCACGTACGACGTCTAAATTAGTTGTTTGCGGCTCACGGTACGAAGCATCCCTGTTTTCCACTTCACGCGTTTGATTAACAGTAACTTAAGTAGCTATTGAATTAATTGTGACGTGCGTAAACAGCAATCATTCCTTGTGATCTATTGTTTTTATGTTTGTATCCACATTGCGCGTATCCATCAATTTGTCATTGACTTTGACGTTATATACTTTATAATTTTTTTAAATGTGTACTTTGAGTGACCAGTATTCCTCTTTCTTATTTCAGATATCTGAATTCTGCGACACTAGCCCACATCCTGATAAAGCTTCGAAAACGAGATCTTCCACGTCTCAGCATCAGACAATTCAATTCGATTTCTTCGTCCGATGCATACTGATGTTTACCAGCGTGTTTGCAATCCGTTCCACGGCTCCATTGTGTTTCTTTAATTTTATTATTAAGTTTCACATCACGCTCGAGCACATTGCACATGCGAAATGAAAATAGACACATCGCGCCTCTGTTACCCACGGCCTTCGTTGCATATTTGCTTACAAGGTGCGTCTTAAAAGCACTGTAAACACCGAGTAGATAGACTACTCGGTGATTACGTATCCCATTTACCTCGCACTAAAAATCGAAAATCGTGCCCCGTCGTTTTCCAACAAACGTTATTCCATCACTTGTAATTCGTATCTGGAACGGTGGTTGAATTAATAATACGGTTCGACCTAACAATAAACCGTATAGATTGAACCATCGACCTAATTCGTAGGACAAAAAATAATTTATGACGAATAAAAAAAGCCCTTGGTTATTTGGAACTTAGCACTTTGGTTATTGACGTAACTCGAATTTTTGTCCTGGCTGAATTAAGTTTCTGTAAATAGTATCAACGTTTCGTACCAAATGTGACTAGAGTCATGGAAACTATGAAATATTCAATCGTCACAGCGTTGCTAAAACTGAAATGTTCAATACTAATAGCGTTAATGAAAATTGATCGATCGGTCCTTCGACAGAACAAATGTAAATGGATTTAGTGTGTTCAGAGCTCGAAGATGTAACCACGTAGAACATCCGCTAGATTACGGAACGAAAGTTTGTATATTAAGTGAGTTATATTTAGCTGCATCGATGTTTTGAAAAATATAAAGAAGCGCACGAGACGATAATGCCAGGCGACGATATTAAATTTAATGTAGCCATCGCTCACGCTGTGAGAACTCGTTTGCAAATGAATGCAACGACGACGATAGCGACAAGAATACGCGCTGGGACGTTCTGATCGTTCGATTATTATCTCCTGGCGCAATGGGTACAAGAAAAATTACCTAATTAACACTTCTTCGTGGCGAGATAATAGCGTTACGGCAACAGTCGTGTAACTAGGATTGTCTGGAGTGGGCCAGGTACATCCAGCTTTGCTAATAGTGTTTTCACTCCGGAGAATTTGAAAATTTAAATGTTTCCGAATTTGTAACTTTTTAAATTTCTAAATTTCTAAATTGCGATATGCTGCGTCCTACGTTCTTCACGCCAATGTGCACAAACAAAGACTTTCTCCTGTGACGACGTGAACCTCCAAGTCCTTTTCTTTTTTCCATGACATAATGTTCAAGCAGCATTTACAGCAGTCACCAAGTTTATTGCAGTTTTCCAATGTAACGCTTATTTAACTCGATAGAATATGAATCAACTTACCTTCGATGCCAGCAGTTTTTGCTGTTAAATAATTTGTTTTAACGGTAATGCATATTATAACGTGTTTCGATAAACGCGCTGGCCGCGTTGGACCGTAAATGGTCACAGTTTCTAAGTTATTGCTGTTTATTTGCGTGTAATGTAATTATTTTGTGGCGGCGTGACTCGATTCCTCGTTCACAATTTTTTATCTGGGTTGTACGATAAAATAAAGAAATAAGAGGGTATTCAACGAAGCCTTTTATGCGCGTAAACATCGGAAAATATTAAGACGACGATAAGTTTCTAAATTCGTGCAGAAAATTAAAAATGTTAATGTAACAAATGTAATTGGCGACCTGCGATATTTATCGAGAGCTGTTTCTAGAAAGGCAACGTGAAAGTGTTGACCTAATTAGAACTTTTATCTGGAGTAATTCGAGTCCCCTAGCTTTACTAATAATTTTAATGCCGCACACCAGATATGATCAAGAGACTCTTAAAGATTTAGGAATATGAAAGTTTTGAAATTTTTGTGTTGTTCAATGTAGAGATAATTGAAATTAGAATTATGTAAAGATCAAAATATCAAGTGTGTCAAAAGTTATTGAATAATTTATGTATGTGACTCATGAAACAAGAGGTAATGATTCAAGAGCTGAACAAAACTTCTTGTTTCGCCGACAACGTTCAGTACTATCTGTTATCACAAACTTGATCGTTCTATGCGACAGATAAGACAGTAAGGGTAGGTTTCTCTTAAACGATACTAATTATTGATATCTCCATTGAGTAACCCAAATGCGCATATGTTTTAAATGTTTTATCAAATTAATAATGACGAAGTCAAATCTAAAAATAACAAAATCTTCAAAATAAATTCAGTAATCCATCAAATTCTGACACACGAGCTCTCATATTTGACCACCTTTATCATCACGTATGGTGTAAAAGGCAATCGATACCTATTTGTCCACTTTGCGAATATAGATAAACGTTATAATATACATAACTCCATGCTGTTTTTCGCGATAATCTCATCAAAATTTGGTAAAACATGCCTCTCGTCGATAAGAAATTAACCAAGATATCATTATTTTATCAAAATCATGTTATTGTTGAAAATACACAATCTTTGAACATTTTGAAAGAACAAAATCTTTATCTACCGGTATTGTTAAAGCAATTTGATTATGTTAAAAATTAATTATTGTGAAGAATGAACAGTTAGTCATAATGGATTCGCACGTACAATAAAATGATTAAATATATCTTCCTCTATCTTTTATTATAACCTTCAAACTATTATCACAATCCATTTACCATTGAATGATTGCTTGTATATCATAATAAAACAAACTTATGTTTTCTGTATCATTACCAAGTCATGCAGCTATTATTAACCTTTCAGATAATAATATCGTAAACAGGAACCGTCTAATCGAAGAACTAAGATGGATGGACTGATTGCAATCGTCAGTTATTAATATAACAATCGTTTTGTATTAAACGTGACATAACAATCGCGTAGTCGTACGTTACAAGTGTCAATTCGTTACTTCATTCAACTATAGTCTAGTTTGAATAAATATGACGAAACGAAGCCACGCTTCGATTGACGATAGCGGTACTTCTTCGAATTTTATTTTTGGAGGAAATAATTAGAATGTATCCTATTACGTAATATAAATTAGTATTATATCGATATAATCTTCAGGCACGCTTTTATCTACATTAATAATTAGACGTTATTGCGTTGTAAAATAATGCCATAGATTATTGGTAAGAGATTTTATGTAATAAGTTATCGCACTCCAACTATAATTCAAATACTGTGTTCCGACGATATTTCAGATTTGTATGTATATTTTTGAATGTAGGAATATTTTATATCTAGAGATCTAAAGATACAGGAAGATAGATATGTTAGAATATAGGTCGTCGGGAATGCATGGATCTAAGAATTTAAATATATAAATGTTTACATGTATACACGTATTTCCTCCGTATAATACAGATGTATATCATTCAATAAACATTCAAAATAATCAGTAATTAGTCCACATTATATGTAGCTGTCCAATATCTGCCGATGATCTCGAGTTCCAGAGAGAGATACTATCAAGGCACGAACTGAGGTCATCTGCCGTACATGTTACAATAAGCGTGCTTTCTATTTTTAACTCCATTTAATGCTCTTGTGATAAGCCGCTCCCATGGAGGTATGTATACAGACAGTCGATTACTCTTGATGCTTTTCCTCTTTCCTAACGCGCGTAATGCACTCGATTTAATCATTGACTGTGTCGCGAAATCTTTCTTTAATGTCGTCCATACGTTAACTATAATTCGCACATCATCTGACGGAAGTTTCCGACTTGTTATATTTTGACGCACCGATTTGTGCACACAAACATTTTGGAGATTCGTTAATTATTAGTAGGGGTCCTAAAATCGAACATTGACTAAGGCGTTATTTCCGATGATGCAGATAAACACGTCTCACCTGAGGTCTTGACATCATTGTTCCTTGAAAAATAAATTCTCGTGCACATTACTCGAAGTTTTGTACATGTTACCCTTTCCTTGACGTCATTACTGCTACTGCGTTAATTACATTTCATATTGACAGTTTGCACAATTAATTTGCATTGAAATTATATTCTTTACCGTAAAGCAGTGAGTTAACATATATTTCTTCTTTTTTAGCATCACTTTATCTGAAAGTATAACGTGTCCTATAATTTGCTACCATTTATGATTTCAAATAAGGAATTGCGCTGCTCGTAGGTTTTCATAAATAATAATTAGTATGTATGCATCTTCCTGAACCTTGAATGACGTAACGCATACTTTGTGTAAATTAATTATGCAAGATAAGAATTGCTGTGCCCGTATTTGGAGACGGGTATAATAAAATGTTTCATTTGACGTACGATAAAAGCAATTAACAAGAGTATTAAATCCCAACGTTTTGAAGACTATAGTTGCCGTATCTCTGATATAGTCTTGACTGGTCAACTAATCAAGAAGCAAATAAATATGTACCTAATTGTTTGAAACGTTGTTTTGTTTTCGAACTCGATCCATTACTCCCTCGTATTTTCATAGTCTGAACAGAGCCATCTACCGGATGGTTTACGGAATTAAAACTCCTGGTAACAGGAGCGCAGAAAAGTGGAGGAGGTATTCGAGCAGGTCAACTGTGCGACAAGGATACACATATTATGCGACAAGGATAGACATAGACTTATTTCAATATGGCGCTTCACTTATGGCCATTTCCATGAGAGACATATTTGCTTTGCGCATCCTGACTAACTTCAGTAAACTCGCTTTCACCTAGAGTTGTCCTACTATACGCTCATTATAATTAATCAAAATCGACAGTAAAAAGATTACTCGATTTATGTAATTAATCTTGTACTCTTATAATTGCGTATTAAATTGTATAAATGTTCACGTAATGTTTTATCCATAATTAATTAATTTCTTTCTAAATTAGAAATTTTAAGTTGGGTCCACCTGGTTATATTATGTATGTATCAAACATTATTGCTAAAGCGAAAGAAAAATAATTAATTTACAACTTATTTTGATTTTATTTTCAATTTTCCTCGATTCAACATTAGCCTTACATCCGTTTCCATTGTAAGAAAACTATTCGTGTAAATTCACATTTCGATTTTGAAAATACATTATAGTTTACCATCTTATAACATTACCAATGGAAAAGTTGGTAATAAACGAAATTTTGTCTTGTGGTGCAAGTTTTAAGTGTTTAATCGAATGTTAATGTTTACACGTAGAATTAACGCTTATGTGACCGCACGAAGATAATTCTATTTTCAAATACTGACAAAATTCATTGAAATTCTGACAAAGTTTCCGAGAAAAAACACATTGTCAGGTTTCAACGCTGCACGATGGATTCCATTCCAAGAACGCACGAAGGTTTGTTGTTATTCCATTCTGAGGGCTCGAATTATACATTATATTGTTTTAATACTATTTACAGTCTCAACTATTTGTTAAATTTGTTTACTATGTATTCTTAAAAGTTTATATTCTACTATCTTGATCCAAAGTGTCTGTTGCTAAAATAAAAAGTACTCAAGTGGTTAAATATTTGATTAGTTGACCATTTGTACTTTTGTATTAATTTAACTTTCATACTTTTTAGATATTGAAGCACAAATAAGAGAAATTCAATCAAAGAAAAAAGAGATTCAAAATACGTCAACAGAAAAAGAGCAAGTGGGGCTAGGAAAAACTGGTTTCTATGACCAAGACATTTACGATGGAAGTAATAACAAATACGAAGGCTATGTCACTTCGATTGCTGCTAATGATGAAATTGAGGTAATTTTATTTTCCATGTCTTCATATTTCATTTTGGTGTGTTTATATGACATTCAACATATTATTGTTTTTAAGGATGAAGACTATGAACCAACTACTTTTAGTACTAATAAAAGGCCTGGTTATAATGCACCTGCTGCATTACTCAATGATGTTGCACAGGTAGAACTCCATTCTCATTTATAATATTTACAATAATAATAATGTTAACAGTGGCAATAATTCTAACGTTTCATATTATTTAGAGTGAAAAGGATTATGATCCATTTGCGGACAGAAGACGACCTACAATAGCAGATAGAGAAGATGAATACAGACAAAAGAGGCGGCGAATGATTATATCACCTGAGCGTGTTGATCCTTTTGCAGAAGGTTGGTATTTTTTTATTATGTTAAACAATATGAGAATAAAACAGGTAATTAGATATTAAGTGTGTTTATGTATTATTATCTTTGTTCATATTTTGAAGCAATGTAATAGAGTATAATAGTCACACCTTTTCTTTATTGTCTAAAGTTTTCTTCATATTTAGTCAGCAAGTTTTTCATGCTTGTATTAAAATACTTTAAAATATTTTACAAAGTTTATTGGAATCGAATGTTGTATATAATTACATACTAATTATATTGCAACAAAATATATGCACAATAAAGCTTTTATCACTGCAATATGTGAGGAAATAAACCCACGTTAAATATACAAAATCATAAAGAAAGATTCAACTTAATTGTAATGTGATGAAACTTCGTTTCTGAGTAAAATATACACCTTTTTAATAAAGTAATTTTAACTGCGTGAATATGATCACATGCCAACCCTCTTTTTGAGGATCAAAAGTTATATTAAAGTAAAGAAGTAAATTAAGTTGACTTTTTCACATCAAGTTATACAATGACACAAAAAACTAAAGATGATATTAGAAAACTTTAATAGCTACAAGATAATTTTGATTTATTTTGTATTACCCATATTCAAAATTTTGTTATGGAATGAAAAAAAAAACAATTTATAAATAGTAATTGAATGATTAATAAATTATTTAACTTTATGGACAATTAAGAGAATTATTATTTTTCTTATTCTTTGAAGTGATTTTTGAATAAATAATTAAGGTATTATTTCACATATTATGCATTTTATCTTTTATATTTAACTGAATGTGTCATACCATTAGGGTTTCAACATTGAGTCATATAAAACTGTGCGCCACTTTGATAAAATTATATGTACGTATAAATAAAAATATTAAGTATGTAAATACTACAGCAAACAAAATTACTTTTAATATCTACACTTATGAACTTGATTTTAATATATAATTTTGAATCAGTATTTATTAATTAATGCAATTTGGTTGCTGTAGTATTATTAACTACAATAACTGAGTGGAAAAATATAAAATATTCAATTTTAAGAACAAATTAACATCTTCAATCGTTATTTAAATATTTACAGTAAAATATAAATACTTTTTGTTTGGTAGTACCTCAGTTGTTAGTAGTTAATAAATTTAATATTTTTTCATGCTCAGATTGTGGAAGCATTGTGAAATAGATAAGAGCTGGGTTGAATGGAAAGAGTGAATGTGATTCTTTCAAATACATACTAATGTATACATTTTTTTCCAATCTTAGTGACGGTCTGCACGTTTGGAATCATCTGCTTACCGAGGATACTTTGTCGAAGGTTAAGCGAGATTGAATTGTCACAGCATTACAGTCACATCCTATAAATGATACAATGAGATATATTCATATCAAATTGTAATTTTATACATGTGTTTACAGATTTCCTTGTTAACATAACCTCTTTTATTTTGTTTTTTAATTATTTACGTAATATGTCCTATGTCATTAAATTCTCATTGTATCATACATTTTTCGTGAGAACGTAAATATTGAAAAATAGAATGAGTGGATGGTGTGCAAATATTATTAATAACAAGAATGAGTTGATTTTTAGATGGCTAAAGTATTTTTCGATGTGGAAGACTTGAGCAGGACAGTGCTTCCTATGGCACCAAATTTTCACGTACGTATGCTACATGCAATCTGCTGTTGCAGCTCTCTCAAATCCGTTGTGTAAATAAATATATATCCTGCTGTTTATGATTTACATTATCTTTATAAAACTTTTATCATTTGACTTGATGGTATATGCAACGTGGAAATGAGAGTGAATTCAGTAGTTTACTTAGGATATACTTGTATATTCTAAGGGCATTTTAATAATAAATATTATAATAAAATGACTAGGTATGTTCAGAAGTTTTTGAAAGTTTAAGCATTCTTTGATCAACTATCTAATGGTTGCGCTTTGCGTGACTTTTGATTCCTGATTACAGGTGGTAAGACGCCAGACATCGGTTCTAGGACGTATACTGAGATTATGCGAGAACAATTGTTGAAAGGAGAAGAAACCGAGGTATGTAACCTCAAGTTTTCCTTTGTTTTTCTTATTCATTTTTGAACAAGATAATTCTGAATTCTCAGATTTCTAGATCTCTATATTACTTCAACCCTGTATAAATGATAAAAATATTAACAGAATCTTTGTTTCTTTGCAGTTACGTAAGAAATTAGCAGAAAAAGCCAAAGAGGGAACTTTAAAGGCAAATGGTGAACCTAAACCTGCACCTAAGAAAAGGGGTCGTTGGGATCAAACAGATGATGCTCCAACACCTAAGAAACCATCTGGTACTGCTATAGCGCCAACATCTTGGGATAATGCAGATGTAAGTAAATACATATACTTAAGATTATTTGTAAGTCTGGAAAAATTTACATGGTTTTATATTTAAAATATTATTAGGTAACGCCAGCTGCAATCAGATGGGATGAAACACCTGGTCACGGTAAAGGTGGAGAAACTCCTGGTGCAACGCCAGGCGTAAGTACACGAATGTGGGATGCTACTCCAGGGCATGCGACACCTGGTGCAGCTACTCCTGGTAGAGAAACTCCATCTCATGAAAAAACTGTTTCAAGCCGTAGAAATCGCTGGGACGAGACGCCAAAAACTGAGCGTGGTATGTTTATACAATTTTAAAACATAGTAATAATAAATTTCACATCAAATATTTGACATCAATGTTGTAAAAAAATAGAAACACCGGGTCACAGTAGTGGCTGGGCAGAGACTCCGAGGACAGATCGAGTCGCGGGAGATTTAATCCAAGAAACACCAACCCCGTCTGCCAGCAAGCGTCGAAGTCGATGGGACGAAACACCTTCGAATCAGACACCTGGTTCTATGACGCCGCAGACGCCAGCAACTCCTCTTACAACACCCCACCAAACCTCTATTTTAACACCCAGTGGAGTGACACCAACTGGACCTAAAGCCATGGGATTGGCTACCCCAACACCTGGACATCTGATGTCAATGACACCAGAACAACTCCAAGCATATCGTTGGGAAAGAGAAATAGACGAAAGGAATAGACCTCTTTCAGATGACGAATTAGATGCTTTGTTCCCACCTGGATACAAAGTTCTACAACCGCCTGCTGGTAAATAATAAAAATATAGCTGTGTCTAACAATTGTAGTCATTTATGTTTTTAACTGTTATTCAAATGAATATTTCTTCGTCACAGGCTATATTCCAATTCGTACACCCGCAAGAAAACTTACTGCTACGCCTACACCGATATCGGGCACACCACAAGGATTTTTCATCCAGACCGAGGACAAAACCGCGAAATTCGTGGATAATCAACCTAAAGGAAATTTACCTTTCATGAAACCAGAAGACGCACAATATTTTGATAAATTATTAGTTGACGTTGACGAAGAGACACTCAGTCCTGAAGAACAAAAGGAGAGGAAAATTATGAAGTTATTGTTAAAAATTAAAAATGGTACACCGCCGATGAGAAAAGCTGCTTTAAGACAAATAACTGACAAGGCAAGAGAATTTGGCGCGGGTCCGTTATTTAATCAGATACTTCCTCTCCTTATGTCTCCTACGTTGGAGGATCAAGAACGTCATCTTCTAGTGAAAGTTATTGATCGTATTCTTTACAAATTAGATGATTTGGTGCGACCTTATGTACATAAGGTAGGTTTACGAATTATTATATAATATTTCAACTATCATTTTCTCATATTAATATATTTAAAAATATAATTTATCTTATAGATTCTAGTCGTCATCGAACCTTTACTCATTGACGAGGATTACTATGCCCGTGTAGAGGGTAGAGAAATTATTTCTAATTTAGCGAAAGCGGCAGGTTTAGCGACGATGATCTCCACAATGAGACCAGATATCGATAATATCGATGAATACGTGCGTAACACAACAGCAAGAGCGTTTGCTGTAGTTGCTTCAGCGTTGGGAATTCCTTCATTACTTCCGTTCTTAAAAGCCGTGTGTCGCAGCAAAAAATCGTGGCAGGCTCGTCACACCGGTATAAAAATTGTACAACAAATTGCTATTCTTATGGGATGTGCTATATTACCACACTTGAAGAGTTTAGTTGAAATTATTGAACATGGTAAATAAAATATTAAAAATCAACCTATAATAATAACAATAATAAATGGTTCGTATAAGAAACAAATATAAAACATTAATTATCTTCCAGGTCTAGTCGATGAACAACAAAAAGTTCGTACCATCACCGCCTTGGCAATTGCTGCTTTAGCTGAAGCGGCAACGCCATATGGTATTGAAAGTTTTGATTCTGTTTTGAAACCACTTTGGAAAGGTATCCGTACTCACAGAGGAAAAGGTCTTGCTGCATTCTTAAAAGCTATTGGTTATTTAATTCCTCTTATGGACGCCGAATATGCCAATTATTATACTCGTGAAGTGATGTTGATTCTCATACGTGAATTTCAATCCCCCGATGAAGAAATGAAAAAGATTGTATTAAAGGTAAGTCTTAATAATAATAGTGATATAGATTCTATTGAATATGAAATATATATGTATGTTTTGATAGGTGGTGAAACAATGTTGTGGTACAGATGGTGTAGAAGCGCAATATATAAAAGATGAAATTCTTCCACATTTCTTCAAACACTTCTGGAATCATCGAATGGCTTTAGATCGTAGAAATTACAGACAGGTATGTATTTTATTTACAAATAAACATGTATTTAATGATGTGATTTCAACTCACAAATTGCAATTTTTTTAGCTCGTCGATACGACCGTGGAAATTGCAAATAAAGTTGGTGCATCAGAAATTATAAATCGTGTAGTAGATGACTTGAAAGATGAAAATGAACAATACAGAAAAATGGTTATGGAAACTATTGAAAAAATCATGGGTAATTTAGGAGCTGCTGATGTTGACTCTCGCTTAGAAGAACAGCTTATAGATGGTATTTTATACGCTTTTCAGGAACAGACGACAGAAGTAAGTAACGATCATAGTTCTTGTGCTAATTAAATTTATGAATTTGTTTTAATGAATACATTAACTGTTACAGGATGTTGTAATGTTGAATGGTTTTGGTACAATAGTGAATACATTAGGAAAGCGAGTGAAGGCATATCTTCCACAAATATGCGGTACAATATTGTGGAGATTAAATAACAAATCTGCGAAAGTGAGACAACAAGCTGCTGACTTAATATCACGAATTGCTGTTGTCATGAAAACATGTCAAGAGGTAAATTCATTATTATGTTAAATTGGTTATATTTAATATTAACAAATTTATTTCTTCTGTTATCATAGGAGAAACTAATGGGCCATTTAGGTGTTGTCCTTTATGAATATTTAGGTGAAGAATATCCTGAAGTGTTAGGTAGCATCTTAGGCGCATTGAAAGCTATCGTTAATGTCATAGGAATGACAAAAATGACTCCGCCAATTAAAGACTTGCTGCCACGACTTACTCCTATATTGAAAAATAGACATGAGAAGGTACAAGAAAATTGTATTGACCTCGTAGGTAGAATTGCAGATAGAGGTCCCGAATATGTATCTGCCAGGGAATGGATGAGAATATGTTTCGAATTATTGGAATTACTCAAAGCCCACAAGAAGGCAATTAGAAGAGCTACAGTAAACACATTTGGTTACATCGCGAAGGCAATAGGGTAATTATAAATTAAAGTTTAAAGATCTTATTACGTATTACGTTTTGATATTTCGTTATATATTTCGATTCATTTTTCAGACCTCACGATGTATTGGCTACTCTGTTGAATAATTTAAAAGTACAAGAACGACAGAATCGTGTATGTACCACGGTAGCTATTGCTATCGTTGCCGAAACTTGCAGTCCGTTTACAGTACTTCCTGCGTTAATGAACGAATACAGAGTACCAGAATTAAACGTACAAAATGGTGTATTAAAGTCTCTATCCTTTTTATTTGAATATATTGGTGAAATGGGAAAAGATTACATTTATGCTGTGAGTCCACTATTGGAAGATGCACTCATGGATAGGTAAGTATTTGTTCATGTGAAATAAATTCCTTTTTCTTATGAAATTTAAATTTGTATTCAATCTTTTGCAATAGGGATTTAGTTCATAGACAAACTGCATGTGCTGCTATTAAACACATGGCGTTGGGCGTTTACGGATTTGGATGCGAGGATGCGTTAATACATTTATTAAATCATGTATGGCCAAATGTTTTTGAAACTTCGCCACATTTGGTACAAGCTTTTATGGATGCTGTAGATGGTTTACGTGTCGCTCTTGGACCAATTAAAATACTGCAATATACTTTACAGGTATACAATCATATTGTTTGTTATATCAATGCTTCTACTTCAGGATGTTTGAAAATTTTGGGTTGACTTGAAACATTAATTAATAATTATGTTCTTTAATTTACAGGGATTATTTCACCCAGCACGAAAGGTACGAGATGTTTATTGGAAAATTTATAATTCTCTTTACATAGGTGGACAAGATGCTCTTGTGGCTGGTTATCCTCGAATTATGAATGATCCAAAGAATCAATATATTAGATATGAATTGGACTATGTTTTGTAATAGAATCAGTAGGTATATGTAAGACATGTGTACCATACATTTATATGATCTTCGTAAAAGTGTCATTGGCTTATTGTTTATAAATAGTTGTGCTATATAACTGTCTGTTACATGATACATAAGATAGACATCTACAATGAACTTTGAAAGTATTTATTTCTTGGACTTCTTTTAACAAGTTATACACAAATTTTTTTATTAGAAATTCATTCTAGACTTACTTAAAAAGAAATATATGTCAGTCCTTATAAATAAAAAGTTTCATATCATAAGCAATATTAAATTTATTACATTTTAAAAATCACTTAGTTGTTCCCTTAAATGTTCATAAGTTAAGTGGTAAAGCTAATAATAGAAATGAAAAAGAATTCTATTTTTCGTAAAAGCAATATTGTAAACCAAACACATGATCAAGAATTATCTAACATTTTATTTTTAAGTAATTAAATAAAACTAGTGGCAATGGATGTTTAAATATTTATTTATAATTTGTAAGAGAATTTGATATTTTATTAGCGTATATCGTGGAAAATGTCCACGTATTGAACTTGTGTACGGATATTACAATTTTTAAGTATTATTAGAGAATACAGTCATATTTGCTTTATATAATCTCTTGCTATGAAACATACTTCTTGATCATAATAATTTTTGTATCAAAATTGCATGTGAAATGTTTGTCTCTCCAAATACATTCTTGTTTACTTTGGCATAAAGCATTATGCATATAAACACATATAACATCATTATATTTACGACATTCCTTGATTATTTATGATTTCAATACAATTCCTTTAGTTTCAATACTATTAGGTACGTGATACGAATTATTTCTGCTCCTACGTTCGAATTGGAAACCAAGCAAAATTTAAAGACCAAGCTCTTTATGTCCTCAAAATATTTTAATTATATATGAAGGCCTTTTACTTAATAGCACTTTTGTATACGTACATATCCGCAAAATATCATAATAGGAAATATACAATGCTATTAGAAAAAGAAACAATTATACTAATACGATTAAAAAGATATCTAAACACAAATTACGATTTGTGAAACATTCAAAATATTAAACAGATATTGAAATATATATGTATATATGACTAATTTATAAGATGCTTTAAAATATTTTAAACGAACGCTGTTGTTTAAGATTTCATTATTTTCACTTGCAATGTGTATAACACGTATTAATTAAAATAACAATATGATTCTGAAGTCAAAATAAAAAGTATGATGTTGAAAATAATACAAGTTATTGTTATTATATTTTTTATATTAACTATTTCAGTATGATTTTTATATAAATCATTTGTTTGAAAAACCTTTGGTATAAGAAGTACGCAAAATTGGTACTTGATGTAGTAAAACTTAGTATGATAGAAACGTAAAGAATAGCTGATTATAGAATCACATTGATACATTGTATATATACACATTATAAAAATTATTTTCAAGCTAAGTACTTATTAATGATTATGAATTTGCAAGAACCATATATATTATATATAATATCATAAAGATGCTCTTTTTAATTTCTTCAAATGTACTTTTCATTTATTTTTTTTATTTTAGAATTTTAAAAATCAAATTCGATTACGAAAATTACGGTATATAAAAATGATTTTTTAATTCCACCATTAGCACCAAACACGCATTTAACCATAATAAAGTTTTCTCTATGAAATCTATGAACATAAAATTCGATTCCACAACTTAGAAATACTATATGTGATTCTATTAAAATATGGTTTTATGATTTGTAAAATATCTTTATGGTGTTTTTTAAAAAACTGATTAAAATGATAATATAATCGCGTAGTGTTAAGTAGGTTACTCCTTACACCGATAAAACTTAATAAGTAACGAAATATACGTACACGGCTATCGCAAAAGTATTAATTTGAAAAAAAAAAAAGATATATAAATATCAAAAGCACGCGTAACTGTAGTATACAATTCACAATGAAAACTAGATAAATCTCACTTTCACTCTTTTACATCAAGACATTTCATTTCATCCATAATATGCCGAAATATTCTCTCTGCTTATCTCTCGTTGTAGTGTAATAAGATTTACGATAGAATATCATATTTTGTAGTTTTAATAACTTTGGTAAATGACTATAGGATATGGAGGCTGTCAGTCATTTCTACAACTAATAAAATCATTCATACTAAAAAGTTTTTAAACTGTATGGAAGTCAGTTTCGCTACTTTCATTAAGAAATATATGTAATGAACTTTTGGTGAAAATTAGTTTACATAATTTAATATAAGAAAATAACACTACTACTCTTGTAATGGAAAATTTTTCTTGTCTCTCAAATCCTGTTGCATCTTATGCTCATTAGAAAAGAAATATGCTGTGAACATTGAAATAATGATATTCTTAAATTTGTGATCAATAAAAAAATACGTATATATATATATATTTGATTATGACTGTATGTGACATAAAATATTGAATAAATGTAAGTTCCGCGTTTACGTTAAAAAAATTGTTAATAAATTTGAAAGTAAACACGAATAAAACGATATAAAGAATGTTCAATTTATATAAATTTCTCAATACTGAAAGGAAATTTCAATCAAAAAGGTGCAACAATTGCCGCTGCTTCGCCCCTACTTGTCGGTAACGAAGCACATTCGTGCCACTTGTTTGAATGCGGATCATAACATTCAACGGTAGAAATTGTAATTTGCGTTCGATAAAAATTGATTTCCTGAGACTGATCACCCCCTATAACATATAATCGACTATCAGCTGCTGCAACTGCAGGATATGATCTGCCTATATTCATAGGTGCAACAGTACTCCATTTATACTGAAACATAAAGTATCGAAAATATAAAGAATTTGAACAAAACTATAATGTATTGGAAAATAACAGTACTCAAATCACCTCTTCAAAAGAATAACGTTCAACAGATGTTAAGACTTCTTGATTTTTGTTAGTACCACCAACAACATAAAGATATCCATCAAGAATTGTAATTCCCATTTGTGAACGCGGTGTAAGCATGGGAGCTAAATAAGTCCATTCCCTTGTTACTGGATTGTAACTCATTACATCTTGACGGTGCCTGCTATTATGCGTACAACCACCCACCACGTATATCAAACCTAAACAATATAATACATTCAATGTTTTCCTAAACAAAATACGGTCAAATTAATTAATCTGTAAAATATTAGATTATTTTACCCTCATAAGCAACTACTCCCATACTGAACCGAGGCTCGGGAAGTTGTCCATCAAGCGTCCAAGAATTAGTTATTGGATCATATATTTCTATTGATCCACCAATATCTTCTCCTACCCAGCCACCAAATGCATATAAACTATTATCCAAGGCACAAAGTCCAAATTCACATCTGGGTTCTTCCATGCAGGCAATAGAAGTCCACACGTTATCACGTGGATCATAACATTCGCAATTGGCAATAATACACGATTCCAACTCCCCGCCAACGACGTATACTTTACCATCTAACAATGCCACTCCCGGCAGTATTCGACCTATACCTATTGGCGCTACTTCACTCCATTTACTACAAAATTAATAGAATCTTATGAATGAAAAAAATAATACATGATTTGCAGTTTTTTTTAAGATTAATATAAAATTTTACCCTGTAAATATGTCATATTTTTCGATTGTGTCATAAGTACTTTCAACAACTCTACCCCAGCTGTCTGCTGAATATTCACGTCTTGATCCACCAATCACTAAAATATTCTTTTTAGCGCAAAGTCTAGGTTGTACGTGAAGAGGCACAAGACATCCTTTATTAGATATTAAATCTTTTTGTATTGATCTTAATGCAACAATCAAACTTGCATCTTTACATTCCAGAATAACTCGTTCCAATCTTGCTAATGAACACAGTCGTAAACGAATGTGACTTAATATTTCAAATACATAACATCTTCTTGTTGGTATATCATGGACAATCCAATTATATGCTGCATGGAAGACCTATTAACATACCAGTACAACATTTAAAATAATTAATTAAATCATTAAACTTTTATATATGTTTAAGAGCATATATGAAAATACACACCTGAAATTCAGTATCAATATGAATGTAATCACTACTAAGAAAATGAACAAGATGTTCTTTCGGCAGATCCAAAAATTCTTCCTCCTGAGATACTTGAGGAAAATTGACTTGTATAAAGCGTAGGGCAGTTTCCAAAAGATCTAATCTGTTATGTGCGTCTGCAAATCTATTTAATACAATAATTTTAGAAGATAATACTATATAAAATTGTAATTATACTTGATAAACCTACAATTTACATAATGTTTTTCTTCAATCTTACTGATCTCACCTATAAATCCCAAGCGCATTTGAATAGTGAAGTTGCTGTTTTAAATAAGTAATGCAACCAGACACTACTTCATCTAATTCTAACATATCAGCAGCTGCAAATAATTCTTGAACATTGTCCTGAGTGACATCAACATTTCCAGTATAAATAAAATCTATCAGAAGAGAAAGAATGTTAGCTGATACTGAATGAATTTCCACCAACTCCTGTTGTTCTTCGACAAGACCGCCAGTAAACATAGCATTGAAATATGCACTTCCTGCTGCTAAAACTGATCTATGTGCTCTAATGACAGTACCACCAGCAACCAACCCAACATCGCTAAATTGATTGTTTAATCTTTGGGTATTCAAGTTCCTTAAGACTTTGGGGGCATATTGCCCCACTGCATAAACAACGTTAGACACATCAGAGGTTTGCTTTACTGGTTGCGTTGCAAAACCCATATTACTGCAGTTATGTCCATTCTTTATTGGTGGCGCTGCACCATCCGCCATGAAACCATCAAGTTGTCTTTTATCTGCAGTTCCTAATGGATAAATTATGACTTTTATATGTATCATATTTACGGAATACTTTATTTTAGTCTTGTACAACTACAAATATTTGTTGACTTTTGAAATATGGAGTAGGAAATTGTGGATCCCTTAAAATTTGATTTTCACAAAAATAGATGTTATGAATTTTAATATTGAGTTATAACTATATAATATTGAAATATTAAAAAACACATTAAAAACCATTTTAATGATTACTAGAAGACCTCTATGATTCCACTCTAAAATATGCTCTTTATTCTAGAAGTTCATAAATAATGAAATAAATTTCTACTTTCTAAAATTTATTGGAAAAATCGAACTTTAAAAATGAAATATAAAGTAGAAGCTATTGAAGTAACAGATACTGCAGTAAACTTAAACCGAATATATTTCAATGTCATATTTGTTGAATCACCTTTTATTAATTTAAAAGTAAAAAATCAGTATTGAATATAAGCATACTTACGACATATACGCGAAAGCACCTTATAGACGCTATGAAACGACTTTGTATTATTTTTCCCTTTTAAACGCATCACTACCACCACATTTTCATGTAATTTATTATTGCTTGATACCAGGTTCTATTTGCTTTATTCTTTTACTGACTCTACCAATTAGTCACTAATTCGGTAATATGAAATCTGACATATGTCAAATAACCTATTTAGTATATGAAAGTAGCTACAAGAGAATTACTAATAAGTATTATGTATATATTCGTACCACACCTACAAGATTTTATGCAAACTTTAAACGATAAAGTATGACGGTACTTTTTATCAAACAGAGATTGGAGTATTCCACTTGTAACTTAGAAAACACTAATTCCTTGCGTATTCTATATATTTAAATTAAAACTTTCTATTCACACATTCTCCTCGTTCGATTTTAGTAATTCAATTATGAGTTCATCGGCTTGCAGTTATACCAACAATACAAACATGCATATGTATTACATAGAGAAAGCTAAAATGTACGAACAGCAGTCAATAACTTGTCATTGTATCGAACCCTTTTTCACACGAACAGAATATTATATATATAATTAATTTAATATATAAATACTTTAAGATTATTCAGGTCAGCTGATTGATATTTGTAGTGGTACGAATGATGTTCATATCAGTCTTATTCATCATGTGCGATGAATATAAATTATCTCATTTTTCTCAAAATTAGATCTTATATATCATTATTTTGAGATTTGATAATTTTAAATTGAGAAAATTGAGCATTATTTTTATTTTTCAACGTCTGTAATAATATTACGTAACCGAATCAGTTTATTTTTAATAATATTTTAACATGACGAACATTTCGAAAAAAAGAAAAACCCCATCGAAACTTAAGGTAAAAAATTATCATATTTTAAAAAACAAAAGGAAATCCTGTTCTTTTATTAATGTGTTTACAGAGTATGGGTAATCATGACGAATTTTTAAACCGTATATCGAAGTCACTTTATTATTCAAAATTACCAGGAACTGATTGCCTCAGTTTGCCTGTTACTGGTGAGTATACATTTTTGTCAGATTTTGTATTTATACATTTTATGTTTAAATAATTTGATTATAAATAAGAAATTGTCATAACAATCATGTAGACCAATGTTCTAATGAAAACAAAATTATCTCAGAACAGTGTAATTGAGAATAAGGTATATTTTTCAGAATCGTACATTATACCTTATTTGTTTGATATTAAAACAATTGAGGAAAAATGGATTGAAGATTAGTAATGTACAATTAATTAGATGTTTTGTAACATTGGGAACTATATAATAAAACTTTATTCTTAGAATTGGCAGCAGAATTCTTTACTGAAGTAAAGAGTGGTCATACGCTTGAAAGATTAGATGTGGAAGAAGCAAGTAAAATTTCCAGGAATGCATGTGTTTCACCATGCTCACTTGTTTTGGCATTACTATACCTAGAAAGATTAAAAGACTGCAATCCAGAATATCTTCAAAGGGTAGCACCATCTGATCTCTTCCTTGTTTCTTTGGTACTGCATCTATATTGTTTATTATATAAAATTATATTACTTCACAAAATATTATTACTTGAAAAGCAATATTTTTTGTTTTATAGATGGTTGCTAGTAAATTTTTGAACGATGAAGGAGAAGATGATGAAGTGTTTAATACAGAATGGGCACAATCCGGTGGTTTAAGTATATCATATATAAATCAATTAGAAAAGGATTTTCTTAAAGCTATTGTAAGTAAACTAAATACATTATTATATAAGATTGTTTAATGAACTAATAATATACTTTATTTAGGATTGGACTGTTTTTGTTCACAATCAAGACTTCTGGGAAAGATTGCAGAAATTAGAGAAAGATATAGCTTATAAAGAAGCACAAAAGAGAGGGTGGTTTTCATATACAGAACTAAGCTGTCTAATGAATTCAATGCAATTAATAACGGTAGCACATGCTATGATAAATATATCATCTATTTGTTTAGCAACATATACTGCAGGAGTAGTCACCCTTCTAGGCTCTGCTTTGGTTGCAAGTTACTTCCCAGGAACGATACTTAGTCCAAAACAAATAAATTCTACGGACATTATAAATACAGATTTGAATCCAGTTGTTGATGTAACAGAAATAGCTGTTGAAACTTTACCAGAGAATATTTTTACTTCAGATTTAATGTTTGATACATTGAGCTGTAATCAAACTCAACAAAATTGTGAAAATATTGAGTCCAATGAAGTTGTAAATGTAGATTGGAAATGGTGGCTAAATCCAACTATGATTTGGTTACAAAATACTCAAGATTGGAACCAAAAAAATGATTGTATAAAACAAACGGTAAAATTAAACGTAACGAAAACGTTAATGTCAAGTACTAAATTTTTACTTGATATTACTACATTAATACAAAATTCAGACGAATTTTTAATGAATATAAATTGGAAAAAAATTCTGGGTATAGATTTAAAGATTGTGTTGCACGATTGGAGATACTATGCAAACTATGTTACAAAAATAAATGTTGATCATCAACACTGAAAGTTGTATACTGAAAGAATGAAAAATTTTACAAAACATAAAGTCTTTATTAGACAGATTTATAGAAAAGAAAAATATATATTTTTTGTACTAACTTGTAAATTCGTAAACAACCACAATACTAACAAAACAATTTTTCTAATAAAAAAGATGGAACGAAAATTAATTACTGGAATTATTAAAACCCTCAACATCCTTAGATCTAAATCACAGGGATAAAGTGATAATATTAAAACAGACAGATACATCTATTGCTAATACTGTTAATATCAATGGTACAATTAATTTACACATATTATTACATTAAATACATTCATTATAGAGATTAAATTATGTTACATAATTTTATGATTGTCATAAATTAATATTGCAAATAGTTGAATAATGTGAGTGAATATTTCTTGGTTCTATCACTACACATTTACATACCGTGAATGGAAGATATTCATATCTTTATTGCAATATTACAATCATTTAATTATTTAATATTTACAATTTCAATCAGCGTGATGAAAATAGGAAAAAATAGGAATGGGTGTCATTCCAATAAGACAGCCAATTGTAACTCCAACAACTCGTCCCTGAATTATCATAAATTATATTTTCTTAGTCAAAGTTATTAATGTAGGTTTAAATAAAACATAAAAGCAAATATACATATCATACCATATTTGCAGCTGTTTTTGTTTTTTTGAGATTTAATTGTACAGGAGTAAGTTTTGGTGCTTCAAATCCAATTTTTTGTGCTAAACGTTCTACATAATGTACAGATCCAATTCCTATTATATCAGATATTGTATTTCCTAATGCTGCAGCTGCTATAGTTGATATTGGAAATCTTTTATTTAACATTATTTCAATTTGATCTCCCTGAAATAAGTATGTTACAATTTGGAAAATACATTGTATACACTTTGAATACGTACAGCCACAATCATGATGAAGTTGTCAAGAAAACCAAAGCCGATGAATGGAATTGCATTTGAAATTGCAACTGCAAGAATATTACCTAACATTATTATACCATAACTCTCATTCAGAAACACTAATGTAATTTTTAACTCAATATGTACTGTTTTAATAACTATTCGAATTTCAAGAAGTTTATGTAAGTACACTTTATTAAACATAACTAATGTTAAATTTCATACCTAATATTAATTCTTTCACAGATGGTTCTGGAACAGTTTCAACTGTAACGGGAAAGAGAAACAAGGTAAATATATTTTTTCCAGCAAAGTATTCTAGAAGTAAGAATTCAGTGAAATATTATTACATATAAATTATAATTTTTATATTACTTACAAAACATAAAGTGATTAACATTCATGCATATTTTTTTACATGTGCAATATAGTTATAAGATTTTTCATATTCAGAATGCTAAGTGAAATGGATTGAAATTTATACAACAAAATATTAGAGAAAATCTGTAGGGCAGTTAACTAATTGAATAATTAAATACACAAGACGTTGGAAAATAAAACTTTATTTAAACAAAAGTACATTTTTTCTATCTAAAACATATTTACATTAAAGTTATGTTAGATGGTGTAATATACATTAAACATTTCAATATTTGATAGAGTAGACTTTCTATAAAGAATTCTATATAAGAGAAGACTAGGAACCATGCAGAAGACATACAAAGAAATGTAATTCATAGAATCAAAATAAATTTTAACAACTTTTTAATAAAGATCTTTAAAATTATTTACCTAAATCTTTAACTTATTTGTATAGAGATATCTTGCAATGTTCATGTGTTCATTGTTGAATTAATTGGGGAAAGTTATATTCAAGTTACTCAGTGGAACTGTATAACAAGTAATTAAAATAACACAGTTCTATTAAAAAAAGCATGAAATATAAAAATAATGAAGTGTATATAAAGTATGTGTAAAATATTTCTATAAAATTCATAAATATTTATCATTACATATTATGTTCTTATTTAAATGGAACAAATAATTGATGTGATTATTACAATGTAAAGAGAGCATAACATAAAAGTATAACTCAAAAAGTTTTAATTGTCCTTAATGTATGATACTGTCATATGTGTCAAAACCAATAATAAAAATGTACATGTAACATAATATATTACCTAAGTGTGGCTCTGTAGTTGTCTTATTAAAATATCCAGAAAGTTCAGTCAGAGTAGAAGAAGCAAGTAAAAGATTTAAAACACACAGTCGAATGAAGTGTATGATTTAATATATGTATTAAAATAGACTTACAAAATGATGTCCATGTAGAATGCGATGGAAGGAAATATTTTAAACTGTTAAATAATGAAAATTACACCGAATCACAATATGATAATAATAAATATTTTTACCTTTAAAATTGTTACATGTAATATCAAGAATTCTATACTTTAATGAAACAAGCAAGTTATGACTTTTTACCTTACTATTATAAATTGTTATTGGTTAAACTCTACAAAAAATTAATTAATAAATTAAAATTCCTACCATACTTGCGCATAAGCCAATCGTCCGGTACAACACAATAACTTCCAGTAGGGTCCACATCACCTAATGATGTTATTTTGCTAGGCCTTCCAAACTTATTACACCATCGAAAAGCTGCTAACTGACCTTAAAAATATAAAGCTTTTTTATTATATTTTTCAATGAATTTTGTATCTAATAGATATACAACTTTAGTTGTGAAGAACAACTTTATTTTTGTAATAATTACGTTGATATTGAGCTCTGTCATCTTCTGATTTACATTCTTCCAGGGCTTTTAGAAAAAAATCTCGTTCTTCAGCGGTAAGTTTGGAGGCCACATTTCTCGCTTTTTCTTTAGTTAAAGCACCAGGAAAAGCTAGTTTACTTTCGCTACTGTAACGTGTCCTTTGCATAGTATACTTATCAGTGATAAAAGAGGGTAAAAAGTATTTTTCTGATAGAAAATTATTTACACGGCATAGTTTACGATTACGGTGATAAAAGCGAGATGCATTTTTACTAAAGTACATAATTTCGCGTGGAAGTAATACTGTTTGACTAGCTAAAACCGCGACCGTCACACACATTTTTCTAAAATATATAATTGACTCTTGTTACTGACGTTTTGGACATGTGTACAGCATTAGTTCCTAAAATCAATAATTCCAATTGTTATAAAGCGATTAAGAGATAAAAACCATAGATTTCGCAAGTACTTGAGATACGTGAATGTTTCGATTGATTTGGAAGTGACTCAATACTGTGTCACTGTCAGTATCAGTAGTACATAGTAAAATATATCTGACACTCAAGAATGAAAATACTATCATTGATAATAACAGGTTTAGATTGGTTTCTTACACACGTATACCTTATTTTACGAAATTATACTAATTCGCGCAGCTGCGCACTTCAATTTACGCTGCTCCACCACTATTTGCTTTGTACTTCGTTAGCCATATACATGGTGGGTAAAAAGTTGTATAAATACGGAAAAAACTAATGTATAGAACATCGAAAACATCCATAATAAAAGGTCACTGGATATATATGTTCGATATCACGAAAGCTGCAAACGCGCATGCGAATAACGGCTTGTATGACGAGTATGTTCTTTCGTTGAACAGAGTATACATTAAAAAAATTTTTAATATAATTTAGACACTTTTTTATTTATACACAGAATATACATTGTTCATAATTAATCAATAAAGCCATTTGTTATCTTTCCAATCGTACTGTTTTTATACAAGGTCGTCCATATCTGCGTTCAGCTTCTGCTAAAAAAGCATTTTCCATTTGTCTTACAATTTCGTTAAAGAATAAATTCGATAAGTGTGAATGAATGATCGATTTGAATTCAAATGACAAAGAAAAATCGATAACACAGGTATGTGCGTTGTTTTTTAACCCTGAGCTAAACAACCACAGTGTGTTTAAATGATTAAATAATCTACCATCGCTACATTCAGCCTTTACAAAATGAGGTTTTACCATCGTTACTTTTGATGTATAACTTTCGTTTATAGGCGGAAATCCTATTACTAGATTAGCTTTGAGTATATCATCCTTTTTAAATATAACTTCGGATTTTTTACAAAATGGAACAAAATGTTTATAATTTTGTACGTCAGCTACGACATTATATATTTGTTCCATTGAAAACCTAGACGTAAAAAGTTTTCTATAACCTTTTGTATTTGTTTTTATTGAAAATGATCAATTTTTAAACTTCATAAAACTTACCCTATGAGTTTGCGACCTTCGTATTCTTTTGTTTTCAAAGAGTCGGCCATAAACATTCTTTGCGTACATTGTTTATGAAAATTATATTTATTTTGAAGTATAATATTTTCTAATAACGTAATATGCCTGGAAGTAGTATTATTTGTTTGATTTAAAAATTAATTATAACGATTTGAACGGCTGCAATTAAAATAAATTGATGGATATTACATGAATATAACATTAAGTGAAAAGTATACGTTTTGATGACGTAAATATAACGTGATTTTATTCGCTTTAAAGTTTGTTTCATTTTTATATTACTAGTTTCAAGAATATTAATAATAAAATTGCAAAATAATAACGAAATATTCTACAAGTAGAACAGTATAGGTTTAGGTTATACACAATTAGTTAATTAATAATATTGTTAAATTCTTTACTACTGGATCTAGTATATTTAATGAATATAATATTATTTACATACGCTTCACACAGTATAAAAGGATGAAATATTTTAAAAATTAATATGCAATTACCAAAGATGGAAGACATAACCTACAAATTATGTATAATTTGTAGTATCAATTGATGCAAATGTATATTAATTAAAACATTACCTATTCATGGTGTAGTAATGTAATAATTCCACTACTGTGCAATATTAGTAAAATTTGTACTATCTATAAATCATATCTTCATATATGAATAAATTCGTGAACTATTTGAACATTATTCATTTTTACAAGTTTACTTTCTTGTTTCTCAATTAACCAAAATATATTTCATTTTTCATGATGTATTTCGTAACATACATTTTCAGAAATATATAAACGAACTTGAAAAGTCACTTAAAAAATGAAAGCACGTGAATACTTTATGCAAGCTCCTGCATGATGAAAGAGCATTTAAAAATAATATGATATTTTTATAGTCAAATGACAAATAGTAAGATATAACGATGTATAAAATATATTTGTAGAGTATAATCAATACGTATTTCAATAATATATAAATTGAATATTTGTGTTAACGGCTTCACTACTTCATACTTTAATCTTCGTTTAAAAAAAAGTAGCTTATATTTAGACGTAAATTTTTAATCAATTTTTACGCGTTTACGAGTATTAACAAAATGCGATAACATTTTCATATTCTTATATATTTTTATCTAAACAGAGCTGGTAAAGTTGGTACATACACACTCACGTGTGTAGAAGTTACATAACACAGGTACCGCAAACGTCTTACTTCGACTTATTTTTGAAAAATGGCTGGAATTGCTCCTCAGGCTTGTAGAAATGTGTTTCGACAAGTGAGTACTGTAAAAACAACATACTTCAACAATAAATAAATTTTGTACTGTAATGCTCTTTTCATTCTTATAAAGTACTGTGCAAAATGTCGGCAATAAAATGTAACCTTACTTTATTCTATTACTAATGTCACTTCTATTGTCTTTTCAATTGTATGTTGTGATGTTTATGTTCAAACAATAAATATCACTTTAATGTTGATTAAAATTAGTCAATGTTAATACTTTATTGCTTTGTGTATTGTTTTATTTATTAATTTTGCATGCGTAATAATGATGTTAGTACTATAAACATTTCAATTATAATTATATAATAATTACATAGATTTTTTTATGGTTGAACAATTCAATAACAGATTTGTTATATATTATTAATAATCATTAAGTATGTATTAAAATTGTTTTTGCTTTAAATAACTTAACATTAAGATTACATAAATTACACTACTGGAATTTAATACATCAACCCTAATTAATATAATTCCAAATTTAGGTCAGAGGTTTCCATATCTCTGCAAGTCAAAATGCTGAAGCCAGACTAAAAACCTTCTCCGTGTACCGTTGGAATCCGGATAAGCCAGATGAAAAGCCCTATATGCAAGAATATAAAGTAGATCTGAACACGTAAGTTCAATAAATATTTTCATTATTTGCTTTGTATTTATATAATTTATGAAATATTATTTCAGTTGTGGTCCTATGATTTTGGATGCATTGATTAAAATTAAAAATGAAATGGATCCAACTTTAACTTTTCGCCGTTCCTGTCGTGAAGGCATTTGTGGTTCTTGTGCTATGAATATTGGTGGTACAAACACATTAGCATGTATCAGGTATTTAATTAGCATGTTTATTGGGCATTTTGCAATAACAGTATCATAATTTGGTATTAATGAAGTTTAAAATTATTGTAGCAAAATTGATACTAATTTAAATTCAGTTAGTAAGATCTATCCTTTACCGCATATGTATATAGTGAAAGATTTAATCCCAGATATGAACAACTTTTATACTCAATATAAAAGTATACAGCCATGGTTGCAACGTGGTGACGGTAAAGAAGCTGGGAAAACGCAGTACTTGCAAAGCGTTGAAGACCGTAAAAAATTGGTAGGCACTAAAATTATTAATAAGGTGTTGTATTTTCTATTTAGGTTCATATCATTTATAATTTTTTATAATGTAGGATGGTCTCTATGAGTGCATCTTATGTGCTTGCTGCAGTACTTCTTGCCCATCATATTGGTGGAATGGTGATAAGTATTTAGGACCTGCTGTGCTTATGCAGGCATATAGATGGATCATTGATTCACGTGATAATCAAACAGCAGAACGTCTCGAAAAGTTAAGAGATCCTTATTCAGTATATCGTTGCCATACTATTATGAATTGTACTCGTACTTGTCCAAAGGTAAGTCTGAATTATATTACAATCATAAGTTCAATATTAACATTGTGTTTTTTTAAACAGGGCTTGAATCCTGGAAAAGCAATTGCTGAAATAAAGAAATTGCTAGCTAATATTAGTCAGAAAGAGAAACCAGGCCTTGGTGCTACTGCATAATTAAGTAGAATAAATTGAAGAAGAGAGAATTAGTGAGTCATATGTATTTTCCAATCATTGTGATTATCTATAAACTTAAATTTTATTTAAAAAAGAAAACATAAGTAATGGATTCGTTTAAATTACTTGGCAAAACAGCATGTGCTGATGCCAAATTTTTTGTGTAATAAATTATATATATTTGAGCTATTTATAATGTCTTTTACTACAAGTAAAACTCAGTTCCCCAATAATATAGGTAAATATTCCTGTTTGAATTATTTATTTTATATACATTAATATTTGAAACAAAATATATTAAAACTTATTTAAAGAATTCAGTGTAATATATTCAATGTTTTATATTACATATTTTATGTTTTAGCGATGACGTATTATTGCTAATGTAAATTTCTTAAAACATTTAATAGTTTTTTAATTAGTAGCACATTTGTTGGATATGTATTTTACCCTGCTTTTAGTGTAAAAACAGGGATAAACATGATATTTTCTAATTCGAAGTAAATTTTAATATCGTTAAAAACAGATGCGTATACGACACTAGAAACTCGTACATTATAATAAACTTAGAATAAATCATGCATTCGTAAGATATGTCAGAGAATAAGTAAGAGTATCTTTAAATTTTCCAAGATTCAATTTTTGCATAAGAAACGCATCAAATGCATGATATGCTGAATTGAGAACTATCTACAAATATTTCAAAATTGTTTAAGATTAAAAGTGCATTGCATTATAATGAGATCTATGGTTCCGCAGCCATTCTACTTCTTGCTGTTTCCCTTGACCGATTGTGAACCTCTGCTGTTCGTAGCGTAATACCAAATATATCTTCGTGATAACGATTTTCGTCCTAAAAAGTTAAATTACATAAAGTGTCTGAGTCTATTACTTAATTATAAAGTTACGACATGACTTACGCGCAACGATAACATGTACGCTTCAACTTGTTTATTCGTCATTTCACCATGAGTTTGTATAATATGTTTCAAAGTTTGATAAACGTCTTCTGCCATGGTACAGTCACCGCAAACGTAGAAATGACCTTGCTCATACACTAACATGTCATAAATTTGTGGGGCTTCCGCTTGAATTAAATCTTGTACGTATGTCTGTGAAAACAAATATATACAATAAATAACAATGAATTAAGTAAAATGTGACATCTGCGTTGTTGAACAAATATTCTAAATTTATATGAAGAAATTGATTTTCTTTTAAGTATGACCTTCTTCAATCCAGGCTCTCGAGAAAGTGCCAAGAAGACTTTATCCAGAACTCCCGCTTTTACCATTTCCTCTTTCTCTTGCCTGTACAGATCCAAGTTCTTATTGCGGCAACCAAAGAATAGCCAGACCTTTCCATATTCACGATCTATAAATTTGACACAGTATGGTTATTTCAATGAAAGGTATGATTGTTAATTACACGTGGAATACCTGGTTGAGATTTCATTTGTGCAAGTCGGTGATGCCAGAAACCACGAAAGGGAGCAATTCCAGTTCCAGGACCAACTAATATCATCGGTGCATGTGACTCGGTTGGCATATAAAAGTTAGGTGCGCTAAAGAAAAAAGGGTATTATATTCTTCACATACTCAGATAATAAAAAATAACATTGAAAGTAATAAACTTACCTACGTACAAATACATACAACGGTTCTCCGTCTGATATCTCGCGTAAATAATTAGAACAAACTCCGTAATGGTCTGGCCCAGAACCACCTAAAATATTTACTCAATTTTATGTTTCAATAGAGTGTGTAATAAATAAGAAGAAACAAGCGTAATTACGTACTTTGCGTTTTATACTGTACTATTGCAACGGTGAGATGTATTTGCCCTTGATGCACATCCGGAGAAGAAGAAATGCTATAAAATCTCGGTTGCAAAGGAGTTAAATGAAGCAGCAACAACGGCGCGAATGGTTTCACGGATGGAAATTCATCTAACACTTCTACTAAATTGGGGAACTTCCAATGTCTCCAATCTTCATAGGCTGCTGGATCCTGTAAAAAAATTCTTATTCTTTCTGTGGTCCAATGTATTCCTTTATTAAATATCCATTGCATATTTACAGAAGATAAAAGATGAAGTTGCGCTTGTTCTTTTGGATTTGTGGCTATCGACGCAAAGTATCTGAGAAGATTCGGCGTTGGCGGTGTTGTAATGTCTAGAAATCTCGTTAACAACATTTTTAACGAGTTGGGCAAATACCTATCGTGTGCTATCCACGTTTTCACAATGCCTGAGTAAAAGAAAAATAGAAACATCGGAATCATCAACGAGAATATGAATAGTCAAGTTACAAACCATTTGGAGTATGAGATTGTTTCTGCATCTGTAATTCGATGGGCACATCTGGGTCAAAAGGAGTCTGTATTCGTTTCAAGATTGCTTCCACCAATTCTGGCCTGTTGCATGCAAAAACTCCTAAATGATCACCAGGCTTGTAGGAGATTTCCATGCTAGCTATGTCATCGAGTTCCAAGAGTAACGTAGTTCCACTATTTAAAACAAAAATGTAAGAAACGGAACACTTCTTACAAAGCGACGAATAAGTTAAATATACAATAACCACCTGCACAAGTCACCGCTCAAATTTGTCTTCCGGAGCATGTTGCAGGTAGTCACGTTTCTATTGTGGCACTTGCTTAACGCTGAAAATCATTGGAATTACTACAGTGTTTCGCATAAATAAATTGCAGGTTACAAATATGTACCTTTTCCAATTGGTTGGGCTTCAGCTTCTACGAAACGAACAGTCGCTGCTGACAAAGCTTCTGATCCCAAAGATAAAGCAACTTCCAGTAAAGTATCGTCATCGTCCAAGCAAAATGTCTCGCATGCAACCTAGTACAACAGTCGTTAACAAGAAGAGCGACAAGAAGAAAAGATATGAACAAGAAGGTACCAACGGCAAAAGTATCTGCTGCCCATTTTCGAAAAGCCTGCTCTTGTCCACACATTTCATCTCCCTGCGCCAATTTCAGCAGTCGTTCTCCACCTAATTCGCCTAACAAATTGTCCACGTAACGGCCAAACGCACAGAAGTTCGGGTACGCGGATGAGCCCAGTGCGAAGACAGCGAATCTAAGAAATACATTGCAGATTTCGTTTCGTATTCGTGAAATTATCTTCCAACAATGCGCACCTGACATTACTCAACGGTCCAAAAGTGTCTTCCGTTTGAGAATCTGTAGTGGAGCCACGAAGAGAATCCAATCTATCTAACTTTTTCGAGTTGCTTACTTCTGTTTGGCTGTTTGCTTTGATAAACGATTTTGAAGTTGCCAAGCTATAGGATTATCATACAAATAGTTGTAAACTTTCTTTCAACTTTGTTGTAAATATGAATAAGTACCTTATCTTATTGCCACTATTGATGTACGTTTCATTCATTTTCATTGCGTATAAGTTTTGAGCAAAAGCCTGGGAAATGACATATATATGTATAGAATCATAACTGCAGCTTCAAATTATTTAATAAAAAAGAGAACGTACTTCACCATTTTCTGGAGGATCACCGTTCCCGAAAGTGGATGTTATGACCAGTAGTACAGCTTCATGTTCTATATTGCTGACATCATAGTCTGACATAGAAAGTACCTGTAATTGATAGCTTCAGGTATTTTTGACACATCATTTCTCTAGGTAAGCAGGAAGATTAACATATCACGCAATAAAATGATGAATACCTGGGAATGAAATGCATGTCCTAATAATTCACCAAGTTTCTCAGCATACATCTGAGACGTGCCAGTTTCTGTTGCAAACAAGACTGTGGCTTTTATCCTTCGAGACAAAGCTCTTCCAAACAACTTTGATGTAAATTTCACAGCTCTAAAATTATTTTGGTAAAGTATTTATTTTTATGTAAGAAATTGTCTTATTTGTCTTTACAAAGATATACCTTGCAATTTGCTTGAAATGGAATTTTCTTCTAGGTTTCTTAGACGTTGATCTCTTATCTCGACCCTTTTTCCAAACGTGAGTCTTCCAAGCAGGATCCTAGAATCATATAATGAAGATAATATTGGAAATGTGTGTGTGTACGATAAATTACTCGTTCGGAAAACAACCTGTGCATCGTAAGACGGTTTCAAATGATAAAGAGCCATCTCCTGATGAAACACAGGCGTGGCTGATCCTGATATCGGTGGTACGATCCACAACCAATCGGCTGGACAACCGTTTCTTAATCTCATTTCGTTTTCATAATGTTTCATGAAAGATTCTGAAGCAGTATGATGATCTACAATCGTCACGTTTTTCATCTGTAAGTGATATCATTTTAGTGTCAGTTCATGAGCAAAAAGATCTGAACAGAAAATGGATGATCTACTTGGAAACTGTGTAGCACTGCAACATTAGCTTCTATCATAGCTTTATCTTTCCATAAGGAAGTGGATGTTCTTGTGTCTAGCCCCATATGCGTGGCTATTGTCTGCAAATAACATTTTAGCATTTATAAAAGCTTGCACAAACTCATTAAAATTTAAAGATATTTGGAAGCTCTAAACAAGGATTAATATCTTTATAATTATAAACCTCTAATAAATTATATCGTTGAACATCACATAGATCTCTTGCTCCAATTTCAGTACTCATGTACCACCCATTGAAAGGTGCGGCTGTGAACTCCAATCCTCCACAATCGAACACCATTCCCGACACCGCAGGTACAGCGAACCACTTCAATTGTAATTTTTCGAACCAATCGTACCTACGATAAAGGAATTAATATTACATAACAATTTATAGCAGTGCGACGATGTTACTTACGTGGGATGACTGAGAGGTACTTCGAGAACAAGTTCGCTCGGAATGTCAAAGTAATCAGGATCGTGGCCGTTTGCTGATAACACCACTGGCAATATATCAAAACGAGTACGTGCTCCTTTCCATCCCAGTTTCATGCAGAGCTATAAAAATAACATGTTACAAGTCAACTCAGAATAAGAGAATAATTTTAAAACAATTTCAGGTACCTCGGTGAACTCAACATTGGCAGGATCACCGGTTACAGTACCGTCCGGGTTCTTGTAACCCGCATAGCCGATCAGCTGTTGATTCCACACTCTATAATCATGTTTTCCATCTGTACGTTGTGGAAATATCGTTATCGCGGACCTGAAATTTGAATGATTCAGGGAAAATGATAAAATCGAGGAAGATCATTTCTGAGCGTACCTGATATTTCCTTTGTTTGTGCTGTACTTGATATGATTACATAAAGCTTCGAACATACCACTGGTTGTTGTCACATAGCGACAATCGAACACCTACAAATGACAGTGTTCCATCGAAACAATTCTTTGAGTATAGATATTAGATTCATAGTTTAATTAATAGATAAAATTGTATGTCAATTTAAATCATTATATTGTAAATAAAAATTTTATGTGGAATCTTTAATTTTGCAGAATGATATTGCTACATACTTGTAACTTGGACCACTGAATACGACCAATACACCTCGCAGCATTACGCCACGCTAATTTTGCTCCAAACACTAGTTCTGTTTCGGTTAGTTGATAAGTACCAGTGACGTACACTTCTTTCTGTACGCTGTCCCAACGAGAACGATGTGCTTCGCTGTTTAGTCTAGAAGTAAAGTGGAATTAGGTTTCAGTAGTACAAAATATGTTTGAACACGTTGGCGCAGTAGATACAGCCATGATTAGTAAGACGCTGCCGTAGTCGAAGTGGAAATGGACATACGTAGCAAGACGAGTTAAATGACAAGTTGAAAATTGTATACCTTCTAATAGAAGAGAAATATTGCTCAAGGAAATCTTTTGCGTGCACCAGGATTTCTTCTCTTGAACGAGCCTCTGTTCCATGAGTCGGTAGCTGCATAACGCTACCGAGGCACACTTGACCGGAACACAATGTTCTCTGAAAAAACCAACACATTTCATCAATTATAATATTTCTTTAATATATCTTTTATTACACTATAATTGTTGAAAGAGTTGGAGAATGATTTCAATGATTTTGTTCTTCAATAGAACAATCAGTGTTGATATAATCGGATATCTTTTATTTCATCGTATGCATTCATTCAAACGCGATCTGTTTTAAGCACCGTATTGTGCAAAGATTACTATCTTTCTTACACGGAACAGATCCGTGTATGAATAATATTTTAAATAATCGTAGGAATCTGGAATAAATTTAAATTTCTGCAATAAATATCGTTTGATAGTAGTCAAAGAAAATATAAAAAGATTTGCATTAATTAATTCATAAAAGATGAATTTTAATTAACTCTTAATTAAAAGTACGAAACTACCCCATCCGAGGGGTTGAATCTTTTGCTTTCAGAAAACAAACTTTTGTCAATTGGCATATCGATTTTTTTTTTATTATCAGTATACTTATATTGCAGCTGCAAATACACATATTAAAATCATTCGATATAGCTTGATAAGCAAAGTTATGAAAGAGAATAAGAAGGGTTCTAATCTCCCTGTGTGTGCACCCTTGTGCAACTAGTGGGTCACCAAAACGAACTCGGTTTCTTCGATAGTATTGACTTGCTTCGTTACAAATTCACCCGCATTTGCACTTCCACTCGAACTCCCACGCTGTTCTTCCTCATGTACAACTTTCAAGACACGGCCAAGCAAGGACCTCCAGGTAAAAGAATCTCCACGCATTCGGAAGCATTAATTTATCAATAAAAAAAGAGAAATTATTTATATTCGAACGATTTATTACAGATACCTCGGCATTCGTGGCATGCAGAGAATCAAACGCTTCTGTCTTGTAAATGAGATTCCTGAGTTTCGTCGGTTTCCTCTGACATCCTGCTGTCTCGTGCTCCTTCATCCTCGTTCTCGTCGTCGTGTCACCTCTCGATCGGGAAACGTGCTCCTGGCTCACCGCTCCGCTTGTGTATGATGCTGCAGCGGCACGTACACTGGTTTCTGGTTTCTTTCACGAACCTCCCTGTACGGCGAGAGGGAGATGTGGAAGGGATGAATATCTGCTGCGTGACAAACGAACGGAGAGGTGTATACACCCCCGGACTTTGCGAACAAGATGCGCCATCGATTTAGCGCGTTGAAATGTTCACTCTCGCGCATCGCAAATCGTTTTCCCGGTACCGTACCAAGCTCTGTAATGCGTTTATCATGAGCGATAACAGAAAATTAGATACGCGTTAAGCGGTGAAAAATGTAGGATTGGAACACGAAAGACTTAGCGATAGTCAGATTTGAATCGTTGGAAAAAATGATCAATTCCGCGGTTAATACCGGACATACGGGGCACTTGTTTTTGCCCCCGCGTTTGGAGGTGACTTTGCCCAGAGCCACGCATTTACAGTGGTACGCTTCAATTCAAACATAGAATCACACCCTTTAAACGTGGCTATACTTTATTATAATTTTTATAATCTAAAATTATAATGTTTTTAAAAGATCTGTTAGCATCATCACATTTGCCTCCATGAACAATACAACTGTCTTCATTAATATTTATTTTTATCTTCAATACCAATGAAGATGTTCTGTTTTATGACTTATTTTACGAGCACATATCGAACTTGATTCTGTCGGTAGTGAAAAAGTGTAAGACCTGTTGACCGAGTTAATGATGTATATTTAAGCGACTATTTTTGCGCGCCGTACATTTTTTAACACCTTTTTATAGGTATTATTCATCGTTTTAACCGGTCGCTTGAAATTGCTATTTTTCATAACGGCAAGGATAATACGTATAGGCTTCATAAAGAGAAGTGTTTTATTGATCGTTACTACGATTGTAAATTTTATCGATCGCTACACCGACCGTCATTCGATCGTTTCAACGGTCATTAACACCTGCTTCAACTAATTGAATGTTTTATCAGACACCTCTAAATAGTTTACTAAACGAAGCTACACATTATTAATAGTTGTCGTTAAGGTTTTGTTTTAATATTTTTCTTCGAAAATATCATTTCAAAAGATATTTCACGTAGTATTACAAAGCTTGTGTTTATTCACGTAGTAGTATAGTTTGAAATTAATCAGACCACTCTTGATGCTGCCTCAGACTGATTGTGAGTCACTTTACATTCGTTTTGATCAAAGAGTTAAATGCATCTTGCTTCGTTGCTTTATTAAAAAATAATTTTATAAATAATATACAAAATATATGCATATAATTTTGTATTTAATTATTAAATAGGTAGTATTTGCATTGAAGAATAATAGTATATTATAGGACATTCAATATTGCCACGTAAAGTTTGTCACACTGTTAATTGTTCAACTATGTTGTAGTTCAGCTTTTATTAAGAAAAGAAGACGAGCACAAAGATGCAACAAGAAGATAATCGTAAATCTGAAACGGTATCTTGCAACTTGACTCCAGAAAAATTGCAACGAACTCCTCGAGATGGGGGTAAGTTTTATCAGTATGTGGTTTGAGGTGTATTAGTGTATATATAACATTAATATGTTACTATTTTTCAGGATCCATTAAAAGACACGCGTCTCATTCGCAAGAGCGGATGAGCAAACGGAGAATTCATTATACTCCGTATAATAGTCCCGAAAAGTATTCTAAAACTCCTCAAAGTAGTGGTACGTTTTTAATAAAGTTTTATTTCAATCTATAAATTAATATACTTTAATAACACATGACAATATGGCGATCTAACTTGTGAAGAAGAAGATTAATTATTAGGATGTAATAAAATGTCTGGTTACATTTTTCGTTTATGTTGTAGGATCCTTTAGGAAAGAAGTGATGAAATCACAGCTGGATAGTAATAAGCGCAAGATTCAATCGGCACACAACGAAAGTCTCGAAAAGATTCCGAAAACTGATCAGGGCAGTAAATTCGTTAACACCCTGATAAGTCAATGGTCAAAGCACATGGGAGTGCAAACCCCTTTGTCTCAAACAGCAAAGGTATAATTGTTAATGCAGTTCCATTTAATATGTTCAGATTAGTGTGTTGTGGGATGAAGATAACAGCCTTAAAATGATAAGAAACTTTTGTATTTTGCATGATTTGAAAGAAAATCTTGAAAATTTCTTCTTAAAGTTTTCTGTCAGTTTAAGGCCTGTAAGGTGAATTCACACCCTGCACATATAAACTAGTTTATTGTTTATAAATATGAATAAGCAGGCACAGGAGAGTCCGATGTCGGAAGAGATTAGAGGAAAATACAGCGTGGAAGAACGAAAAATCCAAAAATTACAAAAGAAACTTCAAGCTGCTGAAGAAACTATATCTTCACTGTCTATTGCTCACGAGGCTGAAGTAAAAGCTAAGGAAGAAATACTGCAGCAGTAACGTGTTCATTATGATGAATTAAAATATATTAAATACGTATTGTTTATGAATCGACGCAAAACGGATGCGGACCTATAGTGGTTTTGCGATATTTTCAAATCATTGAAAACTGTTTAAACAAGTATAAAAGTGAATTAATTATGAATACAGAATAAATTATACCTATTTTGTAGGTTGAACAGCGATTGGGAATCGATTACTAAATATTACTATGAAATCTCAGAAAGTTTAAAACAATTCCAACAGCACAAAGATAATTTATCAGAGTTGTATAACAACGTTATACTTATGCAACAATCAACGGTAAAAAGGTTACAACAGGACTTAAGTAGTGTGAGATTAAAAGGTAAAGCTTCACGATTGATGTAATTATTTAAATATATATATCTTTATTATGCTTTTATGTAGATGAGGAACACAAGAACATTATTACTGATATTGGAAATAAAGTATCACAACAAGAAAAACGGTACTTGTATAAAAATTAACCAATAGTTTCACTAACATACTAAATTATTTACTTACCTATTAATTTAATTTACTATCAGAATACAAGAAATGATAGCTGCGGAGGCTGAATTGAAAAAACAGTTAGATGATGTAAAGAAGAAATCAATTGTAGAGAAAGATCAGTTACACAATATTCATGCAGAAGAAAAATTAGAATTAATGAAGGTCTAAAACATGTTACTTCAGTCATTTTTACCTTATTCCTGTTTTTTCCTTTTTTGCATGGAAAGACGTGCACTATCTTCTTTTCTGAAAATAAGAAAAATACTTCTCGACTATATTATCGCTGCACGTTGTTATCATAGATGCAATAAACGTGTGTAAAACATTGTAAATGATATTGATTTCAGAAACAAGACAAACTCACGTCGATAAACAACGATTTACAAGTGCAATTGCAAAAGATCGAACAAGAGAAACAGGGCTTGACTAACTTGTTCGTGGAAAAAGACGAAAAAATCTCTAAACTGCAAGAACAAATTGTTGCGTGCAAGTAAATATTTTTACACATAAATTCAATATATTTAATAGCATTGATTAAGTATGTGTGTATTGTGACAGAAATAAGGAGCAGGATTTATTGCATCAAAGCACAGAATTAAGTTTGAAGTTTGAAGAATCAATTCGTAAAGAAGAAGAGTTAAGAACACAATTAGAGTTGAAAGTGCAAGAAGTATAATCATATACATTTTTTGATCATTCCATAATATTTATACATATAAAAGATTAACTCTATGTTTTTCAATAGATCAATAGATTACGAGAACATATGAAGGCAAGACAAGAAATAGAATCAAGCTTAACTAAAGATCTTGACCTTATTGATAGCAAATATAAAACTATGCAAGATGATCTTTTAAATTTAAAAAATAAATTAAATGAGACACAAGTTCGTAATTCGGATCTGGAAACATCCCTAGAAAATATGAAATATAATAACCAGCAGAAAATAACAGAATTGAATAAAACGATTAAGACTTTAGAAGAAGAAAATAATAGAGTACTCTCTGAGAAACATTCAAAAATTCAGGTACAGCATTAAATAACGTTTAAATAAACAAATTTACATATGGTAATTTTGATTTTGTTCTTTCATGTAGGAATTGGAAAATACTTGTAAAATATTAAGAGAAAGACACGAGAAAGAGATAACATCTTTGAAGAACGAGTTCGACATTGAACGTGCAGAAATGAGAAAAACGATAGACATGCAAAATTCTGCTTTCACGAAGTTAAACGATACTTTGAATAGGATGAACGAGGCAAATCAGATGAAAGAAAAATACTATCATGCGAAAGAGAATCATGATAAATTGCAAGATAGATTGAAAGAAAAGTCACAATTAATTGTAGAATCCAATTTAAGTCAGATGAAGATAAGCGAGAGCCACGAAATGGAAGAGCAACAATTGCAAGAGAACATTTGCACACAAAAAGTCGCATTTAAAAATAAAAATGAAATATCAGATCCAAAAGAGCAAGATATATATACTTTCAGTACAAAATCACTGCAAAGTGTAGGTTATTATAATAAAATAATTTTTATGAACTAGTCATTTGTTTAAATATATGTATTGAAATTTTATTTAATTACAGATATCACCCATGAAGCAAAATAAGTTCAACTTCAGTTCTTCAATGAAGGTAACGTTATTAAATTACTCTTGTAACATTTTAAGAGAAAAGTAAACTAACATTGCTCTTATAGGTTTCTGATAGCGTTGAAAAATATTCTTCTTACCTTTCTCAAAGTAAGAATTTAATGCAATCATTCACAAAATCACAGGAAAATAAAGAAAGAATAAATGAGGTATTTATTTTAGAAAAATCATTTCTTCATGTACAGCTTGTATAATTAAAATCTTCTTTCTTTTTAAAAATAGGATCTGATTAACGCAACACAAAAGAAGAAAATATTTAAAACACGTAGTACTGGTTTAAAACAATATGGAACTACGCGAAAAATATTAAAAAAATAAAATGTCTTGCATAATACTACAATATGCAATGCTGCATATAAATTCTTAAATTTATTTTGTTTATGTTGCTAAAATGATAGTACTATAATGAAATTTCAATGTTAAAGTCATTTTTTTGTAACAATTTATAATATAATTTTTCAACCTATTTACGTTGTTTAAAATTTATGAGTACATAGTCGTTAAATTATACTAATGTATGATTTTAGGAAGATAGTTAGAAACAAATATTTTACTTTAATATTGTTGATGTTTGGTTAAAAATACATGTATCAACACATAAGAACAATTATTCATAAAATAATATTTTT
The DNA here is from genome assembly GCA_945859555.1 of Megachile ligniseca. Classification (NCBI taxonomy): domain Eukaryota; kingdom Metazoa; phylum Arthropoda; class Insecta; order Hymenoptera; family Megachilidae; genus Megachile; species Megachile ligniseca. Next base: position 12,827,775 of record OX243778.1, read on the forward strand.
AATAAACAATAATAAATATGTCACAATTTACAATCAATATATACATTAATAAATTGTGCGTAATATTTCACAAAATAATATATCAACATTATTTCTATCTCACATCACATGTTTGGAAAATAATATGTATTACATGCTACATATATAATATTGAGTTTTTCATTCATGTAAAGCCTTTTCGATTGTTGCGTTTAAATATGTTGTGTGACATATAGTGACATTTAATATTCAGAAGAAAATAAATATATATACATATATTTCAAGAATAAAATTGAATTAACAAATGATAAACTGCTGTGCATACTTACGTTGTAACTCATTTGATTATTTACTAAAAGTGGAAGAAGAATCCCATTTCATAGATCTTTCCACAGCCATCTTCCATTTTGAGTACCTCAAGTCTCTTTCTAAAATGTGAATAAGTACTTGTAAGTTTGTTGCCTATACAATAGTGCTTATAAAAATTTTACCATCTTCTCCAATAGCAGGTAAAAATTTGGTGACTTGGGATGCATCTACATCATTAATATCTATGATGCCTGCTCCAACACCAGCTAATATAGCAGCCCCTAATGCTGTTGATTCTATCATATTAGGTCTTACTATTCAAATCATTAAAACAATGTTAATATACATTAAATTTTAATAGAAATTTATTATCGAAAATTCGGTATTCATATATATATAAAGTATACATACCCACACTTATTCCAGTTAAATCAGCTTGTAGCTGCATAAGTAAATCATTTACTGTCATTCCACCATCAACTTGTAATGTCGTTAGTTTTGTCCCTGAATCTTTAACCATTGCTTCTAAAATATCTCTTGTTTGAAAGCAAACAGCTTCTAAAGTTGCTCGAACGATATGATGCTGTTGTGTATCTTCAGTAATACCACAAATTACTCTGAAAAATATACACCATCTATGATTTGTAATGTTCAAGCAATAGTAACGATTGTTTTGAATCTTGCTATAAAAAGTTATTTACCCCCTAGCATCCTGTTCCCAATATGGGGCATATAAACCAGAGAATGCAGGTACAAAGTATACATCTCCAGAACATTTTACATGATCTGCTATTTCTTGGCACTGTGCAATGTTGTCAAACAGTTGCATGTTATCACGTAACCATGATAAAGCTGCCCCAGCTACAGCTACTGATCCTTCTAATGCATAAGTTGCTGGAGCTTTACCCATTTTATATGCAATAGTTGTTATAAGACCCTGATGCGAATCTATTTTCTAAAATAATAGAATACTTATTAAATAAGATGGTTTTCAATTACCTACATCATACAACAATATTAACTGTGTAAGTACATACAACACTTCCTGTATTATACAGCAAGAAGCAACCAGTTCCATATGTAGCTTTTGCTTCTCCAGGCTTTAAACATAACTGACCAAGCAGAGCTCCTTGTTGATCACCTACACACTGTGTGTGCAAAGACAGATGCATAAATCAAGTCAAATATTAATTATAATATACAATATTTTTGTAATAATTTACCCCTGCTATAGGTACACCAGAAAGAACTGAAGGATTGGAAACTGTACCATACACTTCAGCACTAGAGCGTATTTCAGGAAGAATATGTTGTGGAATTCCAAAAAATCGGCACAACAGAGGATCCCATTTCAATGATTCTATATTCATTAACATAGTACGAGATGCATTTGAAACATCTGTCATGTGCAGGTGCCCCTTAGTAAGATTCTGCACCAAAAGTTATAATAAATCATAAATAGAAAAAATATACTGATAAAGTTAGATTAGCTATAATAATACCCAAATAAGCCATGTATCAACTGTTCCAAACGCACATTTTTCTTCATCCACTGCATGTTTAATACGAGGAACGTTATCAATAAGCCAACGTATTTTAAGAGCACTAAAATATGGTGACATTGGAAGCCCACAAAGTGGTTTTAAGTAATTTTTATTTCTTGTTTTGTTAGGTACATTTTCCAATATATCCTCTAACGTTGTAGTTGTTCTCATATCCAACCATACTGCAAAGTTTGTTAACAATTAATCTTATTAATACTGATTTTCACAAACATGCATATTATTGATACAGTAAAAATTATGTTTTACCAATTGCATTATGCAATGGTTCTCCTGTATCTTTATCCCACATTAAAGTGGTTTCTCGTTGATTGGTAATTCCAATTGCTTTGATGTCAGATACATTTACACCAACATCCTCTAATTTTTCTACTGTTATCTCGATACAATCGATAACAGCTTGTAAAATTTCTTTTGGATCTTGTTCCACCCATCCTTCCTGCGGATACTTCTGCTTGATTTCAATTTGGTGTGATGCTACTACTTTTCTACGCAATACATCAAATACCTAAAGTAAATATAATACATTATACTTTTTATTTAAATATTCTTTATTATTTTACATGAATATGTTATTATTTGTACAAACAGTAATAAAATTGCATTTAGCAGATTTATAAATAAAAAATAAATACTATATCACTTATGAATTAAAAGTTATAGATGATCTTAAAAAACAAATATTTGATATCATGCTATCATAAAGTAAACATGGTGCTCCACGTAGGTATACTAGCGCAGTTCAAATTACGTTTATTCATCTTAGTCAATAATCCCTTATTTTTATTACGTACATTTTAATGCAACAAAAAAAATTACTTACTAAAAATCTAGCGCTACTTGTTCCTTCGTCTATTGCTCCTATAAATGGCCCGGAACGATTAAAATGATGAGACATAGTATTTCGTTTTGGTTCACTTAAATTTCAATGAAATGTTCGAAAAAACAATTGAATGTATTTGTGCGGTGACCTGTACTTAATCTTTATCTTAACTTGTTATATAATAAAAAAAATCAAATATAAAATATATTAAATGACATGACACATATTTCAAATAAAATAAAAAAAATATACATTATTTATATTTTATTCAATATGATTTTTTATTGATCACATAAGAAATTCATCATCATTCATCAAAAAGTGTAGTATGGATTTTAAAATCACGTAATAAAAATTAGATGCTCAATTTTTTATTACAATTTATCAATTAATCTGGCAGTTGTTATTTATAAAATTGTACAAGTATTAAAGATGATGGAAATACATCAAACGCTAGATTTATGTATAAAGATTTATTTCTTCCTTTTTTTTCGAGTAAATGAGATTATTAAATTTATAGTCTATATAAGTTAATAACATTATGTAGTATTTCCATTTCAATTAACATTGCTTAAAAAAAGTTATACATATTAATATTTATTCAATTCTATCTGAGATGTAAAATACATTATTAAAAAACATAATAGTCAATGCAAATATTTAACTTCTTGTTTTAAATATATTTGTTATTCAAAATAAGTTAATTAACATATATCTCCATAGAAATACGACAATACAGTATGAGAGCAAGTTGAAGGAGCGATATATGTAGTTGTATATAGAAAGGGAACGTTGCTACAGTCCGTCTAGGTCCAGGGTCGTCAAAATAAAAAGGTGGGGATGTTGGAGTAAAATTTCCCAGGCCCAAAATTCACAAAATCCCGAGCATCATTCCATAATTCGCTTTGTTCTTTTATTGCTTAGGGCTTATGAATATAAATATTTTTTCGCAGGTCCGGTGACATCTTTCGACGCCCCTGCCTATAGGTCCATGATTTCAAGCGTTGTTTTTCTAGAGTTTTTTCCATTAGAAGGTTTGCTACGAAAATATTTCCCCAGATTTCTCTATTCTAGTAACTTTTAACGCTTGAGCTAGTATTTATCTCATTTCACTTTGCGTTACCGGTAAGGACGGACGTTCGTTTGTGGGTGCAGTGGACAATTATTTGTTCGATGATAATTGAATTAGATTAAGTGTTCGCCAGTGTCTAATACACGTGAATTTTGTAATGTTTCAGGCAAATAACTATTAAACTGGCTTCGTAATACACGTTTATTACTTGGCCGGATTTCTTTATTACGGTAGAGTAAGTATTCCATGATACGTCGTGTCTGCCCCATGCGAAACCCTCTCCCTCTTTCCTCTTGTCCTTCTCGCTCTGGGATATAACGGCATCAGACTTAGATTGCAAGTCTTCTATTTCGATACAAAAATACGTGGATACTATTTCGATCCATGCAACTTGCATACATTCATTTTGAAAGAGGTTACCGATCTTATGACGTGTCAAGTGAATACTTCATTCCATATGGTGGTCACTGCCTCAACCACTTGGTGGTCATTGACATGCTGGCATTTAATTTGAACTGTTTTCCTATTTCATATTAAATATCGCAATCGTTATGCACTTTAATGGGTGATTAGCGTCTAGAGTTATTTGTGTCAAATATGTAATCATTAATTAAATACTTATTTGAAAAGAATGTACTAGAAAAATTTGTTCACAGAACTATTACATTCTGTAAAAATTGTTGGCATTTTTAGCAGTCTTTCAAAATCCTTTGTTTCTGTTGTTGAACATCTTTTAATTCATTTTCTATCTTTTCAATAGATTTTATGTAGTTGTTAAAGTATTTTATTTTAAATATTATATGCATATAAGTACTAATGAATTCAATTTTAGAATAAAATGGATTATGTAATTTTTTATTTTTAAATTAACTGCATAAAATTGTGGTTTAAGTTCATAATATAAAACAAAAATTCAAATTTGAAATATAAGAATTGGAGCTCCTTTTAGCGGTTACTTGTGTGTTAAATAATAAGTTTCATTTGATTAACATTTTTTTGTGTTACAGTGCTACTGTAAGGACTTGGCACGGAACAGGACAACCCCATCATGCAGCAGCAGTCAGTAATGGAAGAGGGAACGGCCTATGAGCCACCTACTTATGATGAGACATTCCCAGTTCTTCCTGAGTCAGCCAGTTCAAGTTCAGGGAAATTAAATATTTTCTCTATAAATAATAATTTACAGCTTGGACGTATAACAATCACACAGGTATATGTCATTTGATCACAGTGTACATGTACAATTTTTTACAATGTATTTATTTACCCTTTTAGATATTTCGTGTGCCTGGAGAAGAACGCAAATTTGATCACAGTGACAAATTTGGTGAACGTGAATCCATACGTACATGTAAAACTATAATGAAAGAGACAAATACTAATATTGAAATAGCATCATCAAAAGATCAATCTCTTACATTCCTAATAACTGGCAAGCAAAATCAAGTGTTGGAAGCTAAGCGTCGAATTTTAACAACATTTCAGACTCAGGTTAAATGTCATAGCCAGTTTTAAAATTAAACTCTCCATTGTAATGAATGATCTCATAATGGAATTATTACTATAGGCAAGTAAACAAATTAGCATTCCTAAGGACCACCATCGTTGGATTCTTGGAAAACAGGGACAGCGTCTCAAGGATCTAGAGAAGACAACTGCAACAAAAATAAATGTTCCGTCTATGCAAGATCAGTCAGATATAATCACAATTACAGGAACGAAAGAGGGAATAGAAAAGGCTGAACATGAAATTAGGGTTATTTCAGATGAACAGGTTAGTGGTATTATTTGTTACTTTAGTTGTTTTATAGTAAACAAGTAACATATACAGCATTTGGTTATATTATAGTCAAGAAAAGCATTTGAAAGAATATCTGTGCCAAAAATATATCACCCCTTTATACATGGTGCACACAATGAGAATCTCAATGCTATGATGGCAGAAACTGGTGCTCGAATTAATATCCCTCCTGCTTCTGTGCAAGAAGATGAAATTACTATTGCAGGTGAAAAAGAAGGAGTCTTGGCAGCGAAACAAAAAATTGAAGCTATTTACAGAGATATGGTAAGAGAGATTTAACAGAAATTACATAAATTTGTATATATTTTAGAATTAAAATTATAATTATGATTTAGGAAAAAAGATGTACAACAGTATCAGTTGAAGTTCCCAAACAGCAGCACAAATATGTTATTGGTCAACGTGGTAGTACCATAGCAGAGATATTACAAGTAACTGGTGTAAGTGTAGAAATGCCTGCACCAGATTCCCCTACTGGAACTATTACTCTTCGAGGACCTCAAGAAAAGCTTGGCCAAGGTAATATTTAGTCTATAGTTGGCAAAACAATTAAACATATGAACATCTAGTGTTAACGAATATATCTGATAATAATAGCATTGACCAAAGTGTACGAAAAAGCAAATAGTGTTCGTACAGCTGTTGTGAAAGCTCCAGTATGGATTCATAAGTATATAATAGGACGAAAAGGAGTAAATATCAAACGTATTACGCAAGAAATGCCGAAAGTAAATGTAGAATTTACTGGTAAAGAAGACAAGATTAAGATTGAAGGTCCTCCTGAAGAAGTAGAAAAAGCACAAAATGAACTTCAATTAATGGCTAGTGATCTCATATCCAAGCTTACTTTTACAGAATTAAACGTTGATCCTCGATTTTATAAACATATAATTGGGAAAAATGGTTGTAATGGTGAGTAATTGAATGTTATTTTAATTATTGTATTAATTATAAATTATTTATGTTTCCTTCTGTACAGTAAATCGTGTGAAAGAAGGTACAGGCGTTGTTATTAATATTTCTGAGAATGACGGTAGTAATGTTATTCGTATCGAAGGAAACCTTACTGGTGTGCTCAAAGCTCAAACGGTTTGTATTATGTATTCATTTTATACACACGATATAATAAATACTTTAAACTCAAGATTTACTGACGCTTGAATTTGTTACAGGAATTAGTAGAAATGGTGAGGAAATTAGAGAACGAAAAAGAGAAAGATGTGATAATAGATCATCGTTATTATCCGGGTATTATCGGAAACAAGGGAGATAATATTAAAGAGATTAGAGATAAGTTTAACCAAGTACAGATTACTATTCCTGGTCTAGGTATGTAGCGTGATATATGCAATAACTAGAACTCGGATTTATGCCAGGTACAAACATTCGAAAGACCTCGGTTCTTGTTGGCATTTAGCCAACACGGGCTCGATGTGAATTTTTAGAGTGCAGATAATATATATCATTTTGCATTGTTATGCACTCTTTTTTGTTTAATTATACAAAAATAGAATACCTGAAATTTCAGAATCACTATAAAATAATTATATAAAACTTTTAAGATCGAGATATTTTATGTAGTATAATTAACAAATTTTCTGTTAATAGGCGCGACAGGAGATATAGTAAAGATTAGAGGACCCAAAGAAGATGTAGATAAGTGCCATAAGTATCTAATGAAGTTAGTAAAAGAATTAAATGAAAATAATTATGTATTAGAAGTCCCCATTTTTAAGCAATTCCATAAATTTATCATCGGAAAAGGTGGAGTGAATATTCGTAAGGTTGGTATCTTCTTCGTTATGACACATCGTAATTTTATTTTATTTTAAATATATATTTAAAGAATATATATGTTAACTTTATAGATAAGAGAAGAAACACAAACTAAAATAGACTTACCAGCTGAAGGTGAAAAAAGTGATGTCATAACCATTACAGGAAAAAAAGAAAATGTCGAGAAAGCTAAAGAAATGATTCAGAAAATCCAAAATGAATTGGTAATTTATATTTATATTTTTATAAAAATAATGTTGAAATATAAAATTGTTAATTATTGTTTATATTAATGCATCTTTTCATCAGGCTAACATTGTTACCGATGAAATAGTAATTCCACCGAAGTATTATAACTCACTTATTGGCACTGGCGGAAAATTGATTCATTCCATTATGGAAGATTGCGGCGGTGTTGCCATTAAGTTTCCTACCGCAGAAAGCCGAAGTGATAAGGTAAATTATTGTTAATTTTAACGGTGATAATCATGTATGTCTTTTTTGATTTGTCAACATAGACGGTAAAATCATTAATATTTTATACTTAGGTAACTATTAAAGGGCCTAAAGAAGACGTCGAGAAGGCAAAACAACAATTGCTTGAACTTACAAATGAAAAACAATTATCTAGCTACTCAGCCGAGGTTCGTGCCAAAGTACAGCATCACAAATTTCTCATTGGAAAAAATGGTGCCAATATTAAAAAGGTCTGTAATTATTTATTCATGGAGTTCACATAATATATGCCAATATTACTTATACATACTCATTTTAGATAAGAGAATCCACGGGTGCACGTATCATATTCCCAACGGACGATGAGCAAGATAAAGAAGTAATTACTATCATAGGAAAAAAGGAAGCTGTTGAAAAAGCTAAGGCTGAACTAGAAGCCACAATCAGTGAAATTGTAGGGGCTACTGTTACACTCAACTACTTTTGTATTTGTCTTAAGAGTATAATTATTTTTTGCATTCTTTGTCTTGTAGGATAATATCACTGAAGGCGAAATTCGTATTGATCCAAAGCATCACAGACATTTTGTAGCTCGTAGGGGTGGTGTGTTGCATCGTATTGCAGACGAGTGTGGGGGAGTACAAATTTCGTTTCCGAGAGCTGGTGTCGATAGTGATCGAGTAATTTTAAAAGGATCACATGAATGCATAGAGGCAGCGAAACAACGAATGCGAGAAATTGTACAGGAATTGGTAAAATTTTTTTAATTAATACTTTCATTATTTCCTCTAATTTTGCATTTTTCATAGGAATAAAAATTATTTTGTTTATACTTCTTAGGAATCTATGGTAACTGAAGAATGCATAATACCGCAGAAACATCATCGTACGGTAATGGGAGCAAAAGGTCGTAAAGTGCAAACAATTACGTCTGAATATGATGTACAAATTAAATTCCCTGACAGAGATACGTATGGTTAGTACATACAATTTTTTAACAAAACATCAACAAATTTTTCAAGTTTACGCTTATATTTTAGATGAGCAACGTGTAGCGGAACAAATGAATGGGGAGAATGGAGAAGTTACTGAGACCATTCCAGCCTGTGATATTATTCGTATCACTGGACAACCAGAAAATGTAGCAGCTGCTAAACAAGCATTGTTAGATCTTGTGCCGATTACAATAGAGGTTCGTTATCTTATTAATCATGTTAAATTGCATTAATGATCGAATGATTACATAAATGCAAAATGTATTACAGGTAGAGGTGCCGTTTGATCTACATCGTTCTATAATAGGCCAGAAAGGTCGAGATGTGCGAGAACTAATGAATACATATGATGTTCATATCATGCTGTCTCCGGCAGAAGAAAAGCTTGATTATATCAAAGTACGTAGAGTAGTTAATTATTATTTAAAATCAAATAATAATATGTGATCTATTTATTAGATTTCTGGAACTCCTTCATGCGTTGAAAATGCAAAACAAGCTATTCTTGACAAATGCAAAGCATTGGAAGCGGAACGACAAGATAGAGCTTTAAAATCATTCGAATTGAAGGTGAGTTCAATTGTTAGTACTATAAATGCGGAATACTTGTGCGTGTGTGTGTTATCGAAATGTATTCTTTTTTTGTATTCTTCTTTTTCTTAGATCGAAGTTGATCCAGAATATCATCCGAAGATAATTGGACGAAAAGGAGCAGTAATTAATAAAATACGTAGTGATCACGATGTTCAAATCAATTTCCCACGTAAAGGTGACCCTGAAGAACATATCATTACAATTACTGGTTACGAAAAGAATGCTTGTAGTGCACGAGACGATATTATGAAAATTGTCAATGAATTAGTAAGTTGATCAATCCGATGGTGTTATTTATCTTATGTTGTAGAATACGACGATTTTTAACAAAATATATTTTATAATTCAGAATGGGTTGACAAAAGAAGAGGTACACATCAATGCTGCTGTACATTCACGTTTAATTGGTTCGAAGGGTAGAAATATTCGTAAAATAATGGACGAATTTAAGGTCGATATCAAATTTCCAAGAAAAACTGATCCTGACCCCAATATTGTAACAATTGTGGGAACAGAGGACAATGTGGCAGATGCAAAAGATCGTTTATTGAACTTGGAAGAAGAATACGTAAATAATTTATAATAAATTTCTACTATATATATTTTAGCATTTAAGTAGTGAAGTTTTTTAAACTGAATTTCACGATATTTGTGAAATTTCAGATTCAAGACGTTTTAGAAAATGAATATCGTGAAAATTTACGTTCACCTCAACGAGACGAGAGGAATTCTGGAAATTCTGGCTTCGTCGTGAAAGGAGGACCTTGGGAGCAGCAACCACAAAGTGCTCCGAATACCGCTAGTGTTGAGGAATTTCCACAATTTGCTGGGTATTCACACGTACCTGTGACTAATCCTGACGGTCCTTGGGGTGTAAAACGTTAATATATCAGTCGAGTAAAACTGAATGAAAACTATAAGGTAACATTATATAACTTTCCTCTGACAAACGATACAAAAGGGTACACACATTAGTGCTAGGTGGTTCCCTGTTCCATTACTGATGTTGCTGCATACGACCTGGCCACTCTATTGGACTCTGATACTGGTTTACTACATAACGTTTGACGATGATGTTTATATTTGCAGTTCATATACTAATAACCTATGTATCTGTAACTGTAACGCATGATATTTTAAGTTGATTGCCATGTTAGGAATATACACACATACAGTCAGACGCAAATTGCGAGTGATTTCATTCATAAACAGAACGTCTGATTTCTTCATAACTTTTATTTTTACTGATATGCCTTTCAGGTACAGATATGTTGTACTTAAGACTGTGGCTTCGTAGGAACTAATTTTTTTGTGTATATTATATATTCTTCAGATTGTCTCTATCCGTATAGATTGTGCGGTTAAACATATTGCGTTTAGCCGGATATAATGTTTTGTTAATTTATTTATATTTTTTGTATATAAATTGCATTTTTTTGTTGTGTTGGACTTAAGTGAAATCGTTTTTGAACTATCATGATGATACATATTAGAGTCTATATCAAACCTTTGTGAAACGTAAAGCTTTAAGGTCTTTCTAAGGAAAACGTTCCTAAACATGATTTCCTGCTTGTTTTTTATATATGTAATGTGATAAAAGATCGCTTTATATTTTTTAAATTCTAGTACACTAAAAAAATGGAAACATAACAATCTGCCAGTGAACTGAATGTACATTATTAAATATTAAATTTAACAAAAATTAATGAACATTGAATGTGTATCAGGGGAACATAATCTTTAGAAGGCCTTGCTAATTATTGCACTGCATTTATGCAGTCATCAAAGACGAGACACGAGATCATTGGAATTATGGAAAGAGAAAAAACACGAATAACTGTAATTTAAAAGCGATACGCCGTGTTCTTTGAATAGCTAATTTTATTTATTCTCTCTGTTTTACTGTTTGCTGTATGATGTGCAAATTTTTGCATTCTACTATTTATGAGGCCAACTAGCTAAGAAAAGATATTCGGTTCAAGTGCCTTGTCTATTTTCTTCAAGACAGCTCATTTCAATTGTTGGAGGAATGTGAATATTAGTTTATATATAATTATATATAGTATATAAATATTGATAATAATTATTATATACATATAATCAATTATGATAGGTATTGTACTGCACGTACAATAATATACTACCATCATGAATAAAATAATAGATACTATCATGTATACAGAAATTCACCTATATTTTTTAGATTTACAGTAATTTTTATAAAACTACTTGGTACGACGACTTATGTGTCATCTCCAATGCATGGTTTATACAAGATGCCAGAATTAGCAATCTTAATATGCTTAGTTTTGGCTAAAGATTTGATAGATGCTGTGCATGAATGTACCTTTTCTAATGAATTATAAATACAAAATAATTGTAATTATGGAATAATAATATTCTCTGTACACATGTCATGATATATGAATTCTATTGTAACTATATATATATAGTACACACATATATATATATATATACATACATACATATATATTATAATTAATCTATTGTTAAAAAAGTTGTTATTTTTTCCTTCTGTGGTTCATAGCCACATTTTTAAACAAACTCTCGGTATTAATACTGTGTCACTTCGTCAATTTAATATATTTATTGCAAAGTAGATGAAAGTTGTAACATCTTTAATTGTTTTACAAATCCTTCATTAGGTTTAATGCAATTTCTCAATTTTTTCACTTTGTCGTAAGCGTCATTATAAGGTAACTTCTCAGCAGTCATTACATAAGAAATAATAATTGTTGGTGAACGAGATACACCGGCATTGCAATGTACAAGAATATTTTCATGACGATTTTCATGTATTATTTTAATACATTTTTTTACTGGCACAATTAGGTCAGATTCAGGTAGATCTAATAATTCACAGTAATAATACTTAATCCCATCAAATTTTTCCATTACGTTAATGCCAACGCTTAAAATATGACGAATATTATGTTCTTGTAAAATTTCTTTACTTGCAACAGGATCTTGCGAGCTGAGATAAAGTCCTGACATTATCTGACTGATTTGTAAATCAGGTTTATTATCTATCACAAACGGTATTCCAACTGATAATTCTTTCTTTTCACCGTCAACTTCTTGGTACCTTTGACCAAGCATATTTGTGACAACAGTTTTACAGGGTTTCAACTGTAATCTTTTATTCTTTATTAAGTTTTCTAAACTCATCGTTATATATAAATAATATTTGATAAAGTCAAAATATATCAATTATAAAAAGGCTACTTTGTTTATATTTTTGCATAATTTACTTCGTTTTGTTCTACTGGTATGACTATATTCTTATCAAGACACGTTTTGTATTCTAGTTTATATTCATCTAATTCTTGTTGACAAAATTCTATATTTGCAAGAAATAAACCATGTCCTGAAACTGGTTGTACGTGACTAGGCCAATTGTGATGGCCAGGAACTTGTAACATTATAGTTATATCTTTTTCTGTTAATTTTCCTGTAGCTAGAGCAAATAGAGCTCCTACAATTCGTCTGACCTGTAAAAAAATAAAATGTGTATAAAAATTGTAATATTTACATTCATATTTGAGGTATTCATAGAAATATTTAAATACTGCACAGTACAAAATGATAGTGATGGAAACTCAAATATAAAAAATACAATTAAGTTGATTTGCAAATATAGTCATAAACATAATTATTTTAAAAAAATTACTATTTAAAGTTTAATATATTTGTAGAAAGTTAATTACATTTAATTATTATTCAAAATAAAATTAGTTCATATACCTGTTTATACAAGAAAGATTTTCCTGAGCATACAATATTCCAATAGTCAAAATTTTGGGACATTGAATCAACTAGCATAAGGGGTTGACCTTTTTCTAGTGTTAAGACATTTAGTTCCCTTACATAGTTAATTGGTTTTTGAGTTTCTTTTTTTCCGCTAAATGTTTGAAAATTTTTTTTTCCCAAAAATAACTTGACTCCATTTCTTAATCTTTCAATATCAAAATCTCCTGTTGGTCTATTACATACGTGATACAAGATTATCAAATAATCAACAATACATTCAGAAAATGATGTTTTTCTAATAAGTAATACCTTAAATAATAACAATATGATCTTTCCATAATTGGAATCTGATGATCTTCTTTATTTTTGGCTATCATAAACCTATAAATGTATGTTCTAGACTTTACTAAGTGTCTAGCATTAAAATTTGGCTTCATAGGAACAAATTGTAAAAGTCTTAAAATGCAATGATGATTTATTAGAAATGTATAAATATTAAACAGAATATTCATAGTGAGTAACTGATTACCTAATATCATGACTACAACCTGCCATATATCGATTTACACGTATAAGTATTTCATTGGGATTATAGATAGCATTGTATTTATTGCGTAATTCAATATGACCTGCGTTGCAAAAAGCATGGACTCCAACGTCTGTTCTAAAATTTATATTTTATATTTTACTCTTTATAATTTTAAAAAGTATAATTATTTTAATATATGACTAGATATAAGGTATGAAATAAGAAAAAACAAATCTGTGCAAAGCCATTCACCTGCTACTAGGGGACAATTTTGGTGGATCTATACATTTTGGTATTATTGTTGAAAAAGCAGATTCTATAGCACCTTGAATGGTATCTACATCATGTAACATAATACTTGTATCTGTAATCACGTTTTTCTGAATTCCTCTAAAAATATATATAAACCTTAATACATATAGTAATTTTTTTACTTTATATGACGTGTTCAGACAAATTGTTAACTTTTATAATAAGTAAACAGTTTTGGTTAGATAAATTAACTGAAAACATAAGTATATCTATAATTATACCTGTACTGTGTGCCGAGATATGAAAATTTAACGAAATATCTTCCCATTTTTCTAATTTATAGAAAGATACAAAGTATACTTAATTTTTCAGTCACAAATTAAAGGTACAATTCACTTTTACAGAAATAACCTTAAAATGACTACCAAGCACGTTTGTTACGTCTGTTTATAAGCACGTGGGACATCGCCACACGGTTCAGAGACTAAGATTAAGATGGTGTTATACATCATCAATATATAGCTATTTATTTAACTTAATATTTCTCGCGGTTCAAACAACAATGATATAAATTGAGATTTCATTTAACAAACATCCTCCTTATCTTTGTTTCTGTAAGCAGTGTGCCAATTTTTCGTTTGTATGCCTAGGGCCAGAAAAATTTTAGATACAATCCTGCGATTATCTCCTTCACTTTCATATTATCCTATTACATTATTTTTAGTTCAAGATGTACATCGCTAGATGGTGTTGCCTCCATTTTTTTACTTATGCGCGAAATACAGTAACAAGAAAACGTATAATATTATGAATGAAGAAACGGTGTTTAAACTATTGTACCGCTTTTAATTAGTACAATAATCATAATTAAGTATATTTTAGACACCTTTAAAGGGAAACAGAGTTACAAAAGTGTAATTCGAAAATAAACAATTTGTATTTCATTCTAAATTGTAATCGATACATAATAGAGCACGTAATAAGATAATCTCAAAAATCATGCTTCATTGCACAAGTAGATTAAATCAAACTGCATAATTAATAAAACTAGTTGTAACGTAACAAATCGATTCATTTACGCTTATAAAAGTTCCAGGCGAGTTTGTTATGTTGCACAGTAATTGAATACTTTTTTTCCTACCCGTTCGTACAATGAAGGGACGATTAATATGGTGGTGGAAGATTATTAAACAATATTTAAAAAACTGTAGCGTACATGGCGTTAGATATCTGGTCGATGAAAATATTTCATATGCGGAAAGGTAAACGTGTTTCATAAAAAAATTACAACCGCTATTAATATACCTCCCAAAATTTGAATTTTTAATAGCAACCAACGGAATAATAATTATTGATTTTTTTGCCAATTTATTCACAGATTTTTTTGGCTGATCTTTTGCGTGTTATGTTGGATCGGATGTGCAATTACGATCAAGGATGTGGTGACAAATTTCATCAAGTCTCCTGTTGCTGTAACCACCGAGACTATGTATCTCGGTTGGGAGACACCCTTTCCCGCCATTGCTTTTTGTATTTCTACTAATAAAAAAATTAAGGCTGATTATTCTAACACGTAAGTTACATTCTTAAAGATAAAATATATTGAACGATATTTGAAGAGAACGAAAGGAGGAAAATTAAAAATTTCCAAAGTATGGAACGTTGACTTTATTAGCAAAGACACGATTACATTAAATTTAAATTTATTTTTAAGCAATCCAGGAATGTTTCCGAACAATTTCAAACCTAATTTGGGTAAAGCATCAGCTGAGGATCTTTTGCTTGCTTACGAAGGGGTAAGACGCTATTGTATATTTCATATATTTACTAGTAGAGTAATAAATTTGTTTAATTTATTGTAGTTGAAAGTACCCTGTACGGATTTACTAGCTGAATGCAGTTGGAACAATGTGAAGTTCAATTGTTGTACCGAATTTCAAGAATTGAAGAAAACTGGCGTCGGATATTGTGTCGCGATGAATACTCACCACTTGAAGAGGATAAATCAACCGAGTGTACGATTTTTCGTCAACCGCACCGTGAAATACGGCGATCTGATAATTGATGTCAACAGAAATACGAAGGCGACTGTTCGTATCTTTTCTACAATTCTTCCTTTTTTCGCGGAAATAACAAATTGAGATTTTATGAACAACATACTAATTTACCGTACGATTTAGGTGCACGTCCTTAACAACCTGCAGCTACCGATGCTCACCAATGTAGAAAAGGACGCTGTCATCATGAAGCGTGGCAGTATAAACCCGGTTCTGTTCATAATGTTCAATACATTCAACGAGGATGGTGTGAAATACGTCCCGATTGTGCATAGAAATTGTCGCTTTATGTACGAGAATCGCGCTGACAGTCTGTTTGACATTTATAGTAGCGACTCGTGTTATCTTCAGGTACACAAATCTTAAATATCATACAAATAAAGTGCAGCTGCAAAAGCATAAATAATTTATACCTCACCGAGACTGATTAATTACACGGGTATTTAGATGATAATAGAACGGATGATAAAGTTCTGCGGTTGTGTGCATTTTTATTATACCGTACCGTCTGGAGCGAGGGCTTGTAACGGAAGCGAAATGCTCTGCATAATCGCCAACAAGACGGAAATCATGTCCAAGTCGGAGAAACTCGAACAATGCAACCCGAATTGCGAGGGGACGTTCCTGATCATGTATGAAGATAAAGTATTCTTTAGATTTGAAATGAAATATGTTTAAGGGTTGGTGCCCTTTTTCTATAAAATATGATATATAGTTTGACAACTCCTCATGTGACAGAAACCGTTTGGAACCTTTTGAACATGACTCTCTGGATCGTTCCAACTCAAGAGTCCATTTTATTCTACTTTCACAACCAACGAGGAGATATCGTCGATACGTGGTCAACGATATATTGGATGTAATAGGTACAAATCTATCACTAATATTTAGTTTGGCTGCCCAGTAATTGTCACATTCAAAATGATTGTATTGAAAAAAATTGTCCCCGTTTTCAGTTGCAGTTGGAAGCGCATTCGGCCTCTTCATGGGCGTCAGCATTTTGAGCTTCTTCGAGATACCATACTGGTTGTGTATACGTCGAGACAAGCTGGCTGAAAACAATTTTTCTTGAATCAACGTTTCGAAAGTAACAGATTGTTTGATATCACGGGTGCAATCGATACTGTTCGTTTTATAATGGCACTGCAGTCCGTGCACGAGATTGTTACTAAAACGAGAACCAGAAGTAAACATAATGATTTTTTGTACACATGCACAGTTTAATCTAGCAACTATTTGTCGTTAAATATGCACGCGAGAAACCAGGTAGTCAGTAGTTATAAATACATCAAAGATACAATCAGAAAAGAAAATGAGCTTGACTTGATACTTATATAAAGAGGATTGTGTGCTGCAGTATTTACTTCCTTTATCATGTCGAAATCAGAGCTGAAAGTTCGACTTACTCCAGAACGCTTACACGACAAAGTGCAATATGATACGAGTATCAATTCTGAACTATTGACGGCCCAGGAAGTAAAAGATTTGGTTAAAAAGGCAATAGGCGATAAAGCGGAGGTAAAGAAATTCTCCTTTAAACCCTATTCCGATGGGAAGCTTGGATTCCTTGGATCTTACAAACAATTGAGTGTGGACGTCAAAACCGCAAATGGGAAAGAAACACTATACTTCTTCGTTAAAATGGTGCCTTACGAGGTGCCGTCACAAGCGGAATACGTACTAGACAAATGCGTTTTCCTCAAAGAGAAGATCTTCTACCGCGACATAGTTCCTCAACTCTATTACGGATACAGAGACAAAGCCTGGAGTTCAACTTGCTACATTGTTAAAGAGAACCTGCTGGTATTCGAGGACTTAGGAGTAAAGGGTTATACTCTGAGAGATAAATTGTTTGACAAAGAGTTGGTTGTTTCCGGTTTAACGGCCATCGCAAAGTTGCACGCTTGCTCTCTGTTGGCGGAAGCCCGGTTTGGAACATCCCTGAAGAAGTTATATCCGACTGCATTCGTGGAGAACTCCTTCAGCCAGACTGGGAAGACTCGACTATGGTTTGACGTCAGCGTTAAAGCCATCATCGCCGTAGCTAAACATCTTGGTCTCGATACGAGTTTGATACCAATGGCGTGCGAGCAGGTGTTTCCCGCAATAGAGATGTCATCTGTGAAAAAGAACGTGATCAGTCATGGAGATCTATGGGGAAATAATCTCATGTTCAACGATGAAGAGCCTTCGCACTGTGTGTTGATTGATTTCCAGTTGTTCAGGTATTCTCCTCTGGCACACGACGTCGCGCAATTCTTGTATCTCTGCACGGAACGTGACTTTAGAACAACCTGGGAAGAGACCATGTTGAAACATTATTATAACGTATTATGCGAGACACTGAAATTTTCAAGGCTGAGTAATGTAGACATCCCATCTTGGTCAGAGTTGATCCAAGGAATGGAGGAACAACGATTAGGTGCACTGATCACGGCTAGTGTGTTCTTTCAGACAGTGCTTATGGATAAACATTTGAGCGCGGATCTTTTGAATGAGCCTGACAGTTATCATAAATTTGAATTTGAAAATAGGGACGAAGTAATACTTAGAACTATGAAGACCGATTCAGTATACTGTAGGAGACTGGCGGATGCTGTTACCGAATTGGTTGAGCTTAGTTCTCGATTGGATCAGTTACCTAAACCCACGTAACATTAGACAAGTTTTAATTCTTCTGAGATAAATATCTTTCAAATATAAGTTCAATGATTGTACGACGCTTTGTATTACACATTTCTATATAAACGGAGACACTGTATTTGTATAATAACATGTAATAAATAATACATAAAATAAAGGTTTCTCGTGCAGCAAATAACATCATGATTTCAATAGAATTTCTTTTTGTGCATCAATTGATAAGTAAATGAAATTTATGGCGACGACAGTAGAACAAGTAAAAGCAATCAAAAACCACAATTTTAAACGGGGTAAAATCTATTTAAGTCAATGTCATTCACAGGAATCTTCAGTAAAAAAAAAAAGAGTATCATGATCTATCTGGGCTTTCCTTCATCAATGTTCAATATCGTCTCCGGAAGTATAGTCGATAGGAAAGACCAATTGTAATCGACGAGTTGCACTTTCATTTCATCTGTACCCTTGTCTTCAACTACGGGCGAAGATTGACGCTTCACTGGCCGCGGGGATTCTTCTTCGCTCTCGTCTGTTATATCCATTTCATTCTGCGCGTTTTCGTTCCTTCGAAAATAGAAAAGAAAACTGAGTATGATTTTGTATTTATACAAAAATTTCAATCTTACCTGGCGTTCTTGTCATCTGTTGATTGATTTTTCGCAGCAGGTGACATTAACAGAGACGTAATGAAAGAAGAACAGAGCAACTTCATGGGTGGCAAAGTATGAGCCGAGACACTGAGTAGCTGAAACAGATAACATTAATTTATGTTCACAGAAAGTTTAAAATCATTTCTTTGCAATCGCATATAGATGTAAAATACAGTATGTTTCTGTGTAGGTTTTAAAACTGCGGTTGTGAAAGAAGAAAATGAGTTGGAAAGATAAACGGATGATTCGAGAAGATGAAAAGTCTGAGAAGAATTTGAAATGCATTTACTTTGGTCGTACTGACGCTCGCGACGTCCGATTAGTTAATTAACGTTAACGCTGACGCAGGCACACCCCCGAATGAAAATTTCTGCAATTCCTGCAATCTTCTACTTCAGATCTAGGTTGACGCGTCTCTTATGCGGCCTACACGAGTATTCTTCGCGGTACACACCAGTTTTCGCCAGAAATTTGCCAGAAACACGCGGTGCATCATTGAAACGAAAAAGAAATATTACTGGGAAAAATCTGAATACTACTTTAATTTCTTTACTGAATCAGAGTAGCATCATGGTGACCTCAGACGATTATTAAAATTTATATAGGGCAAACTGTACTGATACTAATACTCTGGTATGCCATACTAACTTTAACAAGAATAATAAATATATGTTGAATATTATTTCTTCGATTACATAACTGTTTATAATGGGAAAAATTGAAGAGAAAAGCACTTCGGTATGCTTTTAGTCAAATAATATCAACCTGTGTTTTTCTGTCAAATTAACATAAAATTATACGAGATTGAACTTAGGGTACCAATTTTGTTACAGTTTATTTTACGACAGAATTTATTACCGTATCATTATTTCAAGAAATTAACTGGACGATTCTATAAGTTGATATAAAATTGCAAAATATAAAACTTAACAAAAATGTATTGTAAGAGAATTTAGTATAAAAAGGAACAATATGATCGATACAGCGATAGAATAACGCCTACAACACACGAGAAGAGAAT
The DNA here is from genome assembly GCA_945859555.1 of Megachile ligniseca. NCBI lineage: Eukaryota > Metazoa > Arthropoda > Insecta > Hymenoptera > Megachilidae > Megachile > Megachile ligniseca. Next base: position 12,848,062 of record OX243778.1, read on the forward strand.
ACGATATTATTAATAGGTAACGTAACAATCAGGACAGTTCCCGTGGGAGATAAGAGTTTGTTCCTAGCTTCCCAACAGGTTCGTCCTGACCTGGTTTTACCGGAACATTTGCAAACAATTCTGAAGCAACGTTGAAAACCACCGTTCTCCATTGTACACCGTAACGAGAACGAATAAAGGACCCGGGGCGGTTCGACAGTAACGTTGATACCGGGTGAAGTTGTCTTTTTGACGACTCTTTTCTTAGTTTTTCAAGTGACATCATTGGCGAGATAATCAAATTCAAATTTTTAAATATCTAAATTTCCAAATTCTCAAATACTCCAACCCCCAAGTTCTCGAATTTCCAGATCTTCATATTCCCGAACTTTTAACCCCCCGAATCCCCAAAGTTTCAACCTCTCAAAGTATCAAACTGAAACATCTGTGTCTACAACTCTCCAGTTGCTCAAATTCCTAATCTTCCAGGTTCCTAAACTTCAAGATTTGCAAATCCTGAAATTACCAAGTTTCCAAATCCTCAATTTCCCAAATTCCAAACTTTCGATCGCCCGTATATGTACTCGCGCTGAAAGGGCGTCTACTGTCAGAAGTTTTGATTCTTCTTCGTTCGATCACTCTAACTTCGAGTTTGTTCATTGATCTCGATATATTGAAAATTTAATTAACGCCCCTCGCATGACCTGCCAAGCTATACAGGGATAAATGTGTTGAGAAACAGCGAAGCGTTAAACATAAACAATAAATCTAATGAGTAATACTTGAATGAAGAAGATTAAGGAAGAGCAATCATGTTTTGAATTAATGAAGAATTTATCTGGTATTATGAAATATCCTAGTTAATTCTTGAATAGTTGACGAATGCATGAAACATAACAACTTATGAGACAGATTTCCAGAAAAATATAGAAGGAAACGAAGCTGCCCAGTAAACAATTAAGTCCCAACGTTTCCATGGAATTGACGCAATTTATAAAGCATGTGCGAAAACAGTCAGTTGACGGATATCCGTCTACCACGTAGACGCACCTAATTAATTACCTTCTGCGACGTTTTACGTACAGTTTTATGACATCACTGTCTCCAAAATTAAAATCCTTGCATTTTATCCTTTGTGATCATAATTTTCCCTGAAATCGGAGAATGTGTCTCAAACACAAATGCAAGAACTGCGTCACACATCTAATAGCGTATTCGATCTCTTAATAATTTCCTAATAATCACAGTCTCTTATATTTTGTAAATGTTAGTACACCACTGCTGGTACTAAAGACATAATACCAAAATAATACTAAAATACAAAATGTGTTTCTCAAACTCAAATAAAAGTATATCACATGAGTTTCCTAATAACGACAGTATAACAATTAATTTGAAAGACTGGTGTCTATAAGTAGGAAAAACAATGTTCTCTGAGAGTTTCTTATAAATGACAAAAGATTAGAGTATTACGGACGATCGTTTGCAATTAATTAAATGTTGCGTTCATGTTCTTTATAATGCTATGATTAGCAATCATGCGGCCTTAAGGACCGCCGGCTCGTGATGATCCTTAATTTGCTTAGCCTCCAGACTAAGGCAGCCTCCAAATGGGGCAAGATTTAGCTTTCAGATAGGCCGATGTTATCACGTTAACAATGTACGCGTCACTTCAGACAAAGTGTCTGCTTGTCACCACCGATAACAGGGTAAACTTTGTCATTATTGATTTTGCATCAACCCTGAATATACAACGAAATTTCATGACCTCTTGGACATCTCTCCTCGGTATTGTTCTCGAGAATGATCGAAGCGTGACCACCAAGATACCGCAATCATACGGTCAGAAACATTCTATTTCTGAAACTGCTTCTAGCTGATTTAGCTCATGGAATAATCACGAACCCCGTTATCGTCCTGAAAGAGAGGCAGACTGAAAACAAGAAGAAATATAGACATACATGTTTCTATATACCATAAACAAGATAATGTTACGTTCCAAGTTCACCAATGCAAAAAATTCAGAGGCAACCATTTTTTGTCACGATAAAGATAAACATGAATTTTTAGATGCGTAGGTAAAGACTGGGACGTTGAAACTTTCGGATTTTGGGGTCTTTGCAATTTTACAATTTTGTAATGTAAGGTTTTGGAACTTCAAACTTTTTCAACTTTGAGATCTTTTAATTTTTCAATTCTGGAACTTTGAATTAGAAGATTTTAGAATCTTGAACTTAGAATGGTCTATTAAAAGCGAGTGGATAAGATGAGCATTTTCGAATGCATAAATCGCATAAAAGTCTGAGCAGCCCTGATCTAATAGATGAGTTTCGTGACGATCAGTAAAATTCCTTGAACGACCCCGAAGGTTCTTCCACGGAAGACAATGTCCCAGGTCGGAGGGACAACTGGAACGCCGTGAGAGGGTGGGAGTGCGGAGAAGTAGCTCCTATATTAAATCATGGCGAGGCCACTTCCCAAACTCAGTCCTACGTTGAACGTTGGAGCACGCAAGAAACTCCTGCCCCCTTACTCTTCATCGATTTTTTGATTCCATCAAGCAACAAGTCGTCCTTCATCATAATTCTTTGAAACATTTCTGGTGAACAGTGTCCGTCGTGTACAAATTTTTCATTCAAAATAGAAGGTACATTCAAACTTCCTATTGAAGATGTTTCCTTGATTCAAGTAATCAATGAACATTTTGTGCTTGACAGAATTGTTGAAGTCTCTCATTTAAGAAAATAAAAGAGGAGGGTGGTTCGTAACCGTATATCTGAAGTGTTTGAAGAAGGAAGCTTGTGAATCCACAGTTTTGGGCATGAAGTTAACAGGGTGGAGTTTTGTGTCGTTCATCTTGACGGTTGTCTTCTTTCTGGCAGTTGCTACGAACGCGTATCCTGCCAGCAACCCAGAGATAGTGAGTACCTTCTTTCTTGTATTTAACTCTTTTGACAAGCTATACTCATCTAAGCATTTGTAACTTGCTCTTAGTCAAAGGTGTAGTCATATATTTTTCATGATAAAATAACTACTTTAGTTATATGGTACTCTTGTGTACTTTCACAATGTAATTTAATATAAAACTGCTATACTTATAATAACTTTGTTGTCATTAAATCTTTGTTAACACTTTAATAGTCATTGTCATGCATTCATGATTCAGACATGCAACTATTTATAAACATTTATAAATTCACTGTATGAATAAGTTTATGCATTATCAATTATTTATATCATATTAAATCATTACCTATTCATGTTACATTAAATAAACTGTATTTAACATAACTCAAAAAAATTATGTTACTAATCTGAAGTTAATATTAGTTTCAAAATGCTTTGACGAGTATAGCTTGCGACTCAGAATAGAATTAAATATCTTCTGGCATCATCATCATCATTTTCGTGTCCCCTCCAGCTTCAGGGTTGCAAAAGTTCAATTCTTCTTGAAAATCCACGTTGAAAATGAGGTTCTCTCGTATTTCCTTTTTAAAGTAAATCTTCTATGAAAATCATCCACGTGTTGAAAGTAATGCGTGGGCAACGGGTAACATTAGGGCTTTGACTCGTAAACTCCAGGCTCCTCGTAGCGAATTAGGCACGTAGCAGCAGAAAGAACGATAGAAGGAAGCGAGTCTAGAAAGATGCAAACGTGAGTCAGCCTGATAATTATACTCCACCGCATATGAGTAGTCAGAAATCAGGTTGAACTTCTGGAAAAGAAGCAACATATCTTTATACTTTGTTTGTTTAGACTTGTTTTCAATCAAAAGTACAGAGTTAAAAAAAAGAAATGTCAAGACTTTATCAAGAGAAGGTCCCATACTTTTTACTGATAGCATAAATGGTAGTCACGTACTCGACCATAAAGTGTTATCGTCAGGTCGCGGGAGAGTTTGCATTAGTAAAAATGGGGCAAATAGATAGCGGAGAAAATGTACTACACGTGTTCATCGATAAACAACGTTTACATGACATATTTCGGTCATTGACATTCGATCACACATTTTCTCTCAAATATCGACGTTTATTGAAATCACGAGTGCAGTCAATGAACATGTATGATTACCACGCTAAAAATAATATTAAACTGTATAATAATAATTATTAAATCTGTGATCATTCGTTCATCAGTTCGGTACTTCGTGCTCAGGGCATATCTTATTAAACTGCTATAACATCGTAAAGAAAATTGTAGCAGCGAACGTTGTTTCCGGATAATTTAATTGCAATTAATCTCAGGAGGAAAGGTCATGATTCAGGGGACAGCTTTATAAGCGAAATGAGACTAAACACGGGGCGATTATTCTGTATACATGTTGCAATCTATCCACACGATCGTCGTTTGAACTATCTGTTTTTCAGTAAACGTTTCCATGGAATTTAGTCTGATTCTAGAAGGACAGACTGAGTGTCCACCCAAGTCATCTCTCCCCATTTCTCATAATTATTTAATATATTTATATATATATACTGCAACCGGTTCTTTATGTTTTATTAAAACATTGTCAATTATTTTTTTAAGATATATAACTTGCAGGCGATCGAGAACATGAGACAGATTCCGCAATGGCATTGTCTACGTTATAGAAAATTCGATCTAGTGCGTCGCTGTAGGAATTATCGTTTAGGAAGGAAACACTGACAAATACAATACCATCGCAGCCCTGGATGGATGACTACGATCAACAATAAATCACCTTACTACAAGTTCCATCGACCAGCTATTCTAAACGTTCTACTTCACGTGTTTAAACTGATATGAAGAAACCAAATTCAAGATGTAACCTGTTACGAAGATTCTTCTGTAGAGAACAATCTACAAAATTATAAAAAGCGATGTTCACGTAGATCTTAATTTAATTTTTTATACTTCATCGTATACCTTAAGACTGTACTCCTAAGACTAACATTTTACTTCTGTATTTATTTATGATTTTTGTAAAAATAAATATGAAAATCTTTTATGTGATTAACTATTTAAATTTCGTTATAACAAAGAACTTAATAACAATTAATATATGTGTTACTAAGTTATTCGTTCTACTGGTACTTCGATGTATCATAGTTATTTATGACTGTATTGTACGAAGAGATGTATATAAATGTTGTTTGTTCTCATTATAAAATGAGAACGCGTTATAGAATAAAGTTATTTTTTGTATCGCAAAATTACCTTTAAATAAAGATCACTTACCTGGTGATGCTCTGATCTATTGAATTATAAGCAAGTAATTTAAAATGCAAGCGAGTTCACTTACTTCGTTTACCATTCCTTTTCCTAATACATTTAATTGTTCATGTATTAAAGGAGCAGTCGTTTCCTTGTCTGTTGTAATTTGGGCTGCTATTAGACTACTGTATGCAGTTGCCGGTACGGACGCGTTTGTGGACAAAGTTTCCAGAGAAATTGATACTTCAGACTCTGGTTCCAGCGTTAACAACTCCTATCAATACAATTATTAATTTCAATGTTATCGTTGATTTATTTTATATTTATATATCGCATTACGTACTTGATTAGAATCTATAAAGAACAGTTGTGATCTTTGTTGCCATAGCCCGTACGATAAATCTCGTTTCCTCTGTAAGTGGGGTACGAAGGTAGCACCCAAAATACGATTACCATGCTCAATGATATCTCTTCTCGTATAGATAGGCAATGACTTTTGCGGTGTAAATACAAATACTGAAATTAATGAATTAACAGATGTACGAAAATGAAATCCAATACAATTTTTAAGAAGGTCAGAAGCTTACGCGAATTGTCAGTTGTAAAAACGGCCATATACGTAGATTTTGGATCCGCTGTTAAAGTTGCTACTTTTAGCGGTACACTCCATATTAACGTAAGGGACAAAATGTTCCAAACTGCAATATGCTCAGTGGAAGCTGTTATCACGAGATGACAGGCTTCTTGTTTTCCAAATTCAATTCGCCTGTTCATAAATGGGCAATTATGTTACTGTCGTTTGTATAATTAATATTACTACCGCTCTTTGCAAGACTTACGTTATTGGATACTGATATTTACTGTGTGTAAGGCTACATTTAAATGTACAGGTATCAGGTGTCCACATTGTCACGCTAGAATCAAAACCAATACCAACTAATGAACCATCTACCGAAAATCCAGCATCCGTTACAGGCAAATTTCTATAATCTCCTATACTATGACATTGCCAATGCTTTGTTTTTTCTAGAACAAATATAATCTTGTAATTTAGTACTATAGTTCTTTGTCATTTTTGAATGAATAAAATATTTGTACGTACTATAAACAGAGGAAGGTTCAGCTAGCTGCCATAATTTAAATTTTTTGTCTCTACCAGTTGTAACTGCCATTGCTTCATCTTCGCCAAATATATTTGGTTGAAAATGCAAGGCATTGATACCACCTTCATGAGGAAGTTCTATTGACGTGTTCAATGTGAACCTAGCAAGGCAATATAATATTATTCATATCTGTATGCAAGAAAGGTGAGCTTTATACTTACAATTGCTGTTTAGTGTCAAACATCCAAAACTTGAGTCTTACTTCTATACACGATGTTTTATCGTTTCGTTCTTCTACGGTTGCTAACCACGAACCATCGTGATTTAGAGCTATTTTTGTAACTTCTGTATTAACGATTATTATACTACGTTCTTGGGTTAAAAAGTTTTGTGCGGTAATATTTATCTAAAAATAACATTGATGTTGATATTGATATAGTGGTATTAAAGAATAAAGATATTCATTTTATATTAACTATAACTTATATGATTACCTACATTATACAATAAACTTTTTGTATAGGTGTTATAAAACTGCACATGTCCAGTACGACTGTTTAACACAAGACAATTTGTACGTGGATCAACGATAAGACCAGCAGGGAATAAGTCTTTAGAAGATAAAGCTACACCCCATGTAAAATTCTGTATTACAGATGTTAACTTTCTTTGTGGATTTACAACTACAATGCCTGTAATTTTGACAAATAATATTGTTATTAATGTGACACAGAAAATGTTCAAGATTAATAACGTATTATACAATGCACATACCATTATCTAAAGTAGATACAGCAACATACAAGTTATTTGGAGCAATAGTTAGATGTTTAATAGGTGCAGGTAACCGAGGCAGAAATGATTTTTGATGTGAATTTGCTAATACCCATTTTACAAGTACACATTCCCCACCTCCAGTATACATATGAGTACCTGTAAATTTTTATATGATTATAACTATTACTTAATTTAAGATGAGTAATAAAAGAATTATGTTTGTTACCTGATTTACTAAATGCTATCTCTGTAACTGGTAAAGTGTGCCAATGATACACAGCTGTACAAGGTCTGGTTTGAAACAAACCCCTCCATACTACAACACGGCCAGTTGAATCTCCTGTGGCAACACATTCTTCTTCTGGATGTCCAGCAATACATGTTGGTATTCTACCAGTTTTACCTGTTTTATGCCTATAATTATGAAGTGAAGTAGAGTTTGTTCTCCTAACTGAGTTTAAAATTCTTTGTATTAAATTGTGATACATACAATTTATCAGTAAGATTCCTTGATGGATTTAATATATGCAAATCTGCATCATGGAGAATAGCTATTAAATTATCTCCATGATTTCCTATTATATCAACATAATATTCAGGAAAATTAGTTCTGGAATAATAAAATTCAATTAAATACATATATGTCAATGAACATGTTTTTCTATCCTGATGACAAAAAACTTGACTTACAAGATACATGTAGACTTTGTACAAATTCCATTCTCTAAATCAAATAAAACTATATAAATTTCTGTTTTATTATTAGCTAGGTAAGTTACAAGTACTTGTCGTAACTCATTCCCTTTGTGAGTTTTATAATTTACAATGTGAAAGGTTTTTATTTTTGGTTCTTCTTGAAATTTTAATTTCTGTGAAAACATTAACAATAATTATAACACTGTTAAAAAAGAATCAAGCAATGTATAACATAATCTTTTAATGTTAGAAAATGGGTACAATGTTCATACTAATTTTTTAGTGATAATTCCACTTTGGCAACTCCAAAAATTAAGCTCTCCATTTTCTGTACAGGTAATAATTTGATTAGGATTTTCAGGATGGACAATTAATCCTGCTATTCTATGATTTGCTGGTTCTAATTCTCTTACAAAATCTCCGGTTTGTGTACTATATGCTCTTATAACGTGTTTCCATACTATGTACAATGTTCTGTAACAATACACATAATGAGACTATGCAGGTATTAATAAATATCATTGAACAAACTGAACAAAATATACTTTTAGACCAGGATTAACTTTAATTAATGTCAGTATTTAACAAATCATAGTAATAAGTCTCACAGCATTTGAACAACAGTAAAAGATAATGAACTGCTCAATGAAAACTTACTCTCCATCATGAGAAAAAACTGGCCGTTGATCTATTATACTACCTCCACCTTTTCTTGCAAGAACTAAATCATCAACATCTATCACTTCAATTTTTGAAGATCGGCGCCTTCTATTCAACTTCATCTGCATTTTGTCACTTAATTCGAGAGAACTTAATATTTCTGGTATATACAGTCGGTATCATATACTCCATATATTAACGATACCATATAATACAAAATTATATTTTAATTATCTATATTTAATTATATTTTGACAATTACACGTGGAGAACGTAAAATAACCAAACTAAACACCGACCACATGGTGCATTCTTGGATCTAAACACTCGGACCAACCAACTTCATGTATCAATGGTGCAAGTATATTGAATAAAATAACTAACACAAGCTGCAACTTCAAGCGAGAGGGTTAATTTTTACCAAAGATTATATCGATACATTACCGACTAAGCTGTTTAAGAATTTGAAACTTCCTACATCTGAAAATAAAAATCTACAAATTTTTTAATTTTAAAATTTCGAAATTTGGACCGAGCTATGTTGATAAGATATCGACAGTATTAACTTGGTTCTAGTTCAGCATCTTACCATAGACGGCGCTAACTGAGTGTTGATTTTTAAAAGGATCACTTTACATATAGACATAGAATTTTTTATTTAAATTCAATATAAAATAGATGGAAAATAAGCAGTACAAGCGGGCAGAAGTTCAATTAAAGATTTTATTGAAATATAAGGAATCTGTACCAGACAGAACTAAAATTACCGTTGAATTTGGTACTACCGGGGTTCACATATCGTATATGCCTGCTTAAGCGCTGGGTTATCTTTCTTTCTCTCTGTGTGTTTATCGTATAAGTAGTCTGAATATCTATAAGTACAGAAACAATGTCGAAGGTACGCGCACAGTCTATCTCAAATAATTCTAAAGCTAAAAGGATCTCCTCTAGACTTGCAGTTGCAATTTAATTACATTTACAACTTAAAAGGGGGATTTTCGCATTTCTTTTCTATTTACACAAATTTATTACTGAAACGTCTAAAGCTACGCGATTTTTCACCTCGTGTTTCGTTATATATATATGTATATATAACGTAAGTTTCCACTATTTACAATTTTTACAGAATATCTTCTTGTCAATATACACAGTGATACATTACAACAATTTAAACGTTTATTGAAATCCTGTGCAACTTCTTCTTTGCAAGGAATCGTGATCTAATTGTACACAAATAGCCCCATTTTTGTTTCGTTAAAAAAGATAAATCATCTATCGCTCTGCTCTTTTTGAAAATTTATACAAAAAACATTGAACAATTTTTGGAAGTATCGCTTTTCTCACAACGAGTAACGATTTCTCAATGTGTAACGTATAATTGAATCGAAAAAGAAAACAAAAAGAACCGTTCGAACGGGGACGCATTGCGTACATTATCTAAGAAATATACTCTATACTAAGAATGTAAAAACCTAAAAACTTTTATATTAGTTACAATAAATAAGCAACGTATATGTGTTTCTTCCTTTAAGTTTTACGCTTACATTATTTCACTATATCACGGATTTACTGGTTCTTGAAAGGTGTGCACACGCGAAACTGTACGGTGCGAAGTCGTTTAAAATTATTAAAAAACAAAAGATACGATGCTCGAGTCAGCGATGTTTGTTTATATTAGAATTTACTTGTACTCGATTGTTTCTACTAAACATGATCGCTCGGAATAGGAACATGTTATTCGGTTAATACGATTCATCTTAAGAAATGAAGTTATGCTGCTGTATCGGGATATGCATAAACGTTTATCGAATACGACATTGGAATTGAATCGCGCGCAAAATATTATGTGCTTAAGTCAGTCCTTAAACTCGAATGAAAACGAAAACACATTTGACGGTATTATAAAAAAGAAAATGCAACAGCTAACATCATTAAACAACACGAAATCGATATGTAACGAGAATCAATAATATAGAACGCATTACAAAATTATTGTGTACAGTCAGGGCCGACATAAACATTTGCGGAACTGGGTTTCAAAACTATATTGAATTGTTTTTCATTCATTTCTGAAATTTAAAATTTAAAAGTTTTCATTCAATATATTGCCAATTTCAACAATTCTCTGCTACAACCATTTCCTTCGCGACGATATAACAAGACTTTACTGTAATATGCATAGTCTTAAGCTCGGAACCCGTCTCGCGTCGACCCTGCGTACAATGTTGTTTATAACAAATATACATAATTGTTTTTTTTTTCTTAAACTGTGCATTGACCTGTGCGATACTACAACAACCGAAAATAAATGAACATGAACGTGTGTTTTCTAAACGAATCTAAAATCTACGGAACGAATGATACACCTTTTTGTGACATGATATTATTCTACGTAAAAAAAAAAGTAAACGAACAAAGTAATATTTACCGGTAAATACAATAATAATATCATTAATGCTGAGAAATACGTTGTCAAGATAGTATCTTAGTTTCCGTCTATACTTGAAAACTGTTCACTTCCTTTTTTCAATCTTTTTAAATAGCTTCTACGAAGCCGCTTCGATACTCTAAAAACGAATTAGAAAAATATTTCTTTCCAGATCTGTACTATTTTATCATAGTAAAATTTCAAATTAACTAATTTACACACCGTGTCTCCTTTGCACAATTCTAAATAGAAGCGGAAATGCAATTATCGAGAAAAATGTCTTATTCTCAAAAAGGTTGTATCAGATCTTTAGTACAGAATCGTGTACGTCTATCAAGCGTTTTTAAAATGTACAAACGTGTATATCACAACGCGTGATCGTGACTCGTGACGTATCGTTCTCGTGCAACGCGATAGTCTTCCTATCGTTGATCGCTGATTTACACGTGTTTCTGTTCAACAACTAAACTGACCATTTTCAATTTGCTTCATTACAATCAAATCATTCGTTTCTTTTAAAAAGTTCTTAGAACTTCGAATTCAGAACGTACGATTGCCGGAAACTTTTATAATTATTACATTGTTCCATCCGCTACAGTCAATCAAACACGTTCTTCCTATGGATGTACAAGTAACCGGACATGTTGATTAGCCGAGCATCGGGACGAATTCGGAATAATTCAGCCTAAATCGGGCATGAGCTCGAAGATATTTTTCATTGTATGACCCCTCGGGATTTGGAAAATTTGAAGTCGAATATTTTCGAATTGCTGCCCGATCTTGTCTGAATGTTTCCGAATCCGACCAGGATCCACAATCTCGAGTACTCGTACATCCCTAGTTCTCTCAAAAATGGTTTCATAGATTCGATACCGTCAATCTTATCCTCGACTTAACACTGAACGTGTGAAAATAATTTATATTTACAAAATTGTTGTTTTCAATATTAGAATTCACAGTAGAACGTCTCTATCAGAAGATCATTAATAGATATCGCTTTTAGGATCCCTTTCCCGGAAGAATCCTTTCTCAGTCTTGCACTCCCTGATGGTAACGGTTTTAAGATTCACCGTGACGTCTGTGATGAACACCTGATCGGCGACTGGATTCCTTGCGTGCCAGTAATCCGTACCAGGGCTGGAGAGGGGGACATACACGTCTGACTTGGTGATCTCCGTTTGCTTCACGTTTGTCGTGTTGTTATTAATATTATTATTGTTATTATTAGTATTATTGTTGTTGTTGTTATTATTATTGTTGTTATTGTTATGACTGTTGTTATTATTATGACTATGGTGTCCATTCACAACGGTCGGTAACCTGTTGTTGTTCGTGTAAGAGTCTGTAGGACTGGGTGATTTGTGACCGTTCGTGTCTATCGTCACAGCACCGTTCGACTTCTCTTGTTTTTGTTCTGGTAAATGTTGCTTCTTTTTAGTAGGCTGTTCTAGGGGTGTGTCTATCTGAGGAGACAAAGGTGCTGGCGGTGCACGAGGCAACGAGGGTGGAGGACCGTGAGGCACGTCAGCTTCTGCTCGCTTTTTTTCTTGCACAGCTGGAGCTGGCGTTGTCGGCACTGCTGGTAGCGGTTCCTCCGGTGTGGATTTCACGCTCGACGATGACGGCCTCCTACCGTTAACTTTGTGGCTCTGAAATGCATTTGAAATAGTCTTATTATTCTGTAAATATCTTTTTTCTCCTTAATTATATTATACGCGTTAACACGTTCAATGCAAGTTAACAAGTTCACTTAGACAATGAAAGTTTTTGCAGCAATTTTGAAACAAATAAATGATAAAAGATTAAGGCAGAGCACGTGTTAACGCAATCTTCATGATACATACGTGGCAAGAAGGCGACGTTAAATTGCTATTTAAAGGTAACAGTCGAGGGATTTTGTTCGGTGGTGGACTTCCGCTACCGCTGCTTGGACTGCTTGTAGTAATGGTAACACCGATTTTTCCAGATTCTTTGCTCAGAACTTCAGCTTTCCTCTTCGTGCCCGTTGGTTCTCTCCTCGGCAACAAAGGGCTGTCCACGCTGCTGTTGGAACTGTCCGAATCGACGCTGAAGTTGGACGCAGACAATTCTGGGGCTGTCGGTGATTCGTGTCCATCGAGGGAACTCGGAAGCGTGTCTTCGTCAGGTGCAACGGGATTCAACCGACGAGCTGAGGTACTACCTGTAGTTAGGGCTATTGGTTTGGACCGGGTACATGAGACACCCGGGTATCCGGGTTATCGTGGGATACAGACGTTGTTCGATAAGTAGCTGCCATATAAGTAGCCGATAGGGACGCATCGAGTAAGTCGCCGCCATATAAATAGCCGATAGAAATATACCGTACGATTAACTCGCATATCTTTCATCATGGAAAGTGCAATTACATCATAATATTGTTTCAATGATTTAAAATACTTTCAATTATAATAAAGTAAATTTTATATTACGTATAAAAAGATAAAATTACAAAAATATACGACAAATATAAAGACAACAAAGTTAGATTTGTGCATAAGAATGTAAAGAATATGAAATATTGTTGAATATTTAACAACTGACGTTAAATCATTTTAATCATAAAAGGGCGGATCTTCATCATTCAATTACTTCTATACGTGTTAAAAATATAGCTTATCTTAATTACCAGAATTACCCTGTATTTTGTAATGTATAAATAAAATAATTAAACGAATTGAATTGTTGATTCTTTTGTATGATTTTATTCCTATTATTCATTACATTCTTACATAGGTCGATTCCTTGGAACATTATACATAAAAAAATTATTAAAGTCTGTAGTCAATTCGTCAGATATGGAACATATTTTATATAAAATATCTTTACTTTTTGATTTTAAATGCATGTACGTTTAATATTACAGCTAATTTTTTACCACGCAAAATGTTCCGAAATGCGATTTATGTAATAAAAGCAATATTTCTATTCCATTTAAAAATGCAATTAATTTAAAAATTCCCCTCACCCAACAAAGCATTTAAAAGACAATTAACCTTGGAAGATCCCTCACCAAAGAGAAATTATTGCTGCTATCTATCTAATGGCCCCTCTGATACTATATAACTTTCTTCATATCTTTAAAAATGACGAAGATAATTAAGATAATACAAAAATTGTTGCTCGATAAGTAGCCAATTCCTGGAAAAACCCGCCTCTCTGTTCCCGAATTCGGCTATTTATCGAACATCTGTACAGGTATAGACCTATCATCTCATGATATTGGTATCTCACGTTTTGAAATACCGATGTCGCTATAAATCTTTTTCTTAGTCTTTAGAAACTACATTAGTCCAAAATTGCTAGGAATAATTAGGTAATAAATTCGGACAAATCTCATCAGAGAGATTGTGCACAATTTCATTCCTTAAGTGAGTGCGGAGGCAAACGAAATAATCACATACCCAAATTTCTAATTTTCTCAATTTGGTCATGCTTAGTTTAAAATATCAATTTCCTCTACGCTCACTTACAGAATGTTGTTATTCGAATAAAAACAGGTATATTAAGAATTTTTAATTGTAACGCGAGACAAAAAACACACTTAGATGATGGGTCTATTCTATACTTCGTCTGTGTCACGGGTACCTGGAGAGCCGAGTGATTTTCGTCTACCCGGTTGTCTCACAGGTACCCGCGTACCCGGGTGTCTTATAAGTTGTCAGCTCTACCTGTGGTCGACTCATCTTGACTATCTTCCCCGACTCTTTCATCTCCACCGGGTTCTTCCTCAACCACCAAATTCTCCAAGACTTGTTCCTGTGTATTCAAAAATTGTTTAAATTTTATGTTACTAAGTATTGCTTCCTTGTTATTAACATTCAGAGCCATGTCAGCCATATCTGAATGATATGAGAACTTGTCCAAAAAAAAAATGTTAAAGAAAATATTTACCAGTGACTAGTTATGTATGGAGAAGCTTTAATATTGAAAATTTGTTGCGTTCTTGAATATTTCAAATTGAAGTACATAATATTCATTGTTAATGAAATATAAATATTTACACTGTATCTGGTATCCCTCCGCCTGGGTCTCCTCGTGGGTACTGTAGCTACTGTTACATCCCCGCCATTTTTTTGATTTTCTTCGTACAATTCAATCAACCTGACATCTAGAATGTTCTCTTCCGGTTCCCACGTGTTGTATCTGTTAGAAAAACGTTGAAAATTAAATTCGTGACCCATTCAAGTAAAACTGAGTACTTCGATCTACTGTTATCTTTCACTTACTTTTTACTCCATCCTTTCCATTTTACGAAGTATTCTACCTTACCCTGCAACGAAAATAATCGAAACTTACTTACAAGAATTGTTTACATTTATAAAATTGTTAAAAGAATTTTCTAATCGATTCTTAAAATTACACCCCATTTAGTAATATTTTAAATAATTTCAAAATTCAAATTCACCTTTTATACGTTTACCTCCTACAAGATCGATCTTTCGTGCTACATTTTTGACAAATAAACTATTATAAACATTTATTCACGGCTTATGTGATGCCACAAATCATATTTTAAAGATATGAAATAGATTACACTGACTGCGACAATCGTATCGCTCCATCTACAAATTCATCCCTCTACTTCCGGCGCGAGACACGTAAAGATGGCGAAAGAATTCGAACACCTGTTCGAAATATAGAAGATTCTCGTAACGCTTCACGAATTGCACAACGTGAATTGCACTGTTCCTAGAGCTGCAGATGCATGTGACATAGATACCAAGAAATCAAGATAACGAAAACCCGGTCTATCTACCGAAGACTCGAATTGTATGGGTACACATGCGTGATAGGTAAGTTCATAGATAAAATACCATATGGAGAAAATCAAATTTTCTACGGCTATAAAATTACGTGGACTACTGCGCCGTGCAGTTTTGTTGAGATTTTTTAGAATAAACAACATTAACATTTCCTCCGCGTGTTCTACCATCCAAATTCAAATTTCGCGGGAAATGCGACTCATACGTGTCGATGATTTGACAGGACTTTTAAACTAAAGAAGATAGGTGAAAATAATAGAGGAGACAACTGTAGTAAAACATGAAATACAACTTCAGATAGAATACAACGATAGAATACTTTAAAAGTGTTTTATTTTTACGACGTATTTTACGTTAACAGTAATGGAAATGATTAAGGTAATTGAAAATTGAACGAACATATTTACCTAATCTTCAAATCGAACATAACCACATAATTCATTCGTACTCAAATTTGAAATTTACTCTATCTTAACTTCAAAGAATAATCGACAGCGTCATAAACTATGATCATTTTCATGCTCAGCCCTGTATGGTTTAGTAGCAACTCTGCTCTCGTTCCTTTGAACGATATCGTAATGATATTATCGACATATCGATAACATTTCGATATGTACCGATATCAGCACCTCTACCTTCATCGTGGACCCACTACAATCATGAACGGACGAGAAAGAATGTTGGCGCCAGTTAGTTACGAGCCACGACGTCAAAATATAGCCGGTGATCGCAAAGATCCGTTTCGCGCGTCTGCGTCAAACAGCGGATTTTCGAATCCATCTAACACAGCCGTACGGTCGATAAAACGGGCGGCGTTGACTTCCACGAGAGCCGCCTCGTACAGCTCACCTATTGGCCGTCGGCCAACGAACGAAAGCGTGCCGACCGGTCGAGGTGCGCAGCCAGTGTGACAGTTGGAAAACAATGACATAACTGTGCAGGTATAGGACACACGTTGGTTTAATAGCGCATGAGCCGGTCGCAGCTGACAAGTTTCGCGTGTTTTATGTCGATTTACAACGTTGCCAGCCTCTCGACACGCGTCGTTACCCAGCGTTTCGATGTGGAGGTGCTGCTATTGATTATCGATAAATTATCGATACGTTATTGATGCTTACCGATATATCGTTAAGGTTAACGGGTGTGATTCAGGTAGAACGTAACACAAATCTATTCTTCTTTTCCTCTGAATTTCAAGACAAATCTAACTCAATCAAACTAACCTGACATACAATTGTATCATTCAAATCTTTTTATTTGTGTTTCAATGGTGAATCTAGAAATATGGAAATGAAGCGTGAGTTTGGATTACAAACATGGAGGGGGAAACTAATATGAGAGGGGGCCTTAGTAGACGATGCCCAAATTTGATTGGTTGTTTGCCTGCGCATGTTCTGTACCGCCAATTACGAGAAACTAAATACCGCTGATTAATATTGACTTTAAAGTAACTATTGAAGAAATGATTACTGTTTTATGTTGATAGATTATCTCAGAGATTTGTAAATTTTTTATCGGGACTGAAATTTTTTAAATTACAAATTTCATGTTATATTTTACAATTTTTCGTACTTGCTCTAACGATATTTTAATATTATCAATATATGTGTCGAATTCGATGATCACCGGCACGCGGTGGAGACGCGTCAACTTTTGTGTGTCAAACATTTGGAAAGTTGTTCGTTCGAAGAATTATCGATGAATTTGTAGAAGAAACAGTAGACGAGACAAAGCATACAAGTTGGTAAAATACGAAAAAAATACGTGAGTTTTAAACGTGACTGTTCGCGTTTGACGAGAGATATCGAGAGCATCGTATACGATAGAAATCGCAACGGGAGGGGCAGCAGAATCGTCGGAACGCTAGTGGGAAAGAGAAAGATAGCGAAGGGAGGGGAGTAAACGGCAACGGCGCATAGACAAACAGATTCCGTGTAGTGGCGCTACCTGGCGGTGACGGTACGCAGTTCTCTTACTTACCCGCTTTTCCCTCTTCTTCATAATCCGTTCCGCGGCATAAACTCTGTCACCTAGATCCATGATGTTTTTAATCCTTGTTCGACAGACGCGTACAAAAGCAGTAAATATATCCAACAAGCGTGCGATGCGTGTCACGTAGAAACGATACCGAATAACGTAACACCATATGTACCGACACTGACTTTAGGCAGAACTTTAGCTTCAATTCAATCGAGATGACGTACGTAAACACAACGAAACAAACCGTGACGAGTGTCGTATCACCAAAGGAAACGTAGCTCTGATTTCACAGAATTCGTAGAGCACTGTCGGTGTATCGACGGTGAAAGACACGGCACGTGAAATATGACCACGTGTTATATTTTCGTGTTTAAATAGCGATCAATTCGATCGCATTCTCGACGCGTAAAACATTTTCGTATCGAGTCATGTGAAGCAAGCTGCGGCACGTGTTGTCTCGTATACGAGAACACTCGGCATCGCTCGATGTTTTCCGCACTGATCGGCGTCGACCGACGGTGATTAGAGTGGCTGCTATTTCAGCGGCGAGGCGGCAATGCGGCCGATGTTTTTTGAAAGGCCAGTAGTCGCGGCAAGACCGACGAACACGAGCGAAGTCGGAGTACACGCACGTCCCATCGGGAAGGGAATTTTAGGCGGCACAGTTAGCGCGCCGCGAATTTCTTCCTCGTGTGTTCGGCCGCACGATAATCCCGCGTACGTATACCGGTCGAGCACGACGTTCTCGCTCGACCACGTTTCGTTTTCTTTCTCGTATCGGTGCTAATGGACTCGTTGGTGTCTGTGTTGGCCGGCAACACGTTTTCTGCTTCTGCTGGTGCTGCTACTCCCTTCGTGTAAGATCGGGCTTCGTGACGTCAGCAGTTCCCCCTCACCTCGTAAACACCAAACATGGCCGTCGTACGGATATACGCTGGTCGAGTGCGTCCCAAACTGACGGTGAAAACTGACGTTGATACAGGCACTGGCGACCCGTGGACACACGAACGGAACGCGGTGAGACGTTATCGAGCCTCGTGAATACCGGACAGCTTCTTCGTGTACGAATATACGAAAATCGGAACGATCGAGCCACAGCGTCTAGCACATTCTGCGGATCGAGGCCGACTAGAGCCGAGGTCTGCCGAACTCCCCTCGCAGGCTTAGTGGACTCGCCCGACCCGCTCGAGGTTAGGAGGGGAAGGGGTAAAACGGTAGAGAAAGAGTATCGAAGGGGAAGGGAGAAGTTCTCAACGGTACGTGCGCCGCACACGCGAGAGAGAGAAAGAGAGAGAAAGCGAAAGAAGGAGAGTGACCGGGACGAGGAGGGTAGGGAGAAAAGGGAGAGAAGAGCAAGCGCAATGGAGGTAGAAAAGAGAGACGGCGCGACCAGGAGCGCCGTCCTCGGAACAAGAAAGCTGCCTGCCTGCCTGCCTGCCTGCTAGCCAGCCACCCCAAGTTCCCTTCTAGGTACGTGTATCCGTGTATTTGTGTGAGAGAGACCAGTCGATGCGACGTTGCCAACTCTATTTCATCGATAGTACCGCTCCAAATGTCACTGGCGTATTACCGATAAACTCGACGATCCACTATGTCGTCGTAACGTTCACGATTTACCGTTACGAACCGAGCGCATCGAATGCCGTGTCTATTCACGTGTACACTCACGATTTTTAACGAGAAAGTTCGCGAATCGAGGTACCGTGCATTCGCGCCCACGATATGACAACACTGTATCCTCTTGCGACGTACTGTCACATACTACCACAACACACTGGCGCACGGCATCAACGATGCTTTTTAACGGTAAACAGACGCTACGAACGAGTTATCCGGCGAAATCACGAATTTTCTATCACGCTAGAGACCGTATCGAACGAGAACGACGTAGGATAAAGCGCGTCGCAGTATACGGGCGGCGCTGTTCGTGAAAACGTGTGCAACCTCAACGGATCCCGAAACGAGAGTGTCCTCTCCCGTGGCGACGAAACACGCAGGGAGAGCGAAGGAAAAGGAGAGGGATAGAGAACGAGCGAGAGAGCTAGATGGGGAGCCTGCTCTTCTCCGTCCTTCGGCGTAAATAGTAGGATAAAAAAGCCACGACGGTGGCGCTCGATTGGCGGGATTCGCGAGGCGCCACCGACGCCTGCCAGCCCGACCAATCGTCGAGTAGCACGGCCCACGTCCATTCCCCTCGGCTCGTCGAGAGGGCGGGCTCACGAACGATCGTCGTCAGACGGTGTTCGGTTCGAGGTCCCTGCATTCCCCTTGACGCCAGCCTTTCCGTTTTGCCGCAACTTTCCCCCTCTGTCTATGTTCCGACAGAGACGGACTCTCACCCCCTCCCCCGTTGTTCTTCCCCTCGTGCTGGGAAACCCGAATAGCGGAGCGCTACCGTGCCATCGGTCATTTGTCTCTTTCTCTCTTTCTCTTTCTCTCTGTTGCCCTCGAACGCCCACGGGTGTGTAAAGTCGCGTACACGTTATATCGTGTGTGCGGCCGTAGGGCGGGCACGTGGGTGAGGGGCACCGGGGGAGGTACATATATACGATTTACATATATACGAGCGTACCGTTTTCCCCTCTTCGTAGCCACGCCGGCGGTGGCCGAGCACCGTCGGTATTGAAATATCCTGGCCCTGGAGAGCCAAGTAGCCGTGCAGCGATGCCGCTTCTCTTTATAAACCACTACGTTTCTGCACCGGAGACCGATCTTCCTCTCCTTCGCTTTTTCCCCACCCTTCCTCGTCGCGTGCACCTTTCCCCTTTCTTTGTCTATGCTTCCGCCCTCCCTCTGCATCCCCGCTCCGTTAACCCGTGGTAATGTTCGTAATCCAACTCGGTCGTACCCTTACTCCGAGTCGCGACGGGATGGGAGTAACGTACCCTCTTTTGCGACTTCCTTTTTCCCCTTCCCGTGCGGATTCGATGTTCGCCGCGCGCTTTCAAGCCTCGATCAATTGCCAAGGGTTTTGTGACCAGCGTAGAAAAAAAATACGGACCGCGTTGGGCGACTTTCTTGAGCCGCGCGGTATTGCGCAACCATGGAATACACAAAGGCAACGTAGATGGCGTGCTGCGGGTACACGCAGCTTGTGCCACGTCCCCTCCTTTTCTCCTCTTCTTTACCCCGCGTACGAGTAATGCTCTCCTTTGTTCTTTGTCATCGTAGCTGCTGTGCTCGCGGCTTTGATGCAACCTCCTTAATCTCCTTAATACCTCCTTTAGGACTACGTCCGAGGTAAATGATCTCCGACTACCGGGCTATTCGATTCCATTGTAATTTTAGCCTTTGATATCGGTTACGTAATGAGCCTTGTTTGTGTACATACGTGGCCGGAATACTCGGTCAGAATAGACCCCGTATTGTTAGGTTGTAACGTAAGTTTCTACCGAAAAATAGTCTCTACGCCACGTTGTTTTCAACCCGAACTTCGAACTGAAAATGTAAAACACGACAAAGAGAGAAAAAGCACGTATCCTACGTCACGCAACAAATGAACAGAATTGCAAAATAGGAAAAAGAATTCTACGAACTTAGTTTACGACTCAAGCGTATTGAATATCGAGAGACGTAAGTGTCAAAAGTTTTTGCAACGAGCACCCATGTTAATGAGCCTGCGGTTCATATGAATGCATCGAGCTCCATTAACGATTTAAGTCCCGAGCGACGCTGTCCGTCTTTATGGCCCGAACGAGAATGTACGACCAAAAAGATATGTAAAATAAATAAGAACTAGTTAGGATCCGTCTAACGATCGCGAGATGGCGGCAAGTTAATTAGAGGTATACAAGAACACGATAAACAAGAGGAAACGCGCACGAAGTCGCAGCGCACGCGACCAAGGATACAGCGGAACGATGAGGCCACTGATTCGTGTTTCTCATTATGCCGGCCGTCCATCGCGGACACCGCAATGTCGAAAGCAGGGCGTGGCACATCCTTCCTGTATCTAAATCGAATGCTACGTACCACGTCTTAAATCTTTATGCTACTGAACACGATCATTGAAGGGTAGGAAAGAGGTGCGTTGTCTATTTTTAATACACTGACGGCCTCGTGTTTTGCGAGATCCTTGTCTTGCAATTTTCAGTTTCTTCTCGTGTTTAATTAATAGAATTATGTTTCGAAGTTTCAATTAGTGTGTACTGTAACTTACTGATTTTTATATCGTAATAAATAGATATCGTGTATAAACGTTCACATTACGTTTTCGGGACGTTACAGCGTTAAATCTTGGAGCAGTTAGATTTTGCTTTTCGAAGACTCCGAAAATTCAGCTATTCATTCTATAATGTTTCAATGACAGTATGAAACTATGGAAAACATGTATATCGATTTTGAAGTTGATTTTGCTTTTGGGGGGCTTGGATGAAAAGGTAGGTTGTTTTAGACTTCGTCAAAAATTGTTAAGTGCAATGGAACATTAACTTCATATTGCTTGTAAATACTGTTATCGAGACTTTAAAATAAGATTTGGTATCTCGTAATTAAGAGTTTGGGGATTCCCAGAATGTGAGGGTCATCCCCGTTTTCCTACAGTGATCTTACGATTCTTTGAAAACTGCTATAAGATTGGTTATAGTAAAAATCTATCGCAAGTAATCAAAGTACTATACATTTTCACTTCCATAGTCATCATTTGTGTCCGAAAAAGAATAACGCTACAGGTTAGGAGTGTACGATCTGTAAAAGATCGAGATAGCTGATATTAGACTACTTCAGTAAACGTAGATAAATAAATAGTCATCTGGAGAAATTGAGAAATTCTTAATACTTAATCATATCGATCGCGAGGCCCATGAAATTTTGCACAGTATAATTCTATAAATCGCAAAGCGTAAATAATTTATAAATTGTTACTTGTATAGTTACATTCCAGAGTGAGGTGCTAAAAATTGAACACGTATATTTCATAGTGGCATCATCGTTCGAGTAGTTTCGGCGCGCGCGCATGCGCGTTGCTCCGAACGAAACCAGGAGAACTAAGTTCCGAGCGACAGCGTGGTTGGAAAAAGGGACCATTTAATATCTCGAGATTGGCTGAAGATATTAAGATAAATCTTTTTACATATTATTCTCTACCATTTGTCATGTATACTTATATAAAGTTGATCGTTATCGGACGAACAGTTTCCGAGATATTCGATGATTTAGGTTAGACCGGTGGAGACCTCTCCGAGCGCGGTTTCGAGGCTTCGATCGAGTTTCTTTCTATTTTTTAACACCGTTTCACGCAATTGTTAATTCACCTCTCTTTCGTAATATTGTTAACGAAACTCTAATGCATATTTTAACTCTCATCGATTATACAACCGCGAACGTGTTCGGGATAGAATTATTGATGATCTTTCGAGTAATTTCACGAAATATCGATTCGCTTATTTAGTCGTATGTAGAATCACAGTATCGACATTTTTCACGAAAGTAATTTACAACTCGTTCTGTTCTTTGCGTTGCTTTTTTATCTCGAAAGTTAGATGATTTTTGTTCGACCAGTTGCTTGAAACTGAAGTTACGCAGGTTTACATAATCTACAAGAAATACTTATAGAAGTATTTGCAACCGGTCTATGTCTTAGAAGTTTTGTACCGTTACATGTAAATTTGTTGCCCGAACGTTAATGTACTGGTTCGTAGATAAAGTTTCTTCGGGTCTAGTAAGTTAATTTCTGCCAACATTGTGGGTGTACGGATGTGGGAGAAGTAGTTCAACTAATTTGCAACTATTCGTGCATTAAGCGGGAGATTCCCGTTTAGAAAGCTCCTACCAGTTTTCGAAAGTTGAACATGTGCCGCACGCAGTATTTAATCACTGTGTTTCTGTGGTAATTTCTTTTTAACGAAGCTCATTATTTCTCCATATAGAAACGCTGTTTATATTCCCATACGTTACTGTCTTCAATTACATACGCGAAATATAGTCTACAATCCTCACGCACGTACTTTTGCTTATGAATACTGCAACAAACGTAAGAAAGATGTTTGGATAACATTCGTACAAAATCATTTAAACGAAGAATAAACAGCGTGTGTGTATATATATAAATCAAGCATTAACGCAGAATAAGTCTTACACAAAAGATTTACGATCCATGATTTTCCGATTTATTTTAGTCGTTAAATAACAGCGATCGCGAGTTGAAAAATGAATAAACATAAACGTTTGATAAAACCAGCCCGCGTCGTTGATTTTAATGGAGTATCGTGAATTGCACTCATAAAAAGAGTCCATATATGAGGTGTTTTCTTATCAACCCTTATTTATCACCCTCGGGACTAACCTTCTACCACCACGGCGCAGTTTCCTTTAATCTCTAGGCAATTTTCCAAAGGTGGTGCGCAAGGCTGTTGACTAAAACTCCTAGATTCATTAATCTTTTCACGGACACCAAAATATTACTTGACTTCTTTGAAATTTGGAAAATATTAATAACTAGGATAAATTCTTTGGAATGAGGATCGTGTACCCTTTTAATATTTGCTAACTTTTTATTAACAAAAATTGAGAAAGAAATTCGGGGAGTTGGTTCTTGGAACACGAAGAGGTACTTCAACGTCATCTACGTAGGACTTTTTTATTTCTTCAGTGATATGAAATGAAACATCTTTGATTAATTTGTTTAAACTTGTACTTAATATTTCATCTCGTGAGTGATAGTTTGCTCGTTGATACGTTTGCTAGTTTCTTTCAAACTAAAAATGAAACCCGGACAATCTTCACTGATGTAACCTAACCATCACAGATCTAACAATAAGTGTTACGTATTTATGGTTAAACGTGTGAAGTAAAACGAAGCGTTTCTGTTTGCAGGTTTTAGCAAATGCGGTTTTCAGCATCGTTGGTTTGGTGGTTGATTTGGGGACGAGCGTAGACACCCGGTAGACGAGCAGCGACCCACGTAAGTTCGATTATTAATTCACTGGCGCACAGGCTTGGCGCAATGCACCGCTCTTTATACGGAGCGACGCACCGCGCCTTGTGTGTAGAAGCGTGTTGCGGATGTACGCGTGTAGGTGTGCGACGCGACTTATGAGCCTAACGACCGCACGTCGTCGCGTTATCAGGCTCGTGTTATCGCGCGAGTTCGTCTTGCGCCGATCGAGTACGCTCCGCGACTCCCACGTACGCATGGGAGACCTCTCCACGCACTCGATTAAGGGGAGGTTCTAATCGACCTTACCTTTTTATTTTTCCTGTCTTTAATCGCTTTATCATTTATACGCAAAAGCTCTGTTACCCTATATGGCCACCGTTTACATTTCTGCTCGCATCACTTCGCTTCATAACTTATTCGCCTCATCTGCTTAGAGCTAATTAATATTCAAAATATTGTGTAAATATTTATTTGTTAAAAATAAAAGTATTAATCAAGTTTTTACGTATGGTACGTGTTAATCCTTTCACAATAATCCTTATGCGTATACATTAACACGATGATCGCCATTTCACACGTGTTCGGATGACGTACGAATTTAAGTCAACCACTCATTTTATGAGTCTTTTATTTATACGATAGTAAATTGGATACTTCAAGTTTAGTAGACACTTCGTGTATGTAGAAAGAATAGATATTGTTGGGATAATCGTTCAGGTATGTGGAAAGTAAAATTACTGTTCGTTAGGATTTTTTATGGCCTCAATATGGTCGCACAAAGTGTTATAGTTCTTAATCCTTAATTACCATGGTCGAGTCTAATTTCACCCTGTTAAAATTGACTTTAAACAGGGTGTCTTTACTCAAATATAGCGGTAGGTATAAATTATCGAAAAAACTTTATTGTTCTTTCACGCTGAACCTACCAGTCATTTGACCGCTTCGCAAGTTTCTTATTGTAAATTACAAAGTTTCAGATACTTTTGATTTTTATATGTTCAAATAAATTTAATCGTTTGTGCATTTATTTATAATTTACAATCATGTGTACATATGTAAAGTCAATGTTACAATAAATTTGATCAAACATATGACAATAGAAATTATAGGATAACGCTATACGTTACAAACAAGTATAAAATCGTAAAAATTGTGCTCGAACATTGACAAAATAACAAATGTAAGCAGTTAAGCCATCGTTTATTAATAAAGTACCAAAATTCGTACTACATTATTTATACCTCCTTTTCATTTCACATTCAACGAAAAAAATAACACGAATCGTAATAGCAGTTAACTCGTGTCCAGTTAATCGGTATGATCGTTATTCAATTACAAAATAGATTCGACGTAACTCGTGCATGGAAGAGTGTCAGTTGCTGCCGATTTCGCGTTTTCAATCGAATCTGCATCGTCGATTAATTCCATCCATGCACGGCCGACAGATGATGCCAGTAATTAGATAAACGATAAAACGTTACGACTCGTGGTGATAGCGAAAACGCGTGACCTACTTTACATACAATGGAACGCGCATAAATGGCTAACTATTCGACGAAACGATGCTATCGATGATTGCGATAGCTCTCGATATTCTTGCATTTACACTTCGGATACGGAAAACATATTTTATTTTTTGTTCTTGTACAAAAATGACGGAAACACCAAAATCTTACAGAGTTTAAATTTTTGTGTACGGAAGAAGAGTACGGAAGTACAGAAATATTTCAATGAATAGTATGTTCGATTTAAAAACAAAATTATACATCAGAAGTGTGATAACTCCTGTTATTTTTATCTTTATGTTAAAACTTGTGCTAAAACAGCTGAATGTAAATTCAGTGCACATCGCGTTATGACTGCAATTTGAACATTTTGAAGAAAGTTTGGAATATAAATCGAGTCCAATACGTCCGAGATTTGAAAGAAAATGTGAAAATTTGAAAGAAAAAGTCGAATAAGAAAGTGCAAGATACAAAGAGGAAAGAAACGGAAAGGGGAGAGACATTTCCATGGAGGGTGGAAGGCAAAACGAAAGCGGGCAATAGAGAAAGCAGTTTGAATTTGTAGCCGGTGCATTCGTGTTCAGACGCGTTCCGAGGGAAGGTCCCAGAACCTGTGGCAAACTAACAAAATGGTAGGACCCAGGCCGGGTCAAAATCGAGCAACAAGTTGCAGGCCGCCTCTGGCTCCTACAGGGTGTACTTAAAATAAACCTTGAACCCCCGTTTCCGCTGAGGAGACGGGAAAGACTTGTAAATACCTTTTGCTAGTTTACCACTGTAGAATTCTTCTGTACTTTTCAGTAGTTTTCTTTACTCAATAGGTTTAGAAAATTAGCTATGAACGTGAAATAAATCGAAAATATTCTTCTTCACTGTGAGAGCAAGATAACGTTACTATGTTAAGTTCGACGTTAAACAGTTAAGTCCGACAAGATGTACGGGACGATGTTGAACGATTAATCGACCGATCGACCGGTATCGATTAATTTTCCCGTACTCGAACGAGAGTCGGCGTCGAGCAGTTTCACGCGCTGAATTGCACGCGCGGTGATTGATAAACTCGCGGACTTTCTACGTGTTAAATTTCACATATCCTAATGGTCGGCGAGCGTGGCGGCGTTTATGGGTCCGTTCTATTTTCGATTTCGAGCCGTAAACTCGTGTAAATCCGCCACACCCTCCTTTTGTTCGCGGACAGAACCCGCGTTGCGCCATGATTTACATCCTCCTTAAACATAAACGATCTCTCGTTAAGCGCAGTTTAATCGTATCGAGTAACTTGTTGCAACTTACCGAATAATCGAAGATCGAACGATATCGCTTCGAGAAATACATCCCCCTAAAATTCATCGATTTCTTACCGTTCTGGTTGTGCGTTAACAAATATTTAACGTAGATATCATCGGCGATGCTCGATGTATCGTACGTAATGAGACGGAATCGATAGTTCTCGAAGAAAATCGATATTTCACGCTAGTGCCGTTCGCGGAACGCCTTTCCTGAAATCGATCGTAGCGTCCATGTTTCTCGACGGATTTCGATGAAATTTAAAACGTAGAACTGCGAAATGGTCTAGAATCGAACGCAGAAGGAATCGTTTCGATATTTTGATCAGGAGCGGAGATATTAATTAGGGGATTTGGGTCTGCGCGAGAACGGACGAAAACGCGGACCGCGTCTGCGCAGGTTTCCTGCCTCTCTCGAGCCAAGTGGAACTTTCCACGACACGAGACTCGACGACCTCGCCGTTGGTATCGATATCTCGAGGTGAGATCATCGGTTTCGATCGTTCTTCGAGACCACCCGCTTTCCCATACTTCTATCGCTAATTTTATTCATTTGTTTATCTCGTAAACTGCTAAAATACGCTTCGAGGTACTCTCACGCGATTAAACATCGAATTAAACGCGAGAAACTTTGGTTACACAAAAATCTAAGAATGTACGATTTGAAGGTTTTTCTATGATAGAATTAATTAACTAAATAAATAGAAGATAATTTGTCAGGTCGAATTTTTGCTTCGATCATACGATATTCGATCTATTACTTTCTGACGTTTTTGAACGCTCATTTGTGAAGTTATGTAAGTTTCTTGAATTTGCAAAGGAGATAACATTTAGCCGCGAATTTTATTTAAACACTTAGGATTCCGTTCCTTTTTTATCAGCCACGCGAGCAAAGACAAATCGAGGGAGTGTCTCCGTTTGAACGTCCATTTTTGCGAATTTATTTAAGAACTAGCAGCGCAAGATATACGGACGTTCTGTAATTATATTCAAGTACATTTCAAGTAATAACCACAGGTTTTTCAAACATTTTTATAGAAAATTTACGGAGTTACAGCTGGTAACGCAAGTGCGTCTTACAAAGGTTGCTTCAGGCGTAACTCTGTAAATTGTCGATAAATATGCTAACAAAAATTCTGATTGTTACTTCAAATGTTTAGGAATATTACTGCATAACGCCATGTATGTTAAGCTTATAGTTCGCTTTAAATAAATTTGTGAAGCTTATGTTCAAAAATGGGCGTTCAAACACATGTAGCCTTCAGTCGCTTCGTCCGTAAAAGAGGCATTTTCAAACGATATTTTCACGTTCTTCCAATTAATGTTTTGGATGTTTTGTGTTTGTAAACGAATGATCATGAGATTTTACAACACAACGTTTATTTCATCGAAGTACCGTAACATACTTGTACTTATATCATGATGTTCAATCTAAGAAGTTACGAAGCAAGTTTTCAATTCACGGCAGAACTATGTCTAAACTTAAACATTATACAAGCTGTACAAAGATATACAAAGACAAGATATCAGTTATCGTTTATGTTCCCCCAGCTGAACCAAAAACAGCCTGATATTTTTAGCAATTCAAGTTTCTAAGCTTGTTTTCATGAATTTGACTGATGTACAAGTTGCCACCATCGATTTCTATTTACGATGTACTTTATTTTAAAAATATCTTTCGTTAGGAACGTCCTAATAAAATTTGTGTATTCTATTCAGTCCTTCTCCAGTAAGTAAATTATTCGGCCCAATATGTCAGTTATTAACAATGAAGTAATTAAACGAGATCTCACGTAACTGACCACAAAGACCTGCTAATTTCCATTGTATCAGTTTCCATGCGAAGTTGCATCAACCTCGAAAGGGATTCTTTGCCCTTGTACGTTTCGCGGATGCGTTTATGCCGATGATTCCGGCGTACTGCTTTCTTTGCACCGGAGAACCTGTTTCCAACGAATTACCAGCACCGCCGAATTCGCGTTTCCATCGAATTGATGCGCCTCGTTCTTCAAGGTTCTTGTTCGTCCTTCCAGTTCCCTTCGAGTCCGTTGCGAACGTTTCTGGGCGTTGATCGTACCTTGTCTGTTTCGACCCTCCCTACGGGCGAACGGAAAAGCAACCCTTTCGAGATCGTTCGAAAATCAGGAGTTTATCCGGAAGAAGGAGAAAAAGGGTACGTACCAGCTCGTGTTTTAGGGAAAAACCACGAGAAGGGGATGCCGAGGGTGCGAGAGAGATACGAAGACCCTACACCCACCCCGGACGATAATTCCCGTCACCATGGAAACACCCCCGAGGCGTCCCTGTGTCAGTCCACCCCCGCACCCCACAAACACCACCGTCGATCCCCTCACCTCCTACGGTCCGCTCTTCTGCCACCCTAGCCCCCCTCCTGAAGCCCCCTTTCGCGAGTCTACCAGGAACTCGTATCGATCCGCAGACGAGTTCGAGGTCCTACGTATTCTACCGGGGAGTGTTACTGACAACGGGATCTCTTCTGCGTCTCTCCCTCGTGCTCTCCTCGCTGTCCTTTTCTTCGTCATCCCCTTGCCAACGAAACGGCGAGTTCTCCCTTACAGACCCCCTTCGTCTTGCCGCTATCGGGAATCGCGCGTTATTGGATCTCGATTTGTATCAAGAACGTGTTTCGGGGTTTGCACGTTGTTACGCGATTTTGGCGCGAAACGGAACTTTCGATAGGGTGACGTAGTTGCCGGGGTGCTTGCGGGATATACCTCCGGCACGAGTCGAGGGTTGTGCTTTACCAGCTTCTGTTCTCGCTCTCTCGCGTTCGGATATCGGAGAGTCTCTCCCTCGACTCTGACGCGTTTAGGTCCCGAAGAGCGTCTCTCCCGCGTATACACCTCCAACAGTTTGTTTCTCCCTTGTCTCAGATGTTCTCCGTCTCTTCCCAGTATAGACTCCGGACAGTCTGTGGCTCGTGACTCTTCTTCGTATACCACTCTCTCTAGTGACTCTTCGTCATCTATTACACTCTCGCGTTTCTCCTGTCTCTCCCATGTTCCCTCGTCTTCCGTTTCTCTCTTATAGATCCCCCTCGTCTCCCATCTCTCTCTCTTACGCACCTCTCACGTTTCTCTCTAAACTTCTTAAGTGACTCCTCCGTGTCTCTCGTCTATCTCCCCCTTTTCGTTATTCCTTCGAACGTTTTCTATTTCCCTGTTCAATACGTCGATTAGTAGTCATCCAACAAAACCTTCGATATAGGTAATGACCGATACTGTAAGTGGTGGGGAGGCAAGGGTCGGTCAACATCGATTCGTCGAGCGATTTGGGATTTGGTTTGTGGTTACAAAGCTACCTGTAACTAGATCTAACTCCTCCTCTCCTAGCTGGATACCCGGGCCCCCTTCTGATTACTCTCTTTCCGTTCCTGTTTCTATCTTTACCCGAGTAGCGGGATTCTGATGGGTCGGTCGTTCTCGCACGGATACAGAGCCTCTTCTTTCGATGCGTGCAACAACCTGACACGCGAACGTTCCGTAATTCAAAGTTATTCCCGATTGTTTTCACATCGAGCGTTCGCACATTAATCCGCTGATCGAGCTCTCCTTCTCGCGCCCGTTGCCGAAGAGTTTGCACACGAGAGTCTGTTTATCTTGTGTACGATGTGTGCTAGCGATCTTGTAATCTCTTTGTTACGCTAGGTTGTAAATTCGTTCGCTTGCCGCAAGTATCGCGTTTCTTTTCTAAGAATATTAATTCCTAGTAATCAATTCTTCAGAACAATCGTGTTTACTTTGCCGACTGTGGGATGCAATTGTGATAATGACCAAGTCATCAGCATCTACTTCAAACCTAGCGTTGCTATTCACCACAGTTTGTTCCATATAAAGAGAACTGCGTATTCGAGTTCGACCGAACGAATTTATGTTACAACCGGAAACAAGCAATTTACAATAACAACCATCAGGTCTGTGTAATTGCTAACAATTTATCGATCGTGATTTACCGCGAACTATATAATTAAATGATCTATATGATTAAATTCATTAAATGCATTATTACATATTTTCCGGTTGATATATTGCTTCGTGCATTTTGTATATCAAATTTATTAATTTAATGCTTGATTAAAAGGGGAGTAAAAAGTACCTGTGAAATTAGTAATGACGTGATTTCCCCTAATTTTCCCATATCTTTCCTGTCTTTTTGTGTATCTCAAAATATGTCAGATGGAAGGAATGTTGATCTAATTGGTCACAGTGAAGTCCATCTGATCTGGTACATGTATTGTTACGACTGAAATATGCTATTGCTATGATGTATTAGTGGGAGGACACTAATTTTGTGCAAATCAAAAGAGTGTAGACTTATGAACACAGGTAACCTTGTCCCTGTAGTCTCCAGGGATATCTTTTCAGCTCCTGATGCTACCAATTGCTCCATAAAGTTATGAATTCTCGAATGGACTCTGTGACATTAAAGGCAATCCTTGATCAAAGCTAATGATGTTACAGGTATCCTTGATCGAACATGATGTTACAGGTATCTCGATCGAACCTGACGATGTCACTACTATCCTTGATCAAACTTGACGATGTTTAGTATCCTCCATGAAACTTGACGATGTTAAATGCATCCTCGATCGAACCTAACGACGTTACAAGTATCTTCAATCAGACCTAACGATATTAAAAGCATCCTCGATCGAACCTAATCATATTACAAGCTTCCTCGAACCCGACGAGTTGTGTAATGCTCGATCGAGCCTAATCCAGCGTACGAAAAGTAATCCAGCGGGCAATCCAGATAGTTCTGCATCGTCCGGTTTTCCAGCCGGTCGTGCAGTACCGAGAGCCACTAGAAAGTTTAGGAAACGTAGAACCGCGATGCACCGCGGTGCTGGCGTCTGGCCTCCGGGCGTCGCAAAAAGGAGGCATACTTCGCCAATCCCTCTTACTCTTTCCTTCTTCCGACGTTCACCTCTCGCGTTTCTCTCCTTCTCTCTCCTTAATGAGAAAGAAGACTCGTATCCGCGAATACGTCGACATGCTTGCGAGAGTATCTGTCTAGCTGGCGGGAGAGACCTTCGGTTCTTTTGCCAGCCCTCTCGAGTCTCTCCCTCGTCTCTTCCATGTTTCTTCCACGTTTCGCTATTGTCTCTGTTGCGTAAAGGCCATGGAGAGTCCCTGACTCTCTCCTTGGTCTCTCTCGTGTTTCTTCTGTGAGATGTGGAAGAGTTGTCTGTCTCGTGTCTCCCGCGTATTTTGCACATGGAGGTGTGGTAGACTCCGTTCTCTCCCATGTTTCTTCTGTCTCCTCTACGGCTCTTTCATGTTTCTTATTCTTTGTCTCTTTCGTGGTTCTTGTCTCTCATGTTTCTTACTTATTCTCTGTGTCTTGGCTCTCCCGTTTGTTCATCGTCTCCGGTCTCTATATTCCTTTTCGCATGGTCAAGTCCACGTCTGCCTCGTGTCTCTCCCATGTCTCTGCCAAGTCTCCCGTTTTCTTCTACGTAGACTCCCACTTCTTCCCCCTGCATAAAAGCCTGAAAGAGTCTTGTCTCTCCATTGATCTTTCATTTCTTAATCTTAATAAAAGAAACAGATCTTTGTTACGTCCCATATCTTTCTTCACCTCTTTCGTAAAACCGTGGAAGAGTCTTATGTCTCCCGTTTCTTCGACACTGTCCCATTTCCGCGGAGTCCAATCTCCCTGTTTCTCGTCTCTCCAGAGCTTCCAGAAGAGAGTCTCTCCCCCGTTCTCTCTTCATCGTCTCTCGTATAGGCGCGAAAGGGCGTCTCTCTCGCGTTGTCCTCTCTCTTTCTCTCCCTCTGACTTCTCTATTTCCCTCTTTATCCGCTCGTCAAGTAACACGCGCTTCTCGTTCTTTCCTCTCGCGCCATTCTCTTGCTCGACTCTGGTCCTCGTCGCTGGCACCGCAACGTGCATGCGGCTGTCTTCTTCTAGAGCGGCGAGTGTCTCCTTTTTTCCGTCTCCTTCGCTCCGCTGCTCGAGAACCGCGATAAAAGCAAGGTTATTCCTGTCTCCTTTCAGCGGCCGCTCTTTTCTCTCTCGCTTTCACCGAAGGCGCGCGATGAGTCCGTTGCGGGATCCACAGCGCCGACGTGTACCAGCGACGCGTACCAAGGCGTTATCGCACGTGACCGTATGGTTCCGTTGGATTTTCTGGAAGCAGGAGGCAAACTCCTACTGCTCAACTTTATCCCGAGATAAAATAAAATGCACCCTACATGATTTTCGAAAGCCTTCGATTATCGAGTTCACACTTCAGGTTTCGTCCATAACTTTCGATGAGAAGTAACATTAGGGGTAACATTAGAGGTGATACTAGTTTGGATCATTTTTGGTAATAAACTTCAACAAAATCGCACTAACGACAGCAATTTATTGGCCACTTAGACAATCTGAGAGTCAAGTTTAACGGAGATTCGCTGTTAACACTTTGAACAGCTTCTTTTACCAACTCAATTTACAAAATAGATCAAGAAGTGGGTTCTCAATAAAATCGTAATCGTTGTTACAGTAGGTGAAAAATGTATTTTTATTATAAGTAGTAAATGAATGAAAATATGTATATTCAAGATCCAAGAGAAATATGTCGAACGACACTCGATATAGGAGTGCAAAGGGTTAAGAGATCGCTGATTTTACTGTATCGCTCCACCATTAAATTTGACATTTATTAACGTCACGATTACCTCGGAGTTCCTCCAAAGCATCAATAATCGCAGGATACAGTTGAAGCGGAACGTTCGCTCTGTTACAATATTGGTCTCGAAGATAAGCGTATCGAACACGAGCAAACCTGCGATTTGCATGAGAAACACAACGTTTGGTCGTATTAACGAAAGCGTGACTCAGGCAAACTTTCTTTCTTACCGGGATAATTGTGGCAGTATCGGGCAAATAAACATTCTCGAGATAAAACGTTTATCCATATAAACATGTCCGTACATTCGACCGCTTTTTTGGTCCGCTTACAGAATTGATCAAAGTGCCGATAAAAATGGGTACCGTGTAATTACAAATTATGCGCGAGAGAAGTTAACAAGTAGCAGTTTACAAAACTTATTAGCTATTATTGATAGCAGGTAAAAGTGGAAATGAAAGGTACAACCTAATAATCGCGAAAAGTGTTTTTTGAGTCATAGAAGAAAAAACGAATGAGTAATAGCAACTTTTTTGTTAAGCTTCGTCACGCGTTTCGAAGTCGCGCATCGACGCGTCTCTGGAAATTTTTCATCGCAGCCAATCGTTCAACGTTTTTTCTTTTCTCTTTTGCTTTCGTTTTCTGTCGAGAAAAATATCGATTTTATCTTGTCGCGTCTCATTCTATTATTTGGTCGTTCGGCCGTTGAATATTTAAGAAACGACTGGAACGACCAGGTCGATCGTATGATGCAGTTTTCCCGGAACGATCGGACCGGTGAGTCGCATCTTTTTTACATCCGTTGTATTTTAATAATATTCGTCGGCGTATCGATGCTGGAGGCCTTTGAGCGGTAACGTGAATGCTAATCGAATGGAAATCGTCGGAACGACGGGAGCGTATGTAAATACGGCGTGCTTTAATCAGCGAGCTGTCGCTCGTTCACAATGAGACGCGGACGAACGAAGGAACAATTTTCAACATTTTGAGAAATGCATAATATGTGGAAACTAAATATCCCTTTAGATATTAGAATGACAACTAAGTTCTCTTAGGTACTCATGGAGCAAATTTGACGAATAATTTTGAATCAATCGACTGTGCAAACTTGAATATTGCTACCGATGTAGAGGTATAGGAGTATTTCAGGGTATTGATATCTAGGGATATTGGGGGTTTCGTGGATCCTACTGGGATGAAAATTTCGGATAGGAACTGACGAGTGTAGAGATTTGGAGACATAGGGATCTGGGGGTGTGGAGATCTAGGGGTGAAAGTATGTGGGCACATAGAGGTCTAAAAGTATGGAGATCGAGGGTTATAGGGATCTAGGGTTATAGGGATTTAGGTGTAGGTGGACCAGAGAGTATAGAAATCTAGCAGTATAGGGATCGGAGGATATAGGAATATGGATACATAGGTGTGTGGGGGTATAGGAATCTAAGAGTACAGAGATCTATTGATAATTTAAGACTATAGCAATCTAGGGGTACAGGGATTTAGTAGTGCAGAAATCTAAGAATATAAACATCCACAGATACGGACACATAGTGATCTAGGAATATCTGAATCAACCGAACTATACATCTCAGATTATAGAAATCTGAAACTATATGAATACAAGAATAATGAAAGAGCATATAGAAATCTGGATATGTACAAATCTAAGGATATAGAGATCTAGGGATTAGATCCACAGAATGAAAAAATTGTACGAATTCTCCCACGGTAAATTTGATAGAAATATCAGTGACACATTGAAAGCTTCCCAGTTTCATTTTTAAAGCTACGAAAACACACGGAGGCTGTGAAATATCGAGGATAAAAGTCGCGCGATGTGTTGAAGAAATTTCACACTCGAGCGTGTCGCGTTAATTAACCCTTTGCAGTTCGATATCGAGTCTGAATCGATAGCAACTACTGTCGCGCCAACTTCCGCGTGAACTGCGTTTCGACATTGTTTTTGTACATTGAATAATTCCACGCTAGACTGCGTTTTCAGCGGATGTTTCATACGGTACAGTATTTTGTGGTATTACAGAATTGATTAGTAATCAGCCATTGACCGAAGACATTGTTAAAATGAATTTAAGAGGAGCTTGAAGTGGTAAAAGATCGAAACGATTCGGATGCGGTGGTGTATTATTGTTTTCCTCGATTCAGAAAAATACTGGGGGAAGTTTCACTTTTTCGCGGAGAATGCATATCAATCGCGAGTAACGTTTATTAGATTCCTTGTTCTGTTACGTTTGTGTATTACCGGTTGTTATTATCTTCATAAAATACGGCTTCCTTCTTCGCTACGAGGTGGCTTCTTTCGCGCGATAAGCATCTCTCATTGAGGCTTCTATGGCCGCGTTTTTCCCCGCTTCTTTTCCTTTTTAATACCGATCATTTCTCTTCTACCTGTACACGCGTTTACACGATAAACATCGGACGTTATAGCTGCTTAACGATCTTATGCACCAACTTATGGGCTAGACAGCTTTGCCATTAACTATTATACGAACATCGGTTTCACCATGGCTGAACTTGTATACTGATCCGTGGGATTTCGTCGACCTTCGTATATTTTCATTTTCCCGATATTAATGCATTGTTGTAACTAGGACTTTTGTATTCTATGTGTTAGATATCTACATGTCAGTATTTTACACGCTAGATATCTGTATGTTAGGTTTCTACACGTCAGAGTTCTACACGGTAGATATCTACACGTTAGATTTCTACGTGTCAGAGTTTCACACGCTAGATTTTCATACGTTGTATTACAACGCGTCAGATTTCTGTATGTCAAAATTCCACGCGTTAGATTTTTGTACGTTAGATTTCTGAGCGTTCGATTTCAGCGAATTATATTTTCACACGTTATATGTATTGTTACGAGTTAGATTTCTACGTAATTTTGAAGCGTTAACTTTCTATATGTTAGATTTCCAGTCGTTGGATATCCACACGTTAGATTACTGCACACTAGATTTCTGTGCATTATACTTCAACGCGTTGTATCGTATGCATGTAGATTTTTAAGCATTAGATTTCTATACGTTAATATTCCACGCGTTGTATTGCTACACGTTGCACCGCTAAGAATTATATTTCTATGCGTTGTATCGCTACATATCATATTTTTAATAGAAATCATATCTAACATACTATCGATCAAATCTATCTCCTACCTAGTTCGAATTCGACCTAATATACTCCCAATATAACACGACCGCAATATCATCCGTTGATCTAACCTCTCTTCTACTTGACCCAATTTGAACCTAACCCTCCTTCAACGTACCTAATGTATCCCATCCACCACAACCTAACCTTGTTTGTACCGTCCACCTATGACGCGAATTCGCGTCATCCACATATCACCCGCCATGTGATTCGTGGAATCTTCAAAGAACGTGTCGCATAGTATATTTTTAAATGTTACGTCGAAATGACGAGAGCCAGGAGCTGAGCAAGTCACGTTTCCTGAAGTTGTCTACGTGGTCCGAAAATCGAGCGGACGTTCTCGAAACAGAATCCAAAAAAATCGAGAGCCAGCCTGTTTGGCCGGATCCCGCTGATCCCACGGGGAACGATTCGTCATGATCGTCAGTCGGTCGTCTGGTTGGTTGAGCCGGCATGGAAAGCCATTGTTACGCTCCTATGAGTGGTACTCGCTGTCTCTCTCTCGTGCCCGTGGCGCCCCCATCACTCTGCCATGAGACCGACGGAGAAAGATAGACAGAGAGCGGAACAAGGAAGAGCGGCCGGATGAAACAGGAGGGAAGAGGGACGATTATAATTATCCTTTAGCGTTCAGCGACGAGAGCTTGTTTCTTTTGTATTTTCTCACCTTTATCGCTCGTTTGTTTGTCCTTCACTTTCGACGGACTCCCTTTGACTTCCCCTGCCGTTTACCGCTTTTTACCGTAACCTCTATCTAGGTATCTCGGGACTATTATTTAAAATTTATATTGTACTCTGGTCATATCGAAGTAACTTAAATTTTAACACTTTCGAAAATTACATCATTCTTACAGCGTATAAAAGTCTTTTGTCGAAAAATTTACTTTTGGTTGACGCGTTAGGGTCACGAATGACCTGGTTTATTGCCTTTACTCGAAGGTAATAAAACAATAAAGATGCATTCACGGACTTGGAAAGTAGATTAGATCGAATGTATTTATTTGTGTAGAACGGTTTCGACATTCCTTTTTAACTTTTTAATACTTCGTTTGAAAGCGTGACATTCTTTCGCGGGTTTTTCCCTTTCTCTCCGGGAATTCGATCTGTACTTGTTACTTCAATCTTTGTTCTTTGTGTACTTCTCGGAGTACACGGAGAACAGAAACATACGTTCGGGCACATACCAAAAAGCCGAAACGAAGAGCACGCGAGGCAAGCAGAGTTAAGTGACCCGACGCTCACGTGACCTCCTCGTGCAATGAGGCGCGCTCGTTCCAACCTCGTGACTCGGAAACCTTCGGGTCGTCTCGTCCCGTTCCGTTCCGTTCCGTTTGCTTTCGTTCCGTTTCGTTCGTTTCTTTTCTCGTCGCCTTCGTTGTTCTTTTTCAAATTTTACCGCGCCGGCAAAATGCTTACTTTTCGGAAATTGAACCTTCTTAAAATTGACTTCTTTAACAAGAGGACGACATTTCAATTATACAAAGAATATTTATTCAGAATATTTGTTAGAAACACTCGGAACTTGAAAGATAGATAATATGTATAGAACTTCTTCAAGGATACTAACATGTCTTATACGTTTAGTTCAAATTCAACAAGTGTTTCGTATCTACCATGTATTTTTACGCGACGAATGTTTTGTACCGTTGCACTACGTGTTCCGCCCTATTCCGCACAATTGTTCTTTGTAAATCCTGGTGACTAATATTGGTGCGTATGTTTAGCCTTGAAGACACGTAAACGCAATTAATCGCCACCGGCATAATAGAACGACGATACAAAACCCATTCCTTATCGTAGCGTAAATTTCAAGCTCTGCCTTATCCGTGGCTTCACGAACTTATCTTTACGAGTTCCACGGTTAGCATATTGCATTGTTTCACGTCTGTTGCGACATTGATGCACGCTTATCACGATAAATGAAAAATGCTGCGAATACTTCTTTACACGGTAATATTTAACGAGGGGTACGCTCGTTCCAAATGGTTACGGTCGCTTAACAGTTTCATATAGATCAATCTAATTGAAATTATAATTGAATCGCTGTAAATATATTCACCTTAACATTTTAATGTCTGAAGAATCGTTTCAAGCCACTCTAGTTACGCTAGTTAAGTATTGCACTGTTCCAGTTTGAAAACAACCGCACATTTTCCCACTATCGTAAATCAACTCGCTAGATTATCAGCCAACCGTAAAGCAGTAAAACATCTATTCAGTGATTATATCAAATAGGTTATTGTTTTAATTTAGTAAACGGGGATCAAGAGATTACTTTGTGTCGAACAAATTTTATAGATGGGTTCATCTTTTGGATGCAAGGAAGATTGTGGACGCATCAGTATGCGTTGCATGATCATGCGTTACATTTCTACACGCTAGATATCCACTCGTTAGATATCCACGCGTTAGATATCTACGCGTTGCATTTCTGTAGATTAGTTCTTTACGCATTATATTGTTATGCGTCAGATTTCTACGCACTAGGTATCCATGCGTTGTATTACTACATGCTAGATATCTGTGCGTTAGATTCCTACACATTAGATTTCTACACGTCAGACTTCCACTCATTAGGTATCGAAACGTTAGATTTCCACACGTTGTATCATTACAAGTTAAAGATCTATGTGTTGGATTTCTACACGTTACATTTCTACTCGTTAGATATCCACGCGTTAGATTTCTGCACACTAGACTTCTACGCGTGTTAAATTTTCATGAACAGTATCGCTACGCATACAGACATGTGCACAAGGTTTCCTTATCGCTGCGTTATTAGACTTCCGCGCATTGTATTGTTACACGTTTTATTGTCACACCTTGTATCTTTCCGCATTGATACAAAGTCGAGGCATTGATTGATTGTCACATACTACTCGTCGGTGCAGAATATTATCCCGCATTACCAAACGTATCATAAGTAAATCGCATCATTGAACAAACCAAATTTCAGCAACCAAAATTAAAATAAATACACCGCATTTGAAAAGACCGTAAATCACTTTCAAGTTCTTATTTTGAACCTTCTAGCGTATCACCCCATTCAGAAAAGCTTCCGAGTGGATTTATACGATCCCAAAGGCTCGGATGCCACTCTTAGGTAATCCGATACGTTAATTATAGGCAGTTAAAAGACGTTTTCACGGTGTCCCGAGGGATATCTTCGGTTTTCTTCAGTCGGTACCAACGTGTCACCGAGCTTGGTAACCGTTTAATGAAATGATGAGACAGACGGTCTGCTGGTCTGTCTGTGGTTTCGCCGACAGGCAAAGTACGACCGTGGTCGCAGAGTAGGAACGAGACTTGGCTTTACAGGCGTGCACGGGTACCACCGGAAGTGGCCCATCACCGCCCCACATTCTCGACTTCCGCTCTCGCGTATCGTCGCAGGATTACTCCTCCGTCTGTTTCTCCCTTGTCTCGGTGGCCGGTGTCGTTTCTCGTTGACAGGACAGCCGAAAACAGAAATATACACGGGCCACGTGACACCAGAATGAAAATTACTGATTATAGGTACGGACCGGATGACAATTTTCGTCGGCGAATAATACCGGACAGGCGTGCTTCGTGAAGTTCACCTATGAAATTATGGGTCTTTGTCCTTTGTTCGATGATCGTTGCTTCCTACGGTTGTATTAAGGGTACGCGACAGTTTCCATCGATTTTTTTCCCTTTTGTGAACTCTTACTGCTGTGGATTGATACTTTGCTGCTTTACTCTTGATTGTCTGATGATTATTATTTTCTGATCGGGTTGATCGAATACTTTCTGATGACGTTCTTCGATTATTTTCTGATGGTGTTCTTCAGGTATTCTTTGATCGTGTTCTTCAATTATTTTGTGACGATGTTCTTCAATTATTCTCTCATTGTGTTCTTCAGTTATTTTCTGACGACATTCTTCGTTTATTTTCTGACGATGTTCTTCGTTTATTTTTTGATCGTGTTCAATTACGTTCTGACGACGTTCTTCGTTTATTTTCTGACGATGTTCTTCAAGTATCTTGTAGTCAGCTTCATGTATTGTCACTCACAGTACACACGTAACAAATAGAATTTATCAACCTCTTACCGAATATTTTCCCGCCAGTTATCCATATTTATACTGTCTTCTAGTTAGTTTTAGAGGTAAGGTAAAATTGTATTTGTCGATTGCCTCCTTCGAGCGAAACAAAATTTAGAAATGGCTAGCATAAAATGTCTACAGAGAATGGGTATTCAATACCATGTAAATTCCGTATTTTTCTCTATGTTCTCCCTAGAAGAAGGTAGCTAGAACGCTAAGCAAGGTTCTCGCACACCGCTGTCACTCGCAGAGACTTCAATGGCGTTTCGATTCTAGAATTTCGTCGTCGATGAAATGTTACGCAACATTTAACACGTTCGTTCGTGGACATTTTGGTAGACCTAATTCATCGATGACACACCTGAATGGAATCAGAAACTGCAACGAGTCACGAAATGATACTGCAATGAAATCACCGATTCTTCTAAAACATACCGATCCTGTAATGTCACGATGGAGACCATCGATCTAGGCGTTCCATGAAAAACAACTATAATTGATCGTCGCCTTCGTCCGATTCAATTCTAATGACCGCTTTCCATATGCGATTCCATCGTTCTCAGAAGCAAAAGCTGTCATTGAATTAGATCTAAATACCTTTCGTGATTGCGTATTGCACGCTATTAATCGCTCTTGTAATTTTATATTTGCTTTTATGAAATGTGGTTGCCGAGGCAATTGTGTATGGAAATCTTTATGTTGCACGTTATAGTGTTGCTTATTCGCGAGATTAGCATTTGACCTTGCGGGGACGCGGTATGTGGAGGTGCAAATGGCGGATTCGCGAGGCTATCATTGGTACTCGGTACTTCACATTGCGGGATTTCTAGATTTCTAGATTTTTAGATTTTTAGACTTCTTGATTTCGAGATTTCTAAATTTTTAGATTTCTACATTTTTTAATTTCTGGATTTTTAGATTTCTACATTAATACATTTCTAGATTTCCAGATTTCTAAATTTCCGAATTTCCACACTCCCAAATTTCCAAATTTATAAACTCCCCTACATCAAATTACCAAATTCTTAAACTGATCACTTTGCAAACTTGAAAATTCCTAAACTTCATTACTTAAAACCATCAAGTCTGAAAATTGCAAAGTTTCCTCCGAAACTTCAAATATTACTACCAAACACCCAAGTTTCCACATTTCCATTTTGTATAAAATTCCCTTCTCATTTTCGTACGAACTCGCGCAATAAACGTCCAAGACAATTTGAATCATAGAAGTACGTTGAAAAGTAAGCTTGTGCGAAGGATGGAGTAAAAAGATGCCGAGATTCCTGGTGGTGACGAGCACATTCCGAACGTTCGTTAGGGACGAAACAGAATAAAAGGTAGCACGAGGGCTGTGTCTGCGCTTTTTTCATCTCACCTTGGCGTTGACAGTGTCAGGCGATTTTGGCGCGCAAACGAATGTCTTTTGGAACGTCTCCAGGTGCGGCCGAACATCTCTTCGCGTGTGCACCGATTCAAATATCGTCGAAGGAAAAACTGACTCTAATTTGGGAACGAACGCGGAGCAAATCTGAAATGGACAAGTGACGAATCTGAAAAAATTAGGGTCGTTTGAGGATATGTGGATATTGGGATTTTGAGGTGCAGGGGTTTTGGGATATAGGGATTTCGGAATGTTGGAATTTGGGGAAATAGGGATTTTGGGATATAGGGATTTCGGGGTGTAGGGATTTGGGGAAATAGAGATTTTGGGATATAGGGATTTTGGAATGTTGGAATTTGGGGAGATAG
The DNA here is from genome assembly GCA_945859555.1 of Megachile ligniseca. Classification (NCBI taxonomy): domain Eukaryota; kingdom Metazoa; phylum Arthropoda; class Insecta; order Hymenoptera; family Megachilidae; genus Megachile; species Megachile ligniseca. The sequence continues at coordinate 12,890,941 of OX243778.1, forward strand.
AGATTTCGGGACATAGGGATTTCGCGGTGTAGGAATTTGGGGAAATAGGGATTTCGGAATGTTGGAATTTTGGGGTATAGGGATTTGGGGAAATAGAGACTTCGGGACATAGGGATTTCGGAATATTCGAATTTTGGGGTATAGGGATTTGGGGAGATAGAGATTTCGGGACATAGGGATTTCGGAATATTCGAATTTTGGGACATAGGGATTTGGGGAGATAGAGATTTCGGGACGTAGAGATTGCAGAATGTTGGAATTTCGGGGTACAGGGATTTGGGGACGTAGAGATTTCGGAACATAGGGACTTTGGTATATAGGAATTTCGGAATATTAGAATTCCAGACTACAGAGGTTTCGAAATATAGAGATTCAGTGTTTTTGAGATACAGCAATTTGAGTTTTGATACAAATCGTGGAAGACAAGGGTTTGGAAACAAGCAGGTCTAGAAATATAGTAATCTAGGAATATCTTGGAGTTACATACACAAATCTAAGAGCATGGAAATGTAATATAGTTCCAGAAGAGATTCCAATATGTGGATTTAGCTTGTTGGAGCTATAGAGATCTGCGTACCCATGTTCCCACTTAAAAGAATAAACTACTCGCCCTACAAAATTTCGTAATATTCTTCAACATCCATCTTCTACATCTACAAAACTAGAAGTACATCCAATGCTATAATTCCCACTAAAAAATTTCGTAATATTCTTCAACATCCACCTTCTACATCTATAAAACTAGAAGTGGATGCAATGCTATAACTACCACTAAAAAATTTCGTAATATTCTTCAACATCCACCTTCTACATCAACAAAACTAGAAGTACATCCAATGCTATAACTCCCACTAAAAAATTTCATAATATTCTTCAGCATCCACCTTCTACATCTATAAAACTAGAAGTGGATGCAATGCTACAACACCCACCACAAAATTTCGTAATATTCTTCAACATCCACCTTCTACATCTACAAAACTAGAAGTGGATGCAATGCTACAACTCCCACCACAAAATTTCGTAATATTCCTCAACATCCACCTTCTACATCTACAAAACTAGAAGTGGATCCAATGCTATAAACTAAAAGTTCTCATAATCCTACGGTATGAAGTCCCGAAGAGTCATGAATCGAGCGATTAACGAAAACGCTAGTTAAACGAGAGGATATGGTTTCGCGTAAATTCGAAAAAGCGCAGAAGGATCGAAAAGGAAAGGAGTGTAAGGTTCGAGCGTAACGATAGTTGTTGCCGGTGATAAGGTATTATCGCGAGTTTCCCGCTATCGACCACGATCTCTCGCCGGCTGGCGCCGTAAAGATGGCGATGTCGGCGGGCGAGATTAACAAGCTAGCCCTGGGTGAAATTCCTGAGAGGGAGGGAGAGAGAAAGAGACAGGATTGGTGTGACAGAGACGCGAGAAAGGTAGGAAGGGATGAAGAAGGGGGCGAGAGGGGAGGCTACAACCGGCACAGGGGAAAGCCTTGCTCACGAGCAGGTGTATCTGGTGGTAACCGATCGATACTCCGCTCCGATTATAGAGAAGCCGACGACACTGAATTCTGCATGAAGCTTTTGTTCCGCTCTCTTTCGCACCGGCCAATCGGATTTTCTATTTTCGCACCCTGACAACCGCGAGACCGATCATTTATCCATACTCGCTCGTTCAATTGTACCTCAACTTGCTGTATTTGTCTGGTGCGTCGGTCTCCATTAATTATTTCTACAATGTTAAAACAAATAATGAAAGTTAATTTTGTGCCAATTTTGTATCTGGTCCTGGTTAACTCCTCGCTGTGTCATTTATTTATCTGCTGCGTCTGTCTGAATTAATTATTCATTTCTACAATGTTAAAACAAGTAACGAAAGTTGAGGTTCAAATATTTGTGTACATACAGCAGTGTTGAGTCTAAAATATTTGTGTTGATGTTACGATATTTGTACACATTCGTACATCAGTATTGAGACTAAAATATTTGTATAGATATCAATATCGAGACTAAAATACTGTGTACACCCTTACACGAGCGTTGCAGCTAAAATATTTGTGTTCACCCTTATATGAGCGTTGAGACTAAAATGTTTGTTCATCCCCTTACACCAGCGTCAAGACTAAAATATTTGCAGTTAACTTTCTGAATAAAATTTACAAAGAATGTACTTCACTCACAAAACTTACTATCTAAAAATTCGATACTTATCGATAATATTTGGGATAGTAATTGCAATTATTGAGAACGCGCGTCGCGATGCGTCTGTCGATTGGTACTCGCTGACGGCCCTAAAAGGGTGGATTTTTCAACGAGTGTTCATCTCCCGGTTAAAAGACTGTTATCCACCCTCTAACGGCTCTATAGAGCCTAGATATACACCTCGATGGTGTTCAAAGTGTTAATTGCAATCGGTGAGAAGCAGCGTCGCGTCGCATAGTCTGTTGGAACGCGCTTATGACTCTAAAAGGGTTGATCTTTCACCACCCGTTCATCAAGCATTCATCACTCGGTTCAAAGACTAACGGCTACCCTCTAACGCCTCTATAAATCTTATATAAACCGCTATAGCATCGTTCGGAGCAATAATTGCGATCGCTGCGGAACTCTGTACCCTCCGTTGGATATAGCTGTAGCTATCGATCATTTTATCGAAGTCTATCGCGTGAAAATGTTATTGATCATTCGACAGATTGATAACATTGTTAGGGTATCGTTAACAAGTGATTGAAACAGAATGTCATGTATAAATTTATCTTTTAGTAGTCTAATCTGACATGACACCTAACGCAATCTAACATTTCGAACAGCAGCTTAATTTAACCTAACACTTAATGTAGCAGCCTAATCTGACATGACACCTAACGTATTTACCTAATGCAATCTAACACTTAATGCAGCAGCTTAATTTAACCTAACACTTAATGTAGCAGCCTAATCTGACATAACACCTAACGTATCTATCTAATGCAGCCTAACATTGATTGCAGTCGGCTCATCTAACCTAACATTGAATGTAACAACCTAACCTGATCCTAACATGACATCTAAGTACCAACCCAGTCTAACCTAATGATTTGAAGGATACCAGCTAATCTAACCTAACACTTGACGTTAATCTAACATAACTGAATAAATGTAAACGATGCAATAACATATCAGATAAGGTTAGGTTTGAAACTAAATAGTCCCCATCATATACTACCCCGATTATTAGCTTTAATGATCCGTTAATTGACTATCGATTAAAGATGAAGATAATCGATATACCTGTAGAACTTATGACTGAAATCATCGGAGAAGATCGCAGAAAAAAGTCTTCCTGTAGGACAAAAGAGGATGTCGCGTCGCGAATGATCGGTCGACACGATACCGCAGCCTGGAACTTTGGCGAGCAAACACTTTCGAATACCGGCAATCAGTGACGTAATCAGATAGCGCGATGAATATTCATGAGCCAGAGCGCATGCGTTCTGGCGTGCCTTTGCACGCTTATTAGCATAACTCGTCCGCTTTATCCATTAGCCATCCATTGGGCCCAGGACTAAGCGAGCGTGCTGCTACTCGCTCGGTTAACCGCGCCGTCCAATTAATATAACCGCGGGGAAGAGAAGAAAAAGAAGGTCGCCGAGTTTAATCGTATCGACTCTGGCTTCTGGTTTGTACACCCTGCTGGAACGAGAATCGAACGATGTACGCTGGATAGTTGCCACTGGACAAACGCGAATTAATCTATTAATCATCTCCCGATTTTTTACCCGGCGATTTCCTTCTTGTCTCTGAAGTTGGCATTTCTGAGGATGTCATATTTATAGAGTTGTCCGAAGGAGAATTTCATGGCGGTTGGAGCAAATATTCGTTTATAGAACTTTTAACGGGTAATTTTTATTTCGGGATATTTATTGATGATTGTGGGAGGAAGTTTCTAGTTTCAGTGGAGCACATATTGCTAGTGCAGCACTTGTTATATTGTCAGTGACAAAACATATTACAACCTATGGCCATATAACGAGAGTCATCTATGAATCATTTCAATACCCGTACTTAAACCGTAAAGTAAATTATTGTTACCGTAAAAGCAACGAAATTGCAAATATTTGAAAATGGATTACGGGAACAACTCCGCAAGCAACTATTTCCGAAAACTAAACATCGTGCTTGCTGGTCGTGTTCTAACAGATTTAAAGAAGCGGCTGTCGTCGGGACGAGCCAACTAGCCAAAGTATTTTTGGCAGTCTGCCAATGCACGCGATCGTGGGTAAAAGCGCGCAAGTATCTTTTATCAGAGACCCATTGCTCGAGAGTCGGTGATATTCTGTTCAGTGAAGCTAACAATCCTCCACTTTCTTTCTTTTCATTCGTGTCTTCGTTCCGTTCATTTTTTTTTTCATCCCCGCTACGGAGCACACATCGAATACATATATCGAACGAGGCAGACGAAACGTGTTCCAGAGCGTAGCATTATCTCGCATCGCGGCGCGTAATTATGTAATTACAATGTTAGGCCTTGCCAACGGGCTCTGATTAATAAGAAAACGAAGGCAACGCGTTTACCGGACGTTTTTCTCTTCACGGTTTTGCTCGACGTTTAATGAAGGGTCCCCGAATGGGAGCAGTTATATCTCAATCATCTTAATGTCGAGACCATCGCTTTTAATCGCCAGCCTCTTCGAACTTATCGATCGTTTCTTCCATCGAACACTTCAATCGTTTAAAAGAATTGATATATTTCTGTTTGTACTACTGATTTATTCCTTCTCGATAGATTCGTTTTGCTTACGATACTCGTCACTGTGCAACAGATTAATGGCTTTACTTCTTATTGCAACCAGGTTATTTGTATCTCAATTTTACTATTTATTTTTATCGTATACTACATTTATTTTTACTGTAATGTATTCTATGTTTGTTTACTGTGCTTTTGGACATTTTGTTATTGGATGGCTTTGAAGTTGGGGGGACATTTTGAATTTCGTTTACAATGATTCTTAAGAAATTCTTGTCTAAATAACATTCATCAATTTATGAACAACTATGATAAACATTATACAAATGTTCATTTATATAAAAGTATAATAAACTGCAGTTACCATGAAACTTTTAAGGGGGTGAAATATTCTGAAATTGATTTTCAATGATCTTCTCAAAGATGTCTAAAGAATACTCATTTTCTGAACATCTATGGTAGTCTTTGTACAAGTGTTCATTTATATAAAAGTATAATAAACTGCAGTTACAATGAAACTTTTAAGGGGGTGAATATTCTGAAATTGATTTTCAATGATCTTCACAAAAATGTTTTCTAAAGAATACTCATAAATTTCTTAACATCCATAGATGTTCTAGGTAGTCCATAGGTAGTTTTTCTACAAATGTTCATTTATACAAAAGTATAATAAACTGCAATTATTATGAAACTTTCAAGGGAATCTTTAAAAATGATCTTTAAAAAGATGTCTAAATAACATTCATAAATTGGTGAACCTATACGATAACGATAGTAAAAGTGTTAGTTACAGAGAAATGACAAATTGAAATGATCAGAAAGTGTTGAGGGTACGAAGGAGAAATACCGTGTGCACCAGTGATTAGAGGGGTGGCCAACATGCAACACCATAAAACTTGCCAAAGACAAATCGTTCGGAGTTTCATGTTTTTATTTTGCCGATGTCAGGAGAGGAAGAGAGAGGGAGGGAGAGAACAGCAGAGAACGAGGCGTGGCTTCGACCGCGACCCCATGGTATTTTACCATACCCCTTTAATTCGGCGTATAACGCTGCTCGATAACGACTGCCACTACTCCCCCATGGGACCCGTTTTGACGGTTCCGCGTTTTCTTCGACAACGATAATTAAACCCCCTTACAACGGGCCATATTCGTGCGATCGAGTCTGATCCGCGCTTCTAATCATATTTTCATTAGCGAAGAAGTGTACGTTTTTTAAGTATGGTGATGCGAAAGAAATTTGCGTAAGGTGAGAGCGAACTGATTTTCTTTTACCAGTTCGCTACACTTTCCCCTTATCGTCTCATTAAATATCAACGAGCGTTGAAGGGCGAATATGGGGGGGCTGCTGGCTTGTCGTTTCAACCCCTCGCTCGTTTCGACACTGATTTTCGCGGAATTTGATAATGTTTTCGCGTCTCGATTCTTTCGCGATACAAGCTATTTACAATTACGACAACTGTTTGTGGATTACATGATTTCATTTACAGACCTTAGCATCTCATAAGTATCTTTAATAGTAATTATCTTGAATTGTCATAGATCAATTGTGGTATATACATGAACAGTTTCTAAACATATTCTAGAATTATGGACACTTATATAAACTATTAACGGAAACTACGTTTAATCTTTCGAACAAGAAGTTAATCTTTCCAAGCACAATGCACTTTATGCAATTCATTTCCTTTTACATTTAACCAGTTACCTGTTTTCGACGAGTATACAAAGAAGTAGCGACTGGTAAAACGAAACAGGTAACTGGTTAAAAACGTAGAATAAAATTCATGTTTCTGTCACAGTATCACCTGCAGAATTGAATGACATGGAGGCACAACAATAACCTATTCAGCCTGAAACTTATTAATATTAATCCGCTTGTTATATAAACAATTCGACGTGTTCCTTTAACCAGTTAACTGCGTTCGATTTACACGTCAATGCAAAACATTTCGGTCGACGTTGATTTTTTTATATCCTTCCTCGTTTTATTTCACTTTTTTCGTTAAATTTATAGTGGATTCACCCTGCATTCGATGTCTCGTTACTACTTTTTAATTAATTGTCAATTTACGGAATCTAAAATGACGGGTTTTAGATTTTGTATTTTCAGTTAAATCATTACTTATTCATTTTTATAATTTAGTTTCAGTGTAAGTGGTCATGAAACGTCCATAAGACTTAACCCCGTAAACTATTTATCAAACTCCGCGGTTAACCACAGGTCGGGTTCGAATTTGAGGTTGCATTGACGAGTAAAAGTCAGGTAACAAAACGGAAAGGAAAGTTGAAATTCGAAGGTGAAACGATGGCTCGCAGCATGTGTTTCCCAGATGACACGTCGCCTTTCCCGGCTCGCTTTTTCCATCCACCAAACGGTTCACGTCGATTAGGCGGCCGTTCCCTCGAAATAGAACCATTTATTAGAACGTTACTCCGTGCAGCAGACTTTCCGAACGACGAACAGGAATCCGATAATGGACAACGCGTGAATGACGCGTCCCTTATCGCTCTGCCTAGTGATAAGGTGAAAAGTTGTTCGGCGATTTGCTCCAGGAACAAAGCGCACTAATTTCGCTTGGTTCATACAATCTCTTTGAAATCCTAAAATCTTTATATCTAAACTCCCGGCGCAAACGGTACGCTAATAATTTAAATTACATTTTTGAATTCTTTTTAAAAGTCGATCAAACTGCAGGAGTTTCTTATGCAGTTATGCACCGCGACTGACCATGTATACATTTCCGAGACTTGATCGATGTTATCTGGTTCTGATTACTGGTTCAGTCTATTGATATATTGTTCATAGAATATGGATTAGAGGAGTTAACCTTTTAGTGTCGAACAATGATGTATCGTTGTTGACGACACTTGCGGAACGCAGTTGGTATTCATTTATATTCCGTTTTTTTACGGTGTTCATTCAAGATAAATGTACTGTCGTTCAATTTATATTATTCTCACTTTGTATGATTTCATTCTCGAACTTTACTAAATCTTCCTAGGTTTCTTTAATTAGCTATCTGTCGTTCTGTATTCTGTAGGTACCATTTTTCCGATCGATAGTGGACCGTTCTGTAACTCAATGGTATTATCGAAACAACGTATTCAAATATAATCGTTTACACACAAAACATTTCTATCTCAGTCCTGAAATAAAATTCTAAGCAAGTACAAAGTGAACTTCAATCCGAAATAACTTCCTTGTACAATACATATTTTTGTAGCTTAAATTAAGAAAACTAAGGCTGTACTAAGAAACTTGTAAACTTTCAACTTGCAAAAGGACCCGTTTCAGTATCAAAATCAAAAACTACAGGAACCGTTTCGGTTTGAAAGCCGATAGTAGTTATCGAAAGCGCCCAGTGCGCAGCTCCAGTGCGCAGGTGCGTACAAGAACCGATACGCGTAAAAATGCGTGCTCGCGTAAAAGGTTAATCGGGAATGGTAAGATAGGAAGGCGTCAGCTGATAAGTATTCGAATCGTGCGAAGAGGCGTCGCGACGCGATCGAACCGAGGTAGACGTTGTTCCGGTGGCCCGTGACAGTTACTTAACTCCGGGTACGTGCACCAGCTGTACCCGTAGTCGTGCCATTACGGTAATTAGGGTGTAATTGGGCATAAATTGTCCGGTGGCTTCGGTATCGCGAGTCGCCGGTGACGAGCTGAGGAGGCGGAGACAAGAGGGGGCAACGGCGCGGCGGAGGGAGTGGTGGGGGTGGACGGGTCGGTGTGCGAGAGATAGACAGAGAGGGGGGAGTACGGCTACGGCGCTGAGGGGGAGGGGGCTGAGGGCAGGGGAGGGGAGCCAGCGTAGCGTGAACGTAGCGAGACCGAGGATACGCGGTGCGTATACATGTCGGGATACGCGTGCACGCGCGTATCCTCTCGCGTCGCTTCTCTTCCTCTTTCTGCCAAGGTAAATCGGCCCATTATTCGACACCTAACTACCTCGTCGTTTAACACTACCTTTACGCACTTTCAATCACCGCTTGCTCGGAAGCACCGATGAATAAACGAGAAACGTAGATTCATTTCTACAATTATTAAAAGTCCTTTGAAGGTATTTTTACTGTTGGCAACTCCGAAACCTTTCCGTTCATGATGGATTCTTTCGAAGTTATTCTTTCCTTTATATCGTAACGTGCATTACAGATACTGCTCACATTTGAGCCTGGAATTGCCTACCGATTATAATTAACAGAAGGGATCTCTGAAGATGTCATTTGTCCTAACATCGATAATTAGCTCCGACGCACCTGCCGAGAATCATACATGAAGGGATTAACTGTTGCCTGCAAATTTACCTGTTTGCTGTAGTGATACATGGTTGCAGAATGGTTAAGACTCCAGTAGATGAAATGTAAAATGTAGAAGCAATCCATTAAGTAATAATTTTAATTAAAACCGTGCGAATAACGCATACCATCAAACTTGCCGTGTCTCTGTTATTCGATTGGTTTTTACTTGTTGCCTCGTCGCCGATATTTCGCAGCGACCTATAGATTTTTCCTTCAAATATACACGTTAGCGGGACAACTCCGTTATTTTCCGCGCGCAAATTGTTCCCTGCGATCGGGTCTGCCATTAAGGAGCACGGTACTAGATCATTGTTATCACCACACCGGGCTTGTTTTCTATCCAGACTATTTCCCTCCATTATTCCCCGACTATTGTAACAACATGCAATTTCCAAGGAAACGCGCGGACCGTGCTTCCCGAAGCGACCGTGAATTCAACAGGTGACACCTTTTCGGGGCAGCGCTCTTCTTACAGTCTTTACAATTTTCGTCTTTCTGCTTTTCGACATCGGAGCTGTTATTTGCAGGAGCAAGTGTTCATTGTCTTGAAACAAATATCACGTTTTCATTTGATATTTAATGATCACCGGAGATTAAATAATTAATGATCGCTTTCAGATTCGTCTGCGTATCATAACACTGTAGTGATCATCGGACAATAGATGCTTGTGTGTTTATGATATAGCAGAATCTGCAAAGTATACATAAATCATGTAAATCATATAATAGTGTAATGCAATGTGAACATAAATCATGCAATCTATAGACTCTGAACTGAACCTAACCTAACTAACTTAGCCTTAATCTTAACCTAACCTAACTAACTTAACCTTAATCTTAACCTAACCTAACTAACTTAACCTTAATCTTAATCTAACCTAACTGACTTAATCTTAATTTTAACCTAACCTAACTGACTTAACCTTAATCTTAACCTAACCTAACTAACTTAACCTTAATCTTAACCTAACCTAACTGACTTAATCTTAATCTTAACCTAACCTAACTGACTTAACCTTAACCTAACCTAACCGACTCAGCCTAAAATAACACTTGTTACATCAAAATCGACATGTGTTGAGGATTTAGAAGCGTATCGGCGACAGTGCCCGTTTAATTAAAATGCAAGAATATCGTGGAAAGGTGTCTGCAATAAAGAAGGAGATTTTCCATCGGGAGATTCGTCGTCGCGTGCCATGAAGCGAGGAGAGGGAATTTAAACGAGCGAAATAAATCTCGCAGCCCCTTTCGCGATCCAACGTGTACACTCGTTGTCGCTATGATAATGAGTACTATCAATTTGCATCTGGGTTATTAGCACTTGCTCCACTCTGCTCCTCGAGTCAACGACAATTCTCCCGTTGGTTAAGCCGTCTTATCGATTGCTTCCTGTCGACCGAGTGGCTCAGGTAATAACTGTTGTCTCAAATGTCTCTCGGACATTTTCTCATTGTCGTCTTTTCTCCTCCTCGTGTTCTCTACATTTTTATGCCGCACTCAATTCCCTTTATTAGCCCTATACTTTTATTAAATCGACACCACGGTGGACTCCCTAATATCAACTGCAATATATGAACATTATGGAGAACTTCATTAAGATGTGGTGAATTTTTTACGTGTATACACAATTGAAAGATACTCGGTATATGCGATTATGAAAGTGGTCTAATAACAATGAAATTAATTATCATTATCAAACTAAACGTGCTCTAAATTTCACGTATAACTGAATAATATCATTATCATGTTACGAATGTTTCTCCAAAATTCCTCTATACTGTATTGATATTAATCAATACAGCAAACAAGTGGATTTGACTTAGACCTCTTCTACATCGGCACACAATAATTTAATAGTATCGAATAATTAAAGAGTACAGAGAAATTAAAGTGCCTGTGTTTTTTGGACACTGTTGCTATGTAGTTATCTGTTTAGCAATCGCGAGGAGGGAACAAAAGGTACTTAGGGGATACACATCCCCCTGTTGATGTCGTGCCGCAATGTGAGGGAAGCTCACTTTGTGTTTCTGTAACACATTGTTGCAACTGTTCTTTGTTTGCTTCACTCTAGTCTGAAACATTAGAAGGAGAGACGATCTCGAGTTACGAAGACATGGCAGAATTCATAACCTGTCATTATTAGTGTTAAAATACAAGGCTTGTTTCGAATAGTAGCTGAGATATTGCATTATATCTCTTGAGAATGTTCATTTTGACTCGATTTTTGCTACCTTTCTCGAACACATATTTCCATTAGAATTCGATGGAATCGATCCAAAATTCATACATCCTTTTATCTATTCCAAAATTTATATATGGATTCTATTAACTATTCTGAAATTTCTACATGTAGCCTGTTAGCTATTCTAAAATTGTACATATATCCTTTTAGCTATTCTAAAATTTCCACATTCATATATCTTCTTAGGTTTTTAAAAATTTATACTAGAAATGAAAATTTCTACATATGATCTCTTAACTATTTTAAAAATTCTACATCCTCTTAGCTACTCTAAAATTCATACATACATCCCCTTAAGTATTCTAAAATGTATGCACATATCCGTTCACCTATTCCAGAATTCATACCCGTATCGTATGGCTGCAATATCTACAACGTCATTTCCGTAAAATATTTTCCGTCATCGTTAACTTTCGAACGCAATAAAGCAGCAGATTACACCTGTTAATAGGAACAATAATGACGTTATTACAGTTATCCGACAAAAACTAGAAAGGCAATAAGAGAATATCCGAGACAGCTCGAAGACAGGATTTGGACACTGGTCCGTTTATGGCACCGCGTGAAATGAGTTACAGGCCGGATAATCGGGGTAATAAACTTCCGGCTGGGCCCCCCGTGTGGGCGGCCACGTGGGTCGTCCCGAGTTGTGGTAATACACCGACGACGTCGGTGTAAATATATTTATTATGCCCACCCTGTTTGTCCTCCTCCACCAGGTACATTTTAACTATCCTTCAAGGGTTACCTTCACGCGTTCGCCATTCGAGCTTTAAGGGTGACGATAATTTACAGCCTCGATTCTCTTTGGGCCCTTGCAACCATTTGCTGCAACTAGCAATATAGGGATATAGGGATATTACTATATAGGAATGTGGAGATATTGAGATATACATACACATGTAGAGATATTGGGATATACATACATATGTAGAGGTATTGGCATATACATACACATGTAGAGATATTGAGATATAGCAATATAGGGATGTCGGAACTTAGGAATATAAGGATGTGATGATCTGGGGAAATAGGTATTTACTGATGTAGGGACCAAGGGATATAACAACCTACGAATATAGAGATCTATTGATATAGGGACTGGAGATGTAGGAATCTAGGTATCTGAGTATCTGCACATCCAGATACATAGGAATCTAGATGTCTAGGTATCTAGGGACTCTAGAAATCTATGAATTTAGAGTTGAAGGAATCTTGGAATCCAGACGCTGAAATATATATTTAAGTATGCAAGGACCCCAGAAATCTATTAATCTATTAGAGTTCAACGAATCTGGGGATCTAGAGATATTGAGATCTAGGAGTCTAACTAGGAACCAAAGAATCTAGAAATCTACATTACCTTTAACAAGATAAAATGGCTACCGCACCAAGGGTTGGTCTCACGACTCGATTCACCTACTCGAGTTTGTCAAGCTTGTTCGATGATTCACGAACGAGGGTGGAACATCGATAGAAACGAGAATGATTCGGTGGTCGGCGAAGCTTTCGAAACGACGAACGATGAGTTCACCGCGACTTCCTTTCTTAGTCATCCAAGCAGGCGTTATTTGCGTACCTATTATCGTCCCTCGTCCATGTACCTGCAACGAACACCCAGCTCGTTCGCATTGTGAAAGAATGCTTCTTACAGCGGGGAATCGAAGGCTACGTTCTGGAAGGCTTGGTCCCGTTTTCAAAGCGAAATTATGCTCTATGAAGGATGCTCGGCGAACGTCGGTACCGTTTAAAACGTTCTGACGTTTCTTACAAATGAGAAAGTACATTATCTTTTCACCGTTTGATGCTTTTGTATCAAGATTATTTTATATCGTTTTTGTTTTACCATTATTATATATTCTTCTTTTTTTTTTAATATAATATGTTGTTCTTGTATTACTATTATTTTATATCGTCTTTGTATAACGATTGTTTTATTAACCTCTTGTCTTACAACATCGTCTTCCGCACGTGACGCACTCATGCTGCAACTGTGACAAATTTTACACGAATTTTAAATATGCTTCAGTTTGGAGTTCAAGTCCAATTATAATTTGCATTCTCAATGATTGTACAATACCAAATTGACATAACATTTCAACTTTCTCTGTCTGTGTTAATATTGTAGCTATGATTAGTTAGTTCTGACTGACGCACCGGACAAACCATAGTGCAAGAGGTTAAGTTTAAGTCCAATTATAATTTGCATAAGAATTATTGAATACAAAATCAACATAAAATTTTGACCTTTTCTCTTCATTCTAATATTACAGCCGTGATTAGTCAGTTCAACAAAACAAGCGAATTAAAAAGTGCATGTATCAGTCTTGAAATTTTATCCTTTCCCTTGCAGTTCTTGATTTTTGCGCGATATTTGATTTTCAAGAAAGAGAACGGTTATACAGGAACGTCGATAGTGATCGATACGATCAAAGGGACGAGAAGAGAGACAGGATATAGGACTCCCTCTTAAATATTCATTTCACGTTCATCCGCAAAAATCAGACGTTTCCTGGCGTTACAAATCCGCGCAATATTCGCGGAAAGCAACGTGCGGCTCGATGAAAGTGCACGATGCGATGCACAATCGGTGAATGTCCCCTTGAAAATAAAATTCTGTCCGAAAACTGGGTCAGCTTTTCATCGGGATTTCATAGATTTCTCCGTTGTTCATACATATTGATGGGGCAAGGCTGAATTGTTCGCCAGCGATCTAAAGAATGCCTGCTTTTTTCTTAAATATGCATTTCGAACAGTTTCAAATGTCTCCTTGATACATGTTTTAAGGGTAGGGTTATTTTTAAGAAGGTTACTGCAGGAATTTATTTTACAAACAATTTTAATTTGGCTGAGGTTAAAATTTTACACTGCATGTCATTAAAGGACTGCAATAAAATACGTGTTCTACATTGGTTGAAGATGTAGATTTTTGTTTGAGTATGAAAATTAGATTTGAGTATAAAAGTTAGAGAACAGGTGATTTTACTGTGGTCTTACATTATTTTTGAAATATATCTTCTCTAAATAATATTAACATATTATGTTGTAAAAATAATGCATTGTAAGATTACAATAAAAAATGTCCTATTATAATTTCTTTAAACAGTTTAACTCTCTGTATAATACAAATATATTATGCTGTAAAAATGATATATTATATCATTACAATAAACACATCTATTCCAATACATCTCTACATAATACAAATACTATATTGTAAAAATAAGATAACACTACAATAAACCTGTTCTACTCCATCGATCAAGCTTACAAAACATGTATCTATCCGAACAAAACCAATATAACCCACTATCACCTCCCAGTACCAGTTCGAATACGTCAAGTATAAAAATTAAAAAATCCCAAAATTTGAAGTTCTCGTTAACTCCAGCGTTGACCGTGAAAATTTCACCGTGTCATAGAAGGGTGTCGAATGAGCCTATTCGGTAAAATCTTTGGATCGAGATCGGCGAGAGATCGCGTAGCCGAGGAGAGAATCAACGGAGGAAATGAGCGACATCGAGGGTAAAGGGTGGACGGAAGAAAGACAGGGGTGAGACAGGGACAGATAGAGAGAGAAGGGGTCTGTAGTTATGGGAGTTGCTGTGGAGTGGAGTAAGCATTGTAAATCAATACCCTGACGGCTGCCGGCGCTTCGAACGCGCCCCGTATTTCAGCATGCCAATACACTGGAACTATCCTCCATCGCTGCTGGATAGCGGAATATAACGCTTAATAGAGGTCGCAGATGGAAGGGATCGAAAGGGTGCGCGGGGGGTGGACAAGATTGCACGCCGATGGTATGGGGTGAACAGGCAAAACTGGGACTGTTAACGGATACGAAAGATTCTTTCTCTTCTTCGATCCACTTTCGCAAACTGTTTCCTCTTCTTTCGAACTTTCTTATATTTCTCTTTTCTTACATTTATTTATCATTGTTACCAGGATTTTTACAAATATCCCTCGATTTAAAAAGTGTCTATTATAATAAATGAATCTATGATATATTTTAAAAATGTCTTATATAAGACATAATGTATAATACTAATAATAATGCATAATTAGTTAAGCCAGTAAATGCAGTTCGAATCTTGTTTGGTGACATTTCAAAAAGTTGAAGAAACGCAGTGGCAGACTCACATGTATCCTGTTTTCGCTGCATACATCTAGGAATAAAAATTTCATCCGAGTAGAATCCGGTTGGATTTCAGAGAGTACTATTTGGGAACAAGCACTCTACCAGAGAGAAAACTAAAAGTTGAAATTTCTCGTTGGACGACACGTACGTATCGTCGAGTTCATCGCGCTTTTCCCAGTTTTCTGGGACATCCAGAATTACCCGTCTCATTGTGCCGCGTTTTCTTTTTTCATTATACGTTCAATCCGACGTCGGGTCTCGCGATGAATTAATAAATCACTGTACGCTCTATTCCAGGAAAATTCAGTCGATCATGATATGTACTCGCTTCGGCGAAATAATCAACTTCAACAAAAATCTGCGATATTAATACTTCTCAGCATTCGAAGGAATAGTTTGTGTACTGTGTTCGATATTGGACGCCATTTTCTGACGATATCATTATTTATTGAGTTGTTTGCACGTTTTGCTATTTTGGAACTCAACGATGGATGGTACATGTGTGAATCTGATGTGTTATCTTTTTTCTCTGTAGATTAGTCATTTTTTTGAGATTCGGGGATCTAGGGATGTGAGGATCTAGGGATTTGCTGGAATAGGAATTTGGGAAGCGAGAATTTCGGGATGTAATAATTTGTGGTTCGAGGGATTTGGTGGCTTGGAAATTTGGAGGCTTTGGAATTTGGAGAGTTGCTATTTGGGGATTTTGGAATTTTATAGTTTAGGAATTTGGGGAGCTAGAAATTTGGGGACATAACAATTTGTAGATCTAGGAATTTGGAGGCTTAGAAATTTGGGGGCTTTGGAATTTGGGGAGTTTGCAATTTGGGGACATAGGTTACTTGGGGACGTTGGAATTTCTGGAATCTAGGGATATGGGAAGTTGGGAATTTGGGGAGCTTGGAATTTCGGGACATAACAATTTCTAGATCTAGGAATTTGGTGGTTTAGAAAGTTGGGGGCTCTGGAATTTGGGGAGTTTGCAATTTGGGGACATAGGTTACTTAGGGACGTTGGAATTTCGGGAATCTAGGGATATGGGAAGCTAGGAATTTCATAGTTTAGGAAATTGGGTTGCTAGAAATTTCGGGACATAACAAATTGTGGATCTAGTGATTTAGGGTTTCTGAATCCAACATTAAACCTATTAGCATACAATGCACATTTACTTCGAAATTAAAAACGTTGTGAACTAACCGAACAACATATAAATGTAGTATTAGCAAGTTTCACATATCCATACTTTTGAGCGGTAGTTTATCCAAAAAAGAATAAGAAATACTGGTAATTATTGGTAAATAATATAGAGATAGAGTTAGAGTTAAAATTTAGTATGACGGGTCAGAAAGTGGTCGCATAATCGTTAGTTCGGGGATGAGAAGGTATCGCGAGGGCAGGTGGAGCTATTTGGAGAACAGCCCACTCGACAGTCCACCGATTTCGTCTCTTTCCTTCTCTTTTCTTCTTCTTTCTCTTTCTCTTTCCTCAAACGCTCCACGAACCTTCTCGACCTGCCTCGAGACCCGCAAGGTTGCCGATCTTGCGATCGTCGAACGACCAGATGCTCTTATATATCCTTGTGGCAGCTGCGATGATCCTGTCGACGTCTCTCCAAGACGCACGAGGAGCACGTGGCCAGGATTAAAGATGAAAAAAGGGAAGCACCCTTCGAATCGTTCACTCGTTCCAAAATTATGCTCGACGTTCACCATTCGGTAGCTTGGTTTTTATTTCTTCATTTATTTTTTCATTTCTTCATTTATTTTCGATTTTTTTATTTTTTATTTCGGATATTTTTATTTCGTTTGGGAAGCTCCTTCGTTCTTTAATTTATTTTTATTTTTTCTTCTGGTCCAAATGTGTTACTTAGTTTATAAGGGGTTTTAGTTTTTAATTTATGCGATTCGCATTTGTTTTTTTTTAAATTTATTTTCGATTTTTATTTTTGGTCGAAATATGATATTTCATTTAGAAAGCTCTTTTATTTTTTAATTTATTCGATGTCTGATTTATTTTCGATTTTTATTTTTGGCCCAGATCTGATATTTCGTCTATAAAGGTTTTTATTATTTAATTTATTCGACGCAGATTTATTTTCGATTTTTATTTTTGGAGTTGCGATGTCTCATTAATAAAAATTTTATTTTTAAAATGACATAATTCAGATTTATTTTCCTTTTTATCTTTATGTTAATTTCTGTGCATGTTCAATTATTAAATTCAATTCATTATCGAATATTTCGATACATTTTCGATATTTTAATTTTGTCAACGCACTTATCTAATGGTGGATTGAATTTCAGTATAAAATATCGTTCCTTATACCCGGTAAAAGTTCTGAATTGGTAATATGCTTACTTCAATATTTCAGGAGAATCGAAGTTCCATACGATACATATTACAATACTTCAACTTCGAATCTTAATTCTGTTCTTGTTATAAAATATATGAAATCACAGATATTGATTTCTAGTTTAACACCTGTATCCATTACTTGCAGGTTTCACTTATTCTATAAATGTTCCAACGAATGTAGGATTCAGATTACTGAGATTCAGAAATTTGTTAATTTGCAAATGTGCAAGTTCAAAAATATGGAAATTTCGAAATGTGAAAATGTGCAAGCTTAAAAATATGCAAATTTGTATGTATGGAAATGTGGCGGTTCAAAAA
Source organism: Megachile ligniseca (assembly GCA_945859555.1). NCBI lineage: Eukaryota > Metazoa > Arthropoda > Insecta > Hymenoptera > Megachilidae > Megachile > Megachile ligniseca. Next base: position 12,909,015 of record OX243778.1, read on the forward strand.
CATGCAAATTTGTAACATGGAAATGGAAACGTGTAAGTGCGAAAACAGAAATTTGTAACTGCGAAAATTTGTAAATATAAAAACATTGAAACGTGGAAACGCATAAATCAAAAATGTGTAACTATGAAAACAGAAATTTGTAACTGCGAAAATTTGTAAATATAGAAACATTGAAATATGGCAATAAATCTAAAGTTCTGAAAATTTGCAAAAGCAAATATTGTGGGAGTACAAAAACATGTAACCAAAAATACAATTCTGAAGAATAAAATATTAAAATACAGAAATTTTCAAACACCCCTATTCGAATAACGAAGCGTAGAGAAATGAAAATTGGAGATCTGCAACGATGTTGCATCAAACGAGAGTTTCCGTAAGAAGAGAGATCATAAGTGGCTATATCGACCGGTTGGCTCGGAAATCCGTTTCACGAGGGCATGACCCGGTGGTCGTCCATTTTGAAAGGCATACACCTTATCTGCGGACCCCGTGTCACCATCGGCCTGTATTTTCTCGCAGATAACAGCGAGTTGTTACGTTGCTGCTTACAAATGGTGCGCTCGAAGCTCATATCGTTGCTTTCATTGCAAACGGTGCAATCTCCTGAAAGCTTTTCGTTATACTTACTCAAAATAATGTACTAAACGAACGTGTTCAACCTCTCCTTTTTTTCAAACATACGCTGTAATCATAAAACATACGCTCATAATATGTCAACTTCACATATTCAAATTACAACACGTGTCAAAGTAATTTATTCTTCAAGTCTCGATAATGTTCATTTGGTTCGAACGATTTAGATAGCGTTCGATCGGTAATCAAAGAGGGACAATGCAGTCAATTGACAAAATAAGCTTGTTCCGATAAGAAGTTACGGTCTTTGGACCTCGTTATCGATAACGATGCACGTGTTCTTTTTCTCACCGCTTACGGGTTGTCCGTCTTAATTTCCATTCTTTAATCCATCAACTGCTAAATTTTTATTTTAACTTTCCGTATAATAATATAAGGCAACATTGAAACAAGATTATAATATTCTAATTTAGACAACAGTTGCTTAACAGTCATTACAAAAATTATTGATATTTCTTCAAAAATGAAACACGCGAATTTCATGAATATTTTCTCTCATCAAATAATATTTTCAACCCTGCGAAGCGGGTAGATAGGGTGGTCTTTTATCAATTTTACGGGGTAACAAATTATTTACTAGTTTAAATGTACAGACAGATATATTTCAAATTTCGACAAGTTTTATGGAATTTTTAAAAGAAATTCTGAGACGTCTCGTTATCTTGTCCGTTAAACCAAAATGGCGGTTAATACTTAATGCTGCACAGACTCGTTTATTGCGAATGAAAGAATGACTAAAATTATTTAAATAATGAAACAATTACAGTTCGCATCGTAGCTACGTGAAAAGGAACCCTTAATCTCCTTTCATGCGTGACTTTTGGTCGATTGTGCAACAGGTGGTGGGTTCGACCTTCGGCCTCTGTTACGTTCTACGTGCTATTCGAAACTTCCTCCTTTCCTTTTTCTTCTTCTTCTTCTTCCTTAACTTTGTAGTCGTTTTTCAAGACGGAGGAAATCTGTTCAACTTTCTGGTAAATTCTCCAAGTTTTCGTATTACGGGTTCAATCGTTACGAACGTTGCTCGGTGTTGGTAAATGGAGCAACTTTTAATAATATTGAACTTTTTTGGTATTTATGCTGCGGCATTGTATGTGGATGGGTATGTTGTATTGGACGTGGTTAGAAATGAGATGTTTATGGGTGGTTCGTGTTGTGAATGTTGCTAGGGGGGATGAAAGTGCAATGGTGAGTTTGTGTATATGTTCAAAATATATACCAATAAACCTATAACAATTGTCTACAACGAAAGATATCCAAAAATAACAATGTTTCAATATTAATTGAATAATTTATGTATCATGGGAATCGTGGTCGAAGTAAGGAGTTCGAGGATCGAAGTTGCAATTAGGATAACGCGCAGAAAGTCGAGTAGGCACGTGCCGACAAAACCGGGCTACCGTGGTCTCTCTCTCTATATCTCCGCCTGTTCTGGCCAAGACACGAGAGAATGTAATAGCTATACTCCGGAACAAGGCCGTGCGGCGAGCTACAGATACGATCGATCGTCGATGGAGCAGAGAGCAGGCCAATTTACGCGAAGGTGGACGAACATAGATCGGTAATGCTTTCCTGGAAAACAAAGTCTACGACGTTGTGGCTGACCGAGGACCATCATTATTGGCCACGAATACTCTCTCACGGAGGAGGGTGGTTGTGCAATGCGACACGAGTCGGATAATTATGTTACTGCTTTGATATTACGTTAGGTTGTTTAAAGGCTAAAATTGAATTTTTGAGATTTTTGGTTTTGGGACTTTTGTAGTTGGAATTTTTCAACTTTATAGAATTTGGGTATTCGAGTTTTCGAAATTTGAGGATTTGGGGATTTGCAAATTTGGACATGTGAGGATTTGGGTATGTGGAAATTTGGACATGTGAGAATTTAGGGATGTGGAAATTTGGACATGTGAGGATTTAGGGATGTGGAAATGTGGACATGTGAGAATTTGGAGATGTGGAAATTTGGATATGTGAGAATTTGGGGATTTGCAAATTTAGATATGTGGAAATTTGGACATGTGAGAATTTAGGGATTTGAAATTTGGACATGTGAGAATTTAGGTATGTGGAAATTTGGACACGAGAGAGTTTGGTAAATTTGTAAATTTGTAAACTTGTAAACTTGTAAACTTGGAAACTTGCAAATTTGAAAACTAGTAAACTTACAAAATTGTAACAGCATTTTGCAAAATCGTGACTCAAGAAAGCTTAATTCTACAAAAGCTCCTCCATAACATCCCGAAAATGGCAGATGCATCGGCAAAAACCTACACGTAACAAGCACACATTGACGGTTACCGATCACCGTTTCACGGCCATCCCCATGGATTTACATGAATCCCACCGCAGGTATCGACGCTTCGGATCGGCAAGATTCCTCCGGGCTGTTCGCAGCGTACGAGAGCAAGAGGAAATCGAACGGGACAGGAGGAAGACAGAGACGAGGGAGAATGGAAAGCACACGGTGCCGGTACGGCCGTTAGTCAAAGAGACGACTCGCGTTGATTTACAGCTTACTAAATAGACGGCTCTTACGGTCTTGATGTTCTCTTGCCACGGAATGCAGCGGGAGGACGAAGCCTCCGACCAAACTCGCCACAACATCCAGTAGAATGCGCTCCAACGGAAACACCATCCAAGTAGAATAACGATATATCCTCGTCTTCCTTTACGATCGGTGGAAACGTGAACGAAAATCGATATCGTATGATTGGACACGATTGATTGCGTTATGAGACTCGTTTCGCTTCTACGACGCACCTTTTGCGTCTTAAATTATTGCTGGAGATACGAATTATTTTAAATAGATAGGTTTAGGTAACTGTTTGTGGACAGGTTAATTTGTGTTAAACTCTTTGTGAACAAGGGTAGGTTGCATCTAACTCTTTGTGGATAAGGATAAGTTACATCTAACTCTTTGTGGACAGAGTAGACTGTACCCAACTCTTCATGGACATAGTTCATATATGTAACTCTTTGTGGACAAGGATGAATTACATCTAACTCTTTGTGGTCAAGGATAGGTCGTACCTAACTGCTTGTGGATAAGTATGGATTGTATCTAACTGTCTGTGGACAAGGATAAGTTACATCTAACTCTTTGTGGACAGAGTAGGTTGTTCCAAATTCATCATGCACAAGGTTAAGTTGTATGTAACTGTTTGTGGACAAGCATATGTTATATCTAACTCTTTGTGGACATAGCAGATTGTTCTTAATTCTTCATGGACAAGGTTAAGTTGTATGTAACTGTTTGTGGACAAGCATAGGTTATGTCTAACTCTTCATGGACAAAGATAGGTCGTATCTAAGTACTTGTGAATAAAGATAGGTTATATCTAATTGTTTGTGGAGAAGGATAAATTGTAACTTGTCGACTGCAACGCAACTAAAGAAGGGTTGGCGATTTCTAGTCGCGCGACAAACGCATAGATCCATGGTCGGTGTGGCGTCGCTCGGTTGAAAACTCGTCCGACCTCGAGCAACTGTTTACTCCGGACGGTGTGCGGCGCAATTCAGCGAGCCCCGAGACACGCAATCGTCACGGTTCTTCTTGATACCGGATTTAAAGGCCTTAACGCTCGGTTTTCACGAGTCTCCGGTGTCGTTGAGTAATCCTATCCTCGGGACACATCTAGCCAGCATAATGTCGCTCGACCGGTAGCGCAACGAGCGGTCACTGTTCCTGCTTGTAATATTTTAAATACCGAGCCACACACGTTTAATCGACTCTTCTGTACTTCATCTTATTTCTGATCTTTTCACGGAATTTTTGCTGAAATACAAGCTCATGTTTGATTATTGGTGTTTGATTGAACTGCTTGGGAGGGTAATGAGTATAGTAAGAGTTGTATCGCATAGAAATTGTAATGCGTAGTAATGCAGCACGTAGGAGTTGCACTGTATAGGAATTGCAATACGGAAGAATTGCAACACGTAGGAATTATAGTACGAAAGAATTGCAACACGTAGGAATTTTAATACGAAAGAATTGCAACGTAACAAATACCTCTGTAAATTGCAATGTATTGAACTTACAATGCGGTAGAATTGCAACGGATAGGAATGCAACGGGTAGGAATGCAATGAGTAGGAATGCAATGGGTAGGAATGCAACGTGTAGGAATTGCAACGAATACGAGTTGCAACACGTAGAAATTCCAACGCGTAGAAGTTACAACTTGTAGGAATTGTAGCGCGTAGTAACCCCGATGCGTAGAAAGTTGTATAACGTAGGAATTTCAGTGTATTGAAATTGCAACGCGTAGAAATTGCAATGCGTAGAAACTGCAATGCGTAGAAACTGCAACGCGTAGAAATTGCGATGCGTAGAATTTATACTACATCAAAACAAGAACGTGGTAGTAAAACGCGACACCCCACCGAACTACCACATCCACCCAAAGCATCCAAGTGACTGCGCAGAAGATTCGATAATCTTCGTCCGATCGGATATTAAATAAAATCGTAATGACGTATTTTCGTCTTTTCCCATCCAGAAGAGAAGCTAAAACATTGGAAGTTCCACGAAATCCGGTCGGAACAATTATTTACGGCAAGGGAACGAAATATATATCTGGTTTCCTTATTTTTGTCGAGGAACGGCGCGCGAAGGGAGACTCGTGGTCGTCGAGAGCGGGCCGAGGATTCATTCGGTCGGTTTTTGCGCAACTCGTCGTTTCGCTAAACCCTCTTCTTTCTTCTCTTTTCTTCGGACCCTCTCTTCCTGAGACAAGCCTCTCAGCCGGTCATTGATTCGACGTAGATCTCGAGAGATCGGATCCTCTCGTGCGAAGCATCCTTTCAGTCCTCATTGAAATACCTTCTCTCTTTACCTTCCCATCTGTTTTTATTCGCGATGCTCCCTTTCCTACCTTCCTCTTCTTCTTCGACTTCTTAATAATTACCGTTTGTCCTGTGCAACGTACGTTTCCTTTGTATTAACCCTTTCCTCTCGACAGACTCACGTTCGTTATTCAGCTTAATATAACAATTTCATATAAAATATTTTACATGTACATAACACTGCATAATACTGCATAATGTACATGATACTACAATTTCAAATAAATATTTTACATGTACATAATATTACATAATATTGCATAATGAACATAATACAACATAATGATGTAGACAGTATGTCAACTTCATGTAAAGTAGACAATAGTGGAAACTGATATTAGAGGAATACTAATATTAAATGAATTCGGCAAACTTTTTAAGTAAAATGTTTTAAGGTTGACGTCTGACAACAGCAAAAGTAGCTTCGAGTGCTAGGGGTTAACATCCCTTGGCAAAGCAAGGGGCGCAGCAGTCTGCTTTTGGTTTGAATGAATTTTTAAATTTAATTCCAGAATTTGTACGATGTTAAGCTTGTAGCTACATTTCTAAACAGTCATATCTTAATTGGAGGCAAAATTGAATTGCAGTGAAAATACGAGTCTTATCACGTTCCTAGTGCGTCACGTAGTTGTAGGGTAATAATTAAATAAATTCGCGATAGAACGAATTTGAAGTTGGTAGAACGTAAGTACAAATCAGAACAACAAGATTTAGCACGTAGAGCATAAGTAGAAGGTTAGATGATCTAACCAGAAGCACGTGCGCGTGCATGATCCGAGCGGAGAATCATGTACAGTATAATAGGGTGGTACTCGAAATTCTCTCTATAATTTGCCCATTTCGAGCCATTATACGCGATATATCCGGGCAAGCTCTCCCGAGGGACCGTTTTCCCTCCTTTTTCCTTTCACAATGAACGGACGAGCCGACAGCTGCCTCCTGCGGGACACGCGCCAACGCTGGCCTCGTGAAAACGCAGCTTGTGCCTCTATCCGTCTTTATCCTCCACACGCGATTCCTTCAGCTTCCGTTTCTCTTGGACACACCTCTTTAATGTGGGCTAGGCTCTGACTACGCGTGCCGTATTTTCACACCAACTGATATTTCGGATTTCATCCAAGGAAATTGATCGTTATTGAACACCTTTCTTCTTTAGGAAATTTTCGCTTCGTCTTATAATCAGCTGTCTTATAATCGTATCAACTGTATGTGTTATGTATTTTGGGCAAAAATTGTGTATTGATTCAATGATATGTAATGATGTATTAATTTCATAATATATTGCATTATATTATAAGGATAATATTAAACATAATAATATATTACACTCAACGATGTCTTGTAATATTGTATTAAATTCAACGATACATTATATTATGTTATAATATGATATAATGTAACAATATATTCCCTGTAATAGATACTACATAAATACTATAAATATAAAATATTAGTATCTTAAAAATCATTCCATTAAATCATAAACGTCCATCAAAAAATATATATTACTAATAAATGTCGATAAAATAAAAAGAAACACGGTGCTTCCTGTCATAAATAAAATACATCGACACATTGAAATGTGCTTTCGTTTTCCGTCAAACCAGTTCACACCTTTCGAGATCTCGAGCGTATTCGCGATTAATCAATTTCAGACGTGTTGCAGATGGAATCGGGATTCATAAATGCAACAGATTTAATTTCCCGGCGATAACGCGACAGGAGCGCGTTACGTAAAATGGCGGTCCGCGTGTACGAGTTACGTGCGATCCCATTTATCAAACGTGAGTTCTTACGTTTAACGAGACAACGACGATAAAACAAACGACAGCCGCTTCGTTTTCATTACCGTCATTTAAAGTCCGTAACTTCTCCCTGTTATTAGCGTTATCGTGTTCCTTGGCCGGTCGCTGTTGCGTCGCGTACGAATCGATTACGACAGGTGCAAAACGCACGGTTCATCGAGAAAGAAACAGGGACACTTAATTACCGGCTAATCATCCGAGTGGCATCGCTGCGTTTTTCGAGGAATTGTTCGGGAGATTCGAATCGATCGAATCTAACGCGTGATTTAATTGTTTTATGTAGTTTCAGATTTTTTAAGTTTTTTTACGAGACATGGCAGATAATAGAAGTTACAAATTTTTTGGTTATATTGAGAATTGGGGAGAGTCGTTTATCGGAATTCGTAGAGGCCATCTTGTGGTGCGTACATAGTACTCGAGTGCAATTTAGGTTTCTTTTGTATAGGGGTTCATATGTGGAAATTTTCGTATCTTCATATTTGTAATTTTTAATTTTCAAGTACCCAAATTTTTAGATTTTCCAGTACCCAAATTCAATTGTTAAATTTTTAAATTTGCAAGTTCCAAAATTGTTAGATTCCCAAATACAAAATTTTTCAAATTTCTCAACTCCACACCTCAAAAATCCCTAAAAATCAGTCACAAGACGAACCACCTCTCTGAACCATAGGATTCAGCAAACGTATGTCGCACGTTGTAATCTCGATTACGAACGTACTATTTATAATCGGATGTTAACGCGACGAAGAGAACAAAGACGAACAAAGCCGAAGAAGCGAGCATCGTAATCAGTGACTGCGATGCTTGATGGCGCGTGACGGAATGACACGATAATCCTATAGTCGCGACTGGTAACCGACTATGATCTATGTCCGGTGGAAGATGGAATAACGGTTCGTCGTTCCCGTTTCCTCGCGATTTTCTTCGACGTCCGCCATTGTGTTCGTTCTCGAGAGGATGGGACGCCTTCGATTTACTTCCGACACAAAAACGCTAGCTTCTTTTCGTATAAATTATATTTTCACTCTTCCTACAACTCTTGAGAGTTTTCTATTCTGCGTTTTATAATACTAGCTTTATGACATTGAAAGTTTATCTTTGTCAAAATGATGCGTTGTATATTCTTCATTTTAACACCAGAACGATCAAAGTTTTAGAGTTTTCTTATTTTAAGTTACTCTGCTTGTACATTTTGTATCAATATCTTAATCGGAACCTAGCCTAAACTTAGCCAAAACCTACAGTAAACCTAGCCTATCCTAACCCAGTAAGCTAATCAGGTTGAAGCACCATCTTCGTTCGACAATTTATTCCGGTTATCCTCGCGATGGAACGTCACGTCGCCACGATATGGACGCTTCCTCTCGTTTGATTTTTTTCAATGAGCTTAAGTCGGCGAGTTTGTTGGCGTGTTATCGCGGCTGACAGGAGGGAACGGTGAATCGAACCGTGGAGAAGTCGATTTATCGTTCGATCGAGAATCCCTTTCTTTCTTTACTTTTTATCCCTGCCACCGGGAACTCACCGCGAACGCGACACGTTCCTCCGGGGTAATTTACTGTGCCTCTTCCCTATTGACATAGTCTTCGAATTATTTCTCATTCTTCGAATTTTTGATGCAGGTGATTGTATTCCGAAAGTGGAGAACGCATGCGTAGGATTTAGGGTCATCTTGCGAATTTTTAAATCTTTGTGGGGTTCTCTTGGAGATTTGCAAAATTTTCTAAGGTCGTCTTGTGAGTTTATGAATTCTTCTAAGGTTATCTTGTGAATTTGTAAATTTTTCTAAGGTTTGCGATTAATTTCCTGAGACGTGGTTCACAGATACCTAGATACAGAGATCCTGAGTACACAATTTCTGTCCTGAGACACCTAGATTTTCCAAATTTCTAGATCTCCAAATATCAAAATTGTAGACCTTCAATATTCTAGATTCCCATCTTCGTAGAGTCCCCAAATTTTCCAAGCTTCTAGGTTCATAAATTCCACGACCTTCAAATTTCTAAATCACCCCAAGTTCCTAGTTTTTTGGATCCCTGGTTCTCCAAGTTCCTATGTCCTCAAACTCCTACACCCCCCAATTCCTAGATCTCCAAATACCTAGATCAAATACCACCCAAGCTCGATCTCCAAATAAGTAGATTTGGATTTTAAATTTTGATCTTGAAATTCTCTTGAAATGACCAAATCCTTGATGTCCCCAAATTAATATCCTTGATATCCCTAACTTACAAATCTTCCAACAGATCCTCCAAAAGATCACATAGTCATATTAAATCTCCAACCTCCATTTTCTCAAAAAGTACCCCTTCGACCAATCTCTCCTAATTATTTCCTGCCAAATTGTGTCCTATTTTACCCGTCCACATGCAGTATATCTCGATAATTTAATGGCACACCCTGTATCGATAGAAAGAGCAATATTTGGTGGTATTTTCTGCAGAGTCTCGTTGATGGAACGCGAGCAACGTGGCAGAGGAAACGGTAGCGTATCGTCCCGAGAAGAAACAGAGGGCTTCGGCATCCTTCTGAAAGGACGAGGACCAAGGACAACGAACGGGAGAGCATTTAGCTAAGCATGCGACTAGTTTTTGTCGCGTAACTGCGAAAGGAAGAAAGGAGAAGGATAAGGCGAAGAAGCGAGAGGTTAAGGAGGGACGAGCGAAGTTACTTCGCCGCCAGGTGGCAAGTATGCTCTTGAAACCTGCCGTACGTGCTGAAGATCTTCCCGAGATACGGGTTTAACAAGGTCACGAGGACTACGGATTTATAGCATCAAACCTCTTTTTGGCCGTGTTTATGTACAGTCGAAGACAAATCTGGTCGACCTATGGAAAATATGGCGGCCCACTTGGATCTACAAACGATTTTACGGACTTTTGGGTTTTATATATTTAGGGAGGAATTCGGGGATATATTTTAGGGATGTAGGAATTTGAGGATGTATCTAGGGTGATGGGAATTTTGGGATGTGTAATTCTAGGGAGATAGGAATTTGGGGATATATGAATTTAGGGATGTAGGAATTTAGGGATATATGAATTTAGGGTGATGGGAATTCGGGGATGTGTAGTTTTAGGGAGATAGGAATTTGGGGACGTAGGAACTTGGAATGTTGGAATTTGGGAATCTAGGGATTTGGGGAAAAATACATTTAGGATCTTAGAATTTGGGAATTTGGGAATTTGGGAATCTAGGGATTTGGGGACATAGGTATTTGGAATGTTGGAATTTGGGAATCTAGGGATTTGGGGATATAGGTATTTAGGGTGATGGGAATTCGGGGATGTGTAGCTTTAGGGAGATAGGAATTTGGGGACATAGGTATTTGGAATGTTGGAATTTGGGAATCTAGGGATTTGGGGATATAGGTATTTAGGGTGATGGGAATTCGGAGATGTGTAGTTTTAGGGAGATAGGAATTTGGGGACATAGGTATTTGGAATGTTGGAATTTGGGAATTTAGGGATTTTGGGGAAAATATATTTAGGATTTTAGAATTTGGGAATTTGGGAATTTGGGAATCTAGGGATTTGGGGATATAGGTATTTGGAATGTTGAAATTTGGAAATCTAGGGATTTATGGGAAAATATATTTAGGATTTTAGAATTTGGGAATTTGGGAATTTAGGGATTTGGGGACCTACAAATTTGAGTAGCCTAGGGATTTGAAATCTAAAAATTTGAAAATGCAAAAATAGGGAAATCTAGTTATTTTTGAACTGTCCCCATTAACAGATATAATTGTAGACTTCAAAAAGGCAAGTTACTAAATACACATATAATATTTTATGTATACAGTCCTTTATTATTAAAAAAAAAATCTGTAAGTTTGAAATTAATTAAATATTAACGACGTTCATAAACAAGTTTCCCGTATGATGGAAAACGTAGCTCCCCGTGTTGCGTCACTTTTCGAGCACCATGCGAATACGCGCGGCGAGGTTGTAATAGAAATTAATTGTTGACCGAACAGCACGTTTTCCAGGACAACGTCCGACCAGGAGCCGACATTACACCGGCTTAGCCCGTAAATTCGCGCGTCACAGTTTTGCAGGGACGTTAATCGTCCTCGTATACTCGACGCTGAAATATCGTTAGTCGTTTAACGAGGACACACGGATACACGTGTTCTGTGTCCAGAATCGTCGTGATCCAACGCTTCAAGCGTGCATACGATCCTTGGAAAATCGATCGTTGCTCGGGTACAAATTAAGCCTTGCTTCGTATATTCGAATGTCGACGACTTTACATTGAATTCCATGTCGAATTTCGAAAATTTCGAAAATATTTTGAACATTTTTTATGTTTGTATATACAGGTATACATACAGATATACATGTACACAGGTATATTTCAGTATTTGTTTAATATTTTCATTTTTTGGTTCTGAAGTTGTGAAGATTCAAGGTCCTAGAATTATAGAGTCTCAAAATGTGGGGATGTCTAAAATAACAATGTACCGAACTTCCAAAGTCCTAAACTTCTAAGGTCCCAAACTCCCAAGGCTGCAAACTCCAAAACTTCTAGCAGAGACCCAAAGTCGCAAAATTCTAATCTTGGAGTCTTCTAACTTCCTAGGATTCCAAACTTCCAAGGTCCCAAAGTTCAGGCGTCCCAAACTCCAAAACTTCCAAAATAGCAATATTCCAAACTTCCAAACTTTTAATCTCGCAATACCCCAAATTCCTAAAGTCCTATGTTCTCAAGGTCTAAAATCTCAAGATCCGAAATTCTGAAGCTTCCAAACTAGCAATATACTATACTTCCAAACCTTTAATCTCGCAATATCACAATTTCCCAAAGACCTATACACTCAAGGTCTAAAATCTCAAGATCCGAAACTCTGAAGCTTCCAAACTAGCATCACCTCAAACTCCCAAACTCCCAAACTCTCAAATTTGCATCCCATTCCTAAAGTCCGCAACCTCCACAGCTGCAACCTCCGAATCTTCCAAAGGTGTAGAAGCAACAAAACCCCCAAAAATACCAACTCCCAAACTGAATATCTTGTAAAGAGCACGGACATAAACAATCCAGTACCCATCCACATAATCCAGTACCCACCCACATAATGCCAAGATCGTTGCATAAAAATGGCAGTTGCCGAAAGACAGGAAAGTCGAGGTTGATCAGCGTCGAATTAAACAAGCTCTCCAGGTTCCTGTTTCCCGGGGTGCGAGCGATTTCAAGGGTCGTTACGTTCCCCTCGTCTGCTATGCGGAGAAGCAGCGGCGACGCAGCGCGCGAGAACGAAGGACACTGGGGCCCGTGCTCCGTCTTTCTCGGCTCGTTATTCCGGTCAGGGACCACCTCCTGGCGTGGCGGCGGTCCTCATTGTAGGACAAGTAGTCGACGACTCTCTTTTACCTCGAAGGGTCGGGAAAAGCAACACCGACGACGCTGAAGGTCGTTATGAAACGAAACGAGGCGCCTACCGTTCAGAGGATCCTCTCTCTCTCGCCCTCTGTTTCTTTCCTTCCAGCCGGGATACCTCCATTTCACCTAATCTCACCCTTGCTCCTCTTTGCACCCTACTTTCTACGATTTCCTTTGCATTGCATCATTTCTCATTTTTATTATTGTAAGAGATATATTGTAATCATTACTGTAACATTGTGGAATCACACTTTACCCATTTTTACGTTAGCATCTGTCTCAAACATCTTGCAAAATTTGACTTTATATTTATTGCTAAAAGTCTACCTGTGCTGAAGTCTAATCTGAAGACTTCATTTTTGCTATCATTCGAGCCTCGAATTTTCGAAATCGACTTCTCTCTTGTATATGTGACTCGATGTCATAAGAGGTTACACATGTGAGTTTGTCAAAGTTGATCATAATTTTAGATCTCATTATCAGCTTGTGTGTGTCTTCAGGTTCTCAATCTTCTGATTATTGGATAAACATGTGAATTTGTTAGTTGAGTCACGATTACTTTTCATTGCTTCTATCGATCTGCAGGTTTCTTCAGGTTCTCAAATTCATTCATCCTTTGGTGTCTTCTTGAATACAGGTTTTTAGTTGCGTCAAAATCTCCCTTGTCAACCTGTAACTTTTTTCAGGTTTTCTTTCATCAATACTTTAAACATGTAATAAATATGTAATGAATTTTATAACGAATTTGTAACGAACTTAAATTTATAATGTCCGTTGAACCCCCATCTCTCCGAGTCCTATTTTATTCAATGATTAGCGTCTCGGATGATTGCAGGTCGTAAAATCAGAGGTACAAGCCCGTCCGCAGCAAGTGTCGGCGACATCGTGGCAAGCAACAGTTTGCCGGCGATAAATCACAATCGTCGAGCGTGTCGAGCAAACTATCGGTTCTAGAAACGGTACTTCGATCGATCCGTGCGTCGCGAATCCCAGTGTCATCGACTCGTCGCTGCGAAATCGCGCGTTCAAAACGCCCATCGTGAGCGGCTTAACATATTCCGTTCACGATTTTGGCCCATCTACTTTTTACACCTCTTACTGACGTTTCGTATACAGTCCTGAGAGTCTGGACTCGTTTTACGCTAATGGAAATAAACTTGAAGAGGACAAAAATAGAAGAGTCAGAAAGAAAATTTAGATTAGGGTGATGGGAGTTGTTACGAATAGGGTATAGTTAAGAGATATGGGTATAGTTTGTTAGGTTTTTTGATCATTTTTGTAATTACTTTTGGATGTTGGTAATTTTTAAGTGGAGGAGAATTTGAGAGGTGCGAGAGTGAGCTGGGGGACTGAGAAGTTGGGAATGTGTGAAATTGGGGAATGTGGAAATTGGGGATGTGAGAAATTGGGAAATTGAGAAGTTGGGAATGTGAGAGATTGGCAAATGTAGAAATTGGGAATGTGAGAAATTGGGGAATGTAGAAATTGGGAAATGTAGAAATTGGGAAATTGAGAAGTTGGGAATGTGGGAAATTGGGGAATGTAGAAATTGGGAATGTGAGAAATTGGGAATGTGAGAAATTGGGGAATGTAGAAATTGGGAATGTGAGAAATTGGGGAATATAGAAATTGGGAATGTGAGAAATTGGGGAATGTAGGAATTGGGAAATGTAGAAATTGGAAATGTGAGAAATTGGAAAATGTAGAAATTGGAAATGTGAGAAATTGGGAAATGTGGAAATTGGAAATGTGAGAAATTGGGAAATTGAGAAGTTGGGAATGTGAGAAATTGAGAATGTGAGAAATTGGGAAATGTAGAAATTGGAAAATTGAGAAGTTGACCGATTGAGAATGTGTGAAATCTAGAAATTAGGTATCACATCAGTTCACCTGCTAGTTTTATAATTTGTTACCCTTTCTAACTCAGTCCTTTCTCCAACTCATTAATTTCTGTAACTTGTCAGTTCTGCAATTTGTTAAAGTAAAATCAAGATTAGATTACCGATAATGTCATTACACACATTTAAATTTCACTGCAATTTGTTACTTTTCATAGCGTGCTAAATTTTATCAAAGTTACATCTTTCATGATTGAACAAGATTAGATCATTGATGATGGATCATCACAACTCCTCATACCTTACCACAATTTGTTTCATTTTACAGACTGTTAAAATAAGCCTAATCAAGATTAGATCGATGATAAATCATCATAAATCAGACCACTACAATTTGTTTCATTTCATAATGTTGAAATAAACCTGATTAAGATTAGATCACAGATGTGTCACCACAAATATGTAGCTAACAATTTGTTAATTTTATTACAGTTTTGAACTAAGTAAGATCAAAGTCAGATTATTCATTGTATCATAGTTTTTGTAGTAATTTTAACAACATGTTAACGTGAAAAAAATAGGATCGTTCGTGATTGATCGTCATAAACACCCAGGTTCTACAACAATGTGATACTTGTAATAGAGTGTTGATGTATTCTACAATGAATTTAATTAGAAAAAGCGAGTTAATTTACTGGCTCAGTAATCATATCCATAATCATATGGCTGTTATATCATGGTCAGATTTATATCTTTTAATTGTATCCAATTATGATTATATTGTAATCGACGTATTCTAACAATGCATAGCCGACAAAGCTGAGGTAATTTCTGACCAAGTTCATTTGCAGTTAGCACGATAATATGTTACAGTTAGTTGTTACAATAATTACTCTTTACAACTAATATGTAATATTCAATATATTACTATGGTACAATTACTAGTATTACCACGTCATAAGTAGTATGATCATACAAAGTTGCCATATAATTTAAAATCGTTAATATATAATAAACATTATATGGTCACTGTGATACACTACTAATAAGATAATCAATATAATAGTATTGATCAATGTGATAGTACTAAATTATTATATGAGAGTATTAATTTATTTGTATTTAATTTATTGTATTAATAATTTATCTCTATAATATCTAAAAAATGAACATTTCATGTAAAATCCAAATTCTCCTTGTTTCGAAAAATATGAACTTTTGTTATCGAAAAATGACTTAAAAAAAGTATTTTCGTGGACGTGGAAACATCCGAAAGGCGAGGTTATACTCGGCGCATTGACTAGCGGCGAAAGTCGTGCTTGTTCCGAAAATACGGGTCGGTGTGCTTTTTATTATTCATAAACCCATCGAGTCCCGGCGGCGAGAGCATTTTTGACCCAGCGCAGCGGAGCGAGCGTACCGCGGCAATCGTCACGTACGCGCGACGCGTACGAGCGCGTGCACACACGTGGGACACGCGTGCGTGTTCCCCGTATCACCGACGAACGTCGAAGGTTTCCATCAGCGATTCCGAAGAGAAAGCGAGACACTTCCATGTATAATCTCACTTATGTCTATACTTATGGTCTATCTTCGTTAATATGTTGTTAATTGTGTAGTTAACCCTTATTTGTCATTTTTCAACCCTTATCTTTTGGACTTTTTGCGGGGTTTTTAAGGTGCAAGCAGGAAATTTGGCAATTTGGAAATTGGGGAATTTGGAAGTGAGAAATTGAGCAATTGGAAAAGTTGGGAAGGGTAGAATTTGGGAATTGGGAAGTGGAGAAGAATTTGGAAATTCTGAATGTGAGAAATTGGGAATGTGAGAAATTGGGAAATTGAGAAGTTGGGAATGTGAGAAATTGGGAAATGTAGAAATTGTGAATGTGAGAAATTGGGAAATGTAGAAATTGGTAATGTGAGAAATTGGGAGTGTGAGAAATTGGGAATGTGAGAAATTGGGAATCTGAGAAGTTGGAAATGTGAGAAATTGGGAGTGTGAGAAATTGGGAAATGTAGAAGTTGGGAATGTGAGAAATTGGGAAATGTAGAAATTGGTAATGTGAGAAATTGGGAGTGTGAGAAATTGGGAAAGTTAGAAATTGGGAATCTGAGAAATTGGGAATCTGAGAAGTTGGGAGATTGAGAAATTAGGAATGTGAGACATTGGGAAATTTAAAAATTAGGTACTGAGAGATGGAAAATTAGCAAAGTTAGTTATTGAGAATTTAATAAATTTAGAAATTGGTTATTGAAAAGTTGGAAATTTGCGAATTTGCTAATATTATGTAATATTAGGTAATATCGCGAAATTGTAAAATTGTCCATATTTGCACAACATAACTCCAACAACATCAATATTGCCCCCAAATTCATTTGACCAATGCACATCGATGCATCGATCGCACCAAACCCGATCGGCGAAAAAACGAAACCGGGTCGCGGTAACAAAAACCCGAACGCGTTCACGTATCCAGTAGGAACCAGTCGGAAAAAGCTCTCGCAAAAAAGCGTGCGTTGATCGAACAAGGAAAAGCTTACGCGTGACGCTGTTCGGGACTATGGGGAGAAAAGGAGAGTACTATTTTGCGTCTTCTTTTTCGAGGGAGGGAACCGGCCGGACGGGAGTGGAAGTCCACTGGTACGACCCTCGTTTCTCCACGAAAGACAAGGATGGCCTGCGGTGGATCTACGAGGGTGTCGAGGTGACGGTGAAACGTAGAAGGAACCCGAGAACGTGCCAAAGCGAGGGAGAAAGAGGAAGAACCGAAGGTGGCCGAAGAAAGGCGAGACGAGGACAGAGGAGGTTTCATGGGTGTGCAAGCGAGGTCGAGGAGGAGCGCGTGAGGGCTCGTTCTGCTCGGGAGGAGCCTGTCGCAGGGGCAAGGGGATCCTTATCGGGTTCTAGGATCGCGAGGCTCGCACGTACGCCAACCGCAACGACAGCGACCACGTACAACTGTTCGGGTTCGCGTGCATGCTCACATACGCGTAGAATATACTGACACATATGTGCTTGTGATACACTCATTCATGTGTGCATATGATATACTTACTTACATATGCATCTAATACACTCATACATATTAGAGATATAATATACAAACACATATGTGCATATAATGCACGCACTCACGTGTTCATATAGTACTATCGCAAACACATATGCATGTGTTATAGTTACTCCGTATGATGCACTCACTCACATGTGCATATAATTCACACACTCATATGTTCATATTGTACTCTCACAGACACATGTGCATGCGTTATACTGACTCCATATGATGCACTCATATATGTATATAATACACTCATTCACATATGCATAATAATTCAAACATTCGCATGTGAGACACGTGCATGTTTCACAGACATGTACGTATATAATACACTCACTGACATGTGCATATAATGTGTTTGCAGATATTATACGCATATAATACATTCACTGACATGTGCATATAATACACACATACGCATATGAATATAATATACATACACACACGTACGCATATAATATGTCCATACACATATGCATACATATAATTATACTGATTCACATGTGCATATAATAAATTCACTCATATGTGCATATAATAAACTCTTACATGCATGTAATATACTCAAGTATGTATGTAGTGCACGAATGCATGCATGTAAAAGAGACACACATGTGGGTAGGAACGTTTTCTCGCCACGTTTCGAACGGGCTCCCAGCAGCGTGTCTAGACTTCTGTTTCTAGCCGCTCGCTCTAGACACCGAGAGCGAACACGGTCGCGCCGTGTGCATCTAATTAGAGCCACGATGAATTTCAATCAATTAGAACGCGATCCGTAACTGGAATCCATCGGACCGCGGTTACGTAAGCCGCAGAGCGCCGATACAACGGATTCGATTGCTTGCCAGACCGATCGACAACGGACATTGCGATACGCTGTTGCGCTAACGATCTTCGTTATCTTAATCGATCTTGTCCCCTGATTGAACTCCTAGTTATGTTGGGTCGTTGCTAAATGATGCGTGGATGGACTATGATCTATGTACTTTTTGCGGATATTATTGTATACTTGAGGTGCATTTTGAAATATTCTGCGAAATCTTCTTGTATGCACTGTTTGAGAGATGCATTCTGAGTTGCATTCATTCAAGTACTTATTGAGATGTACTTTTAATTGTTCTACTAGGTAGGAAGTTTCATAGTGAAATGATGAATTGTAATCATAATTTGTAAGTCTGACAATGATTTCTATGACGATATCTTAACAATAGATCCAATTAAGTATCAATCGTTTTATTCTCTGCTAGCATATTATCCATCCTCTACTTCCAAATGTGTTACATTGTACCTAAACAATTCTATCCTCACAAAATCCCACATTAGCATAATCTCCACAAGCTACACTTGCAAAACACTTACACGCAATCCATCATCGATAAATCATTTTCGAGTCATCAGCCTACACCCAAGTGCCTACGAGATCTCCATTCATCTCCAAAACAACCACCCACCTGACTACCGTTTATCAAATTCAAACCCAACCTAAACGATGTTACTGTAAGACGGAGTATCAAAGATGTGATCGTTGTAGAAGTTCACAAGTCAAAATAGCTACCAACCGATGATACAATTAAGAAACGACGACAAGTGTCAAATTTAAACCCAACTAACCTGAGCAAGAAACGAATGATACGGTAAGTGAATGTATCGATGATTTGATGGATGTGGAAGTTCAATAGCTAAAATAGTAGTCACTCTGCCAATTCTCTTCCTACAAGTTTCATATCCAAACTCAAGTAAAAAGAATAACAAAAGAATGACGATGCGGTAATTGAGAGCAGCGAAGATTTGATGGATGTGGAAGTTCAAAAGGCAAAATAACCATCCAGTCAATCAACTCTCAAATCCAAACCTAACCAAAAAGAATAGCAAAAGAATGACGATATAGTAAATGAGAACACCGAAGATTTGATGGATGTGGAAGTTCAAAAGGCAAAATAGGCACCCAGCCGACTCTCACCCAATTTTCAAATCCAGACCTATAAAAAAAGAAGAAGAAACGAACGACGACACAGTAAGCATCGAAGATTTGGCGGAAGTGAAAAAGGCGCGGGTGTAGTTGTCGATAAATCAACAAGTATACCGTGGAGGTTAACCTAGCTCTTTCACAGTCCGTTGGTTGTTGCTCGCCTCGGTTAACACGCTCGTGTACACACGTATACGCGATGTGGAGGCGCGGACACGTGGACAGGAACAGCTTGAAAGAGAGCTAGGTAAAAAGAAAGGAAGACAGAAAGAAAGAAAGAAGAAACGTAGAGAGGCAAGCACGGCCGATGATTTATCTCGTGGACGGGTCGGAGGCTCGGCTCGGTTCCGAGGAATTTCTGGTGGCGGGACGATCCGCCACGGCAGGACGAGCAGAACACGAACGATCTCTCGACGAAGGGAAGTCGATCGAGCGGAATACGTCGACGTAACGAACCGATTCTCGCTGCTATCCGCTTCGTCGAGCCATTTATCCCGCTGACAGATGTTAGCGCGTCGCGATGAAAACCGTGGGCAATTTCGTCGACTTACTCGCTCGACCCTTGAACGCCTCGGTTATTCGACTGGCCAGATTCGATACGCGATCGAACGATTACTGTATTTAAAAGGTAATCGGGGATCGTGCCGCTCGTGCAATTTACATTAAAGATATGGATGCATGTCTGGGTTTGGGAATTTGGATGTTTCAGCTTGGGACTCTTGGCCCTTTGGGGATCTGGGGTGTCGGCTGTTTCAGAATTTGGGGATTTGGGGATTTGGGTAAGTGGGAGTTGAGGAAGGTTGGGGTATAGGGAGTTGGGAGATTTGGAGATTTGGGAGTATAGGGATTTGGGGATCTGAGGAATTGGAAGTTTGGGAATCGGGGGATTTAGGAATTTAGGAAGCGTGGAATCTAGAGCGTTTGAAATTTGGGGAATTGGGAGTTGGGAGATTTAGAAATTTGGAAGTATAGGATTTGGAGATGTGGGGAATTGAAAATCTGAGGAATTGGAAATGTGGGAATCGGAGGATTTGGAAATTTGGGAATTTAGGAATTTAGGAAGCGTGGAATCTAGGAAATTTGAATTCTACTAAATTCCCACCTTCCCAAGGTGAGAATTCAGAAGTATAGCGATTTGGGGATTTGAGTTATAAAAGAAATTAGTCATAGTTAAAAGTGTCTCACATGAAAGAAATGATTACGGTATCATGCTTTTGTATGTCGACTTAGAAATTATACATTACATCCGTTTGAGACGCGATTGTTTCGTCGAAACGTCGTTTCGAGCGATATTCAACTGGTCACCTGTTGATCGCAACCGTACGACTTTGCAGCACGCCGGAAACAAAAACAAATTCGACGTTTCCGGTCGTAGGACCGGTCCTACCTTCGCGTCATCCCTCTTCCCTTCTGACACATGATTCGCCCTACTAATTGGACCTTTATCATGCAAATACGATTCTCTTACGATTATCCTCTCCCTCGACTGTTACAAACAGCTGAAACCTTTCGGTTTTTTACTTATAAATGAATAATGCTGCGTATGCAATTTGTAACAGAAAAATTTTTCAATGAAGAGTAAGACGAATAATTATTTCATTGATGTTTTAATATTTTTAACACATGATGTGTTTAACAGATGATGTATAAACTTGATGAAACTTTTTATTAATGTGTTTATTGTTAACTTTTGTACATATGTGATATGTAACATATGTGACATGATGTGATATGACGTTTTATAAGCTGTCTTGTGTATGATATAAAATAAATGATGAATGTGTATATGTTTTATATAGATGGTATAGAGCAAGTATGTGTATACACGTTTAATATGTATCATGTAGGACAAGTGATGTATGCATACATGCTGTATATGCATGACATAGAACACTATGTCATGTCATCACAAATTATATATGTGTATAACATTCTATGTGAATAATATAGAACACATTATACATATGTGAATATGTATACATATTCTTAAGTATATGTACATACATGCATACGTTCCATATGTACATGTATCAGTTTATGCTCGTCTCAGATAACAAGACGACAAAATGAATATCGGCAGAATATAACGAAATTAAAATGAAAGAGAGATATTAGAAAAAAATAAAGAAAGAACGGTGAATGATAACCAAAGCACATTTCCCCGGTGAGTTTTCTTCTGTTTTCGTGTGCGCATCACGCGGAGGCTCGGGATCGTGTAAGGCTGTTCCGAATGAATGAGAGAGGAAGAGAAGGAGAGAGCAGAGAGAATTATACTTGCATGAACCAGCCCTCTCCCTGGCCCTCCGGCTTGAATGGTAATTAAAGCGTGCGAGACTTTCTTACGACGCTCTTAATTCCCAACAGAGACAGGGTGGATCGGTGATTCCTCCACGAATTTGCTCCTCTTCACAGCAGAAAAAATACGATCGATCCTCGAATCGAGATGACGCGAAATCTTAGGATATCACAACATTTCAAAATAAGGACATTTTATAATAAATTTGTTTTGATAGTATTTTGAGGTGCAATACAAATTTTGTAATAGTGTTGGAAATAGAAAAACATGTGTTATAAAGGAAATTTGATGAGCAAATTCTTGAAGAATATCTGGAATTAATTTGTAGAAGTAGTTTGTGGACGCCATTTTATCTTGTACACACGTTTTGATTTTTTCCACCACGAAAGGAGCAGAACAAATTATTTCTACGACAAAGATTAGTGAAGATTAACTGAAATTCTTATACTAATACTATAATGTAACAGTAACAATTTACTAATTTTAATAATACTAACACACCTCGTAATTTCCCAATATTGCAAATGCAACACATATGCAAAAATAGTCTCGAACCAAAATTGCATTACATAATTTTGAATTTGTAAATTAAAGAACCAATTAAAAGAACTCGAACTGAAATATCGAAGTTCTAAGAATGTTAAATAATGAATTTGATTTTGATTAATTTCCCATTGTTCATAAAGGAGATTGGGCAGCGTTGTATCACGCGAATCCGCGCATGCGATACATTGCAGCGAACGAGCGGACATCAGCTTCACCGACGACCCATTTAATGCACGTGTATATATGTATCCGCGTATATACATGCACATACTCGCGTTGAACAGGCAGTTCTGCTGTTTAGCGAAGTATAGTTGCAGCCGGTACAATGACACCGACTGGAATCTCGAGATAAACTGCATTTCACCGTAGACCAAACGGTTAAACATGGAAAAATTGCGAGCCTGTCGCTGCATGGTTAAAGCTCGATCTTCGCTTGATAATTCGTACGTGTCTGCTGCTTTTTGTAACTGCTAAATGTCGGGTCATCTTGGTCACGTTCTATGCTCACCGTGATCTGTCATCGTGGTCTATAATCTTAATAGCACGCTATTTTGAATATATTTCACGGTTTCGCTTGTTCTCTGGTACTTTGTTTTTTATGGACTGAGTTGGTTAGTTAGGTGGGTTGTTGGTTTGTCAATTTTTCAATTTGACGATTCTTCAACTTTTTAATTTTGAAATTTTTCAATTTGTTAATTTGGAAATTTGGCAAATTCTCAAATTTTCAATTTTTTAATTTGTAGATTTGCAATTTCTCAAATTTTCAATTTTTTAATTTGTAGATTTGCAATTTCTCAATTTCTCTTATTCTCAAATTTCCAATTTCCCAAATTTCAAATTTCTTAAATTTCCAATTTCTCAAATTACCAACTTCCCAAATTCCAAATTTCTCAAATTTCCAATTTCTCAAATTCCCAATTTCCCAAATTCCCAATTTCTCAAATTTCCAATTTCTCAATTTCTCAATTCCTCAGTTTTTCAATTTTTTAGTTTCAGAATTCCCCAACTTTCAAATTTTCCAAATTTCAAATTTTTTAATTTCCAAATTTTCAGACCTCTCAATTTTCCTTCTCAATTTTTTAATTGTCAAATTACGACGTTCCTAAATTGTCTAATGACGCACTCATGACGCACCCATAACGCACCCATGACGCACTCATGACGCACATTACGGTTCAGATATAATAAACTTAAATCGAATTTGCATCACGATATAGCTTATAGTATATTACCAATTATAATTTGCATAATTCATTATCCTCAAAACCAAAATATACCTAACACTTCAATTCTTCTTATTTGTCCCTACATTGCAACAATAATTAATTAACCTTGACTGACATAACTGTCAAAGGATCAGTTTCATGACGCACCATAAACTTGATACGCCAACCAACCTAGTTCTCAATGAAGGTAAACATATATTTTAATAGATGCTTGTTAAGAATTTTAATATTTTTTTAGGTAAGAGGTCTAAGTAATTTTCACGGATTGTATAAATGTAGGGGTTAACATGCGATAAAAATATGTATTCGGTATTCGTCTGCATTGCAGCTGATTTGAGTCCGATGACGCACCGTAAACCAGATACGAACCTAACCTAGATCTCGATGGAACTAACTGCAGTGCCGGCAGAACGTCGAAACACTCTTCGTAGAGGAGCTGTCTTAAACCCGGAAGCCTCAGCATTTCATTGAAACGGTGAACTTTGTTCGCGAGAGCATCAGCGATCTCGAAACTGAAACCCATTCGCGGGTCACACAGTTACATTCGTTGGAAATTCAACGAGGGTCGTTAAAGCTCAAACGAGAGCTTTAATATCATGCATCTGGAAAGTTAAATATAGATACCATCTTTTCATGCATTTTGCATGTATTCTGCCATATCGCGTCTTTCGTAAGAAAAAGGGCACGAGATGGGGAAGATAAAATTGCTTGGGAAAGAGGATTTTTGTGTTGCGAAATCCTTTCTGTTCAGATTAAATGTCAGAGCGAATGAATTATTAGTTTGTTTAGTTATTTGTTAGTATTTGTTGTTTTGTTTGTGGATTCAGGTTAGGAACAAGTAGGTTGAGGTTTGGTTAGAAATTATTGTTACGATGCAATTTTCTGTACTAAAGAGATTGAAAATAAAAATTTTATATGCTAGAATGGTGGAGAATAAAAATTTTAAACATCACAGTACTTCAAACCAAAATTTTTAATCTCTGAGTGATACAAAATAAAAATTTGAAATATAAGAGTGTTCAAAAATAAAAATTTCAATTATCAAATTACTCCAAACTAAAATTTTTAATCTCTGAGTGATACAAAATAAAAATTTGAAATATAAGAGTGTTCAAAAATAAAAATTTCAATTATCAAATTACTCCAAACTAAAATTTTTAATCTCTGAGTGATACAAAATAAAAATTCTAAATCTTAGTAGTCAAAAATAAAAATTTGAAATATAAGAGTGTTCAGAAATAAAAATTCCAATTATCAAATTACTCCATACCTAAATATTCAACCTCCAACTGCTTAAAAATAAAAATTCTAAATTTTAAAACTGAAAAATTTTAAGCGTCCTAAAGTAAAAATTTCAAATTTGAGAGTAGAATTAAAATCCTCGCAGTAATAGAAAATAAAAGTATAAAATATAAAAACATCGCAGAGTAGAGATGTAGATTATTTGATGAAGGGAATTAAAATCGTGGCTGTCCATTTAATTTGTGAATCGAAATGGAGGTTGGGGCAGCAGCGTCGAAATTGCATCGAAAGTCAACAGGAGTTGGCGAACTCGCCGGCGCGGAGAGAAAGAGAGAAGAAGAGTGTGGAGGCAGCGATTTCGAGCAGAGGAAGAGGATCTTTATTATACGCGTGCACGAGGAAGAGGTACACGATGACGATGCGGACAGAGGTTGGCTGCTTGCCAGTAAGAGATCTCATCCTTTTCCTGGTTCTTCCTATTCACCAGCTTCGTGAATACCGCACCCCTGTTGCCCATTCTTTCTCACAGTCGATATCGAGAAGTCGCGGACGACGATGACCCCACTCTTTCCAATGGTTTTTACCTAATTTTGGTTAATCTTACAGTTTGTTGATTAATCGAATGATGGACTGTTATTAATTGGTACAAGTTATACTTTCGAAATCGTGAAGATTAAAAACTGTTTTATGATTTATGTTGTGAAGACAAGTTTGGGACTTTTGGTATTTTATTTTTGAATATTTGGATATTTCAAGGTTTTAAAGTTCAGATATTCTACAGTGGTACAATTGGAAAATTTTGTATATTTCAAGTTTTAACAACGTTTAGTTGCAAACTTGAAAAATTCCAAAATATTGAATCAACAAATTTTGAAAGTTCCACCATTTAGAAATCCCAACCTTCTAAAATTTAGTGGTCCCAAAGTTGTTCAGTACTAAAATCACGAAGCTCCACAAGTCCAAAATTTCAGAATTCCAAAGTATGAAAATTTCAAAATCCCAAAGTTTCAGTGTGCCAAAATTCCATTGTCCTAAAATTGCTATATACCAAAATACCTAATTTCCAGAGTGTAGAATCTTGAAGTTCTGAAATTCCAAACACTAAGGTCCTAAAATCCTAAAAACTCTAAAATCACAAAAATCTCAAATTATCGACACCTCAAAACTTCCAAATCCTCAAGTCCCAACAACCCCCAAAAATACCCAATATCCCCCAAAATCCCAAAATCCAAAAGCTCCACCAAATCTCAGAAATCGAAAAACAACGTACCAAAGTATCACACAACGAATCACGAAAAAAGACAGTAATAAGGGAAGAAAATAGGAGAATTAAGAGCGAAAGAATGATAAAAATGGAGGATTCAAAACGATATCCTCCCGTAGCATCAGGTCGGACTGCACGGAATTGGCGGTGATTTAAATTGGCTGCCCTCTCGACCTGCCGTTTAACCTATTTACCATCGCGCTTCTGAATACGCTCTTCTCTTCTTTTATTTCATCCTCCTCCTTTTTTTTTTTTTATTCTTCTCCTTTTCCATCCTTCAGCCGAACTTCGTTACCTGTCACAACCATTTATCCTCTTTGTAGCATGACCCAGGCTTTTTCGACCTGCCATCCGAAAAACGTACTTAATTGACGAACTTGTTTCTCCCTTTCTGTTTTCCAACGAAACGTGTTATTTGGTCGACGTTAATTTAACATTTTGGTAAACATTTGCTGATTTGGGGGTTTTGATATTTTTTATTTTGGAAATCTGGGAATGTGGATATTTGTGGGCTTTTTGTAGGTGTTGGGGATTTTGGGATTTTGGAGATTTGGGGATTTGGGGATTTGAAGATTTGGAGATTTAGAGATTTGGGGATTTGGAGATTTGGGAATTTTGGGGATTTGGAGATTTGGGGATTTAGGGATTTGGAGATTTAGAGATTTAGGGATTTGGAGATTTGGGAATTTTGAGGATTTGGAATTTTGGGGATTTGGAGATTTGGAGATTTGGAGATTTGGGAATTTGGAGAATTGGAGATTTGGAGATTTGGGAATTTGGGGATTTGGGGAATTGGGGAATTGGAGAATTGAGAATTGGTAATTTTGGGATGTGGAAGTTGAGTGATTTGACAATTGGGGTATGTGGGATTTGGGGCTTTAGGAATTTGGGGATTATGGAATTCGACACTTGTTGAATTATGGAATTTGAGAATTGGATGATTAAGAATTCGGTCACGTAGAAATTTGGAGAATTGAAGATTTGTGAATTTGTGGATGTAGAAATTGGATGAGTTGAAGATCGAGATATTTGAGATTTGGCAGTTTTGGGAATTTGAGGATTTCAGAATTGCTGTCTTTAGCAATAGTGCAATTTAAGAATTTGACGATCTAGGAACTTGATCACAATGTGAATTGATGGACCAGCGAATGTAGAAAGTCAAACTTGTTGATTTTAAGAATCCTGATGCAATCGTCCTAAAGAATCAACCTAACCCAATCAACCTAAAGAATGAACCTAACACAATTTTCAATCGCTTCAGTCATCAACTGATTCCGTCCATTTTCTCCCATACTTTGATTGTCAACCGCGAGAAAATTCCAACAGATCCTTTGCATCGGTAAATGTTGTTTCGAGGTTGTATATTGGGCGTTTCGGTATCAGGGAAATAATCGTAGGCTAATTAGGGTGTCACGTGTCGAATAGAGGGAAGGTCGGGGGCGACGTTTAATCGAATTAGAGTAAGGCACTCGAGCGTGGCACGGAGAAGGGTGCTCGAATGGAAACCCAGCCTGAGCGTGGATGGTGTTTCGATCTGTTTTGTCTCTGCTTTGTCCCCGACCCTCCATACGTTCCGGCCGGTAATCAATCTCGTCTTCCGTTCGACTTCGACCCCGTTCCACGTTTTCCACATATTTTTTAATCGAACCTCGGCTGTCCGATGCTTGTCCTGACGGACAAAACGCGTCTCGAATACGATGACAGCGAAATTTTTCCGCG
Organism: Megachile ligniseca; assembly: GCA_945859555.1. Taxonomy (NCBI): domain Eukaryota; kingdom Metazoa; phylum Arthropoda; class Insecta; order Hymenoptera; family Megachilidae; genus Megachile; species Megachile ligniseca. The sequence goes on from OX243778.1 coordinate 12,936,839, forward strand.
AAAAACCTGAAAAACCCCGATATCCTGCTGTCCCTTCGAGATTAATCGAACCTCTCGATCCTCTAATCGCGTTAAACGTCACACCTGCTGAAAATTTCATTAGTTTTCTTGCTTTTTTATTCTTTTTACTCTTTTCGAATTTTTTCTTGTATTTGTTCATCGTACTGCATATTTTATATAATGCAATTGTGTAAATTATATTATTTAAATTATCATTAAATGTGCAGCACTTAATAACTTCATACTATACACGGTTTAAATACAATGTTGTACGATAAATATTTTCTACAGATGCACAAAGTGCATACGCAACATTTTGCACGAAATAAATTGCTTTTTCTGCTTGAAAAATAGAATTTTAATTTATACCAATGATTAATCAGTCGAATGATAAATAATTAATGAATGAAGACTATTTTCTGTGTGTCTAAGTTAATACACCTATGTCCGCCATTTTGTTTAGCCTGTCTAAGTTAATTCACCTATGTCCGCCATTTTGTTTAGCGTGACTAAGTTAATACACCTATGACCGCCATTTTGTTTAGCGTATCTAATGTAACACACTTATTATAAGATTTATGTACACGATCTTGTTTTTAAACGTTTTTTAGAACAACGAATGTAAAAAACAAGTTTTAAAAATGAATTTAACAATATCAGTACAAGACTAGAACTTATACCTTTGATTTTATTTTTACAAAACATTTGTCGATAGATCCTCAACATTTTTCTTTTTCAAACGAGAGTAGACACCGCATAACTTCGACAATATTTATTGATTCAATTAACAATAATTGTGTACAGTTTTCTAAGGAGTCAATTTTCAGATCAAAATTAAGAGACAGTTGTGATTAACAAAAATTTCTGAACGTACAAAAGATGTTCTTAGCAAACAAATAATTAACTGTACATAATTAACTTCTACAGTAGAATCCTACGTATCGATCAGTACGATAGAGTCACGATATCAGGATTTTTCAGCAGGTAAAAGATCGTCGACAAGAAGAAAATGATAAACGCGGCGAAATCTAGAGCGGTTCTTTCAATCGCGTTTCGCTTCGTACAACGACGACGACGACGCTCCGCGGGTATCTGGGTCATCCGTGCGACCTAACTTACACTTGTATGTGTGTGTGTGTGTTCCCACTTATACACGATGGATAATGCGCGTGCATGCCCGCGTTTCGACCAACGTTGCTCTATGCCTATGCCGTAACCGTGTATGCACGGGTGTGTAAACGATCGTAAATCGGCGATCGAGACACACCGTGCATGACTTGGATCGTGTACAGTCAATAGCAAATCTGGTTTCCCTAGGGAAATATGCCGGGTCGGAGAAAAATATGTTTGGTTATTTTGGTGGATCGTTGGTCGCTGATTTGGGGTGGGTTGGGAATTTGAGAAGTTTGGGATTGGGGGTTGTAGACATTTGGGGACGTAGGAATTTGGGGACGTAGAAATTTGGGGAAGTAGGAATTTGGGGACGTAGAAATTCGGGGACGTAGGAATTTGGGGACATAGGAATTTGGGGATTTAGGAATTGGGGAACCCCCTAATTTGGGGACGTAGGAATTTGGGGATTTAGGAATTGGGGGATGTAGAAATTTGGAGATCTAGAAATTTGGGAACCCCCGAATTTGGGAACGTAGAAATTTTGGAACCCCCGAATTTGGGGATGTAGGATTTTGGGAACCCCCGAATTTGGGGATGTAGGAATTTGTGAACCCCCGAATTTGGGGACGTAGAAATTTGGGAACCCCCGAATTTGGGGATTTAGGAATTTGGGAACCCCCTAATTTGAGAACGCAGAAATTTGGAGATCTAGAAATTTAGGAACCCCCGAATTTGGGAACGTGGGAATTTGGAAACCCCCTTGTAATTTTAAAGAAAGTCTACGTTGTATCCGAGTGTACTTGATAGTTTTCAATGTTTTCACTGTTTGCACACCGTTCTCTCCGAACGATTCATGACGTGTTTCCGTGATTCTTGATTTTCTAGCCAGCACGTTAGAAATGCTACATTCTCTCATCAATTTGTATCTCGTTTTAGTTTCTTTGCAACAGACCAACGATTTTCTGTTATAGAGATAGCAGGTCTTAGCATACCTTCACTAAAAGTTACATTTATTGCAACTTACTTTCTACATAATCTATCTATTTCTCTATCTGTGTTTTCTAAATATTTTAAACATTCTGCATCGTTGAAAGATTTAATATATTATACGGTGGGGAAATTTGAAATGTGAAAACAGAAGCGTTTAGGATTCTATCACCTTGTTAAGAGCAACAGGTCTACATCTATTCATGAATCTTAAACAATTATATGAACATGTCCATATAAATCCATAAAATTCATCAATTTACAGTTGCGATGAAGTACAATGTCCGCACCCATTCACAAACCTTAATGCAAGCATTATTCGCCAAATTTCGTGTGCACCCAAAAAAGTACACCCGTGAGTCTCATTAAAAATCCACATATGTAATTATATTTGCAAGAGGTTGCAAATATAAAAGTTGCAACCTCTTCTTAAGAGCAGATTGCAGCGTAGTCGGCACGAACGTGCGCATAAGTGCACACCGGAATGCCCGACGTAGCTACGGTGCATACTTAGCGGTGCACGCGTGTGCGTGTGTGCTCGCGACGCACACGTGATCCACACGCACGCAGCGATGCACGCAACCGTGTCGAGGGAAGAGAGACAGTAGATACGCGAGTGGTTTGTGTGTGCAGGCATGTGCAAGCGCAAGGTCGAACCGGGGTTGGGAATTCGGATTGCCAAGGGTTCCCACCCCTTCGTTATTGCACCAGAATTCTGACACTACCTGAACTAGACAGAGACGGAGGGTGGCTGAGAGACGGGGTGAAACGGAGACGGATTATTCCCCGTCTCGTTCCGGCCCGCGGTATCCTTCGGGAATACCTAACGGGTGAGTACGTAAGCTACGTGTAGGTTTCCTGCGACGACACGTGTTATTTTCTAATCTTCGATACACATGTTTTCTAATCTCCGAATCACGGATTTTTTAATTTGGCGATTTTTGAACTTTCGAATTCTCGAGTTTGTCAATTTTTTTATTTATGAAGCTTCAGGCTTTCAAGTTTAATAACTTTTTAATTTCCAAATCTTCCCCAAATTGTCATATTTCCCAAAATCCCTAGAATTCACCGAGTGAGCGGATTTCTCCGCTTCGATTGTCCTAGTTTCCCTAGGGAAGTTAGATTTGCTGTCGACTGTACGCGGTTCTCGTTGAAACCTGTTTGTTAGGGTGGTTCTCGTTCCGTGTAGGGATGATATAGGGTCTGTTAATGAGTATCATATCAGGCGTATATAATTGTTACTTTTTACGGCGATATCAGAGAGATTTGTCGACGACGAAGAACGAAAAGTAACCCTTACTACATATGTATATACCATACTATACCACCACTACTTAAATTTGAAATTCAGTTTAAAGAATGATATGTAACCTCTCTCGATATACAACAAATACTGAACGACTGAAATAAAATTTGTTTCAAAATTGCTGTTTCAGGTGTCAGAAGAAGATTTCCGAAAGGAGAAGTTGCGAGTCACTGGAATTAGACGAAGAGGAATCCTGGCTTTCGAGAGAATCACCCGTTATATAGCCAGACCGATCTGTTCGCGTAATATTATAGTCCGGTGAACAGTAATCTGGGTTACGCCCTCCCCTCGATTCATAAGAACCACGCGTTAAAACGGGAGAGATCGTGATTTCTCTCCTCTCATCTCTTTCTCTCTTTCGCCTCTCTCTTTTCTCTTCTCTATCATCTCCCTTTTCTCTCCGCATCTCGATTCCTTTCTCTCTTTCGCCGTCCTTAACTCCTGCCTATTTCTCTTTCTTTTTCTTTCATTTTCTTCCGACTTTCGTTTCTTCTTCTTTCGGTTCGATCTTTCATCCCCTAATTATCCTCTTATTCTGGACAATAGAACGTTTAGTGCTTTGGTTTCACTTTGGATCTTCAAATTTTGTGATTTTGTAATTTAATGATTATGCAATTTCCTTATTTTGGATTTTTGGAGTTGTCAAAGTTCTTGACTCTGTATTTTCTTGATTTACTGATTTTCTAATCTTTTAATTTCCCAACTCCCTAATTTCTTAATTTCCCATCTTCCCACTTTCCCAATTTCCCAATTTTCCAATTTTCCAATTTTCCAATTTTCCAATTTTCCAATTTCCCAATTCCCCACTTTCCCAATTCCTCAATTCACCAATTCCTCAATTTCCCAATTTCCTAATTTCCCAATTCCGCAGTTCCCCAATTTTTCAATTTCCCAATTACTCAAATGCCCAATTTCTCAATTTCCCAACTTCCCAATTCCCCAATTTCTCAATTTTCCAATTTCCCAATTCCCCAATTTCTCAATTTCCCAGTTTCCTAGTATCCCAATTCCGCAATTCCCGAATTCCTCAATTCACCAATTCCTCAATTTCCCAACTTCCTAATTTCCCAATTTCCTAATTTCCCAAATTCTTAATGTCTCAATTTCCTAATTTCCCAATTCCTAACTTCCTATGTTCCTAATTTCCTAAATTTTAACCTCCTAACTGCCCCACTTCACAATCTCCTAACTTCTCAAATTCTTATCTTCACAATTTCCTAATTTCCTAACTCCCCACCCCCTAAATTCCCAAATCCCCAATTTCACGAATTTTCTAAAACATTCCAGAACCAATAACCCTAACCTTGCTTTCTAACAAATAAACTTCACAAAGAAAAAAACAAGTTCCTAAATTTCCTACTAACAAATATCACTATGACTTCTCCTAAATATTTAAGTTACCGCAAAAAAGTAACAATTCAAAGAGGGGTTAAAAGGAAGCCATTGACCAGAAGTTCCACGGATACTCAGCAAACGTTCAGTTTCTACATGTTCAGCGATAAAACCGTGCATTTCCAAACATCGCCAAGTATCCAGCAATTATTTCTACGCTCATTTGGCTTGTGGGTCTTTTTGTTCCCGAGTTACAACGTCCTGCATGAACGAGCCAGCGAAACGGACGCTTTGCATTTGCTTCCTCCGAGAAGCGAATTTTTTTTTATCCTACAACGTTCTACTTCGCTCTACTCTACTTTTTTCAACCGTGGTCCACTTTCCCGCGTTAATTCTGGATTTACGACCGTCCGTTTGCCGGCGTTACGCACGTTTCGCAAAATTACGGTTCCTTTGCTTGTAAAATTGACACCTGCCGCTCGACACTTCGCTCTTATATCGTCGTTTATGGACGTTTTATTAACAATTGTTCTTGTCAAGTAAATATTGCTGTGGACGAAATAAATTTGCGCTGTGGATGAATACTGTGTTTATTTTTGAACCCTTTTTAGTAAAATGCAATTTTTAGACTTGAATTTTATTCTTTAGGTCTGTGATTTTTATTCTGTAGAAATTTTGATTTTTATTCTAGTGGGATATGCAGACTCTATTATGAAACTTCATTTGTAAGTGATTGTTAATGATATTAATGTTTTTGTTTCTACGATTCAAAGGAGTTGATAGTTTGAAATTTAACAATTTTTTAGTTTGTGGTTGCTGGAGTATCAAAGTTTTGAGATTTGCAAGTTTAGAAATATGGAAGTTGTAGAAGTTTTAAAATTGCAAATTTCAACGTCTCGTAGTGTTAGACTGAGGTTGCTAAATTTTAGCAAGTTCCAAGATTCCCAAATCTCCACATCCCTAAATCCCCAAATCCCCAAATTCACAAATTCACAAATCCTAAAATCCTCAAATTCCAAAAGTTCCAATTTTCAATAACAAAAAAATTCAAAAAAGCTAAAATCTCCAACAACCAAAATAGCAAAACCGCTAAAACTGCCAACTCCGAAATTTGCAACTCATCAAAGTACCAAAAGTCAGAAATTCACAAAACTCCCTGCAGGTCGCTCTCGGCGACAGCACGAATAGGTCCATATAAATTGATCGAATAAATCAAGGTCAAGCAATTTAAGAGGAACATACGGTGCCGTTCAGATGGCCGGGATTCTGTAGTGACGCAGAAAAATCAAATTAAACAGCCGCTTTTAAGTCGAATTAAAACGAATGCGCTTAATTAAAGCGGCCTCCGCCGCTGAACTAAAGGAGTTTTATTGACGTCGAGCAGCTCCTTTGTCGGTGCTACGTGTACCCTTTCATTATTAACTTAAGAGGTGTCCATCTTTTTTTTCTTTCTTTCATTCCGTCTTGCCCTCTCAGTTTTCGTCGTAAATAAATCTCCAACATTATACCAGTTTTTAACACTTTTTTTAACCGTCCGTCAACAATTCGTTGCGTTATGTTTCGTTACGTAATGTTCCTTCTTATCGGTTCTATATCGGTTATTGAATCACCAGTATTAACGTTCTATTATCAAATGGTTATTTTAGATAAACGTGTGTAGTTATGGAAATTGGTACATAAATAATTGTGGCGGATTCGGTTTTATTACTGCGTTATATTTCGTTTAAAGGTTAGCTTGAGATGTTAAGTTTTACCTTAATGGACTTTGGGATTTAGAGATATGTGAATGTGGTGGACTGGGAATTTGGGGACGTAGGGATTTGAGGACGTAGAAATTTGGGGACGTAGAAATTGGGGGTTATAGAAATTTGGGGACGTTCGAATTTGGGGGCGTAGGAATTCGGGCATATAGAAATTTGGGGACGTCCGAATTTGGGGCCGTAGGAATTCGGGGATGTAGGAATTTGGGGACGTAGAAGTTCGGGGACGTAGGAATTTGGGAACCCCCGAATTTGGGAACGTAGAAATTTGGGAACCCCCGAATTTGGGGACGTAGAAATTTGGGATCCCCCGAATTTGGGGACGTAGGAATTTGGGAACCCCCGAATTTGGGGACGTAGGAATTTGGGGATTTAGGAATTTGGGAACCCCCGAATTCGGGGTCGTAGAAATTTGGGGACGCAGGAATTTGGGGATTTAGGAATTTGGGAACCTCCGAATTTGGGGACGTAGGGATTTGGGAACCCCCGAATTCGGGGTCGTATAAATTTGGGGACGTAGGAATTTGGGAACCCCCGAATTTGGGGATTTAGGAATTTGGGAACCCCCGAATTTGGGGACGTAGAAATTTGGGAACCCCCGAATTTGGGGACGTAGAAATTTGGAAGACGTAGAACTTTGGATATGTAGAAATTTGGGAACGTAGAAATTTGAGAGTGTAGAAACTTGAAAGCATCGGAATCTGAAGACGTATTAACTTGGATTATATATTGTGAACTTTCGAAGAAACCTAACAAAACCAGAACTATTAACACTAATTTTCAAATATAGCTTCAGAAATCCTTGACAATTCCCAACCTTCCCAAACAGCATCCGAATCCCAACATCCAGTAGCGAGAAATTAAAAAGGTAAGTACGTACACGATCGATCGATTCGTAGAAGTTCACAGTTGGTACGCGGCGATTGTACAGAGAGGAGGGCAGAAAAGCGAGCAGATATCAGAAAAGGAAGTAACGGGATGCAGGTTCGCCGGATAAAGAGGAGCGTTAACGGTGCCCGAGGTTTCACCGCGCTAAATACACGCCCGACACGTTTCCCTAAAATTTTCCAAAGTCTTAAAATTCCCAAATTCTCAAGTTCCAAATTAAAAATCCCGAAATTGTAAAATTCCTAAATCTTCAAACTTCGAAAAATTGTAAAGTCTCTGAAACTCCGAGAAATAGCAAAATCCTACCTATCTAAAATTCTAAAAAACCCCAAAAACTTGCAAAGTCTGAATCATCTAAAAATTGCAAAAATCGAAAGCGAAGAAACTCGTCAGTTCCCTCGTGAGAAACGGTGAACCCGTTTTGTTTTTAAACCCGTCTCAGGATGATACGCATAACCGTGCGTGAGTGACATGTGTCACAAGGTGTGTCGAACCCTTATTTAGAGACGCATCAAAAGTTAGCCCACTTCCAGTCTCACGTACACACACGGACACCGATGAACACTGGACCCCTCTTCCTCATTGTGCTCTTCTAATACGGACATTTTCTTTTTTCTGCTTCTTTTGCTCGTTCCTTTTCTTTCTCCTTTTTTTTTCGTCTTCTCTGACGGTACGGAAACGGGAACGCGGAGGATTTCGAGACACAATGCGACCGTAATTGGAAGTCACCGGATGCTGAGAATTGGCTGTTTCCCATGATTCCGGAATTGCCATTCATTTCACCGTCTTAATTTTCAACGTTACTCGTGAAAATCTGCGTTCGTGAGCTTATTAAGTGACTGTTCATTGTTTAAATTTACTTTTGAGTTAGATTAGTTCCAATAATGCGATGTAGTTCAAATATGTGTGGCATTTTATTGTGAGCACAGCTTTTAATTTGATACAGATTCTTCTACCAGTTCTTCTAGAAAAACAATACTTCTAAAGTTCTACGAGAAACAGAAATATTTTTTATTCAGAATGATTAACGGTGTTCGTCTTCTTTAAACAAAACCTCAACAGTTCGAGGTCATGGTTTTTAAATATTTCAAAAGATCATAGGTCCTTCACAGAAGCCTTTACACATAGCTTATAATATGTTGAAACAAAATTATTTTACAATACTAGTGGTTGTCAATTGTTCCTACAGCAATAAAATAAACCGCACAATGTTCTCCCACCAACGTAAAGATACTTTTAAATCAGAGTTGCTAAGCGAACGAATCATAATCGTTAGAAACGTCGGAAAGAAATTAAAAAAGTGTTTTACAACGTCCAGAGGACTAATTTTCTCGGAGAAAACATTGGCAAACAGGCCATTACCGGCGTCAAAACGAGGGTGTCTTTACGAGTGGTATCATAAATCGCGCGAACCCTCGTCGTCGACAAATAAACACGCTCGAAACGACGAAACCCGTCCCTTTGGGTAGTAATACCAGCATTCGAGTGCCACTGAAAAGTCGATTCGTGTTATGTAAAACGAAAGTCGTTCGAAAATTCTACAAGTTTAGATGTGGACGTAGGAGTATTCAAAATGGATGCATCAAACTCTTTGGTGTACTATGTACTCGTGTGGTCAACGTAGAATCTTGTTTTACTAGGGAAAATATGTATGAATATTTGCATTTGGAGATTTGGGGGTTTAGGAATTTTGGGGATGTAGAAATTGGGGGATGTAGAAATTTGGGGATGTAGAGATTGGGGGATGTAGAGATTTGGGGATGTGGGAATTTGGGGATGTAGAGATTTGGGGATGTGGGAATTTCGGGACGTAGAAATTTGGGGATTTAGAAATTTGGGGATGTAGGAATTTGGGGATGTAGAAATTTGGGGATGTAGGAATTTGGGGACGTCCGAATTTGGGGGCGTAGGAATTCGGGGACGTAGGAATTTGGGATCCCCCGAATTTGGGGACGTAGGAATTTGGGATCCCCCGAATTTGGAATCCCCCGAATTTGGGGACGTAGAAATTTGGGGATTTAGGAATTTGGGAACCCCCGAATTTGGGATCCCCCGAATTTGGGGACGTAGAAATTTGGGGTCCCCCGAATTTGGGGACGTAGGAATTTGGGATCCCCCCAATTTGGGGACGTAGGAATTTGGGATCCCCGAATTTGGGAACGTAGGAATTTGGGAACTCCCGAATTTGGGATCCCCCAAATTTGGAATTCCCCGAATTTGGGGACGTAGAAATTTGGGATCCCCCGAATTTGGGGACGTAGGAATTTGGGGATTTAGGAATTTGGGAACCCCCGAATTTGGGATCCCCCGAATTTGGGGACGTAGGAATTTGGGAACCCCCAAATTTGGGGACGTAGAAATTTCAAATAATCCCAAAATTCAAAAATTCCAGAAGTTCATAAACTCAAGAATTAAAGAACATAAAAATGTGCCAAATCCTTCAATCCGAAACCTAGTAATGAAGCTTATCAAGAGTAGTGTTGATTTCGCTTTGGAGCGCTAAGAAGCAGCTTTTTCAGCTGTTTTTATCAAGAAGCTTTTCATTGTTCAAGCACAAAGCATCGTTACGCTTTTGTAAGTCTAGCTTAAGACTGTGCTTGTCTTTTGTCCTGGAAAACAGACAATGCCAAGATAAGTAGCTCTGCTTCGTGACCGAAGCGTTAACTTCGCATGTTTTAGTAGATGTCTGAAACGAACCGCAGTATCGCATCTGTCCTCGATATTAATGCATCGATGGCATCACATTTTGTGGAATGCTACTTTGTCGCTGTTCTACGTTATATTTTCTATCTACCTGGTTCAACCCTTTGTCTTAGAACACCTCATACGTCGGATCTATTACATTTATTTATAACAATGAATAAAGATGAATGAATGTGGTCAAGTGTGAATTGTGAATCTCTCGGAACTTCTTAGAACTCTTTTTAAAAGAACGAATCAATTTAACTTGTTGAAAGAAATCTATCCAACTACTTGCAACCTAACCTAACTTGCTAACTAATCTATACTAACTAAACTTGAAATCTCTCCATCTACATATAGCATGTATTGTATATATTTTGACTAGTAATTACCTTGCAAAAAACTAGATTATCTGCAGGGTTAAAAATAAATATGGCCAGGAAGACTCTACAAGAGAGTAACAATATGGTAGCCATTATTTCGGTGCAGTCTGTAAGTTCATTATTTTACGTCCATGAAATGTGGGACACAGGGTAGATCCTTGTTCTCATACCGATACTGTTATCGACTACTAAAAGATAATCAGCCACTCGATTCGAGTGGGCGTGCGACCGGCTGCATCGTCGCGGAATTTATTCAGCTGCCCCCAAATAACTGCAATCTGATTTATCAGTCTTCTAATGCAAGTATGAACTGTCACTACGTCATCATTGTATTAGTGCTATTGAAAATTTAGAAAATTACTTTTCAGTCATTTGTTCCCATCAAGGTTTTAAGTCTTTAAAATGTCAGAGTTTCAAAGGTTCAATTTTCTAAAATTCGACACTTCAAAATTCCAATATATCGAAGTTCCTACACTCTAGTGTCCCAATACACCAAAGTTCAAATATTACCAAGTGTCCAATATTACTCTTACTACAAAGTTGCAATTTCCCTAAACCCCAAGACTCCAATAACTCTGTGCCAATACCTAAAAATTCGAAATGTCTATCTTCTAACTTCCATGTCAAAACCTGAACGTTTGAAAAGTCCAAAATCCCAAAGTGTCAATATCTAAAACTTCAAGAAGTCCAGAGTCCCAATGTGTCAATATCTAACAATTCGAAAAATCCAAAATTCCAAAGTGCCAATATCTACCAATTGGAAAAGTCCAAAATCCCAAAATTCTCATATCTCAAAGTCCCGATATGAAAAAATGGAGAAAGTTGTCCTAATAAAACTAGTAGAATGAAGTATGAGGTACAAGTAAATATCGGTATCGTAGCTGATTGTCGACCCCCACGTTACTCTTTTCTCCGCAAGTTTACGTAATCGCGATTACGCGCGCGTCCTTGCGAGCGTATCCGAGCTGGTCACGCGACTCGTCGCGCCATTGCTTCGAGAATTTTCAACACGTTCGTCCTGGACTCGCGTAACGCGCCACGCATGAAAAAAACCGGTTCCTTCGGCTCCGCTCGAAAGTCGATGCGGTGCTGTGCCGTCAAATATATCGCCGATTCGAGATTCCCATTTTTTTTTCAACTTCCCGCGTCCTCAGGACATCTTCCGCTTCTCTCGATGCTTCGCGAAAAACAATCGCCATTCTTTGTCTCTTATGTCTCTTTTGCTGTTCGTCCGCACTAATTTCACGACGGAAATAATTAAACTTCTCTAATTACCGGGAAGTTTCTCTTATCTTATTCATGTTTCAAAATGTCTGCCAAAATCACAAGAAGAGATTCTTCTTCAATCAGCAATGATATATTGTACATTTTTCAAGTTCTTCCTAAAACTTCAAGTAAAATAGCACTTCTGTAGTCAGCAACTTCTTCTTAACGTTTCAAAATGTCTACCTAAAGTGAAGAAGAGGTTGTTCCTCAACGAAGAAAACATACAACGTTTCTAAACTTCCTCATCGTAATGTCGAGTAAAATGGCACCTCCACAATCAGCAACGTCCTCTGCATGTTTCAAGATGTCTACCCAAAAACGAAGAAGAGCTTCATAGAAGAATATTCAATATTTCTAAACTTCCTCATCGTAATGTCAAGTAAAATGGCACCTCCACAATCAGCAACGTCCTCTGCATGTTTCAAGATGTCTACCCAAAAACGAAGAAGAGCTTCATAGAAGAATATTCAATATTTCTAAACTTCCTCATCGTAATGTCAAGTAAAATGGCACCTCCACAATCAGCAACGTCCTCTGCATATTTCAAGATGTCAACCCAAAGACGAAGAAGAGCTTCATAGAAGAATATTCAACGTTTCCAAGCTTCTTCATCGAATGTGAAATAAAATGGCACCTCCACAATCAGCAACGTCCTCTGCATATTTCAAGATGTCAACCCAAAGACGAAGAAGAGCTTCATAGAAGAATATTCAACGTTTCCAAGCTTCTTCATCGAATGTGAAATAAAATGGCACCTCCACAATCAGCAACGTCCTCTGCATATTTCAAGATGTCAACCCAAAGACGAAGAAGAGCTTCATAGAAGAACGGACGCATCTAAGCTTACGTAGAATTAGAAGATGGCTTATAATCAGCAACGTCCCCTGCATATTTCAAGCTGTCTACGAAGAGATTGTTGGTGAAAGAGCAACACGGCATTCTCCGTTTCTGGAATTCTATCGGAGTCAACAACTTTCCGCGTGCTGCTTTGTATGCCACACGGTTCCACCTACTCCGCGTCGAAACACGCGAGAGAAATCAAAGTTTGCGCACGGTAGAGGGATCGAAAAGCGTCGAAAAAGGCGAGAAACATTGCGGTGAACGATCGATATGCCGACATGCTGGCCCACGCGTGAAATCAATGCCTGTTGGCGCCGCCGAGGGCCGGTCACCATATTGTGCTCGCTCGAACTTCTTTCGCGAAACAGATCCGGAAAACGTGCTTCGAAGCGATGTTAAATCTTTCTGTTAGAAAGTGTATTCGATGAGAAATGCATTGTATCGTTTAGGTGAAAGGATACGTAATGAGAAGGTAGGTTAAAGAAGAATCTAAATGGACGATTTCAGTTGCGGAGGTCGAGTTCCAGGGTCGCCATGTTGACGGAATGCGGCCGAGATTCCTGCATAAATTTCCGGCCACCCCTCGGAAACGATCGATAATCAATCATTCCGATGCAACCGCTCGATATCGATGTCTTCGCGACGCTACGTGTCGTATTACAGCTATTAATCTTTCTAGCTGATATTCTTGCAACGATGTTTATCTTTTGTTAACATGTTCGGTGTGCATTGATGAATATGGACAGTTTCTGGGTTAATTAAGCAAAGCAGTTTGCATCTATGTCAATTTAATAATTGTTAGATATTCGATTTATTACATTGCAAGATTAAGTTGAGCTGAGGTTTAAAATATCAGAGTTCTTTACAAAGTAGATCTTTAGATTACTAAATCTCTAAGGTACAAATTTCATAAATTTTTTAATCACCCAAATCCCAAATTCTCAAATCCACTTTCTAGATCTTAACTTTGCATAGTTTTAAATTTTCAAATCCACAGTTCCCATCTTAGATCTCCAAAATAATTAAATTCTCACATTCCTGAATTCTCAAATTTCCGAAATTCCCATCACCCCAAATTCTCAAATTTTCTAAACCCTCAAAGACCCAAATTCTCAGATCTCCGAAATGTCAAATCCCTAGGTTTTCAAATCCCAAAATTTTCAGTTTTCCAAAATCGTGCAACCCCAAATTATCAAACCCCAAATTTCTCAACTCCCCAAATCCTCAGGTCCCGAAATTCTTAAATTCCCAAATTTAAGTTCCTTCTAATTTTCCCAATCAGCACATTTCTAACCACGAAAACCACTCGCATAACTCCATCATTTGAACACCAACAGTATGAATAAAATTATCTTTCCACCTCGCAGATAATTGTCGGTTCCTCCTCAACAAATATGGTTGTCTCCACAATTCCAAAAACCACGAAATAATTCAGAACACCTCCGTTAATCAGCAATGCTGCGAAACGGTCATAAATCGTGTTACAAAGTGGAGAAACGCGATGATCCAAGATACGTCAAGGTGTGCCCAAGAAACACGAACCTCTCGAAACGACGTGGCTCCGTAAATTCGCGTTTTATCGTTCGCAGCTGGAAAAACGACCGGTTGTTCCGTCGTATCGGCTTCCACAAATCGCCTCGTTCGATTGATAAAAGCAGGAACGTTCCGGCTGGTTTATTAAGATCGTGTCTCGATATTTACGGGGTGGCTCGAGACGATCGGAGGCGTAATCGCGCGACGGCCGGCAAAAGCGTAACTCTTCGATAAGGGAGCGAATGTTTCACCGCGCGCATAAGAGTACCGTGAATAATCCCCGATTATCGTCGCTAACGGGAATAATCGATAAGCGACCGGTACACTCGCCTCGGTATCCTCCTTTTAATTCCATCGAAATTATGTGAAATCGCGATGAACAAGTTTTTTTATCGCGTCTCATTTTTATGCCTCTCACGCCCATATAATCTTTAACGTTATCCTTCTCGTTTTACGATCACCAATGTTCGTCAATTTCAAACATTTACGCACCCTTTTTATTCGATCGTATCGAATAAGCATTACTCTTCCTGCGAAATTTTTATTTTCACCCATGTCACATTTTTTTGATAATTGCCCAACTTTATTTACGCACTTTTAAATTATTTTTTTAGATTATTGGTAATGCTTTGAGGAAGTCGCAATATTGCATCAATTTATTTGTGAAGCATGTCTAATTTATTTATTGCATTTATTAATTTATTCATATAGTGAATTATATTGATTTATTCATGTAATGAATTATGTCTATTTATGTGTTCATATAATAAGTTACATCTATTAATGTATCCATGTAACGATACATGTTTGTTAATATACATGTGATGTGGTGTATGTATCAACTTATTCATGTAACGAATTATAGCAATTAATGTATCCATGTAACGAGTCATGTTTGTATATTTATGTCATGAGTTATATGTATCAATGTATCCATGTAACGATATATGTTTGTCAACATATTCATGCAACATGTTCATGATTTATATGTACATGTGTAACATATGTACCTTATTCATGTAACAAATTACGTTTATGAATTTGTTCATATAATAATTCACAAAAAAAAATACAATAAGAGAAGAATATTATCCGGGTTATTTTGATTAAATGTTGAAGAGCAGCACACGTTGGCAGGATATGCAGGATGTGCATGTCGCACGAATGTCCGCAGTCAGCTAACGAGTTACCCCTTTTACCCGAGGACCGTGATGGTTGGTTTTTTTCTCTCACTCAATTTTTCGACATTTTTTCGTCCGGTCGCAGTTAATCATTGGACGGTCTTTTATCGTCAGCACCGAGGCGAAAGAGGCCTCGAAATAACGTGTCGTGACCTCGATACGCCAGCTCTCAGCAATGGCTGATTCGTTGGTTGGCTCGCGGCCCGATTTTCCTTCCGATATCTTTCCGTTGCACCCTCGAAAACCACCCCCTGTTGTTCGTCGCGGCTTGCACACGCTCGTCCTCGGGACGATGCTTCGTAAACGGGACTCTACAGGGTGCTGAACGAAAATTTACATCCGAACTTTCTGATGGAAATGGAAGATTTACGATTGAGGATTTATGAAACCCGTCAAAATTTTCAATTTTTTAAATTGAGGAAATTATTAGGAGGTTCCTGTCAAAATTTATGTTAACCGTGGAGATAAGAAGTTATTCTATAAGGCAGTTTATGTATTATTTATTATTTATTTATGTGTATAGTTTGGAACTGGTGCTGGAAGTTTCGGCATTACGTTGCGAATACGTTTCACTTGCTATTAGGATTTGAGAATTTGTTATAGTTTTAATTGTTAGAGAAAATTTTGTCTCTAAGAGCAATTATACCTTTATTTCATGGAAATAAAATTAAGAATATATTTCTGTAAAACGAAACAGAATCATACTTGTACGATAACTGATATTGTTGCCAAATGAGCAAGTTTACTATGTAATTACAGTGATTTTATAGAGTATTTTTCTGCAATTATACTATACTATTATACTATACAGTACATTATTATGCAATATTATTATATTTTATCGAAAAATAATACCAGGTAATATCGCATAGAGAGTTCAGTAATTTGTCGTTTTAAATATCTCCTATAATTGTCCCTTTTGTGTTTGTATTTTCTAATGTTTTTAAACAACTCTGGATAAATTGCAGTATTTTATAAAAAAAAATGGATGTCAAAAATAAATGTTTTCGCCCGGGATCGAACCGGGGACCTTCCGCGTGTTAGGCGGATGTGATAACCACTACACCACGAAAACGATGTGATAGAACCTTTCTTTAATTTCCTAGTCCAGTTTCAAATACCGTAAAACTTGATAAAAGTACCTACTCAAAAATAACTAATATATTTAACAATACATTATTGATAAAAAAGAATTTACATTAAGCATACTATAAAAATATTTTCTTTAATTTTTAATGATTACATATTTAATTGGTTGAGGTGTGTTATGTTACAAGGAAAAAATTTGAAGGATGATTTTTAATGCAGTTGCAAAATTTTATTTTGAAGTAGAGGTTACAAGTGCATATAATAAATAAGTTTTTGAGATTGGTAAAAATTATGGCATTGATTTGATTTATTTAAATTTGTATTTTAATATCGACTGTGTACGAGTATAAAAATCAAAAGGAAAAAACAAATGTTTCCGCCCGGGATCGAACCGGGGACCTTCCGCGTGTTAGGCGGATGTGATAACCACTACACCACGGAAACATTGTGTTTGTTGCCTGTTAATGTATCGTTCCAGTGTTAACAATATTTTATAACAATTATAACAGTTGTCCTACTGTTATATACTCTTCCATTTGCAATTATTTTGTATAGGATCTATTATTCCTTCCTTGGTTAATTGCAAGAGATCGCCAATTGTATGTACAAACGTATATACACATGTATTTACATCAAATACTTGATATTATGGTAAATATCTTCATAAACATCACAGATTTATAACATAAACCTCGAAAAGAATAAATGTTATTAATTCTAGTTTAAGAAGAAATTGTCAGCTGTGTATAATATTGCAATTATAAATGTTTTGTATTTAATTGAGTAGGAAACAAGTATCTTCGTATCTTCAGCCAAACTAAAGTATAAAACACGCCATAAAAATTCACGAATGTCTTGATTGACAATTTAATCCGAAGGGTTTAAAAACAGGTGGACGAAAGGTGAGGATCTGTCGATGTTCGCGCGAGACAGGAAACGAAGAGGAAGTGGGAAAAGCGGGGACAGAAACAAGGACGATTAATTAACTACCATTTTTCTAATTTTTCTAGTTTGCAAAGTGGCAAATTTGTAAGTTGGCAAATTTGTAAAATGGCAAGTTCGTAAATTGATAAAATTCTAAATCTTTAGTTCATCGAATTCGTCAAATTTCTAGGTTATTAATTGTCCAAATCAGCAAATTTCTAGAACTCTAACGCTTTGAATTTTTGAAGATTTCAAATTCACAAGTCCTGGAATTTCACAATTTTCCAAATTCCCAAATTTCTAAATTTCCAAATTCCCAAATTCCCCAATTCCCCAATTCCCCAATTCCCCAATTCCCCAATTCCCCAATTCCCCAATTCCCCAATTCCCCAATTCCCAAATTCCCAAATTCCCAAATTCCCAAATTCCCAAATTCCCCAATTCCCCAATTCCCCAATTCCCCAATTCCCCAATTCCCCAATTCCTCAATTCTCCAATTCCCAAATTCCCAAATTCCCAAATTCCCAAATTCTCAAATTCCCAAATTCCTAAATTTCCAGCTTCTCAAATCCCCAATTCCTTAATTTACCAAATCTGTAAGTTTCCCAAATCTCCCCAAACTGTTAAGTTTTCTAAATTCCTATATTACCTATTCCCCAATTCCCAAATTCCCAAATCCCGAATTCCTCAAATCTCTAAATCCACAACCCCCAAATTTCCCAAACAAACCTCACCTCCCATCACCCAAAACTTCCCACCCTCCCAAACATCCTTCCCCAACCCCTCAAATTTCCGAATCAACAAATCCTCGCCTCCGTAAGCACCAAATTTCCAAAACGAAAGAAAGAGCGGTAAAAAATGTACGACATGCGAGGCGAGAACGATTAATTAAATCCGCAGGCAGCGTGTAGCAAGCCGCGTGTCATTCGACGCACAGCAGCATCGTAAATCGAAGATCCACCCGCTGGTCGACCAATCACGATGCTGCGAACGAAATCACCGGCACACGTTGGCGAACCTGCACATCGTCCTGTTTCTCTGATCCTTTCACGAGCCTTCTATTGTCCTTGACGCTCTCCACTCCCACGCGTTTCTCGTCCCGAAAACCGGCGTGTCCTGTGCCTCCCTCTTTCTCGCCCCTCCACGTACGCTATCTTGATCCTTGTTCCCCGTCGAGGAAGGATCCTGAGAAAGGACGAAAATCCAGCTATGGTCTCCTGGTAAATATTGGCTCGCGCTCGTGACGCTCGCACGCTCCAGGAGACGAGGATCTCTACGCTCGGACGAGAGTCCTTTCGAAGGATACGAGTATCAGGAGAGAATTTAGGGAGACTACAGGAGGTCGAGCCTTTCTAACGCTTTTCGAGCGGGGTTCTGAATTGGTCCTTGATGCAGCGGACTTTTATGGCGAGGGTCGGTATTCATATTCGCAATTGATCCTTTCAATTCAAAGGATACGGTTTCAACTACTTCGATACAGTTTTTAGTTATTTTAATTTAGAATTTAACCTATGAGCCTTTGTATTTATATGAAGTGACGGGTTCAAGGATTTCATTACTTTTGGGGAATATTATTAAGGGTCCTTTGTACTCCATTTGTTAAATTTTAGTAATTTAGAATTTTTTATTGGAGTTCAGTGTATTACTTCTTGACATACCTTGAGGTTTTCATGCAAAATTATTGGATTGGAAGATCAGTTTTAATATTTATAATCAATGAAAATATTGAATTAAGGGTAGGTCCTTTACACTCCATTAGTTAAATTTTAGTAATGTAGAAGTTTTTATTGGAGATCAGTGAATTACTTCTTAACATACCTTGAGGTTTTCGTGCAAAATTATTGGATTGGAAGATCAGTTTTAATATTTGTAATCTATGAAAATATTGAATTAAGGGTTAGTCCTTTGTACATTGGTCTTTTATTCTCTAGTAATTTTGAACAATTGTAACACTATTCATATGAGTTTAAAGTTTCCCTGTAAACTCGACTAAAGAGTTATGAAATAATTATTACTATCGATTAACGTAATTAATTATTTAACCCCGTAGTATTTATATTTCATACTCCACGATCAGAGTTCGAATCGATCCGCTTAGCAGTTCAAGTTCTTCTACGCAAAATTAACAAAACTATGAATGACCGGATTCCATAAATTAACGATAATCGTTGAGAATAATTGATACCTGATTGTTTATAGCCGAAGGACTCTAGCCACAGGTAACTGCTTCGAAGATACAAACCAGTTATACCTGTTTTAATTATAAATTTGTGTTGTCACTTATCTCTACATTATTTTCGTATTAGAGTAATTAATTTACATAATGTATGTACAACGTATTAAATACAGAAATGTCAGAATCGGTTAAGGAGAACTGCTTAATAACGGATATTCTTCGAAGAATCAATTTCGATGAAATTCATTTTAATGTTAAACCTAACCTAAAAGATCAATATGGCTGACTATTTTCTTATTTTAAGTCAGTATGTTAAGGTAATTTTTTTGAAATTCGTGTCCATTTTCTTTCAGATAAAGAATGAGTGTGTACATATTTTTTCTGCTCGTTCACTTTTAATTTCAAAGTAAGCGTGCATAATAGAAAGCAGGTTTAGTGTAAAGAATAAAAGAGAAAATATATTTTAACGAATGTTTTTTAAGATTGAAAGAGAAAAAGTGTCTAAATGTGTTTCGTGCGCTTCCAAATAAACGAAAACGACTGAAAATCACAGGTAAGTAAAATGTTCGTTGGCACGTTCTCTCTCTCCAAATATTCACCGCAAAGAATCCAAAGCAGCGTAAACGCTAATGAGTAAGATCCACGAAACCACGGCGCTAATAAACGAGACGACCAAATATCGAGCTGCATCAGCTCATCCTTGGTTAATTTCCACTTTCTGACTGTTCCAAAAAAGACACGATACTCTTTCTTTCGATTATCTTTCACGACTATCGGTAAACCTACGCCAACATTTATTATTTTAAAGTTTGTATCGATTTTTGAGCAATGGCCGTGACAATTCCTAAGCGGAGAGTCCCAAAATGCAGACGTTCGAAACGTCCATCAGGAACGTCAGATTCCTGACGACGAAACGGGATTCCAGGACGGCTGGAGATCGATTTCCTGACGGAGGTCGGCCACCAGGTTCGAATCCCGTGGATCGAAGGCGTGCCAGGCATCCGTCGATTCCGTTCGCGAGTACCCGCTCGAATTTGTCGAGCAGAAATACCAACGGACGCCGCCTTTTATTCCCGCGTCTCTCTCTCTCTCTCTCTCTTTCTCTCTCTCTGTGTTTCTCGTGAACGGCTGGCCAGGTTGGAACGCTTCCAGAAGCGATTTGCATCTAACGAAGCCACTTTGTTCTCGCGCGACGTGGCCTT